>OX465600.1:183687781-184937781 GCA_950022295.1 Bromus sterilis | reverse complement strand
GGCGCAACGCCTGAAGAAATAATGGAGGTTTGGGTGGAGCGTGGGAGGAAGAAGGCGGGTCGGGTGGGAGGGGTGGGCGTGTGTTTTATTCCGGTGGGTGGGATGTCTACGGGGCGCTCCCGCTAGAAACTCGGCTAAGAGGGGTGTTGTTAGAATAAGGAAGTGTTGTTAGAATAAGGTCTTAAGGGGTGTTGTTAGAATAGACCCACCCTATTCTAACACACTATTTTCTTATTCTAACAACACCTCCCGCACCGGCCCGCAGCTACAAACTACCCCGATGAAAACAACTGACCGAAAAAAAACCACGCCTTATCCTTTCCTCCCACCCACTCCTCTCCTCACCCCACCCCATCACGACTCCCTCCCCCGAACCGCCCGCCGCCTTCTCTCCCCAGCGACGCCTCCTCCCAGCCCGGCGCGCCGTCTCCGGCTGACCGCCCCGCCCCCGCCCAGACCCCGCGGCCCGCCCCCGCCCAACACGCCCGCCTCCACCTCGCCACGACCATGGAGGCGCGCCGCCCGGCTCGGTCATGGGCACACGCCGCCCGCACTGGCCATGAGTGCGCACCGGCCTGGAGCGCGGCGCTCGCACGCCGGGGACTGGTCAGATGCGCCCCCGGTGGTGGCTTCCACGTTGTGACCAGCCATGCCATAGGGAGGACCACGGTGAGATCCCCTGCAACTCCCTCTGTCGCATATCGCCCTCCCCCTGTGACGCATCCGCAACTTCCTCTGTCGCATCTTGCCCTCCCCCTGTGACACATCCAACAATTTCGCAGGTGATTCCCCGACCCCCCCTCCCAACGCACCTGCTCCCAACTCCATCCGCCGGCGGCCGCTCTGCATCAGGCCGGTTCTGCAGCCGCAGGGCCACACCCATCGCCCCCCCTGACCAGATCGCGAACGGCAGAGGGATGGATCTCCCCTGCCCCTTCTTCTACTTCCCCAACAGTGAAGCGACCATGGATGGATCGAAAGTATGGGAGTGTATGTGGCGCGAAGAACATTGCAGTGCGCTCGGTGCGATTTCAGTTCCGCTGATATGCAATGCGTTTGTCTGCTCAATGTGTTTTTTGTGCGTGTTCGTGTGCGGTTCAGTGCCAGTTCAGTGCAGCCCCAAGTTATTTGTGTTTAGATTTTCCAGTGCTGTTCGAGTCTAATGGGTGTATGTATGGATATATGTATGAAGAAATGTGTACTTATGATGTAACAAAGATAAAGAGCAGTCCACTTGTTTGGGCAACAAAATTAATGTTTGTGATTATTTAAAAAATATAATGCAGTTCTCTTATAACAAATTTGGTGGTTTGCTTATTTGAAAAAACATGGGAATTCCTTCACTATTGTTGTGCGGTTCTTTTATTGGTATTGCAGTGCGGTTTCCAGCATATGCATGCGATTCGGAATTTCAGATGCATTTACAAAAAAATAAATGCAGTTCACTTGCGTTGTCTTTGCGGTGCACGCTCGTTGATACAAAATTATGTCAAAAGTTAAAAAAACAAGTGCAATTCTCTCTGTCGACAAATGCAACCGGTTATTGAAGGATGCAGTTCACTTCGTCGATTCCTGGTCCGCGAAGAACACGTGCGCTCTGTTTGGCGATAATGCAGTGCGCTTGCCCGTCACATGAAAACCAATGCAGTTCACTCGCCGATTTTTTGTTCCGCGAAAAAATGTGAGTCCGCGTTTTAGTAAAATCGACGCTACTTTTAAACCGTAAGGAGTTAGAGAGAAAGTTATACATGAAAATCGAGCGCCTCGACGATACCTATCGAACCGTGTAACAATTGAATCGATCGGACGTACGAATAAAAATAATACGCAAATACGACACCGTTTTTGAAATTCCTTCAAAACCGTGAAGAATCTCAAAAAGTGTTCAACATGTCGGAGATGCTCCTAATCCATACGAATCTAACGGTGTATCATACACATTGTTTCGACAAACGGTTAAAAAGTTTGACTCTCTACGAGATCCGGAAACAAAAAACAGAATTGTTGCGTTTTTTTGATCTGAAATTACTCTCAAACCGTGAGGAATTAGAGAAAGTGTTATATATATGGATGGAGCGCATGATCAATACCTTTCCAATGGTGTATCATACGCGTCATTCCGACGAACGGTTTAAGAGAAATCAAGAAAAAACACCCGCTGCAAAAGTATGTCGCCGCACCGTTTTCGAAACTGCTCTTAATCCGTGAGGAATATGGAGAAGTGTTCAACATACGGAAGATGATCCATTTCAATAAGAATCCAACGGTGTATCATACGCTCAATTCCGACAAACGGTTAAAAAGTTGAAGCGAAAACGGTGCATGCGGTTCTGTTTTACCCGAGCTGCAGTGCTTCGAATACAGCAGTGCGGTTCTCGTTGCGATACGATGCAGTTCGGAATGTTGTTAGAATAGTTGTCAGAATAGTTATTCTGACAACGATATCAGAATAGACCAGCTATATATATTCGAAGCACTGCAGCTCGGGTAAAAACGAACCGCATGTAGTATGTTCGCCATAACTTTTTAACCGTTGGTCGGAATTGAGCGTATGATACACCGTTGGATTTGTATTGAAATGGAGCATCTTCCTTATGTTGAACACTTCTTTTAATTCCTCATGGATTAAGAGAAGTTTCGAAAATGGTGCGATGGCCCACTTTCACAGCGGGAGTATTTTCGCGATTTCTCTTCAACCGTTCATCGGAATGATGCAAATGATACACACTTGGAAAGATATCGATCAGGCGCTCCATCCATATGTAGAACACTTTGTCTAATTCACTATGGATTTGACACAAATCTAGCCGCAAAAAAATGCGCACACTCTATTTTTCACCGGCGGATCTTGTAGAGAGTATAACTTTTTAACCGCTTGTGCGATCGATGCGTATAATACACCGTTGGATTCATATAGAGTAGGAGAATAATCCATATGTTGAACATTTTTCGAGATTCTTCAATGTTTTAAAGGAATTTCGAAAACCGTGGCGCTGCCCTCTTTTGGACAGCGGGCGTTTTTCGCGTAAATTCGTTTGATTAGGTCGTCCGATCGATGCAATTGATACACCGTTGGATAGATATCGTCGAGGTGCTCCATTTTCATGTAAAATACACTCTCTAATTCATCATGGTTTAAAAGCTACGTCAAATTTACTAAACCGCATAACTGTTTTTTCGCGTACCCGGAATCGACGAAGCGAAGTGCATTCGACAGGCGAGCGCACTGCATTATGGCCAAACAGAACGCACGTGTTCTTTCGCGAATTCGAAGTTGATGAAGCGAACTGCATACGACGGGCACCGGTTGCATTTATAAACAGAGAGAACTGCACTTTTTTTTTAACTTTTAACATCATTTTTATATCAACGAGCGTGCACCGCAAGGACGAGGTGAGTGAACTGCATTTATTTTTAAATGCATATTTGCGGATCCAAAATCAATGAAGTGGACTGCATGCGATGGGTACCGGTTGCACTTTTATCGACATAGAGAACTGCACTTGTTTTTTAACTTTTAATATCATTTTTATCAACAAACGTGCACTGCAAAGACGAGGCGAGTGAACTGCATTTATTTTTGTAAACGCATCTGAAATTCTAAATACATGCACACAAATCAGGTGCACTGCATTTCCTAAATTGCACGGAGGCATCGTTAACTGCTCGGTGAGGCTAGCTGTCCAAACTACACAACAAGAGAACTGCAAAAAAAAGACAGCAAACTATTCAGTGGGGAGAAAGCACACACGCCTGTCCGGATTGCACAGGGACGAGCTCCTGTCCAGCGTGACATGAACGCACAGGCTACCAGAACCGCATGATGTGGTTCAAAGAAGCGCACGACCCATTCAGCTTCCAATTTTTCATCGTCGGTTGCTACTGTTTTTGCCGGACGTCGTGTAGCAAAGGAGGGGAGGCTGGCCCAGGAGGAGGACATGGCGCATAGGGGAAGCTCCTGTCGGTGAGCAGAGAGCACGCACGCCTCGATCCAGAGGAGGTTGACGGTGGACCGAACTGCAGTTTGACAGATCCGACAACTGGATTTTGGGGAAGGCCACGGTGCTCACGCGTCCAATCTCCGGCGACCGGATCCGCTTTAGCAGTGTCCAAATAGATCAAGAAATAGCCTCGAGCGCCTGCGACCCCCTGCTCGATCTGGAGCGCCGGGGCCGGGGGAGGAGACCAGCAGGTCCCGCCGCGTGGCCAGCCGGGTCGCCGCCATGGTGGCTGGGTTCCATGGCAGGGGGCGGCGGCGTACATCACGGTGGCGGGACAACGACATTACGGGGAGCCGCCGCGGGCACCCGGGGGCGGGAAGTAGGCGTGGCCGGGGACGGATCCAGTGACGAAGTGGCCGCCGGTGCTACGGGCCGCGGCCGCGGACAGATCCAGTGATGCGGGGGCGCCGCTGACCGGATGCACGGAGGAGCGATGGGAGGGTGCGGTGGCCCAGCGCGGCGGCCATGGGAGGCCGCCCTGGCCGGCGAGGAGGGATGTTGGGTGCGGGGGCAGAGGGGTAACGCTGGACGGCGCCGTCCTGGGGGATTCAGGGAGGTGGGCCGGCGCCGGCGTATGGGATTTAGGGGAGGTGGGGCGGTGGGCCGCATGAGGGGAGGTGGGGAGGTGGCCTGAGTAGGGGGAGGTGGGCTGGTGGCGGTTGTGCGCGGGGTTCGATTCGGGCGGTTTTATCCATAACGGAAACTGTTGTCCGAATAAGAATTTGTTGTTAGAATAAGGTCTTAAGAGGGTGTTGTTAGAATAGACCCACCCTATACATATATATACTAACACCTCTTAATTCTTATTCTACTAACACTAAGAATCCTTATTCTGCTAACACAGACCAAATTCCTTCTACCCGAAAACCGACCGACGCACGTAACGATTGAAAAAAACACCCCACCCACCCGTAGTCCCCACCACTTGTGTATTATCCAAGCTTCAACTCCCCGCACGCCTCAAACCCCCTCGACCTCCTGAGCGCGCCGCCGGCCGCCCGCGGTGTCCACCTCACGCCTCCCGTCTCCAGCTCCCAGATTCCGCCTCCGGCCACCAGATCCCACCTCCCGCCACCAGATCCATCCTCCCTCCACACAACCAGAGCGCGTCGCCCGCTTCGTCCACAAGCTATCTCCACCCGCCTTAGCCATGGGAGTGCAGCGCCTGCACCGGCCATGGGAGTGCCCGCGCAGGCCTCCTCCTGTTCTGCCCTCGCACGGGCCTCCACCTCTTCCGCCCCGTGCGCTGGCTAGTCGCCGGCTATTGGACTGTGACGCACACACCGGCCATGGGTGCGCGGCGCCCGCACCGACCTCAGGCCATTCTCCTCCTCTACTCGCCGCGGGAATCCAACACGCGAACATCGCGACCGCCAGGATATTGACGGAGCCGGACCTCGTGGTTGCTGACAGCTCCTGCAGTCGGCGCTCGTGCATGACCAGCACGGATGCGGCGAGCGCGCCACCGTCCGCGCCCCCGTTTATGGAGAGCACGGGTACGACCTCGACCGGCTCGTTTACATGCCCTCCTCCACTTCTCATTCTGATGCAGGAGCAGTGATCTATCGCTTCAGGGAACAGTGCTACAGCCTACGGGAGATTGTGGTTCAGATTAATGAGTTATGTAGTTCATTTAGAATAGCGAAGAAACAACAGAAAAAAGTTTATTATTTCTTGCAATTCACTTCGTTTGGTTATTCAATTTTTTGATGTTATGATGCAGTTCACAAAGTTTCAATCGTTGTAAGAAAGAGGCAAAGAAATTCACACAATTCACTTTGATTTATTTCGTGGTTCACTTTCCCAAACGTGGTTCTTAAAATTTTGGTGAATGAACATGAAAAAAGTCAGCTGTTTGGTAGCCTGTTTGATGATGAACGATCGACCGTCTAATGAAAATTCACGTGATGCAGTTCATTTATAGTATTGCTATTTTAATAGTATTGCTGTTTACTTGTCTCCGCGGTATAGTTTTTTTTCATAAAAGAGTAGGGGAAAAAAGACAAAAAAAATGCTGTTCTCTCACCCGTTCGATGCAATGTGATCGCCCGTCTAATCTTCGCACGTATTACCTCCGATCCATATTAATGTACTCAACTTTGTCTAGATTCGTATGCATCTAGTTAGACTAGATGCATACGAATCTAGACAAAGTTGAGTACATTAATATGAATCGAAGGGAGTAGTTTATTTTGTGCAAAATTCTTTGCAAAAAAACAAAAGAAATTATGCGGTTCACTTCGTTTGTGCCCGCGGTTCACTTCCCCGAAGCGAACTGCGATAGTTTGAAAAACTAAATAATAAACACATGTAGTTCTCTCTGCCCACAAGTTTAGTGCGTTTAACCGATGAATGCAGTTCACTTCGATGATTCTGGGTCCGCGAAAAAACAGACTTCCACGTTTTAGTAAAATCGAAGCTACTTTTAGACCGTAACGAATTAGACTATGTGTTCTACATGAAAACGCAACACCTCGATGATACCTTTCCAACGGTGTATGAGTTGCATCGATCGGACAAGTGTATCAAAAGTTTTTACGCAAAAAATATCCGCTGGCGACATAAGTGCAGCAGCGCCATTTTTCAAATTACTTTAAAACCGCGAAGAATCTCGAAAAGTGTTCAACATATGGGTTGTTCTCATACTCTATATGAATCCAATGGGGTATCATACGCATCGTTCGGACAAGCGGTTAATTTTTTTACTCTGTACAAGATCCACCGGGGAAAAATAAAGTGTGCGCGTTTTTGTTGTAGCTAAATTTCTCTGAAACCGTAGCGAATTAGACATAGTGTTCTACATATGGATGGAGCGCCTGATTGATATCTTTCTAAAGGTGTATCATTTGAATCATTCCGATAAACGGATTGAAAGAAATTGCGAAAATACTCCCGCTGTGAAAATGGGCCGCCGCACTGTTTTCAAAACTGCTCTTAATCCGTGAAGAATTGGGGGAAGTGTTCAACATATGAAAGATGCTCGTTTTCTATATGAATCCAACGGTGGATCATAAGCTCAAATCCGATAAAAAATTAAAGAGTTATAGCGAAAATGATGACGCGGTTAATTTTTACCCGAGCTGCAATGCTTTTAAGTCAGCAGTGCGGTCCCCTTAGCGATGCGATGCAGTGCGGAAGTGTTTTACAGTTTTTTGTGGTGTATAACCCCAGGTTTTTGGTGAAACCACCCACTCCACCAAATACTCTTCCACCACCCCAAAACACTTCCTCATAATTCCCCTTTTACCAACCCATTTGTTTGGTACACAGGGATTGTCACAAAACTTTTCGTAAGTAAAAATCTAATCTTTGCATCACTTAGCACATGATTTGAACAAAAGTTCCAACATAATTTCATCAGTGCAGCATAACAACAGTAAAAGGACATCACATCAGCAACATAACTGATTAATGTTACACTTATCATAGCAAAATAAATTCAAAGTATATCATCCATAAAAATCTATTTTTTTCACATTACTTGACCACACAGTTTCAACAGTAATTTAAATGCAAGATTTATCTTGCCACGACTGACGAGAACAAGATCATCACAGGAACAAGGCCATCTCATCGGTTATTACAAAAATTACTTGACCAGGAACAATAACAATAAAAGAGTTTTGCTTGATGCTTGTAGAAGTCAGCATCCTTCAGATCTCGACCATCATCTAACACCTCGGCTTCCATCTAGCAAGGAATATATAATTCATTAGAAAAAAATATTTGGTCAGGATCAATAACATCTCGCGCATCAGTACATGACCAGAACATATCACTGGTTTATCAAAAGATGATTTTGATCAAGAGCTTGAAGTTTGCTTCATCACAGGTAGTTTCTACAACCTGAAGAAAGGACAATAAGCAAGAAATAAATAGGGTACATAACTTTAGCAAGATTTAGAAATGGAAAAAAAATAAAGTGCAAAGGAGTCATTGAAATCTGTATACATATGTTTATTTATTAGCAGTTTAACAAAACTAGAGAGTGCACAACACAAACACTCCACCCATCAAGATTGAGTCAGATCTCTCAAGACCAAGAATGTATCAAGCAAAGGCAGGTGGTATCCATGTCCAGCAAAAAATGTATCAAGATTGAGTCAGATCTCTCTTTAACTGGAACAATACTCCTACCAACACTGATAATGATCAGGCAAAAATTAGGTTTATAGTACTTTTCATGGACAAAGAGGATGTGATAAAAAAATGATCCATGTCAAATAATATTACTTTTCTTACCATCATATAAGTCTGCTAACCTCTCATATAGGGGGAAAGATCCGCTCTTGAATTTTTCAATCCTTTTCCATGTCTACAAACAAGAAGAGTGAAATAGTGAACACCAGAAAACAATACTAACTTCAAGCATGGAACTGTAGTTGCCATGTTGGTAAAATAACTTACTATGATCATGTTTTCCCAAAGGTTTGCATCGGCAACAATAGTGCATCTGACATCATCCCAACTAACACCGTTTTGTCTACGAGCCTCCTTTAGTAGCCTGTAGTCCCTTTTCATTTCTTTCTCCTTATCTTCAATCTGGAACTTTGTAAAGTTCACAGCATTACGAGCATTGAATAGTTTGACCATATGGTTCCATGTTTCACTTTCCCATCCATTGACACCTCTAAAACATGGATCATCATGCTCATGAAGCAAATCTACCAAAGATTTCTCAAGTTCTCGGTTCCACTGGACCTTTGGCATGTCAACTACACAAGCACAAGTACTAGACCTAATTAGTTCTCTATTAACAGCAAGTATTAATTCTCTGGACAACAATGAAAGCGTGAAACTATTTAAATATGTAGAAGGTATATACCAGGTTTAACAAATACTCAGAAGTATCAAATTTATTTCTCAAATCCAATAAGGCTTCGATACCTGAAAAAACAAGGAATAAAAAGTGACTGACCTGTATTAGTTCTCTGGACAACAAGTATTAATTTAATGTTTATTAACAGGAAGTATTAATTATCTGGACCACAATTATTAATTCTAAGGTTTATTGATTCTTGGAAAGACATCAAGTATTCTAAAACTACAACTGAAAGTACATCAGCTCTGTGACTTCACAGTAAGTAAACAATACGACAGTATGGTTCAGTAGATAATAAAATTAAACAACACTACCTAGTTAGATTTGGTCTGCCATACTGTATATCCTAACAAACTCCATGAAATCAAATACCGCACTTCATGGTATGATGTGCGATTCTTGTTCTGTGGCAGGCGCTGAGATTGGCACTGTAAAAGAAGGGCTGGGCTTCAGAAAGCAGCTTCTGAATGGACCAGGAAATCGATATTAATGGATCGTTTGGTATAACATTTCTCCTCTTAATTTATAACGCTATAGAAATGTCTACTGGAAAACTGGTAACTTAGTTTTGAATGACACATTTATTATCATGGCAGCAATAGAGGTGAATACTAGGATATGCTTTGCACACACAGAGAGGGATCCTAATCAGTAGTAGCACTAGTGCATATATCTGAGTGCAGTCCAAACAAATCAGCAGCATCGTCATGATACCATACGGCAGCGTATGCAACTTTGTGAGGTATACATGGGTGGAATGGCTCCTCCATTGAGCCATGACTTTGGACCTTTCGTAAGGCCGGTCTATCGCCTAGTGTCTTGAGTTACTAAGTTAAATTACGGCCTAGTGTCTCAAGCAACCAAGTAGGCATTGCGCTGAACTGCATCATCAAGCATGGCACCATGATGGCAGGTTTGACCAAAGAAAACCAAAACGTAAGGCACATATGTGATGCAAAAACAAGCATATCTGAAATTTGAAGTTCGCATATCCACCGATGGCCGGAACAAATCAATGACCAGTTAATCAACGACCTACCTCCCAGCTATCTAGCTACCTATGGCCGGACCAAATCAATGAAGAACACATCAAGAACCCTAATCAAGAACCGAACCCTAATCGATGTAGAACCAACATACTAAAGCTAGCGTGGTCCAAAGGCACACACCGGAGAGAACATACAGCGACTGGACGTGGCGGTGGAGGCGAATTCGAAGAGGGAGGTGGTGGCCGATGGGAGATTGCTCGCATCCACGCCGCCGCCGCCCGAGAGATCCTCCTCCTCGCGTACGGTCCGTCCTCCTCCTCGCTCCCGGGAAGCCGCCGCGTGGGAGATTCTCCTCCTCCTCGCGTCCGCCCCGGCGCCGCGTGATAGTTCCTCCTCCTCGCGCTAGCCCCGCCGCCGCGCCTCCCGTCTGCGTCGTCGGGAGAGAAAAACGCGAGTACCCCCTTGCGTCTCGAATTATCGTCCACCCGACAAGTTTCTAGGGTTTTACACGGGCTTGCACTTGTTCAAACCGGGCTGCCAAACAGGCTTTAGAGAGTATTTTCGAGTATTGGGTTGGGCTGGTAAAAAACACGGGCTTTCACTTACAAACACTGCTGCCAAACAAGGCCTAACGATTGAAAAAAACACCCCACCCACCCGTAGTCCCCACCACTTGTGTATTATCCAAGCTTCAACTCCCCGCACGCCTCAAACCCCCTCGACCTCCTGAGCGCGCCGCCGGCCGCCCGCGGTGTCCACCTCACGCCTCCCGTCTCCAGCTCCCAGATCCCACTTCCAGCCACCAGATCCCACCTCCCGCCACCAGATCCATCCTCCCTCCACACAACCAAAGCGCGTCGCCCGCCACGTCCATGGGAGCGTGGCGCCCGCTTCGGCCACAAGCTATCTACACCCGCCTCAGCCATGGGAGTGCAGCGCCTGCACCGACCATGGGAGTGCCCGCGCAGGCCTCCTCCTGTTCTGCCCTCGCACGGGCCTCCACCTCTTCCGCCCCGTGCGCTGGCTAGTCGCCGGCTATTGGACTGTGACGCACACACCAGCCATGGGTGCGCGGCGTCCGCACCGACCTCAGGCCATTCTCCTCCTCTACTCGTCGCGGGCATCCAACACGCGAACATCGCGACCGCCAGGATCTTGCCGGCGCCGGACCTCGTGGTTGCTGACAGCTCCTGCAGTCGGCGCTCGTGCATGACCAGCACGGATGCGGCGAGCGCGCCACCGTCCGCGCCCCCGTTGATGGAGAGCACGGGTACGACCTCGACCGGCTCGTTTACATGCCCTCCTCCACTTCTGATTCTGATGCAGGAGCAGTGATCTATCGCTTCAGGGAACAGTGCTACAACCTACGGGAGATTGTGGTTCAGATTAATGAGTTATGTAGTTCATTTAGAATAGCGAAGAAACAACAGAAAAAAGTTTATTATTTCTTGCAATTCACTTCGTTTGGTTATTCAATTTTTTGATGTTATGATGCAGTTCACAAAGTTTCAATCGTTGTAAGAAAGAGGCAAAGAAATTCACACAATTCACTTTGATTTATTTCGTGGTTCACTTTCCCAAACGTGGTTCTTAAAATTTTGGTGAATGAACATGAAAAAAGTCAGCTGTTTGGTAGCCTGTTTGATGATGAACGATCGACCGTCTAATGAAAATTCACGTGATGCAGTTCATTTATAGTATTGCTATTTTAATAGTATTGCTGTTTACTTGTCTCCGCGGTATAGTTTTTTTTCATAAAAGAGTAGGGGAAAAAAGACAAAAAAAATGCTGTTCTCTCACCCGTTCGATGCAATGTGATCGCCCGTCTAATCTTCGCACGTATTACCTCCGATCCATATTAATGTACTCAACTTTGTCTAGATTCGTATGCATCTAGTTAGACTAGATGCATACGAATCTAGACAAAGTTGAGTACATTAATATGAATCGAAGGGAGTAGTTTATTTTGTGCAAAATTCTTTGCAAAAAAACAAAAGAAATTATGCGGTTCACTTCGTTTGTGCCCGCGGTTCACTTCCCCGAAGCGAACTGCGATAGTTTGAAAAACTAAATAATAAACACATGTAGTTCTCTCTGCCCACAAGTTTAGTGCGTTTAACCGATGAATGCAGTTCACTTCGATGATTCTGGGTCCGCGAAAAAACAGACTTCCACGTTTTAGTAAAATCGAAGCTACTTTTAGACCGTAACGAATTAGACTATGTGTTCTACATGAAAACGCAACACCTCGATGATACCTTTCCAACGGTGTATCAGTTGCATCGATCGGACAAGTGTATCAAAAGTTTTTACGCAAAAAATATCCGCTGGCGACATAAGTGCAGCAGCGCCATTTTTCAAATTACTTTAAAACCGCGAAGAATCTCGAAAAGTGTTCAACATATGGGTTGTTCTCATACTCTATATGAATCCAATGGGGTATCATACGCATCGTTCGGACAAGCGGTTAATTTTTTTACTCTGTACAAGATCCACCGGGGAAAAATAAAGTGTGCGCGTTTTTGTTGTAGCTAAATTTCTCTGAAACCGTAGCGAATTAGACATAGTGTTCTACATATGGATGGAGCGCCTGATTGATATCTTTCTAAAGGTGTATCATTTGAATCATTCCGATAAACGGATTGAAAGAAATTGCGAAAATACTCCCGCTGTGAAAATGGGCCGCCGCACTGTTTTCAAAACTGCTCTTAATCCGTGAAGAATTGGGGGAAGTGTTCAACATATGAAAGATGCTCGTTTTCTATATGAATCCAACGGTGGATCATAAGCTCAAATCCGATAAATAGTTAAAGAGTTATAGCGAAAACGATGACGCGGTTCATTTTTACCCGAGCTGCAACGCTTTTAAGTCAGCAGTGCGGTCCCCTTAGCGATGCAATGCAGTGCGGAAGTGTTAGCAGAATAATATTCCGCTAATATTAGCATAATAGACCCTATATATATTATCATCTTCACAACAACAACCATAAGCATGTGACAAAAGATAAGAATTGAGCATAATGCTTACAAAAGGATTCTTGGCATCTTCAAACATGCATCTAATCATGCAAGCAATGACTAGAATAACTTGGAGAAAACGGTTCCCACATAGGAAATACAAATACATATGTTAGGAAAATCGTACCAAGAAAATCTCACACACTCAAGATCCATAAGATGAGAAATAAAGTCAATTTAAGCAAATTGGAACTTGAGGAGCAAACATGCCACCTAGGAACTAGATAATTTACAATATCAACTCTAAGTGGAAAAACCTCAAATGTACACATTTTCTATGCATGTAATATAATAACATATTACTCCCCCATAATGTGATATCCCAAAATTTACAACTAGAGGCAAACAAATACCAACAAGAGATAATTAATGGAAATTTTAGAATTTAAATTTCTCATGAGTACGACATACCACATAGAGACTAGATAATCTTGTAATATCAATACTAGGTGGTATTCCTCATGTACACACATTTGTAGGATCGTGAAGTGCACAAGGCACATCACTCCCACAAAATGGGATGATCCATTAATCTCTCACAAGAGCCAACTAAGATACAAACAAGATGAAAATAGGTTAAACACAACACTCACTAATACATGATGTGCAAATCAACATACACAAAATTGATTACTCAAGTTACGTACATTGGAAGATACAAACACATGCAAGGTACAAAACCAAAACATGCAAGGGGGCAAGTAACTTTCAGTGTAAACAAATTAAGTAGAAGTTACCGCAAGGAGGCACATTGGGTATAAGATAGACACATGATAATCCAAATGACTTGGCTTGAGACAATGTGATTAATGAAGATCCGTCAACTATTCATAATGTAGCCAAGTCTCCAATGCCCTCCACCAACACCTATTGATCAAGTTTGAGTTTGTTGGTCCCCAACCAAGTTGGGTCCTAAGAGGTTAGTCACAATAGGCTTGGCAACCCAAATGGTGCTTTTCTTGACACCACTTTGAGTACCAAAAAATTTGGCAAACACATTGCCAACCTTATCCTTCTGAACAGAATAAACATCATAAATTATAATATGGTTGGATAAGGTACCATTAGTGCATGAAGAAGCAAATGGCCCTTCTCACGACATAAGTAGCAAATCTACTCTTTCCTATCTTCTTAGTTGATTTCTCAACATGAAGATCATTGACTTGAGTCTTCTTGGGAAGTGGCTTCTCTTCACCTTGCGGTTCAACTTTAGGCCTCTTCCCTAGTTGCTTGTCACTAAGGGGCTTCTTCTTCAAAGGGCATGATCTAACATGATGCCCTTCAACCTTGCACTTGAAGCAAATAATATTGGCCAAATTCTTGACTTGTGGTTGGCCCTTCTTCTTGTTGATCATGGACTTCTTATTCTTGGAGTTGAATCCAAGTCCACCTTTGTCATTGGGGGACTTTTTCCCACACAAAATCTTGTCAAGTGTGGACTTCCCTTCATGAGCCTTTTCCAAGTATTTCTTCAAAGAAGTGACTTGGGCCTTGAGCTATTTGATTTCCTCTACATGGTTAGTAACAATACAAGTACTAGAGGAAGTAGAAGCTTTATTGTTAGAGCAACAAGGCAATGAAAGTAATTCATCACAAGATGTAGCAACATTATGAGTAGAAGTAGTGCTAATGTCCACATGAGGAACTAACTTAGAAACCTTAGCCTCATGAGCTAACTTTAGCACATTATGGGAGACTAGAAGATCATCATGAGAGATTGAGAGCTTTTCATGGATTTCTTTGAATTTCCCATATTTGCTAGTTAGCAACTCAAGTTGAGCCTTTAGCTCGACATTATCCTTTAGTATGGATGATTTACAAGAAGTAGAGTTAGTAGCACAAGCATCATGAAGAATAAAGGAAGGAGAATACAACATGGCAAGCTCATTTAGATATGAAGCTTTTCGTTGAGCATGCGAATCTGTGAGTTTGATGAGCTCACCCTTAATGACCCGTGAGCCATTTTCGAGGTGCTCAAAATCCTCAATGAGTTTAGCATGCACAACTTCAAGCTTATCATTTTTAGTTTTGATAACATTAGCCACCTCAAGGGCTATATCATGGGATTCCTTTATTCTAGATAACACTAGAGCAAAAGTCTCCTCAAGAGATTCCTTGGTAGTTTGTTCTACTTCGAGAGCTTGAGATAGTTCCGCAATCTCATCAGTGTAATTACGCTTAAGGCTTCCCTTTTTCTCAATGGTGACCTCATTCTCCTCGAGATGAGCTTCTAACTCCTCAATGTATTCGTTACCCCAATGGAAATAGATATGATTTCCGTGAAGTTAGAACGAGCAATTTTATTCTTGTGAAGAGCTTTATAAATCATATCTCCCTTAATCATTAAGGAAGAAACATTATCATTCTCTTCAACATTATCTACATCATCACCGCCACTAGATATATTAGGTGTCAAAGTAGGAGATACCTTTGATTCCTTAGCCATAAGGAAAAAGTGAGTAACAAGAGATGATGATGTAGGATCCCTTGAGGCACCATTCACGACCACATCTTGTTCCAAAGACCGTTGGTTTTCCTCTACATTGTTAGCACAATAGCTAGAGTAAATAGAGGCATTTATATCATGGCACCAAGATATAGCAAGCATATCATCATGAGATTTATTCAAGTGATTTCTACATGATATGCATGGACTATCAACACAAGCATGTAAAACCTCTAAGGTGTTCGAAGTGTTAAAGTCCAAAGATAAAGCATTGCAATAAGATAGTGATAAAGGGTTATCAATAATAAGCTCACTATCATCAAAGTAGTGACTAACACTACTCACCATTTCATTACCTTGTGGCAAACCACATGTTGGAGAAGTAGAATAAGTTGAGAACAATACGCCGCCGGGGGTGGAGGGAGAACAGTCATCCCCACAAATCTTGGACACACCATATTTATCTTGAAGCTTTGTCTACAACTGATGAGCATCCCAAAACGACATGAGTTGAGATATATCTACATTACTCAAAGCATCAATAAGGACATTAGAAGCTTGAGCATTGAGATAAGAGTTATTATCATCCTCTAAGGATGGGTTTTGAGTATCCTTTGGAGGAGAAAAACCCATATCTATAATTCGCTCCATACACGGGTCAATGGCCCGGAAATAATTAAGCATGCGAATTTTCCAAGCATCAAAATTTGTGCCATCGAAACTAAGAGTGTCAATGAATCCTAATACCCTAGTCGACATCTTTACTCTCAAGGCGGTGAAGCCCTATAGTGAGATACCAAGCTCTGATACCAATTAAAAGGACGTGGATGTCGCCTAGAGAGGGGGTGAATAGGTGCTTAAAATAATTATAGTTTAGGATTGAACAAACACTACTAGGAAAAAGCTTATAGGTAGAGGCTTAATAGTAGCGCCCCTAAAAAGGGGGCTACTGCTAATTATCAGTAGCGCCACTTCTGGGAGCCCTCTACTGCTAGACCTTTAGCAGTAGCGCCCCCTGTGTGACCCGCTACTTGTATAGGTGGTTCGCAGCAAACCCAGCTGACAAGTTGTAGTAGTAGCGCCTCCCTGTAACGCCTGCTACTACTATCACCGTATCAGCAGCGCCTTTACATGTCGCGCGCTGCTGCTAGAGTGGATCAAACGGTCCGCACATAGCATCAGCGCCTTTACATGTCGCGCGCTGCTGCTAGAGTGGATCAAAAAGTCCGCACATAGCAGCAGCGCGCCACTCGGGGGGGGGGGGGGGGCGCCGCTGCTATGGGCCCTTAACCTACCGCACGGCCGGGCCGGCCTAACCCTCTCCCTCTACCACTTCTATCTCTCTCACCCTCCTTCCCCCGCGCCGCCGCCCCGCTCGTCCACCCCTCCTACCGCCGCCCTGACTCGCCTCCCCGACTCGCCGCTGCCCCGCTCCTCCTGCTGCCACTGCCCCGCTCCTCCCGATGTCGTCCGCCCCGCTGGTGAGTATCCATCTTAATCCCCTCTCATAAATTCTTTAGTTAGGCTATTGTTTTAGTTAGCTATTAATTACTTGTTAGTGAAAATTCCTCATATAGAATCTCTGTGTATGTGGTGCTTGAGTAGAATCTGTGTATAATAGATAGATAAATATATAGATAAACATATAGGTATATATATAGATAGATAGCTAAGTAGATAGATAGTTAGATAGATAGATAAATAAATAGATAGATATATAGGGTTTAGGGTTTAGGGTACTTTGACCCAAATTCCACCAAAGGGGGCATGTGGCAAGGGGTGGAGATTGCCATCAGGAGGGATTGGATCTTCATCTCCCCCCATAGCACCAAGTAAATCCTGCTGGATGATAGACACAACACATGTCCATGATTGCCCATGTCCAACATCATCCAAATTATCACAGATAACATGACTGACAGGAATATCTAATAACTCAGGTACTCTGACCTTGACAAGGATTCTAGCTCTGTTAGATGTCTCCATGTTCCAGGAAAGAAATTTACCAAATCCACTAATAGATTCTCTAACTTTCTCCACTCTCCATCCCTCAAGTGGGTAGTTTACCATCATAATCCATGCATCATGCGAGAAAGTACAGTCAGGAAAATTTATCCCATGATCCTGCCTAGTAACACTCATGGTGGAATCTCCAACATAGAAAGGGCTCTGATTAATAGCAGTGTCAATGTCAACAACAGATGCAAATCTTACCAATGCAGCACCCATACCGCAACGAGAAGTTTCATCAATGCGTCATCCTCTGGTTTCCTCAAGAGAGTGCCTAATCAGGAGGATGTCTTGCTCGAAGTGTGCAGGATCCGGCGGAGGGGCGAGAGTGATGATCACCTATTCATGCGAGGCCACAAGAGGAGAACCACCAAGATAATGGTAAGTGCGACAGCAGCGCGGACCATGGGGCTCGATAATCGCAGCACCCGTTGGGAGGTGGGGGATTGGGTCATATGGGTAGCTAGCCATGGTGGCAGGTGGTGGTGATGGGGTTTTTTCCGGCGATGAAAGCAGGGGAAGCGGAGTAGTCGATGGTGGAGGATCACGGGGGGGGGGGGGGAGCAGGCATTTGATGGGACTATGATATGACAAGAGCAAATGGAGGTTGTTGAGATATAATGGTGCCGATAGAATTCTTACTATAAATGAGAGTTTGCCTCGATTTCCTCAAACAATCCTTTTTAAAATTCCCATAGAGATAACAACCTTTGCAACTGATCTCATTAGTACATGTAGTATTCCGGTGTCCAAGTCCCAAACATTTGGTGCAAACAGAAATAGAAACCTCGTCATTATATTGTGTAACCGATATAGCCCGAGAATCTCCCGATTGGTTACATGTTTGTATGCATGCAATGCCAATAGATCCAATTCTGATGTAGTTTGAAAGATCCACGTGATCATCAACATGATGTGTGGTCGTGGAACCAGAGTTTGTTTGGCAAATCCTACGTACCCCAATAGGAGTAGAATTGGCTCCCGTAAGGATCCTACTCTTTTTGGATCGATCCACAATGGTCCATTCATAGCATGATTCTGTGATCCATCTATTATATTCAAATTTCCATTGTGGGCCGCCAAAACCCCAGAGGTGGAAATAGCATTTGAAACGCGGGAAAGAGTAGGATCTAAGCCTATAGATCATAAACCCCACATCTTTGGATGCCACTGCAAATTTGAAAAGAGATCCTTTGATAGTAGAGACCATGAAACCAGATGGATCTCCACCCAAACAGCATGTAATTCATGACTAACATGATCACCTTATAGAGGAGTGGTGGATGTAGCGAAGGAAACTACCATCCAAAAGTCCTTATTGATGTTGGTGGAATGTACCAGAGAGGAGAGATTGGATCTAACCTTGTCAGCAAAACCCATACCAGCCGAGGGATCCATCTCCTATGGATCCAGGGGTCTTCGAGTGGATCAATGGGGAGATCTAGGGGAGATCATGGGAGATCGCCATGGGAGTCGCCTTGTTCGCCAGAGGTGGGTGGTTGAAGACTATAACGATAGATAGATTTATAATTAGTAATATGTATTGTGCCTTTACAAAAATATGGAATGTTGATATTGTTTGCAGGGTTATGAGTGGCCAATGTTTTGCCGGAATGTCGATTAATTTCCATTCCGGCAAATTTCAGGCGCTCGATATGTTCAATTTTTAGCAAATGTCATGCCGAATATTTCCGCGAATTTGGGCATGATTCGTGCTAGAAAAGCATGACATATCAAGTGCCTTAGATTTGTTGAAACGAGAATTAAAAGGTGTTCCAGCATCAAATTACTTTTAATCATTACTTTTGCTATTTTTTAGAATGCCGATGATTAAAATATATTGTGACACTATGTGGCATCGGGGAGAGTGCGAAGCAAACCCTTGTGATATGTACAAGTACGTAACTTGTGCATCCTACTTGGATTTGTGTCCAATCTAAGTATGAGGCACTAATTGGGATTGTATCATTACTTTTTCTCCTTTTTTAGAATGCCGATGATTCAAATATATTGTGACACTATGTGACAACGGGGAGAGTGTGAAGCAAACCCTTGTGATATGTACAAGTACGGAACTTGTGCATCCTGCTTGGGTTTGCCGTCACACTGTCCCTGGAATTGCTTATGTGCCCAATCTAAGTATGAGGCACTAACTGAGATTGTATCATAACTTTTTCTCCTTTTTTAGAATGCCGATGATTAAAATATATTGTGACAATATGTGACATCGGGGCAGAGCGTGCATCTACCCTTGTGATATGTGCAAGTATGGAACTTGTGCATCCTACTTGGGTGGCTGCCACGCTCCCTCCTGATTCGCTTATGTGTCCAATCTAAGTATGAGGCATTATTTAAAAGTACTTTTGTCTTAAATTGTTAATTTGTTAGTTAGTATAAAATTTTCACTCGTACATTTTAATAAAACTTTTTATATTAAATAAGTTCTCGGCGACTATGCCTGGCCCACATCCCCGTCTCTGCGGCCCGAGAGAACCTGCTTGAAACTTATAATAGCAACCTTAATTACCTACTCAAAGAAAGACACACACTCAGTGCAACATGCCAACTCTCTAAACAAGATAAGCATGAAAATCAAAAGAGTTCTAGAAGCAACAACCTAAATAAAAGATCTTAAAGATAAACATGAAAACAAGAGCTAAGCATGACAGCAACTAGAAAAAGTAAAGTACACTCAACAAAGATAATCATGAAAACTATGAGATTTCTAGGAAAAAATGGAGCATGTTTCTCTCCTAAACAAGGTATGCCAGGGTCCAACTTGTTATGAACATCAAATAAAACTAAACAAAGAAAACCAAAAATTAAATGCAAGACGCTCCAAGCATAGCACATAACATATGAATTGATAAAAATATAGTGTGGAGAAGGACGAATTGATGATTGTTGATGAAGAAGGGGATGCACGGGGGCATCCCCAAGCTTAGACGCTTGAGTCTCCTTGAATATATCTTGAGGGTGCTGGGAACATCCCCAAGCTTGAGCATTTGACACTCCTGGATCTTCTTTCATCATCTTCCTTCGCACACTTGAAAGCTCCCTTCATACGAAACTCATCATAAGCTGATTAGAGTGGTTAGTACCCATAATTAAATAATTTCCTCTACTAGAAAATAAAGATTTTGATCAAAGGCTACTGTTTCTCCAGATTGCCAATTTTTTTTGGCAAAAAGAAAGCATGCGCAAGATTTGAAAAACTGGGAAAACGTAAAACAGGGCAGAATCTAGGAAAAACAGTCCAGAGGTAGTAAATAATTTTTTCGGGGTACTTCTGCAACTCAATCAAAAAACTCAGAACATGCCGTAGCTTCCCAATTGCATAGAACATACTGTCAACAATCAGATGAAAAATATGATCTTGTGATTTTTTTTTGCAATGAAGCAAACAAAATCTTTTTTCTGGACAACATGTCACAACTTTTGATCTACTTTCCACCGGAGGCTAAAACTTAGCACAAAGCTTAAAAATAAAGATATAATGATGTTTCCACAGTAGTAACTAGCATCAAGACCACTAAAACTGAAAGTAAAAACATTTTGGGTTGCCTCCCTATAAGCGCTTTCTTTTATGCCTTTGAGCTAGGCATGAAGAAACAAGATCAAGTTGTATCAATCGAACCATCATCAAGATCATCAAAAATCTCTACAATAGTAGAACTAGTCTTTTTAAAAGGACTTTCAAATAAAGGCCTAGTAATAATACTCCTTTGAACACAAGTAAAGGTAGTGAGATCAATTGGAGTTTCATTTCTAATTCTATTTAAGAGAGGTATCTCTTCCAAGGTCTTCACAGTTTCATTACCCTTGGCAATGGGTGGATCAACTTTGGTTTTAGGAACCTTTGGTACATAAATAAACTTGGGTTCCTTCTTTGCCGGGGTTTCTACCTTTTTGTCTTTGATTGAGGATAAGATGGTTCCTAAAGAATCAATTATTTCCTCAATCTTATCAATCCTAGAAGGGTCATCATCCTTGGATTTAAGGGTCTCCAAAGTTTTGTTAAATTTGCTTATGGAGCTATCAAACCTATTCAAATTCCCTTGAATCCTACAATCCACTTAATTTATCTTACCCATGCTTGGCATCTCTAGCTCTATCTTCTCAAGTTTACTCATAATGTGAGATAAAGTGATATCATCTTTTTTGTCAACAACAGGTGGGACTCCCACAAGATTTTCCATAACATTTATAGCCTCCCAAACGGGAGCTTCCAAGAAATTCTCACCTATAGCTGTGTCTAGAATGAACCTATTCCAAGAAATAAGCCCAACATAAAATTTTCTAAGAAGAATAGTGGTGGATTGCTTCTTAGTGGCTCTAACTTGATAATCGTTAATCCTATACCAAGCATATTTCAAAATCTCCCCACCTCTTTGTTTAAAGGTGAGGACTTCTACCTCGGGTACAAAACCATATGTAAAAGAACCAGACATATTGACTACTACTTGAAGCAAGCTAAGAACAAAGTAACTATTTTTTTGGTGTTTTTGGTATAAGATTCTAAAGCAAAAACTGAAAAGTAAACTAACAAGACTAAAAAGAAAAGGTAAAAGATAGTGTGCATCTCCCCTATCTTGTATACTGGAGTCCCCGACAAAGGCGCCAGAAATTCGGTTGATGGCACCGGTTCGTGCTCCTCGTTGGCTACCCCAAGTGGAAGGTTCAGATATAGACAACATAAAATATCCCTCGGTGAAGATACCAAGGTTAGTATCTAGTAGGACTCCAAGTGCAACAGGAAGATGACAACGACGTCAGAGATTCGTTGCTGCCTAAGTTGACGTGGTCCTGCATACAAACACAAATAACTTTGCTCCCAACGAGTCAGAGAGTTTTTCAATCTCTCCAGTCTTTTGGTTTACAAAGGATCAAAACGCAAGGGTGGAAATAATAGTGGCAACTAAAAGGAAAGTAAAAGCAATAAATTGGAGCGGTGTAAACTATGATGGAAATATGGACCAGAGTCCCATGATTTTCACTAGTGATGTCTCTCTCCCAAAAGACGAAAGCAACTATGATGGGTGAACAAATTAAAGCTGGGCAATTGATAGAATTATAAATGCACCACAATGATAATTATGCTATAGGAAAGCTAGAGGCTCAATCATGCGAGCCTTACACAAAAACAATTAGATCGTTAATCCATCAACATCTACTCACTAATCATCCACCTTGAGATATCTATGCAGAACATCTCGCTGGTATTAAGTTGTGAACCCCAGGAAAAATGTAGGCTCAAAGAAACGGACGACGGTCTTAACACTCTACGCTTAATGTAAGCAATCCTTGCAACCGCACTTACAAGCATCGATGTTTTCTCCCTCGTGGAAACAACACGTCCCCTAGTCTCATGTTTTTGTCACTCAAGCTAGACATCGGGGGGACATGAACCCACACTCATGCATAACGGTCCCTCTTGGAGTTTGTGGCACCCCGGTTCAAAATACAGGAACACCCCGTGCTCCAGCCCAGAGATCATGTCTTCTGGAACACGACACTGCTTGATATAGAACTGAACCACTTTTATTACCGATGAAATGGGTACAAGGGGGGTCTATTACAATGCTAGCGGAGAGAGGTAGCGAACAACTTGCTCCTAATGCTAGACACGGATCTACATCAAGCAGCAGGATAACTCTATAGCAGCGGAATAAAACTTAGCAGCAGAATAACGGCGACGGGGATGGACTCCACTCCACAGGGACACTGGCTGGGACACCTTCTAGCTCGCAAACACCGGGAACGTCATCATACACAGTCACAACATTTCCTGCAAGTCTAGCATAACACGCCAGGTCAGTACATTGAATGTACTTGCAAGCTCACAAACAACCAAAGCATCAAGGCAAAACAATAACATAGCAAGCAGGTTAGAGTATATTAATGAAGTAAATATGTAAGCTATTATTGTAAAGTAGATAACCATCAACCAATTATCTGAGATCACCTTACTCGTGATCACATGCCACATCTCATACCGGGATCACTCCGGATCCATATGTCGGGATCTCTCCGGATCCATAACTCGGGATCGCTCCAGATCCATAACATGGGATCACTCCGGATCCACCAATATCTCGTGGCTACCGCGTAGCCATCTCATCAACATCACGTAAGCTTCGCAAGCTTACCATTACTTGCACCGATCCATAGGTGCAACACAATCTCTCATCTATACCACTGTGATCGATCGGTGTGACTTAGTACAAACTTGTCCATAACCGTAGACACGACTATTGAAATAGATTTTGACTCTGCAGAGTTTGCGCACTTTACCCACACCATGGAGTTCTTCCCTCATCCAGTACCTTGGAATGTCTCCCACGGAACGGACTAGGATTTCTCCAACGAGACCGTTCTACCGCGTGCCTCCCTTACCATATCACCTGACATGCTTCACAAGCCATGCCTTGGGTAGCCCCGTGTCCTCCAGACACACCTATGATACGTCTCAAACATATCTACTTTTCCAAACACTTTTGCTATTGATTTTCCCTCATTCTTGCATGATTTGGACGAAACTAACCCGGACTGACGCTGTTTTCAGCAGAGCTGCCTGTATGGTTTTATTGTGCGCAGGAAAATGGATTTTTGGACATCTCAGAAAATTCCAGGAAAAATTACAGAAAATCCACGCACCCGAAGGAGCCCAGAACCAGAAGTGGGGCCAGAGGGGGGCCACAGGGGCTCCAGGCGCCCCGTGGGCGCGACCAGAGGTGGGGCCGTGCCCTCTGGCCGCCTGGGAGCCTCCCCCCTCCTCTGGAGCCCTACCGAGGCTCCTATTTATTGTCGTGATGGGAAAACCCCGAAACAGAAGTCGTTTTCCCAATTCTCGTCGCGGAGCCGCCGCCACCCTCTGTTCTTCTCCGGGAGGGCTAATCTGGAGGCTGTTTTGGCCTCCGGTGAGGGGAGATCATCGCCATCGTCATCGTCATCACCAGTCCATCCTCCCTCCATGACTTCTCCATCCATGTGTGTCGGGACCCGGGGTTAGCGTATGCAAGTCCCGCTACGACATAGTCGTATGGAGAGCCGAGAACCGTACCCACTTGTCTAAGCAGACAAGGCCAAGCACAAAACGTTCTCGGAAAGCATCGTACGTGAGGGGCATCCCATCCAGGCCAGATGATCAACTGAGGTGGGTCCTCATCGTCTGCACACAAGTCTAATGATATGGGTGATGAACTCCCATATTGACAGACAAGTCGCCTCAACCATACTATCGACTATCTCATAACTCTTACATAGACTTACTCCAGCCCGATCACTTAGTCGGGGTCTAGGGCGGGCTCGATCATACCACAAAGTGTGCACGAGACGGAGTATGAAAGACCGCCAGCCAGATCACAACTAAGGTCTCGAAAACCCATACGAAGACATGCATGTTATAAACATACACGCAACACACATGCCTTGTATGAACAGCAAGTATCATTGCAATTCTCTACAAAGTATACATTCTATTGATAACTCTTACAGAGTGCACACAGAGATCACAAGTATGTGATCCAACATTACAACAACAAGCGGAAGCAAAGTATGTCTGAGTATAGACAAGTTTAACAAATGGATTAAGAAGCCTTATTTAAACACAAGCCCTCCACGAGGGAACCAGTCGTCTGACTGGGACTAGACTAGCTTGATCTTCAGTCATTGAGCTCGATGAAGAAGCCACCTTCGGGGTCAGTGGGTTCATCTAAAACATAGATTAAGCAAACGTGAGTACAAAATCGTACTCAGCAAGACTTACATAGGAGCTATACTACTCATGCACATGTATCAAGGTAAAGGGAGGTGGGGTTTCACTTGCAGAAGTGCCAGCTTTGACTTGGCTAGTCCTGAACTACGAGTACCAGACTTTGAGGTAAGAAGCGTACACGAGTCCACTACTTTCTCCAACCAATTACTCCACTATGGTGCCTTCCTCGACTTCCCCACGAGAAAGCACGCCATAGCACTCACACTTATCTTGGTGTGTTTTAGAAGTATCCAGTTCAAGTTGTCTAATAATCAAGCTAAGCTTTCCAAGTAGTCCTTAACCGCAGACGCGGCTATTCGAATAGTTTTGTTAACCCTGCAGGGGTGTACCGCTACACACACATGATCATCTGTTACCGCCTTTGATCTCGACACCATTCAAGGGGTGCCAGCGAGGATGCTCACCACAACTGTTACCTCATAGCCGATCTAGTCCAAGAAAGCCGCCTACCTGGGTTGGCTACCACTATCGTGAACCCGGCCAGTTTACCGAAGTGGACCCAGATGATGTGTGCGTGGTGCATAAGCCGGTCTCGGGTGAGTCGTTCTCTCACTTAGCAGCGAGGCCACAGACCTACCAGAACTCCGAACTATTGCGACATCTGGACATCGAAAGGGATGACTTAATAGGTTGAGAGGGGTCAGTGAGCCCAATGTGTGGTTGTACTCTTCATCTTGGATCACCACACAAGAACTCGGACTTAGGGCGGTGTTCAACGAGACAACCCACCGTGTACTCCTACACAGCCTCTCATTGTTCACCTTGTATTAGGGTAGATTCACCAACACCTTTCTACCATCATCATCAAGATCACTACCATCCCGACTCACATAACACAACATGGTATCATTCTAAGCATTCAATAAGCAGTAACAATTGCATGGGCCACATGATATCAATCTACTCCTACAGTTGCTAGGATTGGGGTTTGCCTACTACTGTGACAAATGATAGGTCATGCAAAGGAATGGGTTCATCTTTGCGGTAGAAACGTAGCATGGTAATCATCCTATACAATGCATAAGAGAGACATGAGAGGGAAGTGGGATTTTATCGACATGATCAATGGGGGTTTGCTTGCCTTGCTGACGAGGTTCGGGTTCGGGGTCTTCAACGAAGGGGGCAGCCTCCTGTTCCGGTTCCACCTCTACTCGACAAACAACAAACAAGGTAACAAAGTAAATACAATGCACAATCACATGGTTGAAGGTTGAAACTTGATGTATATGCTTTGATGTGTTAAGCAATTCCATTTAAATGGAGTATATTGCAAATTGAATTGCAAATTCAAACTCCAATTTGAATTCATTTTAGCCAAGTTACATATGACATTGTTTGATCAAGTTGAACCAATTTGAAATGTGTATGATATGCCTCTAAAGTTCAAGTATAATGTGATATGTTGACATGGTTCAAAATGCAAAAGCATTTGAAAAGAATTTGAATTAATTCCATTTAAATCAAATAGAAAATGCTACTGATCACATTTTAAATTCAACTCAAACATGGTTTAAAGTTGGATATTTGGATATCTTATTTTCTCCTGATCATTTTTCATATATTATTTGTCCAATTTGGAGTTAATATGAATTTTCTATGAATTTTCAAAGTTTCAGCCTTTTTCTGGAATTTCTGTAATTTCTTGATTTCTTTTTATTCTGGAAAATTCATTTACTGCGTCATGCTTGCGCACGGGTGACGTCAGGGGGGGGTCTGACCAGTGGGGCCGGGGTATCAGTCACTGGGTTAATTAACCCGGTTAGTTTAAACTAACCGGGGGGATTAAGGCCCTGGGCCCACTTGTCATCGGCTCTGGGGGTCATTAGGAGGGGTGGTTAACTCCTAATGACCGTCGCCACGTCGGACTTGCCGGCGTTGAGCCGCCGGTGGCCACCAGTGTGGCGGCGTTGTACGGGAAGGGCGCTCTCGTGGTCCAAATCGAGCGCCGTAACCACCGAGACTTCGCTCTTGGTGATGCGCATCGAATGGAACCAAGTGGGGGGCCTGGGAGGCACTGGTTTGACGGCGACGACGAGCCCTAGCGGCGGCGGAGTTGCTGGCTCAAGGTGAACTCGGCTACGGGGCACCATTTGGGGCGGGTTTAGGCTGGATCGAACCAGAGGAGATCTGCGGTGACAACGGACAGGGTGACAGGGTTGAATGCTTTGTGTAGGCTTGTCGACAACGAGCATGGCGGCTCTGTGCTCCGGCGTCCATGGCGGAATGAGCTAGAGGAGGCGAGCGGTGCCTTGGCTTGAGGGGAAATGCTCACCAGACGCTGGTGAACACGTTGGAGCAGGTGTCGGAGGCGGGGAGGTTACGGCGGCGGCGAATCGACCAACTCGACTTCCGGCGGCCGGCGGTGATCCGATGAACCTGGCGTCGCTTCTAGTCCAAATTTGAGCTCCTGCTTCTGCTAGTCGACGAAGACGAGGACGGGGAGGAGGATGGACACACCAGCTTGAGCCCTAGGTGACGTTGGCTGCGAGTTCCATGGCGGGGCGCTCCGGCGAGTCTTCGGGAGGTGGAGAAATCGGGCGAGGGAGACGGGGAGGGTGTCCGTGGAGAGGGGGAATGGACGGGGAGGATTCTGGGCGTCTCCAGGCGCGAGAAGGAGGCACGGGGAGGCGCCAGGCAGGCAGGTGGCGTGGCAGCCGCGGCATGCCGGCCACCGAGCTGCTTGCCGCCGCGCTGGAAGAAGACAAGGGGGGGGGGGGTCCAGGTGGGCTTGGGCCAGGGGGGGATGAGTTGGGCCGAATGGCCAGGTAAGCTCCTTTTTCCTTTTTCCTTTCTGTTTTGTTTTCTGCCTTTTTGTTTTGCTGTGCTAAATAAATAGCTAGGCATTTTATTAAATGCTGAAACTTTTTATGTGGCATAACAATATACTAGGCTAGCCACTTGTAAAGTTTGAACATTTTTAAAATTCAAATAATTGGAATCTTAACTCAAATAGGGGTTTTTGATTAGTTCCAAGGCACTGTTTGAATATTTGAAAAATCCATGAGCATGGGGTGGGTCCCACATCACTTGATTTGTGATCACACTCATTTATAAGACTTTTCAAAAATCTAACATGGATTTTTGGAAAAGATTTTTATCTGGTCTTTTTTAACATGATGCAAGTGACTTGCTAACCCTAGCACATTACCTAACAGAGGGTTCTGACAACTCGCCCCCACTCAACAGAATCTCGTCCCGAGATTCAGAAGTCTGCGGGAGGAAGGTGGGGTACTCGGCACTGAGACGGTCTTCTCTTTCCCACGTAGCTTCTCTCTCAGAGTGGTGTGACCATTGCACTTTCAGAAACTTAATCTTCGGACGACGAGTGACACGCTCTGCTGAATCGAGAACATGAACGGGGTATTCTCGATAAGAAAGGTCATCTTGTAGATCAAGCGTTTCATGGTCGACTTCGCGGATGGGGTCCTTGAAGCAACGCCTGAGTTGTGACACATGGAATACATCATGTACTCGGGAAAGGTGCGGGGGTAGTTCAAGTTGGTAGGAAACTTCTCCACGTTTGGAAAGAATGCGTAAAGGTCCGATGTAACGTGAGGCCAACTTGCCTTTGATACCGAATCTTTGGGTTCCCTTCAGAGGAGTAACCCGAAGGTAAGCCTTCTCATCCAGATTGTAGCTTTCTTGCCTATGATGACGATCATAGTAGCTCTTCTGACGAGACTGGGCTGCTTTCAATTGATCACGAACAATGCGAACTTGCTCTTCTGCTTCCTTGATCATGTCCGGTCCAAAGAATTGTCTTTCACCGGTTTCTGACCAGTTTAGTGGTGTTCGACATCGTCGTCCATATAGGAGTTCAAAAGGAGCCATGTTCAGACTAGATTGAAAACTATTGTTATAAGCAAATTCGGCGAATGGCAGAGATTTGTCCCAATTCTTTCCGAATGAGATAACACAAGCTCTGAGCATGTCTTCAAGAATTTGGTTAACCCTTTCGACTTGACCGCTAGACTGAGGATGGAAAGATGTACTAAAGGAAAGATGAGTTCCCATAGCATTCTGAAAGCTTCCCCAAAATCTAGAGGTGAAAAGGCTACCACGATCAGAATTGATTTCCAAAGGAACACCGTGAAGGGATACAATTCTAGAGACGTACAAGTCCGCTAACTGGCTAGCAGTTATAGACTCGCGAACTGGAAGGAAGTGAGCAACTTTGGAAAGCCTATCTATGAAAACGAAGATGGCATCGTTTCCTTTCTGGGTTTTTGGAAAGTCGGTGATGAAGTCCATACCGACTTTGTCCCATTTCCACTCTGGAATAGGCAAAGGTTGAAGTGTACCAGCAGGTCCTTGATGTTCTGCCTTAATGCGACGACAAACATCACATTCGGCAACAAACTGAGCAATGTCTCTCTTCATCCTAGTCCACCAAAATCTCTGGCGTAGATCTCGGTACATTTTTGTGCTACCGGGATGAATGGAGAAGGGTGTGTCATGGGCTTACTTGAGGATGAGTTACCTTAGTTCCCTATTCTTAGGTACTACCAAACGATTTCCAAAGAATACCGTTCCTTTGCTATCTGTGGAGAAACATTTAGCAACTCCGCTAGCAATGTTCTCCTTGATCCGGCGAACACCTCGTGCACGCCTTTGGGCAACTATGATCTGATCCTCAAGAGTTGGTTTCGCCACCAAGGTAGAAAGATAGCCATGAGGAACAATCTCAAGATTGAGCTTGCGAAATTCCTCATAAAGAAGTGGTTGATATTGTTGTAACACAAGGTTGTTACAATACGACTTACGACTTAGTGCATCAGCCATGACATTGGCTTTTCCTGGGGTGTAAGAAATTCCTACGTCGTAATCTTTTATCAACTCAATCCAGCGTCTTTTCCTGAGATTAAGATCTGGCTAGGTGAAAATGTATTTGAGGCTTTGGTGGTCGGAATAGATCTCACAACGATTACCAAGGAGGTAATGTCGCCAAGTTATTAGGGCATGAATTATGGCAGCGAGTTCAAGGTCATTGGTAGGATAGTTCTCTTCATGTGGCCGCAAATGGCGTGAAGCATAAGCTACCACATGTCGATCTTGCAGAAGTATGCATCCTAACCCTTGCCATGATGCGTCACAATAGATCTCGAAATCCTTTTTGGTGTCTGGAGGTGCAAGTACGGGTGCAGAAGTCAATCTTCATTTTAGCTCTTGAAAGCTTTCCTCGCACTTGGGAGTCCATAGGAATTTCTTATCTTTCTTGAGGAGTTCAGTTAGAGGCTTTGCAACTTTAGAAAAGTTCTCGACGAAGCGGCGGCAATAGCTGGCTAGGCCAAGAAAACTCCTAACTTGCTTGACCGATTCAGGTGGAGTCCAGCAAGGACGGCCTGAACTCTCTCGGGATTCACAGCAATGCCTTTTGCAGAAATCTCGTGGCCTAAGTAGGTCACTTCTGGTAGCCAAAATTCACACTTGGAGAATTTAGCATACAGGCGATGCTCTCCAAGTTTCATCAATACCAGCCTTAGGTGATCGGCATGTTCTTCTTCGTTCTTCGAGTTGATGAGAATGTCATCGAGATAAACTACAACAAATTTATCTAGGTACTCCATGAAGATCGAATTCATCATGCGCGAGAAAGTGGCGGGGGCATTGGTTAAACCAAAGGACATGACGGTGTACTCGTAAAGACCATAACGAGTAGTAAAAGCCGTTTTGGGAATGTCGTCGTTTCGGATTTTGATTTGATGATACCCTAATCTCAAATCCATCTTGGAGAAGACAGAGGATCCTGCAAGTTGATCATAAAGATCATTGATCCTGGGCAATGGGTACTTGTTCTTTATCGTCGCTAAATTTGGCGGGAGATAGTCTACGCACATCCTTTCTATTCCATCTTTCTTCGCTATGAAAAGAACGGGGCAACCCCATGGCGATGAGCTAGGGCGGATGAAGCCTTTTTCCAACAAAGCTTCCAGTTGGGTTTTAAGCTCAGCTAACTCACGTGGGGCCATTTTGTATGGACGTCTAGAAATTGGTGCGGTTCCTAGCACAAGATCCACTATAAACTCTACACATCTGTCGGGTGGCATTCCCGGCAGCTCTTCAGGAAAGACATCCGGGAAGTCATGAACCACCGGAACATCTTCAAGGTCGGGAAGGGGAAGTACATTCAAAGAATGCACTTGGGTTCTTGTTCTGGGTGAGGTATAGTTGACGGTCTTGCCTGAAGGGTGGGTGAGTTTCACTGATTTGCCTTTGCAATCAAGGTAGGCATTCTGTCTTGATAGCCAATCCATGTCAAGGATGACATCAATGTCTGAAGACTTGAGGGCTATGAGTGAAGCAAGGAATACTAAACCCTCAATTGCAATTTGATTACCATGGCTTACTCTATTAGTTTGCCATCTTGACCCTGGAGTTTGAATAATCATGGGGGTGGACAATTCAACAAAGGATAACTCATGACGAAGTGCATAACTTTCCGACATGAATGAATGAGATGCTCCTGGGTCGAAAAGAATGGAAGTAGGAACATAATTGACTGGGAGCGTACCAAGAATGACGTCAGTGGTGTCGTTAGTCTCTTCGGCGGCAATCTGGTTCACACGTCCACGAGTGGCGGGAGGAGCGGTTTTGGTAGTGTAGACCTTCTGGGGGGCTTGCCACGACCATTGTTGTTGCCTCCGGCACGGGGTGGAGCATTCTGATTCTGGAGCTGGTTCTGGGGACACTCACGAGAGTAGTGGCCTGCCTGACCACACTTGTAACAGGCTCCAAAGACAGTGCGTGGAGCTGGGTTGTTTGGTGGGGCTGGGTGGAACTGAGTTGGTGGACGAGGCGCCATATAGGATGGCCTCGGTGGGTTGTTCTGGCGGAACATACTGTTGGGGATCCAGATCTTGCGCTTCTGAGAGCCAGAATTGGATGAACCATCGTCCCTATGGTGTTTGCGAAAGTCATTGGGGGTGTTCATGTCCTCTGCCTTGATGGCCTTGTTGACAAGGACCTGGAAGGTGGCAAAGTCATGTAGGTTGAGCTCACGACAGAGTCCGGAATTGAGTCCACGACGGAACCTCTCTTGCTTCTTGGCGTCGGTGGAGACTTCTTCAGTAGCATAACGAGCAAGTCGGTTGAACTCACGACTAAACTCGTCAACGGTCCTTCTGCCTTGGGTGAGGTTGCAGAACTCCTTACGCTTGTGGTCCATCAGACCCTTGGGAATGTGGTGCTCACGGAAGGAAGTGCAGAACTCATCCCAAGAGGTGGGCGGTCCAACGGGACGCATGTTCAGGAAGTTCTCCCACCAAGAGCTAGCTGCACCTTCAAGGTGGTAGGTGGCATAGCTGACCTGGTCGCCATCTGCAACATGGCCTGCTTGGAGCTTCCTATCGATGCTGCGAAGCCAATCATCGGCGTCAAGGGGCTCGGTGGAGTAACTGAAAACCGGGGGATGAAGCCGGATGAAGTCATTCAGGGACACCAACTCGTTGCGCTGCTGAGTGGTGTTGCGGGCAATGACCTCCAGCAAATGGTGAGAGTCTCGGCGGTTCCTCTCAATCTCCATCAGAACCTGAGACATCGTGGGTGGGGGTGGAAGGTTGCCTTCCTCCTGTTCATTCCCACGACCCTGGGCACGACCAAGCTGGCCACGGGTTCCTTGAGACATCCTGAAGGTGAAAACCAAAGTCAAACAGAGTTGATTTGAAGAATCTAATCAAGGTATTGAAGTACAGGAAGGATTACAGAGCAAAGGAAGTAATCATCTTGACAACATGGTGATAAAAGCATACAAGCCATATATTCACAAGCTGTCATACAAACCATACATCGTTTAAGTACAAGCACCAAGCTAATACAAACGTGATGAAGATGATACATCCTTCAGAGGCACTCTGACTTCCTATACATTATTTATCTAAGCCTCTGGAACTTAGACACCTTGCGTACAATATACTAAGATACTACTACATCCTCACTAAGTAAGACCACAGGCGGTCTCACTCATCTCCATCTCCATAGTAGTCCTCATAAAAGTTACCCGCGTATCCCGGTAGCTGAAGGTGACCATCGGAAAACACGGAGGCCTGTGGACCCTGATATCCATTTGGGAAAGGATGGGGCCTAGGTACAGCGTAGGGTGGAAGAAAATGACCACGGGGTGGAAAAATGCCTCCAATCTCGGGCCAAGCAACTCGAGAAGGCATCTGCGTCCTGGCTGGGTAGATAGCATCATACTCGACTGATCCAACACTCACGAAGGGTGCCAAGAGTGTCAGTGCTCGATACAGACGAACACGGGTGGCGTGAAGCTCAAAACGGAGAGCGCGTGCATCACGATCTCGATCACAAGCAAACCTAGCAGTCATCTGAAGTATTGGATCCTCTGCAGAGTGAGTTGAGTATAGTCCGGTGTAATAACCCTCCTCTCCTAGAAGTGCAGCAGGGATATAGCGGAAAGGTGATCCTGCAAGCAGTGCATGCTCCTCTCTCAGAAGTGTAATACATGAGTATGCAGCATCCTGCACAGCCATGTTCTCGGTGACACCAATGCCATGCCCAAAAAGGACAGGCTGAGAGACTCCAATGTGGTGCGGGTAAATCCTGATAGTATAGTGGAACTGAGTCTGATTGAAGTCAAGGAACTGCTCCTCAACTGTGTACTCAGGATACCACCGATAGCCAATGAAGGACATCATCTCGGTGAGCATGGCTGGATGCCCACGCACATCGAGGTACCGGGTCAGACGAACAATCTGCCAAGGGGGAAGATCTGCCATCTGAAACAGAAAAAAAGAGTTTGCAAATGCATCAGATTATGAGATAAACCTAGAATGACTCGGACAACATAACGACTGTAATTGCAAGAAAAAGACAATTTCTTACAACATGGAAACAACACTTACATACGATGTAATAAATCAGGGAGCATAACCACTCTAACCAATCGATCACAACTTTCCTACGGCTACAAGGAAGCAAACAACGAAATGTTCTGATCAGACAGAGGAGAGCCTAGTCCTATCTTCCCATAGAATAAGATGAGGGTGACTCAGAACTCAGAACGAAGGGGGTAAGGAGAAAAAGAAGCCTTACGTTGTTCCCTTATATACCCAGAGTAACTATATAACTATAGCAAGCTAGACTCGACTTCGTCCAAGGCTGCTAGTCCTACAGTCAGTCCTGCTCTAATACCAAGTCTGTCGGGACCCGGGGTTAGCGTATGCAAGTCCCGCTACGACATAGTCGTATGGAGAGCCGAGAACCGTACCCACTTGTCTAAGCAGACAAGGCCAAGCACAAAAAGTTCTCGGAAAGCATCGTACGTGAGGGGCATCCCATCCAGGCCAGATGATCAACTGAGGTGGGTCCTCATCGTCCGCACACAAGTCTAATGATATGGGTGATGAACTCCCATATTGACAGACAAGTCGCCTCAACCATACTATCGACTATCTCATAACTCTTACATAGTCTTACTCCAGCCCGATCACTTAGTCGGGGTCTAGGGCGGGCTCGATCATACCACAAAGTGTGCACGAGACGGAGTCTCGAGCAATCGCATCGCGATGCCCCAAGCTGCTCACATCTAAGGGACACTTGGTGTATGAAAGACCGCCAGCCAGATCACAACTAAGGTCTCGAAAACCCATACGAAGACATGCATGTTATAAACATACACGCAACACACATGCCTTGTATGAACAGCAGGTATCATTGCAATTCTCTACAAAGTATACATTTTATTGATAACTCTTATAGAGTGCACACAGAGATCACAAGTATGTGATCCAACATTACAACAACAAGCGGAAGCAAAGTATGTCTGAGTACAGACAAGTTTAACAAATGGCTTAAGAAGCCTTATTTAAACACAAGCCCTCCACGAGGGAACCAGTCGTCTGACTGGGACTAGACTAGCTTGATCTTCATTCGTTGAGCTCGATGAAGAAGCCACCTTCGGGGTCAGTGGGTTCATCTAAAACATAGATTAAGAAAACGTGAGTACAAAATCGTACTCAGCAAGACTTACATAGGAGCTATACTACTCATGCACATGTATCAAGGTAAAGGGAGGTGGGGTTTCACTAGCAGAAGTGCCAGCTTTGACTTGGCTAGTCCTGAACTACGAGTACCAGACTTTGAGGTAAGAAGCGTACACGAGTCCACTACTTTCTCCAACCAATTACACCACTATGGTGCCGTCCTCGACTTCCCCACGAGAAAGCACGGCATAGCACTCACACTTATCTTGGTGTGTTTTAGAAGTATCCAGTTCAAGTTGTCTAATAATCAAGCTAAGCTTTCCAAGCAGTCCTTAACCGCAGACGCGGCTATTCGAATAGTTTTGTTAACCCTGCAGGGGTGTACCGCTACACACACATGATCATCTGTTACCTCCTTTGATCTCGACACCATTCAAGGGGTGCCAGCGAGGATGCTCACCACAACTGTTACCTCATAGCCGATCTAGTCCAAGAAAGCCGCCTACCTGGGTTGGCTACCACTATCGTGAACCCGGCCGGTTTACCGAAGTGGACCCAGATGATGTGTGCGTGGTGCATAAGACGGTCTCGGGTGAGCCGTTCTCTCACTTAGCAGCGAGGCCACAGACCTACCAGAACTTCGAACTATTGCGACATCTGGACATCGAAAGGGATGAGTTAATAGGTTGAGAGGGGTCAGTGAGCCTAATGTGTGGTTGTACTCTTCATCTTGGATCACCACACAAGAACTCGGACTTAGGGCGGTGTTCAACGAGACAACCCACCGTGTACTCCTACACAGCCTCTCATCGTTCACCTTGTATTAGGGTAGATTCACCAACACCTTTCTACCATCATCATCATGATCACTACCATCCCGACTCACATAACAGTATCAACATGGTATCATTCTAAGCATGCAATAAGCAGTAAAAATTGTAGGGGCCACATGATATCAATCAACTCCTACAGTTGCTAGGATTGTGGTTTGCCTACTACTGTGACAAATGATAGGTCATGCAAAGGAATGGGTTCATCTATGCGGTAGAAACGTAGCATGGTAATCATCCTATACAATGCATAAGCGAGACATGAGAGGGAAGTGGGATTTTATCGACATGATCAATGGGGGTTTGCTTGCCTTGCTGACGAGGTTCGGGTTCGGGGTCTTCAACGAAGGGGGCAGCCTCCTGTTCCGGTTCCACCTCTACTCGACAAACAACAAACAAGGTAACAAAGTAAATACAATGCACAATCACATGGTTGAAGGTTGAAACTTGATGTATATGCTTTGATGTGTTAAGCAATTCCATTTAAATGGAGTATATTGCAAATTGAATTGCAAATTCAAACTCCAATTTGAATTCATTTTAGCCAAGTTACATATGACATTGTTTGATCAAGTTGAACCAATTTGAAATGTGTATGATATGCCTCTAAAGTTCAAGTATAATGTGATATGTTGACATGGTTCAAAATGCAAAAGCATTTGAAAAGAATTTGAATTAATTCCATTTAAATCAAATAGAAAATGCTACTGATCACATTTTAAATTCAACTCAAACATGGTTTAAAGTTGGATATTTGGATAGCTTATTTTCTCCTGATCATTTTTCATATATTATTTGTCCAATTTGGAGTTAATATGAATTTTCTATGAATTTTCAAAGTTTCAGCCTTTTTCTAGAATTTCTGTAATTTCTTGATTTCTTTTTATTCTGGAAAATTCATTTACTGCGTCATGCTTGCGCACGGGTGACGTCAGGGGGGGGGGTCTGAGCAGTGGGGCCGGGGTGTCAGTCACTGGGTTAATTAACCCGGTTAGTTTAAACTAACCGGGGGGATTAAGGCCCTGGGCCCAGTTGTCATCGGCTCTGGGGGTCATTAGGGGGGGGGTGGTTAACTCCTAATGACCGTGGACACGTCGGACTTGCCGGTGTTGAGCCGCCGGTGGCCACCAGTGCGGCGGCGCTGTACGGGAAGGGCGCTCCCGTGGTCCAAATCGAGCGCCGCAACCACCGAGACTTCGCTCTTGGTGTTGCGCATCGAATGGAACCAAGTGGGGGGGGGGCCTGGGAGGCACTGGTTTGACGGCGACGACGAGCCCTAGCGGCGGCAGAGCTGCTGGCTCGAGGTGAACTCGGCTACGGGGCACCATTTGGGGCGGGTTTAGGCTGGATCAAACCAGAGGAGCTCTGCGGTGACAACGGAAAGGGTGACAGGGTCGAATGATTTGCGTAGGCTTGTCGACGACGAGCATGGCGGCTCTGTGCTCCGGCGTCCATGGCGGAATGAGCTAGAGGAGGCGAGCGGTGCTGTGGCTTGAGGGGAAATGCTCACCAGACGCTGGTTAACACGTTGGAGCAGGTGTCGGAGGCGGGGAGGTTACGGCGGCGGCGAATCGACCAACTCGAGTTCCGGCGGCCGACGGTGATCCGATGAACCTGGCGTCGCTTCTAGTCCAAATTGGAGCTCCTGCTTCTGCTAGTCGACAAAGACGAGGACGGGGAGGAGGATGGACACACCAGCTTGAGCCCTAGGTGACGTTGGCTGCGAGTCCCATGGCGGGGCGCTCCGTCGAGTCTTCGGGAGGTGGAGAAATCGGGCGAGGGAGACGGGGAGGGTGTCCGTGGAGAGGGGGAATGGAACGGGGAGGCTTCTGGGCGTCTCCAGGCGCGAGAAGGAGGCACGGGGAGGCGCCAGGCAGGCAGGTGGCGTGGCGGCCGCGGCATGCCGGCCACCGAGCTGCTTTCCGCCGCGCTGGAAGAAGACAAGGGGGGTCCAGGTGGGCTTGGGCCAGGGGGGATGAGTTGGGCCGAATGGCCAGGTAAGCTCCTTTTTCCTTTTTCCTTTCTGTTTTGTTTTCTGCCTTTTTGTTTTGCTGTGCTAAATAAATAGCTAGGCATTTTATTAAATGCTGAAACTTTTTATGTGGCATAACAATATACTAGGATAGCCACTTGTAAAGTTTGAACATTTTTAAAATTCAAATAATTTGAATCTTTACTCAAATAGGGGTTTTTGATTAATTCCAAGGCACTGTTTAAATATTTGAAAAATCCATGAGCATGGGGTGGGTCCCACATCACTTGATATGTGATCACACTCATTTATAAGACTTTTCAAAAATCTAACATGGATTTTTGGAAAAGATTTTTATCTGGCCTTTTGAATTAATTCATCTGGGGGGGGGGGTTCCTTCTCCCATTTTGCTTTTGAATTTGATTTCAATGATTTCTTTTGAAATTTCTTAACATGATCCAAGTGACTTGCTAACCCTAGCACATTACCTAACAGAGGGTTCTGACAATGTGGGAGTAATTCCCTGCTGTAGGCAAAGGGGATGGTAGGGATTGGATGAGCTAGATCCCGTAATAATTTATCAGATTGTTGGGGGCATGTTGCCTATCATCTAGATTGTTGTTTATCATCTTTGCTTCAACTTGTTGCTCTTAATGATTGTCACTTTGGGCCCGAGTGCCATTATTTCAGATCTGAACCCGATGTTTTTGCATGAATATATTTGTGTTCTTGATCCTATCTATGAGTTGTATGTACCTGTTATAGTCCGGAACCGGCGATCCCAAAGGTGACAGCTTGGGACACCAAAGTTGATGGACTATAGTTTGACGATTCCATGTATCCATTGATTGTTAATGCTTTGTTCCGGTGCTCTTTGACGGGAGCAACTTAATCTCCATAAGTTCCTTTTGGCCCCGTTCGTAGCGGGATGGTAGGACAAAAGATGTTGTGCAAGTTCTTATTGCAAGCACGTACAACTACCTATGGGGCACATGCCTGATGTTTGATTTATGCCTAGATGATCATTGATTTTCTGTGTGCCTTGCCCCAAGTTAAATACATGATGTATCTTATCCATGCAGCGCCCAACCATCCATCTCCCTAGCCTACAGTGTTTTAATTCTGCTGGTTACTAGTTGGTTGCTTTTGCTATTTTACTATCGCTGTTTCACCACCACTATTACCGTTGCTATCATCACCTCCATATCGCAGTTACTACATATATGTTGTTGCAAGTAAGTGTATCTTAGGTGCGGTGGAATTGACAACTCCACTGCCAAAGCTTGTGGATATTCTTTGGCTCCCCTTGATTCAAATCTATAAATTGGGTTATCTTACCCGCGAAGACTATCTCGATCCCCTGCAGGTGTGGGTTGTCAAGCCTGTTTTCTGGCGCCGTTGCCGGGGAGCAATACTTTATTCATAAGTCTACTTGAAGTATTTTACCTGCTGCAATTTATCCGCTATGGGTAAGAAAGAAGACCCCAAGGTCCCGATCTTACCATCCCGTACAAGAAAAGGTACTGTTTTGAACACTAGTGCTACACTTGATTCACCTTCAGTTATGAGTAAGTTTTCTTCACCTCCACCACATAATGCTTCTACTGAATCTGTTACTATGTCCGATACTTTTGATGATGCTTCTACTACCTTTGAAACTACTGGTTCACTTGGTTATTTTATCGAAGAACAGATTGCTGCTGCTGCCCGATTCTCGGGAGTTGAAATTCCTATTACCAAAACCCCTATTGGAAAAACTTATGATTTTGCTGGACTTAAGGAGAGACTCCTTGAGTACGATTATGTTATACTTGATGATGATTTATGCAGGGAGCTTAATGAATGTGCTGATTCCGACCCTGCTGCTATAAAGAAGCTGCTAGCAAAGCACTCCTTGAAGAACAAATTTACTCCTAATCCTACTTTTGCTACGTCTCCTATATGCATCAGTGATCCTGATTATAATTTCTCTGTTGATCTTTCACTTACTTCTATGGTTGAAGCTGACCCCTTTTATGGCAGAGAAAATGATGGTGCTATTGCACACCTGACCAAACTCACTGAGTTGGGTGGCTTGTTTACTACGTATGAAAAGATACGAAACTTCTATGTTACTAAGCTTCTTCCTTTCTCTTTGAAAGAAGGTTCTAAAGCATGGTATGATGCACTACCATGTGGTTCCATTAGGAGTCCTCAAGACTTAGCTCACTCTTTTGTTGAAAAGTACTTTCCTGCTCATATGCAACATGCTGCTTTACAAAGAATTTATAACTTTAAACAGTTGCAGGATGAGAACCTCCCTAAAGCTTGGGGGAGGTATTGCAGTCTGATCCAGGCTAGACCGGGACATGGAGTCCCTAAGAATGAATTAATTGATATATTTTATGCTGGTCTAACTGATGAATCCAGATCCTATCTGGATAGTTGTGCTGGTTGTGTTTTCAGGAAAAGAACACCGGACGATGCAGAAGAATTAATGGGCAAGATTGCCAAGAACCACGAAGATTGGTCCGTCCCTGAACCACCTCCACCACCAAAAAAGAGGGGCATGCTTGTCCTAAGCCCCGAAGATATGCAAGAAGTGAAGAAGTCTATTAAATAGAAGGGTATTAAAACTGAAGACGTGAAGAATCTACCCCCTATTGAGAAGTTGTGTGAGCCTACCACTCACCCTCTTAAGGTAGAGGTACACTCTCTTTTAGATTTCAATGCAAGTGACATCCCTCATGGTAAGCCTCCTGATCAATGTTTAGATGAGCTTGATAATTTTATTATGAATAAAAATCACTTTAACGAGAGGATACAAAGTCAGTTGCATGATAATTCCCTTGCTATCAAAAGTTTGCTTGATGTTCTAGGTAGGACAGTTAATGATGTTAAATGTCTTGTGAAGCATTTTCATATGGTTCAAACTCAGCTTGAACAAATTTATAATTTGCAAAAAGATTTGCTCGCTAATAATTCCAAACAGGATATACAGGCCTTCGGGATTAAAACCCGAGGAGGAACTAGCACTCAAGATCCTCTCTATCCGGAGGGGCATCCGAAGAGGATCGAGCAAGATTCTCAAATACAGGAAGAAGAAATTGTTAGTTCTCCGAAGAAGAAGAAGAAGCATAAAGAAGCTGACAATTCAAATGATCCAAATAGTATGTCTACCTCCGATGCTGAGACTGAAGACGGTGCTGAGCCTGAAAAGGATGGTGAAAAGAATGATCCACCCGAAGTTCGAGAAGAAGAAGCACCCGGCAAACGCAAGAAATACACTAGAGAAGACTTCATCGCAAGAAGACATGGGAAGGAAAGAGAACCATGGGTACAGAAACCCATGCCCTTTCCAGGTAAGTCTCTCAAAACTAAAGAAGAAGAGCATTACAATAAGTTTTGTGAGTGGATGAAACCTCTTTTCCTTCAAATTCCTTTGACTGATGCTATTAAGTTACCTCCCTATTCGAGATATATGAAAGATATTGTTACTAATAAAAGAAAAGTTCCTAATAAAGAAATATCTACTATGCTTGATAACTACTCTTTTAGTGGCAAGATTCCTGAGAAGCTTGGTGATCCAGGTATACCCACCATTCTTTGCTCCATAAAGAATAATTATGTTAAGACTGCTTTATGTGATCTTGGAGCAGGAGTGAGTGTTATGCCTTTCTCTCTTTATAAGAGGCTTTGTTTAGAAAAAATAATCCCTACAGATATCTCTCTTCAGAGGGCCGACAAGTTAACAACCGTTCCCATTGGTGTTTGTGAGGATGTTCCCGTGGAAGTTGCTAATTGTTTAATCCTTACTGATTTTGTTGTGCTTGACATGCCCGAAGATGGGAGCATGTCTATTATCCTTGGTTGACCTTTTCTTAACACCGCATGTGATATTATTGATTGCAATAAAGGAAAGGTTACTTTCAATGTGAATGATAAAGAACACACGGTGTATTTTCCGAAGAAGATTGACAAAAGGCATGGCCTCAACTCTATAGAGAATATCGAGACCGTGAAGATTGGTGATTGGAATTGTCCTCTACATGTGCACCACAAATACAAAACCATTATGGTGGAGACAATATCCATTGAAGTAAAGGTACCATGAATGCTTCATAGTAAGTGAAACTTTTTGCTCTGTGTATTGCTAGTATGGTAGTAGGACTTGATCAACCTTGCTATTAGATGAGTTTTATATGAGTAAAAATTATAAGTTGTTATGTTTGTAATTCTTTTATATTTTATTCTCCTTGCTATACCAAGTTTATATGTTTTTGAAACTTCACAACTCTAATTACTGCTCCAAGTTTTTAGAAAGTTTCGCAACTTTTTGAACTCCGATTTTTTTTCAACAGTGAATTTGTTAGAAAAATTCCAAAAAAATAAAAATAAAAATTTCCATGCCGGGAGTGACCCAGAGGCACCTGGGGCTGACCAGGGGGCCACCAGTGGCCTAGGCGGCTAGCTGGCGCGGCCTGCCCCCTGGCCGCGCCCACAGGGCGTCTGGGGCCCACAGGCCCCACCTTCAGGCGAGTCTTCTTCCTCTCTCTTTCTTTCCTCCCCAAAACATGAGTTCTGCACCTGGAACTTGCGTTCTTGCTGCTCTCCGTCCAGAATTTCAATCTCTCTCTAAGACGCGCCATTTGAGTTAAGATTTTGAGCAAATACTCCCTGGTATATAACTCCTTCACCCCTCCAATTAGATTTTTGATTGGTGGCTTCATTTGTGAGTATTTAGTAGATCTTGGTGCTGTTCATATGAGCTTGCATGCATGTGTAGAAATTTATTTTCCAAGTTTTGATGCAAGTTTATGCCTTACGTAAGTGAGTAGAGTAGTTTTCCTCAACTCACTTTGCTTAAATCCATGTTTTTGTGAATTGTCAAAAATTTCAGAAATGAGTTTCTTTGGAAAAGCAAAGGGGTGGCTTGGGAAGAAGAAGCCCGAGCGCTCCGATCGAGTTACTTGAGCTCCAACTTCACCCTCCGCAGTTAGGGTGAGCTACAATGAAGATCATGTGCCCCTGGAGTTGTTGGAAGACACAAGTCCAGCATGTGCAATGATGTATCCTTGCGATGATTTTCTTACAGCTGCAAGAATTAAGGAGGAATTTTATGGCCTTTGTGCCAATGCAGGTTTGACACGGCTAGCTTTATGCCATGTGGTACGATACAAGAAGCTCACCTCCTGCTTTGTTAACAGTTTTTTTATAACCATGATGCTAGAAACGTGGAGTTCAAACTTTATAATGATCTCATAACCATGTCTTTGGCACAGTTTTGTGATATAATAGGTGTGCCGAATGTTGGTCAGACAACGAAGATGACCACGCAACATTCCGAGTTGAGGACCCTCTTCAACTCCCTTTGTTGCCAGGCGGAGACTGACATTCGGCGTACGAAGATTTCCAGCATTTTGTTTCCACACCTCAGGTATTTTGCGTATTTTGTTGCTAGAGGGGTGTTATCTCGTGACAACACGAGCAATGGTTCTGCACCAGATTTCGCTATTTATGCGAACGCCCTCTTTGATAAGAATGATTATAATGTGGGTGCCTTGATTGCTCGACGCCTTGTTACGAATAGTAACAACGTCGATTTATATGGTGGCGTTTACGCCACACGTATCCTTGAGTCTCTTGAGCGCACCCCGCATCCTGATGATGTTCCCTTTTCATACACAAGTCTCGATCTTGCGGCTATGAAGAGGCATAAGTTTGTTACCATGACTTCCCAGTTTGGTAACCTTGATTATATTTTGAGATTTGAAAGGACCATTACTCGTGAGATCCGTCTACCTGCACCACTTTTGTTTGATAACGCTCGCAGGAACGGATTGTCCTTCAATGAGATTCAGCTCGATGAGTTCATGACTCATTACCAGCCGCATAAACCCATGGAGGGGGTTGTGACCGATGAGGAGGAGCATGGTGAGTTCCCACCTTTCCAGGGAGAGACCTTCACCGAGCATGGCGAGGGATCTCCTTCCTCTTGGAGCGCATGGCCTTCCTCATGGGAGGATCGGAGGACTTCGGTGTACGCACCGGAGGGCTCATACGACTCCTGGACTTACCATTACCACGGAGCAGGAGGCTCCTGGGGGCAGTAGCTACTACCGACCTAGGCCAAAAGCCTAAGCTTGGAGGAGTACGTGCCCTTCTCACATTTCCATTGTATTATCCGTTTTTATTTTGTTCGCTTTGATCTTTTCAAAGTTTTTGCTCGTTCTTCTTTGTTCTTTTATTTTGCAAAAACAACAAAAATATTTCTCTTTTCTTTTTCTTTCGCTAAATCTTTGAAAAATCCAAAAAGATTTCTTTTCTCTCTTTAGTTTGCTTTGTTGCAGAGTTCAGCTCGAGTCCGTGATGGAATTTGCACTTGATTATATTTTTGTCAGAACCCCAACTAGGGTAAGTGCTAGGGCTTGCTTGATCCTCTGCATCATGAAGAAAATCCAAAAAGAAATTCAAAAATGGGGAAAAGAAAAGCCCTGAGAATTTAAATAAATGGCCAGAGAAAAATCTTTTTCGAAAAATCATTTGAACATTTAGAAAATTCCTATAAATGATGGTGATCATTTCAAAAGTGGTTTGGGTTCAATCCCATGCCCGAGGAATTTTCTAAAATTCAAAAGGTGCCCTGGAAATGAAATAATACCCCAATTTGAATTGAAATTCAAATTGTTCGACTTTCAAAAATGCTCAAAACCTAGGGGTGGCTTGCTTCTGGTCACCTAGGGTTTATAAAATTATATGGGCATTTTATTAAATTTCCTAGGTATTTAATACTAAGGCAAAACAAAATTACAGAAAAATAAAAGAAGAAGAATAGAAAAGAGGAACCCTCCCCTGGCTTCGGCCCAACTAAACCCCCAGCCCACCTAGCATGGCCCAGGCCCACGCCCTGTTGTCGTCTACCTCAACCAGCTCGGTGGCGAGCTGGGAGGGCACGGCCGACGCCACCGCGACGCCGGCAAGGTTTTAAACCACTTGAGGCCTCTCCTTGCGCCACGCGACGCTCCAGAGGACCCCGCACCTTCTCCCTCCTTGAGCTCGCCCTGTTTCCTCCTCCCCGTCGAGATCCCGCGGCCACCCGAGCACTCAACCTCGCCGCGCCGCCACATAGACGTGGCCAACGGCCCCCTCACGGCGAACCAAGGTGTCTAGCGCAGCCTCCATCGCCGTCTTCGCCAAGCCCGACCTTCAATTTTGGTCGAGGACCCCCCTAGACGTCGCCGTCTTCAACATCTCGTCGCCGGAGCCGAAGAGGACCGCCGTTGATTTCGCCGTCTCCACGCCCTCCGAGCCTCCACCGTCGCCTTCGTGGGCATTAGGGTGAGCGCGCGCCTATTTTGCCTCAACCCGCGCTCCTTCCTCTGCTCTGTAGCCGCCGTTTCCCTGAGCACTCCTCCGGCTGCCACTAAAGGCGTCCCTAGCCTCGCCTACGACCCCTCCCATGGCCTCCCACCCGCCCAGATCAACGTGCGGGAGCACGGGGCTCACTTTGATGCAAGCAGCACACCAAAGGGCCCCCCAAATCACAATCACGAGCGGGCGCCACCGTGCACTGAGGTCGCCGCCGGCGAACGATGACATGTCCGTCGGGTTAACTTAACCCCCGCGCTAATCACCTCTTGGGGTCACAAACAGGTGGGGCCATCCCCCCTAAACCTAGGTTTAAACCTAATTAAAATAGAGAGTTAAATATGGGTCACTGACATGGGTGGCCCACAGGTCAGCCCCCCCTGACGTCATCCTTGCGCAAGCAAGACGCAGTAAATAGAAAATCTTTTAATTAATCCAGAAATTGCAGAAATTACCTGGAACTTCTAAAATTCATAGAAAATTCATATTAACTGCAAATTGGACAAATAATATATGAAAAATGATCAGCAGGAAATGCTCTATCCAAATTTCAAACTTTCAGCTATGTTTGAGTTGATTTTAAAATGGGACCAGTAGCTTTTGCTATTTGGCTTAATTGGAATTAATTCAAATTTAATTCAAATGCTATTCCAACTGGAACCTTTACAATACACCACATTTCACTTGAACATCAGAGGCATATCATACACATGTCAAGATGATTTACAAAGAACAAACAATAGCAAATGCAACTTGGCTAACTTGAACAACATATGGAGTTTGAATTTGCATTTCAAATGCAATACACTTCATTTAAATTGAATGTGCCACAAATCAATACCCTTCACATCATGGAATAACTACATCATGTGCTTGTGCATTTACATTCAAACTTTCCCCATCTTGTTGATGGTTGTGCCGGTAATAGTGCCTCCGAGACGGTGATCACCCCCAAAGAAGAAGACCACCGTTAAGACCCGTGTATCGTCAGCAAGGCAAGAAAACCCCATTGATCATGTCTATAAAATCCTACTTCCCTCTCAGTCTCGCTTATGCATGTCTAGGATATCACCGAGACACGTTCTTTCGCATAGTTGAACCCATTCCGATGCATGACCTATCATTTTGCCACCATATTAAGAAAACCACAATCCTAGCAGATATAGGAGTTGAATGATGAGCATGTGGCCCCTGCAACTGTTACTGTTTATTGCTGCTTAGTGATACAATGAGATTACTTTGTTTGTGAGTCGGGATGGATATTCATAATGGTGCTGATGATAACGTGTTGGTGAACCCACCCTAAACAAAGGTGAACGATGAGAGGCTGTGTAGGAGTACACAGTGGGTTGTCTCATTGAACACTGCCCTAGGCCCCGAGTTCCTGTTTTGTGATCCAAGACAAAGAGTATGACCACATGTAGGGTTTATGGGAGCCCCGTTTGGCCTCTTTACTTACCCGATCCAGTCCAGGAGTCACACTAGATCCAGGCTTTCCATTTGGCATGTGCATAGAAAAAGAATATAGAAAAGGTTGCATCATATAGATATGTGGTTGGACCTATGAGGCAGTGAAACCATCTGGCAGAGGTGGCGTCTCGGTCCCTTGCATTATCTGAGTCCGTTTCGTTGAACCGGCCGGACTCTCGAGCGGTGCCAAACTCAGGTAGTCGACTCCTGGATTAGAGAAGGTGATGTGAGGGTAGTGCCTTGGTTTCATCCACGTCCGACACCCGCTTGAAGGGTGACAAGAAAGAGGCGATAAGTGATGACACGCATGTGAAGATGTACACCCCTGCAGGGTTAATAAACTATTCGAATAGCCGTGTCCGCGGTTATGGACTACTTGGAGACCTCTACTTGATCATTATATAACTTGAATGGATACTTATAAAACTCGGAAGATAAGCGTGAGTGCTATGGTGTGCTTCCTCGTGGGAAAGTCGAGGAAGTAACCATAGTGGTGGTTGGAGACTTGGTAGTGGACTCGTGTACGTTTCTTACCTCATGTCTGGTACTCGTAGTACATGACTAGCCAAGTCAAAGCTGGCACTTCTGCATGTTGAAACCCCACCTCCCTTTACCTTGAAACTTGAGCATGAGTAGTATAGTTCTGATGTAAGTCTTTCTGAGTACGACTTTGTACTCATGTTTGCTTATTCTATGTTTTGGATGGAAACCCAGACCCGATGGAGACACCTTCCTGAAGCTCGACGTTGACTAAGTTAGTATAGTCCCAGACAACAGTCTGGTCCCTCATGGAAGGGCATGTTTGTTGAACAAGGCTTCTCTAAGCCATTTGTTAATCTTGTCTGTACTGAGACCTAATTTGCTTCCGTTGTATGATGTAATGTTGATCACGGACATGTGATCTTTGTATACTCTATGTGTAAGTCAATAAATAAGTACATTGTAGAGTTATGTGATGATACCTGCTGCTCATACTAGACATGTGTGCTGCGTGTATGATTATAACATGCATGCCTTAGTATGGGTTTTCGATAGCTTAGTTGTGTTCTTGCCGGCGGTCTTTTATACACCAGGTGGCCCTTAGATGTGCGCAGCTTGGGGCATCGCGATGCGATTGCTCGTGACTCTGTCACGTGGCACACTTTGTTGTATGATTTAGCCCGCCCGAGATCCCGACTAGGTGATCGGGCTGGAGTCTGTTTATGTAAGTGTTATGATTCAATCGATAATATGGTTGAGGCGACTTGTCTATGAGTATGGGATTTCATCACCCATAATCATTTAGACTTGTGAGCGGGCGATGAGGACCCATCTCAGTTGATCATCTGGCCTGGATGGGATGCCCCTCACGTACGATGCTTTCCGAGAGTGTTCTGTGCTTGGCCTTGTCTGCTTAGACAAGTGGGTACGACTCTCGGCTCTCCATATGATTGAGTTGTGACTGGAATTACATACACATATTCTGGGTCCCGACAATTTTCCTACGTTCAATCGTGCAAGCGACAGGGCAGTGATGACGAAGATCGACGAAAAGGATGCAACAAGGAAAACCGGTATGAACTCTTTTCGTTTCTACTTTTGTACATATGCTTGTACTTATGATTTAGAGACCAGCTTGTAGCGACATTGTGCTCTGTTTACAATGCTTTCCCAGTGGTTCATGCTTTCCTTGTGGCTAATCTCAAATAGCTAGAGTACATAATGTGTTGTTGAAATGATTTACATGCATTGCATTGTTCATGGTTTGGCATACTGAAGTGGTTTTTCCCTTTGGAGAATTCTTGGATTGACTTGGCACATGCTTACACATGTTTGAGACAAAAAAATCTGCTATGCCTTGATGATCTTTGAATTTCAGAATAGTTATATCATTTTCATGCCCAATTCAATGTTGCTTTGTCGCTCTGCATGATTATTACTGTTATTGCTCTCTAGTTGGTCGCTTCCCAGTCTTTTGCTAGCCTTTATTCGCGCTAAGCGGATTTCTGCTTGTGATTCCAAAATCCTTGAAACCAGTTTTTCCATATGAGTCCACCATACCTTTCCTATGTGGTATTTACCGGCGATCCCAACAAAGACTTTCTTGTACCATCTCGAAATTATTCAAAAATACTCCTGTGTTGTGCCTCTGCTTTAGCTCATGAGGAAGTAGTAGGCAATTCATGACCGTGTTATGTTAGACATGTTTCATTCCGGGATTGCATGTCTAATCTGCAAACCCATAATACGAGGAGGGACTGGCATGAGTGCGCCCAACTCACAAAAGATAATCACAACCAACAAATCCTCCTTCACGCTTTGTTTATGAGAAATTAGAAAACTTTGGTAGTGATAAACAAAGGAGATTTAGGGGATGTGATCGTCCCCATCTTGGGAGCCGTTCCTCGAAGCATGTCTATCGTAAGAGGTGATTGAGTTTTATACTAGCATTCGTTGACGAATCATGCACCTCCCAATAACTTTTATCTCTGTTTTTCAAAACCAAGAGCTCTGGTACATGTTTAGTCTTTGCTTCCAGCCATGGGTTTTCAACCTTGCCATTAAACTCCACGGTTCGAGAGTCTCCACCTTATTTCTTCAAAGCACCAACTAGGAGAGCATAATTTTCATTCTGAGTGTAATGTGCATTGTCCCAAAGTACTATATTGTCTTATGCATGATTGTTGTATTACTTATTCTGAAGTTCTTAGTTCTAGTCTCCTTTAAAACTCCGGAGGAGTTTCTGCATTTATGTTTTGCTTCACTCATGGAGGCTAGCGAGATACCACTCTATTATGTTCAAGCTATGTGCATTGTAATCTTGTCTTGATTTTCAGTAGCATATTATTTACTTTTAGTTGTTTGTGATTGTTCACATGAAAGAGGGATTGCTTTGTGCATTGTCCTTATAGCATTGTTTCAATACCTTCGGGACTCTTTTCTTAGTACATGCTTATATACATTTAATAAAGCAAAAGAGTTTGTCAAAGTTTTCTTTGTCGCGTTCAGTTCGCTGAACTGAATTGCTTGAGGACAAGCAATATGCTAAGCTTGGGGGAGTTGATACGTCTCAAACGTATCTACTTTTCCAAACACTTTTGCTATTGATTTTCCCTCATTCTTGCATGATTTGGACGAAACTAACCCGGACTGACGCTGTTTTCAGCAGAGCTGCCTGTATGGTTTTATTGTGCGCAGGAAAATGGATTCTTGGACATCTCAGAAAATTCCAGGAAAAATTAAAGAAAATCCACGCACCCGAAGGAGCCCAGAACAAGAAGTGGGGCCAGAGGGGGGCCACAGGGGCTCCAGGCGCCCTGTGGGCGCGACCAGAGGTGGGGCCGCGCCCTCTGGCCGCCTGGGGGCCTCCCCCTCCTCTGGTGCCCTACCGAGGCTCCTATTTATTCCCGTGACGGAAAAACCCCGAAACAGAAGTCATTTTCCCAATTCTCGTCGCGGAGCCGCCGCCACCCTCTGTTCTTCTCTGGGAGGGCTAATATGGAGGCTGTTTTGGCCTCCGGTGAGGGGAGATCATCGCCATCGTCATCGTCATCACCACTCCATCCTCCCTCCATGACTTCTTCATCCATGTGTGAGTAATTCCCTGCTGTAGGCAAAGGGGATGGTAGGGATTGGATGAGCTAGATCATGTAATAATTTATCAGATTTTTGGGGGCATGTTGCCTATCATCTAGATTGTTGCTTGTCATCTTTGCTTCAACTTGTTGCTCTTAATGCTTGTCACTTTGGCCCCGAGTGCCATGATTTCAGATCTGAACCCTATGTGTTTGCATGAATATATTTGTGTTCTTGATCCTATCTATGAGTTGTATGCACCTGTTATAGTCCAGAACCGGCGATCCCAAAGGTGACAGCTTGGGACACCAAAGGGGATGGACTATAGTTTGAGGATTCCATGTATCCATTGATTGTTAATTCTTTGTTCTGGTGCTCTTTGACGGGAGCAACTTAATCTCCATAAGTTCCTTTTTGCCCCGTTCGTAGCGGGATGGTAGGACAAAAGATGTTGTGCAAGTTCTTATTGCAAGCACGTACAACTACCTATGGGGTACATGCCTGCTGTTTGATTTATGCCTAGATGATCATTGCTTTTCTGTGTGCCTTGCCCCAAGTTAAATACATGATGTATCTTATCCATGCAGCGCCCAACCATCCATCTCCCTAGCCTACAATGTTTTAATTCTGCTGGTTACTAGTTGTTTGCTTTTGCTGTTTTACTATCGCTGTTTCACCACCACTATTACCGTTGATATCATCACCTCCATATCGCAGTTACTACCAATATCTTGTTGCAAGTAAGTGTATCTCAGGTGCGGTGGAATTGAAAACTCCACTGCCAAAGCTTGTGGATATTCTTTTGCTCCCCTTGAGTCGAATGTATAAATTGGGTTATCTTACCCGCAAAGACTATATCGATCCCCTGCAGTTGTGGGTTATCAACCTACCATCGCATGGCACACAACCTTGTCCTAAATGAGGGAAAAACTTGTCCCAAACGGGGACTAAACCAAACCGGCTTTCAAGACTATCGCCGCTTACTGGGCCAAGGTAACCGCGCGCGCATAGCATTCCCTCCTTGGTGATACGCGTAAGAGAACACCATGATAGACCGAGCACAGGCCTTCCCATACGGGAGAGTTTGGATGCACTGATAAGTTCGGTTCGGTGGCACCTGATCACAAAATATGAAGCCCATCTCTAAAAGCATAAGCATCTAGGTGTCAGGTTCTATACGAGAATCCATAGTCCAAGTCATAAAAATATCCCTAAAATAATCCAAGGCACGATCATGGCTATATCATAATCCAATGCATAAACCGATGAATCACTTAGCCATGTCGGATGATCAAAGCAATACTTATAGTCACGATGTTCATCATTGCAAGATCATAAACACAACTAGCACTCATATTGAATCCAAGCAATATTCATGGCAATAGCATAATCATGGTTAACTCGGCGCATGCCACGAATAATCACCCTAATAATATGAAAACTACGGCAAGTTATATAAGCATGTAAAGGCTTTACGAAGATGAAAAAGTAATTGTGGCTTGCCTTTCACCAGAGGAGTGTGAAATACTCCTGGTCTCCAACATAATAAAAGCCCTGCAAGTTTTTTTTAAAATAGCAAGCAAAAGGTCACATAAAATGTTTTATTTTAAACAACAATTATTAACAGAACAACATGGCACAAAAGTTGTGCCAAAATAAAGAGGGGATCAAGAGAAAACCAATGAAAAAAGAAACATCTCATTTGGACTTGTAGAATAAAACATATAGGTGGTCAAAGATGGGTGAAACAAATGATTTAAAATTGACTTTAAATCATTTTCTGGATTTAACAGAGGGGGTGACGTCGATGGCGTACAATGGAAATACGCCTTCACTTAAAACGGTTCAGGCGTGGGTGTGTGGCTGACCAGTGGGGTCAGGGTGTCAGTTTTGGAGAGAGGGGAGGGAAATAGAGAGGGGCAGGGGGGCTGAGCTCACCAGCGGCGTGCCCTCCGGCGAGGAGCCTCAGCTGGGTGCGGGATGGCCTTGTTTGGAACGGGAGCACCAATGCGCACCTTCCCGTACCCGTAGATCACCAGGAGGTGGCCGGACGGCGAGGTACGGGTCATCGCAGCGGCGCAAGGGCATGGCTCCCACGAGGTCGTCGATGCTAGGGACGATTCCGACAACAATCGGCTCAGGCGGCGGATGGGGAAGCACCAGGGAGGCTAGGGGGTCACAATGGTGGGGTCGGCTCGGCCAGAGGGGCACGGGAGCGAGCGCAGGGCGACTGCAACCGTGCAGCTGCGACGCTCGCCGGAGACGGGGAATACGAGCGCCTGGCCTTGACTCCTCGCACCAGTGGTCGATTGGGTGGTCGTGGAGGTGGCTGGTGGAGAGAATGGGCGGGGGAGACCTCCTTTTAAAAGGGGGAGAGATGATGCCCGGCCGAATGCCGCCGACGGGATGCAGCCACGGCGATGGGGGTGCTGGCGAGCTCGAGCTACGTCTAGGGGGTTCTGGGGGGGGCTGTATGAAGCTCACGGACGAGCAGAGACACACATGGAGCCGAGTGGAGGAGGTCATGGTGATGGGGACAGGACGCGTCCACTGTGGTCGTCGGGTTCCTCGTGGCGGAGAGTATCCGACGGGATTCCGGCGACGATAAGGGCAAGGGAGGGGACACGCGTGCTGGGGAATGCCGTGCGGCGCGGAGAGACACGAGGAAGGCGACGAGGGCGAGCTGCAGATCGAGTGGGCATGTTTGGTGCACGCGCAGAGCACGCCGGGTGCACGCCATATGCGTGCTCACCAAGCCTCCTGGTGCTCCGGTGAACTTTCTCATGGCCAAGCGTGTCTCACGTGTTGTCCTTGATACACTCAGTATTGTGGTGTCCTTGAATGATCAAGGGCTGCTCTGGTGTGATCTATACTTCAAGGGAAAGCTTGATATAGTAATATTACAGAGCAAGATGTGGTCAAAGGGTGAATAGGGGGAGGTGGCTAGGTTGTCACATGGACTTGGGGTTGGAAGGACTCCATGTCTGTGAATTTCCAGCTCATTTGGCCAAAGGATTAATGCACTTCCTTTGGAAGTGTTCAAATGGACCAGAATTTAGTTGGAGAAGCCAGCTTCCTCTAGGCTTGATGAATTTGTCTCAAATTTGGTGGAGAGGGGTTGTTTGCGGGTGTGCATAGGTGTGCAAAGTTTCAGGGTTAGGGGAAGCACCTAGCTTGCACTTGCTTCACAAGGTACCCTACTGGCAAGAAACTTGGTCTTGAGAGTGTGGTCACCTGGGTGGTTGGATTTCGCTCAAAGTTGGTTTAGGAAATTCATTTGGTTGTGGTCACCTGTGCAAAAAGTTTCAAAGCAAATGGATGATCCTATCGTGCACTTGCTTCACAATTTTCCCTTGCTGCATCCCAACTTTGGGAATTTTGGGATGGAGTTTGGCAAGTCCCGTAGAGCTGAAAATGAGCATAGGCTCTTGATATGATCACAAGAGTATGCAGAAATTTTTTCACCAGCAATGGATAAGGATAAATGACACTTCCTTCACAAAGTACCATTCTGCCCCCACAGACAAATGAATTTCTCTTGAGGAAAATCCACTTGGGCCATGCAATGTTTTTGGAGATTTTGGCAAGATATGATATCAAGGATATGTGGGAATTATTTGGGGATTTTTGGAGCCATATAAATAGGGGTTGCTTCACAATCCTCAAATAAAGGGGAATATTCCTTTTATTTGAAAAGGAATATATGGCTTGAATAAAAAGGTGGCTTGGATGGAACGGATCAGGGGATGATCATTGGAGAGGGCTAGGAAATCATAGGCTACTTGAGCAAGGAAAGAAAATATGCTCAAGTTTCAAGTCCAAAGAGTTGCTCAAAATCAAATAAAATAGCAAATCTTGAAATAACTCAGAAAAGTTTTTGGAAAAAGAAAGTTCCAAAATCTAGGGTGTCACAAACCTACCCCCCTTAGAAAAATCTCGTCCTCAAGATTTGGTTTCTCAAGGAACCATTGAAAACCTACCGTCTCAAGGAAACTTCTTGCTTCTCGGGTTTCCTTTTTACCGCATAGTGTTTCCTCGGTGGCGTCCATGATATTTTAGCTCAGGGGGTTTACTTCACCCAATCCATATGGTTGACATGTGTTTTCTCTTTATATATCAGATCCTTGCTTGCTGACTTCCATCCTCATATCGGCTGACCGGTAAGATAGCGAGGTATCTTGTCATAGGTTGACTACTAATGATATCCGTACTATCCTTGGGGTACCTCGGGCCTTATCTGCATCGCATTCTTGAATCCTTTGAATCGGCCCCTTCGAGAATATCCTGGGCTTTCATGGGAAGCTGGTCAACTCAAAATGCTCATCGGCATGATGTTCCATTGAGCGGAAATTTGACTGTGCTGAGGTTTACTCGACAAGCCGTCATATCCGTGGGTGGTGAGGGGCCATGTTATGCTTCGACACGGTCCTTGTAGGCAAAATGCTAAGATGGGTAACCGACATGTCTAACTGCGCACGCTGACACGATCTTTAGCGAGGGAGACTTGAGTCTCCCAGCAGTCACCGACAATTTCCAGACATGTCTAACTGCGCACGCTGAAGGGATGGACACTCGATCCTTTCCCATATGAAATGAGGTTCCTTGGGTTTGGGCATCCCAGGTGTCTCATATTGGAGCATGGTTTTTGCTGATCGAAGCAAATTTGACCATCATGTCCATATAATTTCCTTTTTGCCACACATGTCGGCTCGCAAGAGGTGCAACCTTTTGGCAGATTATGGGCGCAGAGCTAACTCTTGTCGCATCTACCACATCAAGATTCGACATGCGCCATGTTTGTCTGCCTTGGTCCTTGATAGTGTGACAATCACTTTATTTTTTAGGCTTCTCGTATACTGACTTTCTTGTTGTCGGGATTCCTTTCTCTGAGCTGGCTAGGCTGCCTTCATACTTTATCTCTTGGCTAATCCTTCTTACCCCTTGGTGGCAATAATTTGGGCCTCAAGATTATCCTTCTTTGGGGCCTAGTCGGATGTGGTGCTGAACCTCGGGGTTGCGGTCAAGACCCAAGGTTCCATTACTTTCTTTTCTTAGTGTATTCCTTCCTGACTTGTCGATCTTTACACCAGGCCAGGGGGTGTATCTGATTTTTCTGCTTTCTTGTCTCGTAAGAGTGGCGGTTCTTACCGTTTTTCCTTTGTATAACTCCCTTGAATACGAGCGTGGTTATATTCATACGGGAGTAGCTCAGATATCTTGTGAGATATGTCCATAAAATGTGCAGGTCCATTTGTGCTGGCTATGCTGAAATCTTCCTTGCTTTTGGACAGCCGGGTTTCCAACAATACGGTTGCAGACGCGATCACGTATCGGCGAAGACTGGGTAGCTTACCCTCGAAGATTGGTGGGGTAGCGTGCTGAAGAAGTTTGGATACCGTATCCCGGAAGCTTTTTCCAGTGGTGTAGCAAAGAAGGCCGGGTGTCATACACGGGAAGCTTCTCCGATAGCTTACTGATCAAGATTGCATTTCTTGCCTTAGAAGTTTTCCCTTGGTACTGTAGATGTACCGGTTCCTTGTGCTGGAAGTTTCCGTGGCAGTTTACTATAGACAGTGGGTAGCTTGTGCTGGAATCCCTCCACGCGGCATACTGAGCAAGATTAGGTGCCTTGCATCGCAAGCTTCTCTCGTTGTCTTGTAGTCAAAGGCTAAATGTCTTGACCTAGAAGCGATCCAGATAGCATACCGAGGAAGGTTGATGCACTATTCTTCTCGGTTGTGTCCGGTATCTTCCCAAGGACGGCTGAGATTGCTTATGTCTAAATTTTTCCCACGGTAGCGCGTGTGGACCAAACTAAATGCTATGCATGTTAACGTACTGACTTACTGGCTGCTGCCTTGTTAGGAGAGATCATTGTTCCAATCACCTCTTTCCTGGGTACTGACTTCATGGCACATCCTGACTTTCTTCTGGAGTATACCATGATATAATAACTTTTGTATGACCATATTGCAACCTGTATGTGCCATACCTTTGATGCAGATGTTCTCAAGTTATGAGAACAACTTATCTTTTCCCTTGCTTGAATCTTCACGGCTGTAATGGTTGATGCAGACTTGCTTCAAATTATTTATCCCGGCGGAACTCATACTTTGAGCCAAATATTCCCAATACAATCCGTGTGAGTCCTTCTTGACTTGCTGATTTCCAAACTCATTGCGGTCTTGTACTGACTCTTCGTGGTATGCGGGGGTAGATGAGCAACTTTCCATTAGGGGGTAAAATAAGATGACACCAAAGAACCAAATGAAGAACTCACGAAGAAATTCATCGCACTGAAGATCAATAGCAATCGATAGAAAGTTCATCACTTCAAAAGTTTTACCGGTAGTCGATGACCGTCTGAATCCCTTGCATAAAACAAGCAAATAACCCAGTAGCCACCAGAACGATTTTTACAACTCTGATCTGTTATGTTTACTATAATAACTCAACCACTGCTCTAGATGGCCGGCCAAGAATCAGCTCAGAGCATGAGAAAACATTGATACAAAGAATGCAGAGGTCCCCTAAGATGGCCGAAAAGCAGCTCAGAGCATAGGGTCTCCACTGCGAAAAGAAACTCAACAACTGCCCGAGATGGCCGAGAAAGCAGCTCAGAACACGGGCCAGCCGTTGAAAAGAGAAATATAGAGTAAGCATCCACCCCGGCGACCAAAAACGAATCATCTTAGAACCAGGCGTGGTGCCGTTATCCAAAGGAAAGAGAGCAAGGGTCCATCAGAGTCACATGCTACCTGCAAAAACATATTCTTTAAACGCACCAAAATACCGAAGAACCAAATAAAGAATCGACGAAGAAATTCGACGAAGCAAAGATCAATAGCACTGAAAGTGCATCGAGATCATACACAAACAAGATCACATGTTATTGCTACACACAACAATATGCAACAAGAAACATGCAAGACTACTACTACTCATGCATCATGAACTACGCGAAACTTAGGCGCTACGGTCTACCGACGGGTTGCCGGAGGCTGAAGGAGCTGGCGGAGGAGTCGTCGGAGCCACGGCTGCAGCAAGAGCTCGTCTTGCATGCCTTGCATCACGGGATAGCTCGACGATGAGGGCGTACTCGGCGATCATAAAGCGGGTTATGCCAATCACCTCTGCGTCATCTTCCGCAACAGGACGAGGAAACCTTACTCGTTGAGGAGTGTTGGCCCAGGTGGGATAGAAGTGGAAGGAACGATGTTGCTGCATCACGCTTCCTGGTGACGAAGACCTGTGAGGCCTTCCAAAGCAGCAAGTTGAATGGCACGGTCTGGGGTAGAGGCGTGTCCGCCCTGGAAGTTGCAGGCATGCATGCCGATGGGGAGGTTGATTGTCATGAGGACATTGGCACGGTACTCAAGTAGTTGTCCTATGAGTGGCGTCTGGGAAACTTGGTATGTTGGCATGTCTCCACTTGGATAGAGACAACGCCAAACATTGGCAAGAAGATAGGCAAAGCTGAGTGGGGAAAGGTCCGATTGGTAGCCCACCGGATATTCTGCCATCTACACTCATCAGACTAAATCGTTAGCGAATATAATGCTATCTATATGCATGCTATGCAGCAATAAAATGCAACACACAAGCAGGCTATACACTCTAACTCTAGTGTGATTCTAACGTTCACGCTAACTAGGGCGTCCTACAGTCAGTCATGCTCTGATACCAAGCATTGTGGCACCCCTGTTCAGAATACTGGAACGCCCCATGCTCCAGCCCAGAGATCATGTCTTCTGGAACACGACACTGCTTCATATAGAACTGAACCACTTTTATTACTGATGAAATAGTTACAAGGGGGTCTATTACAATTCTAGCGGAGCGAGGTAGAGAACAACTTGCTCCTAATGATATCCACGAATCTACATCAAGCAGCGGGATAACTCTATAGCAGCGGAATAAAACTTAGCAGTGGAACAACGGCGACGGGGATGGACTCCACTCTACAGGAACACTGACTGGGACACCTTCTATCTCACAAACACTGAGAACGTCGTCCTACGCAGTCACAACATTGCCTGCAAGTATGGCATAACACACCCGGTTAGTACATTGATTGTACTTGCAAGCTCACAAACAACCAAAGCATCAAGGCAAAACAATAACATAGCAAGCAGGTTAGAGTATATTAATGAAGTAAATATGTAAGTTAGTATCGTAAAGTAGATAAGCATCAACCAATTATCCGAGATCACCTTACTCGTGATCACATGCCACATCTCATACCGGGATCACTCCGGATCCATATATCAGGATCTCTCCGGATCCATAACTCGGGATCGTTCCAGATCCATAACACGGGATCACTCCGGATCCACCAATATCTCGTGGCTACCGCGTAGCCATCACATCAACATCACGTAAGCTTCACAAGCTTACCATTACTTGCACTGATCCACAGGTGCAACACAATCTCTCATCTATACCACTGTGATCGAATGGTGTGACTTAGTACGAAATTGTCCATATCCGTGGACGCGGCTATTCGAATAGATTTTGACTCTGCAGAGTTTGCGCACTTTACCCACACCATGGAGTTCTTCCCTCATCCAGTACCTTGGAATGTCTCCCACGGAACAGACTAGCATTTCTCCAACGAGACCGTTCTACCGCGTGCCTCCATTACCATATCACCCGACATGCTTCGCAAGCATGCCTTGGGTAGCCCCATGTTCTCCAGACACACCTTCCATCGCATGGCAAACAACCTTGTCCCAAATGGGGAACAAACCTGTCCCAAACAGGGACTAAACCAAACCGGTTTGAAGACTATCGCCGCTTACCGGGCCAGGGTAACCACGCGCACATAGCCTTCCCTCCTTGGTGATACGCATAAGAGAACACCACGACAGACCGAGCCAAGGCCTTCCCATACAGGCGAGTGTGGATGCACTGATAAGTTCGGTTCGGTGGCACCTGATAACATAACATGAAGCCTATCTCTAAAAGCATAAGCATCTTGGTGTCAGGTTCTATACGAGAACCCATAGTCCAAGTCATAACAATATCCCTAAAACAATCCAAGGCACGATCATGACTATATCATAATCCAATGCATAAACCCATGAAAGACTTAGCCATGTCGGATGATCAAAGCAATACTAACAGTCATGATGTTCATCATAGCAAGATCATAAACACAACTAGCACTCATATTGAATACAAGCAATATTCATGGCAATAGCATAATCATGGTTAACTCCGAGCATGCCACGAATAATCACCCTAATATTATGAAAACTATGACAAGTTATATAACCATGCCAAAGCTTTACGAAGATGCAAAAGTAATTGTGGCTTGCCTTTCACCAGAGGAGTGTGAAATACTCCTTGTCTCCAACACAATAAAAGCCCTGCAAATATATTTTTAAAATATCAAGCAAAAGGTCACATAAAATGTTTTCTTTTAAACAACAATTATTAACAGAACAACATGGCACAAAATTTCTGCCAAAATAAAGAGGGGATCAAGAGAAAACCAATGCAAAAAAGAATCATCTCATTTGGACTTGTAGAATAGAAGATATAGGTGGCCATAGATGGGTCAAACACATGATTTAAAATTTATTTAAAATCATTTTGTGGATTTAACAGAGGGGGTGATGTCGATGGCGTAAAATGGAAATACGCCTTCACTTAAAACGGTTCGGGCGTGGGTGTTTGGCTGACCAGTGGGGTCGGGGTGTCAGTTTTGGAGAGAGGGGAGGGAAACAGAGAGGGGCAGGGGGCTGAGCTCACCGGCGGCGTTCCCTCCGGCGAGGAGCCTCGCCTGGGTGTGGGATGGCCTTGGCTGGAATGGGAGCACCACTTCGCACCTTCCCGTACCCGTGGCTCACCGCGAGGTGGCCGGACGGTAAGGTAGGGGTTGTCGTGGCGGCGCAAGGGCACGACTCCGACGAGGCCGTCGACACCGGGGATGATTCCGACAGCAATCGGCTCGGGCGGCGGATGGGGAAGCACCAAGGAGGCTAGGGGGTCACAATGGTGGGGTCGGCTCAGCCAGACGGGGAAGACGAGCGCCTGGCCTTGACTCCTCGCACCAGTGGTCGATTGGGAGGTCGTGGATGTGGATGGTGGAGAGAACGGGCGGGGGAGACCTCCTTTTAAAAGGGGGAGATGAGATGCCCATCCGACGAGATGCATCCATGGTGATGAGGGTGCTGGCGAAGTCGGGCTGCGTCTAGGGGGTTCTGGGCGGCTCTAGGAAGCTCACGAGCGAGCAGAGACGCACATGGAGTCGGGGGGAGGAGGTCATGTGTTGGGGACAGGACGCAGACACTATTGTCGTCGGGTTCCTCGTGGCGGTGAGTGCCCGACGGGATTCCGAAGACGATAAGGGCGAGGGAGGGGACACGCATGCTGGGCAAAGCCGTGCGGCGCGGAGAGACACGAGGAAGGCGACGAGGGCGAGCTGAAGATCGAGTGGGCGCGTCTGGTGCACACGCAGAGCATGCCGGGTGCACGCCATATGCGTGCTCACCAAGCCTCCTAGTGATCCAGTGAAATTTCTCGTGGCCAAGCGTGTCTCACGTGTTGTCCTTGATATACCGAGTACTGTGGTGGCCTTGAATGGTCAAGGGGTGCTCTGGTGTGATCTATACTTCAAGGGAAAGCTTGATACAATAATCTTGCAGAGCAAGCTGTGGTCAAAGGGTGAATAGGGGGAGCTGGCTAGGTTGTCCCATGGACTTGGGGTTGGAAGGACTCCATGCCATTGAATTTCCAGCTTATTTGGACAAAGGATTAATCCACATCCTTTGAAAGTGTTCAAATGGACCAGAATTGAGTTGGTGAACGTAGAATCATATAGCTTGATGAATTTGTCTCAAATTTGGTGGAGAGGGGTTGTTTAGGGGTGCATATGTGTGCAAAATTTCAGGATTAGGGGAAGCACCTAGCTAGCACTTGCTTCACAAGGTACCATACTAGCGATAAACTTGGTCTTGAGGGAGTGGTCACCTGGGTGGTTGGATTTGGCTCAAACTTGGTTTAGGAGAGTCATTTGGGTGTGGACACTGTAAGTCCCGATATGCGGTACTGTTCCAGATCTACATGTTTCCATCCAGATCCGGGGACGAAGCACATATCGGTCCCACCGCGACATACGACGATGCCATATGCCCCGGATTTCCAACATGATATCACAACATTACAGCTACAAGGATACATCATCTGATACAATCGGCATACAACTGCTTTATACATTACATCAGCGGAAGATACATGTCTGAGTACAGACCACAATCAATTTCCTAGTGGCAAAGAGAAAATCATCGATCCCCATAACCACACGGGTCCAGGCCCTCCGTCGGGATTCGCCTAACTAGTCGTCGTCGAGTCTCCACGTGAAACGTCGATCACCATACCTATTGTCGACCAAGAACCCTGAAAAGAGTTTGGGGGTAGTATCATGAGTACAAAAGTACTCAACATCCAACTGTAGTGGTCAACTGACCCAACAAGGATTCATCGCTCGTCATTCTAGGGTAGCTAGCATTTATGAAGTGGCTAACGATTTAGAGAGTAAGATAAGAAGGCAATCATTCGATGAGGAATCGCCTCCAACAAGTCTTGCTTTCAGCTACTTACGCAAACATAACACCTATCCTATCCTTGTCATCCCCTTCGCATCCCGACGAAGAAGAAGCAGTCAAGGCACACACACGTTGATCAAGTTATTAAGATTATCTTAATTGTTGTTGTCTATGAACAAGGAGTAGGTCTCAAGTCGTCCATAACCGTGGACACGGCTTCTCGAAAAGATTTTAACCCTGCAGGGGTCTACCAACTGCCCATTACAAGGCTCCGCACGCACGCCCATCTCTCTCAGTCGCCCCCGTTAAATACACTCATTGAAGAGTTGTTCCGAGAGATCCGGACGTCAGTTCCCTCTAACTAACAACGCACAAATCCGGGTGCCCCCAGTGAGTCGACATCCAACTCAAAAGCCGGCCAATCTCTCGAATTGGCCTCTACCGTCTGGACGAGGTCGGGTTAGTTAGCCAAACCATGTGGGCAGCCCCCTAGCTCCATGGAGTGGACCAACTAGAGAAACCATGTCTCCGCTGGCCCAAGTTGTTTTAAAGAACATCTGCCAAGAGCGACCCGACAAACACACACACGGTTTTCAAATGGTAAATCAGCTTGGGCCACCACTAGAAATGTTTGAAGCTAGGTAGGTAAGAAAAGGGGACCCCAGAAAATCCAACACGCGGTTAGACACGCTCGTCAAGAGATACAATACCCGGAACTCGGGTCCTAGGTGACTCGAATGGAACAAAGCGTCGGGGCGGGATAGCCTAGACCTTCCAACCGCCGTCGAATATAATCAACATTATAGTAATCAAATCATCCAAAACAATATAATAATGTGATAACCCAATCCAAGGAGTAACAGGGTAACATCGTAGCATCCTAAGCATGCATACTAAGCAGGGGCTGAGCAACGGGCAATAGTAACATAGCAATACACGGTTTGCTTGGAGGGGACATGGCTGTATCGGTTTAAGAGAGGCTATAAACATGTGGTCGGATCAAACATCGAACCTAACCTAGACTAGCATGCAAACCGCTAGTTATAAAAGAATGGATCATAAGTAATGTATAGTCCTTTCCTGTTGATAAGTCGGGTTCCGAAGGTGTAGGCGATCGCGAGCTCGCACCGTCTCCGAGAGTAACCGCGGGAGCACACAGGGAGGAAACACTGGAAAGCAATCGACGACCAAGCATCTATTATTACGAAGCAATCACGAGTAGTCAACAACAACAAAGCAACATGAGAGAACACACTACGGTATTGCATCTATCGTTGAGAGCGGTTACTAACAGGTTAAATGGAGTATTCGTCACACACGACGATACCGCACATTTAGAAAGGTTCAAGTTGTTTAGCTACACAACATGAGCAAAGGTTGTTAACATGGCATCTCACTGAAGCATGGCATATCACACAATCACCGTGAGAGGTAAAACATAAATAAACTATCTAATCTAGTTACTTTAAGTGGGGGGTAAAACCTATACTCGACAACTATTATGGAGCCCACGATAATTATTGCATTTGGTACTGTTCTTCCCTAAACATAATACTCCAAACGGAGTTACTGTTAAAAAGATACAAGCAATACAAGTTACGAGCACAATCTACCAACATCAGGTAGCACACTTTAGAGCAACAAATAAACAAGCAAAAGGTTGTAAACATGCACAAAAATGATATGCAACTAAAGTAGACATGGCAGGCAATGCATGGCAAATGGAATCATGCAAATAGGCATCATGGTTCAATAGTTATAAGCAACACAAGAAGCTATAAAACATTACTGGTCAAAGACTTAGTGAAAAACAGGTAAACAAGGCAAAAACTGTTATTAGCAAGCTGTATAAACAGGGGTAAAACTATATGCAAAAGTGCAACAACATGACATAGCAATATGTGGGCATGAAGTAGACATGATGGTGATCAGGTACAAACAAGAATCAAGGTCATATGCATCACATATCAAAAGATATTAAGCGTGCAACATGGCTTTGGAAATTTACAGACTTAGTGAAAAACAGAGGTGGCTGTCAAAAACAGCAGGATAGCAGCTTTGGAGCTGAAATTTAACTATGATCAGGAATGTAACATGACCATGCAATACATACAATGGAAATAGACATGGCATATATCAAAATGACATAATGCAATGCTCAATAGGATGCACGGTTAAAAAGTTATAGGGAAGCAAAGTTTGCATCTTACGTTAACAGCAGCACACTAACAGCAGGGTAGCTACTTTGGGTGAAGATTCAATCAACATGCAGTAGGACAACATGAAAAGGGGATGCATATAATTGGAGTTCACATGATGCTTACCACATACAAGAAAGAATCAAGGGCATGGGCCTCATGGATGTGACACAATCATCAATCGAACTTTGAATAAAATCACAGCAGCAACAGTAAACATTCTGTTGCACACTTCAACAAAAGATTTATACATGCTAATCATTCCAAACATGATAAACAATTAGTCTACCATCTAGAGAACATAGAGCACAATAATAAAAAAAAAAGAATCATGCCAATCCGATTTACGAGCTAACGGGAAATCGCTTTGCAAGAGAGACACTTGGAACAAAAAACCGAGACTTAGAAATTTACAAGGGGTCGAGCTCCGGCCATGGCGGGCTGGAAGGTGGCCTTGGAGGCTCCGGCGAGCAGCAAGGCGGCCAGAGAGGATTTGGGGAGGCTGGGACCGCATGGATCCGGCGGATCCATGCCGGATCTGGCTGGGGGAGGACCCATGGCGGCACTGGAGGTGGCGGTCGAGCTCCGGCTGAGCTCGAGCTCGCCATGGCTATTAATGGCGGCAGCAGCTTCCTGCGAGAGAGAGAGAGAGAGAGAGAGAGAGAGAGAGAGAAAGAGAGATAGAGAGAGAGAGAAAAGGGAGGCCGAGGTGAGGGAGGAGAGGAAGGAGAGGGCGCGGGAGAGGGGCATCTACCTCGGCGGCGGGGTGCAGGCGCAGGCCGGCCGGCGGCGCGCGACGGCGGCGAGCGACGCGGGAGGCGACGACGCGAACGGCTGTGCGTGGGCAGGCCGCGGCCCGGTTCGGCCTGGGGCGGGCCCGGCTGCGCCCGGGTCGGCCCAGAGTGGCTGGGAGGCTGTGAGGAGCTCCGGTGGGCGACATGGCGCGATATCGTGCGTCTGTCTTCGGATCTAATGACTGCAACGCGTCCAAATCTAGGGTTTCGGTATTTGGGGCAAATTTGGGGCAGATCTGGACATTGTAAGGGGTTGGCTGCAATTTTTGTTAGGGGAAACCCTAGAAAGGGGTGGGAGAGTGGTGGTCTTTATATAGGTGGTCTGGCTGGCAAGTTTAAGCAAACACCCTCGGGTTTTCTCTCTCGCGTTTGGTACTCCACGTTTTTGACCGTAGGGAGTGCATACGACCTCCGATTCGGACGAAATCTCGAACCACGCGCTCAGCGCGTCGAGCCCGTCAATTCTACCTCACTTCGTTACCATTCTGAGACTATTTTCCGGCGCCCTACAAAATAACCCATTCAATTATTAAACGGTTTTTTTTCTCTCTCCGATGGCGATGGCTCGTCCTGTGCCGGTTGCGAAAGTGCTCGGGTGAAACCCAGGTGTCGCAAAGGTCGTGTGCCATTGGGAAAAATGTTTAGTCACGCATGCCGATACGAGAAAGAGGGGGGATAATATTCACCGATTAATAAATCAGCAAAGCAAAAATTACAAAAAATTACAGCAATCAACAAAAATAAAGCAACAAACAATTTTTTTAATTAGGGTGGAAAACCTGGGCTATTACAATACAACACCACCAACAAGGGATCTCGTACCGAGATCCTAGACGATCCGGGGGAGAGGGGGGAGAGAGTCGACAATCTTCAACTCCACCAACAAGGGACTATGCTCCATGTCGAACGAGGATCTACCGTTGAGAAACTTTCCGCAGAGAGGACGACAACGTCGAAAAACGAAACAATCAGGTGTCAAGAGGAAGAACGATAGTCCAAAATGACGACCAATAGAAGCATTCTCGCTCAAATAGTTAGGATACTAGGCAAGAGGAATGAAGTCAACAGACGACCAAGATGTTTAACCAGAGTCAGAAGAACTAAAGGTACTACAGGATTTCCCAACCCTGAGATCGGAATCGAGACAATACGCTGCAAGACGGGCATTGTAACGGTTCTGAAACTCCACACACTCGAGATCCTAGAGTTTGAAAGGGGATAAGTCGAGATTAAAACACTTATGGCACTTTTCCTGACCAGAGCATGGGTAAGGAGGAAAAATATTCCTACTCTCCGATAACTAAGTTAGTAACTAAAAAAATAGTTTTTTTTGTCTAGACTCGACTTCGGCCAGAAAAGGGATCCTACCTCGGTAAGGCTCTGATACCAAGTTGTAAGGCCCGATATGCGGTATTGTTCTAGATCTAGATGTTTCCATCCAAATCCGGGGATGAAGCACATATCGGTCCCACCGAGACATATGACGATGCCATATGCCCCGGATTTCCAACATGATATCACAACACTACAGCTACAAGGATACATCATCTCATACAATCGGCATACAACTGCCTTAATACATTACCTCAGTGGAAGATACATGTCTGAGTACAGACTACAATCAATGGCCTAGTGGCAAAGAGAAAATGATCGATCCCCATAACCACACGGGTCCAGGCCCTCTACCGGAATTCGCCTAACTAGTCGTCATCGAGTCTCCACGTGAAACGTTGATCACCATACCTATTGTCGACCAAGAACCCTGAAAAGAGTTTGGGGGTAGTATCATGAGTACAGAAGTACTCAGCATCCAACTGTAGTGGTCAACTGACCCAACAAGGACTTCACCACTCGTCATTCTAGGATAACTAGTAGTTTAAGGTAAGGATGGGGTAAGTGGTGAGGTTGCTGCCGCACTAGCATTTATGAATTGGCTAACGATCTAGAGAGTAAGATAAGAAGCCAAGAATTCGATGAGTAATCGCCTCCAACAAGTCTTTCTATCAGCTACTTACGCAAACATAACACCTATCCTGTCCTTGTCCTCCCCTTCGCATCCTGACGAAGAAGAAGCAGTCAAGGCACACACACATTGATCAAGTTATTAAGATTATCTCAGTTGTTGTTGTCTATGAACAAGGAGTAGGTCTCAAGTCGTCCATAACCGTGGACCTGGCTTCTCGAAAAGATTTTAACCCTGCAGGGGTGTACCAACTGCCCATTACAAGGCTCCGCACGCACACCCATCTCTCTCAGTCCGGCCCGTTAAAGACACTCATTGAAGAGTTGTTCCGAGAGATCCGACGTCAGTTCCCTCTAAATAACAACACACAAATCTGGGTGGCCCCCGGTGAGTCGACATCCAACTCAAAAGCCGGTCGCGCTTTCGAATTGGCCTCTACCGTCTGGCGAGGTCGGGTTAGCTACCCAAACAATGTGGGCAGCCCCCTAGCTCCCTAGAGTGGACCAACCAGAGAATTTATGTCTCCGCTGGCCCAAGTTGTTTTAAAGAACATCTGCTAGGAGCGACCCAACAGACACACACTCGGTTTTCAAATGGTAAATCAGCTTGGGCCACCACTAGAAATGTTTGAAGCTAGGTAGGTAAGAAAAGGGGACCCCATAAAATCCCACACGCGGTTAGGCAGGCTCGTCAAGAGCCACAATACCCAAAACTCGGGTCCTAGGTGACTCGAATGGAACAAAGCGTCGGGGCGGGATAGCCTAGACCTTCCATCCTTTGTCGAATATAGTCAACATTATAGTAATCATATAATCCAAAAAAATATAATAATGTGATAACCCAATCCAATGAGTAATAGGGTAACATCGTAGCATCCTAAGCATGCATACTAAGCAGGGGCTGAGCAACGAGCAATAGTAACATAGCTGTACATGGTTTGTTGTGAGGGACATGGCTGTATCGGTTTAAGAGAGGCTGTAAACATGTGGTAGGATCAAACATCGAACCGAACCTAGACTAGCATGCAAACCGTTGGTTATAATAGAATGGATCATAAGTAATGTATAGTCCTTTCCGGTTGATTAGTCGGGTTCCGAAGGTGTAGGCGATCGCGAGCTCGCACCGTCTCCGAGAGTAACCGCGGGAGCACACAGGGAGGAAACACTAGAAAACAATCAAAGAGTCAGCATATATTACTACGAAGCAATCACGAGCAATCAACAACAAGAAAGCACCACGAGAAAACACACTACGGTATCACATCTATCGTTGAGAGCGGTTACTAATAGGTTAAGTGGAGTAGTCGTCACACACGACGATACCACACATTTAGAAAGGTTGAAGTTGTTTAGCTACACAACATGAGCAAAGGCTGTTAACATGGAATCTCACTCAATCATGTCATATCACACAATCATGGCAAGAGGTAAAGCATAAATAAACTATCTAATCTAGTTACTTTAAGTGGGGGGTAAAACCTATACAGGACAACTATTACGGACCCCACGATAATTATTGCATTTGGTACTGTTCTTCCCTAAACATTATTTTATTATTTTTATTAGCAAGCAAGAGAAGAATATTCACATTCTATATGGAATTCTAGTCAAGTTACATGTAAGGAGCACTTCAAACGGAGTTACGGTTAAAAAGATACAAGCAATACAAGTTACAGGCACAATCTGCCAACATCAGGTAGCACACTTTAGAGCAACAAATAAACAAGCAAAAGGTAGTAAACATGCACAAAAATGATATGCAACTAAAGTATACATGGCAGGAAAGGCATGGTAAAAGGAATCATGCAAATAGGAAACATGGTTCAATAGTTATAAGCAACACACGAAGCTATAGAACATTACTGGTCAAAGACTTAGTGAAAAACAGGTAAACATGGCAAAAACTGTTATTAGCAAGATGTATAAACAGGGGTAAAACTATATGCAAAAGTGTAGCAACATGACATAGCAATATTTGGGCATGAAGTAGACATGATGGTGATCAGGTACAAACAAGAATCAAGGTCATAGGCATCACATATCAAAAGATATTAAGCGTGCAACATGGCTTCGGAAAGTTACAGACTTAGTGAAAAACAGAGGTGGCTGTCAAAAACAGCAGGATAGCAACTTTGGAGCTGAAATACAACTATTACCAGGAATGTAACATGACCATGCAATACATATAATGGAAGTAGACATGGCATATATCAAAATGACATATTGTAATGCTCAATAGGATGCACGGTTAAAAAGTTATAGGGAAGCAAAGTTTGCATCTTACGTTAACAACAACACACTAACATCAGGGTAGCTACTTTGGGTGAAGATTCAATCAACATGCAGTAGGACAACATGACAAGGGGATGCATATAATTGGAGTTCACATGATGCTTACCACATACAAGAAAGAATCTTGGGCATGGGCCTCATGGATGTGACACAATCATCAATCGAACTTTGAATAAAATAACAACAGCAACAGTAAACATTCTGGTGCACACTTCAACACAAGATTTATACATGCTAATCATTCCAAACATGATAAACAATTATTCTACCATCTAGACCACATAGAGCACCATAATCCAAAAAAAGAATCATGCCAATCCGATTTACGAGCTAACGGGAAATCGCTTTGTAAGAGAGACACTTGGAACAAAAAACCGGGACTTAGAAATTTACAAGGGGTCGACCTCGGGCCATGGCGGGCTGGAAAGTGCCCGTGGCGGTTCCGACGAGCAGCAAGGAAGCCGGAGAGGCTTTGGGGAGGCTGGGACCGCGTGGATCCGGCGGATCCATACCGGATCTGGCCGAGGAAGACCCATGGCGGCGCTGGAGGTGGCGATCGAGCTCCGGCTGAGCTCGGGCTCGCCATGGCCATTAATGGCGGCCGCAGCTTCCTGCGAGAGAGAGAGAGAGAGAGAGAGAGAGAGAGAGAGAGAGAGGAGAGAGAGAGAGAGAGAGAGAGAGAGAGAGAGGGAGAGAGAGATAAGGGAGGCCGAGGTGAGGGAGGAGAGGAAGGAGAGGGCGCGGGAGAGGGGCGTCTACCTGGGCGGCGGGGTGCGGGCGCAGGCCGGCCGGCGTCGCGCGACTACAGCGAGCGACGCGGGAGGCGGCGGCCACGAACGGCTGCGCGTGTTCTGGCCATGGCCCGGTTCGGCCCGGGTCGACGCAGAGTGGCTGGGAGGCCGTGGAGGAGCTCTGGTGGGCGACGTGGCGCGATCTCGTGCGTCCGTCTTCGGATCTAACGACTGCAACGCGTCCAGATCTAGGGTTTCGGGATTTGGGGAAAATTTGGGGCAGATCTGGACATTGTGAGGGGGGTGGCTGCAATTTTTGTTAGGGGAAACCCTAGAAATGGGTGGGGAGTGGTGGTCTTTATATAGGTGGTCTGGCTGGCAAGTTTACGCAAACACCCTCGGGTTTTCTCTCTCGCTTTCGATACTCCACGTTTCTGACCGCCGGGAGTGCATACGACCTTTGATTGGACAAAATCTCGAACCACGCGCTCAGCGCGTCGTGCCCGTCAATTCTACCTCACTTCGATACCGTCCCGAGAATATTTTCCAGCGCCCAATAAAATAACCATTTAATTATTAAATGGTGTTTTTCGTTCCGATGGCGATGGCTGGTCCTGTGCCGGTTGCGAAAGTTCTCGGGTGAAACCTCGGTGTCGCAAAGGTCGTTTGCCATTGGGAAAAAGGTTTAGTCACGCATGCTGGTACGAGAAAGAGGGGGAGAATATTCACCGATTAATGAATCCGCGAGGCAAAAATTACAAACAATTACAACAATCAACAAAAATAAAGCAACAAACAAATTTTTTAATTAGGGTGGAAAACCTGGGCTGTTACAATACAACACCACCAACAAGGAATCTCGTCCCGAGATCCTGGACGATCCGGAGGAGAGGGGGGGGGAGATAAAATAGAGTCGACAATCTTCAACACCACCAACAAGGGACTATGCTCCATGTCGAACGAGGATATTCTGTCGAGAAACTTTCCGTAGAGAGGACGACAACGTTGGAAAACGAAACCATCAGGTGTCAAGAGGAAGAAAGATAGTCCAAAGTGACGATCAATAGAAGCATTCTCGCTCAAATAGTGAGGATACTAGGCAAGAGGAATGAAGTCAACAGACGACCAAGATGTTTAACCAGAGTCAGAAGAACTAAAGGTACTACAGGATTTCCCAAACCTGAGATCGGAATCGAGACAATACGCTGCAAGAAAGGCATTGTAACGGTTCCGAAACTCCACACACTCGAGATCCTAGAGTTTGAAAGGGGATAAGTCAAGATTAAAACACTTATAGCACTTGTGCTGAACAGAGCATGGTTAAGGAGGAAAAAGATTCCTACTCTCCCATAACTAACTTAGTAACTAAAAAATAGCAATTTGTCTAGACTCGACTTCGGCCAGAAAAGGGATCCTACCTCGGTAAGGCTCTGATACCAAGTTGTAAGGCCCGATATGCGGAACTGTTCCAGATCTAGATGTTTCCATCCAAATCCGGGGACGAAGCACATATCGGTCCCACCGCGACATAGGACGATGCCATATGCCCCGGATTTCCTACATGATATCACAACATTACAACTACAAGGATACATCATCTCATACAATCGGCCTACAACCTTAATACATTACATAAGAGGAAGATACATGTCTGAGTACAGACTACAATCAATTGCCTAGTGGAAAAGAGAAAATCATCGATCCCCATAACCACACGGGTCCAGGCCCTCCGTCGGGATTCGCCTAACTAGTCGTCGTCGAGTCTTGATACATCCAAATCGTATATATAATTTCTTCTTTCTCCATGCCTCTTTTGTTTGATATTACTATGTTACTGATGAACTTCCATACACTTTTGATCATATTTGGACTAACCTATTAACTCAGTGCACCCTAGTGCCAGTTCCTGTTTTCTGCTGTTTTTCTATTTCAGGTTTCCCCCTTATTAAAAGTACCAGAAAAATTCCGGGAAAAATATAGGAAAAATCAGCGTACCGGAAGCTTCGCGAAAAGCCTAGAAGGGGCCAGAGGGGAGCCAGGGGGCCCCAGGCAGCCAAAGGGCGCGGCCAGGCCCCTGGCCGCGCCAGGGGGTGCCTGGAGCCCCTGGCCCACCTCTGGCTGCCCCCTTTCGTCTATTTATTCCCCGTGACGAGAAACCCTCGGGGACGGAACCTTTTTTCGCCATCTCTCCTCTGTTTCGCCGCCGTCGCGCTACCAAGATTGGGAGCACCAGAACACCTCTTCCTGGAACCCTGCCCGAGGGAGGAATCACCTCCGGGAGCTTCTCCACCACCATGGATGCTTCCCGGATGAACCGTGAGTAGTCCACCTTGGACCATGGGTCCATGATTAGTAGCTATGTGATGTTCTCCTCCCCTCTTTGTTCTTCATGAATTATACCTCGTGAGTTTCCCTACATGATCGAGCCACATATGTAATCTTTCTGCTGTTGATATGCTGAGTTTTATGAGATCCGATGGATTATGAGATTATGTTCAGATTGTGATTGAGTTATATATTTGATTCTCTTCTTTTATATTTATGTTCTTGAGTAACTCTTGCATGTTCTCCGTTGCTGTTTATTGCTTTTGCCAAGTAGTAGGTAGTGACTCCAAGAGGGAGCGTTATGCATGATTGGGGGTTCATGCCCCCCGATGACTAGCTTGAGTGACAGAAACATGAGTCTAGGGGATGTGTTGTTGCCACAAGGGGTAAAACAACGGTGCTTGTACTTGCGGGTGCAAGGATTGTTTACTTTATGCAAACTTCTTTAATGCAGTTGTCCGTTGCTTTGAGTTCACACTTTGGGTGGGATTCGCAACTTAATACCAGCGAGATGTTCTGGATAGATATCTCAAGGTGGATGATTAGTGGGTAGATGCAGATGGATTTCGGTCTACTTGTCTTGGCGTACCGCCCGTGCTTTTGAGCCTCTTACTTTCTGTTTTGCATAATTAGCATTGGTTTGCGCACATAATCCTGTCAATTGCCCAGCTGTAATTTGCTTACCTCGCATGGCTATTTTATCATCTTTTGGGAGAGAGACATCACTAGTGAACACCATGAGATCCGGGTCCATACTTCCACCACTGTTTACACTATTAATTTACTTTTCAGTAGCTATCACTATCTATCATTATTATCCCGTGCGTTTTATTTTTCGTAAACAACAAGGTCGGAGGAATTGGAAACTCCTCTGTACTCGTTGGGAAGTGAAGCTATCCGTGTGTGTGCAGGTCCAAGTGAAGTTAGCAACCTCGGTTGTGAACGGCGCCATTGTTCACTTCACCACGTACTTGTATCTGTTGGAGTCCTCCTGGACGATACTCAACCTTAGCATTTTGCTAAGGGAAATTTGCCGCTATCTACATCTCACCTTCCACTTGGGGTAACCAACGGGGGCGAGAAGTTATCTCGTGTATCAAGCAAATTTCTGGCGCCGTTGCCGGGGACTCCACTCTTCAAGATAGGGGAGTTGCACACTATCTTTTATCTTTGCTTTTTAGTCTTGTTAGTTTACCTTTCAGTTTTTGCTTTAGTGTCTTTTATAAAAAATCAAAAAAATAGTTATCTTGATTTTAGTTATCCTTTCTGTTTAGTCGAGCATGTTAGGATTTGGTGCCTTGAGGGAGTCTGAGGTCTTAGACTTCCATCAAAGAGATGGAGAAAATATGAAGAAGGCTTGGGACAGAATTTCTGATGCACATAGGAGAGCTATGCCTTGGATACCTATAAAAATTGTGCTTAGAAATTTTTACCATGGTCTTTTTAGATGGTGCAAGCACTCTCTTGATATTATAGCTGAAGGGGATTTCTTAGCTTTTGATGAAGCTAGAGCTCTTGAAATTATACATGGTCTATCTAGTTACGTTGTTTATGATCATAGTTTTGATACTGTTATAGATAGAGTTGCTACTATTGAAAAGAGATTGGATGCTCTAGACTTGAAAAAAGCAAAGAAACCCCAGCCAAATAAGAAAGATGTTTATGAGATAGATGGTGACTGGGAACCCTTTGTTAGAATTAGCATCTCTAACCAAGACTTCCTTGCCTTTTCTGACATTGGATCTATGGTTTCTACTATGCCAAAATTTGTTTATGATTCTTTAAAATTTAACATGGACAAATTATCATCTTATCATGAACATGCTAATGGAGATATTTCTGAGATCCAGGGAAGGATAAAAGATGTACCAATGGCATTCCTTAAAGGGATTTCAATGGTTGATTTCTTTGTCATGAAGCCAAACCAAGGAAACATAGTGCTTGGTAGGGATTTCCTCCGAGCTATGAAAGGCTTCATTGATATAGGTAAGGGACAAATACGCCTATGCGGGAAGACAAAAGGTGTACCCCTTTCCTAAAAAGAACAAGGCTGAACTTGTTGAGGAACCATTTGAATCATATTACAACTCTGATTATTATGATGCTCTTTGATTCCTTCTATTTGCATTAAGCCTAGCTAATGGCTTTAAAGAAGCGCTTTCGGGAGGCAGCCCGCAACGAATTTAGGTTTTACTTTTTGTTTTTCTTATTTTTTAGTGGTCTTGATGATTGTTACTACTGTAGCAACATCATTGTATCTTTACTTTTCAAGCTTTGTGCCTTTTATAGCCTCATACGACAAGGGAAGTGAAAGTTGTGACATGCTGTCCAGAAAACAGATTCTGTCCTCGTGACTAGAAAAATCAGAGAAAAATCCCAGTTCATCTTTTTGAGTTGAATTTTTTACACAGCGTGATATATACAATTACGAAACTTTCTTATGTTCTGAGTTTTTTTATTTGAGTTGCATAAGTACCCCTAAAAAATTCGTTTTACCTGCTGGTCTGTTTTTCACAGATTCTGTCCTGTTTTGCCTTTTCTTCGTTTTGCAAACCTTACGCTTGCTTTTTATTTGAAAAAACTTGTTGGAAGCTTGAGAAACAGTAGGTATTCAAGGTTATCTTTATTTCCAGTAGAGAAAACATTATTTTATTATGGGTACTAACCTCGCTAATCAGATTATGATGAGTTATGTATGAAGGGAGTTTTCAAGTGTGCGAGGGAAGGTGATGAAAGAAGATTAAGAAGTGTCAAGCGTTCAAGCTTGGGGATGCCCCCAAGAAATATTCAAGGAGACTCAAGCTTCTAAGATTGGGGATGCCCCCCTTCATCCTCTTCTCTATCGACAATTATCAGTTCGTCTCTCGTTTCACTATATTTTTATCGCTTCATGCGTTATGTGCTATTCTTGGAGCGTCTCGCTCTTAGGTTTTGTTTTCAGTTTTCTTTAGTTTTTCTTGTTGTTCATAGCAAGTTAGAGCCCAACTTTCTTTGTGTGGGAGAGAAACACGCTCCACTTCCAAAATTTAGAACACAACATAGGACTTTTTCCTGCTTATCTTTGCTGTGTTTGTTCTTTATCTTTTTCGTAGCTGCTGTCATGCTTTCCTCTTAGCTTTCATGTTTATCTTTTAAAAGAGCTTTTGTTTAGTTTGTTGCTGTAACTCTCTTGAGTTTTCATGTTTATCTTGTTTAGAGAGTTTTCCTGTTACACCGAGTTTTTTGTCTTGATTTGAAGTAGGTAATTGAGGTTGCTATTCTTTTTGTAGTAGTAACTTGCAAAAGTTTTGAGGTGCTGTCTTGAGTAATGTTTGGACTTTTGGTGTCAAGATCTTTTGCCTATTAGTGATATATGTCGTATTTTGGGAAATCCGTGTTTATTTTCAAAAACCTACAAATTAGTTGAGAACTTTAGCTACTAGTTGGATCACTACTCTTTTGAGGGGTCAAATATTAGAGCACACTCACGTACCATGAGTCGAGGATGCGCAAGGATAACCAAACCCCCATACACTCCTCCTCGGGGTACTTGTCTCTTTGTGAACCTCCTTATTAGATTGAGAGTTACCAATAATAAGTGCATGTGTTCTTCAGACTAATGTGAGTATTCGAAAGTCGACACTTCCACCTTCCCATATTTTGCTAGCCTTCCCTGTGCCGTGCATTGCTTTCTTCTCACTCCGAGAGTTAGCGTCCACTTTCGCCGGTACATCGAAACCCTTGGCATGATACGCTCTGTCATCATAAGCCTCCTTATATCCTTCCTCAAAACAGCCACCATACCTACCTATCAAGGCATTTCCATAGCCTTTCCGAGATATATTGCCATGCAACATCCACCTTCTCATGACTTGATCTTCATGTCATACATGCTACTTCCTTGATCGATGAGCCACATGCTAGTTGGGCCTTGCCCTAATCATTGCTACATGACGCGCTAGTATCATTGCATATCCTGCTACACTGGCCGAGGCATACATTTGCATTCATCATGATATTTACATTTTCTTTATGATTCGAGTACTTTGTAAAGTGTAAAAGATGTTCTATTTATTTTTTTGTAATATATAGAGTGTTGCCCCTAAAGTGAGGAAAAGATCCCAAAGAGGACAAATTAAAAGATCCCAAAGAGGACAAATTAAAAGATCCCAAAGAGGACAAATGAGAGTTAAATAGAAAGAGCCATTGAGGCCACCAAAAAATACAAAAAAATATAAAAAAATAGAAAAAAGAGAAATAAAAAGAGAGAAGGGGGCACACTACTATTCTTTTTGAGAAGATCCACACTCGTACTCCATCTTGTATCTTGTACTCCATAGAGATTATCATTCATGCATATAACTATGTGGGGACCTTCACACTATAGAACTTAGCTTCTATATTCCAATGATGAGCCTCCTCAAATGAGCTCTAGGTCTTCTTGAGCAAGCAAGTTGGATGCACCCCCACTAGTTCCATTGGAGAGCTTTTAGCTCATATGTGCATCCGTTGCATGGCAATCCCTACTCCTCACATCATATCTATCATTTGGCTTTCTCTCGCCGATGATTGTCCTCATTGATGTGAGCCTTTCACACCTTTTTTGTCTTCCTCCTCCACCATATTCTCTCTTTGCCATCCTAAGTGTCAACTTTCTTGCTTACGCTCATCCATTGCATGAGTGCTCAAAATGTCGAAAAGGAGTGGATCAGTTTGACTTGTACCTGGCTAGTGGTCTGGGATGAGTCAAGATAAGATTCCAAAGAAGACCAAGTGTGACACTTTAGTAGATTGAGTTCTCAACAATAAAAATACTTTTTCTCGTATATCCCTATTCCCTTTTCTTGCACGCAAACACCATTTGGAGTCATTCGAGTAACGGACAACGAGAGCTCTTGCACCTTTATGTTCTTATGTTGCTTATTTCAATGCTAGATATAAACTCTTGCCTGTTATGACTCTAATTGAATTGCATTCTTTGATTGCTTTACTTAAAAAGTTCTTATATGGTTGTTAGCATGTCACCATAGAAATTATGCTTGTTATCATTTATCTACTCGAGGACGAGCAGGAATTAAGCTTGGGGATGTTGATACGTCCAAAACGTATATATAATTTCTGCTTGCTCCATGCCTCTTTTGTGTGATATTGCTATGTTATTGATGAACTTCCATACACTTTTGATCATATTTGGACTAACCTATTAACTCAGTGCACCCCAGTGCCAGTTCCTGTTTTCTGTTGTTTTTCTATTTCAGGTTTCCCCCTTATTAAAAGTACCAGAAAAATTATGGGAAAAATATAGGAAAAATCAGCGTACCGGAATCTTCGCAAAGATCCCAGGAGGGGCCAGAGGGGAGCCAGGGGGGGCCGAGGCGGCCAGGCCCCTGGCCGCACCAGGGGGGCGCATGGAGCCCCTGGCCCACCTCTGGCTGCCCCCTTTCGCATATTTATTCCCCGTGACGAGAAACCCTCGGGGGCGGAACCCTTTTTTCGCGATCTATCCTCTTTTCCGCCACCGTCGTGCTTCCAAGATCGGGAGTAGCAGAAGACCTCTTCCCGGCACCCTGCCGGAGGGAGGAATCACCTCCGGGAGCTTCTCCACCACCATGGATGCTTCCCGGATGAACCATGAGTAGTCCACCTTGGACAATGGGTCCATTATCAGTATCTATGTGATGTTCTCCTCCCATCTTTGTTCTTCATGGATTAGACCTCGTGAGCTGCCCTACATGATCGAGGCACATATGTAATCTTTCTGCTGTTGCTATGTTGAGTTTGCTGGGATCCGATGGATTATATGAGATTATGTTTAGATTGTGATGGAGTTATATATTTGATTCTCTTCTTTTATATTTATGTTCTTGAGTAACTCTTGCATGTTCTCCATTGTTGTTTATTGCTTTGTCCAAGTAGTAGGTAGTGACTCCAAGAGGGAGCGTTATGCATGATTGTGGGTTCATGCCCCCCGATGACTAGCTTGAGTGACAGAAACATGAGTCTAGGGGATGTGTTGTTGCCACAAGGGGGAAAACAACGGTGCTTGTACTTGCGGGTGCAAGGATTATTTACTTTACGCAAAGTTCTTTAATGCATTTGTCCGTTGCTTTGAGTTTACACTTTGGGTGGGATTCGCAACTTAATACAAGCGAGATGTTCTGGATAGATATCTCAAGGTGGATGATTAGTGGGTAGATGCAGATGGATTTCGGTCTACTTGTTTTGGCGTACCGCCCATGCTTTTGAGCCTCTTCCTTTCTATTTTGCATAATTAGCATTGGTTTGCACACATAATCCTGTCAATTTCCCAGCTGTAATTTTTCTACCTCGCATGGCTATTTTATCGTCTTTTGGGAGAGAGACATCACTAGTGAACATCATGAGATCCCGGTCCATACTTCCACCACTGTTTACACTATCAATTTACTTTTCAGTAGCTATCACTATCTATCATTATTATCCCATGCGTTTTATCCTTCGTAAACAACAAGGCCAGAGGAATTGACAACTCCTCTATACTCGTTGGGAAGCGAAGCTATCTGTGTGTTTGAAGGTCCAGGTGAAGTTAGCAACCTCGGTTGTGAACGACGCCATTGTTCACTTCACCACCTACTTGTATCTGTTGGAGTCCTCCTGGACCATACTCAACCTTAGCATTTTGCTAAGGGAAATTTTCCGCTATCTACATCTCACCTTCCACTTGGGGTAACCAACGAGGGAAAGAAGTTATCTCGTGTATCAAGTCTCCACGTGAAACGTCGATCACCATACCTGTTGTCGACCAAGAACCCTGAAAAGAGTTTGGGGGTAGTATCATGAGTACAGAAGTACTCAGCATCCAACTGTAGTGGTCAACTGACCCGGCAAGGACTTCATAACTCGTCATTCTAGGATAACTAGTAGTTTACGGTAAGGATGGTGTAAGTGGTGAGGTTGCTTCCGCACTAGCATTTATGAAGTGGCTAACGATCTAGAGAGTAAGATAAGAAGCCAAGCATTCGATGAGGAATCGCCACCAACAAGTCTTGCTATCAGCTACTTACGCAAACATAACACCTATCCTATCCTTGTCCTCCCCTTCGCATCCTGACGAAGAAGAAGCATTCAAGGCACACACATGTTGATCAAGTTATTAAGATTATCTCAGTTGTTGTTGTCTATGAACAAGGAGTAGGTCTCAGGTCGTCCATAACCGTGGACACAGCTTCTCGAAAAGATTTTAACCTTGCAGGGGTGTACCAACTGCCCATTACAAGGCTCCGCACGCACGCCCATCTCTCTCAGTCGGGCCCATTAAATACACTCATTGAAGAGTTGTTCCGAGAGATCCGGACATCAAATCCATCTAAATAACAACGCACAAATCCGGGTGGCCCCCGGTGATTCGACATCCAACTCAAAAGCCGGCCGCACTCTCGAATTGGCCTCTACCGTCTGGACGAGGTCGGGTTAGCTACTCAAACCATGTGGGCAGCCCCCTAGCTCCCTGGAGTGGACCAACTAGAGAATCCATGTCTCCGCTGGCCCAAGTTGTTTTACAGAACATCTGCCAGGAGCGACCCGACAGAAACACACACAATTTTCAAATGGTAAATCAGCTTGGGCCACCACTAGAAATGTTTGAAGCTAGGTAGGTAAGAAAAGGGTACCCCATAAAATCCCACACGCGGTTAGGAACGCTCATCAAGAGACACAATACCCGGAACTCGGGTCCTAGGTGACTTGAATGGAACAAAGCGTCGGGGCGGGATAGCCTAGAACTTCCATTCTTCGTCGAATATAGTCAACATTATAGTAATCATATCAGCCAAAACAATATAATAATGTGATAACCCAATCCAAGGAGTAACAGCGTAAAATCGTAGCATCCTAAGCATGCATAATAAGAAGGGGATGAGCAACGAGCAATAGTAACATAGAAATACATGTTTGCTGGGAGGGGACATGGTTGTATCGGTTTAAAAGAGGCTGTAAACATGTGGTAGGATCAAACATTGAACCTAACCTAGACTAGCATCAAACCGCTGGTTATAATAGAATGGATCATATGTAATGTATAGTCCTTGCCTGTTGATAAGTCGGGTTCCGAAGGTGTAGGCGATCGCGAGCTCGCACCGTCTCCGAGAGTAACCGCGGGAGCACACAGGGAGGAAACACTTGAAAGCAATCGACGAGCAAGCATCTATTACTACGAAGCAATCACGAGCAATCAACAACAAGAAATCAACACGAGACAACACATTACGGTATCACATCTATCGTTGAGAGCGGTTACTAACAGGTTAAGTGGAGTATTTGTTACACACGACGATACCGCACATTTAGAAAGGTTCAAGTTGTTTAGCTACACAACATGAGCAAAGGTTGTTAACATGGCATCTCACTCAAGCATGGCATATCACACAATCACGGCAAGAGGTGAAGCATAAATAAACTATCTAATCTAGTTACTTTAAGTGGGGGGTAAACCTATACACGACAACTATTACAGACCCCACGATAATTATTGTATTTGGTACTGTTCTACCCTAAACATAGTTTTATTATTTTTATTAGCAAGAAAGAGAAGTATATTAACATTCTACACGAAATTCTAGTCAAGTTACATGTAAGGAACACTCCAAACGTAGTTACGGTTCAAAAGATACAAGCAATACAAGTTACGGGCACAATCTGCCAACATGAGGTAGCACACTTTAGAGCAACAAATAAACAAGCAAAAGGTTGTAAACATGCACAAAAATGATATGCAACTAAAGTAGACATGTCAGGAAGGGCATGGAAAAAGTAATCATGCAAATAGGCATCATGGTTCAATAGTTATAAGCAACACAAGAAGCTATAAAACATTACTGGTCAAGGACTTAGTGAAAAACTATTATTAGCAAGCTGTATAAACAGGGTTAAAACTATATGCAAAAGTGTGGTAACATGACATAGCAATATTTGGGCATGAAGTAGACATGATGGTGATCAGGTACAAACAAGAATCAAGGTCATAGGCATCACAAATCAAAAGATATTAAGCGTGCAACATGGCTTCAGAAAGTTACAGACTTCGTGAAAAACAGAGGTGGCTGTCAAAAACAGCAGGATAGCAACTTTGCAGCTGAAATATAAGTATGACCAGGAATGTAACATGACCATGCACTACATATAATGGAAGTAGACATGGAATATATCAAATTGACATATTGCAATGCTCAATAGGATGCACGGTTAAAAAGTTATAGGGAAGCAAAGTTTGCATCTTACGTTAACAGCAGCACACTAACAGCAGGGTAGCTACTTTGGGTGAAGATTCAATCAACATGCAGCAGACCAACATGACAAGGGGATGCATATAATTGGATTTCACATGATGCTTAACACATAAAAGAAAGAATCAAGGGCATGGGCCTCATGGATGTGACAAAATCATCAATCAAACTTTGAATAAAATAAAAACAACAACAGTAAACATTCTGGTGCACACTTCAACAGAAGATTTATACATGCTAATCAATCCAAACATGATAAAAAATTATTCTACCATCTAGAGCACATAGATGGCAATAATCCAAAAAAAAAGAATCATGCCAATCCGATTTATGAGCTAACGGAAAATCGCTTTGCAAGAGAGACACTTGGATCAAAAAAACTAGGACTTACAAATTTACAAGGGGTCGAGTTCGGGCCATGGCGGACTGGAAGGTGGCCGTGGTAGCTCCGGCGAGCAGCAAGGAGGCCGGAGAGTGTTTGGGGAGGCTCGAACCGCGTGGATCCGGCGGATCCATGCCGGATCGGCCGGGGGAGGACGCATGGCGGCGCTGGAGGTGGCGGTCGAGCTCCGGCTGAGCTCGAGCTCGCCATGGCCATTAATGGCGGTCGCAACTTCCTGCGAGAGAGAGAGAGAGAGACAGAGAGAGAAAGAGAGAGAGAGAGAGAGAGATAGAGAGAGAGAGAGAGAAGGGAGGCCGAGGTGAGGGAGGAGAGGAAGGAGAGGGTGATATGTCCCAAACGTATCTATAATTTCTGCTATGCTTTTGATACACTTTCATATCTTTTTATAACGTATTTTCAAACTAACCTATTAATGGTTGCAAGAGTGCACAAGTTCTTGTTTTTTTACTTTATGTGTAGGAATTACTTGGATAAAGGAAAAATCACAAAAAGGAGCCTTGTAGGAGTTGGACTCTAACTCTCCCGAAATCTGTACCCACCAGACAGGTTTTAAAGATCTCCTCGTAAACGCTAGAATACGGCCTCAAACGGAAAAACTTAAAACTAAAAAGTTATAGGGAATTTTTTTTCCGGTGGCTCTAGATATAAAATTCGGCACAACCGGAGTTCGGATGCTCCAAGAAGCCCCGAAATACAGAAGACGTAATCTGGATGACGGGAATCCGAGAGTCTATATAAAGAGAGGAAACCTAGGTCAAAGGCCACCATGAAATTTCCTCCCCCTTGGCAGCCGTCTTGAGGGGGAGATCAATATCCACAACAGCACCATATCCAAGGAAGAATAAGGGGGCCAAGGGCCGCCGCCGCCGTGGCCGCCGCCACCGCCGTCTCCTTCATCTCCTCCGGGCTGCACCTCTCCATCAGCAACTCTCTCTCTCACCATGTCCATGTGTGAGTAGTTCCCCTCGGGGCTAATGTTTCTACCAGTAGCTATGTGATCAATTCTCTCTCCCATGATGTGATCTTCGTTGTGATCATAGGCTATGTTAATGTGGGTGATCCCATGATATTTCCCCTTCCCCTATGTATTGGATTGATGTACTCACTTGTCTTTATCTAGTATAATCCCCGAGACTAAGGTGACAGCGGTCTATTGGACATGGATTAGAAGAATATTTTCATGAGTGATTTCCTCTTTTGTGTGTTGATTGAAGATTGAGAGTCTCTTGGTGCTTGTCTTTGACTATACTTGAGATATGTTGTGGTGATTGTGGTACTCTCTTTGGATGGCCGCCGTGACATTGGGAAATCCATAGATTGAGAACTACGAACTTTGAGGTGTGCTTTTGTAGCTCTACATAATTCTCGTCCTCTCTTGACCACAAAGGAATGACCTCCGAGTGCGTCTTCATTGCACGTTTTATGGGAAATATCATGTGATTAGAGTATTTTAATGTTGTTGGGAGTTTCCACTGTGAAAGTATGAAGCCTAGGCCTTGTTTCCACCATTGTTACACCGTTTGTGCTCACTTTTTTCACATGTTTGCTTGCTGCACTTTTTACTGCAGATTTATATTACTTTGTTTTGCTACACCTATCACCCATATTTTACCATCTCTTCGCCGAACTAGTGCACCTATACAACTCCTAGTTGTATTAGGTGTGTTGGGGACACAAGATACTTCTTGTATCTTAATTGCAGGGTTGCTTGAGAGAGAACATCTTCAACTTCTACTTCCCTGAGTTCGATAAACCATAGGTCATCCACTTGAGGGAAATTGCTGGTGTCCTACAAACCTCTGCGCTTGGAGGCCCAACATAGTCTACAAGAATAGAAGTGTGCGTAGACATCATGCTATTTCTGGCGCTGTTGCCGGGGAGGTAAGCGTTGAAGGTATATCTTTAGATCTTGCAATTAAATCTTTTCGTTTCTTGTTTTTTATTTTCACGAGTTAGGCTTTATGGAAAACAAAAAAATATTATGAGCTCTACCTTGAGTTGGGACATGAAGTGTTTGAAGCGAAAATCAAAAAGCCTATGGAGCTTTATTATTTGCACAACACTCATGATAGTAGTAATGTTATTAGCATGTCTTCTTTGAATACTTTTGATACAAATGATATGCAAAGCTATAAGCTTGGGGATGCTATGTTTTATGAAGATGATCTTTTTAGCCCCCAAGTTTTGATGAGGAAATTTATTTTTATGATACTTTGCCTCCTATCTATGATGATTATTGTGATGACAGTTATGCTATAAAGAATACTATTTTGAAAGTGCATCATGATAAGAATGATTTATATGATAGCTATTTTGTTGAGTTTGCTGCCGCTATTACTAATGAGAAAGATTATGTTTATGTGGAGAGCAAGAGTACCCTTTTGCATGTGGATCATGGTAACAATGCTTTATGTGATTCTTATATTGTTGAGTTTATTCATGATCCTACTGAAAATCCTTATGAGAGGGGAACATATGCTTATAGATATTTCAATAATATCAAGTTCCCTCTCAATATGTTGAAGGTTTTGAAGTTGCACTTGTTTTGCCTTCCTATGATAATATCTTTATGCTTCAATGAGTTATTTCTCTATAAGATCCCTTTGCATAGGAAGCATGTTAGACTTAAATGTGTTTGTTATTTTCTTCTTGCTCTTTTTTGTTCTTCAACTCTTATTCCTATGAGAGCATCATTAAAATCTTAAGCCTATCTTTATGGCTATAAAGAAAGAGCTCTAGGGAGACAACCCTTGTTATCTTTACTTTGAATTTTTTACTTTCTGTTCTTAGTGGTCTTGATGATTGTTACTACTGTAGCAACATCATTGTATCTTTATTTTCAAGCTTTGTGCCAAGTTATAGCCTCATATGACAAGGGAAGTGAAAGTTGTGACATGCTGTCCAGAAAACAGATTCTGTCCTCGTGACGGGAAAAATCAGATAAAATCACCAGTTCATCTTTTTTAGTTGAATTTTTTACACAGCATGCTCTATACAATCACGGAACTTTTTTATGTTCTGAGTTTTTTTATTTGAGTTGCAGAAGTACACCTAAAAAATTCTTTACTACCTGCTATTCTGTTTTCACATATTCTGCCACGTTTTTTCTCTCCTAACTTTTGCAAACCTTGAGCTTGCTTTTTCTTTGCAAAAACCTTTTGGAAATCTTGATAAACAGTAGCTATTCAAGAATATATTTATATCTAGTGGGGAAAAATTATTTATTAAGGGTACTAACCTCTCTAATCAGCTTATGATGAGTTATGTATGAAGGGAGTTTTCAAGTGTGCGATGGAAGATGATGAAAGAAGATTCAGGAGTGTCAAGCGCTCAAGCTTGGGGATGCCCCCATGCATCCCCAACAAATATTCAAGGAGACTGAAGCGTGTAAGCTTGGGGATGCCCCTGTGCATACCCTTCTCCATCAACAATCATCAGTTCGTCCTTCGTCTCACTATATTTTTATCACTTCATGCGTTATGTGCTATGCTTGGAGCGTCTCTCTCTTAGGTTTTATGTATAGTTTTATTTAGCTTTGCTTGTTGTTCATAACAAGTTAGATCTCATGTTACTTTGTGTGGGAGAGAAACATGTTCACTTTAAAAATCTAGAACACATCATAGGATTCTTCATGCCTATCTTTTTGCTGTTGTGTGCTCTTTATCTTTTCGTAGCTACTGCCATGTTTAGTTTTATTTTTAGTTTGTCTTTAGCAAGAGCCTTGGATTTTCTTTAGTTTTTTGCTGGAACTCTCTTTAGTTTTCATGTTTATCTTGTTAAGAGAGTTGGTTGTTGCACTGAGTTGTGTCTTGTCTTGAAAGTAGGTAATTGAGGTTGCTATTTAATTTCAGTAGTAACTTGCAATAGTTTTGAGTTATTGATATGAGTAGTGTTTGAACTTTTGGTGTCAAGAGCTCTAGCCTATTAGTGATAGGTTTCGTATTTTGGGAAATCCGTGTGTATTTTCAAAACCTACAAAAACTAGTTGAGAACTCTAGCTACTAGATGGATCACTAATCTTTGGAGGGATCGGATATTAGAGTACACTCACGTACCATGAGTCGAGGATGCGCAAGGATAACCAAACCCCCATACACTCCTCCTCGGGGTACTTGTCTCTTTGTGAACCTCCTTATTAGATTGAGAGTTACCGATAATAACTGCATGAGTTTTTTGGACTAATGTAAGTATTCAAAGTTGACACTTCCACCTCCACATATTTGCTAGCCTCTCCCGTGCCGTGCATTGCCCTCTTCTCACTCCGAGAGTTGGCGTCCAGCTTTGCCGGTACATCCAAACCCTTGGCATGATACGCTCTCTCATCATAAACCTCCTTATATCCTTCCTCAAAACAGCCACCATACCTACTTATCAAGGCATTTCCATAGTCTTTCCGAGATATATTGCCATGCAACATCTGTTGGATATATGCTTTAGAGGCAAATAATATATGATTATTCCAATATATCTAAATAAGTTCATGACGAGTTTCATACTGTGCTGGAACTGTATCAGTGAAACAATGATACAGGTGTGGTATAGAAACAACCAAAGTTCCTAGTCAGCCTCTCATGATGACTGGTTTATCGTCAACTGATGATTGTGGTTTCACGATCATGGACAATCAAGTCAATTGAGGGTAAGGTCACCTCTTGAATGAATGACGTGATGAACATTACCCAATGCAAGCATTGCAACATGATCAAATCATAAAAGTTCAGTGTTGTAATTACAGAACGTAGTAGCCTGTTCCTTTGACCGTGAGATCATGCATAATTGCTATCTTCTGAGGATGCTTTGAGTGCATTAACCGTCACACTGAAACATGGTGACCATAAAGGTGTATCTTGGGCTATCCTATGGGATATGTTGAGGTGTGTTGATTCAAGAGCGGGATTTGTCAGTCCATATAATGGAAAGATACTTCATGGCCAACTCGGTGAGATTGGATCCATAAAGCTGCGCAGCGTGTGACTAGGTCACAAGGATGAATATCACGGAACGAGTGAATAAGATTTGTCGGTAACAAGATAGAAATAATGCATTGGATGCAGTTGATCGAATCTTGGACTAATCTAGTATCGCATGACAAAGGTAATGGTATATAACGTGTACGGTTCAATCGGTTACTTCCGGAATACACAGGGGTCATTATGGGCATCCAGGTCCCGCTATTGATCATTGGCCGTAGCCTTTGTCTCGGTCATGACTGGAGAGTTCTCGGACCATAGGGTAACACACTTAAGGGCTCGATGAATATCGGAGACCTTTTCGGAACTATCGAAGTTACCGGAGAAGAGAGAAAGACGTACCGGAAAAGTTCCGTGTTGGTCCGAAGGACGTTCTGAGTGAGCTGGAAGGAGTTCCGGATCATCGGGAGATGAAATAATATGTATTATTTATTAATTAAGTGAATTAATAATTAATAATAATTCATTTCAGATTAAAAAGTGCAACGGGCCTTATTTGTGAAAGAAGCCCATTCGGGGAAGGAGGAAAATAAAAGGGAAAAGGAAAAGAAAAAAAAGGGGGGGCGCCATGGGCCTTGGGGCCCATGTGGGTGGCGCCCCACTTCCCCCCCTCCTCCTAGCCGCACCCTCCCCCCTTGGCAAGGGATTAGTCCCACATTGCCAAGGGAAGGGGGGTTGACTCCTTCCGTCTGCCTATATAAAGATGGGCAGGGGTGCACTTCTTGGAGACAGAAAAATTCACAGAGAATTCAATATTACTCCGAATTGAGATCCGTTTTCACCGGTCTTCTCCCCTCTCTCGTCTCTCTCAAGCCGGGGTCCCCTTGTCTGGAACCTGTGCTGGGATTGAGGCTTCTCTGCTACGCGGACGCCGTCGTGCTGCCGAAACTCCGGTTCCGGGAGGTCTACTTCCGCCACCTCCGCTGGATCGGAGAACGAAGGTCGTCATCAAGTCCGTAAGTGTGCGAGTACTACGAGGTGCTGCACGTGCGACACTACCACCCAATGGGGTGCTAACACAGCCAGGAGGCTGTGAAAGGTTTACGGCGTCATCAACCACGTTTGCGGGAACGTTTCCCGCGCAACGGACTACACCCCGAGGTATGTTTCAGCAAGTCTTTCTGTTACGGCGTTACAGCTAGATAGATCTTGGGTTAAGGGCGACGCTAGTTAGAAAAATTATTGTTTTCTGCTGCGAGACCCAACAACAGTATCATGAGCTAGATCTATGGTTCGTATTGCTGTACGGTTAGAACACATCGGGGATGTGAGCGTTGATTCTACGATTGTTACCCTCTCACGTGTACTTGTTATATCTGTGGCATTGTTTGATGAAGCGGCCTCGACCTACCTTACGCGTACGCTTACGCAAGACTGGTTCCACGCTTGACATACGGCTTGTACCGTATAAAGTGGCTCTGGGGGGTTTCTGTCTCTCTTACTTTAGCGGATATGGCATTTGCAACGGAGGGCCCCGTACGGGGTGTAATAGAGACAATCTATAATCAGCGCTGTGGTTAAATGTTCGTAGAAATGGTTGATCTATGAAAAGCCCTAGCAGCCACGTAAAACATGCAATATACAAATATAGAGGCGTCTAACTTTATATTGCAGAGGGGGCTATTGTTGTTTTCTTAATCTTGATGTAGTGATAGCTTTGCTATGTTTTACTAGAAAGTAGTAAACGTTCATCATGATGAAACAAACTTAAATGGAGACACTGTAGACTTAGTGCCACCATGATCATACATCTTAAAACTTGCTAGCATAGGATACACGACGGTAGTATTAAATAAGATGATCCCTTATAAAATGCCAAACATAAGTATTCTACCGAAGTGTGCACCACTTGGAAGGTTCTCTTTATGATAGGCAGGCCGTGACGATCGGGTGTCATACATAAATTAGAGTTCGCATGAGGTTGGGCCTGGCAAGCCTAGCATATGTCGATATGGCCTTGCTAAGCAGCATATAACACTAAGGTCAATTTGGCGAGCCTAGCATATGTAGATATGGCCTCAGAATACTAGAGATCGAAAGATCGAGCATGAGTCACATATAGGATGTGATCGCACAAACTAGTTGTCTACCTTTGAAACTAGTCCGTCGGCCGTTGTGATATTCGAGGATGGATAGTTAATATGGATCATGTAATCACTAAAACTTCTTAGGGATGATTGTTTTAGTGTGATCTCATCTATAATATGATTATTATGAACTCATTGTTATGAACTAGTCTTAATTGTTTTCCTTGCAAATATTTTGTAGAAAATTAAAATGGACATGAATCAGTATCATGGATTGGTTACTTTCTTACGTGGTGAAAGACTTAAAGATGATGGGTCAAATTTCGTTGATTGGTACTTATACCTTAAGACTGTGCTCAAGAGAGCTAACCTCTTGTTCGTGATACAAGAGCGTATGCGAGACCCTCCAGTAGACAACATGGATGAAAAAGTAATGCTTGATTACAATAATCATCGAAGGACTTACGCCATGGTTAAAAGTGTCATAGAAACTAGCTTTCCGCAAGATTTACGTGAACAATATGCGGATATGGACACGTTTGACACAATCGACGTGATGAAGTCATTGTTTATACATCAGTTCAGAGTGGCCAGATTTGAGTTAGAAAATGAGTTTCTTACTACAAAGATGGAAGAGAACACTTGTCTGAAAACTCACGTAGCCAAGATGCATGGGATACATCTGAAAATTGTGGAGGACTTTGACTATTGGACCACAGAGGAGTCTGCTATAAACACGGTGCTACACTCGCTTCCACCGAGTTACACAGACTTTGTCCATGACTATGTCGGAAGAGGTGAAAGCCTTCAGTTCTTTGAGTTCATGGTCAACCTCCGAGATTTAGAGGTTGAACCCATTGAAGGAGAAATTGTTGATGGAGAAGGTATATATTTGATATACTCGTTATAAATGTTTGTTCCCTTATACAACATTTGCAGTTTAATAAGTATTTGATACTTGTTCTGTTTTATGAAAACAGGGCCTGCCGTTGCATGGACGGGAAGAGGTGCGATCCAGGATTGATGGCAACCAAGACAGTTGATGGCCACCAAGATTTCACCAAGACGTCTATCATAGGATTATACTTAGAGTATTAGATAAATCTTTTGTAATCAATCGAATATGAACACTTAGTGGTATGTCTTGCATCTCGCGAGACAAAGTTATTCATGTTTTGAGACAAGTCAGTTGTTCCAGTTTGATGAATAAAGTGTGCTTATACTATGATTGCAATTGAGTTTATAATATGATAGAAGCATTTACAAAACACCATAATTGTCAAGTGATATTCAATGTTTAATGATTAAGTTATTATGAATAACAATAAGGTCAAAAGTCATAACTATACTAAATGCATGAGATGAATTCATAAATGATGAAGTCATTAGATACTCGATCTATTAACTCATGAATTTATTATCAACCAAGATGACTAATGACGGAGTTCTAGCAAAGTAGAACTTGCGCCAAACATTGTACATAAATGATGTATTAACCAAGCGCATGAATAATCATTAAAGATGTTTCGCATGATTAATTGAACAAGGCATTCAATTAAGATCATAAATCTGATATTACGGAATCACAGTGAAGTTGGATATAAGAATGCAAATCACCATGATGTGATCAAAGTGATGAGTATTATAGTTGACATAAATGGGAGACTTGTGGAAATAATGCCACAAATTACGATGGAAGTTTAAATGCTCAAGCACCTGAACCATTCGTAGTCATACTAAAATGTAGTATGGTCTAAATACATCCCCCTTACGCTAATGCTATTTTGAATGAACAAAGTTGTTATAATTTATTAAGTTAAAATACCAACTTCATGAAATAAGGAAACCATTCTGAATTTAATGAAGCTGATGACTCCATATGATGATGGTGTTAGAAAGTTTCTAGAAGTTTTATATGATATAACTTTCTTTGTATTAGAGTTGTGAGCAATTGTAAAACACACCTTCCCAAATAGAAAAACTTGTATTGCTTGAATTGGTGAATGAGAAGATGGTTCTCAAGGAATAAACCAATGGAAGAAAAGTGAATTCTTTGACCAGGGTGATTGACCCTGCCTCCAGATAACAGAGTAACGCAACGAAAAACGTTCCGCTGCAATGAATCCATGAAAAGAGGAAATATGCTATTGATGATGATCATGGTATATAAGTTAAAGCCTTAGTTTAAAAATAAGAAGATTGTCATGAATACGTTCTGTATAGAAAAATAATCATGAGTCTTCTTAAGTGAAACAAAAGGGACACTGCTCATAAATTACGAAGGATTGATGGTTACCTAGGAAACGAGGAGAAATGAAATCATATTGAGTTGCATATGGGATGGCTCTCATCCTATGAAATAAAGTAGTTATTTCACATTACGAATAACCAGGAAGTTATTAAGAATGATGCAACACATAAAGATTGATTTGGCACATAAAAAATATTATGGCTAAATTCAATAATGATTGACTACGGAAGAGTAGCAATGCTAAATCAATATGGGCATTTCATTCACAAACACTATACTGGGACCATAGCCTGAAGAAAATTGCATCACATTTAAATTTGGAATTTGAAGAGAAGTAGCAAATGCCATAACGAAAGAATGTTTCGATAAGATGGACCATAGTACCTCAAGGAAGAAACTCTCAACCTTGATTTGATCAAGTGATTTTGAAGTAATCAAAATATTTAGATGGACTGCAATTTCATGAAACTGAGTGAGAGCTTTGGAGACTTCCTGAAAACTTGGAACGTAAAGAGCATTTTCTGAGTGGGAGCTTTGGGAGCAATATTATTATGTCTGACATAATTAGAATAGAAACTTCATAAAAGCTTACATACATATATATTTCGGATATATTTGAGTGGGAGCACAATCTCAATTTCATATATATACGATGATATATGTGAAAACAATCTCATATATATACGTTGATATACATGGAGATTAAAGCTAATAAGATGAAAGGATTACGAGAATCTTATATGAACGAAATACAGATGTGTCACACACTAAAATCTATAAGGATAGATTATGGCACGTGTAATGAACATCAAAAGGATTGGAATGATATCCTAAACAAGAAAAGGTTCTTGTGGCTAGGAATTATATAAAGGATGTAAAACCTTAATATCACAAAAATAATGTTTTAATGGAAGAATAGGGATGCACTTTGTCTCAAGACATGTGATCCTATATGGCCTTTGACATATGATTCTACCATAAAACGGAAGTTGTGAATCCAATAACAGAATGACTCAAAGGTTCTTAGAAGAAGAACAGGTTCCGATGTGCCTGGTTGGCAAAACACAGAACCTGAGCAAAGTCCAAGCATTCGGTATCTGAAGAGAAACTGAGGACAATACTCTAAATGATAGAAAATATAATATACTTGAATGTAATACTGGATTACGATTGCAAGCCTTATTATGGGTCTATATGAATTAGAGATATCACCAAAAGGAATAGAAAGGAAATGTGAGCTATAATTTCACGAACCAAAACTCTACAAAATATAAATATCTACTTAAGGAAGTAGAAGGTTGAATAAAGTTTAGCGTAAGAAGTTTAGACTTCTGGCTGAGTGTATTTTTCAGTATACATGACTATGGGAGTCCTAGGGACTAAAACCATTTTGTCATTAGAGAATACCGTAAAATAAGAAGTCTCACTCTCCCTCAAAACTTATAATTCAAGCATTATTAGATAATGAAGGGTATATCAAGCAAGTTGACCAATACCTGTTGCAAAGGAACATACGAATCTGCACGGGTACAGATCGTTGACGAAACCTCTTCCATGAGCAAGCATGATCAATAAACACTTATATGATAAGATGATTATGATCTAGAAAATATGCAGCTAGATTATTTGCTATCTAGTGCAAGTGGGAGACTGTTGGATATATGCTCTAGAGGCAAATAATATATGATTATTCCAATATATCTAAATAAGTTCATGACCAGTTTCATACTGTGCTGGAACTGTATCAGTGAAACAATGATACAGGTGTGGTATAGAAACAACCAGAGTTCCTAGTCAGCCTCTCATGATGACTGGTTTATCGTCAACTGATGATTGTGGTTTCACGATCATGGACAATCAAGTCAATTGAGGGTAAGGTCACCTCTTGAATGAATGACGTGATGAACATTACCCAATGCAAGCATTGCAACATGATCAAATCGTAAAAGTTCAGTGTTGTAATTACAGAACGTAGTAGCCTGTTCCTTTGACCATGAGATCACGCATAATTGCTATCTTCTGAGGATGCTTTGAGTGCATTAACCGTCACACTGAAACATGGTGACCATAGAGGTGTATCTTGGGCTATCCGATGGGATATGTTGAGGAGTGTTGATTCAAGAGCGGGATTTTTCAATCCATATAATGGAAAGATACTTCATGGCCAACTCGGTGAGATTGCATCCATAAAGCTGCGCAGCGTGTGACTAGGTCACAAGGATGAATATCACGGAACGAGTGAATAAGATTTGTCGGTAACAAGATAGAACTAATTCAATGGATGCAGTTGATCGAATCTTGGACTAATCTAGTATTGCATGACAAAGGGAATGGTATATAACGTGTACGGTTCAACCGGTTACTTCCGGAATGCACAGGGGTCATTATGGGCATCCAGGTCCCGCTATTGATCATTGGCCGTAGCCTTTGTCTCGGTCATGACTGGATTGTTCTCGAACCGTAGGGTAACACACTTAAGGGCTCGATGAATATCGGAGACCTTTTCGGAACTATCGAAGTTACCGGAGAAGAGAGAAAGACGTACCGGAAAAGTTCGGTGTTGGTCCGAAGGACGTTCAGAGTGAGCTGGAAGGAGTTCCGGATCATCGGGAGATGAAATAATATGTAGTATTATTTATTAATTAAGTGAATTAATAATTAATAATAATTTATTTCAGATTAAAAAGTGCAATGGGCCTTATTTGTGAAAGAATCCCATTAGGGGAAGGAGGAAAAAAAGGGAAAATGAAAAGAAAAAAAAGGGGGGGCGCCATGGGCCTTGGGGCCCATGTGGGTGGCGCCCCACTTCCCCCCTCCTCCTAGCCGCACCCTCCCCCCTTGGCAAGGGATTAGTCCCACATTGCCAAGGGAAGGGGGGTTGACTCCTTCCGTCTTCCTATATAAAGATGGGCAGGGGTGCACTTCTTGGAGACACAAAAATTCGCAGAGAATTCAATATTACTCCGAATTGAGATCGGTTTTCACCGGTCTTCTCCTCTCTCTCGTCTCTCTCAAGCCGGGGTCCCCTTGTCGGGAACCTGTGCTGGGATTGACGCTTCTGTGCTACACGGACGCCGTCGTGCTACCGAAACTCCGGTTCCGGGAGGTCTACTTCTGCCACCTCCGCTGGATCGGAGAACGGAGGTCGTCATCGAGTTCGTACGTGTGCGAGTACTACGAGGTGCTGAACGTCCGGCACTACCTCCCAACAGGGTGCTAACACAGCCAGGGGGCTGTGAAAGGTTTACGGCTTCATCAACCACGTTTGCGAGAACGTTTCCCGCGCAATGGACTACACCCCGAGGTATGTTTCCGCAAGTCTTTCTGTTACGGCATTACGGCTAGATAGATCTTGGGTTAAGGGCGACGCTAGTTAGAAAAATTATTGTTTTCTTCTGCGAGACCCAACAACATTCACCTCTTCATGACTTGATCTTCATGTCATACATGTTCCTGCTACACTGGCAGCGGCATACATTGCATTCATCATGATAGCTACATCTTCTTTATGATTTGAGTACCTTGTAAAGTGTGAAAGATCTTCTATACCCTCTTGTAAATTAGAGTGTTGCCCTTAAGTGAGGAAAAGATCCCAAAGTGGACTAAATAAAAGATCCCAAAGAGGACAAATGAGAGTTAAATATAAATAGTCATTGAGGCCACCAAAAAATACAAAAAATAGAAAAAAGAGAAAAAGAAATAAAAAGAGAGAAAGGGGCAACACTACTATCCTTTTGAAAGATCCACACTAGTACTCCCTCTGTATATTTGTACTCCATAGAGATGATCATTTGTGCATATAGCTATGTGGGGATTATCACACTATAGAACTTGGCTTGCATATTCCCTAGATGAGCCTTCTCAAACGAGCTCTAGGTCTTCATGAGAAAGCAAGTTTGATGCACCCCCACTAGTTCCATTGGAGAGCTTTTCTTAGCTCATAAGTGCATCCGTTGCATGGCAATCACTACTCCTCACATCATATCTATCATTTGTCCTTGTCGCCTATGATTGTCCTCATTGACGTGAAACTTTCTCACCTTTTTGTCTTCCTCCTCCACCATATTTCTCTCTTTGCCATCCTAAGTGTCAACTGTCGTGCTTACGCTCATCCATTGCATGAGTGCTCAAAATATCGAAAAGGAGTGGATCAAATTGATTTGTACCTGGATAGTGGTCTGGGGACGAGTCAATATAAGATTCCAAAGAAGACCAAGTGTGAAACTTTAGTAGATTGAGTTCTCAACAAAAATACATTTTTCTCGTATTCCCTATCTCTTTCTTGCACGCAAACACCATTTGGAGACATTCGAGTCACGGACAGTGAGAGCTCTTGCACCTAATGTTCTTTCGTTGCTTGTTTCAATGCTAATATAGACTCTTGCCTGTTATGACTTGAATTGAATTACATACCTTAATTCCTTTACTTTCAAAGTTCTTATATGGTTGTTAGCATGTCACTACAGAAATTATGCTTGTTATCATTTACCTACTCGAAGACGAGCAGGAATTAAGCTTGGGGATGTTGATACGTCCCAAACGTATCTATAATTTCTTCTTGCTCCATGCATGTTTTGTGTGATATTGCTATGCTTTTGATACACTTTCATATCTTTTTATAATGTATTTTGAAACTAACCTATTAATGGTTGCAAGAGTGCACAAGTTCTTGTTTTTTTACTTTATGTGTAGGAATTACTTGGATAAAGGAAAAATCACAAAAAGGAGCCTTGTAGGAGTTGGACTCTAACTCTCCCGAAATCTGTCCCCACCAGACAGGTTTTAAAGATCTCCTCGGAAACGCTAGAATACGGCCTCAAACGGAAAAACTTTAAACTACAAAGTTATATGGAATTTTTTTTCCGGTGGCTCTAGATAAAAAATTTGGCACAATCGGAGTTCGGATGCTCCAATAAGCCCCGAAATACAGAAGACGTAATCTGGATGACGGGAATCCGAGAGTCTATATAAAGAGAGGAAACCTATGTCAAAGGCCACCAAGAAATTTCCTCCCCCTTGGCAGCCGTCTTGAGGGGGAGATCAATATCCACAGCAGCACCATATCCAAGGAAGAAGAAGGGGGCCAAGGGCCGCTGCCGCCGTGGCCGCCGCCACCGCCGTCTCCTTCATATCATCCGGGCTGCACCTCTCCATCAACAACTCTCTCTCTCTCTCTCTCTCACCATGTCGATGTGTAAGTAGTTCCCCTCGGGGTTAACGTTTCTACCAGTAGATATTTGGTCAATTCTCTCTCCCATGATGTGATCTTCGTTGTGATCATAGGCTATGTTAATGTAGGGTGATCCCATGATATTTCCCCTTCCTCTATGTATAGGATTGATGTACTCACTTGTCTTTATCTAGTATAATCCCCCAGACCAAGGTGACAACGGTCTATTGGACATGGATTAGAAGAATATTTTCCTTAGTGATTTCCTCTTTTGTGTGTTGATTGAAGATTGAGAGTCTCTTGGTGCTTGTCTTTGACTATCCTTGAGATATGTTGTGGTGATTGTGGTACTCTCTTTGGATGACTGCGGTGACATTGGGAAATCCATAGATTGAGAACTATGAACTTTGAGGTGTGCTTTTGTAGCCCTACATAATTCTCGTCCTCTCTTGACCAAAAAGGAATGACCTCCGAGTGCGTCTTCATTGCATGTTTTATGGGAAATATCATGTGATTAGAATATGTTAATGTTGTTGGGAGTTTCCACTAGTGAAAGTATGAAGCCTAGGCCTTGTTTCCACCATTGTTACACCGTTTGTGCTCACTTTTGCACATGTTTGCTTGCTGCATTTTTTATTACAGGTTTATATTACTTTGTTTTGCTACACCTATCATCCATATTTTACCATCTCTTTGCCGAACTAGTGCACCTATACAACTCCTAATTGTATTTAGTGTGTTGGGGACACTAGAGACTTCTTGTATGTTAATTGCAGGGTTGATTGAGAGAGAACATCTTCAACCTCTACTTCCCTGAGTTCGATAAACCTTAGGTCATCCACTTGAGGGAAATTGATGCTGTCCTACAAACCTCTGCGCTTGGAGGCCAAACATAGTCTACAAGAATAGAAGTGTGCGTAGACATCAGAGGGGTGTCTACCTGGGCGGCGGGGTGCCGGCGCAGACCGGCCGGCGGCGCGCAACGACGGTGAGCGGTAGCGACGCGAATGGCTGCGCGTGGGCTGGCCGTGGTCCGGTTTGGCCCGGGCGTGCCCGACGGCGCCTGGGTCGGCCGAGGGTGGCTGGGAGGCTGTGGAGGAGCTCCGGTGGGCGACGTGGCGCGATCTCGTGTGTCTGTCTTCGGATCTAACGGCTGCAACGCGTCCAGCTCTAGGGTTTCGGGATTTGGGGCAAATTTGGGGAAGATCTGGACATTGTGAGGGGGGTGGCTGCAATTTTTGTTAGGGGAAACCCTAGAAAGCGGTGGGAGAGTGGTGGTCTTTATATAGGTGGTCTGGCTGGCAAGTTTTCGCATACACCCCGAGTTTTCTCTCTCGCGTTCGGTACTCCACGTTTCTGACCGCCGGGAGTGCATAGGACCTCCGATTCAGACAAAATCTCGAACCACGCGCTCAGCGCATCGAGCCCTCAATTCTACCTCACATCGATACCGTTCCGAGAATATTTTCCGACGCCCAGTAAAATAACCCATTTAATTATTAAACGGGGTTTTTCGTTCCGATGGCGATGGTTGGTCCTGTGCCGGTTGCGAAAGTGCTCGGGGGAAACCCCGTTGTCGCAAAGGTCATGTGCCGTTGGGAAAAAGTTTTAGTCACGCATGCCGGTACGAGAAAGAGGGGGGAGAATATTCACCGATTAATAAATCAGCGAAGCAAAAATTACAAACAATTACAACAATCAACAAAAATAAAGCAACAAACAATTTTTTTAATTAGGGTGGAAAACCTGGTCTGTTACAGTCACATGTGCAAAAAGTTTCAAGGCAAATGGATGCTCCATTCATGCACTTGCTTCACAATGCCCTCTAGGTGCATCCAAACTTGGGAATTTTGGGATGGAGTTTGGCAGATCCCATAGATATGAAAATTGGCATAGGCTCTTGATATGATCCCAACAGTATGCACAAAAAGTTTCACCAGCAATGGATAAGGATAAATGACACTTCCTTCACAAAATGTCATTCTTCCCCCACAGACAAATGAATTTCTCTTGAGGAAAAATCCACTTGGGCAATGCAATGTTTTTACAGATTTTGGCAATATATGATATCAAGGATATGTGGGAATTCTTTGAGGATTTATGGAGCAATATAAATAGGGGTTGCTTCACAATCCTTAAATAAAGGGGAGTATTCCTTTTATTGGAAAAGGAATATATGGCTTGAATAAAAAGGTGGATTGGATGGAATGGATCAAGGGATGATCATTGCAAAGGGCTAGGAAATCATAGGATACTTGAGAAAGGAAAGAAAATATTCTCAAGTTTCAAGTCCATAGAGCTGCTCAAAATCAATTCAAATATCAAATCTTGAAATAACTCAGAAAAGTTTTTGGAAAAAGAAAGTTCCAAAATCTAGGGTGTCACAGAGTTACAATCTACTACTTGGCCAAAGCAAACGTAACGTGGAATATGCAAGAACACTCAAGAACTAAAATATAAAGGTAAATCAAATATATTACTCATCACAAATTGAACATAATCTCACAATCGATTGGATCGCATCAAACACAACATAGCAAAACAGGAAGTAATACATAGGTGCCTTGATCATGATAGGCATCTCACAAGGGCTGAACATTGAAGACAAGATTGGAGAGAATACATCACTTAGCTACTGGTCATGGACCCATGGTCCAAGGGGGACTACTTACGGCACATCCCGTAGGCAATCATGGTGATGGAGAGGCCTTCGAAGGTCAATCCCGAGATCGGAATCACGGCGGCGGTGGAAAAGTGGAAAAAATCGCGTAACGGGGCTCCCCTCGAGGGTTTTCGGAGGAGGAGGAATAAATAGGAGAAAGGGGGGCTCGAGGGGAGGCCCCACCTGACCAGGCGGCCAGGTGGTGCGACCTCCCCCTTGGCCGCGCCAACAGGCCGCCTGGCCAGGGGGTGGCCCCCTCACTACTGGAAAAATGGTCATTAATGGCGTGCCTATTTTGGATACTAATGGCACACATTAGGTGTGCCATTACTAGCACGCCATTAGTAAGCGATAGTAATGGCGCACCCATTTCGTGCGCCAATACTATCTTGGGAAGTAGTGGCGCACCAAATGTGCGCCATTACTACCTTTTCAGGTGCGCCACTGGTAATTTTTTTCTTCGAATTTTTTGAATTTGGAAGGCGGGAAAATAGTAGTGGCGCACATTCTAACCCCCACGATGCGCCATTACTATTTTGAATTTTGAATCTGGATCTAGATCTAGATCTGGATCGCGAATTTTTCTCGTTATTGTGCACGATATTTATTCAAATTCCGTTTGAGTTTTTGGATCTTGTACGTTCTTTTTGCCGGGGAGCTCCACATGTGGTTGGAGAGGAGTTCGTCGGAGAGGAGGGCCGAGGAGAGACCGTGAGGAGGAGAGGAGGGAGGAGGAGGTCACTAGAGAGGAGATCACCATCATTGCCGTAGAGGAGGAGGTCGACGGAGAGGAGTTCGTCGGATAGGAAGGAGGAGAAACCATGAGGGGAGGGTCGGAGAGGAGGGAGAATGAGGTCACCTACATCGATGGGAGAGGAGGAGGAGGTCGCCGGAGTGGAGTGGGAGGAGGTCACTGGAGAGGAGGAGGTGGAGGTCACCAGAGAGGAGGAGGAGGTCGCCGGAGAGAAGGCCGTCGGAGAGGAGGGGATCATGATGGAGGAGAGGAGGAGAAAAATGAAGAGGTAAGGAGGAGAGGAGGCCAGCCAACCAATATATACGGCATAGTAATGGCGCATAGTGGGCAGGTGCGCCATTACTAACTTTATTTTTTTTATTTTTTTTGAATTTTGAAGGCTGTAAGATAGTAATGGCGAGCCTTGGGCAGGTAGGCCATTAGTATTATTTATTTATTTATTGACTTATTTTGAATTTTGAAGGTGGGATGACCATTACTAGTGGCGCACCAGCAAATAGTGCGCCACTACTAAGTTTGATTCTTTTTCGATTTTTTTGCCTCAGATCTTGAAAGCCCTATAACTTTTTTCGGTAGGTTTTTGAGGATTCTAAAAATCTTCAACTTATATAACTTTTCGAGTAGATGATTTTTCATATAAAAAACTTTTTCATAGTAGTTCGTATGCAAATGTTATGCCTATTTTACAAATTCTAGAGAGATTTTGCAAAAAAAATCATGTTTGTTAATTTTCCTAGCAAATAGACCACATAAGACATAGGCATCTCGACGGATTTTATTTTTTGAATTTTGTATCATTTTCTTATATATTTTTAAAAACTGAAAAGGCGGTCCACAGGGGTGGGGGTGCATTTGGTGAAAACTTTGGCCACCTCACATAGTAATGGCGCACTTTGTATAGGTGCGCCATTACTAAGATTGACATAGTAATGGCACACCTATGCAAGGTGTGCCATTACTATGTCCATGACTGGATCAAACCTTGGTCAAACATAGTAATGGCGCACTTTTCACCTGGTGCGCCATTACTATATAGGTTACTAATGGAGCACTATGTATTGGTGCGCCATTACTATATAGTAGTGGCGCACCACATGTATAGTGTGCCATTAGTGACCATATTATCTATAGAATGTTTTCTAGTAGTGCCTCCGGCTCTCCTTCGAGATTCTGGACTCTTCTGTCGTGCTGATTTTTTTGGAATTTTTTGAGCAGTTTTATTTTTGACGTTTTCCTGCAATGCACGGACAACAACAGAAAAAAACTGGCCCTGGGCACTTAATTAGTAGGTTAGTACAAATATGTTGTAAAAGATATGATAGTATAGCAAAACATTTAGAAATATCACCAATATAAGCATGGAACAAGAAAAAATTATAGATACATTTGGGACGTATCAAGTAGGTCCTGCCCATCTCCACCCCCACGCATACTTGCAGCATAGCTGTCGGACGCAGCAACTTCGTCGAACCTGCCGGGAACCATGCCGACCAGGATAGAGAGGAGCTTCCTGAGACTCGGAACCACCACGGATCCCAGCCACAACAGTGGACCAGACCTGCACCGAAGAGGTTGGGACCGCACCACCAAGACTCCTAGTCGACGCAATCGCAGGTCACAACAAGCACCCAGCCCGGGGCCGAAAGAGCACGAGTACATGCCCGCACAGAGGCAGCGCGCATCCTCCATGTAGCCTACCACCCCGACTTGGCCTTGCGCCCACCACTCCCAGCACCGCCGCCGAATCCATGCGACGACGCCCTGATGCCGCCTTCCCTCGTCTCGCGCCGGCAGGAGACCTCTAGAGAGACCGGCGGCCGCTGCGACAGCCACGCGCTGGCGACCCGCCAGTCCGAGACCCCACATGCGCACCGCCACAGCACGCATAGGCCCGGGTACAACTGCCTTGATTGAAGCCCAAGGCAGACGGATCCAGGCTTGCCCTCCCTGGATCTAGCCGATGCCGGCAAGCCGCCACCACAGCAAAATAAGACGCATACGATTTGCCCCGTATTCCAAGAGATTAGAGTGCCTGAAGGATCAGGGGGGCCACTCCCACTACAAAATCAACGATATCAATTGACGGGCTAATTGTGTCATGGAAAATCATATTTCGTCAATAATAACACCCTAATGATGGTTCGCCTCCATCAATCCACATGTCACTAACACGACGTCATAAAAAACAAAAATGATGATGGTACCACTTTTTTCGACACACAAAATTGTATCTTAGGTGACAAATCTTTTTTTGTCAATAATGAGCTTCTTCAAGGACGGGTCAACTTGTCACATATACCACGTCAATCTGTCACCCAAGAACTTTTTTCTGACGATAAAACCATCAATGGGTTTAGTTTTTTTATTTACCCGGTTACAATTTCTTCCAAACGGGATCCACCGCTTGCTGACGTGGCTCCGTCCTTGTGGGCCCGACATAATGAGGGGGTCCAATGGTTTTGACTGGTCAACGGTCCTACCACGCGGTCCCACATGATGCTGATGTGGTATTCTGTATGTTGGACCGACTATCATATTTACTGTGACGGGTGTTGACATGTAGGCCTTGTATTTTTCGTGACGGTACCGACACATGGGCCCGATGGATGGTGACGTGGCTTCTTACATGTGGGTCCACGTGCTTGTGACACCTTGCATAACCGTCATAGTTTGCACAGGAGTTCATTTAGTTTTTTATACGACGAGCGACGACCGTATTTGAATAAAACTCATAAAATTTTGAATTAGAATGCAAATTCATCTCACACTGTTGTTATTAATAATTAATGGATGTCACACAGACTTTCTGAGTTATTACAATACCAACCATGTGGCAAGGCCACAAAATAAAAATAGGGACATTATTCAGTTTCATGCCAAGGGGTGCTAGCTATGCCATCCTAAGGAAGAACTAAGAATTCAATCAATTTGATTCATGCCTTCTCCAGAAACCAAAGTATTCTTATGTTTACCATTCTCTTCATTGTCTTCCTGTTTTTGAATGAAGGCACAGATGACAGATTCAAGACGATTATGCATCTGTAGCATGGCAATTTTTAGACCTTCGATTTCTGCCCACTGCTCTGGCAGGGTCTTCTTGACAAGTTTAAATTCTTTCCGTTGGTCTACAAGCATAATCTTCATAGTTTGAAGTTCATGCTTCAGAGGAAAAACATGCTTCACATAATCAATTACCTGTTGTTGGTCTGGTTCTGTTCTGCCAGTCTTCTTCATAGCTTCAAGTTCATCTTGCGGCTTTGCTAGGGAAATCTCGACAACACTTGGTCCTCTCTGTTTCTCTGCCAGGACATTGTTGAGTACCGGAGATTGCTGTTTTTTGGCATCATTTGAGAATATTATAGTGTTCTAAACAAACAATATCAAGCTTAGAACAGGTGGAAGATTTAGAAAAGAAAGACAGGGGTTGTGTAAAAGGAAGACAATCATACAGTTGAAATAAGTGTTTAAGGAAAACAGTACATGCACTCACCCGTTTAAACCGCTTTCTCTTTGATGTGCTTGAGCTTGGTAGTACAACTTCAGAAAAAAAGATGAGACGCTCAAACTCTACTAGTAAGTTCTTCATCTTCTTAGACACATCTCCAAGTTGATGATGATAACAGTCCTGTGATAATGTGGATGAATACATTAGGTTGGAAGCTACAAATTATATTTCCTATGCTTGTGAGAGAAATTAGAGATTTTCTAACCACATCTGAAGAATTTGCATTGCTATTGTCGTGGGAATCACTAGATTCACTTTCAGCATTCTCACATTCTTTCAGTTGTTCTTGATGGAGTGTATAGTGTTGTGAAGGAACAGGAGCTCGTTGATCTGACAGGCTCGGATGATCTTTAATAACGTTTGTAAGGAGCAATCTTGAGTTCATATATTCTTCCTGTCGTTCCAGTCTCTTCTTCTCCATGTGTTCCTTAAACATACGCCACCGTGAGAAAAAAATCATCCACTGTGTAAAAGTGATCATTAGTTAATAGTAGATAAAAAAACAAAGTGATGAGTAATTAACCAAATTGTGTGTGGCACATATGTGAGAATTTTCAAGGCCTAAACGATGTCAATGTTGTTTTTACTGATTCTGAACAGTGATGAGTAGTTAACAAAACGTGTGTAAGGAACATGTGGAAGAATTTCCATCAGTTGATCAAACGTTATGTACTGAAGAACCAGTTATGTAATATAGCCATAACCAGCACACCAAACAAGTATGAGCAGCACATGAATGAAATGAAGAAGGTCCATGAGAATTCATATGATTGGCTCAAGGAAATAGAACCAACGACTTGGGTTAGGGCTTTACAAAATGACCTAAGTGTGACATCATGATAAAAATCTATGTGAAGTGTTCAACAAGTAAGAATATTGTCATTGCAATTGTAATCTGTATATAGGAACATGAATCAATTCAGACAAAAAGCATCATCAAATGGAATACATACTAAACAAGAATAGTGAAAGATCGCATAAACAAGATGATGATCAATGATGTAATTATAACTACCGATCCATGGTTGGAACCCTAACTGCAATGATCCGAAGTGTTAACCCGAATAAGAACGCTGATACACGAGATAACTTCTCGCCCCCGTTGGTTACCCCAAGTGGAAGGTGAGATGTAGATAGCGGCAAATTTCCCTTAGCGAAGATGCTAAGGTTTAGATTGTCTCCAGTAGGACTCCAAGGTCGACAAGTAGGTGGTTCGGCAAGCGAGGCGCCGTTTTATGTTAATCACTTGCTTTGCCTGGACCTGCACACACAACAGATAGCTTTGCTCCCAACGAGTACAGAGGAGTTGTCAATTCCTCCGGCCTTGTTGTTTACAAAGGATAAAACGCACGGGATAATAATGATAGATAGTGATAGCTACCGAAAAGTAAATACTGAAAGTAAATTGATAGTGTAAACAGTAGTGGAAGTATGGACCGGGATCTCATGATGTTCACTAGTGATGTCTCTCTCCCAAAAGACGATAAAATAGCCATGCGAGGTAGACAAATTACAGCTGGGCAATTGACAGGATTATGTGTGCAAACCAATGCTAATTATGAAAAACAGAAAGGAAGAGGCTCAAAAGCACGGGCGGTACGCCAAGACAAGTAGACCGAAATCCATCTGCATCTACCCACTAATCATCCACCTTGAGATATCTATCCAGAACATCTCGCTGGTATTAAGTTGCGAATCCCACCCAAAGTGTAAACTCAAAGGAATGGACAAATGCATAAAAGAACTTTGCGTAAAGTAAACAATCCTTGCACCCCGTAAGTACAAGCACCGTTGTTTTCCCCCTTGTGGCAACAGCACATCCCCTAGACTCATGTTTTTGTCACTCAAGCTAGTCATCGGGGGCATGAACCCACAATCATGCATAACACTCCCTCTTGGAGTCACTACCTACTACTTGGACAAACCAATAAACAGCAACGGAGAACATGCAAGAGTTACTCAAGAACATAAATATAAAAGAAGAGAATCAAATATATAACTCAATCACAATCTGAACATAATCTCATAATCCATCGGATCCCATCAAACTCAGCATAGCAACAGCAGAAAGATTACATATGTGCCTCGATCATGTAGGGCAGCTCACGAGGTCTAATCCATGAAGAACAAAGAGGGTAGGAGAACATCACATAGCTACTGATAATGGACCCATGGTCCAAGGTGGACTACTCATGGTTCATTCGGGAAGCATCCATGGTGGTGGAGAAGCTCCCGGAGGTGATTCCTCCCTCCGGCAGGGTGCCGGGAAGAGGTCTTCTGGTGCTCCTGATCATGGAAGCGCGACGGCGGCGGAACAAAGGAGAGATCGCGAAAAAAGGGTTCCGTCCCCGAGGGTTTCTCGTCACGGGAAATAAATATGAGAAAGGGGGAAGCCAGAGGTGGGCCAGGGGCTCCATGCGCCCCCCTGGCGCGGCCAGGGGCCTGGCCGCGCCCTCTGGCCGCCTGGGCCCCCCTGGCTCCCCTCTGGTCCCTCCTGGGCTCTTCTCGAAGATTCCGATACGCTGATTTTTCCTATATTTTTCCCAGAATTTTTCTGGTACTTTTAATAAGGGGAAAACCTGAAATAGAAAAACAACAGAAAACAGGAACTGGCACTGGGGTGCACTGAGTTAATAGGTTAGTCCAAATATGATCAAAAGTGTATGGAAGTTCATCAATAACATAGCAATATCACACAAAAGAGGCATGCAGCAAGCAGAAATTGTAGATACGTTTTGGACGTATCAACATCCCCAAGCTTAATTCTTGCTCGTCCTCGAGTAGGTAAATGATAACAGGCAAAATTTCTGTGGTGACATGCTAACAACCATATAAGAAATTTTTAAGTAAAGCAATCAAAGCATGCAATTCATTTCAAGTCATAACAGGCAAGAGTCTATATCTAGCATTGAAATAAGCAACATAAGAACATAAAGGTGCAAGAGCTCTCGCTGTCCGTGACTCGAATGTCTCCAAATGGTGTTTGCGTGCAAGAAAAGGGGATAGAGATATAAGAGAAAAGTGTTTTTATTGTTGAGAACTCAATCTACTAAAGTGTCACACTTGGTCTTCTTTGGAATCTTATCTTGACTCATCCCCAGACCACTAGCCAGGTACAAGTCAAAATGATCCACTCCTTTTTCATTTTTTGAGCACTCATGCAATGGATGAGCGTAAGCAAGAAAGTTGACACTTAGGATGGCAAAGAGAGAATAAGGTGGAGGAGGAAGACAAAAAAGTTTGAAAGGCTCACATCAATTAGGACAATCATAGGCGAGAGAAAGCCAAATGATAGATATGATGTGAGGAGTAGGGATTTCCATGCAACGGATGCACATATGAGCTAAGGTAAGCTCTCCAATGGAACTAGTGGGGGTGCATCCAACTTGCTTGCTCAAGAAGACCTAGAGCTCATTTGAGGAGGCTCATCATTGGAATATACAAGCCAAGTTCTATAGTATGAAGGTCCCCACATAGTTATATGCATGAATGATAATATCTATGGAGTACAAGATACAAGATGGAGTACGAGTGTGGAGCTTATAAAAAAGAATAGTAGTGTGCCCCCTTCTCTTTTTTTCACTTTCTCTTTTTTTCTATTTTTTTATATTTTTTGTATTTTTTGGTGGCCTCAATTGCTCTTTCTATTTAACTCTCATTTGTCCTCTTTGGGATCTTTTAATTTGTCCTATTTTGGATCTTTTAATTTGTCCTCTTTGGGATCTTTTCCTCACTTTAGGGGCAACACTCTATATATTACAAAAAAGTATAGAAGATCTTTCACACTTTACAAAGTACTCGAATCATAAAGAAATCTAAATATCATGATGTATGAAAATGTATGCCTCTGCCAGTGTAGCAGGATATGCAATGATACTAGCGCGTCATGTATCAATGATTAGGGCAAGGCCCAACTAGAATGCGGCTCATCGATCAAGAAAGTAGCATGTATGACATGAAGATCAAGTCATGAGAAGGTGGATGTTGCATGGCAATATATTTCGGAAAGGCTATGGAAATGCCTTGATAGGTAGGTATGGTGGCTGTTTTGAGGGAGGATATAAGGAGGCTTATGATGACAGAGCGTATCATGCCAAGGGTTTGGATGTACCGCTGAAGGTGGACGCTAACTCTCGGAGTGAGAAGAAAACAATGCACGACATAGGGAAGGCTTAGCAAAATATGGGAAGGTGGAAGTATCAACTTTCGAATACTCACATTAGTCCGAAGAACTCATGCACTTATTATCGGTAACTCTCAATCTAATAAGGAGGTTCAAAAAGAGACAAGTACCCCGAGGAGGAGTGTATGGGGGTTTGGTTATCCTTGCGCATCCTCGACTCATGGTACGTGAGTGTACTCTAATATTCGACCCCTCAGAAGAGTAGTGATCCAACTAGTAGCTAAAGTTCTCAACTAATTTGTAGGTTTTTGAAAATAAACACGGATTTCCCAAAATACGACATCTATCACTAATAGGCTAAAGCTCTTGACACCAAAAGTTCAAACATTACTCAAGTCAACACCTGAAAACTTTTGCAAGTTACTACTACAAAAAGAATAGCAACCTCAATTACCTACTTCAAGTCAAGACACAAAACTCAGTGCAACAGGCAAACTCTCTAAACAAAGATAAACATGAAAAACTCAAGAGAGTTCCAGAAACAAACTAAACAAAGGCTCTTAAAAAGATAAGCATGAAAGCTAAGAGCAAAGGATGAAAGTAGCTACGGAAAGATAAAGAACAAACACAGCAAAGATAAGCAGGAAAAAGTCCTATGTTGTGTTCTAAATTTTGGAAGTGGAGCGTGTTTCTCTCCCACACAAAGAAAGCTGGGCTCTAACTTGTTATGAACAGCAAGCAAAGCTAAAGAAAACTGAAAACAAAACCTAAGAGCGAGACGCTCCAAGAATAGCACATAACGCATGAAGCGATAAAACTATAGTGAAACGAGAGATGAACTGATAATTATCGATGGAGAAGGGGATGCACGGGGGCATCCCCAAGCTTAGATGCTTGAGTATCCTTGAATATTTCTTGGGGATGCATGGGGGAATCCCCAAGCTTGAACGCTTGACACTTCTTAATCTTCTTTCATCATCTTCCCTCGCACACTTGAAAAATCCCTTCATACATAACTCTTCATAATCTGATTAGCGAGGTTAGTACCCATAATAAAATAATTTTTTATCTGCTGGAAATAAAGATAACCTTGAAGAGCTACTGTTTCTAAAGATTTCCAACAAGTTTTTGCAAAGAAAAAGCAAGCTTAAGGTTTGCAAAACGAAGAAAAGACAAAACATGACAGAATCGGTGAAAAACAGACCAGCAGGTAAAAACAATTTTTTTAGGGGTACTTCTGCAACTCAAATAAAAAACCTCAGAACATACGAAAGTTTCGTAATTGTATAGAGCCCTCTGTGTAAAACATTCAGCTGAAAAAGATGAACTGGGATTTTTCGCTGATTTTTCTAGTCACGAGGACAGAATCTGTTTTCTGGACAGCATGTCACAACTTTCACTTCCCTTGTCGTATGAGGCTATAAAAGGCACAAAGCTTGAAAAGTAAAGATACAATGATGTTGCTATAGTAGTAAAATTCATCAAGACCACTAAAAAAAGAAGAAAAACAAAAAGGAAAACCTAAATTCATTGCGGGCTGCCTCCCGAAAGCGCTTCTTTAAAGCCATTAGCTAGGCTTAATGCAAATAGATCAAGTTGTATCAATTGAACCATGATCAAGATCATCAAAAAGCTCTTCAATAATACAACCACTCTTAAGAGGTCTTTCAAATAAAGGCCTAATAAAGATACTTCTCGGAATAAAAGCAAAAGGAGGAAAATCAATTGGAGTCTCATTCATCTCATTGAAGAGACGTATTTCTTCCAAAGTTTTTACAGTTTCAACCCCTTTGGCACTAGATAAATTATTTTTGGAACGAGGATCCTTTGGAACGTAAACGAACCTAGGTTCCTTCTTTGCCGGAGTTTCCACCTTCTTGGTTTTGATTGAGGATAAAGTAGTTCCTAGAGTGTCAATGATTTCCTCAATCTTACCAATCCTAGAAGGGTCCAAGTCATGGGATTTGATGGTCTCCAAGGTTTTAAATTTTTTATGCATGGAGCTATCTAATCTATTCAAATTCCCTTGAACCTTACGATCCAACTCACTTATCTTATTAATATTTTTCATCTCTAGCTCCATCTTTTCAAGTTTTTTCATAATATGAGCTAGGGTAATACTCTCTTGAAAACTATCAACAGGGAGATTTCCAACAAGATTGTCCATAACACTAAGAGATTCCCAAACTGGGGCCTCTATGAAATTCCCATTGATAGCAGTATCTAGAATAAACCTATTCCAAGAAGTAATTCCAACATAAAAATTTCTAAGCAAGATAGTAGTGGTTTGCTTCTTGGTGGCTCTTTTTTGAGAATCATTAATCCTATACCAGGCATTTTTCAGACTTTCACCACCTCTTTGTTTAAAGGTGAGCACTTCTGACTCACCAAAGGCAAAAGGACCAAACATACTGATTACTACTAGCAAGGTAACTATTTTTTTGATTTTTGATAAAAGAAACTAAAGCAAAAACTGAAAGGTAAACTAACAAGACTAAAAAGCAAAGATAAAAGATAGTGTGCAACTCCCCTATCTTGAAGAGTGGAGTCCCCGGCAACGGCGCCAGAAATTTTATTGATACACGAGATAACTTCTCGCCCCCATTGGTTACCCCAACTGGAAGGAGAGATGTAGACAGCGGCAAATTTCCCTTAGCGAAGATGCTAAGGTTTAGATTGTCTCCAGTAGGACTCCAAGGTCGACAAGTAGGTGGTTCGGCAAGTGAGGCACCGTTTTATGATAATCACTTGCTTTGCCTGGACCTGCACACACAACAGATAGCTTTTCTCCCAACGAGTACAGAGGAGTTGTCAATTCCTCCGGCCTTGTTGTTTACAAAGGGTAAAACGCACGGGATAATAATGATAGATAGTGATAGCTACTGAAAATTAAATACTGAAAGTAAATTGATAGTGTAAACAGTGGTGGAAGTATGGACCAGGATCTCATGATGTTCACTAGTGATGTCTCTCTCCCAAAAGACGATAAAATAGCCATGCGTGGAAAAAAAATTACAGCTGGGCAATTGACAGGATTATGTGCGCAAACCAATGCTAATTATGCAAAACAGAAAGGAAGAGGCTCAAATGCACGGGCGGTACGCCAAGACAAGTAGACCGAAATCCATCTGCATCTACCCACTAATCATCCACCTTGAGATATCTATCCAGAACATCTCGCTGGTATTAAGTTGCGAATTCCACCCAAAGTGTAAACTCAAAGCAACGGACAACTGCATTAAAGAACTTTGCGTAAAGTAAACAATCCTTGCTCCCGCAAGTACAAGGACCGTTGTTTTCCCCCTTGTGGCAACAACACATGCCCTAGACTCATGTTTCTGTCACTCAAGCTAGTCATCGGGGGGCATGAACCCAAAATCATGCATAACGCTCCCTCTTGGAGTCACTACCTACTACTTGGCCAAAGCAATAAACAACAACGGAGAACATGCAAGAGTTACCCAAGAACATAAATATAAAAGAAGAGAATCAAATATATAACTCAATCACAATCTGAACATAATCTCATAATCCATCGGATCCCAGCAAACTCTGCATAGCAATAGAAGAAATATTACATATGTGCCTCGATCATGTAGGGCAGCTCACGAGGTCTAATCCATGAAGAACAAAGAGGGGAGGAGAACATCACATAGCTACTGATCATGGACCCATGGTCCAAGGTGGACTACTCACGGTTCATCCGGGAAGCATCCATGGTGGTGGAGAAGCTCCCGGAGGTGATTCCTCCCTCCGTCAGGGTGCCGGAAAGAGGTCTTCTAGTGCTCCCGATCTTGGAAGCGCGACGGCGGCGGAACAGAGGAGAGATCACGAAAAAGGGTTCTGTCCCCGAGGGTTTATCGTCACGGGGAATATATAGGCGGAAGGGGGCAGCCAGAGGTGGGCCAGGGGCTCCAGGCGCCCCCTGGCTCCCCTCTGGCCCCCCTGGGCTCTTCGCGAAGCTTCCACTACGCTGATTTTTCCTATATTTTTCCCGGAATTTTTCTAGTACTTTTAATAAGGGGGAAACCTGAAATAGAAAAACAGCAGAAAACAGGAACTGGCACTGGGGTGCACTGAGTTAATAGGTTAGTCCAAATATGATCAAAAGTGTATGGAAGTTCATCAATAACATAGAAATATCACACAAAAAAGGCATGGAGCAAGCAGAAATTATAGATACGTTTTGGACGTATCAAACGCTAATTTTAAAATCCGATGTCCATACACAATTATTGTCATATTTTGATAGAAAATGAAATAGAAGCGAAGGTCTAAAAACAAAAGATCTGTTAGATAGAGGGGTGCCAGGGGGTATTAAAACCTCGTCGATTTGGATGAGATCTAGATCGATTCGTAACATCAGTTCTGACAGGGACCTTCCGGATGTCGTGGATATCACCCTGCGGCAACATGGTGATACAAAGATTTCTAACGTCCTACCAAGAACCACCGGCCAAGAAGCGGGCGAGATATGGAGGCGAAGAAGAATAAGAAGAAGAAGAAGAAGAAGAGAGGGAGAGAGAGAGAGGGAGGGAGAGGTGAGGCGGCTCGTTTCTAGGAAGTAGATGGGGTAGATGTTGAAATGAGAGCATGTATTTAAGTTGGCTTGGGGGTAGTTAGTTGAGCGGGGAGTTGAAAAACGAGTGGAGGGAACGAAAATTTAGAAGGAATTCTAAGTAGGAGGCAAGTAAACATTTAGAGATAACACTAAGTGAGAGAAACTTTCAGCGTTTTCAGAAAAAAGTCATGACAACTTTGATATGAAAAAGAATACTGTTCAAATAGTTTGTATGCATTTCATATATTTGTTTGGTTTAAATATACTTTGTTGTGTGTATTGTGTTCATTTGTGCTAGGATATGATGTTCCTCGCATAATTTAGGTGACCTCCCAATAGCATTGCGATGCACGATCATTTGTTTGTGCATATAACCATCTACAAGGTATATTCATGTTTAATTACAAACCGAAGCTCGATCGTGTGTCGTCGCTTTTGCATGCGGACATGCATCGCACCATATCGATGCCAGATCCTAACTCCATTCAAGTGTACTTTGAGAACATGCATTAGGGGTTTTGAAAGTTACATATGCTTTTATATGCATTTTCTATTTGCACTCATAACGTAAGACATGATATGTATAGTGAACGGTGTACTATGATAGTCCTAGCTGATTGTTAGAATAGTTTGTCCATTTGACACATTTGTTTGGTTTCAATTGACTTGGTTTGTGTGTAATGCATGCGTTCATGTGTAGGGTATATATGATGTTCCTCGCATAATTTAGGTGACCCCCAAAGAGGATTGTGGCGCACAATCATTTTGTGGTGGTCAACTAACCTATACAAGGTATCCATGCATGTAAAGGGATAAATTAAGGTTCAATTGTGTGTCGTTGATACGTCCCAAACATATCTATAATTTCTGCTTGTTCCATGCATTTTTATGTGACATTGCTACATGTTTTGCTACACTTTTATACCATTTTACACATATTTGGACTAACCTACTAACTCAGTGAACCCAGTGCCAGTTCCTGTCAGCTGATGTCTTTATTTGCAGTGGTTTTTGCCAATTTAAAATGCCAGCAAAAATCTAGAAAAATCAGAATAAAAATCAGCGTGCATGAAGATTCCGGAACCACTGAAGGAGAGCCGGAGGGGGGGCACCCCCTCCCAGGCGGCCAGGTGGCGCGCCCCCACCCCTGGTCGCGCCACTAGGGCGCCTGGGAGGTGGGCCCCACCTCTGGTGCCCCCCTTTGGCCTATTTTTACCGCCCGTCGAGGAAACCCTCGAGGAGAATCCCGCATCGTGAATTACGTCTCTGTTCCGCCGCCGTCGTGATCCAAAGATCGGGAGCACCAGAAGACCCCTTCTCGGCACCCTACCAGAGGGAGGATTGACCTTCGGGATCCTCTCCACCACCATGGACGCCTACCAGATGTGTCGTGAGTAGTCTACCTTGGACCATGGGTCCGTGATCAGTAGCTATGTGATGTCTTCTCTCCAGCTTTGTTGTTCAATGTTTAGATCTTGTGAGCTGCCCTACATGATCAAGGCACCTATGTAATTTTCCTGCTGTTTCTATGCTTAGTTTGCTAGGATCCCATGGATTATAAGATTATGTTCAGATCGTGATGAGTTATATATTTGGTTTACCTTTTATATTTTGTTCTTATTAATTCTTGTTTGTTGTCCTTTGTTGTTTGTTGCTTTTGCCAAGTAGTAGATAGTAACTCCAAGAGGGAGCGTTATGCATGATTGTGGGTTCATGCCCCCTGATGACCAGCTTGAGTGACAGAAACATGAGTCTAGGGGATGTGTTGTTGCCACCAGGGAGAAAACAATGGTGCTTGTAACCACGGTTGCAAGGATTGTTTACCTTACGCATAGATTGTTAATGCAATTGTGTGTTGCTTTGAGTTTACACTTTGGGTGGGGCTCGCAACTTAATACCAGCGAGATGTTCTGGATAGATATCTCAAGGTGGATGATTAGTGAGTAGATGCAGATGGATTTTGGTCTACTTGTCTTGGCGTACTGCACATACTTTAGAGCACTCTTACTTTCAAGTAGCATAATTAGCATTGTGGTGCATTTATAATTCTGTCAATTGCCCAGCTGTAATTTGTTCACCCAGCTTAGCTTTTCTATCGTGTTGTGGGAGAGAGACATCACTAGTGAACATCACGGGACCCCGGTCTATATTTCCACCAATGTTTACGCCCTCACTTTATTTTACTGTTTTTACTTTCTTTGCAATTATCACTACCACTATCTTGTGTGTTTGATCCTTTGTAAACGGCAAGGCCGGAGGGATTTCCAACCCCTCTGTACTCGTTTGGAGCAAACTTATCTGTTACTGTGTGCAGGTCCACGTCAACTCGTCCTCGAAAATAATTTTTCGCGTCGTTGTCACCTACTTGTCATCGTCGGATCCCGCCGGAGAAAAACCTTGGTATCTTCACCGAGGGAAATTACCGCTACGCTACATCTCAACCTTCCACTTGGGGTAGCCAACGAGGAGCACTATTCAGTGCCATCAAGAGTAATTTCTGGCGCCGTTGCCGAGGACTCCACTCTTCAAGATAGGGGAGTTGCACACTATCTTTCACATTTGCTTTTTAGTCTTGTTAGTTTACTGTATCGTTTTAATCTAGTGTCCTTTATAAAAAATCACAAAAAAATTGCTTGTCTTATTCCTTCTTGCTGCTGCTATTATGGGTGCCACTGAAAACACTAAGTTGTGTGACTTCACTAGTCACAGCAACAATGAATTTATCTGCACTCCTATTGCTACACCTTCCACTTCAGCATCTTCTTATGAAATTAAACCTGCTTTGCTGAACCTTGTTATGAAAGATCAATTCTCTGGTGCTGGAGATGCTGCTGCTTTACACTTAAATAATTTATTTCAACTTTGTGATATGCAAAAGTATAAAGAAGTACAGGTGATATTGTTAAGCTTTCTTTTTCCTTTCTCCTTGAGAGGAGGAGCTAAAATCTAGTTTCGATCCTTGCCTAGGAATAGCATAGATTCTGGGGATAAGTGCAAGGATACTTTTATTGGGAAGTACTACCCCCTGCTAAGATTATCCAATTGAGGAGTAATATTATGAATTTTAAGCAATTGGATAATGAACATGTTGCCCAAGCTTGGGAACACATGAAATCTCTTGTTAAGAATTTCCCTACACATGGTTTGACGACTTGGATGGTTATCCACACTTTCTATGCAGGCTTGAAGTTTACCTCGCGGAACCTGTTAGATCCGGCCGCGGGAGGAACCTTTATGTCAACAACACTTGGTGTTGCCACAAAATAATTAGATGAGATGATGACCAACTATTCCCAATGGTACACCGAAAGAGCTCCAACAGGTAGGAAGGTAAACTCTGTTAAGGAGATCTCCTCTCTAAATGAAAAAGTTGACATGATCATGAATTTACTTACTAAGAAAGCTCCTATTGATCCTCATGATGTTCCTTTGAATTCTTTGGTTGGTCAAGAGCAAGTTGATGTTAATTTTATCTCTAGGAACAATTTCAATAATAATGCTCATAGGAGTAATTTTGGTAGCAATCCTAGACCGTTCCCATCCAACAACTATGGGAACAACAACACTTATCTTAGCACCAAAAACTCCACTTACGAATTAGAGAGCATGCTGAATAACTTTATCACTTCTCAAAAAGCCTTCAACAAGAGTGTAGAAGAGAAATTAGAAAGACTAGATAGCCTCTCTTCGAAGGTTGACAACATAGCTCATGAGATAGAATTGCTTAAGATTATAAATTCTCCCCTTGAGGAGAGGAAAACCACACCCATGAATGCTATCCAAGTCCAAATTAATGAGAATATTAGAATACTAGCCAAACTTAAGGATATATGGGCTAGAGAAAAGGAAGAGTAAGATAGAATTAAGAGCCTTCCTACACATACTACTGTTTCCACTATACACGTTTTTGAGGATCTCAAAACTTCTAGGACCCAACACATCCCTAGTCCCACTGGACCTATTAATGGTGATGCTAAAACCTTGTAACACCCCCAGTGTCATGCCATAGTAATCACCCTGTTCTAATGCCAAGTCACAATAGTTACCTGTGATTAACTAGTCTTGATCATGCCTAGTTCAAATTCAAACCCTGTTGGAATTCAAATTAAAATTAAAAAAACAAAAGTGAAAATAAAACCTTGCCCAAAAATTATGCATTCCATTTTATTAAATGCATAATAATCAGTAGGTCATCTTTAAATAAAAGTGAAAATTTATTACAAAGTTTAAATAATGTAAAAAAATCAAATCAATAGAAAAACCGTAGCAAAACAGCGAGACTTAATACCTTTTAAATAAAACAAAAATGTAAGTGAATTTGTAAAAGCCCCAAGATTTTTGTGGCACTTAATTACGATGAAACAATAATTTTAGAACAAATTTCATGTTGTAGAAAATTAAAGGAAATAAATTAAACTAATTACAAAAAAAAGAAAACAAAAAAATAAATAAATAAAAAGGAAACCCCTAAGCCTCGCCCTGGGCAAAGGCCCACCCCGTCCCAACTCCTCCAGCCCGTCTCCCACCTCCCACCTGCCCCCGTCCCGTCAGTCACCTGCTCGACGCCGTGGCACAGCCGTGGCCACGGGCGCCGCTGGAGCCCCCTGCCTCACCTGCTCCCCCTGTAGCGCACGTCGGAGATAAGCCCCCTGCACCCCCCTGCACCTGGATCGAGATCCCTCCCCCTCCCCATCGTCTCCACCTCGCCCCCGCACGGACCCGTGCGCATCCGAGTCCGCGCCGCCGTCGTGCTCGCGGCCAACGGCCCCGCCTCGCCGCTCCGTAATGTCCAACGGCTGCGCCTCGTTCTTCTTCACCACCCCAGGGCGGGAATCGAACGCGGGACCACCACGGGCTCGGCATCGAGCCATTCCCCAACGACAGCCGCCGAGAACCTCGCCGTTGATTGCCTCGGCTACATGCCACGCCTCGCCTCCCCGAGCTCGCCACTACACTCACTGTGAGCCCCTCGTCGTTTTTCCCCTACTAGTGCTCGATTTCGTGCGCTAGCTTGTCATCTCCACCCTGCACGAGCTCCGGCCGCCGCCGGGCCTCGTCACGGCCGTCACTTTTGTCCATCCCGGCGTCCACCTCGTGCACCAGTGGGTACGCGGTGCTGGTCCCGTTCGATTCCTCCAGTCGCCGCTCTGTTTCGTTGCCGGAGGTGAGCAATGGCTCGTCGCCGTGGCCACTGTAGGCCGCCGCCGGCGCGGGCATGGCTAAGCCATGTGTGCTTAACCCCCTCCCTCCCTGTATGACAAGTGGGCCTTAGGCCACTAACCCCACCCCCCTTGATGCCTAATTGCTTAGTTAGTTTAAATTAACTAAACCCCTGTTAGTAATATATGTCAGTGACAAGTGGGCCCAAGGCCATCTGTGTTAATCTAAAATAACTGCTAAGTTAAAATATCTCTGTGACTTACAAGTGGAGCCCACTGGCAGATTAGATAAAAAAAGGATTTTATAAAAATGTGTGACTTACAGTTGGGCCCCACTTGCCATTTTAATGAATAAAATGATTTATATTTCTACTGTGTATGACATGTTGGTCCCACCTGTAAGTTTGACCAGTCAAAGTACTATCCTGGATAATGCCAATTTAAATGATTAAATAAATGCAGAAAATGATTTTAAATTGATCAAAACTTTGAAAATCAATATCTTTTAATCCGTAACTCCGATGGAAATAATTTAATATCAAACTTGATAAAAAAAATACGACAAATACGAATACGCTATCCATTGGTCTACCACCCCTTCTAACATACTGAACATCGAACCGTCCCCCTCCGGTAGCACCGTTCGATGATTTGTCCGGTACCGATAAACTCTCTGGATGAATTTATTCTGAACACGAAAGTTGTTCATAATAGATCAACTAACACATATACACCATCCATACGTTTGTCGGATGTCCACGACACCTCTTGCATGGTCCCTTCCCCCTTCGGGCCGTCTGCCAATAATCACTCGGAGCCGGTATCGATGAGTCATCCCCGGATAAATTCCCGCTCCGTCTAAGAATACTTAACACTGCGTTAGAGTCCCGTTGCTTGGTATCTGCTATGTCATACCTTTGTATTGCTATTTTTGTTGTGTATTTACTATTTCTCCCCCCCCCTTATTCTCCGGTAGACCCCGTTGCTGACGACGACGACACCGTTGCTGAGTACGACTACTTCGTCGACGACCCTACCCCTACCGTCGAGCTTCCAGGCAAGCAGAGCCATTCTCTTCCCCAGATATCGCCTACCTTCCCGTACTTTCTTGCACTAGGCATTGTTACTGCTGCTGCTACGTTAAAATCCTATTCAATTGCATAGCCTGTTTTTGTCGCCCCTTGGTGTACCTTCCTTTATCCTATGCTGCCTATTATATATATTATATTTCAGAAGTGAGCCCTGCGCATTGTTAGCTAGGATTAGATAGAGGGCCGTGATCACTCAGGGGAGTGAACGCGGATACAACTTATTACAACTGCACAGGTATGGTACAATGCAGACACCGCCTAAGGCCGCCTAGCTTGGCTCTGCCGAGACACCATCAAGTGTGAGCTATCAAGGAGTAATCCTTGTACTCCACTCGTTGCTGACTCTGTAAAGCCTCTTTAGGTACCTGAGTAACGGTTGTCCTTCAGGTAAGAAGTCGGGCGACCCAACGGTTCCCGCGAGTGGTATTGTGACGGGACAACAGGGAGGGTACAACCAGTGTACCGGTGTGCTTGGCCCCTGATCGTTGGCCGCGAGAGTTACCAAACCACGAAAGTCAAGCTCCTCCAGGAGCACACGCGAGATAAGGTAAGGAGTCGGTTCACCTTGTTGGTAACCGCAGTGACTTGGTGGGACGACAGGGCAGGCACCGATTTACTAGTGGTCCTGACTGCTGTCGTTGTCCGCGGGTCAGTTAAGTCGAAGCAACGATAACGGTTGTCCCACAAGTTAATAAAATGAATAATGGTTCAGAGGATGACTTGAGTAGCCTTTTGGCTTATACGCGCTGCCTACACGTGGGAATTAGGAGTTATGGGCTCCTCTGCTTCGTAGTGTCGTCCGAGGACTCTTCAGACGTCAGCAATACTGCGGGCTGATTGCCGGGAAGTGGTGTTGTCTTATTTGCTCACGCGGTGGTGTCTTATTTGGATTTGCTTTAACTTCACCGGCCAGCCACGCACCGTGCAGGAGTACGTTCGGGTTGGGGTCCAAGGCCCGACGTACTTAGGATTTAGACCGGCGGATGGCCTCTCTGTTGAGTTTGAAAGATGGGCTACGGAGTGTCGGATAGCCTCGGTGGAGCGTTCCCTAACAAGGTGCCCGCCACCCTGGAGATCCGTGTGTGTAGTGTAACACAAGTGCACCCCTGCAGGGAAGATTAATCTATTCGAATAGCCGTGTCCACGGTAATAGGACGCTTTATGCTGAAGATGGATCTTACCACTACAAACTATTATTATTAAACTATATGGTTCCGGGTTTTCTTCCTCGCTGGGATGTCGAGGAGGTGATCTCGGAGGCATTGCTAAATTATTACAACTTATTATTATACAATGCTGCAGCAACTTCTGCTGCATTGTTACTTTATGCTTTATATGAACTGTTGGCTATTCTCTCCTCATGCTTCAAGACTCTTCGGAAGATGCTAGTCTTCGATATGCGTAGCTTCTTACCCTTATTCTGTTTTCTATCTTGCAGTACACTATATATAGCCTCCCCTTCCTTTTGATACAATGCATGAATGCTTAGTAGCGGACGTAAGACTCGCGGGTATGCTAGATACTCACCCTTGCTTTATTTCCCCCTTTTGTTTTGCCTGATCGGCCGCTGCAGTCGACGTTCGAGCCTTGGAGTCCAGGAGAAGGAGATCCCCGATGCCGACCAACGCAACGTGAAGATCCCCGATGCTTTCTACGATGTCGAGTTCTCTGTTGACCAGGAGTAGTTTGGAGGTTCCCAGGAAGGAGGCCTCGCCTTTTCGATCATTTTTGTTTTTGTGCAAGTCTTCTTAAGGCTGATCATGTGTACCTTATGTCTGTACTCAGATACTTTTGCTTCCACTAACTTTGTGCTTTCGAGCTGTTGTATTCGAGCCCTCGTGGCCCCTGGCTTCTATTAAACATCTTGTATTATTTTATTTTGTAGAGTTCTGTTGTGATATCTCATCGTGAGTCCCTAATCTCGATCGTGTACCTTGCGTGTATGATTATTGTACACGGTCTGATTTTGGGGGCGTCACAAGTTGGTATTAGAGCCGACTGCCTGTAGGAAACCCCCTTCCAACTCCTTGGTCGAAGTCGAGTCTAGTCTTTGCAAAACTACTTTACTAACAGTGTCGTGTGGCTTATCGGTCCACGTCGCAAACTGGGTGGTATTAGGATCTTTTACTCCGTACCTTTACTCTGGGAATATGATCTCTCTTCTCTTTCGGGTTAAATTTGTGCTAACTCTGACATTAGGTTCTCGTGACCACTTCCTCCCGGAGGCCTCTCTTTACAGATGACCGCTTGCTTCATGAGAAGATTCCGAAGATTACTCTCTGATAAAATTCCTGAGATCATTTGTGCCGATCACCTTTACAATTACCTGCCACCAATAAGTCCGTATGTATAACCACATACACATTCCATTCACCCATTCAATCCCAGTTGCTCTTGTGTTTACAAGATGCATCGAATTACTTTCCGTTGATTCGGGAATCCTCTGCAGCCTACTGCTTTGGAGTTTCTTCTTACCTGCTTACCCTATGGTTAATTCCATATGTCTACTATGCTTCATTAACATCCCTCGTCTTTGCCATTCTGATATTGTTGAATCATCAGGTGTGCGAATGCACACAATCATCCGTTGATCCCTATGAATTTATTCTTCCGGCTTAGACGTCATTCCGGGCATGAGCTGGATCTCGGTGAGTCAAGCCTTCCTTGATTGTCCGTCTTTTGGACATCGTAATCCCTTGTACTCCAGCGTCGAACTATTCAGATGCTTCTATCTCCGATGTCTTTTCATTATTTCTTCTTATGGTTGAGTACCGATACTCACACCAGACTCTCTGTACCCCCACCTAGCCTCCTGGTGGATTACTACCTACCGTCCCCTTGTGCCCTAAGTCATTCATGAATTTTCCCCGATATCAGATGCCTCTGGAGAATGATATCATCTACTCGATGTCGTTAGCCTTCCTCTTTCGAACTAGTATCCCTCTCTTATGATGTATGTTGTATGGGTTTAAAATGCCCCGATGGGTTAACCCTATGATTCCCCTAATCCGTATGAACCCAAACTTCTACGGTTCTTACTCTACTGGTGTTATGCAGATAAATTTTTTGAATGCCACAAATTCATCGGCAGAGAGAAGTGAATGAAAGGCTATGCATTGAAGAAGTGGGAGTCGACCCTGAACCTTTGTGTTCATGCCCATGGATATGATGTAGAACTTATCATGAAAGCTTCTCGTAAAGATAATTACCCCCTTCGTACAAATCCTTCTACACCTATGATCCACCATTCTACCTTCGAGTATTACCCCCCTGGCGTCTCGAGGATATCTTGCCTTTGCACTACATCTTATGAATTATGATGAAACAATGCCTATCCCTGTCATAGTCATTTCATGGTTCTGGGTGTCGTCAACCGGGAAGACTGAATACTTTTACTTCACCATTCCCTTTTGCTTGATGTCGCCGTTGTTCGATTGTATTTTCTGGAAACCTTTTGACATGATGTGTCGTGGTCGTCATCGACATTTTGAATTCTCCCAAGTGTTACTTGGATGCATCGTGAGAAATACCATCCTTACCCCTCGATGATTTGTGTTATCATTGGCAACCTCCTTTAACTCCTTGCCAATACAAACTTGGTCATGTATATCTTGCTCTGCTTTCCCTTGGGAAAGATATACACCTGATACTGATGTATCATCACATTTTCCTTTCCATTGGTCTGTTTAACTTTTCTGTGGATATAAATTATCCGAGCAGTGATAATTCCCTGCTCATGAAAACACTTCGGTGTACTACTTTGTCCGTACAACCTGTTACGATTGTTGATGACTTTCCGGTGACCACCGATGGACAAGAACTTTGCCAATTGGCCCGCCTCGTCTTAACGAGCAGGAAAATGGTTCTCTTCGTCCCTCGCCCTTGGCACTGATGTTGTTTCCAACATAGCTAACAAGTTGTTCTCTGACTTACCTCACAACTTGGTCGCATTGAATTTCAACACCCTTCTTATTCAATGTGGGCCCATAACCGACCGTTCCACAGGATCGAAACCTGACTCTCTTGTACCCTTCTGTTCTCGGGGTCATTCCTCTTGCTTGACCTCGTATGGAATTCATGAGTCCTCTACCTTGTGATATTAAGTTCGATACCAGACTCAGTGCTTATGCTTGATTCTCTGGACCCCTTTTCATCCTCCGTTATCATCGTCGAATGCTTGCATATCCGCTTGAAGACTTCTCATGCCTTCTTTTGTTTCTATCGATGTATCTCCCTGAGTTTAACTCGTGAGATACTTTGTACCCCATTTCCTTGAACCATCTCGGTTGATTAACCTTGTACCGATCCGACCCCTCCTCAAGTTTTCCCCCTAACCAAATCGTAGGTACGATGCAGCCCCGAAAGAAGGATGGCAACCCGTCGAGATGCACTGATGCAGAGAAATGAATACGTCAATGTGAAGATTCGTTAGAATACGAAACCAAAACGTTAACCCTTACGCTACCTTTTAATTCTCGGGACAAGAATTCTTTGTAGTGGGGGAGAATTGTAACACCCCCAGTGTCATGCCACAGTAATCACCCTGTTCTAATGCCAAGTCACAATAGTTACCTGTGATTAACCAGTCTTGATCATGCCTAGTTCAAATTCAAACCCTGTTGGAATTCAAATTAAAATTAAAAAAACAAAAGTGGAAATAAAACCTTGCCCAAAAAGTATGCATTCAATATTATTAAATGCATAATAATCAGTAGGTCATCTCTAAATAACAGTGAAAATTTATTAAAAAGTTTGAATAATGTAAAAAAAACAAATCAATAGAAAAACAGTAGAAAAACAGTGAGACTTAATACCTTTTAAATAAAACAAAAATGTAAATGAATTTGTAAAAGCCCCAAGATTTTTGTGGCACTTAATTACCATGAAACAATAATTTTAGAACAAATTTCATCTTGTAGAAAATTAAAGGAAATAAATTAAACTAATTAAAAAAAAAAGGAAACCCCTAAGCCTCGCCCTGGGCAAAGGCCCACCCCGTCCCAACTCCTCCAGCCCGTCTCCCACCTCCCACCTGCCCCCGTCCCGTCAGTCACCTGCTCGACGCCGTGGCACAGCCGTGGCCACGGGCGCCGCTGGAGCCCCCTGCCTCACCTGCTCCCCCCTGTAGCGCACGTCGAAGATAATCCCCGTGCACACCCTGCACCTGGATCGAGATCCCTCCCCCTCCCCATCGTCTCCACCTCGCCCCCGCACGAACCCGTGCGCATCCGAGTCCGCGCCGCCGATGTGCTCGCGGCCAACGGCCCCGCCTCGCCGCTCCGTAATGTCCAACGGCTGCGCCTCGTTCGTATTCACCACCCCAGGGCGAGAATCGAACGCGGGACCACCACGGGCTCGCCATCGAGCCGTTCCCCAACGACAGCCGCCGAGCACCTCGCCGTTGATTGAATCGGCTACAGGCCACGCCGCACCTCCCCGAGCTCGCCACTACACTCACTGTGAGCCCCTCGTCGTTTTGCCCCTACTAGTGCTCGATTTCGTGCGATAGCTCGTCATCTCCACCCTGCATGATCTCCGGCCGCTGCCGGGCCTCCTCATGGCCGTCAGTTTAGTCCATCCCAGCGTCCACCTCGTGCACCAGTGGGTACGCGGTGCTGGCCCTGTTTGATTCCGCCAGTCGCCGCTCTGTTTCGTTGCCGGAGGCGAGCAATGGCTCGTCACCGTGGCCACTGTAGGCCGCCACCGGCACGGGCATGGCTAAGCCATGTGTGCTTAACCCCTTCCCTCCCTGTATGACAAGTGGGCCCCAGGCCACTAACCCCCACCCCCTTGATGCCTAATTGATTAGTTAGTTTAAATTAACTAAACCCATGTTAGTAATATATGTCAGTGACAAGTGGGCCCAATGCCATATGTGTTAATCTAAAATAATTGCTAAGTTAAAATATCTCTGTGACTTACAAGTGGAGCCCACTGGCAGATTAGTTAAAAAAGGATTTTATAAAAATGTGTGACTTACAGTTGGGCCCCACTTGTCATTTTAATGAATAAAATGATTTATATTGCTACTGTGTATGACATGTTGGACCCACCTATAAGTTTGACCAGTCAAAGTACTATCCTGGATAATGCCAATTTAAATGATTAAATAAATCTAGAAAATGATTTTAAATTGACCAAAACTTTTAAAATCAATATCTTTTAATCCGTAACTCCGATGAAAATAATTTATATATCAAATAGTTTTTCAAAGTCTAGACTCAACTTTGACCAAGTAGAGGTGGGGTGGCTTCCTACATGCAGTCGGCTCTGATACCAACTTGTGACGCCCCCAAAATCAACCTGTGTACAGTAATCATACACGCAGGGTACACGGCTAAGATTAGGGTGCCACGGTGAGAATATCACAGCACAACACTAAACACAAAAGGATAAACCAATATTTTACAACAAAAGGGGAGTCGTGCGGACCCGAATACATAAGTTATACAAGCCATAATATCTGAGTATAGACATAGTTAGTCAAGTTTTGCCTTAAGAAGGCTAGCACAAATAACATGAGAGATACAGATCGAAAAGGCAAGGCATCCTCCCTGGGAGCCTCCGAAACTACTCCTGGTCCTGGTCAAAGGGGGGGCTCGACATAGTAGTATCCGCCTCCGGGGGTACTCCTGCTCCTGGGCTCCAACGTCGACTGCAGCGGCCGATCAGGCAAAACATAAAGGGGGAAATAAAGCAAAGGTGATATCTAGCATACCCGCGAGTATTACGTCCGCTACAAAGCATTTATGCATTTGTATCAAATGGAAAGGGGAGGTTGTATATATAGGACTGCAAGATAGAAATCAGAATAAGGGTAAGAAGCTAGGCCTATCGAAGACTAGAATCTTCCGACAATGTCTTGCAGCACAAGAAGAGAACAAGCAACAGTTCAATAGCATGAATGTAATAACAATGGAGCAGAAGTTGCTGCAGCATTGTATAATAGTAAGTTGTATGATTAATAATAATAATTCCGCCGAGTTCCCTTCCTCGACTCCCTGCGAGGAAGAAGACCCGGAACCATACAGTTTAATAGAAGTAGTTTGTAGTGGTAAGATCCAGCTTCAGCATAAAGCGTCCTGTTACCGTGAACACGGCTATTCGAATAGATTAGTCTTCCCTGCAGGGGTGCACTGGCATGACTCTACGATGCTCGGATCTCCAGGGTGGCGTACACCTTGTTAGGGAACACCCCACCGAAGCTATCCGACACAAAGTAGCCCATTCTTCGGCAATCAACAGAGAGGTCATCCGTCGGACTATATCCTATGTACGCCGGGCTTTGGACCTAACCCGAACGTACTCCTGCACGGTGCGTGACTGGCCGGTGAAGCAAAATCAAAGAAAATACAAATACACCGCTCGAGCAAGAGAAGACAACACCACTTCCCGGCAATCAACCCGCGATACTGCTGACGTCTGAAGACCCTCGAACGAGACTACGATGCAGGGGAGCCCACACTCCTCGTCCCACGTGTAGGTAGTGAGTACAAGCCAAAAGGATACTCAAGACATCCGCCGAACCATTTAGCATTTTATTTAACCTGCGTGACAACCGTTATCGTTGCCTCAACTTATTTGACCCACGGACAACGACAGCAGTCAGGACCACCAGTACATCGGTGCCTGCCCTGTCGTCCCACCAAGTCTCTGCGGTTACCAACAAGGTGAACCGTCTCCTTACCTTGTCTCGCGTGTGCTCTTGGTAGAGCTCGACTTTCGTGGTTTGGTAACTCTCGCGAGATACGAGAAGGGGCCAAGCACGCCAGTAACGTCGGTCGTACCCTCCCTGTCGTTCCCGACGCAATACCGCTTGCGGGGACCGTTGGGTCGCCCGACTTCTTACCTTAAGGACAACCGTGCTCAGGTACCAAGAGCGGCTATACAGAGTATTCAACGAGTGGAGTACAAGGATTACTCCTTGATAGCTCACACTAGAAGGTGGCTCGGCAGAACCGAGCTAGGGGGCCTTAGGCGGTGTCTGCATTATACCGTACCTGTTACAGTTATATAAATTGTATCCGTGTTCACTCCCTTGAGTGGTCACGGCCCGCTATCTAATCCTAGCTAACAATGCGCAGGGCTCACTACTGAATAATGCATAATTATAATAGGCAACATAGGATAAAGAAGGTACATCAAGGGGCGACAAAATCAGGCTCTGCAACTGAATAGGATTGTAATCATAGTAGCAACAGTAACAATGCCTAGTGCAAGAAAGTACGGAAAAGATAGGCGATATCTGGGGAAGAGAATGACTTTGCTTTCCTGGTAGCTCGACGAAGTAGTCGTACCCGGCAGCGGTGTAGTCGGCAGTAGCAGCGGGGTCTACCGGAGAATAAAGGGGGCGGGGACAAACAGTAAATATAAAGTAATCATAGAAAACAGATGAATGGCATGATGTAAGCAATGTTAACGGTGTTCTAACGCAGTGTAATGCACGTTGCACGGAGCGGGAATCCATCCGGGGATTAACTTCCAACTCTGGTGATTACCGGACAGGGTGTCCGGAGGGGGAAGGGTTCATGCCGGAGGTGTCGTGGACATCCGAGAAATGTGTTGAAGGTGTAACCGTGCTAGTTGAAACAATCCGAACAACTTTCGTCTTCAGAATAAATTCATCCGGATACTTTGACAGTACCGGACAAATCATCGGACAGACTGTCCGGAGGGGGACAGTTCGATGTTCGGTGTGTTAGAGGGTTGTGGTTTGTATACGGATAGCGTATTCATATTCGTTATATTTTTGTGATCAATTTTCACGTATAAAGTTTTTGAATCTGACTTACGATTTAAAAGATATTCAAATTCAAAGTTTAAATCATTTTAAATCAATTTCTGGATTTTCTTTTATTAATAAAACGTAACATTATCCACAGAGGGGTTGACTGGTCAAACCTGACCAGTACCACTGGTCAGCCTCACAATATTAATAATACAATAAATTTAATTTAATTACCCACTGGACCCACATGTCATTGAGTCATGTTTAATAAATCATTTTAGTAGCTTAAATAACCAGGGGGGCCAGATGTCATGGACTCAGAGTGTTAATTTATCAACTTAATTAATGTTAAGGGCATGGGGACCATCTGCAATACTCACAAGGGGGTTATCCATTTGTTTTAACAACAAGTAATAAGAAGAGGGCGCGGCCCACCTGTTAGTGTCATGGGGGATCATGTCAGAACCCTCTGTTAGGTAATGTGCTAGGATCAAAGTCACCTTGCATCATGTTAAAAATTTCAAAATAAATCAATTGAAATCAAATTCAAAAGCAAATGGTAGAAGGAACCCCCCCAGATAAATGAATTCAAAAGGCCAAAAATAAATCTTCTCCAAAAATTCATGTTTGATTTTTGAAAAGTCTTATAAATGAGTATGATCACATATCAAGTGATGTGGGACCCACCCCATGCTCATGGATTTTTCAAATATTCAAATAGGACCTTGGATATATTCAAAAAACCCTATTTTATTTAAAGTTCAAATAATTTGAATTTTAAAAAGATTCCAACTTTACAAGTGCTAGCCTATTATATTGTGAAGCCACATAAAAAGTTTCAGCATTTAATAAAATGCCTAGCTATTTATTTAGCTCAACAAAACAAAAAGGCAGAAAAGAAAACAGAAAGGAAAAAAGGAAAAGAGGCTCACCTGGCTTCGGCCCAACTCATCCCCCCAGCCAGCCCAGCCCAACCAGCCTTGTCGTCTACCCCCGGGCACAAGCACAAAGCTGCGTGCCCGGCATGCCGACGCCGGCGGGCAGCAGCTAGCCTGCCTGGCTCCTCCCCGACCCTCCTAGAAGCGCCACGACGACGCCCTAGAGACGCCGTGTCCATTCCCCCCCCCCCTGGGAGCCATCTCCCCTTTCTCTCCCGCTCGATTCCATCGCCGTTCGTGAGCAACCGTGGAACACGCCGCCGTCTTCACGCGGCCACCATCGACGAGACGACGCACCGCCAAGTCCATCCGCTCATCCATCGTCTACAACCCCATCGTGCAGAAGGAATCGAAGCCAGGCGCCCCCACGAGCTTGCTAACTTCATCGTCTTCGTCTCCGGCCGCCGCGGATCCACCTCGAAATCCGGCACCTCCAGAGCTTTCCTGCCTCCATCGACTGCACGTCTGCACTCTCAGCGTCTGGGTGAGCGTTTCCCCTCAAGCCACGGCTTCCTTCCCCTCCTCTAGCTCGATCTGCCATGGACGCCGGAGTCCAGAGCCGCCGTGCTCGTCGTCGACGAACCTACACTATGCAATCGACCCCGTCACCTTGCCCGTTGTCACCGCCGTGCTCCTCTGGTTCGATCCCGCCTAAACCCGCTCCAGATGGCGCCTCCTAGCAAGATCCAGCTCGCATCCATAGCTCCGTCGCCGCAAAACTCGACGCCGGCGAGCGTACAGAGCACCCCAACACTTGGAGTTGGTCTCATTCGACGCGCAACGCAAAGGGTTTCGATTTGGAGGTTAAAGCGCTCGATTTGGTGCTCGGATTCACCGTCTACGCGGACGCTGCCGTCTCGGGAGGTCGCCGGAGTTGAGCCGCCGGCGAGCTGACATGGCCGGCGTCATTAGCACTAACCCACCCCGCTAATGACCCCCCCTAACCCACTGACACTGGCCCCCAGTGGCTTAATTAGCCACTGGTTAGATTAATCCAGCCGGACTAGAACCCTGTGACACTGACATGCTGGCCCCACATGTCAGCCCCCCCCACACGTCAGCCTGACGTCATGCCTACGCAGTAAAGCATTTAAATTGATTTATTTAATTCCAGAAATTCCAGAAAAGGGCTGAAACTTTGGAAATTCATATTAACTCCAAATTTAACATATAGTATATGAAAAATGATCAGGAGAAAATAATCTATCCAAATATACAACTTTCAACTATGTTTGAGTTGAATTTAAAATGGGACCATTAGCATTTTCTATTTGGTTTAATTGGAATTTAATCAAATTAAATCCAAATGCTTTTGCAATTTGAATCTTAGCAACATGCCACATTTCATTTGAACATCAGAGGCATATCATACACATTTCAAGATGAATTTCATTGATCAAACAATAGCATTTTTAACTTGGCTAAATTGAATTCAAATTGGAGTTTGAATTTGCAATTCATTTGCAATATAATCCATTTAAATGGAATTGCCTCACACATCAGAAGCATGCAAACCAAGTTTCAACTATCAACCATGTGCTTGTTCATTGTATTTACTTTGCTACCTTGTTTGTTGTTTGTCGAGTAGAAGTTGAACCGGAACAGGAGGTTTCCCCCTTCGTTGAAGATCCCGAGACAGAACCTCGTCAGCAAGGCAAGCAAACCCATTGATCATGTCGATAAAATCCCACTTCCCTCTCATGTCTCGCTTATGCATTGTATAGGATGACTACCATGCTACGTTTCCATCGCATAGATGAACCCATTCCTTTGCATGACCTATCATTTGTCACAGTAGTAAGCAAACCACAATCCTAGAAAATGTAGGAGTTGATTGATATCATGTGGCCCCTGCAATTGTTACTGATTATTCCTTGCTTAGAGTGATACAAAGTTGTTACTGTTATGTGAGTCGGGATGGTAGTGATCATGTGGAACATGGTGGAAATGTGTTGGTGAATCTACCCTAATACAAGGTGAACGATGAGAGGTTGTGTAGGAGTACACAGTGGGTTGTCTCGTTGAACACAGCCCTAAGTCCGAGTTCTTGTGTGGTGATCCAAGATGAAGAGTACAACCACACATTGGGCTCACTGACCCCTCCCAACCTATTAACTCATCCCTTTCGATGTCCAGATGTCGCAATAGTTCGGAGTTCTGGTAGGTTTGTGGCCTGGCTGCTAAGTGATAGAACGGCTCAACCGAGACCGGCTTATGCACCACGCACACATCATCTGGGTCCACTTCGGTAAACCGGCTGGGTTCACGATAGTGGTAGCCAACCCAGGTAGGCGGATTTCTTGGACTAGATCGGCTATGAGGTAACAGTTGTGGTGAGCATCCTCGCTGACACCCCTTGAATGGTGTCGAGATCAAAGGCGGTAACTGGTGGTCATGTGTGTGTAGCGGTACACCCCTGCAGGGTTAACAAAACTATTCGAATAGCCGCGTCCGCGGTAAGGGACTGCTTGGAAAGCTTAGTATGATTATTAGACAACTTGAACTGGATACTTATAAAACCTTCCAAGATAAGTGTGAGTGCTATGGTGTGCTTTATCGTGGGGAAGTCGAGGAAGGCACCATAGTGGTGTAATTGGTTGGAGAATGTAGTGGACTCGTGTACGCTTCTAACCTCAAGTCTGGTACTCGTAGTTCAGGGCTAGCCAAGTCAAAGGTGGCACTTCTGCAAGTGAAACCCCACCCCCCTTTACCTTGATACATGATCATGAGTAGCATAGCTCCTATGTAAGTCCTGCTGAGTACGACTTGTACTCACATTATATTATTCTATGTTTTAGATGAACCCACTGACCCCGAAGGTGGCTTCTTCATCGAGCTCGACGGCTGAAGACCAAGCTAGTGTAGTCCCAGTCAGACGACTGGTTCCCTCATGGAGGGCTTGTGTTTAAATAAGGCTTCTTAAGCCATTTGTTAAACTTTTCTGTACTCAGACCTACTTTGCTTCCGATTGTTTGTTGTATGTTGGATCACATGCTTGTGATCTCTGTGTGCACTCTGTGAGAGTTATCAATAAAATGTATACTTTGTAGAGAATTGCAATGATACCTGCTGTTCATACAAGGCATGTGTGTTGCGTGTATGTTTATAACATGCATGTCTTTGTATGGGTTTTCGAGACCTTAGTTGTGATCTGGCTGGCTGTCTTTTATACACCAAGTGGACCTTAGATGTGCGCAGCTTGGGGCATCGCAATGCGATTGTTCGAGACTCTGTGTCGTACATACTTTGTTGTATGATCGAGCCCGCCCTAGACCCCGACTAAGTGATCGGGCTGGAGTAAGTCTATGTAAGAGTTATGAGATAGTCGATAGTATGGTTGAGGCGACTTGTCTGTGAATATGGGAGTTCATCACCCATATCATTTAGACTTGTGTGCGGATGATGAGGACCCATCTCAGTTGATCATCCGGCCTGGATGGGATGCCCCTCATGTACGATGCTTTCCGAGAACGTTCTGTGCTTGGCCTTGTCTGCTTAGACAAGTGGGTACGGTTCTCGGCTCTCCATATGACTATGTCGTAGCGGGACTTGCATACGCTAACCCCGGGTCCCGACAGACTTGGTATCAGAGCAGGACTGATTGTAGGATTATCAGCCTTGGCCGAAGTCGAGTCTAGCTTGCTATAGTTATATAGTTACTCTGGGTATATAAGGGAACAACGTAAGGCTTATTTTTCTCCTTACCTCATCGTTCAGAGTCACCCTTATCTTGTTCTACGGGAAGATAGGACTAGGCTCATCTATGTCTTATTAGAACATTTCGTTGTTTGCTTCCTTATAGCCGTAGGAAAGTTGTGTTCGGTTTGCTAGAATTGTTGTGCTTCCTGATTTCTTACATCGTATGTAAGTGTTGTTTTCATGTTGTAAGAAATTGTCTTTTCTTGCAATTACAGCCGTTATGCTGCCCGAGTCATTCCAAGTTTCTTCATAATCTGATGCATTTGCAAACTCCTTCTTTCTGTTTCAGATGGCGGACCTTCCCCCTCGGCAGATTGTTCGTCTGACCAGGTGCCTCGATGTGCGTGGGCATCCAGCCATGCTCACCGAGATGATGTCCTTAATTGGCTATCGATGGTATCCTGAGTACACCGTTGAGGAGCAGTTCCTTGACTTCAACCAGACTCAGTTCCACTGCACTGTCAGGATTTATCCGCACCACATTGGAGTCTCTCAACCTATCCTTTTTGGACATGGCATTGGTGTCACCGAGAACATGGCTATGCAGGATGCTGCATACTCATGTATTACCCTGCTGAGAGAGGAGAATGCACTGCTTGCAGGATCACCTTTTCGCTATATCCCTGCTGCACTTCCAGGAGAAGAGGGATATTACACCGGATTGTACACAGATCACTCCCTGGAGGAGACTTTGCTTCAGATCACTGCTCGGCACGCGTGTGATAGAGATCGTGATGCACGTGCCCTTCGTTTTGAGCTTCACGCCACCCGTGTTCGTCTGTATCGAGCACTTACACTCCTGGCTCCTTTTGTGAGTGTTGGATCAGTGGAGTATGATGCTATCTACCCAGCCAGGACACAGATGCCTTCTCGAGTTGCTTGCCCCGAGATTGGAGGCATTTTTCCACCCCGTGGTCCTCTTCTTCCACCCTACGCTGGACCTAGGCCCCATCCTTGCCCAAATGGATATCAGGGTACACAGGCCTCCGTGTTTTCTGATGCTCACCTTCAGCTACCGGGTTACGCGGGTAACTTTTACGAGGACTACTATGGAGATGGAGATGAGTGAGACCACCTGTGGTCTTACTTTAGTGAGGATGTAGTAGTATCTTATTATATTGTACGCAAGGTGTTCTATGTTCCGGAGGCTTAGATAAATAATGTATAGGAAGTCAGAGTGCCTCTGAAGGATGTATCATCTTCCTCACGTTTGTATTAGCTTGGCGCTTGTACTAAGACGATGTATGGTTTGTATGACAGCTTGTGAATATATGGCTTGTATGCTTTTATCACCATGTTGTCAAGATGATTACTTCCTTTTCTCTGTAATTCTTCCAGTACCTTCAATACCTTGTTTAGACTCTTCCAATCAACTATGTTTGACTTTGGTTTTCACCTTCAGGATGTCTCAAGGAACCCGTGGCCATCTTGGTCGTTCCCATGGTCGTGGGAATGAATTGGAGGAAGACAATCTTCCACCCCCACCCACGATGGCTCAGGTTCTGATGGAGGTTGAGAGGAACAGCCGAGACTCTCACCATTTACTGGAGGTCATTTCCCGCAACACCACTCAGCAGTGCAACGAGTTGGTGTCTCTGAACGACTTCATCCGGCTTCATCCCCCGGTTTTCAGCTACTCCACCGAGCCCCTTGACGCCGATGACTGGCTTCGCAACATCGAGAGGAAGCTCCAGGCAGGCCATGTTGCAGCTGGTGACAGGGTCAGCTATGTCACTTACCACCTCAAGGGTGCAGCTAGCTCTTGGTGGGAGAATTTCCTAAACATGCGTCCCGTTGGACCGCCCACAACTTGGGATGAGTTCTGCACTTCATTCCGTGAGCACCACATCCCAAAGGGTCTTATGGACCGTAAGCGTGAGGAGTTCTGCAACCTCACCCAAGGCAGGAGGACTGTTGACGAGTTTAGTCGTGAGTTCAACCGACTTGCTTGATATGCTACTGAAGAGGTCTCCACTGACGCTAAGAAGCAAGAGAGGTTCCGTCGTGGACTAAATTACGGACTCCTTCGTGAGCTCAACCTACATGACTTTTCCACCTTCCAGGTCCTTGTCAACAAGGCCATCAAGGCAGAGGACATGAACTCCCCCAATGAATTCCGCAAACACCCTAGAGACGATGGTTCATCCAGCTCAGGCTCTCAGAAGCGCAAGATCTGGATCCCCAACAGTATGTTTCGCCAGAACAACCCACCGAGGCCATCCTATGTGACGCCTCGTCCACCATCTTCGTTCCACCAAGCTCCACCGAACAACCCAGCGCCACGCACTGTCTTTGGAGCCTGCTACAAGTGTGGTCAAGCAGGCCACTACTCCCACGAGTGTCCCAGAACCAGCTCCAGAATCAGAATGCTCCACCCCCGTGCCGGAGGGAACAACAATGGTCGTGGCAAGCCACCCCAGAAGGTCTACACCACCAAACCCGCTCCTCTCGCCACTCGTGGACGTGTGAATCAGATTGCCGCCGAAGAGACTGACGACACCACTGACGTCATTCTTGGTACGGTCCCAGTCAATTATATTCCTACTTCCGTTCTTTTCGACCCAGGAGCATCTCATTCATTCATGTCAGAAAGTTATGCACTTCGTCATGAGTTATCCTTTGTTTAATTGTCCACCCCAATGATTATTCAAACTCCAGGGTCAAGATGGGAAACTAATAGAGTAATCCATGTCAATCAAATTGCAATTGAGGGTTTAGTATTCCTTGCTTCACTCATAGCCCTCAAATCTTCGGACATAGATGTAATCCTTGGCATGGATTGGCTGTCAAGGCAGAATGCCTACCTTGATTGCAAAGGCAAATCAGTGAAACTCACCCACCCTTCAGGCAATACAGTCAACTACACCACACCCAGAACGAGAACCCAGGTGCATTCTTTGAATGTACTTCCCCTTCCCGAACTTGAAGATATTCCGGTGGTTCGTGACTTCCCGGATGTCTTTCCTGAAGAGCTGCCGGGCATGCCACCCGACAGATGTGTAGAGTTCATAGTAGATCTTATGCCAGGAACCGCACCAATTTCCAGACGCCCATACAAAATGGCCCCACGTGAGTTAGCTGAGCTTAAAACCCAACTTGAAGCTTTGTTGGAAAAAGGCTTCATCCGCCCTAGCTCATCGCCATGGGGTTGCCCCGTTCTGTTCGTAACGAAGAAAGACGGAACAGAAAGGATGTGCGTAGACTATCGCCCGCTAAATTTAGCGACGATAAAGAACAAGTACCCACTGCCCAGGATCAATGATCTTTACGATCAACTTGCTGGATCCTCTGTCTTCTCCAAGATGGATTTGAGATTAGGTTATCATCAAATCAAAATCCGAAACGAGGACATTCCAAAAACGACTTTCACTACTCGTTATGGTCTTTACGAGTACACCGTCATGTCCTTTGGTTTAACCAATGCCCCTGCCACTTTCTCGCGCATGATGAATTCGATCTTCATGGAGTACCTAGATAAATTTGTTGTGGTTTATCTCGATGACATTCTCATCTACTCGAAAACGAAGAAGAACATGTCGAACACCTAAGGCTGGTATTGATGAAACTTAGAGAGCATCGCCTGTATGCTAAATTCTCCAAGTGTGAATTTTGGCTACCAAAAGTGACCTACTTAGGCCACGTGATTTCTGCAAAAGGCATTGCTGTGAATCCCGAGAGAGTTCAGGCCGTCCTTGACTGGACTCCACCTGAATCGGTTAAGCAGGTTAGGAGTTTTATTGGCCTAGCCAGCTATTGTCGTCGCTTCGTCGAGAACTTTTCCAAAGTTGCAAAGCCTCTAACTGAACTCCTCAAGAAAGATAAGAAATTCGTATGGACTCCCAAGTGCGAGGAAAGCTTTCAAGAGCTAAAAAGGAGATTGACTTCTGCACCCGTACTTGCACCTCCAGACACCAAAAAGGATTTCGAGATCTTTTGTGACGCCCCACGGCAAGGGTTAGGATGCATACTTATGCAAGATAGATATGTGGTAGCTTATGCTTCACGCCAGTTGCGTCTACATGAAGAGAACTATCCTATCCATGACCTTGAACTCGCTGCCGTAGTTCATGCCCTAACAACTTGGCGACATTACCTCCTTGGTAATCGTTGTGAGATCTATTCCGACCACCAAAGCCTCAAATACATATTCACCTAGCCAGATCTTAATCTCAGGAAAAGACGCTGGATTGAGTTGATAAAATATTACGACGTAGGAATTTCTTACACCCCAGGCAAAGCCAATGTCATGGCTGATGCACTAAGTCGTAAGTCGTATTGTAACAACCTCATGTTACAACAGTATCAACCACTTCTTCATGAGGAATTTTGCAAGCTCAATCTTGAGATTTTTCCTCATGACTATCTTTCTACCTTGGTGGCGAAACCAACTCTTGAGGATCAAATAATAGTTGCCCAAAGGCGTGCACGAGGTGTTCGCCGGATCAAGGAGAACATTGCTAGCGGAGTTGCTAAATGTTTCTCCGCAGACAACAAAGGAACGGTATTCTTTGGAAATCGTTTGGTAGTACCTAAGAATAGGGAACTAAGGCAACTCATCCTCAAAGAAGCCCATGACACACCCCTCTCGATTCATCCCGGTAGCACAAAAATGTACCGAGATCTACGCCAGAGATTTTGGTGGACTAGGTTGAAGAGAGACATTGCTCGATTTTTTGCCGAATGTGATGTTTGTCGTCGCATTAAGGCAGAACATCAAAGACCTGCTGGTACACTTCAATCTTTGCCTATTCCAAAGTGGAAATGGGACAAAGTCACTATAGATTTCATCACCGGCTTTCCAAAAACCCAGAAAGGAAACGATGCCATCTTCGTTGTCATAGATAGGCTTTCCAAAGTTGCTCACTTCCTTCCCGTTTGCGAGTCTATAACTGCTAGCCAGTTAGCGGACTTGTACGTCTCTAGAATTGTGTCCCTTCACGGTGTTCCTTTGGAAATCAATTCTGATCTTGGTAGCCTTTTCACCTCTAGATTTTGGGGAAGCTTTCAGAATGCTATGGGAACTCATCTCTCCTTTAGTACAGCTTTCCATCCTCAGTCTAGTGGTCAAGTCGAAAGGGTTAACCAAATTCTTGAAGACATGCTCAGAGCTTGTGTTATCTCATTCGGAAAGAATTGGGAGAAGTCTCTTCCATTCGCCGAATTTGCTTATCACAATAGTTTTCAATCTAGTCTGAACATGGCTCCTTTTGAACTCCTATATGGACTACGATGTCGAACACCTTTAAACTGGTCAGAAACCGGTGAAAGACAATTCTTTCGACTGGATATGATCAAAGAAGCAGAAGAGCAAGTTCGTATTGTTCGTGATCAATTGAAAGCAGCCCAGTCTCGTCAAAAAAGCTACTATGATCGTCATCATAGGCAAGAGAGCTACAATCTGGATGAGAAGGCTTACCTTCGAGTTACTCCTCTGAAGGGAACCCAACGTTTCGGTATCAAAGATAAGTTGGCCCCACGTTACATCGGACCCTTCCGCATTTTTTCTAGACGTGGAGAAGTTGCCTACCAACTTGAACTACCCCCGCACCTCTTCCGAGTACATGATGTATTCCATGTGTCACAACTCAGGCGTTTCTTCAAGGACCCCATCCGCGAAGTCGACCATGAAACGCTTGATCTCCAAGATGACCTTTCTTATCGAGAATACCCCGTTCGTATTCTTGATTAAGTTTCTGAAAGTGCAATGGTCACACAACTCTGAGAGAGAAGCCACGTGGGAAAGAGAAGACCGTCTCCGTGCCGAGTACCCCACCTTCCTCCCGCAGACTTATGAATCTCGGGACGAGATTCTGTTGAGTGGGGGCGAGTTGTCAGAACCCTCTGTTAGGTAATGTTCTAGGATCAAAGTCACCTTGCATCATGTTAAAAATTTCAAAAGAAATCAATTGAAATCAAATTCAAATGCAAATGGGAGAAGGAACCCCCCCCCCAGATAAATGAATTCAAAAGGCCAGAAATAAATCTTCTCCAAAAATTCATGTTTGATTTTTGAAAAGTCTTATAAATGAGTGTGATCACATATCAAGTGATGTGGGACCCACCCCATGCTCATGGATTTTTCAAATTTTCAAATAGGACCTTGGATTAATTCAAAAACCCCTATTTGATTTAAAGTTCAAATAATTTGAATTTTAAAAATATTCAAACTTTACAAGTGGCTAGCCTATTATATTGTGAAGCCACATAAAAAAGTTTCAGCATTTAATAAAATGCCTAGCTATTTATTTAGCACAGCAAAACAAAAAGGCAGAAAAGAAAACAGAAAGGAAAAAGGAAAAGAGGCTCACCTGGATTTGGCCCAACTCATCTCCCCAGCCAGCCCAGCCCACCCAGCCTTGTCGTCTACCCCCGGGCACGAGCACACAGCTGCATGCCCGGCATGCCGAAGCTGGAGGGCAGCAGCTAGCCTGCCTGGCCCCTCCCCGACCCGCCTAGAAGCGCCACGACGACGCCCTGGAGACGCCGTGTCCATTCCCCCCTGGGAGCCGTCTCCCCTTTCTCTCCCGCTCGATTCCATCGCCGTCCGTGAGCAACCGTGGAACACGCCGCCGTCTTCACGCGGCCACCGTCGACGAGAGGACGCACCGCCAAGTCCATCCGCTCCGCCGTCGTCTACAACCCCACCGTGCAAAAGGAATCGAAGCCAGGCGCCCCCACGAGCTCGCTAACTTCATCGTCTTCGTCTCCGGCCGCCGCGGATCCACCTCGAAATCTGGCAGCTCCAGAGCTTCCCCTCCTCCATCGACTGCACAGTTGCACTCCCTGCGTCCGGGTGAGCGTTTCCCCTCAAGCCACGGCTTCATTCCCCTCCTCTAGCTCGATCTTCCATGGACGCCGGAGTACAGAGCCGCCGTGCTCGTCGTCGACGAGCCTACGCTATGCAATCGACCCCGTCACCTTGTCCGTTGTCACCGCCGTGCTCCTCTGGTTTGATCCCGCCTAAATCCGCTCCAGATGGCGCCTCCTAGAGAGTTCCATCTCGCAGCCGTAGCTCCGTCGCCGCAAAACTCGATGCCGGCGAGCGTACAGAGCACCCCAGCACTTGGAGTTGGTCCCATTCGACGCGCAACGCAAAGGGCTTTGATCTGGAGGTTACAGCGCTCGATTTGGTGCTCGGATTCGCCGTCTACGCGGACGCCGCCATCTCGGGAGGTTGCCGGAGTTGAGCCGCCGGCGAGCTGACATGGCCGGGGTCATTAGCACTAACCCACCCCGCTAATGACCCCCCTAACCCACTGACACTGGGCCCCAGTGGCTTAATTAGCCACTGGTTAGATTAATCCAGCCGGATTAGAACCCTGTGACACTGACATGCTGGCCCCACATGTCAGCCCCCCCACACGTCAGCCTGACGTCATGCCTACGCAGTAAATCATTTAAATTGATTTATTTAGTTCCAGAAATTCCTGAAAAGGGCTGAAACTTTGGAAATTCATAGAAAATTCATATTAACTCCAAATTTAACATATAATATATGAAAAATGATCAGGAGAAAATAATCTATCCAAATATAAAACTTTCAACTATGTTTGAGTTGAATTTAAAATGGTACTAGTAGCATTTTCTATTTGGTTTAATTGGAATTTAATCAAATTAAATTCAAATGCTTTTGCAAATTGAATCTTAGCAACATGCCACATTTCATTTGAACATCAGAGGCATATCATACACATTTCAATATGAATTTCATTGATCAAACAATAGCATTTGTAACTTGGCTAAATTGAATTCAAATTGGAGTTTGAATTTGCAATTCATTTGCAATATACTCCATTTAAATGGAATTGCCTCACACATCAGAAGCATGCAAACCAAGTTTCAACTATCAACCATGTGCTTGTGCATTGTATTTACTTTGCTACCCTGTTTGTTGTTTGTCGAGTAGAAGTTGAACCGGAACAGGAGGTTGCCCCCTTCGTTGAAGATCCCGAGACTGAACCTCGTCAGCAAGGCAAGCAAACCCCCATTGATCATGTCGATAAAATCCCACTTCCCTCTCATGTCTCGCTTATGCATTGTATAGGATGACTACCATGCTACGTTTCTATCGCATAGATGAACCCATTTCTTTGCATGACCTATCATTTGTCAGAGTAGTAAGCAAACCACAATTCTAGCAAATGTAGGAGTTGATTGATATCATGTGGCCCCTGCAATTGTTATTGCTTATTGCATTCTTAGAGTGATACAAAGTTGTTACTGTTATGTGAGTCGGGATGCTAGTGATCATGTGGAAGATGGTGGAAATGTGTTGGTGAATCTACCCTAATACAAGGTGAACGATGAGAGGATGTGTAGGAGTAGACAGTGGGTTGTCTCGTTGAACACCGCCCTAAGTTCGAGTTCTTGTCTGCTGATCCAAGATGAAGAGTACAACCACACATTGGGCTCACTGACCCCTCTCAACCTATTACCCTTTCGATGTCCAGATGTCGCAATAGTTCGGAGTTCTGGTAGGTTTGTGGCCTGGCTGCTAAGTGAGAGAACGGCTCAACCGAGACCGGCTTATGCACCACGCACACATCATTTGGGTCCACTTCGGTAAACCGGCCGGGTTCATGATAGTGGTAGCCAACCCAGGTAGGCAGCTTTCTTGGACTAGATCGGCTATGAGGTAACAGTTGTTGTGAGCATCCTCGCTGACACCCCTTGAATGGTGTCGAGATCAAAGGCGGTAACTGGTGGTCATGTGTGTGTAGCGGTACACCCCTGCAGGTTTAACAAAACTATTCGAATAGCCGCGTCCGCGGTAAGGGACTGCTTGGAAAGCTTAGCTTGATTATTAGACAATTTGAACTGGATACTTATAAAACTTGCCAAGATAAGCGTGAGTGCTATGGTGTGCTTTCTCATGGGGAAGTCGAGGAAGGCACCATAGTGGTGTAATTGGTTGGAGAATGTAGTGGACTCGTGTACGCTTCTTACCTCAAGTCTGGTACTCGTAGTTAAGGGCTAGCCAAGTCAAAGCTGGTACTTCTTCAAGTGAAACCCCACCCCCCCCCTTTACCTTGATACATGTGCATGAGTAGCATAGCTCCCATGTAAGTCCTGCTGAGTACGACTTTGTACTCACGTTTGCTTATTCTATGTTTTAGATGAACCCACTGACCCCGAAGGTGGCTTCTTCATCGAGCTCATCGACTGAAGACCAAGCTAGTGTAGTCCCAGTCAAACGACTGGTTCCCTCGTGGAGGGCTTGTGTTTAAATAAGGCTTCTTAAGCCATTTGTTAAACTTGTCTGTACTCAGACCTACTTTGCTTCCGATTGTTTGTTGTAATGTTGGATCACATGCTTGTGATCTCTGTGTGCACTCTGTGAGAGTTATCAATAAAATTTATACTTTGTAGAGAATTGCAATTATACCTGCTGTTCATACAAGGCATGTGTGCTGCGTGTATGTTTATAACATGCATGTCTTTGTATGGGTTTTTCGAGACCTTAGTTGTGATTTGGCTGGCGGTCTTTTATACACCCAGTGGCCCTTAGATGTGCGCAGCTTGGGGCATCACGATGCGATTGTTCGAGACTCTATCTCGTACACACTTTGTTGTATGATCGAGCCCGCCCTAGACCCCGACTAAGTGATCGGGCTGGACTAAGTCTATGTAAGAGTTATGAGATAGTCGACAGTATGGTTGAGGCGACTTGTCTGTGAATATGGGAGTTCATCACCCATATAATTTAGACTTGTGTGCGGACGATGAGGACCCATCTCAGTTGATCATCCGGCCTGGATGGGATGGCCCTCACGTACGATGCTTTCCAAGAACGTTCTGTGCTTTGCCTTGTCTTCTTAGACAAGTGGGTACGGTTCTCGGCTTTACATATGACTATTTCGCAGCGGGACTTGCATACGCTAACCCCGGGTCCCGACAGATCATTAGCTCTAATTAAACACCTTTGACGCCCGGGCCGCACTTGACAGCCACACGGGAGCACGTCGGCGAGGCCGTGGGCGCCGGTGGCGACCGTGCGCTCGGCACGGGCCACGGGAGGGCACGGGACCGGTCGCGTTTGAACCGGCGTGGAGCCGCGCGTCGCCCGGTGGTCGTAGCAGCGATAGGGATGGCCGGGGTGAAGCACGCCGACGACAATAGAGGAGGCGGCGCTCGGCTTCAATGGCAAACTCCAATGCGCAACCAAAACGAGCCCTCCTCCACGCCAAACCGAACATACGGAACACCAGGAGCACGATTGCGCGCTCGGAAACGGATATAAGGGCTCGGGAGCACGCCAATCGCAACAATGGTGACGACCGGAGTAACAAAAAAGGGGACGGCGACTACAGACTTATCGATCGGTTGCGAGAACTTGGGGATAGTTGCGGTGCTCACCGCGGTCGTGTCGGGGCTGGTAGTGAGCTCGGGGGCGACTCGGTGCGGGCGGGATTCCTCGGCAAACTCCGACGACTCGAGGTGGAAGACAACTCGATGCGCACGCTGTAGACGACTCGGGCTCGATTCCTTCAGCGAGAAGACGCAGACGACGATGGCGGTTACAAAGGACACGACGGCGAGACGGGAGGGGCCCAGTGGCCACGGCGGGGCGCGACAACGGCGACGACAGAGCTCGGGAAAGCTTCTGCTGACGATGGTGCCGCGAGGAGAGAGGGTTCTAGGGTTAGGGTTCACCAGGTGGCTCGGAAACGTGTACTTAACGACGACGGCCGCGCTGTACCATCGCGGTGGCACGCATCGCGCGGTGGCCGGCATCGAGCACCGTGGGGATCGTGCCACGCACGGGTTGGGGTGAACAGGGGAAGGGGATGAATGTGCTGGTCTAGGTGGGCTGGACCAAGTGCATTGTGCACTTGATGCACCAGGGGGTTGGGCCTCTTTTTGTTTTATCTATTTTCTTGCTTTCTTTAGTTTTTGCATTTCTACTTTTTTTTTGTTAGCTTTTGAATTTTTGTAAAGTATGGAACTTGTTCCACAATTGGTATTGCACAATACTAGAGTGCCCCAAAAAGATTGGGACTTTTATAAATTCATTTGTATTTTGTTTATATAAAAAGGTATTATATCCACTGTTTTACTACTGTTGTGAATTGTTTGATTTATTTCGTAGCTTAATAAATTCCCATACCCACTTGGACATGGCCCACTGGTTTTTAGGGATTTTACAGAAATTGTTTCATAATTTGTGGACAATGTTTTATTTCCACTTATTTTTAATATTCATTAAAAGGCATTTTGGGTTTGTTTGAATTCAAAGATATCAAGGTGCATTGGCACATTGTTTTCAAGACCAAACATCAAGATTTTGAATGTGATCATGGCAAGGTTTGATCAGAGCATGATTAGCCACAGTGATTAACAACAGTGTTATCATTAGCAAAGTAATTACTGTTCCACAACACTGAGGGTGTTACAAATCTCCCCCACTACAAGAATTCTCGTCTCGAGAATTTTAAGTGGTAGCGAGGAAAAGATCGGGGTATTCAATGCGAAGGCGATCTTCACGCTCCCAAGTGGCTTCATCTTCAGAATGATTCGACCACTAAACCTTGAGGAATTTGACGGTCTTGTTGCAGGTTCGACGTTCAGACTGATCAAGAATGCGGCTCGGATGTTCTTGATAAGTCAAGTATTGCTGCAGCTCGATCATATCATGTTCCACTTCTCGAATAGGGTCCTTGAAGCAGCGTCCGAGTTGCGACACGTGGAAGACATCGTGGACTTGGGAGAGGTTCGGCGGCAATTGCAATCGGTATGCAACTGGTCCACTCCGGGAAAGAATACGGAACGGGCCAATGTAGCGAGGAGCTAACTTGCCTTTGATCCCGAAGCGGTGAGTGCCTCTCACGGGAGTGACACGGAGGTACGCGTATTCACCAGGTTGATAGACCATTTCCTTGTGCTTGCGGTCATAGTTGCTTTTCTGGCGGGACTGAGCAGCTTTCAGATGTTCACGGATAACGCGAACCTGATCGTCGGCGTGTCGTATGATGTCCGAACCAACGAGAGTTCATTCCCCAGTTTCTGACCAATTCAGAGGGGTTCGACACTTACGTCCATAGAGAACTTCGAAGGGGGCCATCTTCAGACTAGCTTGATAGCTATTGTTGTACGAGAATTCAGCAAATGGAAGAGATTCCTCCCATTTCTTACCGAATGAGATGACACAAGCTCGAAGCATATCTTCAAGCACTTGTTTAACTCGTTCGACTTGTCCTTGCGACTGGGGGTGATAGGCGGTGCTGAAATTCAGATGAGTGCCCATAGCTTCCTGGAAACTATCCAGAATCTTGAGGTGAAAAGGCTGCCTCGGTCAGAACTGATCTCCAACGGAATACCGTGGAGTGACACGATTCTGGAAACATACAAGTCTGCCAACTGACTAGCAGAGATCGTCTCCTTGACAGGCAAAAAATGAGCAACCTTGGAGAATCGGTCGATGACGACAAAGATGGCATCATGACCCTTCTGCGATCAGGGAAATCAGGTGACGAAGTCCATCTCAATCTTATCCCATTTCCATTCAGTAATAGAGAGTGGTTGCAGAGTTCCAATAGGTCTTTGATGTTCTGCCTTGACGCGACGACAAACGTCACACTCTGAAACATATCGGGCAATGTCTTGCTTCATGTTAGGCCACCAGAATTGCTGACGAATGTCTTGGTACATCTTGGTGCTTCCAGGATGAATGGAAAACGGGGTATCGTGAGCCGCTTTCATGACCTTCGGGGTCATATCCAGGTTCTCATGCCTTCCCTTGTTGTGAGTAACCACTAAACGGTTCTCGTAGAACACCGCACCTTTGCTACCAATTGTGAAGGGTGAGGGTCTTCCATTGGCGATATCGCGCTTAATCTTGTGTACGAAATCATCATAAAATTGTATATCCTTGACGGATTTGACGAGATCCGGTTTGATAACCAGGTTATTTACATAACCTTGAGGAAAAATCTCGAGGTTTAGCTTGCGTAGGTCTTCATACAGAAGTGGTTGTTGTACTTGAACTTCAAGTTCACTACAGTAGGCTTTGCGGCTCAAGGCATCGGCCATCACATTAGCTTTGCCAGGGGTGTAATGAATATCCATGTTGAAATCGGCTATTGTCTCGAGCCATCTTTGTTGGCGGTGATTCAGATCTGGCTGAGTGAACAAGTATTTCAGGCTTTGGTGGTCAGTGTAGATCTCGCAACGATTACCGACGAGGTAATGTCGCCACGGCTTCAATGCATAGATTACCGCTGGCAATTCAAGATCATGTGTTGGATACTTATCTCCGTGAGCACGCAGTTAACGAGAGCCATACGCAATCACTTTGCGCTCTTGCATTAGGACACAACCTAATCCTTGACGAGATGCGTCACAATATATCACGAAGTCCTTTTGAGTATCAGGCAGAGCAAGCACTGGGGGAGAAGTGAGCTTGTCCTTGAGGGCTTGGAAACTTTCATGGCATTTATCGGTCCACTCAAACTTGACGCCTTTGTGAAGCAGATTAGTCAGAGGCTTGGCAATCTTGGAGAAGTTCTCGACGAAACGGCGGCAATAGCTAGCAAGGCCGAGGAAACTTCGGACTTGCTTGACAGTCCTGGGCGGAGTCCAGTCAAGAATAGCCTGGATACATTCTGGGTTGACGGCAACGCCATCCATGGAAATCACATGACCAAGGTAAGTTACTTCAGGAAGCCAGAACTCGCACTTAGAGTACTTAGCATAGAGTTAGTGTTCTCGAAGCTTTTCCAGTATCAGACGAAGATGTTCAGCATGTTCTTCTTCATTCTTGGAGTATATTAAGATATCATCCAGATGAACCACGACAAACTTGTCGAGGTATTTCATGAATATATAGTTCATCAATCGGGAGAAAGTGGCTGGAGCATTCATCAAGCCAAAGTACATGACAGTGTACTCGTATGAACCATAGCGAGTAATGAAAGCGGTCTTCGGAATGTCCTCTTCACGGACTCGGATCTGATTGTAACCCAACCTCAAGTCGAGTTTCGAAAACACCCTGGATCCAGCAAGTTGATCATACAGATCATTGATCCGGGGAAGCGAATATTTGTTCTGGATGGTGGCTTGGTTGATGGGTCGGTAATCTTGGACCAAACGATTTGTTCCATCACTCTTCTTGACAAAGAGCGGAGGTGCTCCCCAAGAAGAGGAACTTGGGCGAATGAATCCTTTGTGAAGTGCTTCGTCAATCTCCTTCTTCAGTTCAAGGAGGTGGTGAGGTGGCATCTTATAGGGACGCTTGGCAATAGGGACGGTGCCAGGCTTCAGGTCGATGACGAATTCCACCTCTCGGATCGGGGTATTCCCGGGAGTTCTTCTGGGAAGACGTCGGGAAAATCACGAAAGACTAGAACGTTCTCAATCCCGTCAAGAGGTGAGATATTCAGAGAATTCACCATATAGATCTGCGTTTCCGCTCTTGGGTAATTCGGGTGGTGTGGTTAACAATCTCCCCGGAGGGGTGAAAAAGTTGGAAAGAACTGCTACCACAATACAGTGCGGCATCGTGGACTTTCAACCAATCCATGCCCAGAATGAGGTCTATGGTGGAATACTTCTGGAGGATGGGGGAAGCAAGGAACTCAATTCCTTCAATTTCGACGATGGTTTTGGGAACTATCTTGGAGGTGTGGCAATGGCCTATCGGAGTGCGGACAACCATCGGTGGATCCATCTTTTCTACCATGAAGTTATGCGACAATGCAAATGCTTCCGACATGAATGAATGCGATGCTCCTGAATCAAATAAAACAGTAGCAGGTACTGAATTAACAAGAAGGGTACCCATCACGGTAGAAGGTTTCTCCTGAGCTTCTTCAACATTAATGTTGTAAGAATGTCCGCGAGTGTGAGCAGAAGACCAAGTGTTATAGTTGGGGGTCCTGTTGTTTCCAAGGCCATTTCCACGGCCAGCAGGGTGAACTACCAGTTGATTCTATCGCTGGGGGCAGTATCTGGAAAAGTGACCTGGCTGATGGCACTTGAAGCACATGCCATCTTGAGGACGGAGGGGTGCAGTCTCAGTCTTCGGCTGTCTCGGCGGGGGCGGAGGCTGACGAGGTGCAACATACGACGACCTTGGTGCAGGGGCAGGTGGACGATACACACTGTGTGGAAGCCAAACGGGTTACTTCTGTGTTGTGCCCGAAGTTGAGCCAGCATCACGGGGGCGCTTCGGTGAACCCTTGAACTTATCCTGAGCGGTCTCAAGAGTGATAGTCTGGTTCACCATAGTAGCAAAGTCGGGGAAGACATGCAGGGCCAGAGCAAGCTGGAGGTCTGAGTTGAGTCCATCACGGAACTTCTCTTGCCTACTTGCATCATTGGGGAGGTCACTTGCAGCATAGCGGGAGAGGCGGAGGAATTCCCTCTGATATGCCTCGACTGTTTTGTTGCCCTGAAAGAGGTTGCGGAACTCGGCCTTCATACGGTTCATAATCGCCTGGGGGACATAACGAGCACGGAAGGTAGTCTTGAAGTCATTCCAGGTGACAACAGTCCCTTCAACTAGCGAGTCCTTGTAGGTGTCCCACCACTGAGCAGCGGGGCCACGCAGGAAATAGGACGCGAAGTTGACGTAATCAGCAGCGCTCACATTAGCGAACTCCAGTTGACGAGTGATGTCACGAAGCCAATCATCGGCATCCAACGGCTGTTCAGGTTGGTGGAAGAGAGGGGGATTGAGACGCATGAAATCCCGCAGAGTAACCACAGGCGGTTGGTTCTGGTGCTGGTTCTGGTTCTGATTCTGGTTCTGGAGCTGATCTATGAATCCTTGCATAAACACTTGGTTCATCTGAAACTGCTGCATCATTGCGGCCATGTAGTCCGGCGGCGGAGGTGGATCGTTGGCACCACGACCACGACCTCGACCACCACGACCAGCCATCCTGCTAGAATTTAACAGGGGTATTTCAGCGATGAAAATTTAACGAGATGCTGGAAACGAGTAAGAGGTAAAGCGACAACAAAGAGGAGGCACGGATATATAGGAGTAGTCATATAAGACATACACATCCACACATAGAGTCAACCGGAAAATCGGGCAGCGTAATGTCGTAGAAATTAAGGAAAAAGGACACACTAGGCGGCGCGTAGACCGCGGTAAGGATTACACGACGCGTCATATATTCCACTATGTCAATCACGCCGCAAGAAAACTCTTGGCCACAGGAGTAAATGCCAGAGAACGCGCGGCCTGCCCAGAATGAGAATGGGATCCGCGGTCCGGGACCTAGGGTAGAACTCCTGCGACACGACTCAATCAATGGGGTAGCACCAGAACGCCGGGTGTAATCAAGAGAACGTGATCCTAATGTCAGAGTTAGTAAAACTTACAGCAAGGATAAGAGAGCAGATTCCCAGAGCATAGGTAAGGAGAAAAGGATCCTAATGCCATATATATCACACGTAGTGACATCGATGTGGGCCCGTAAGCCAAATATTAAGTTAGAAAAAAGTTTTTCAAAGTCTAGACTCAACTTCGACCAAGTTGTGGTGGGCTGGCTTCCTACAGGCAGTCGGCTCTGATACCAACTTGTGACGCCCCCAAAATCAACCCGTGTACAGTAATCATACACGCAGGGTACACGGCTGAGATTAGGGTGCCACGGTGAGAATATCACAGCACAACACTAAACACAAAAGGATAAGACAATATGATACAACAAAAGGGGAGTCGCGCGGACCCGAATACATAAGTTATACAAGCCATAATATCTGAGTACAGACATAGTTAGTCAAGTTTTGCCTTAAGAAGGCTAGCACAAATAACATCAGAGATACAGATCGAAAAGGCAAGCCCTCCTGCCTGAGAGCCTCCGAAACTACTCCTGGTCCTGGTCAAAGGGGGGCTCGACGTAGTAGTATCCGCCTCCGGGGGTACTCCTGCTCCTGGGCTCCAACGTCGACTGCAGCGGCCGATCAGGCAAAACATAAAGGGGGAAATAAAGCAAAGGTGAGTATCTAGCATACCCGCGAGTCTTACGTCCGCTACTAAGCATTTATGCATTTGTATCAAATGGAAAGGGGAGGCTGTATATAGTGGACTGCAAGATAGAAATCAGAATAAGGGTAAGAAGCTAGGCCTATCGAAGACTAGCATCTTCCGACGATGTCTTGCAGCACAAGAAGAGAACAACCAACAGTTCAATAGCATGAATGTAATAACAATGGAGCAGAAGTTGCTGCAGCATTGTATAATAGTAAGTTGTATGATTAATAATAATAATGCCTCCGAGCTCCCTTCCTCGACTCCCTGCGAGGAAGAAGACCCAGAACCATACAGTTTAATAGAAGTAGTTTGTATTGGTAAGATCCAGCTTCAGCATAAAGCGTCCTGTTACCGTGGACACGGCTATTCGAATAGATTAATCTTCCCTACAGGGGTGCACCGGCGTGACTCTACGATGCTCGGATCTCCAGGGTGGCGTACACCTTGTTAGGGAACACCCCACCAAAGCTATCCGACACAAAGTAGCCCATCCTTCGGCAATCAACAGAGAGGTCATCCGCCGGACTATATCCTATGTACGCCGGGCTTTGGACCCTAACCCGAACGTACTCCTGCACGGTGCGTGACTGGCCGGTGAAGCAAAATCAAAGCAAATACAAATACACCGCTCGAGCAAGAGAAGACAACACCACTTCCCAGCAATCAGCCCGCGATACTGCTGACGTCTGAAGACCCTCGAACAAGACTACGATGCAGGGGAGCCCACACTCCTCATCCCACGTGTTGGTAGTGCATACAAGCCAAAAGGCTACTCAAGATATCCGCCGAACCATTTAGCATTTTAATTAACCTGCGTGACAACCGTTATCGTTGCCTCGACTTAACTGACCCGCGGACAACGACAGCAGTCGGGACCACCAGTACATCAGTGCCTGCCCTGTCATCCCACCAAGTCTCTGCGGTTACCAACAATGTGAACCGTCTCCTTGCCTTGGTAGAGCTCGACTTTCATGGTTTGGTAACTCTTGCGAGATACGAGCAGGGCCAAGCACGCCAGTAACGTCGGTCGTACCCTCCCTGTCGTTCCCGCCGCAATACCGCTCGCGGTCACCGTTGGGTCGCCCGACTTCTTACCTTAAGGACAACCGTTCTCAGGTACCTAGAGCGTCCATACAGAGTCATCAACGAGTGGAGTACAAGGATTAGTCCTTGATAGCTCACCCTAGAAGGTGGCTCGACAGAGCCGAGCTAGGGGGCCTTAGGCGGTGTCTTCATTGTACCGTACATGTTATAGTTATATAAATTGTATCCGTGTTCACTCCCCTGAGTGGTCATGGCCTGCTATCTAATCCTAGCTAACAATGCGCAGGGCTCACTGCTTAATAATGCATAATTATAATAGGAAGCATAGGATAAAGGAGGTACATCAAGGGGCGATAAAATCAGGCTATGCAACTGAATATGATTGTAATCGTAGCAGTAGCAGTAACAATGCCTAGTGCAAGAAAGTACGGAAAAGATAGACGATATCTGGGGAAGAGAATGGCTCTGCTTGCCTGGTAGCTCGACGCTAGGGGTAGGGTCGTCGACGAAGTAGTCGTACCCGACAGCAGTGTAGTCGGCGGTAGCAGCGGGGTCTACCGGAGAATAAAGGGGGGGAATAGTAAATATAAAGCAACCATAGAAAACAGAGGAATGGCATGACATAAGCAATCTTAACGGTGTTCTAACGCAGTGTAATGCACGTTGCACGGAGCGGGAATGCATCCGGGGATTAACTGCCAGCTCTGGGTGATTACCGGACAAGGTGTCCGGAGGGGGAAGGGTATATGCCGGAGGTGACGTGGACATCCGAGAAACGTGTGGAAGGTGTAACCGTGCTAGTTGAAACAATCCGAACAACTTTTGTGTTCAGAATAAATTCATCCGGATACTTTGACAGTACCGGACAAATCATCGGACAGACGGTCCGGAGGGGGACTGTTCGATGTTCGGTGTGTTAGAGGGGTGTGGTTTGTATAAGGATAGCTTATTCGTATTCGTTATATTTTTCTGATCAATTTTCACGTATAAAGTTTTTGAATCTGACTTACGGTTTAAAAGATATTCAAATTCAAAGTTTAAATCATTTTAAATCAATTACTAATCAACCTCACAATATTAATAATACAATAAATTAAATTTAATTACCCACTGGACCCACATGTCATTGAGTCATGTTTAATAAATCATTTTAGTAGCTTAAATAACCAGGGGGCCTAGATGTCATGGACTCAGAGTGTTAATTAATCAACTTAATTAATGTTAAGGGCATGGGGCCCATCTTCCATACTCACAAGGGGGTTATCCATTTGTTTTAGCAGCAAGTAATTAGAAGAGGGAACGGCCCACCTGTAAGTGTCATGGGGGATCATTAGCGCTAATTAAACACCTCTGACGCCCGGGCCCCACTTGACAGCCACTTGGGAGCACGCTGGCGAGGCCGTGGGAGCCGGCGGCGACCGTGCGCTCGCCACGGGCCACGGGAGGGCACGGGACCGGTCGCGTTCGAACCGGCGTGGAGCCGCGCGTCGCCCGGTGGTCGTAGCAGCGATAGGGATGGTCGGGGTGAAGCACGCCGACGACAATGGCGGAGGCGGCGCTCGGCTTCAATGGCAAACTCCAATGCGCAACCAAAACGAGCCCTCCTCCACGCCAAACCGAACATACGGAACACCAGGAGCATGATTGCGCGCTCGGACACGGATATAAGGGCTCGGGAGCACGCCAATCGCAACAATGGCGATGATCGGAGCAACGAAAAAGGGGACGACGACTACGGACTTATCGAGCAGTTGCGAGCACTTGGGGATAGTTCTGGTGCTCACCGAGGTCGGGTCGGGGCTGGCAGTGAGCTCGGGGGCGACTCAGTGCGGGCGGGATTCCTCGGCAAACTCCGACGACTCGAGGTGGAAGACAACTCGATGCGCACGCTATAGACGACTCGGGATCGATTCCTTCAGCAAGAAGACACAGAGGACGACGGCGGTTACAAAGGACATGGCGGCGAGACGGGAGGGGCCCAGTGGCCACGGCGGGGCGCGACAACGGCGACGACATAGCTCGGGAAAGCTTCTGCTGACGATGGCGGCGCGAGGAGAGGGGGTTCTAGGGTTATGGTTCACCAGGCGGCTCGGGAACATGTACTTAACGACGACGACCGCGTTGTAGCATCGCGGTGGCACGCAGCGCGCGGTGGTCGGCGTCGAGCACCGTGGGGATGGCGCCACGCACGGGTTGGGGTGAACAGGGGAAGGGGATGACCGTGCTGGGCTAGGTGGGATGGGCCAAGTGCACTGTGCACTTGATGCACCAGGGGTTTGGCCTCTTTTTGTTTTATCTATTTTCTTGCTTTCTTTACTTTTTGCTTTTTTGTTTTATTTGTTTTGTTAGCTTTTGAATTTTTGTAAAGTATGGAACTTGTTCCACAATTGGTATTGCACAATACTAGAGTGCCCCAAAAAGATTGGGACTTTTATAAATTCATTTGTATTTTGTTTATATAAAAAGGTATTAAATGCCACTGTTTTACTACTGTTGTGAATTGTTTGATTTATTTGGCAGCTTAATAAATTCCCATACCCACTTGGACATGGTCCACTGGTTTTTAGGGATTTAAAAAAAATGGTTTCATAATTTTTGGACAATGTTTTATTTCCATTATTTTTAATATTCATTAAAAGGCATTTTGGGTTTGTTTGAATTCAAAGATATAAAGGTGCATTGGCACATTGTTTTCAAGACCAAACATCAAGATTTTGAATGTGATCAAGGCAAGGTTTGATCAGAGCATGATTAGCAACAGTGATTAACAACAGTGTTATCATTAGCAAAGTAATTACTGTTCCACAACACTGAGGGTGTTACATAGGCCTAGCTTCTTACCCTTATTATGTTTTCTATCTTGTAGTCCACTATATATAGCCTCCCCTTCCTTTTGATACAATGCATAAATGCTTAGTAGCGGACGTAAGACTCGCGGGTATGCTAGATACTCACCCTTGCTTTATTTCCCCCTTTTTGTTTTGCCTGATCGGCCGCTGTAGTCGACGTTGGAGCCTTGGAGTCCAGGAGCAGGAGATCCCCGATGCCGACCAACGCAACGTGAACATCCCCGATGCCTTCTACGACGTCGAGTTCTCCGTTGACCAGGAGTAGTTTGGAGGTTCCCAGGCAGGAGGCCTCGCCTTTTCGATCGTTGTTGTTTTTGTGCTAGTCTTGTTAAGGCAGATCATGTGTACCTTGTGTCTGTACTCAGATACTTTTGCTTCCGCTAACTTTGTGCTTTCGAGGTGTTGTATTCGAGCCCTCGTGGCCCCAGGCTTCTATTAAACAGCTTGTATTATTTTATTTTGTAGGGTTGTGTTGTGATATCTCATCGTGAGTCCCTAATCTCGATCGTGTACCTTGCGTGTATGATTACTGTACACGGTCTGATTTTGGAGGCATCACAAACCTCAACCATAGAACAAGAAGTTCCTATCACTCTAGAGACTAACAAACCTATGAGCTTAGATGACATCACCACCACTTTAATTAATGGTAGTGGTTTGGATTTTGATAATTGTAGTCTCTCAGAAGTTATCACCTTTTTGCAAAGAATGGCTAAAGACCCCCCACACTAGCACACTTAGCATTGCCTTTACCGAGCATATTACCAATGCTCTTATCGAAGATAGGGAGGAGAATCTCAAGCTTGAGACGTCTTTCCCTAGGAAGCTAGAAGATGGTTGGGATCCCATAGTACAAATTAAATTAAATAACTTCTCTTGTTATGCTTTATGTGATGTTGGAGCTAGTGCCTCCGTTATGCCCAAAAGAATGTATGATATGCTTAATTTGAAACCTTTTGATACTTGTTCTTTTGGAGTTTGCCTTGTTGATTCTTCCGTGAAGAAAACTTTAGGAAGGATTGATGATGTGCTTATTATTTTCAATGATAATTATGTTCCCATTGATTTTCTTGTCTTGGACATTGAGTGTGATCCCTCATATCCAATTATTTTGGGAGATCCTTTTCTTCGCACCGTTGGTGCTATCATTGAAATGAAAGAGGGGACCATTAGATTTCAGTCCCCCCTCAAAGAGGGAATGGAACACTTCCCTCGAAAGAAAATCAAGTTACCTTATGAGTCCATTACACGGGCAAGCTATTCTTTTGATATTGATAAAACTTGATCTTCTTGTGTCATGCCTAGCTAAAAGGCATAAAAGAAAGCTCTTGTTGAGAGGAAACCCAAGATGTTTTTATTTTTCAGTGTTAATGGTCTTGATGTTTGTTAATACTGTAGCAACATCATTGTATCTTTATTTTCAACCTTTGTGCCAAGTTTGAGCCTCCGATTGCAAGAAAGTTCAAAATTGTGACATGCTGTCCAGAAACAGATTCTCTCCCCTTGACGGAAAAATTCGGCTAAAATCATCAGATCATCTTTTTTATCTGATTTGTTTTCACAGTGTACTCCATACAATTAGCTTCCATGCATCTGTTCTGAGTTGTTTGATTTTAGTTGCAGAAGTACCCCGAAAAAATTATCTACTACCTGCTGGTCTGTTTTTCGCAGATTCAGCCACGTTTTGCCTTTCCTTCATTTTGGAAACCTTAAGCTTGCTTTTTATTTGGAATTTTTTTTTGAAAATCTTTAGAAACAGTAGCTATTCAAGAATATCTTTATTTCCAGTAGAGAAAAAATATATTTTATCATGGGTACTAACCACTCTAATCAGCTTATGATGAGTTTCGTATGAAGGAAGTTTTCAAGTATGCGAACGAAGATGATGAAAGAAGATTCGGGAGTGTCAAGCGCTCAAGCTTGGGGATGCCCCCATGCACCCCCAAGAAATATGCAAGGAGACTCAAGCATCTAAGCTTAGGGATACCCCCGGGCATCCCCTTCTCCATCAACAATCATCAGTTCGTCCTTCTCCATGCTATATTATTATTGCTTCATATGTTATATGCTAGACTTGGAGCGTCTCGCTCTTTACTTTTTAGTTTGTTTAGTTTTTCTTGTTGTTCATAACAAGTTGGATCCTAGCCTTCATTGTTTGGGAGATAAACACGCTCCACCCCACCGTAGAACACAACATAGGCTTGCATGCTTATCTTATCTTTTGTGTGTGTTCTATATCTTTTCATAGCTACTGTCATGTTAGTTCTTAGTTTTCATGCTTATCTTTTTAAGAGATTTTATTTAGGTTGTTCTAGGAACTCTTTTAGCCTTCATGTTTATCTTGTTTAGAGAGTTGGCTTGTTGCACTGAGTTGTGTGTCTTTCATGAGTAGGTAATTAAGGTTGCTATTACAAGTGTAGTAGTAACATGCAATAGTTTTGAGGTTTTGATTAGACAAACTAGCAAAGTAACCCACGCATTTGCGCCGCTAGATTCTTGTTTGTTACATATTTTCTAAATTTTATTTTGCATCTTACATTATATATATAGGTGTCAATTTAATATTGAATATAGTGAGAACGACATTGTTCAATTCAAGATATCCATATGCTAGCATTTAATAGTCATATACGAACATGAAATTCAAATACAATTTGAATTAAACACTTACTCCCTTTTCATTTTAAACCTACCATTTTAGCGTACTCTAATTCTAGTTTTACCTAGGGGATCGTTTCACTTTCAATATTTACTTTTTGAAAACATTGTCATATATTTTTATAATATTGTTATGTTATTTTCTATGGAGACTATGCATCAATCTGAAATGAAGCAAAAAAATTTATTGACTTATTTTCTAGGTTGTGAAAACTCCTCGGCGCACTGGGTTTGAAATATCATTTTTAGTCGTTTGTATATTCCGAGAAAAATACTTACCCAAACCTTTCCCATTTTATTCGTTCATCAACTTTGATTAGCCAATTTGAAAGCTATATCTTGGTGAGCGTTCATTAGTGTGAAAACTATATAGTTATTGCCAAGCTCACTTGCTCTTTGTTGTTTGTTCCATTTTCTCCTCCTTCAATTGCCATATATTTATCAAATATTAAGCCTGACTATAACACGGTGAGATTGTGCTCTTTATCTTATTCTCCATACCAAAACCTACATATCCAAATTTATCTCGTTTGGCACACGTTGTGTGAGAAAAAAAACTTTACATCTATTTAAATCTTGTAAGATTTTAATTAACTTTGTTCTATCTTAATTTTATGTTTTTCTCTTAGCCCACATAGTATTGAATTATGGTATGTGGCTATGTACTTGTACATCAATATTATTTCTGGATAAGTAAATATGGTCGATACCTATATAAATGTATGATAAGCACAACTTTGAAAGACCCATAAAAAAAGTATGTGCCTCATAGGAAAAAATGAGATACTTTAAGAGATATATTATTTGGTGACTCAAATCCTTTAAAATTCGATATCTCATATATTTGTGAAATATTAAGCCTGACTATAACACGGTGAGATTGTGCTCTTTATCTTATTCTCCATACCAAACCTACATATCCAAATTTATCTCGTTTGGCACACGATGTGTGAGAAAAAAAACTTTACATCTATTTAAAATCTTGTAAGATTTTAATTAACATTGTTCTATCTTAATTGTATGTTTTTCTCTTAGCACATATAGTATTGACTTATGGTATGTGGGTATGTACTTGTTCATCAATATTATTTCTAGATAAGTAAATATGGTCGATGCCTATATAAATGTATGATAAGCACAACTTTGAAAGACCCATCAAAAAATTATGTGCCTCATAGGAAAAAATGAGATACTTTAAGAGATATATTATTTGGTGACTCAAATCCTTTAAAATGGCGTCTCAAAAGAGTTAAAAGAATACCATAAATATTTCACAAAAGAATATCGCTTAGCAATCACATCCAATATACGCATCCATTTGGCCAAGATAGCTGGGTGCACCGTGAAGAAAAAAAATGCCTATATGTGGGTTTCCAATCGAAACCTGCGGCGGCTCCCTCACATGTCGTGCATGTATCAGACTCATAGATAGATTGTGTAGGTATCAATATATATGGTTTCTGGTGATCTTTTTAGCTGTAGAGTTTATCTAGTGTGACTTGTGAGATTCTTTGGTATTTATATCATTTGTCCCTGTCAAACTGGTGCCACTGAGATGGCTTGCCTTAGCACCCCAATTGGGTTTTGTGTCTTCAGATGCAGTTTCAGTACTTCAATACAACAGCCACATCTACTTACCCTTGTCACCAAAAATTATCTGAGGTATATTTTGATGAAGTGCTCGGATCTAAAAGGAAATCTGACATTAGAACTAAAACTGGACAACGTACATAAATCTAAAGTTCATTGGCATCCTAAAACATTGGCCAATTGTGTTATATTCCTGAAAATATTGATCGCATGCAGGTAGCCATTAGCAGTAAGATGAACAGGCCAGAAAATGACGGTATATGTAGTATGTTAAACTATAAAATGAACAATAAGAGAAATCGTTGAAAGTGTTTCCATAGTTAGGTAGTACGGAGTATGAAGTTCATATACTACATGATTCCATGGTCACATATCTACGAAAAATATTAGCTTGAATATGCATCCTTTTGTTTGAAATAGAGGTGATCATAAGGAATGGAGTGATTCCACTTTTACAACTTTCTATTACCCAGTACTTGTGACAATGTGTCAAGTTTTACTTTTACTATTCCTTTGCAATTATGTAACTTTGACATTGTTAGTGCTTCAAATGCCAATTAATTAACTCAGAATTTCTCAATTTCTTTTAACTCAAGACCGTATTCAACCTGGGTGTTTTCCTATATCCTCTTGACCAGAAACTGAAATTCTCTCTAATAAATTGTATGTCATGAATACCAACAAAATTTTCCTTTGATACATATTGAAGTATTGACTTGTGTGGTAAAATGGTTCTGGAAATAATTTATGATGGGTGTGAAAATAAGATTAGCCTGGATGTACAGTCAATAGTAGTGGATATAGGATTCGCAGTTTGGTAGCTTGAAGTACAAAAAGACATGGGAAACACAATTAGCTAGTTTATAAACCGAAAAATAATTATCTACTTTGTAAACCGTACATACTGGTGTATATATGCATGTTCTGACCAACTCCAAATTAAATTCGATACAAATAGACAAACTGATTTATGAATGTAGTCTAAGCACATTAATCCAGAGAACCCAACCACCCCGAGCATGAATCCCTTACTCTAGCATCTAGTATTTCCATCTGTTCATCGTGAATTGAATGTTATTCATCCAAATATGACTACATATGTGATTAAGATATGTGTGTAAAAGATGACCAAACCTAAGACCAGATGGAGCATATATGCGTTAGGAGCTGGAGCACGGCAAGCATCACCCATATGACGAAAGAGGGCGCACATATATCAAATTCGGAGCTGGTGCCCAGGTCTTGGCCATGGAGTAGCAGTGCAGCCGTAGCTTGTGCAACTTCTAGTTCTTCGCCAAGCTAGCCGAGGATCACCACGAACGACTGCCCCTCCCCTGAAAGCACCATGCTTTAATCCAGTGATTGAGATTCACCTCAGTCGATGATCTAACATATGAGCCATGGCGTGGACATTTAGTTTTGAAGGCTGAAGATTATGTGTCTGGTCTTGCCGGCCGTGTTGTCACTGGACCCCGGCCGCGTTCTCGTTGGTGAATTGGATGTTGAGGAAGCATCGTCCGGCGTAGGACTCTTTTCTGCGGTACTTGATGGTCATTGCCATGGCACCACCTCTTCCTTCTTGTTGGAGATCTTCACCGTCTTCCTTGCGCGCCGTAGTCAGGTCCAGGGTGTTTCACATCGACAACTACGCCCGTAAGCCATTGGTTGTACAACATCAAGGAATTATAAACCCTAGCCGCCGAGGTTCTCTTCAATTACTGTCATGGGGCATCGGCGTGTACAACGTAGTCCAAACTGGACTCTATTTCTTGCGTTGTTCCTCCTTGTACAGATATATCTTTCTTTTTTTCGCACATGAAAGTACTTGGCCATGAGCCCATGACTATGGTATAGTTTTTTTTAATAATACATTTATTAAAAAAAATTCAGAAATAATGCACGTTTTCAAAAAATTTCATAAATAATACACCATCGGCCACGGCGTGGCCAACTGGATCCAGTTGGTCACGGCCTGGCCGATTGGATCCAGTTGGCCACGCCGTGGCCGATAGGATGCCAGTCGGCCTAGCCGTGGCCGACTGGAACGCAGCAGCTGTTCTATCGGCCTAGTACCCATGCAGTCGGCCTGGCTGTGGCCAATTGGCCCAGTTGGCCAGCCCGTGGCCGACTGGATAAAAAAAAGTTTTTGCTAAAAAATATATATGCACCATTGGCCTCACGAACTTTCGGCGCTGAGGACACTGGGATTGGGATGGTGAGGTGACCGGGATTGGGATGCTTTCGGTGGTGAGGTGACAGGGATTGAAACGCTTTCGGCGCTGAGGAGACAGGTTCAGACACTTTCGGGGCTGAGGAGAGAGGGTTGGGACGCTTTCGGCGCTGAGGAGACATTGATTGCGCTAACTTTGAGGAAAGTAGTAGCGCACTGAGGCTCGTCGGTTCTTTAAAAAGACCTCATATTTGCCTCTTTTTCTCCTCATTCACTATTCTCCTTTCGCAGTGATGGGTGAAGGCTCAAGCTCGAAGAATAAGAAGAAATCAAGTGGTGCATCACCAAAGCTGGCTGAAGATAGTGATGATGACTTTATGCCAAACAAGCACGGAAACTTATCGTGGAAAAAAAACAGGTAACAGTGCTGCATCAGTGTCATCCAAGAAGAAGAAATCAAGCGATGCATCAGCAAAGCCCGCTGAAGATAGTGATGATGACTTTATGCCAGACAAGCACGGAAACTTACCGTGGAAAAAAAAACAGGTAACAAGGATGCATCAGTGTCATCCAAGAAGAAGAAATCAAGCGAAGCATCAGCAAAGCCCGCTGAAGATAGTGATGATGACTTCATGCCAGACAAGCACAGAAACTTACCGTGGAAAAAAAAGTGTTGATGACTTTATGTACTGTTAGCGATAAGCACTACGTTGTATCTTACTTTCAGTTTAAGTGGTTTCATTTAATTTATGTCGTACCATGTCGTACGATTATTAGCAAGAATAATGATGAAGAGTTGATGTAGTGAATAGGCATAAGTCTCATACATAGAATAGGCATATGTCTCATACATAAGCATAGGCATAAGTCTCATACATAGAATAGGCATAAGTCTAATACATATAATAGGCATAAGTCTGATAGGGAGGAGCTTCAAGGATGGCGTCTGGGACGGCGGTCAGGAAGTGTAGTAGGCGTCATCCAGCCATACCTGTGAGGTGCCCTAAATTGCCGAAGAGGAATCTCAGAACCGTCCTGATAATATTGTGTCTCCTGGGTGGGGCCTGGTGGAGGAGTCGAATACATGTCTATCCAGTCGTTCTGCTACGACATGTAATCATGTGTACTGTCCTCAGGATCTGGTTCACTAGCCCACACAGATCCAGACATAGGCGTATCATTTCCGGTTCCTGTAGGATGAAACATAAGTACTGAAGACAAATGTAGTTCCAATTATAATTATAAAGTGACATACCCTGCTGTTGTGACGCTCGGGGAAACGAGGGAGGACCATCCTGCGGGTACTGCCATGCTGAACCTCCCGCCTGGTCAGGACGGGGTGGCTGATACGGGTAGCTAGACGTGGGACCCTGCTGCTGGTACTGCCATGATGAACCTCCCTCCTGGTCAGGACGGGGTGGCTGATACGGGTAGCTAGACGTGGTACCCTGCTGCTGGTACTGCCATGCTGAACCTCCCGCCTGGTCAGGACGGGGTGGCTGATACGGGTAGCTAGACGTGGTACCCTGCTGCTGGTACTGCCATGCTGATCCTCCCGCCTGGTCAGGAGGGGGTGGCTGATACGGATAGCCAGATGTGGGACCTTGTTGCTCTACACGTGGACGCGGGTGGTGTCGATGCTCAGTGGAGGAACGCGGTGGTCGCTGTAGAGGATGATGTTGAACAACATCTGAAGTGCGGTTGCACGTGATAACATCGTAGAGAGCTCGTAACTTCTGTTGAATGCGTGCAAAACGACTCCGGTATGGAAGAAGAGGGCCTGACGATGATAAACGTGCAAGCGCATTCATCTCATCCCTCAGATCGAGTGTAATGTCAGCCTGGAATTGAAACGATGATTTAATAAGTAACCACATCAACGTATTAGTTAACTAAATGCATTTGGTAAAGAGAATATATGTTACCGCTAATTGTCTGGAGCCGGAAGTATCAAAGCTGGTGTACGTGTCCCCCGTAGCAGGGACGGGCATCACCTCAGGGCGAGAGTGCTGAATGATGCGCAACCGTGTTCCGGCCATGTACCGTCGCAAATAGACATTGAATTGATGGATATCAAACCTGGCATCCTCGTTCCAAATGCGTGTCGTGGCAGTCTCCCACTCTGTAATGTATGGCTGAACTCTCTGAAGCCACTGAGTGAGTGTCCTATTTACCCCCTTCCTTGTGATCCTAAAATTATGGTTTGTGTTCAAGAATTAAATAATACATACACCGATGGATCAACTAAATAAATTGTACGCACACATATGGAATGTTAATAATACCTGTGAATTTCTGGTGGCAGTGGATCCTCTGTAGACGGAGGGTCAACCAACTGTTGAAGAACAAATTGCCTCATAACTCTTTGTTGCGCCATCACCTCGACAAAGACATCAAACATGATCTTTGATTTTGTCATCCAATAATCCCGATCCCTTGTGCATAGAACAGAAATACCGTTGGGGTATCTTGCAGCTATGGCTTCTCGTGTATATGGCTGCCAGATCACACTAGTGTACACATCGAACTGCTCGTTTAATGCTGTGTAGGCTCGCCTTATCTGTTCAGTAGCAAACCGTCTCTGTGCAAAATAACAGTTAGCGAAAGTTAGCGAAGGATCTTTGTGACAAATTATGTTGCAATGCAAGGAATTGTAGCATGACACACACCTTGCAACGTGTCCAACACATGCCGAAAGTAGGCATGTCTATGCGAGCAGCATCGTTCAGCTCATCGGAAGGCCAACTGTCCTCAATATGTATGTTCAGACGTCCTATAGAGAACCTCTCCCACGACCACAACTGTAAAAATATAGGGCAACCGAGAAGGGCTACCTTGTTACCTGGCGGCAACGTGCAACCCTTGCACATACCTCGGTAAGTAGCCGCTAAAACCGCAGAACCCCAACTCCTCTGTGTGATATTCTTAAGCTCCACAGCTGAAGCGATCTCCAGTGCAATACCAATGTAGCGTGCGCTAATACTTTTCACATGGTTCTCTGTGAACATCACCTTCCCTAGAAGCCACAAAAGGTATGCCTCTAGGCTCCGCGTGATCTGTGTCGCTGTCAACGGTACATATGGATACCCTGGAAACATCTGAATCTGTATTGAGTAAAGAGAAGGTGTTACTAAATAAGGAAAGTACTTCTGAAACGAGATAATATATGAACACAGAAATGTGAACTTACCTGAAAATTTAGCAACCAGTCATACTTAGGTCCATGAGCCTCTGAGGCAAAGTCCGGAGCACCTTCATACAAATGCGCGAAGCGCGCTGCCATATCATTTTGCCAAGTAGATGTTGCCGCCAGAGGTCCAATGGCTGACCCCGCCAATGGTAAACCCAACAAGAAGGACACATCCTCCAGAGTAGGAGCTATCTCTCCCCAACGAAAGTGGAACGTGTGAGTCTCAGGCCTCCATCGGTCCACTAAGCAACTCAGAAGAGACCCGTCAATGGCAAGGCGTGTAGAGGTGTCCGTGGCTTCAACAAGACGCGCGAAAGGTAAAATCCCAGCCCATTTCAACCTGCATTAAATAAAACAAGACGCGCGAAAGTTTCAGCCTTTGATGTACATGATCGAAAGAATTAAATAAAACACGTACCTTTGAACCCAATCCGGGTGTATCCTCCAGTTTTCCTTTGCAGTACGAGTGATGAGGGGCTCGATCTTCTGGTGCTGACATAATTTTGTAGCACGATGCTTACTATCAATTTCCGGGTCAAGCAACGTCATTCCTTCCATTCCTGCTCTTATTTAGAGATAGTTGTACGCACAATACAAATTTGAACAAATAGTGGCAGACTTAGTACAAATTAAAACCATAGTGCGACACTTAATACAAATAAAGAACATAGTGGCAGACTTAGTACAAATTAAAACCATAGTGCGACACTTAATACAAATAAATAACATAGTGGAAGACTTAGTACAAATTAAAACCATAGTGCGACACTTAATACAAATAAAGAACATAGTGGCAGACTTAGTACAAATTAAAACCTAGCTTCTTCCTCTACCTCTTCCTCCCCTTCGTCCACGGTTGCCTCGTCCACGCACAGAAGCACCGGCAGTGACGAAAGTGAGACAACTAGTGTCCCTATGGCCAAATAAATTGCATAGAATGCATTACATAGTGCGGCCTCCCGCTTCAGATTCATCCATATCATTCCGGATCCGTTGACCCTGTCGTCTACCTCTACTTGTACGCATATTAGCTGGGTCTGGAATGTATCGTGTTTCAACAGGATTTACGGTGTTGAAGTTACCCATTGATCGAAATCCTTGCAACTCACCCGTCCAGGTATTAAGGACAACCTCTTTCAGAAAATATGGAGACACGAACGAGATTGCATCCATTCCAAGATGCCTGCAAGCACCAAGTACATGCGAGCAAGGTAGGTGTAGCAACTTTGGTTTGTTGCATGTACACTCACATGTTGGCCAGGCTTCATTTCCAATTTTGACCTCATGGGTCCTCATCTCATTTGCACATCCGAATTTGTTGTTAGCTAAGCGTACCTCAAACCTTCTTTCTTGATTTCTGATGGCGACTACAGTGTGTGACATAGCTTTTTCCATCTTTTCATCCATGTACTTCAAAACCCTCTCACAGTAACGTGTGTTAGGGTTGTTCATCATATGCATCTCAGCTTTTGCACGCCTATCTCTGAAATACTTGACCGTGCCATAGAAAATACCCTCAACCAGAGCTGTAAGTGCCAATGCCCTGTTCCCTCTGAGGACAAAGTTATTTGTTTCAGCAAGGTTGGTAGTCATGACACCATACCTTGCTCCATGTGTGTCATGCAACAAAGACCACCTCTCTAGACACTACTGGAATCTGCTGGTTTGCCGTCAGCCATAGCTGACGGCAAAGGCCACTTTAACCGACGGCAAAGGCTTTGCCGTCAGCTTGCTGACGGCAAAGAGACTGGCCACGAATTTATCGGCAAACAGGTTCTTTGCCGTCAGCTGGAAATCGACCGACGGAAAAGCCTGTGCCGTCAGCTAGGGAGCCGAGGCTGACGGCATAAACCGTTGACGGCAACGACTTAAGACCAGTCCCGTTAGGGGGTTAACGGCAGGCTTTGCCGTCAGCTGGAGTCCAGCTGACGGCAAAGCTGCTGCTTGTGGGCCATGCTTGCCAGGGGAGCTGCGATCAGTGCCACGTGGGGTCCTTTCCCTTTGCCGTTAGCCGCTGTCCAGCTGACGGCAAAGCTGACAACCTGGGACATTTGGTCGTCCCAGAGTTGCCAGATTTAACAGTTAGCTGCCACGTGTCCTTCTTTGCCGTCAGCCCACCGACGGCAAAGGCTTTGCCGTCAGTAAGCTGACGGCAAAGACTCTCTCTGTTTTTTTTAATTTAATTTCTGTTAATTCCCTGCATTTTCAGAAAACAATATAGATAACACAATTAATATTCTGCCAGGCCCTAAACAGCACCACAAGTGCATCACAAAGCATCGCAAAGCATCTAACAACATCACAAAGCATCACAATATAAATAACACAAAGTGCAAACAACAAAGATGGCATCACAAAGCATCGCAAAGAATCCCAAGTGCATCTGCAAGTACAAGTGCATTACAAAGCATCTAAGACTACAACTAGCTAGAGTCCCTGGAGCATCCATCCATGTGCCATGCTGCTTTATCAAAATCTGCATAATGAGAAGAAGAAAGAATTTAGCGCTAAGTAATTAGAAGAAGAAGAAGAACAAGAAGAAGAAGAAGAAGACAAGAACAAGAAGAAGTAGAAGAAGAAGAAGAAGAAGGACACAAGAACAAGAAGAAGAAGAAGAAGAAGAAGAAGAAAAAGATGGAGAAAAAGGAAGAATAAGAAGATTTGTTTCTTCTTAATCTATCTTTTTCTCCTCTTTCTTCTTCTCTTATTTCTTCATCTCTTCTTTGTTCTTCTCTTCTGTTCTTCTCTTATGGTTTCTTTTGAAAATTTCTAAAGTAATTATGTCATTTTTGAGCTCTAATATCAACTAATTATGCTATTTTTGCCTAACTAGAATTTACTAAGCTAACTACAGCATGGCATAGTCTAAGTTGAGCTAAGCATGTCATTTTTGAGCTCTAATATCAACTAATTATGCTATTTTTGGTGTTATCAAGTAATTATGTCATGTTTTTACCAAATAAGCAAAGTCTATGTCATTTTGTAGGTAAGTAAGCTAATTATGTAAAATTTTTATGTAATTAAGCTAATTATGCAATTTTTTGCCTAACTAGAATTTACTAAGCTAACTAAAGCATGGCATAGTCTAAGTTGAGCTAAGCAATAAGAATAAGAAGGAGAAGAATAACTAACAAATGCCAAGTCACGGAGGAGAAGCACCATCTCGGTTGGTCGCCGGGTTGGTAGGGCTCTGACCGGGAGAGGGATTGTGGGATGCGACTCTGGAATGATGCTGCAACAAGGCAAGAGTTGAAATATGTGGTTAGCATGGCAACATACAACGATATAAGTCCGTGCAAGGTTGGTCATTGAAAGGGAACTCACCGTTCCCACCGGAGAAGGCATCGGCGGAGGGGGTGGCAAACCTTGCTTCTCACACATAGCCTGCAAATTAGTTTTCGAGAAGTCAAAGAAATAGTCTTGTTGCTTCTCACACATAGCCTTGCTTCTCACACAACTGACTTACCGCAACGAAGTCGTGCATAGCCTTCGCATGGGCATTATTGCGTGCCCTCTCCTCCTCCAACAGCCTCTGGGTATTCCGGTCCCTCTCCTCCAACAAGAGTCTGGTGGCCTCCCTCTCTTTCTCAAGTGCGGCCTGCAACCACTTCTCATCATCATCCATCCAGGGTCAAATGAACTAAAGAAATAATGAAGGAAAACTAACCTCGATGGCAAGGTCAACTGGCCTCGCGCGCTGCCGTATTACAGGAGCCGAGCTAGTTTGCCTCGCCTTGATCTGAGAGAGAGGCTCAGTGATAGGGACGAAGCCATCACACATGGCCAACGTGCCATGACTCTTACCGCCACCAGAGATCATCAACGCCTCCCCATCCATAGGATTCAGGCTCGGGTCAAAGTCAGGGCCGCGCAGTTGTTTGACAACCTGAGAATAAGACGTCATCTTGTTGTAGGCAGACAGGCTTGTCTACGACGATGACCCGTCCGCCTCAGAATATGGTGTCGCCGTCTTGTACGAGCCCTTATGGGCCATGCCAAACGCGGCGTATCCCTGAGGCTCATGCTGGTTATGGTGTTTGGCCTACAAGAAAAGGCAAAGAGTTAGTACAACAAAAATAATGCACAAATGAATTAATGATGAAAGAAAACAAGGCACACATACCCATTTTTTGGCGTATTGCTTGATGTTGGCATTTCCTTGGTGGTGTGGCACACCAACCAATTGGGCACGACGCTCCTTGGCCACATTGTGGGTGGTCAACCAAGCCTCTGTGCACCACTTGTCCACTATCATCTCCCAGCAATCCATCTTATCCGCCAACCATCTCGGGGGCACCTATGAATGAAACTAAGTATTGTAACTAGCCCTAACATAACTAATAAAGAATGTAACTAAGGAATCTACGTACCTCCATGTACTCGGTCTTATCAGGGAAAAGCTTTCGACATTCAGCCTTCGTCTTCGGCTCATTTTGCTTGGCGTACCAATCTCGAACGGCCTGAACACGCATCTCATGCCTTGTGTTATTCAATAATCTCTTGCACTCTTTCTCGAGATTCTTCTTGGCCGCCTCCTCCGTCCCCTCCTCGACCCTATGGTAACTCTGCAATTATGCCATATATATGCACAGATGAATAGGAAATAACAAGATATAACATTGGATATTGTATACTTATTATTGGGTAAAATAATAGTTACCCAAAAATCAGCCAACACCTTGTCGGCCACGCTCGCGCAAACAACACCGTTCATGTGAGTGTTTTCCGGGAGCAGCGCGGCTTGGTAGTGCTCCCACTTGAGTCCTGGCTCGGGAACCATACCCTCCCCGGGCAACTGCACTAGCCCGGGAAAGTGCTCCCTAAGCAAAGCACCAAGGAGACAGTTTGGATTCCGGGTATTCTCCGGGTAATTCCACCCCCTGCATAATGAGAAGGCAAAGACATTAGCTACTTGGTGGAAAATAATGATATAAGGTACACAATAGACATCAACTTACTTCTCGCCATCTGGCGAAATCAACGCCCTGTGCTGCAACTCTAATCGGTCTGGAACTCGTGTCATACCACGTTGGTAGACCGACTTGCTGGCAGACGGGCCCTCATCCTCCGCCTCAGACCTCTCATCCTCCGCCTCAGCCCCCTCATCCTCCACCTCAACCTCAGCCTCCGCATCCGCCCCAGCCCCCTCACCGTCCCGCCCCCAACTCCCCCACTCCTCGTGTGAGGGTGTCGGCTCCTGGACGGGAGGATCCTACATCGGTGTCCGCTCCTGGACGGGAGGATCCTGCACCGGTGACACCCTTGTCTGCAGGGGTGAAGTGGCTGAGACTGAAGTAGCTGAGGGTGGTGGCGACTGGCTCCTATTAGGCAGCCTCCCTTTCCCGCGACCACGTCCTCTGCCTCTCTTCTTTCCTCCGCCTCTCCCACGGGGCTCCTCGGCAAAGCTCTGCAACAACTGTCTCCGTAGTTGGCCAGGTGCTATCCTCAACTTATCCCCGCCTGCCATGTCTCACCACCTGCAACAATACATAGTTAAATACTTAGTAAAAATTCAAAGACAATAATTAAATGAACAATAATAAATACATGAATAATTAAACAATTAATTAAATAATTAAACAAAAATGTTTGGATGCATACAAAGTACTAATAGTCGGGATCATCTGTCTCTTCTCCAAGGTCAACTGAAGCATAATCATCATCAGTATCATACGTGTCGTCATGAATGACATCGTCATCGGGTTCAGGGACATCATGTGGAAGGCCTTTTTGTAACCGATCAAGCATTGTTAGCTCATCCGGATTGGTAACCTCTTCTACTTCCACTTCTTCCTCATCATCATCTGATTCTTGTTCCTCCATGTTCAGGGTGGACGTAGAGCAGTTCCGGAGACGACGTCTCACACCACGTGATTCTTGGAAGAATTCTCCATCATATGTTATTGGGTCAATTTGAGGTTCATAATCCTCTTCGTTTGGTGGAGGTGGTCTAAGATGGGGCGGCACATCGTACACGACATACCAACCTTCCAGGTTCTTAACACTTTGACGACTGTATGGCAGATAGAAAACTTGGGTGGCCTGTTGAGCCACAATAAAGACATCATCACCGCTTAACTTCCTGTCTTGTCAGATTTCGACTAGCCCAACATGTTCATGAGCCCGTCTTGTCTTAGTAGGATCGAACCAATGACATTTGAACACAACAACATTTGGAGGATTTTCACCATAATAATGAAGTTCGTAAACTTCTTCAAGTCTTCCATAATACTCGACACCTCCCTCGCCTATAGCAGAGACACCAGAATTGGTTGTTTTTCGACCGGGCATTGAAAGCTCTTTGCTAGCAGTACGAAAGCGATACCCGTTGATGTCGTACTTCTGAAATGTCCGGACCTTAAAGTCAAAACCATTTTCTATTTGTCTCAATTCATCGTCGACTTGCTCATCTGAATTAGCTATTTTTTTGAACCAAGAGATGAAACCGGGATAGGCGCCTCCTATCTTTTCAAGAAGTTCATACTCGAGAATGGATTCTTTTTCGTTTGCAACACCATTCGAGAACTGTTCGACGTATCGACTGTATCAATTAATAACAGTTGTTAGACACAAAACTTGTTAAAAAGTTGCGAAACAATGTATCGAGGACTTACTCGATGTACGGCCGAACTTCTGTTAAGTTGTTCAATATATACATCGTTAGTGTGCGCCACTCCTCGACGCCCAGCAACTTTGATTTTCCCACACCAGAAGGAGCGAGCTTCCCTTTGAAGAGGCTGAGTTTGGATTCACGTCGTTTGGGGTCGCCCACATCGTACCGAGGCTTTGGATTATGCAAGCTGTGCAAAGTGGCATCATAGTGTGCTGTTACGAAGTTTGCCGCCTCCTCGGTAATGAACGCCTCGGCCATCGATGCTTCAATTCTACGTTTATTTTTACATTTTGCTCTAAGTGTCTTCTGCATTCTTTCAGTTGCATAGCACCAACGATTTTGCACAGGGCCACCCAATCTTGCCTCGGTCGGGAGATGCAAAATCATGTGTTGCATCGGATTAAAGAAGCCCGGTGGAAAAATCTTCTCTAACTTGCAGAGCAACTCAGGCGCCAACTCTTCCATGTCATCTATCACGGCACGCGACAACTCTTTAGCACAAAGAAAACGGAAGAAATAACTTAACTCTGCCAATACTAGCCATTCAGACTCTGGGATATAGCCGCGCAACATCACTGGCATTATCCGCTCAAGCCATATGTGCCAATCGTGACTCTTGAGCCCAAAAATTTTCATTTTTTCAATGCTCGCTCCCCTCGCTAGATTCGCAGCATACCCATCAGGGAACAACAACTTTTGTTGCACCCACAAGAGGATTTCCCTTATTTCTCCCTTCTCGAGATTGTACCAGGCAGGTGGCTTGGACCAATTTTTTCTTCCTTTAGGTTGTCGCATGTTTAGTGATGGCCTATCACAAAGAGTCTCCTGGTCAACTCTAGCCTTTGTATTATCTTTGCCCTTATCAGTGCCGAAAAATGTGCCAAGAAGGGCCTCGGCGATATTCTTTTCAGTGTGCATCATGTCAATGTTGTGTGGTAGTAAGAGGTCTTCAAAGTAGGGGAGATCCCAGATGCATGGCTTGTGGGTCCAGGCGTGTTCCTCATTATAACCCAAGAAATACCCTGGACGGTTTGGATCAGGCTCCATAGATTTTAACTGTTCATGAATTTGTGTGCCCGTCAACGCAGGTGTTGCCGAGTGTTTGACAACTTTACCTTTCATGAAATTCTTCTTGTCTTTTCTGAATGGATGGTCCATAGGCAAGAACTGTCTATGCAAGTCAAAGCAGGAATACTTTCCACCCGCCGGCAACCAATGAAACTTAAGAGCTGCTTTGCATTGTGGGCATGGGAACCTTCCATGCACACACCAGGTAACGAAAAGCGCAAATGCCGGCAGATCATGCAACGAGTATTGGTACCAAACATACATTTGAAAGTTCTCTTTCTTAGCTGCGTCGTATGTGTTGACCCCATTCACCCAAGCTTCTTTCAAGTCATCCATCAGTGGTTGCTTGTACACACTCATATTCTTCCCCGGATAGTTTGGCCCTGGAACTATCAACGTCAGAAATATGTGCTTTCTTTGCATAATGGACGATGGTGGAAGATTGAGCGGAATAACAAACACAGGCCAGCAACTATATTGGGTAGCTGTCATACCAAAAGGATTGAACCCATCGAGACCGATGGCGACTCGGCAATTCCTTGGCTCTTTAGCTTTTTCCGTATGTTTAGCATCAAATGCCTTCCATGCGTCACCATCCGAAGGGTGTACCAACATCGGATCTCCGTTTTCATCTAATTCTTTCCTAATTCCATGTTGGTGCCATGTCATCTGTTTTGCTGTTTCTTCGAGCATGTAAAGTCGTTGAAGTCTTAGTAGGATCGGAAGATACCGTAGAACACTCACAGGGATTTTTCTCTGCTTCTTCTCACCTTCACCGTTTTCTACCTCAACATATCTGGAGGACTTGCAAAATGGACAATATGTTTCGTCCACATACTCTTTCCTAAATAAGGCACATCCTTTCTCACAAGCATGTATATGCTCATTCGGCATCTTGAGTGCACTAAGGATTTTGTCTGACTCATATAGGTTTGAAGGCATAATATGACCTTCGGGTAGAAACCGCCCAAATAGGGTCATCATTGAGTCAAACAGGTCTCTTCCAATGTTGAATTGGGCTTTCAGAGCCATTACTTGTGAGATGGCATCTAGCTGAGAAATCTTAGTGTGCTCGTGAAGAGGACGTTTTGAAGACTCCAACATGGCATAGAAGGCCTTTGCGGATTCCTCCATCTCTTCGTCCTTGTTCCGAGCATCATCAAAATCATTGACGATGTCTTCAATCCCTGTACCATAATCCTCGGTGCGCCGACGCAAAACTTTGTCTCGATTACGTTGGGCCGACTCACCATGAAATGTCCACAAGGTATAGCCGGGAGTAAAACCACGCATCTGCAGGTGTTTACCCATTACATCCTTTGTCTGTCGCGAATAATTCTTGCACTTAGTGCAGGGGCACCATGTTTTTGGCTGGCCTTTAGAAAATGCCGTTTGCAGGAATTCATAGGTTTGGCTCAACCATTCATCGGTCATGTCTTTCTGACTAGGGTGACCGGAGTACATCCATTCACGATCAGTCATTCTGTCAAGCTAGCTATATAGTATCCACATATGAACAATATAAATTATCAGTTCATCAAGTATGTCAAATTAATTATGGTCATTTTTTAATCATGGTTAAAACATTGGGATGCACGGCATGCACACCTACCAGCTACTAGGTAAAGATGGGTCCTAATCCCACCCGAGTATGTGTAGATTAGGTCATTTTCCCATGCTCTGCTCCCGATCCAACGCAAAATTTCGGCAGCACCTCCCCGCTGTTCTCCTAATACACGTCTCGAAAACTAACCGAGAGTATGTGTACTCGGAGAACAACAAGGAGGCGCTGTCGAAACTCTGCATCGGATCCGGAACAAAGCATGGGAAAATGACCCAATCTACACATACCCGGGCTGTCCATGGATAACGTTGGACAATTCGAAAGAATCATCGTTATAAATATGCAAATGCATGCATAGTTATAACCGTAACCCTTTCGAACGGGAGACACATATTGGTTACGCGAAGACTTTGCATTTCAATACTAAAACTACCTATCTAGATAGTGTCATCGGCACGAAGGCCGGAACAGAGCAATATAAAGGTGGAGAAGGAAGAGTTAACAAATGTGCTCACTCTCGAATGCAGTGGAGGTCGTCGAAAACCAAACCCTCGCGAAGCTACTGCACATTTAAATGCAATCAATCAAAAAAAATACGCACTCGCGATATCACTACTATAAAGCTAATACCCTGGACGGTTTGGATCAGGCTCCATAGATTTTAACTGTTCATGAATTTGTGTGCCCGCCAACGCAGGTGTTGCCGAGTGTTTGACAACTTTACCTTTCATGAAATTCTTCTTGTCTTTTCTGAATGGATGGTCCATAGGCAAGAACTGTCTATGCAAGTCAAAGCAGGAATACTTGATAGGCTTATTTGACATGAACATTTTGATAGGCTTATTTGACATGAATATTTTAATTGAAGATGCCCATTAAGAGTTTGTCAAATGTATAGAAAATTTTCTGCTTTGCATCTCACAATATTTTTCTTTTCTATTCTTCTTTCCTATTGGCTAACAACTAATAACTAATAAAAACAGAAGATAATGAATAGTTTGTAATTTGCTAACAACTAATAACTAATAAAAACAGAAGATAATTAATAGTTAAATAAGAAGGAAAATGTTGCTAAACTAATTACACTAAACTAATAACTAATAAAAACAGAAGAAAATGTTGCTAAACTAATTACACTAAACTAATAACTAATTACACTAAACTAATAAAAACAGAAGATAATTCAACTAATAATACAAAAGAAAACTAAAAACTAATTACACTAAACTAATGAACAGGGAGGAGGGGGTGGTGGCGGCGGCTCACCTGTGGCACGGTGGAGGAGGTGGTCGCCGGCTCGGGGCGGCGGCGTTGCGGAGGAGGAGGTGGTCACCGGCGGTGTGGGCGGCGTTGTTTGGGTGGGCGACCACCTCGGGCGACGGCGGCGGCAGCAGGGGAGGGATCCGGCGTGGGAGGGGGGCGGGGGCGGGGGGGGAACGGGTTCCGGCTGGGGTGGGCACCGGCGGGGGCGGGCTCCGGCGGGGGCGGCGGCGACGGTGAATCAACGAGGAGGCGGCGGCGGCTGGGGCTCGGGGGTGGGTGGTGTGTGCGCGTGAGAGAGAGAGAGAGGGTTGGGGGGATGGGGGGTTATCTGTTCGGGTCTTTGCCGTCAGCTAGCTGACAGCAAAGCCTGGGGCGGTTAGGGCTTGCCCGAGTGTGGGGGCGTGGCGCTCTCGTTGCCGTCGGCTCGCCTTTGCCGTCAGCTTGGCCAGCCATAGCCGTCAGCTGGCTGACGGCTTTGCCACAGCTGACGGCACAACATCCCTTTGCCGTCAGCCCGGGCTATGCCGTTAGCTTTTCTTCCGGCTGACGGCACCTATCCTATGCCGTCAGCCCCGTGAAAATGCTGACAGCAAAGACGGAAGCTGACGGCAAATTAGCTTTTTCCAGTAGTGAGAGGCTCATGCTCTATCCATTGTTCAAATGTTTTAATAGTCCTCCCAAGCCTTCTCCTAGTACCCGGTGGGTCAAATCCTGGCAAGTCGCAAAGCCCAACTGATTCTTCCTCCACGGCAGCTGTTCCTGTTGCTAACTGTGCAGCTACTGCCGCTACCTGTGCCCTCACAGCTGCATCTCGTGCAGCTTTCCTGTCCCTAACATGTCTCTGTGTGCACACATTAAGTCTTTGACGGATCAAATTGTACTTCCATACCTGATTCTGTTTGCACAGTTTTTTGAAAAGATTCATACGGTTCTTATTTCTGAACTGAGAGAAGAAATTGGCACCGAGATGACGCATGCACCATCGACTCTGCAAGTCAAGCCATGGAGTTTGTTCATCAGGCCCAGGGTTTGTCAGTTTCTTTATCGCACTCAATATACCTGCATGCCTATCATGAAGGATGCACACATTCGGCTTATTCTGCACAACTGCTATTTTCAATTTCCTGAAGAACCATGTCCAACTTTCAATGTTCTCGCTCTCCACAAAAGCAAATGCAAGTGGGACAACTTGATTTTGGCCATCTTGACCAATAGCGGTCAGGATCTGACCCTTGTACTTGCCGGTGAGAAAAGTGCCATCTACACAAATCACCGGTCGACAATGAATGAAAGCTTGTATGCAGACACCAAAAGAGAAGAACAGTCGATGCAAAACCTTCACAGTGGGAAACTCTGGCATGAAAAAGTCTTGGATGTTGACATATGTGCCTGGATTCCTCCCATGCAGTGTTTGAAGAAGCCGCACAACAGAGTCATATGCATCAAAATATGAACCAAATCTTGTCTCAAGCGCCCTATGTTTAGCCCTCCATGCCTTGCCATACGAAATATTATAGTTCAACCTGCCGAACACTTTTGTCTGGATAGCCTTCACTTCCATCGCTTTGCACTCCACTATCTCGGTGTAAAACAACCGAGCATTAAGCGTGGACGAAAGGTTACCATGATCTTGAGGGATACTGGGAATAACACATGTGTGATGCACTAAATCACTTATCACCCAACTTGTGTCGTACTTAGGGAGATAGGCATGCACCCTGCTGGGACATTCCATGTTCGTGCATACCATTGTTAAGTATTTCTGACTTGACACCTTAGTACTGAAAACCCTTTTGGTGGACATTGCCCAGTTAATGATTGCATCCTTCAGGGCTTCCTTGTTGGGATACATAGCACCCGTCGCAATGTTGTTCTGGTGATATAACCAGGCAGAATCATGCCCATCGTTCACATTCATTGCAGATGAGAAGTCCTGATTCCATGATGCAGGATTAGGCACCTCCTCTGCATTTTCTTCTTCATCCGACTCGTCGGAATCATCGGCCTCATCATTTGTATCATCATCTATATCTTCTTCTTCCATCTGGTTTTGCATGTGTCCATCCACCTCATCTGCATCTACCTCCCCACTGTCATACCCATTCGCAATCTCTCCTTCTACCTGACTATTTTTTCCTGACACATATGCATCATCTCCATCATTTGGCCTATGTATCCTTTCACTTCTCTGCCCAGGATCGTAACCACCATGCCCTTCAGGAGGACTGACCTCCTTCAGAACGGGAAGCACTAGGGCGACAGGATTGCATCCCCTGTTTGCACAACCTTGCATCCAGTTCACCCACTGAGAGCGCCGCTCTATTGGCCTCAAATAAAAGTACAAATTTGAACTTGACCGGGTCCACAATGCATGAACACCGACGGTGTATTTTTCAGTATTAAGCCCTAAAGAGGTTGTCAACCAGTCTATCACCTGACTAATTGACCATTTTTGAGGGTCAGTCAGTGGCACCTCTATGTACTCAAATTCACTAAGATCAACTCCTATCTCATTTGTTTGGACAGTACCATGACCATAGTAAAATACGAACTTCACAATATCTGACATGTTTGCTGACCTACAAAATTATTCAACCTTCATTAATAAGACCGAATAAATTAATCCGCACATCGCACATCTAAATACACTATCGCCCCAACTAAATAAAATATTCACACATCTAAATACACTATCGCCCCAATTAAATAAAATATTCACACATCTAAATACACTATCGCCCCAACTAAATAAAATATTCACACATCTAAATTTATTGTATCTAAATATAATGGTCACACTATCGCCCCAACTAAATAAAATATTCGCACATTTAAATACTCGCACCAACTAAATAAAATATTCACACATCTAAATTTATTGTATCTAAATATAATGGTCACACTATCGCCCCAACTAAATAAAATTTTCGCACTTCTAAATACACTATCGCCCGAACTAAATATAATGTACGCATACATACATATATAAACGGATGAACTAAATAAATTGTGCGCGCATATATTTTGTTCAAACTAACCTTGAAATACGACCACCACCTCCGCAGCGCTTCACTTGAACAGCGGCACCACCATGAACACAACCACCTCCACCACCACCATGAACACCACCTCCACCACCACCATGAACACCACCTCCACCCCCATCACCTCCACCACCTCCACAAGCTATCCCATCAACAGATCGAGGTATCCCTAACCTTCCTAAGCCATATGGAATATAACTACGGTGGAAAATGGGCTAATTATTGGTTCGAAATGGAGTATTAATTGGAGCAAAGTTGAACTCGTGAGAGAGAAGAAAGAAGGAAAGAGAGAAAGGAAGAAGAAGAGAGAGAGGAGAGGAAGAAGGAGTGGCCAGCCGCAGCAGCCTTTCGGCCACGCCAGGGCCGAGTGGACTTGTCGGCCACACCGAAGCCGACTGCATGCCTAGGTGGGCCGACTGGCAGCGCAGCCCCTAATCGGCCACGCCTAGGCCGACTGGGCTCTAATCGGCCAGGCCGTGGACAACTGAGTCCAGTCGGGCAGGCTGTAACCTAGGGTGTATTATTTTTGCAAATTTTTAAAAACGTGCATTATTTTCCTAATTTTTTTAATAAATGTACTATTTTAAAAAAATTCCATGACTATGGCTATCCTCATATTCACTTACCTGCCACAACGTGACGGTTTAATCTTTTGGTACACATAAATATTTAAATATGTTACGTAATTTTTTAAATCTCAGCCGTTACTACTCCAATCAAACGGTGGAAAAAATATTAACACATGTGGATGAATGTGAAAGCTTGTTTGTCTCTTGTTTTAATTATATAATAGATAGATATTTGGACATCAAGGTGGCAAGAGCTTGAGCCTATTAGTGATAGCTGTCGTATTTTGGGCAATCCATGCTTATTTTCAGAACCTACAAAAAGTAGTTGAGAACTCTAGCTACTAGATTGATCGCTAACCTCTGGAGGGGTTGGAATATATAGAGTACCCTCACGTACCATGGGTCGAGGATGCGCAAGGATAACCAAACCCCCATACACTCCTCCTCGGGGTACTCATCTCTTTGTGAACCTCCCGATTAGATAGAGAATTACCGATAATAAGTGCATGAGTTCTTACTTCGCCGGTGCATCCAAACTCTTGGCACGATACGCTCTGTCATCATAAACCTCGCTACATCTTCCTCAAAACAGCCACCATACCTACATATCAAGGCATTTCCATAGCCTTTGCGAGATACATTGCCATGCAACATCCACCATATCATGACTTGATCTTCATGTCATACATTCTTTTGCTTGATCGAGGAGCCGCATGATAGTTGGCCTTTTCCCTTATCATTGCTACATGACGCGCTAGTATCATTGCATATCCTGCTAGAATGAGCTCTAGGTCTTCATGAGGAAGCAAGTTGTATGCACCCCCACTAGTTCCATTAGAGAGCTTACCTTAGCTCGCATGTGCATCCGTTGCATGGAAATATCTACTCCTCACATCAAATCTATCATTTGGCCTTCGCTCGCCTATGATTGTCCTCATTGATGTGAGCCTTTCAGTCCTTTTTTTGTCTTCCTTCTCCACCATTTCTCTCTTTGCCATCCTAAGTGCTAACGTATCTTTCTTGCACTCATTCATTGCATGAGTGCTCAAAGTCGAAAGGGAAAGGAAACGTTTGACTTGTACCTGACTAGTGGTCTGGGGATGAGTCAAGATAAGATCCCAAAGGAGACCAAGTGTGAAGTTTTAGTAGATTGAGTTCTCAATTAAACTATATATATATATATATATATTTACTCTCCTAATCCATGTCCCATTGCTTGCATCAAAATACCATTTGGAGACATTTGAGTCACGGACAGCAAGAGCTCTTACATCTTTATGTTTATACTTTGCTAGAATTAATACTAAGACTCTTGCTTGTTATTATCTTGACTTGAATTGCATATCTTACTTTCTTTAATTTGAAGTTCTTATATGTGTGTTAGCATGTCACCACAGTAATTATCTGTGTTATCATTTACCTACTCCAGGACGAGCAGGAATTCAGCTTGGGGATATTGATACGTCGCAAACGTATCTATAATTTCTGCTTCTTACATGCACTTTTATGTGACATTGCTACATGTTTTGCTACACTTTTATATCATTTTACACATATTTGAACTAACCTACTAACTCAGTGCATTCAGTGCCAGTTTCTGTCTGCTGATGTGTAAGGCCCAATATGCGGTACTGTTCCAGATCTAGATGTTTCCATCCAGATCCGGGGACGAAGCACATATCGATCCCACCGCGACATATGACGAAGTCATATGCCTCGGATTTCCAACATGATATCACAACATTACAACTACAAGGATACAACATCTCATACAATCGACATACAATTGTCTTAAGTACAATACATCAACGGAAGATACATGTCTGAGTACAGACTAAAATCAAAGGCCTAGTGGCAAAATGAAAATCATCGATCACTATAACCACACGGGTCCAGGCTATCCGCTGGGATCCGCCTAACTAGTCGTCGTCGAGTCTCCATGTGAAACGTCGATCACCATACCTGTTGTCGATCAAGAACCCTAAAAAGAGTTTGGGGTAGTATCATGAGTACAGAAGTACTCAGCATCCAACTCTAGTGGTCAACTGACCCAGCAAGGACTTTATCACTCGTCATTCTAGGATAACTAGTAGTTTACGGTAAGGATGGGGTAAGTGGTGAGGTTTTTGCCGCACTCGCATTTATGAAGTGGTTAACGATCCCGAGAGTAAGATAAGAAGCCAAGCATTCGATGAGGAATTGCCTCCAACAAGTCTGCTATCCACCTACTTACGCAAGCATAACACCAATCCTATCCTTGTCCCCCTCTTCGCATCCCGACGAAGAAGAAGCAGTCAAGGAAAACACACGTTGATCAAGTTATATTAAGATTATCTCAGTTGTTGTTGTCTATGAACAAGGAGTAGGTCTCAAGTCGTCGATAACCGTGGACACGGCTTCTCGAAAAGATTTAACCCTGCATGGGTGTACCAATTGCCCATTACAAGGCTCCGCACGCACGCCCATCTCTCTCAGTTTCTACCCATCACAGGTAGCCATTTTATGATTTAGTCCCGAGAGATCCGAAACGACAGGTCCCTCTAACTAACAACGTAGAAATCCGGGTGTCCCTCGGGGAGTCGACACCCAATCCAAGAGCCGGACGCGCCCTCGGATCAGACTCTTCCGTATGTCTAAGGTCGGGGTTACTCTTACCTGAACAGCAGGGGACTTCCCTAGCTCACCAGTGTGGACCAACAGAGAAACCATGTCTCCGCTGGCCCAAGTTGTTTTAAAAGCTGTTGGGGGCCCAACCAAGCACACACACAGTTTCAAATGGTAAATCAGCTCGGGCCAGCTCTAGAAATGTTTGGAGCTAGGTAGGTAAGAAAAGGGGACCCCATAATATCCCACACGCGGTTAGGCACACTCATCAAGAGACACAGTACCCGAAACTCGGGTCCTAGGTGACTCGAATGGAACAAAGCGTCAGGGCGGGATAGCCTAGACCTTCCATCCTTCATCGAATATAGTCAACATTATAATAATCATATCATCCACAACAATATAATAATGTGATAGCCCAATCCAAGGAATAAAAGGATATCACTTGATAGCATCCTAGCATGCATACTAAGAAGTGGCTGAGCAGTGAGAAATAGTAACATAGCCGAACAAGGTTTGCTGGGATGTGGAGGACATGGCTATTTGGGTTTATTTGAGAGGCATGAATATGAAGTGGTAGGATCAAGCAATCGTTCTATCCTACAGCTAGGTGCGAGTGAGCTGAAAGTTATAAGCATGATATATACCCCCCTTACCTGATGAGAAGACGAAACCGAAGGTGTAGTCGATCGCAAGCTCGCATCGTCTCCGAGAGGTACCCGCGGAAGCACACAAGAAGGAAACACTGAAAAAGGCAATCGAAAAGAAAGCATATATTACTACAAAGAAATCACGAGCAAGCATAAACAAGAAAAATACAGAAGACAACGCACTACGGTATTGCATCTATCGTGAGAGCGGTTACTAGAAGGTTAAATTAGGTACTCGTCACACACGACGATACCGCACGTTTACGATGGTCCAGGTTGTTTAGCTACACAACATGAGCAAAGGTTGTTAACATGGCATCTCACTCAAGCATGACATTTCACACAATCATGGCAAGAGGTGAAACATAAAGTAAACTATTTAATCTAGTCACTTTAATGGAATTTGGTACTGTTTTGACCTAAATCATATTTTATAATTTTTATTACCAAGAAAGAGCAGCATATTCATGATCTACACAAAATTCTAGTCAAGTTACATGTAAGAAACATTTTTATCGGAGCAACGGTTAACAAGATACAGCCTATTACATTTACGGTGGCATCTGATGTAATTACCAGTAAAACAGCACGTAGACAAGTGTAAATGTCAGAACCCTCTGTTAGGTAATGTGCTAGGATCAAAGTCCTCTTGCATCATGTTAAAAATTTCAAAAGAAATCATTGAAATCAAATTCAAAAGCAAAATGGGAGAAGGACACCCCCCCAGATGAATTAATTCAAAAGGCCAGATAAAAATCTTCTCCAAAAATTAATGTTAGATTTTTGAAAAGTCTTATAAATGAGTGTGATCACATATCAAGTGATGTGGGACCCACCCCATGCTCATGGATTTTTCAAATATTCAAACAGTGCCTTCGAATTAATTAAAAACCCCTATTTGAGTTAAGATTCAAATTATTTGAATTTTAAAAAGTGCCAAACTTTATAAATGGCTAGTCTATATTATTATGAGGCCATATGAAAAGTTTTAGCATTTTAGAAAATGGCTAGGTATTTATTTTTCCTAGCCAAAAAAAATGTCAGAAGAGAAAACAGAAAAGAAAAAGGAGAAGCTTACCTGGCGCCTAGGCGAGAGAAGCCCACCCAGCCCAGCCGGCCCACCAGGGGCAGCAGGGTCTTCTTCCCCGCCCCGCGCCTCCAAGCTGCTCGGTGGAATGCCACCGAGCCAGCCGTGGACGCCACGTCGCCGCCGAGAACCTTCTAGGCCTCCCCGTGCCACCTTCTCGCGCCTGGAGACGCCCTGGAGAATGCCTCCTCCATTCCCCCCCTCCAGAGCTTCTTCTCCTCCTCCCTCGCTGTTTTCGTCGCCGCCCGAGGACCGCCGTGGAGCACGCCGCCGAGTCCACGCAACCACCGTCGTCCCCGAGCCGTGCCACCGTGTCCAGAAGAACCGCAGCAGACGTCTTCGCCGTTCCCCCCTTTAAATCGAGCTCGAGCGCCTTAGCAGACGACGCCAACTTCATCGAGACCTCGTCGGAGCCGCAGATCGTCGTCGACGAATTCGCCGGCCACACAGCTCCTCTGCCCTCCCCGACCTCTTCGTCACACTCAGGGTGAGCAGCAGCCCATTTCCCCTCAACCAACTAGCCCCCTCTCACCCTCTAGCTCGTTTCGCCATAAGAGCAGGAGCTCACCGTCGCCATGGTCGTCGGTGGGGATGCTCCTTTGCTCGCCTGTCCTCGCCGTGCTGTCCATCGCATAGCTGGCGTTCCCAGGAGGCCGTCCAGCTAGAGCATGGACGAGCACGGGCAGCGCAGCATCGACTGCGTCTAGCCCGTGGCTCCGCCGCCGCTAGGGCTCGTCGCCGACGACATTCCGGCAGCCCCTTGGCTCCCCCATGTGCACCATTCGACGCGGACGAGCATGGGGTGCACTCCAGTGCCACCCGCGTGCCAAATAGTGGCCGGAACCGCCCTCCCCGTGTTCTCCGCCGTGGACAGGCCGCCGGCGTCAAGCCGCCAGTGGGTTAGGCCTTAACCCCGCGCTAAACACCCCCTGGTGTCACTGACAGGGGGCCCAGGGCCCTTAATCCCCCCCGGTTAGTTTAAACTAACTGGGTTAATTAACCCAGTGGCTGACCACTGGACCCCACACGTCAGACCCCCCCCCCCCCTGATGTAACCCTTGCGCAAGCCTGACGCAGTAATTCGAATAAATGATTTATATAAATTCGGAAAATTCCAGAAAAAGGCTGAAAGTTTGAAAATTCATAGAAAATTCATATGAACTCCAAATTTAACAAATAATATATGAAAAATGTTCAGGAGAAAATAAGCTATCCAAATATCCAACTTTCAACCATGTTTGAGTTGATTTTAAAATGTGATCAGTAGAATTTGCTATTTGATTTAAATGGAATTAATTCAAATTCTTTTCAAATGCTTTTGCATTTTGAACCATGTCAACATATCACATTATACTTGAACTTCAGAGGCATATCATACAAATTTCAAAATGGTTCAACTTGATCAAACAATGTCAATTGTAACTTGGCTAAAATGAATTCGAATTGGAGTTTGAATTTGCAATTCAATTTGCAATATACTCCATTTAAATGGAATTGCTTCACACATCAAAGCATATACATCAAGTTTCAACCTTCAACCATGTGATTGTGCATTGTATTTACTTTGCTACCTTGTTTGTTGATTGTCGAGTAGAGGTGGAACCGGAACAGGAGGCTGCCCCCTTCGTTGAAGACCTCGAGCCCGAACCTCGTCAGCAAGGCAAGCAAACCCCATTGATCATGTCGATAAAATCCCACTTCCCTCTCATGTCTCGCTTATGCATTGTATAGGATGATTACCATGCTATGTTTCTACCGCATAGATGAACCCATTCCTTTGCATGACCTATCATTTGTCACAGTAGTAAGCAAACCACAATCCTAGCAAATGTAGGAGTTGATTGATATCATGTGGCCCCCGCAATTGTTACTGCTTATTGCATGCTTAGAGTGATACAATGATGTTACTATTATGTGAGTCGGGATGGTAGTGATAATGATGATGTTGGTGGAAAGGTGTTGGTGAATCTACCCTAATACAAGGTGAACGATGAGAGGCTGTGTAGGAGTACATAGTGGGTTGTCTCGTTGAACACCGCCCTAAGTCCGAGTTCTTGTGTGGTGATCCAAGATGAAGAGTACAACCACACATTGGGCTCACTGACCCCTCTCATCTTACTAACTCAGCCCTTTCGATGTCCAGATGTCGCAATAGTTCGGAGTTCTGGTAGGTTTGTGGCCTGCCTGCTAAGTGAGAGAACGGCTCATCCGAGACCGGCTTATGCACCACGCACACATCACTTGGGTCCACTTCGGTAAACCGGCCGGGTTCACGATAGTGGTAGCCAACCCAGGTAGGCGGCTTTCTCGGACTAGATAGGCTATGAGGTAACAGTTGTGGTGAGCATCCTCGCTGACACTTCTTGAACGGTGTCAAGTACAAAGGCGGTAACAGATGATCATGTGTGTGTAGCGGTACACCCCTGCAGGGTTAACAAAACTATTCGAATAGCCGCGTCCGCGGTTAAGGACTGCTTGGAAAGCTTAGCTTGATTATTAGACAACTTGAACTGGATACTTCTAAAACACACCAAGATAAGTGTGAGTGCTATGGCGTGCTTTCTCGTGGGCAAGTCGAGGAAGGCACCATAGTGGTGTAATTGGTTGGAGAAAGTAGTGGACTCATGTACGCTTCTTACCTCAAAGTCTGGTACTCGTAGTCCAGGACTAGCCAAGTCAAAGCTGGCACTTCTGCAAGTGAAACCCCACCTCCCTTTACCTTGATACATGTGCATGAGTAGTATAGCTCCTATGTAAGTCTTGCTGAGTACGACTTTGTACTCACGTTTGCTTATTCCATGTTTTAGATGAACCCACCTACCTGATGGTGGCTTCTACCCGAAGCTCGAAGAATGAAGACTCAGACCAAGACCAAGCTAGTGTAGTCCCAGTCAGCAGACTGGTTCCCTCGTGGAGGGCTTGTTTATAGATAAGGCTTCTCTAAGCCATTTGTTAAACTTGTTTGTACTCAGACCTACTTTGCTTCCGCATGCTTGTTGTAATGTTGGATCACAGACTTGTGATATCTGTGTGCGCTCTGTAAGAGTTATTAATAAAGATGTATACATTGTAGAGAATTGCAATGATACCTGCTGTTCATACTAGACATGTGTGCTGCGTGTATGTTTATAACATGCATGTCTTAGTATGGGTTTTCGAGATCTTAGTTGTGATCTGGCTGGCGGTCTTTTATACACCAAGTGGCCCTTAGATGTGCGCATCTAGGGGCATCGCGATGCGATTGTTCGTGACTCCGTCACGTGCACACTTTGATGTATGATCGAGCCCGCCCTAGACCCCTACTAAGTGATCGGGCTGGAGTAAGTCTATGTAAGGGTTATAATACAATCGATAGTATGGTTGAGGCGACTTTACTATGAGTATGGGAGTTCACCACCCATATCATTTAGACTTGTGTGCGGACGATGAGGACCCATTTCAGTTGATCATCCGGCCTGGATGGGATGCCCCTCACATTCGATGCTTTCCGAGAACGTTCTGTGCTTGGCCTTGTCTGCTTAGACAAGTGGGTACGGTTCTCGGCTCTACATATGATTGTGTTGTAGCGAGGCTTGCATACGCTAACCCCGGGTCCCGACAGACTTGGTATCAGAGCAGGACTGACTGTAGGATTATCAACCTTGGCCGAAGTCGAGTCTAGCTTGCTATAGTTATATAGTTACTCTGGGTATATGAAAGCTCAAGAATGATCAGAGGGGGAGGGGGTGAATGATCACTTCTAAAAATTCTAAGGAACTTAGAAGGAAATCATGTAAACATCGTAGGACAAAAGACATCTTGAAGGAAATACAGTATCGAAAGTAATGCAAGGCTCAAAAGGATTAGGAGCGAAGGAAAACATCGAAGACAAACATGCTACGAGTAAATACTTGAAGTAAATGCTAGAAGGAAAACGAGCCTGACACAGTGATGTTTGGTAAACCAGTTCACACTCTGCAAAGTGCTACGTCTGGTTGGAGGGACTGGTGATTGAACACCTGGAGCAAAACTCTCTCCGTCCTATTCTCCACTGCAACAAACTCCTCGAGCTTGCCAGTTTTCACTCGTGGTAGATGATTCAGGACATCTCCGAGAGCTTTACAAACTTCCTTCAACAGTGACAATTACTCTTCGACTGCTTGACAGGCGACGCCTAACCGTCTAGGAGACTTGCAGTTCTCCAAGATAAAAGGATCGGCTAATCTCAACCTAAGTCATAGTGAATTACTCAACTCAGTTCAGACTTGGGTGTAGGTTTTCTCTCGATGGATCTCTTTGGGATGCTCTCAGACTTCTGTCTTAGAATCTTCAGTGGAGCAGCCAACCCGAACTGGCGGGTGGGTGCGGGGTATTTATAGTTGGCGATCCCAATGGGTAAAATGACTGAAGTGACCCGATGCAACCGCTTGACGCATGTCCACAACGGTCGGATTCCAATCACTACGCAACTTTACTTGAGGAACAAGTAAGCTGACTCACCGAACGAGTTCTCTCTCGAAGGCACGAAGTGCAATGACTTTGCCTTCGAGCTATTTGTTCGACTCGGTGAGATTTCTCTCGGTAGGCTTTTGTGGGTTTTGGTTGAGCAGAGCAAATTCACTTCGACAAAGATCTCAACTAGCAAACCCCTCTTGATAGTACGGTTTTTCCTACGACTCAAGAAATAAAGAGAAACTAGCAAAAAGACTAAGTCTTCGATCAGCTTCAGCTTTCTCCTCGTTGCGCTTTTGCTCGAGAGAAACATCTTCTTCGACAACATTTTTAGGGGTCGTCTTCCTTCTAAGATTTCGGTAGATGACTGCAGCTTCACTGCAGTGAGTTGTCCTTCGACCTTCTACTTGCAAACTCCATTTTTTCGGAACCTAAGTATCTGTTTATACTCTAAAACAATATTAGTTCCACTTCTGCTTTGTCTAACAATGTCCAAAACCTTCGGGGGCAAAACTTGCTCTTACAATCTCCCCCTTTTTGGACGATTGTTGACAAAACAGGCATCGATAAATAATTTAAAAAGGTTTGAGTTTTCGATGATAAACCAGTGCTGAGATCGATGAAGTACTCCCCCTTGATGTATGCACGGAAGATAAAGATTTCCTGTGAAGTGCATATTTGACAAGTAGTGTCGAGGGAAAAACATCAAAAATCTTAGCGAGAGAAATTGCATTCCAGATAGCATCCAATTAGTAATATGCAATCTCCTCGAATGATCTTTGAACTTATATGAAAGATAACTTCCTGCAAAAGGTTAGATATGGCAAGCAGTAGATAGATATCTTACGAAAAGAGTAGCAGTTCACAGTCCTACTTAGAGTTAGTTACAACCAGATCGAATGTGAATCGAAAGTTTGTTGAAACTACTCAGAAACCTCAAAAACAAGAGTTTATCGAATGGAATGCAAAACCCTTCACCCCGTAGGCAAACTAATTTCTTCGATGCCACTACATCTCCCCCTTTTTGTCACAACGTACAAAAAGATCGAGAGAATAGGGTCGAAAGAAATCCCTACTCGCGAGGCTGGCTCCGGCGTCGACGAGAAGATTCGGCGAGCGTTGGAGCACGACGAATTGGACGAGCGCCTAGAGGAGTAATCTTCGTGCGGAATGAATGTTGATCTCCTGAAGATTCCAGCTGAGATTCCGGCGGGGTCCTGGGGCTTCGAGGAAGTGGCGAGGGAACTCTTGGTTGACGGTGAGGAGGGGCTTCTTCTTCTTGCTCGGAGTCAGAGGATAAATTGTCCAAAGTGATATGATAATAATCATCGACACTTAGCACATCTCTGTTCTTCGGTAGACGAGGGATATTGGGATCCGGTCGATCTACTCGATCATCATTGGTCCAATTCCTGTTCAGATGGGGAGGATATTCTTCGAACCCGCAACGTTGAAGTTGACCGAGGGAATTGAACTTCCGAAGACCTTTCCAATCACGGCGAAGGCATTCACGCAGCATCTGATTGTTGTTCATGGTAATGTTACGCAAGTGATTGATCTCATCCATGAGAGCTTGCTTCTGAATAAAATCTTGATCAATGTGATGTTGAAGCATTTGCTGGGACCGAAGAGAAACTTCCATATGATGCACTGGCTAGATAAACTTCAAGCGAATATTGCGCTCAGTTAAGTGGGCGCGGATGCCAGTGTGCTCAGCAAAAGGGTCATTGGGTCGAGCAACAACCTGCAATACTTCATGAACTGGAGGAGTGAAAATCTTCGGGTAAATAGATACGGGGAATGGCACGTCCCGAGAGTAATTGCAGATTGCCATCAGCCATGGTGCATATGGCTTGTGGGAATTGTGGTCATCAGCACAAGACACCAAAGTTCTGAGGAAGTAGTCTTCAAAATCGAAGGGATGACCGTGGACTAACTTCAACAGGGCAAGTTGCACATCATTTGGAATTGGAAAATTATCGTGCACATCAAGCATTGGCATCAAGGTCTTCGAGAGAATATAAAACCATGCCTTTGCTTCAAATACCAAGTGTCTTGGCTTCGGCTCAGTGGGGTAGTGATCTCCTACGACTTCTGGATCCATCAGCGTAGAGAATTCAGCAGGAGTTGCAGCAGGTAAGTCATGAAGTTTGTGAGGTAATCCTTCGAACCGAGGTAAATTTATGATAGCCAGAAATTGGTCGACAGTCATGTGAAAAACTTGGCCTTGAATCATATAGTCAAATTTCCATGTCTTCGAGTTCTCAGGATCTCCAGAGACATAAAGTGTTGCATAAAACTGTTTGATAAGCTCGGGATTGTAACCACAATCGAGAGCAAACATCTTGTGAGCATGCAGGCTATCAATTGTCTCGGCAATGTTCTCGAAACAAGTAGTGGAGTACACCGAAGGCATATCAAGATATTGATGCTGGAAAACTCTTGCCCTGTTGTACAACACACGAGTATAATAGATAGCTTGCTCTTGGGTCCAAAACCGAAGAGAATAAGCACTTCTGGGCTTCTCGTAGGGATTGGTACCGAAGAAAAATGGCTTGTGTTCGCGCCTTTTGAAGATGGGACCTCCACGAGGAACATCTGAGAGGAACAAAGGCAGCATTTCTCTCGGATGAGCAGAGTGAAGCAGCTCATCAATGGGAAAAACCTCAGCAGCGTTATCTGGCATCTGGAACTCTGGTTCAGCAGGTCGAGAGATAGATGATGGAATGTTTACGATATCCTGAGCAGGAATGACTGCAGGAGCATTCTCCTCGGCCTGAGTTACGACGGCATCTCCTTCGTCGGTTTGAGCATTTTGTGCGGCCTCTTCAATTTCCATGGCCTCCAAGTCTTCATTAAATTGAGCAAACGCATCAACCATTTCTTCGTTCGAAGAACTGGATGAGGAGGATGAAGAATTATGACTTGAAATGTCATTTCCAGAACTATTGCTTATGACAGAATCTCGTCGAGAGGAAACTGTCGTGATGTCAACATCAACATCTTCTCCTTCAGGCATAGTCCGGGCAGAAGAGTAATCTTTCTGGACTTGAGTTTCTTTCTCGACACGAACAACTTGCTCGGTCTCTGCATGAGCTTGGATTTCAGTGGCGGGGGTGGTCGATGGAATGACATGAGGTGGAGATGGTGGGTTTTGAGGTGGTGGCGAGGCTTTTGGTGGTGAGGGTTGACGGGGTGGAGATGGAGGTGGAGGTGGAGGTGTTTGTTGTCGGGGTGGAGGTGTAGGTGTTTGTTGTCGGGGTGGAGGTGTAGGTGTTTGTTGTCGGGGTGGAGGTGTAGGTGTTTGTTGTCGGGGTGGAGGTGTAGGTGTTTGTTGTCGGGGTGGAGGTGTAGCTTGACGAGAGGGTGGAGTTGTTTGTCGAGGCGGTGAACTTGTTTGGCGAGGTGGTGGAGTTTTCTTACGGGGAGGAGTGGGTTGCTTGGTGGGGTTTGGTTCAGTTTCTTGTCGTTCTGTGGTAGCAACGACCTCGGTGGACTTGGCCTTCTTGGCGTTCTTCTCGATCTCTGGCGTCCCACGCTCAGAGGTTGGGGCAGCAGACTTTCTCTTTCGAGATTGTCTTTGGAACAGAGCATCATTATGCTCTTTGCAAACAGCAGACACAACTTGTTTTACTTTGTCAAACACAGCAGTTAAATTTTCCTTCTGAGTCCTCCTCGAAGCTTCAGCAGATGCAATCTTGGACTTGAAAAAATTTCGGGACTCAATGTCCTCGGTTTCCTCTTGGAGTTGCCTGGTGTAAAACCTGACTTGCTCTTTATCCTTTCGATCCTGGGTGATATAACCTTCCCAGCGGATCATGTATCGAGCAACATGCTCTTGGATTTCAGCAGGAACATCATCCTTGGCAGTGACTTTGCTCGGTGTAGTAGCCATCTTCCAAAGAATGTGTGAAATGTGTGCAGCATCCCAAGGAGCATTTGCATTAGATTCTCCTTCATTGGAACTTTCTTCATCGGCACGAGGGCCGGAAACAGCAGGTGCAACAGGGGCAGGAGCTGGTGCAGCTCGAGGAACTGGAGCAGCTTGAGCCTTCTGTCTTGCCTCTTTGGCTTTCTTTTGGGCTTCCTTGGTGGCTTTGGCAGCAGCAATGGGTTTTGAGACCACTGCTTTATCCTTCGAGGCACTAGGGGCTATAACCTTTTCTTTCGTGACTGTGGGAGTCACAACTTTCTCAGTGACCTTTTCTTTCGTGACTGTGGGAGTCACAACTTTCTCGGTGACCTTTTCTTTCGGGTCACTAGGGATAGTGCCTGCGGAAACCTGTCGTCGATATTTTTCACTGACCAAGTGAAGAATGCCCAGTTGTTGAGCTACCAGAGCCTTTTTATGCTCGGGCTGACTGTGAAAGTTCAGGAGCTTGGCATTAATCAATTCTTTCTCTTCTTGTTCCTTTTGCTTGGCCAGTCTTTCCTTTCGCTGAATAAGCATTTCATCATCTTCACCAACTTGAGCTTGCTTTCCCTTCGATGGAGCCGAAGGTTTTGGTTGGCGAGCAGGAACAGGTGGAGCAGATGAAATAGGTGGATCTGTGACCAAGTTGGTCAAGTCAATATTTCCTCGAGGAGCCTGTGGAGCTGGCTCCTGGATCCTTATGCCTCTACAGCTCGGCTTTTTCTTCAGAGGTAAGTCTTCGACATCAGCCTCTGTACCAGGGTCTTGATCATCTGAATTAGCTTCTCCTTCGGAGCTTGCATCAGGAGGTGAAACTATTACAACCTTTTTCTGTCTCTTGGCAGACTTCTTGCCACCTTTCGATTTGGCGCTAGGGCCAACTTCTTCGGCAGCTTTAGCAGCAGCTGCTTCCTTTCGAGCTTTAGCTTCTTTCCTCTTTTGTGCTCGAAGTTCACGAGCTTCAACGAGCTCTTTAAAATCATCAGGAGTTTTGAGGGCAGAAGGGTGAGCATCAGCAGGAGGAGGTGGTCGATTAAATTTCGTCCACTTTGGCCTTAGAGCTTTGACATCAACCCAAGGATTCTTCATAGCAAACAGCCTCTCCCAACGAGGAATAAGAGACTTGTATTCATACCAATGAAGAGCTTGAAGTCTTCGAATCTCTTGCAGACGATTTTCTCTTGTACGATCATCCTCAGAACCAGACGGCGTTCTCAAATTCTTTTCAATGATCACTTCCTCAGACAAACCTTCAGAGTTATTGGTGATTCTTGTTCGGCCTCCCACACGCTTGGGAACTCTAATATTTCCTTCGTTACCAGCCATTTTCCTGCGAAAAAGAAGGATACGAGGGAATATAGGAAAGTTGTGAACAAGGACCAACAATTTCGAGGAAAACATTTTGAATGCAGCAATCTTTTCGAGAGATTTGCCTTATCGCAAGTTTTCATGAAAGTGCTAGGCTAAATTTTCATCGGGTGGAAATCTAACGAAGAACTTGTATGAAGAAATCGCACAAGATTAAATCTATCGAAACGATACTGTAGGATTTGCCTAAGTGAGATAATCCGAGGGATTTCTTACCAAGGACAGATGGGGAATCGACAGAAAAGCTAGAAACAGATTTCCCAAGTTTCAAAGATCCAAACGGATCAAACAGACCTAAGAGAAATCAAAAAAAAATCAACACAAAAGCTGGAAACGATGAACAGAACGAGATTGAATCGACTCCAGAGCCACACATACCCTAACTTGGTGATGTGAGGCGACTACGGCGACGCGGATGATGATCTTCGTCGACGGGAACGCCTCCGGCGGTTTCCTTCCGGCAGTTAAGCGGCGAGGGAGTCGACGGCGACGAGACAGCACGGCGGCGCGCGAGAGAGAGAGCTTCTGGAGGCGAAGAGACGAAGTCGAAGGAATAGCGATGTCTAAGCCAGTGGAGTGGATCAGTATTTATAAGGGAGGTTCTGACCGAGCTGTCAGATCTGATCCAACGACGCAGATTTCGCGTCTCTCCGCATTCAACGGACGGATTTTGTGGCGGTAATCGCGGGAAATCCCAACGAACCGAAAGAAAGTTGCTCCACGTCCGAGACCAAACTCATCGAACATCGAGTATAAAAGTAGATAAAACTTCGATAGATTTTCCTTCGGAATCAATGACATTCGAGGGGAATCTTGATCGAGTACAATATGTACATGTTCACGAGAGAAAAGCACAGAACAGGGTAGGGATAGAATGGAGGGAAAACAGGGTCCGATACTTAGTCAATCCGAGATAAAAACAGCGATAAAAACTCGGAGTGATAAGTGTATAGGACAACACCAAACGAACAAAATAAACGAAAAAGAAATACGACAGAAAATTAACGAAAGTAAATAACAATAAAAACTAATGATACATAGTACCGATGATTATGATCTTACTGCACATTGCGTGAGTCCAAGATGTTCAACTCACACCTCAGTGCACAGAACCTCTTTTCATCCAAGGGCTTTGTGAATATATCAGCCAATTGATCTTCGGTGCGAACATGACTGATAACAATATCTTCTCGCTGAACATGATCTCGAAGAAAATGATGACGAATATCAATATGCTTCGTTCGAGAGTGTTGCACTGGATTATGAGCAATTTTGATTGCACTCTCATTATCACAAAGCAATGGAATTTTCTTCACAAGAATACCATAATCTTTCAGCGTTTGCTTGAGCCACAGAATCTGAGTACAGCATGAACCGGCAGCAATATACTCGGCTTCAGCCGTAGAAATAGATACACAATTCTGTTTCTTCGAGGCCCAACAGACAAGAGATCTACCGAGAAAATGACATGTGCCAGAGGTAGATTTCCTGTCGACTCGATCACCAGCCCAGTCAGAATCTGAATAACCAACGAGATCAAACTGTGCACCCTTGGGATACCAAAGACCCAAGGTTGGTGTGTGTGCCAGATATCGAAGGATTCGCTTGACAGCAATATGATGAGATTCCTTCGGGTTTGCCTGAAAACGAGCACACATACATACTGATAGCATAATGTCAGGTCTAGATGCACAAAGGTAAAGAAGCGAACCAATCATCGAGCGATATTTCTTCTGATCGAAAGGTTTGCCCTTCTCATCTGCATCTAGATGAACATTCGTAGGCATTGGAGTCTTGACAGTTTTGCAACTCACAAGATCAAACTTCTTCAGGCAATCTCTGAGATACTTCTCTTGAGAAATGAAAGTACCATTCTTCTGTTGACGGATTTGAAGCCCGAGAAAGAACTTCAATTCTCCCATCATTGACATTTCATATTTCTTCGACATCATACGAGCAAATTCTTCGCTAATATCAGGGTTAGTGCAGCCAAAAATAATATCATCGACATAAATTTGACACACAAAGAGATCATTTTTGTATGCACGAGTAAAAAGAGTCGGATCAGTTGTTCCTGGTTTGAAGCCCTTCTTAAGAAGAAAATCCTTCAGCGTTTCATACCAAGCACGAGGTGCTTGCTTTAACCCATATAGGGCCTTGTGTAATCTGTACACCTTATCCGGATTCTTCGGGTCTTCAAAACCTGGTGGCTGCATAACATACACTTCTTCTTCGATCTCACCGTTAAGAAATGCACTTTTGACATCCATTTGATATAGCAATATACCATTGTAATTGGCAAAAGCAAGCATGACTCGAATGGATTCAAGACGAGCAACTGGGGCATAAGTCTCACCAAAATCAATACCTTCGATTTGGGTATAGCCTTGTGCAACCAGTCGAGCTTTATTCCTTACCACTATGCCATCTTCATCTTGCTTGTTGCGAAAAATCCACTTCGTACCAATGATATTATGCTTCGTGGAATCAGGTCTATCGACAAGGGACCAGACTTTATTTCTCTCGAACTGGTTAAGTTCTTCGAGCATGGCAGTCATCCAGTCTGAGTCTCTCATGGCTTCATCAAATTTTGAAGGTTCTAGCATGGATACAAACGAGAAATTTCCACAGAAGTTAGCTAATCGAGTACGAGAACGAGTGGTGGGACGACCTGGTAAACGAATTTCTTCGAGAATTGAGTCGACATTCACTCTTCTTCGAACACGAGGAAAAGATTCTTCATCTTGTGGATCAGGTTGATCTTCGGGATCAGCTTGTCCTTCGGGATCATTTCCTTCGGGTTCAGCTTGTCCTTCGGGATCAACATATTCTTCGTTTATGCGATCTCCTTCGACCTGTGCATCAATTTCTTCAGGATGTTGATCTCCAGCGCCCCGGGCTATGTGTGGGAACATTGGACCATCATCATCCCCGTTGGCTTGTTGAGCATTTCCTTCGACAGGCCGAATATCTCCAATAGCCATGTACCTGATAACTTCATCCAAAGGAGGTTCATCCAGGTTAAGAGGTAATTGCTCCTTTTGAGAGCCGTTAGTTTCATCAAATCGAACATTTACAGTTTCTACAACTTTGCCAAGATGTGAGTTGTAAACTCTGTAAGTGTGAGAATTTGAACCATAACCTAGAAGAAAACCTTCGTGAGCCTTTGGGGCAAACTTGGAGCTGTGATTCATGTCTCTGATATAACATGGAGCACCAAAAACCCTGAGATAAGACACATTTGGCTTTTTACCAGTGATGAGTTCATGTGAAGTTTTCTTCAGAAACTTATGCAGATAAACCTTGTTGATGATATGACATGAAGTGTTGATAGCTTCGGCCCAGAACTTGATAGGAGTCTTGTATTCAGCAAGCATTGTTCTGGCCATTTCAATAAGTGTTCGATTCTTTCTCTCGACTACACCATTTTGTTGCGGTGTATAAGTAGCCGAGAATTCATGAGTAAAGCCATATTCATCAAGAAAATCTTCGATATGAGTATTTTTGAATTCTGTACCATTATCACTTCTGATATGCTTGAGAGATAATTCATATTCAGTTTGAGCTCTTTTTGCGAAAGTTTTGAAGATTTCAACAACCTTGCTCTTGTCATCTAGAAAGAAAACCCAAGTATATCGAGAGAAATCATCAACAATAACCAGACCATACTTGTTTCCTCCAAGACTAGCATAATTTTGAGGACCGAATAAATCCATATGAAGTAATTCAAGAGGACGAGTAGTAGTCATGACGGTTTTTGCAGAGTGATGTTTCTTGGCAATCTTTCCTGCTTCACAGGCACTGCATAGACGATCTTTATCGAATTTTACATTATCAATTCCAACGATGTTCTTCTTCGAGATAAGAGTTTGAAGATTTTTCATCCCTGCATGACCAAGTCTTCGGTGCCATAACCAACCAGAAGTGGCTTTGGCCATTAAACATGTGGACACTGCAGGTCCCGAAGAAAAATCAACGACGTAAAGATCACCCTTGCGATATCCTTCGAACACGAAGGAATAATCATCCTGTGCAAAGACAACACAACGAGACGCAGAAAACAGAACAAGCATATCCATATCACAAAGTTTCGATATAGACATAAGATTATATCCTAGAGATTGTACAAGCAAAACCTTATCAATGTGCTTGTCTTTCGATATAGCAACTTTATCCAAACCAAGTACTTTCCCTTTGTTGTTGTCACCGAAGGTAATATATTTCTGTGAAGATTCAGATAGATTTTCTTCGGTGAACAAATCTTTGTCTCCGGTCATATGATTTGTACATCCACTATCCATGACCCATTCGGATCCACCGGAGACATAGCCCTGCAGAAGAATTAGTTCTTCTTAACCACCCACAAGCGAGCAGGTGACTTAGAAGGCATGGTAGAGCTAGATGGATCAGCAATATTATATCGAACAGGATTGCATTGTCGATCAGGACCATCAAGCACACCATAAATATAATTCCTCGACGAGGGGTTAGAGTAGCGATGGGTAATGGAAATTTTGGTACGATTGACACGATGACGATAAACAGTTCTATCTATACGATAGTAATCCTTCTGGGGAACATTTGAAGCAGGCACCAAGGGTTCATTTCTATCCTCGAGAGAATAGTAGTGATTCGGTGGTACTGTGGGTTTTCCCTGCATTGAATGGTTAGAGGGCAGTTTTTCTACGAGAGATTTGCGAACCCAAATCTGTCATTTATAAAAGCCATTCTTTGGAGGAGTACCAACGAACTCAGCCGACACCTTTCCTTCCTGATCTTTGATAAGCTTATAGTTAGAATCAAGTGATTCATCGACAATAGCCTTATCCATTTTGCAACTGAAACCTGAAAGATTAGCAATATCAATGGGCTTTTCTTTCGCAAGAACCCAGACAGTTTTAGGATACTGTTCGGGTTTCCAGTAGGTTCCATCAGGATTGATTTTCCTTTCGAAGCCAACTCCTTCGTTTCGAGGATTCCTGTGAAGAAGAGCCTTTCGAAGGATATCACACAGATAATGGTGTCCCTGCACACTTTTGAACATGCCTGTTTCAAACAAATTTCTCAACCTGAGGAGTTCCTCGGTAATGGTTTCCTCGTCCGAGGGATTAGCATCATCAATAACAATAGGTTGCTTTCCTTTCGATCTCTCATAAATAGAATCAATTTTACTTCGTTCCAAACAAGTCAAGCAAGGTGAAACAGATTCATTTTTATCTTCTGAGCCCTGTTGAGCCATGAGAGTGAGATTTACACTTTCCAACTCTTCATTAGCCTCTCTCAGTTTCTCGAGAGCCATTTTCCTTTGAAGGAATTCGTAGGTTAGCTTCTCGTAGTCCACTGAGAGAAGTTCATGACGAGAGGAAAGTTCATCATACTTTTCCTTCAGAGCTGCATGCTCGTTAGTCAAAGTTTGACCCTTCTCAATCTCATTGATCAACAGAGTCTCAGATTTTTGAATAGTTTCACTTAGAGAATCTAGTTCATCTTGTTGGATAGAAGCAATTTTAGCAAGTTTAGCATAGCTTATCCTAGAGTCACTTTCATAAGCAGATCCATCAGAAGTATCGTAGGATTTCTTAGATGAGGATACCTTAGCCTTGGCCATGAAGCAGTAAGCTGGAGATTCATCTTCACTGCTCTGGTTGGAGAAGAATGAACTTGAATTCTTGTTCGAGGCGAATGCTATCCCAGCAACACCATCAGATTCAGAACCAGAACCAGAACCTGATCTTGACTTTGATCCTGCTTCAGAACCGGAAGCTTCATCTTCAGAGTTCATCTCTTTACCCAGATAGGCTTTGGCTCGGTGCGAATTCTTTCGACGAGAGGAATGAGATTTTGATGAAGAACCCTCTCGATGCTTGTGATACTTCTTTTTCTTGTCATCATCAGAACCATCTTTCTTGTCTTTTCTGGACCTTGAATCATATCTCTTCGAATCGTGATTTTTGCTCGATCTGTAAGACTTGCTCGAAGAGCTGCTGTGAGAGTGCTTTGATTTATGTTCAATTTCCCAGAGAGGACAATCAGCGATGAAGTGACCTGGCTTCTTGCACTTGTAACAACAGTTATCTTTCGCAGATGACTTTTTGGATGATGACCGATGCTGAGATGAATTGCTAGAATGTCTTGAAGAATAGTTTTTCTTTGGTGAAGAGGAGTTCCTTCTCTGAAAGCGATTGAATCTTCTCATTATCAGTGCAAGATCTTTCCCAATGTTCTCGGGGTCATCAGAGGCACCATCAGATTCACAACTGGCTTCAGGAGAGGAGTGATGTGAAGCTCTGGCCTTGAGTGCATGAGATTTCTTTCGACTCCCATTGACATCACGCTTCTCATCTTCTTCCATCTCGAAAGTATTAAGCCTTTCAAGAATATCAGCGGCAACCATATCCTTGAAATCAGTTCTTTCCTTAATCATCAGCACAATGTGATCGAAGGAATCATCAAGAGAACGGAGCAAGGTTCTGACAATAATCCGATTGGTAATATCATCTGCACCGAGGGAAATCAGTTCATTTGACAGCGCAGTGAGTCTGCTGTATATGGAACAAACTTTTTCTCCCTCGTGCCTCTTGAACCGATAGAACTTGCTTCGAAGGGTGTCAATTCGAGCATCTTTCTGAGTAGAGACACCTTCACCAATCTTCTCGAGATAATCCCAAACACCTTTGGCCGAAGGAATATTCTTGACCTCATGATATTTTTCAGGAATCAGATGATTTGTGATGAATACCCAGACTTCAGCATCAAGGGACAACTTCTTAGCCTCTTCAGGAGTGATGGCATTAGTGTCCTCGACAGTTACACCATTCTTGACAACTTCCCAAGCGGCAGAGTTGATAGCCATGATATTCCTCTTCATTTTGTCCTTCCAATAGGGATAGTCCTTCCCATTGAAAATAGGGATTGGTTCCCCCGAGCGAACAGCTGCAAACGACATCCTTGACAACACTCCAGGTTGTTAGACCAAAATACGCAGAGCGTAGGGAGTGCCTAGCTCTGATACCAATTGAAAGCTCAAGAATGATCAGAGGGGGAGGGGGTGAATAATCACTTCTAAAAATTCTAAGGAACTTAGAAGGAAATCATGTAAACATCGTAGGACAAAAGACATCTCGAAGGAAATACAGTATCGAAAGTAATGCAAGGCTCAAAAGGATTAGGAGCGAAGGAAAACATCGAAGACAAACATGCTACGAGTAAATACTTGAAGTAAATGCTAGAAGGAAAACGAGCCTGACACAACGATGTTTGGTAAACCAGTTCACACTCTGCAAAGTGCTACGTCTGGTTGGAGGGACTGGTGATTGAACACCTGGAGCAAAACTCTCTCCGTCCTATTCTCCACTGCAACAAACTCCTCGAGCTTGTCCAGTTTTCACTCGTGGTAGATGATTCAGAACATCTCCGAGACCTTTACAAACTTCCTTCAGCAGTGACAATTACTCTTCGACTGCTTGACAGGCGACGCCTAACCGTCTAGGAGACTTGCAGTTCTCCAAGATAAAAGGATCGGCTAATCTCAACCTAAGTCATAGTGAATTACTCAACTCAGTTCAGACTTGGGTGTAGGTTTTCTCTCGATGGATCTCTTTGGGATGCTCTCAGACTTCTGTCTTAGGATCTTCAGTGGAGCAGCCAACCCGAACTGGCGGGTGGGTGCGGGGTATTTATAGTTGGCGATCCCAATGGGTAAAATGACTGAAGTGACCCGATGCAACCGCTTGACGCGTGTCCACAACGGTCGGATTCCAATCACTGCGCAACTTTACTTGAGGAACAAGTAAGCTGACTCACCGAACGAGTTCTCTCTCGAAGGCACGAAGTGCAATGACTTTGCCTTCGAGCTATTTGTTCGACTCGGTGAGATTTCTCTCGGTAGGCTTTTTTGGGTTTTGGTTGAGCAGAGCAAATTCACTTCGAAAAAGATCTCAACTAGCAAACCCCTCTTGATAGTACGGTTTTTCCTACGACTCAAGAAATAAAGAGAAACTAGCAAAAAGACTAAGTCTTCGATCAGCTTCAGCTTTCTCCTCGTTGCGCTTTTGCTCGAGAGAAACATCTTCTTCGACAACATTTTTAGGGGTCGTCTTCCTTCAAAGATTTCGGTAGATGACTGCAGCTTCACTGCAGTGAGTTTTCCTTCGACCTTCTACTTGCAAACTCCATTCTTTCGGAACCTAAGTATCTGTTTATACTCTAAAACAATATTAGTTCCACTTCTTCTTTGTCTAACAATGTCCAAAACCTTCGGGGGCAAAACTTGCTCTTACAGTATATAAGGGAACAACGTAAGGCTTCTTTTTCTCCTTACCTCATCGTTCTGAGTTCTGAGTCACCCTCATCTTATTCTACGGGAAGATAGGACTATGTTCACCTTTGTCTGATTAGAACATCTCGTTGTTTGCTTCCTTGTAACCGTAGGAAAGTTGTGTCTGGTTTCCTAGAATTGTTGTAATGCTAATTTCTTACATCGTATTATGTAAGTGTTGTATCTACATTGAAAGAAAATTGTTTTCTTTCAATTACAGCCGTTATGCTGTCCGAGTCATTCCAGGTTTCTTCATAATCTGAGGCGTTTGCAAAATCTTTCCCTCTATTTTGGATGTCTTTCCAAAAGATTTTTTAGGTGGCATGCCCGACAGTTCCATAGTGTTTGATGTAGGTTTTGTTCTAGAAACCTATAGTGATTCCTTTGCAGCTCTTCCTCCCCCTTTAGATGTCTTCCAGCCAGAATAGCCACACTAACCATTGTGTTGGGGTATTTTGCTACTCTGACATATCTGTTGTAGCCCCTAGTAAGCCATGGTCATCCTCAGGAAAACCATCAAGTAACCAAACTCCTTAAACCTATGCCACCCGACAGATGTGTAGAGTTTATAGGGGATCTTGTGCCAGGAGCCGCACCAATTTCTAGACGCCCATACAAAATGGCCCCACGTGAGTCAGCTGAGCTTAAAACCCAACTGGAAGCTTTGTTGGAAAAAGGCTTCATCCGCCCTAGCTCATCGCCATGGGGTTGCCCCGTTCTGTTCGTAACGAAGAAAGATGGAACAGAAAGGATGTGCGTAGACTATCGCCCGCTAAATTTAGCGACGATAAAGAACAAGTACCCACTTCCCAGGATCAATGATCTTTATGATCAACTTGCTGGATCCTCTGTCTTCTCCAAGATGGATTTGAGATTAGGCTATCATAAAATCAAGATCCGAAACGAGGACATTCCAAAGACGGCTTTCACTACTCGTTATGGTCTTTACGAGTTCACCGTCATGTCCTTCGGTCTAACCAATGCCCCCGCCACTTTCTCGCGCATGATGAACTCGATCTTCATGGAGTATTTGGACAAGTTTGTCGTGGTTTACCTCGATGACATCCTTATATACTCAAAAAACGAAGAAGAACATGCCGAACAACTAAGGCTGGTATTGATGAAACTTAGAGAGCATCGTCTGTATGCTAAATTCTCCAAGTGTGAATTTTGGCTACCAGAAGTGACCTACTTAGGCCACGTGATTTCTGCAAAAGGCATTGCTGTGAATCCAGAGAGAGTTCAGGCCGTCCTTGACTGGACTCCACCTGAATCGGTTAAGCAAGTTAGGAGTTTTCTTGGCCTAGCCAGCTATTGCCGTCGCTTCGTCGAGAACTTTTCTAAAGTTGCAAAGCCTCTAACTGAACTCCTCAAGAAAGATAAGAAATTCCTATGGACTCCCAAGTGCGAGGAAAGCTTTCAAGAGCTAAAAAGAAGACTGACTTCTGCACCCGTACTTGCACCTCCAGACACCAAAAAGGATTTCGAGATCTATTGTGACGCATCACGGCAAGGGTTAGGATGCATACTTCTGCAAGATCGACATGTGGTAGCTTATGCTTCACGCCAGTTGCGGCCACATGAAGAGAACTATCCTACCCATGACCTTGAACTCGCTGCCGTAGTTCATGCCCGAACAACTTGGCGACATTACCTCCTTGGTAATCGTTGTGAGATCTATGCCGACCACCAAAGCCTCAAATACATTTTCACCTAGCCAGATCTTAATCTCAGGCAAAGACGCTGGATTGAGTTGATAAAAGATTACGACGTAGGAATCTCTTACACCCCAGGCAAAGCCAATGTCATGGCTGATGCACTAAGTCGTAAGTCGTATTGTAAAAACCTTATGTTACAACAGTATCAACCACTTCTTCATGAGGAATTTTGCAAGCTCAATCTTGAGATTGTTCCTCATGGCTATCTTTCTACCTTGGTGGCGAAACCAACTCTTGAGGATCAAATTATAGTTGCCCAAAGGCGTGCACGAGGTGTTCGCCGGATCAAGGAGAACATTGCTAGCGGAGTTGCTAAATGTTTCTCCACAGATAGTAAAGGAACGGTATTCTTTGAAAATCGTTTGGTAGTACCTAAGAATAGGGATCTAAGGCAACTCATCCTCAAAGAAGCCCATGACACACCCCTCTCGATTCATCCTGGTAGCACAAAAATGTTCCGAGATCTACGCCAGAGATTTTGGTGGACTAGGATGAAGAGAGACATTGCTCAATTTGTTGCCGAATGTGATGTTTGTCGTCGCATTAAGGAAGAACATCAAAGACCTGCTGGTACACTTCAACCTTTGCCTATTCCAGAGTGGAAATGGGACAAAGTCAGTATGGACTTCATCACCGGCTTTCCAAAAACCCAGAAAGTAAACGATGCCATCTTCGTTGTCATAGATAGGCTTTCCAAAGTTGCTCGCTTCCTTCCAGTTCGCGAGTCTATAACTGCTAGCCAGTTAGCGGACTTGTACGTCTCTAGAATTGTATCCCTTCACGGTGTTCCTTTGGAAATCAATTCTGATCGTGGTAGCCTTTTCACCTCTAGATTCTGGGGAAGTTTTCAGAATGCTATGGGAACTCATCTCTCCTTTAGTACAGCTTTCCATCCTCAGTCTAGCGGTCAAGTCGAAAGGGTTAACCAAATTCTTGAAGACATGCTCAGAGCTTGTGTTATCTCATTCGGAAAGAATTGGGAGAAGTCCCTTCCATTTGCCGAATTTTCTTATAACAATAGTTTTCAATCTAGTCTGAACATGGCTCCTTTTGAACTCCTATATGGACGACGATGTCGAACACCATTAAACTGGTCAGAAACCGGTGACAGACAATTCTTTGGACCGGACATGATCAAGGAAGCGGAAGAGCAAGTTCGCATTGTTCGTGATCAATTGAAAGCAGCCCAGTCTCGTCAGAAAAGCTACTATGATCGTCATCATAGGCAAGAGAGCTACAATCTGGATGAGAAGGCTTACCTTCGGGTTACTCCTCTGAAGGGAACCCAACGTTTCGGTATCAAAGGCAAGTTGGCCCCATGTTACATCGGACCTTTCCGCATTCTTGCTAAACGTGGAGAAGTTGCCTACCAACTTGAACTACCCCCGCACCTTTCCAGAGTACATGATGTATTCCATGTGTCCCAACTCAGGCGTTGCTTCAAGGACCCCATCCGCGAAGTCGACCATGAAACGCTTGATCTCCAAGATGACCTTCCTTATCGAGAATACCCCGTTCGTATTCTTGATTCCGCAGAGCGTGTCACTCGTCGTCAGAAGATTAAGTTTCTGATAGTGCAATGGTCACACCACTCTGAGAGAGAAGCTACGTGGGAAAGAGAAGACCGTCTCAGTACCGAGTACCCCACCTTCCTCCCGCAGACTTCTGAATCTCGGGACGAGATTCTTTTGAGTGGGGCGAGTTGTCAGAACCCTCTGTTAGGTAATGTGCTAGGATCAAAGTCCTCTTGCATCATGTTAAAAATTTCAAAAGAAATCATTGAAATCAAATTCAAAAGCAAAATGGGAGAAGGAACCCCCCCAGATGAATTAATTCAAAAGGCCAGATAAAAATCTTCTCCAAAAATTCATGTTAGATTTTTGAAAAGTCTTATAAATGAGTGTGATCACATATCAAGTGATGTGGGACCCACCCCATGCTCATGGATTTTTCAAATATTCAAACAGTGCCTTGGAATTAATCAAAAACCCCTATTTGAGTTAAGATTCAAATTATTTGAATTTTAAAAAGTGCCAAACTTTATAAATGGCTAGTCTATATTATTATGAGGCCATATGAAAAGTTTCAGCATTTTAGAAAATGGCTAGGTATTTATTTTTGCTAGCCAAAACAAATGTCAGAAGAGAAAACAGAAAAGAAAAAGGAGAAGCTTACCTGGCGCCCAGGCGAGAGAAGCCCACCCAGCCCAGCCGGCCCACCAGGGGCAGCAGGGTCTGCTTCCCCGCCCCGCGCCTCCAAGCTTCTCGGTGGAATGCCACCGAGCCAGCCGTGGACGCCACGTCGCCGCCGAGAACCTTCCAGGCCGCCCCGTACCTCCTTCTCGCGCCTGGAGACGCCCTGGAGCACGCCTCCTCCATTCCTCCCCCTCCAGAGCTTCTTCTCCTCCTCCCTCGCTGTTTTCGTCGCCGCCCGAGGACCGCCGTGGAGCACGCCGCCGAGTCCACGCAACCACCGTCGTCCCCGAGCCGTGCCACCGTGTCCAGAAGAACCGAAGCAGACGTCTTCGCTGTTCCCCCCTTTCAATCGAGCTCGAGCGCCTCAGCAGACGACGCCAGCCTCATCGAGACCTCGTCGGAGCCGCAGATCGCCGTCGACGAATTCGTCGGCCACAAAGCTCCTCTGCCCTCCCCGACCTCGTCGTCGCACTCAGGGTGAGCAGCATCCAATTTCCCAACAACCAACTAGCCCCCTCTCCCCCTCTAGCTCGTTTCGCCATGAGAGCAGGAGCTCACCATCGCCATGGTTGCCGGTGGGGTTGCTCCTTTGCTGTCCATCGCATAGCTGGAGTTCCCAGGAGGCCGTCCAACTAGCGCATGGCCAAGCACGGGGAGCGCAGCGTCGACTGCGTCTAGCCCGTGGCTCCGCCGCCGCTAGGGCTCGTCGCCGACGACGTTTCGGCAGCCCCTTGGCTCCCCCATGTGCACCATTCGACGCGGACAAATAGTGGCCGGAACTGCCCTCCCCGTGTGCGCCGCCGTGGCCAGGCCGCCGGCGTCAAGCCACCGGTGGTTTAGGCCATAACCCCGCGCTAAACACCCCCTGGTGTCACTGAAAGTGGGCCTAGGGCCCTTAATCCCCCCGGTTAGTTTAAACTAACCGGGTTAATTAACCCAGTGGCTGACCACTAGACCCCACACGTCAGAACCCCCTGACGTCACCCTTGCGCAAGCCTGACGCGGTAATTCGAATAAATGATTTATATAAATTCAGAAAATTCCAGAAAAAGGAGGAAACTTTGAAAATTCATAGAAAATTCATATGAACTCCAAATTTAACAAATAATATATGAAAAATGTTCAGGAGAAAATAAGCTATCCAAATATCCAACTTTCAACCATGTTTGAGTTGATTTTAAAATGTGATCAGTAGAATTTTCTATTTGATTTAAATGGAATTAATTCAAATTCTTTTCAAATGCTTTTGCATTTTGAACCATGTCAACATATCACATTATACTTGAACTTCAGAGGCATATCATACAAATTTCAAAATGGTTCAACTTGATCAAACAATGTCAATTGTAACTTGGCTAAAATGAATTCGAATTGGAGTTTGAATTTGCAATTCAATTTGCAATATACTCCATTTAAATGGAATTGCTTCACACATCAAAGCATATACATCAAGTTTCAACCTTCAACCATGTGATTGTGCATTGTATTTACTTTGCTACCTTGTTTGTTGATTGTCGAGTAGAGGTGGAACCGGAACAGGAGTCTGCCCCCTTCGTTGAAGACCTCGAGCCCGAACCTCGTCAGCAAGGCAAGCAAACCCCATTGATCATGTCGATAAAATCCCACTTCCCTCTCATGTCTCGCTTATGCATTGTATAGGATGATTACCATGCTATGTTTCTACCGCATAGATGAACCCATTCCTTTGCATGACCTATCATTTGTCATAGTAGTAAGCAAACCACAATCCTAGCAAATGTAGAAGTTGATTGATATCATGTGGCCCCTGCAATTGTTACTGCTTATTGCATGCTTAGAGTGATACAATGATGTTACTGTTATGTGAGTCGGGATGGTAGTGATAGTGATGTTGTTGGTGGAAAGGTGTTGGTGAATCTACCCTAATACAAGGTGAACGATGAGAGGCTGTGTAGGAGTACACAGTGGTTTGTCTCGTTGAACACCGCCCTAAGTCCGAGTTCTTGTGTGGTGATCCAAGATGAAGAGTACAACCACACATTGGGCTCACTGACCCCTCTCAGCTTACTAACTCATCCCTTTCGATGTCCAGATGTCGCAATAGTTCGGAGTTCTGGTAGGTTTGTGGCCTTCCTGCTAAGTGAGAGAACGGCTCATCCGAGACCGGCTTATGCACCACGCACACATCACTTGGGTCCACTTCGGTAAACCGGCCGGGTTCACGATAGTGGTAGCCAACCCAGGTAGGCGGCTTTCTCGGACTAGATAGGCTATGAGGTAACAGTTGTGGTGAGCATCCTCGCCGACACTTCTTGAACGGTGTCGAGTACAAAGGCGGTAACAGATGATCATGTGTGTGTAGCGGTACACCCCTGCAGGGTTAACAAAACTATTCGAATAGCCGCGTCCGCGGTTAAGGACTGCTTGGAAAGCTTAGCTTGATTATTAGAAAACTTGAACTGGATACTTCTAAAACACACCAAGATAAGTGTGAGTGCTATGGCGTGCTTTCTCGTGGGGAAGTCGAGGAAGGCACCATAGTGGTGTAATTGGTTGGAGAAAGTAGTGGAATCGTGTACGCTTCTTACCTCAAAGTCTGGTACTCGTAGTCCAGGACTAGCCAAGTCAAAGCTGGCACTTCTGCAAGTGAAACCCCACCTCCCTTTACCTTGATACATGTGCATGAGTAGTATAGCTCCTATGTAAGTCTTGCTGAGTACGACTTTGTACTCACGTTTGCTTATTCTATGTTTTAGATGAACCCACCTACCTGATGGTGGATTCTACCCGAAGCTCGAAGAATGAAGACTCAGACCAAGACCAAGCTAGTGTAGTCCCAGTCAGCAGACTGGTTCCCTCGTGGAGGGCTTGTTTATAGATAAGGCTTCTCTAAGCCATTTGTTAAACTTGTTTGTACTCAGACCTACTTTTCTTCCGCATGCTTGTTGTAATGTTGGATCACAGACTTGTGATCTCTGTGTGCACTCTGTAAGAGTTATTAATAAAGATGTATACATTGTAGAGAATTGCAATGATACCTGCTGTTCATACTAGACATGTGTGCTGCGTGTATGTTTATAACATGCATGTCTTAGTATGGGTTTTCGAGACCTTAGTTGTGATCTGGCTGGCGGTCTTTTATACACCAAGTGGCCCTTAGATGTGCGCAGTTTGGGGCATCGCGATGCGATTGTTCGTGACTTCATCACGTGCACACTTTGATGTATGATCGAGCCCGCCCTAGACCCCGACTAAGTGATCGGGCTGGAGTAAGTCTATGTAAGGGTTATAATACAATCGATAGTATGGTTGAGGCGACTTGTCTATGAGTATGGGAGTTCACCACCCATATCATTTAGACTTGTGTGCGGACGATGAGGACCCATTTCAGTTGATCATCCGGCCTGGATGGGATGCCCCTCATGTTCGATGCTTTCCAAGAACGTCCTGTGCTTGGCCTTGTCTGCTTAGACAAGTGTGTACGGTTCTCGGCTCTCCATATGATTGTGTTGTCGCGAGGCTTGCATACGCTAACCCCGGGTCCCGACAGTAAACATGGAAACTAAGCACATTTTATAAATCTACAGGCAAAATGGAGTAAGTTTCAAGTAGAAAGTGTCTCCATTAGAGCTACCGGTGAAAATCGCAAAATAATAAGTAAATCTGCCAATTCATCTGCTCGGGAAAAAAGAGCAACGGGAAAAATCTAAAGCTATAGGCCAACCAGGGGGCGCTGGATAATAAAATGTGCTCAGGACACTACAAAGTTACTGGGCCGAGCCCAAATCACAACTGAAAAAAGGAAAAAAAGGAAAATGGAAGGGCTGTGGGCCTCACCTTGCTGGGCTTGGCCCAGGGACGCAGGTGGGCGAGGAATAGCATTCCAGCGCTTGGGGCGATAGAACGGCGCAGGCCGCTCGGGCGCTGGCCTGGAGGCGCTGGGCCTTGGGCCACGCGGGGAGAGAGGAGGAAAGGGGGACGAGGGAAGGACGGCGGCCTCACCGGCGAGTAGCGACGGTGGACGGCCGGAGGAGCTCAACGGCGAGGCGCTCCGGCGAGGCGCGGCAGTGAGGCGGGCCTGCGCGGCCCGGTTCAGCCCGACGGCGACTAGATCGGGCCCGGTGTGCTGGGAGGATGGTGTGGATGGTTTGGGGTGACGTGGAGGCACGGGAGCCCTCCGATTTTAGATCCGACGGCTCCGGTGGCTCCAGATCTAGGGTTTCGGGAGAGAGAGGGGCTTAGGGGTTGATCTGGCATTTTTGGAGGGGGGTGGCTGAAATTTTTCCAGAGGGAAACCCTATAACTGGCTAGAAGAGGGTGGGGGTCTTTATATAGGCTGGCCTGGATGGCAGGTTTATGCAAAAGCCCTCGGGTTTTCTCCCTCGCGTCCGGTACCCCATGTTTCTGACCGCCGGGAGTGCATACGACCTCCGATTCGGATGAAATCTCGAACCACGCGCTCAGCGCGGCGAGGCCGTCAGTCGTACCTCACTTCGGTACCGTTCCGATAATATTTTTCTGGCGCCCAATAAAATAATCCATTTAATTATTAAATGGGGTTTTTCGTTCCGATGGCGATGGCTGGTCATGTGCCGGAAGTTGCGACAGTGCTCGGGTGAACCCGGTGTCGCAAAGGTCGTGTGCCATTGGGAAAAGGTTTGGTCCCGCATCCGATACGAGAAAGATGGGGGAAATATTCCTCGATTAATAAATCAGTGAAGCAAATAGTACAAAAAATTATAGAAATCAGCAAAAATAAAGCAACAAACAATTTTTTTAATTTGGGTGAGAATCCCGGGTTGTCACATTACAAGACCACCAACAAGGGATCTCGTCCCGAGATCCTGGATGATACGGGGGAGGGGAAGGGGAGAAAAGAGAGTCGACAATCTTCAACACAACCAACAAGGGACTTTGCTCCATCTCGACGTCGAACTTCTGTCGAGATAAATTTTCGCAGAGAGACGACAACGTCGAAAAACGAAACCATCGGGAGATCAAGAGGAAAAACAATAGACCAAGCGACGATCAAGAGAAGCATTCTCACTCAAATAGCGAGGATACTAGGAAAGAGGAATGGGTTCAATGAATTACCAAGATGTAATCCAGAATCGGATGGACTAAAGGTACTACAGGATTTCCCAACTTGAGATCGGAATCGAGACAATACGCTGCAAGCAAGGCATTGTAACGGTTCCGAAACTCCACTTGCTCGATCCTAAATTTTTAAAGGGGATAAGGCAAGAGTTAAACACTTACGTCACTTGTCCTGACTAGAGCAAAGGTAAGGATTAAAAGATTCCTACTCTCTCATAACTATCTTAGTAACTACAAAATAGTTTTTTGTCTAGACTCGACTTCGGCCAGAAAAGGGATCCTACGGTCGGTAAGGCTCTGATACCAAGTTGTAAGACCTGATATGCGGTACTGTTCCTGATCTATATGTTTCCATACAGATCCTGGGATGAAGCACATATCGGTCCCACCGCGACATATGAAGAAGTCATATGCCCCGGATTTCCAACATGATATCACAACATTACAGCTACAAGGATACAACACCTCATACAATCGACATACAATTGCCTTAAATACAATACATCAGCAGAAGATACATGTCTGAGTACAGACTACAATCAAAAGCCTAGTGGAAAAAAGAAAATCATCGATCCCCATAACCACACGGGTCGAGGCTCTCCGCCGGGATCCGCCTAACTAGTCGTCGTCGAGTCTCCACGTAAAACGTCGATCACCATACCTGTTGTCAATCAAGAAACCTAAAAAGAGTTTGGGGGTAGTATCATGAGTACAAAAGTACTCAACATCCAACTGTAGTGGTCAACTGACCCAGCATGGACTTCATCACTCGTCATTCTAGGATAACTAGTAGTTTACGGTAAGGATGGGGTAAGTGGTGAGGTTGCTGCCGCACTAGCATTTATGAAGTGGCTAACAATCTAGAGAGTAAGATAAGAAGCCAAGCATTCGATGAGGAATCGCCTCCAACAAATCTGCTATTCACCTACTTACGCAAGCATAACACATATCCTATCCTTGTCCTCCTCTTCGCATACCGACGAAGAAGAAGCAGTCAAGGCGCACACACGTTGATCAAGTTATATCAAGATTATCTCAGTTGTTGTTGTCTATGAACAAGGAGTAGGTCTCAAGTCGTCCATAACCGTGGACACGACTTCTCGGAAATATTTAAACCTGCAGGGGTGTACCAGCTCCTCATTACCTGATGATAAGACGAAACCGAAGGTGTAGTCGATCGCAATCTCGCATTGTCTCCGAGAGGTACCCTTACTACGAAGCAATCACGAGCAAGCATCAACAAGAAGAATACACGAGACAACACACTACGGTATCACATCTATCGTCGAGAGCGGTTACTAGCAGGTTAAGTGAGGTACTAGTCACACACGACGATACCGCACGTTTACGATGGTCCAAGTTGTTTAGCTACACAACATGAGCAAAGGTTGTTAACATGGCATCTCACTCAAGCATGGCATGTCACACAATCATGGCAAGAGGTGAAACATAAAGTAAACTATCTAATCTAGTCACTTCAAGTGAGGGTAAAACCTATACATGGCAAACTATTGCGGACCCCACGATAAAAATGGAATTTGGTACTGTTTTCACCTAAAGCATATTTTATAATTTTTATGAGCAAGCAAGAGTAGCATATTCATGATCTACACAAGTCAAGTTACATGTAAGGAACATTTTTATCGGAGCAACGGTTAAAAAGATACGGCCTATTACATTTAAGGTGGCATGCGATGTAATTAGCAGTAAAACAACATTTAGACAAGTGTAAACATGGCAACTGAGCACATTGTATTAATCTACACACAAAACGGAGCAAGTTTCAAGTAGAAAGTGTCTCCATCTGAGCTACCGGTGAAAAGATACGCGCAGCACAAAATAATAAGTAAATTTGCCAATTTATTTGCTCAGGAAAAAAAGAGCAACGGGCCGAATCTGAAGCTATTGGGCCAACCAGGGGGCGCTGGTTAATAAAATGTGCTCAAGACGCTACACGGTTACTAGGCCGATCCCAAATCACAACAGGAAAAAAACAAAAGGAAAAAAATGAAAATGGAAGGCCTGGGGGCCTCACCTTGCTGGGTTTAGCCCAGGGACGCAGGTGGGCGAGGAATAGCATTCCAGCGCCTGGGGCGATGGAACGGCGCGGGCCGCTCGGGCGCTGGGCTAGAGGCGCTGGGCCTTGGGCCGCGTGGGGCGAGATGAGGAAAGGGGGACGAGGGAAGGACGGCGGCCTCACCGGCGAGTAGCGGCGGCGGACGGCCGGAGGAGCTCCATGGCGAGGCGCGGAAGTGAGGCAGGCCCGCGCGGCCCGGTTCAGCCCGACGGTGGCTAGATCGGGCCCGCTGCGCTGGGAGGCTGGTGCTGATGGTTTGGGGTGACGTGGAGGCACGGGAGCCCTCTGATTTTAGATCTGACGGATCCGGTGGCTCCAGATCTAGGGTTTCGGGAGAGAGAGGGGCTTAGGGGCTGATCTGGGATTTTTGGAGGGGGGTGGCTGCAATTTTTCCAGAGGGAAACCCTAGAAATAGCTAGAAGAGGGTGGGGGTCTTTATATAGGCTGTCCTGGATGGCAGGTTTACGCAAAAGCCCTCGGGTTTTCTCCCTCGCGTCCGGTACCCCACGTTTCTGACCGCTGGGAGTGCATACGACCTCTGATTCAGAAGAAATCTCAAAACACGCGCTCAGCGCGGCGAACCCGTCAGTCGTACCTCACTTCGACACCGTTCCGAGAATATTTTTCCAGCGCCCAATAAAATAATCCATTTAATTATTAAATGGGGTTTTTTCGTTCTGATGGCGATGGCTGGTCCTGTGCCGGAAGTTGCGACGGTGCTCGGGTGAACCTTGTGTCGCAAAGGTCGTGTGCCGTTGGGAAAAGGTTTGGTCCTGCATCCGATACGAGAAAGAAGGGGAAATAGTCACCGATTAATAAATCAACGAAGAAAATACTACAAAAAATTATAGCAATCAACAAAAATAAAGCAACAGACAAATTTTTTAATTTGGGTGAAAATCCTGGGCTGTTACATGATGTCTGTAAGTTGCAGGTTTTTACCCCAATTTTCAGAGCTTCAAAAATTCCAGAAAAATCATATTTGGACTAACCTAGTAACTCAGTGCACCCAGTGCCAGTTCCTGTCTGCAAATGTCCGTAGTTGAGTGATTTTTCACCAATTTAAAATGCAAGAAAAATTCCAAAAAAATCAGAATAAAAACCAGCGTTCAGGAAGCTTCCGGAACCACCAAAGGAGAGCTAGAGGGGGGCCACCCCCTCCCAGGAAGCCAGGTGGCGCAGCCCCACCCCTAGCCGCGCCACCAGGGCGCCTGGGAGGTGGGCCCCATCTCTGGTGCCCCTGTTCGGCCTAGTTTTACCCCTCGTCGAGAAAACCCTTGAGGACAATCCCGCATCGCGAATTACCTCTCTGCTCCGCCGCCATTGCGCTCCAAAGATCGGGAGCACCAGAAGACCCCTTCTTGGCACCCTGCCCAAGGGAGGATTGACCTCCGGGAGCCTCGCCACCACCATGGACGCCTCCCATATGTGTCGTCAGTAGTCTCCCCTGGACCATGGGTCCGTGATCAGTAGTTATGTGATATCTTATTTCCACCTTTGTTCTTCAATGTTTTGACCTTCTGAGCTGTGCTACATGATCAACGCACCTATGTAATTTTCCTGCTGTTGCTATGCTGAGTTTCCTGGGATCCGATTGATTATGGGACTATGTACAGATCGTGATGAGTTATATATTTGGTTTACCTTTTATATTTTGTTATTAGTAATTCTTGCATATTCTCCGTTGTTGTTTGTTGCTTTGGCCATGTACTAGATAGTAAATCCAAGAGGGAGCGTTATGCATGATTGTGGGCTCATGCCCCCCGATGACTAGCTTGAGTGACAGAAACATGAGTCTAGGCGATGTGATTTTTCCCCAGGGAGAAAAAAATGGTGCTTGTAACCGCGGTTGCAAGGATTGTTTACCTTAAGCATAGATTGTTAATTTAATTGTCTATTGCTTTGAGTTTACACTTTGGGAGGGGCTCGCAACTTAATACCAACGATATGTTCTGGATAGATATCTCAAGGTGGATGATTAGTGAGTAGATGCAGATGGATTTCGGTCTACTTGTCTTGGCGTACTGCCCATACTTTAGAGCACTCTTACTTTCAAGTAGCATAATTAGCATTGCGATGTGTTTATAATTCTGTCAATTGCCAAGCTGTAATTTGTTCACCCAGCTTAGCTTTTCTATCGTCTTTTGGGAGAGAGACATCACTAGTGAACATCACGGGACCCCAGTCCATATTTCCACCACTGTATACGCCCTCACTTTATTTTACTGTTTCTACTTTCTTTGCAATTATCACTACCATTATCTCTTGCGTTTGACCCTTTATAAACGGCAAGGCCAGAGGGATTGACAACCCCTCTGTACTTGTTGGGAGCAAAGTTATCTGTTACCGTGTGCAGGTCCATGTCAATTCGTGCTAGCAAGTAATTTCTAGCGCTGTTGTCACCTACTCGTCGTCGTCAGAGTCCGCCGGAGACAAACCTTGGTATGTTCACCGAGGGAAATTACCGCTACGCTACATCTCAACCTTCCACTTGGGGTATCCAACTAGGAGCGCTACTTCAGTGCCATCAGGCGTCGCTTGTCACGGCATACTTTGACACAAGTAACCCCCTATGTACTTTTGCATGTGGGCATATGTTTGCCACCATACATATCAATGTTGGATTCACTACACCTCCATTCATGTATACTTTCTTATCATGATGCATTCTGTAACAAAATAATAGTTTGAGATTATTAAAACAAATACAAAACATTGTGTGCATCAGATTCATATGCATTAGTTGGTTTCAATTTACTTTGTTTTTGCTATGGTACGGTGTTCATGTGTGATAGGATGTTCCTCACATAGTTTAGGTGATCCCACAACAGGATTTGCGGCGCACAATCATTTTGTGATGTTCAACTTACCATCTACAAGGTCTCCATGTCTGTAAAGGGATAAATTGAAGTTCAATCGTGTGTCGTTGCTTGTCACGACATACTTTGACACAAGTACCCCTCCCCCCCGCCCCCTATGTACTTTTGCATGCACTCATATCTTTGCCACCATATATATCTAGGCTGGATTAACTACGCCTCCATTCATGCACTTTGTAATCATGATGCATGCATATAACAAAATACTAGTTTGAGAGTATTTCAAACAAATACAAACATTATGTGCATCACAGGCATATGCATTAGTTGGTAATTTCAATTTACTTTGTTTTTTCTACGGTGTTCATGTGTACGTGGTAGGATGTTCCTCACATAATAACTAGGTGACCCCCATGAGGATTGCGGTGCATGATCATTTTGTTTCTTCATATATAATCATGTACAAGGTATCTATGTAAAGGATATCAAATACAAAGTTTGATCGTGTGTCGTCGCTTGTCACATCGTCATACTTTCACACATGTAACCCCTTAGTTTACTTTTGCATGAGGACATGTTGTGGCACCAAACCGAGTCCGAATTGCACTCCATTCGTTTCTATTTTTTAATCATGATGTATATACCACATAATAGTTGAGATTATTTCGAACAATTACAAAACATTGTGTGCATCACACACATTAGGGGTTTTGAAGGTTCCATATGAGTTTATATGCATTTTCCATCTTTACTGTTAATTAAAGAAAGACACAATAGTAATAAGCCATGAGAAAAGCTTAATTAGGTATAGGGGATAGGTTATTGATCAAATTGTTTGTTTGCATTTGACACATTTTGTTGATTTGAATATACTTTGTTGTGTGTAATGTGTGTTGATGTGGTAGGATGTTCCTCACACAATTTAGGTGAAACATAGAGGATTGTGATGCATGATCATTTTTTGTGCACGTTGGAGATTTTGAATGTTTACACAAATGTTGCACCATTGCACTATTAAACATCACAAGAATTGTGTTCTTTTGAGAAAATTTGTAGAAAAAATTAATGGAAGATACAATGTACGGTCACGTCCTCCTCTTCCTTGTGGAAACAGGGGTGCATTAACATCCTGGATGTGGACGCTTCGTGTTTTGAGGATATTGAATAAAAAAGTAAACAGACGCTTCGTTAACCTCATCGTCTCCCTTCAAGATTTAAGCAGTTTCCAAATCTCATCTGCAACACAACAAACACAGCCCACTCCCTCCCTCCATTTACTCTCACTCAATCTCTAGCGCTTACCATAGCTGATCCCCACCAGGCATGGCTCTCATTTTCTCCACAAAAACTGCGGCCACAAGATTGCATTGCCCTGATAGAACAGGATCTTTGCCAACACCATGGATGTCCCAGTCCATGGCGACATGAAGATCACCACCGTATACACCAATGACTTCAAAGAAGTCCGACGATGGATAGGACATTCCATGGCGTACCTCGAAGACCATGAAGAGTGTGTCATCGGCATGAACGTCGAGTACACTCTAAGCCCGAAGCGTGGGCAGTTTCCTGTCTAGAAGCAGAAGGCGACCCTGATCCAAATCTGTTGTGGCACGAGATGTCTCCTTTACCAGGTGTCCTTGCCAACAAAGGTGATCCAAGAATTGAAGTCCTTCCTCCGCGAATCTAAGTACTTTTTTGTTGGATTTATCATTGGGCGCGACAAAGAAATGTTGAGGAAATGGGACATCGAAGTAACCAGTTACTTCGACATCCAGGCGGATTGGGTTGTTCCTCGTTCAATAAATTATCTTGATTCACTAGCAGACGTGACGGGACGCCTCGTTGATTCCTCCTTAAAACTGAAGGATAACTTCAACAAGGATCATCATGCTCGCTGGGCGGAGCCACTTTGCGAGGAGAAAATCGTGTATTCATGCAAGGACGCATATGCATGCTATGCCATATGGAATCGTGTCGACTTCATCTTGTAGGGCCTACATGCAGAACATAATAGGAGAATGGAGAAGTCACTCCAGAATAAGTGGCAGGAGGAGAGTGATACCAGATATTGTTGGTAGATCTTTTTATGTTCTGGTCCTGCGAGACATGATGGTGGCTTCCTAGCCTTCCGCCTATAATTTTGTAAGACTTACCTAAGTTCTAGACTTCATGGGTTCATTTCGTCTAAGTTTTCCAAGTCTGTAGCTGAACTTGTTTTATTTCTTTATATGATTCCTTCAAATCAACTGTGAGCCTATACTAAGGAAATCAAGATTGATGCATGTTGGCCTAGATGTGATAGGTGATTCCAAGGATTTCAATATCATTTGTGCATGTGTTTTCCTTCAGATCAAATATGAGTCTATAATAAGGAAATAAAGTTTCGTGCATGTTGGCCTAGTCATGATGTGATTTCAAGGATTCCAATACCATTTGTGTATGTGTTATACTTCAAATAAAATGAGTCTATATTAAGGAGATCTCAAGTTGTGAGAGGAACAATATTGGTGTAAGTGGGCCCACATGTCATATGTGAGACCAAGGCCGCATCGAAGAACATGAAAAGACGCCACTGCGCCACGTGTCGAGTCGAGAAGAGCAAAAGGCACCGGTGGTGGAGTAAGTAATGACCACATCTATCTTTGTCCCAACTGCCGCCTCGTCTCTCTCTCGCAACAGTCCCCACTCTCGCGTCCTTTTCTTCCCCAATCCAGGAAGAAAACCCCCATTCTCCCACCGCCACCACTTCCATGTACCGCACAACCACCCCCTCGCTTCCTCCTCTCAAGATGAAGCATGGTCGAGAAGTCAACGCCATGAAGCACGCAAGTGCTGAAGCGAAAGCGGCAGCCGCGGTGGCTGCTACCGAGACGGTTCTGTCGCACTCCTCACCCATTCCGGCTACGGTTGACGCTCAGCCCCCCGCTACACCTCCTTTGGACGCCAACGCACTGGCCGCCACCACCGTTGAGAAAGTGCAGGATCAGGCGGCAGTAGATCGAGCCGTCAACGAGCAGAGATGCAGGTACTTCGAGCAGATCGATGTGATGTACCATGAGGCCCTCTACGACCCTATCTTCAACCTCGGGCCACCGGAGTTGATGGAGTTCTCCGAGGAGGTCAGCGACGAGGCCCCGGAGGTAAATATCGAAATCTAATTTGTTTTCTTGTCGCATTGGGGTTTTCTCCGTCTAGTGAGATTCAAATGTTTGTACATGTGGGACATTTGATTGATGTTGCAATCTTGTGCTAATCAGGTTTATGGTTCTTGCACCGGATTAGTTCTTGCTTTGATTTGGGTAATGTATCTGTTCTAGAGTTTACTCTGTATCAGGAAACTCTCAATGTTTTGGTACAAATACATATGTTTGACGTTGAAGAATTTTTAAATCCACATGTAGTTGCGTAACTGGTGGGTAGCATGCATGGGTAAGCTGTACCATGCATGGGAAATCCACATACAAAATTCATTTTTTGTACCTTACCATTGATTATTAGGATTTCATTCAATATTCGCATGTATGTTGTTGCATGTGCCATTGACTAACATAGAAAGTAGATTTCATTATATGCATACATCTATGTTCACATGAGTTTGTTTTGTTATTCATTGAATGGTGATAAATAGGACACATATGATGAATACGAGGTAGTTAGAATATTAAACATACTGATAAGTAATTTTGTTTAAATGGCTTTGTTTTATTATGTATTTAATGATGATGAATGTGATGTTATGTCCCTAGTTTGAATATGAACCTGCTGATAATGAATCTTCTTTATCGAGCCAAGTTTGACTATGAATCGAGTGATGATGAATGTGATGTGATGTCCCTAGTTTGATTATGAACCTACTAATGATAAATCTTCTTTATTTATCCAAGTTTTATTATGAATTAAGTGTGATGAATGTGATGTTATGTCCCTAGTTTGATTATGAACCTACTAATGACGAATCTGCTTTATTTAGCCAAGTTTGATTATGAATTGAGTGTTGATAAATCAGCTATAATTGGCCTAGTTATACAAGAGTATGGTGTTCCATTATGGGTGTAGGAATAACGATACAAATTCTACAATTATTAATATTGGACCCCTCCTTTCCATCAGTGCAAAATTTGCATGTTTTAATTTATACTTTGTGTTTACTAATTAACAGGAAGCTTCAGACGAGGTCGACTCGGACAAGGAGAGCATGGACGCTAAGTCTCGTCACATTCTCCATAGGATGTTGTCTTGGGGGATCTCCTACCGCACCCACGGGCGGTACGGCAAAAAAAATGCACATTCTGTGGGAGGGTGGTAGCAGAGGACTTCAACAGCATTCTCCACCATGCCAAGGACATGAGAATGTCGTCAGATCAGTCCCCTAAGTACAAGTCCAAGCACGCAACCTAAGCCGTCTTCCTTCACAAGTACGATAGTCACGTGCCCTTCATCGTTGCGCGGCCTCTTCCTCCTGCTCCTCCCGCTGTGAAGAAGGGGAAGTAGTAATGCGCTCCTTGCGTGCTACTGTTGCTCCTGCCTCCACCCCCTATGTTAAAATGTCTTTTGGTTTATTGTTGGTTAAGAATGAGAAAAATAGGCCACTGATACTTCCCAAACGTCTCTATAATTTATGCTTGTTAAATGCATGTTTTGGGTGATATTGTTATGCTTTTGATGCCCTTTCATACACTTCTGATCATATGTGGACTAACCTATTAACTCAGTGCACCCCAGTGCCAGTTCCTATTTTCTGCTGTCTTTTTATTTCAGGTTTTCCCATTATTTAAAGTGCCAGAAAAATTCCGGGAAGATTATATAAAAATCAGCGACCCGGAAGCTTCCAAACTCCCGAAGGGGCGCCAGGGGGGCCCACCAGGAGTCTAGGAGGCCAGGGGGCGTGGCCTAGGGTGGGGCCGCGCCAGGAGGCCGCCTGCACTCCCTTGCTGCCCCCTTCGCCTATATTTACCCCTCGTCACGAAACCCCTGAGGGCAGAACCCTTTTTCGCGATCTCGCCTCTGTTCCGCCGCCGCTCTTCCAAGATCGGGAGCACCAGAAGACCTCTTCCCGGCACCCTGCGGAGGGAGAATTGACCTCCGGAAGCTTCTCCACCACCATGGACGCTTCCCGGATGAGCTGTGAGTAGTCCACCTTGGACCATGGGTCCATGATCAGTAGATATGTGATGTCTTCTCTCCACCTTTGCTCTTCATTGATTAGACCTTGTGAGCTGCCCTACATGATCAAGGCACATATGTAATTCTTTCTGCTGTTGTTATGTTGAGTTTGCTGGGATCTGATGGATTATGAGATTATGTACAGATTGTGATGAGTAATATATTTGGTTCTTCTCCTTTTATATTTATGTTCTTGAGTAATTCTTGCATGTTCTCTATTGCTGTTTATTTGCTTTGGCCAAGTAGTAGGTAGCAACTCCAAGAGGGAGCATTATGCATGACTATGGGTTCATGCCCCTTTATGACTAGCTTGAGTGACAGAAACCCGAGTCTAGGGGATGTGTTGTTGCCACAAGGGGGAAACAATAGTGGTTGTAATCGCGGTTGGAAGGATTGTTTACTTTACGCAAAGTTCTTTTAATGCAGTTGTCTGTTGCTTCGGGTTTACAATTTGGGTGGCGCTCGCAACTTAATACCAGGGAGATGTTCTAGATAGATATCTCAAGGTGGATAATTAGTGAGTAGATGCAGATTGATTTCGTTCTACTTCTCTTGGTGTAGTGCCCATGCTTTTGAGGCTCTTCCCTTCTTTTGTAGCATAGTTAGCATTGCGGTGCGTTTTTAATCCTATAAATTGCCCAGCTGTAATTTTTTCACCTTGCTTAGATGTTTATATTCTTTTGGGAGAGAGACGTCACTAGTGAACTTCATGGGACCCTGATCCATATTTCCATTACTGTTTACACCCTCAATGCTTTTACTTTCTAGTTGTAGTTACAATTACCACTACCTTTATCTGTTGCGTTTGATCCTTTGTAAGCGACAAGGAAAGAGGGATTGACAACCCCTCTGTACTCGGTGGGAGCAAAGTTATTTTTTGCTATGTGCCGGTCCACGTAAACATCGCGCTATCAAGTTGCTAGTGCCGTTGTCACCTACTTGTCGGAGTCGGAGTCCCACTGGACACAAACCTTGGTATCTTCACCGAGGGAAATTTGCTGCTATCCACATCTCACCTTCCACTTGGGGTAACCAACGAAGGGCGAGAAGACGTTATCATCTCTCGTACCAGCAGGTAAATTTATGGTGCCGTTGCCAGGGACTCTGATCTTCAAGATAGGGGAGTTGCATACTATCTTTTATCTTTGATTTTTAGTCTTGTTAGTTTACCTTTAGTTTTTTGCTTTAGTGTCTTTTATCAAAAACCACAAAAAAATTGCATGCTGCTATTATGGGTACCATTGAAAACACCAAGTTGTGTGACTTCACTAGTCACAACAACAATGACTTTATCTGCACTCCTATTGCTACACCTACCACTTCAGCATCTTCTTATGAAATTAAACCTGCCTTCTTACTCTTGTTATGAAAGAACAATTCTCTGGTGCTAGAGATGATGCTGCTTTACACTTGAATAACTTTGTTGAGCTTTGTGATATGCAAATGTATACAGAAGTAGAAGGTGATATTGTTAATCTTAAGCTTTTTCCTTTCTCCTTGAAAGGAGGAGCTAAAATTTGGTTTCAATCCTTGCCTAGGAATAGTATAGATTCTTGGGATAAGTGCAAGGATGCTTTTATTGGGAAGTATTACCCACCTGCTAAGATTATCCAATTGAGGAGTAATATTATGAATTTTAAGCAGTTGCATAATGAACACGTTGCTCAAGCTTGGGAACGTATGAAATCTCTTGTTAAGAATTTCCCTACGCATGGTTTGACTACTTGGATGGTTATCCAGAATTTTTATGCAGGCTTGAACTTTACCTCGCGGAACCTGTTATATTCGGCCGCAGGAGGAACCTTTATGTCAACAACACTTGGTGCTTCCACAAAACTACTAGATGAGATGATGACCAACTATTTCCAATGGCACACCGAACGAGCTCCAACAGGTAGGAAGGTAAACTCTGTTGAGGAGATCTCCTCCCTAAATGAAAAAGTTGACTTGATCATGTCTTTACTTACCAAGCAAGCTCCTATTGATCCTCATGATGTTCCTTTAAATTCCTTGGTTGCTCAAGAACAAGTAGATGTGAACTTTATCTCTATAAACAACTTCAACAACAATTCCTATAGGAGTAACTTTGGTAGAAATCCTAGACCGTTCCCTTCCAACAACTATGGGAACAACAACAACAACTCCTATGGTCAAACCTATAAGGAAAAATATTTACCCAGCTATGAGAAACTGGTAGAGATAGAGAAGGCCACTAAGAATTATATGCACACACACACAGTTTGAACAAAACAAAGCCTTCTCCAGACAATTAGGTGAACATTCCTCTATTCTGCAAAACATTAGCAAGCAAATGGAGAGCCTGAACAATGAGATTTCTAATCTCCAAACTAGACTTACCGCCACTGAGACTTATGTTTCAAACATGTACCACACCCAAGCTACTTTGATAAACAAGATGGCAGCCAAACCTGAAGTTATCCCCATAGAGGAAGAAGATAGAATTAAGAGCCTTCCTACACACCATACCATTGCTACTATCCAAGTTGTTGAGGATATCCAAACTCTTAGCACCCAACACACACCTAGTCTCATTGGACCTATTAATGGTGATGCTATTACCTCAACCGTAGAAGAAGAAACTCCTATGAACATAGAGGCTTTCAAACAAGTAAGCCTAAGTGACACCACTACCACTTTACTTGATAGTAGTGACCTTGATTTTGATAGATGTACCCTTTCTGAAGTTATTAGTTTACTACACAAAATGTCTAGAGACCCCCACACTGGCACACTAAATCTTGCCTTCACGGAGCATATCACCAATGCTCTCATTAAAGCTAGGGAGGAGAAGCTTAGGTTAGAAGCCTCCATACCTAGAAAGATAGAAGATGGTTGGGATCCTATGATCAAAATTAAATTGAATAACTTCTCTTGCTATGCTTTATGTGATGTTGGAGCTAGTACCTCCGTTATGCCCAAAAGAATTATGATATGTTTGAATTGAAACCTTTTGATCGTTGTTCTTTTGGTGTTCGTCTTATTGATTCTTCCGTAAAGAAACCTTTGGGGAAGATTGACGATGTTCTTATTATTGTCAATGACAATTATTTCCCCGTTGATTTTACTACTATGGACATTGAGTGTGAACCCATATGTCCAATTATTTTGGGACTTCCTTTTCTTCACACCGTTGGTGCTGACATTGATATGAAAGAGGGGAATATAAAATTCCAATTCCCTCTCAAGAAGGGGATGGAACACTTCCCTAGAAAGAAGATTAAGTTACCTTTTGAGTCTGTTACACGGGCTAGCTATTCTCTTACTCTTGATAAAACGTGATTTTTTTCCTTTGTGCCTAGGTCAAAGGAGTACCAGAAAGCGCTTGGTGGGAGTCAACCCAAGATGTTTTTTCCTTCTCTTTTTAGTGGTCTTGATGATTGTTACTACTGTAGCAACATCATTGTATCTTTATTTTCAAGCTTTGTGCCAAGTTTAGTCTCTGATTGCAAAAAAGTTCAAAAGTTGTGACTTGCCGTCCAGAAAACAGATTCTGTCCTGGGACCGAAAAAATCGGTTAAAATGACTAGGTCATCTTTTTGATCTGAATTGTTTTGACAGCATGCTCTATACAATTAGCTTGCGTGCATCTGTTCTGAGTTTTTTTATTTGAGTTGCAGAAGTACCCCAAAAATTTTATTTCCTACCTGATGGTCTGTTTTTCACATATTCTGCCACGTTTTGCCTTTTCCTAGTTTTACAAGTCTTGCGCTAGCTTTTTCTTTGCAAAAACTTTTTGGCGGTCTCGAGAAACAGTGGCCCTTCAAGAATATCATTATTTATAGTAGAGGAAAATTGTTTTATTATGGGTACAAACCTCTCTAATCAGGTTATGATGAGTTATGTATGAAGGGAGTTTTCAAGTGTGCGAAGGAAGATGATGAAAGAAGATCCGGGAGTGTCAAACGCTCAAGCTTGGGGATGCCCCCATGCACCCCCAAGAAATATTCAAGGAGACTAAAAAATCTAAGCTTGGTGATGCCCCCGTGAATCCCCTTATCCATCAACAATTATCGGTTCGTCCTTTGTTCCACTATATTTTTATCACTTCATGCGTTATGTTCTATGCTTGGAGCGTCTTGCTCTTTACTTTTTAGTTTTCTTTAAATTTCTTGTTGTTCATAACAATTTAGAACCCATCTTTCTTTGTGTGGGAGAGAAACACGCTCCACTTCAACCTAGAACAGATCATAAGACTTTCATGCTTATCTTTCTTTGTTGTGTGTGTTCTTTATCTTTTCGTAGCTGCTGTCATGCTTAGATCTTAGTTGTCATGCTTATCTTTTTAAGAAAAAAAAATTAGTTTGCTTCTGGAACTCTCTTGAGTTTTCATGTTTATCTTGTTTAGAGAGAGTTGGTATGTTGCACTGAGTTGTGTATTTTGACTTGAAGTAGGTAATTGAGGTTGCTATTCAATTGTAGTAGTAACTTGCAATAGTTTTGAGGTATTGTTTTGAGTAATGTTTGAACTTTTGGTGTCAAGAGATTTAGCCTATTAGTGATAGATGTCGTATTTTGGGCAATCCATGTTTATTTTCGAAAACTACAAAAACTAGTTGAGAACTCTAGCTACTAGATGGAACACTAATCTTTGGAGGGATCGGATATTAGAGTACACTCACGTACCATGAGTCGAGGATGCGCAAGGATAACCAAACCCCCATACACTCCTCCTCAAGGTACTTGTCTCTTTTTGAACCTCCTAATTAGATTGAGAGTTACCGATAATAAGTGCATGAGTTCTTCGGACTAATGTAAGTATTCAAAAGTTGACACTACCACCATCCCATATTTTGCTAGCCTCTTCGGTATCGTGCATTTCCCTTTTCTCATCTCGAGAGTTGGCGCATACTTCGCCGGTGCATCCAAACCCTTGGCATGATACGCTTTGTCATCATAAACCTCCTTATATCCTTCCTCAAAACAACCACCATACCTACCTATGAAGACATTTCCATAGCCTTTCCGAGATATATTGCCATGCAACATCCATCTTTTTATGACTTGATCTTCATGTCATACATGTTCCTGCTACATTGGCAGAGGCATACATTTGCATACATCATGATAACTCCATCTTCTTTATGCTGAGTACTTTTGTAAAGTGTGAAAGATCTCCTATACTTCTTGTAATATAGAGTATTGCCCCTAAAGTGACGAAAATATCTCAAAGAGGTCAAATTAAAAGATTCCAAAGAGGACAAATGAGAGAGAAATAGAAAGAGCCATTGAGGCCACAAAAAATAAAAATATAAAGAGAGAAGGGGGCACACTGCTATTCCTTTTAAGAGATCCACACTCGTACTCCCTCTTGTATCTTGTACTCCATAGAGGTGATCATATATGCATATAGCTATGTGGGGACGTTTACACTATAAAATTTGGCCTGTATATTCCAATGGTGAGCCTCCTCAAATGAGCTCTAGGTCTTATTGAGCAAGAAAGTTGGATGAACCCCCACTAGTTCCATTGGATACCTTTCCATAGCTCATATGTGCATCCGTTGCGTGGCAATCCCTACTCCTCACATCATATCTATCATTTGGCTTTCTTTCGCCTATGATTGTCCTCATTGATGTGAGCCTTTCATACCCTTTTTGTCTTCCTCCTCCACCATCTCTCTCTTTGCCATCCTAAGTGTCAACTTTCTTGCTTACGCTCATCCATTCCATGAGTGCTCAAAATATCGAAAGGGAGTGGATCAGTTTGACTTGTACCTGGCTAGTGGTCTGGGGACGAGTCAAGATAATATTCCAAAGGAGACCAAGTCTAAAAATTTAGTAGATTGAGTTCTCAACTAAATAAATAGTATGTTTTGTCTCTCTCGTATTCCCATCTCCCACTTCTTGCACGCAAACACCATTTGGAGACATTCGAGTCACGGACAGCAAGAGCTCTTGCACCTTTATGTTCTTATGTTGCTTGTTTCAATGCTAATATATACTCTTGCTTGTTATGACTTAAATTGAATTACATGACTTGCTTGCCTTACTTAAAAGTTCTTATATGGTTGGTAGCATGTCACCACAAAAATTATGCTTTTTATCATTTACCTACTTGAGGACGAGAAGGAATTAAGCTTGGGGATGTTGATACGTCCCAAACGTATCTATAATTTCTGTTTACTCCATGCATGTTTTGGGTGACATTGCTATGCTTTTGATGCACTTTCATACACTTTTGATCATATTTGTACTAACCTATTAACTCAGTGCACCCTAGTGCCAGTTCCTATTTTCTGCTGTCTTTTTATTTCAGGTTTTCCATTAGTTAAAGTGCCAACACAATTCCGGGAAAATTATTAAAAAATCAGCGACCCAGAAGCTTCCAGAGTCCCGAAGGGGGGCAAGGGAGCCCCACCAGGTGTCTAGGCGGCCAGGAGGCACGGCCTAGGGTGGGGTCGCACCGGGAGGCCGCCTACACTCCCTGGTTTCTCCCTGGCTGCCCCCCCCCTTCGCCTATATTTACCCCTCGTCACGAAACCCCTAAGGACAGAACCCTTTTTCACAATTTCGCCTCTGTTCCGCCGCCGCCGCGCTTCCAAGATCAGGAGCACCAGAACACCTCTTCCCGGCACCCTACCGGAGGGAGGATTGACCTTCGGGAGCTTCTCCACCACCATGGACGCTTCCCAAATGAGCCATGAGTAGTCCACCTTGGACTATGGGTCCATGATCAGTAGCTATGTGATGTCTTCTCCCCACCTTTGCTCTTCCTTGATTAGAACTTGTGAGCTGCCCTACATGATCAATGCACATATGTAATTCTTTCTGTTGTTGCTATATTGAGTTTGCTGGGATCTGATGGATTATGAGATTATCTTCAGATTGTGATGAGTAATATATTTGTTTCTTCTCCTTTTATATTTATGTTCTTGATTAATTCTTGCATGTCTCCGTTGTTGTTTATTTGCTTTGGCCGAGTAGTAGGTAGCAACTCCAAGAGGGAGTGCTATGCATGATTGTGGGTTCATGCCCCCTGATGACTAGCTTGAGTGACATAAACATGAGTCTAGGGGATGTATTGTTGCCACAAGGGGGAAAAACAACGGTGCTTGTAACCGCGGTTGCATGGATTGTTTACTTTACGCAAAGTTCTTTTAATGCAATTGTCAGTTGCTTCGGGTTTACACTTTGGGTGGGGCTCGCAACTTAATACCAGCGAGATGTTCTGGATAGATATCTCAAGGTGGATGATTAGTGAGTAGATGAAGATGGATTTCGGTCTACTTGTCTTGGCGTACTACCCATGCTTTTGAGACTCTTCCTTTATTTTTTAGCATAGTTAGCATTGAGGTGCGTTTTTAATCCTGTCAATTGCCCAGCTGTAATTTTTTCACCTCGCTTAGTTGTTTATTGTATTTTGGGAAAGAGACATCACTAGTGAACTTCATGGGACCCCGGTCCATATTTCCATTACTGTTTCCACCCTCAATTTACTTCTTGCTTTTACTTTCTAGTTGTAGTTACAATTACCACTACCTTTATCTGTTGCGTTTGATCCTTTGTAAATGACAAGGCCGGAGGGATTGACAACCCCTCTGTACTCGTTGGGAGCAAGGTTATTTGTTGCTATGTGCAGGTCCGCGTCAACAACGCACTATCAAGTTGCTAGCGCCGTTGTCACCTACTTGTCGTCGTTGGAGTCCTACTGGAGACAAACCTTGGTATCTTCACCGAGAGAATTTTCTTCTATCTACGTCTCACCTTCCACTTGGGCTAACCAACGAAGGGCGAGAAGCCTTTATCATCTCTCGTACCAGCAGCCACGTAATGTATGTACCTCTCATGTCTTCCAGTAAATAGATCGCACCTGAAATCACCCATGTTTCACTCTGTCGCTGCTACACGTCACTCCTCCGTTCAACAGGGGCTCCTCGCTTCTCCGTTCAACCGGCCCCTCGCCTCGCCGTACTCCCAGACGCGTTCACCTCGCTATGCCTCCCTATAGCCTCGCCGGAGACGTAGTAGTATAGGAGGGACCTAAGTTGACCTTCGCAATTCCTTTTATAAGAGATCCCAATTCCAAGTTCCCTCCATGAAAAATAAGAGATACCGCCATGGAAAAAAGGAAATCCTGCCAAGAGAAAAAAGAGATCGCGCACAACATCTGTGCCCAAAAACAGTTACCACTATTTTTTTACGCAGTGAATAAATGACGCTCGAAACATTTCATGTGACACTAAACAACGTCATAGAAAATACACGTCCGTAGTGACGGTCAAATGTGTCATTTAAAATTTGGTTAGGATGTCACTGAAATTCCCTCGAAGATCCGGATCGGGCATACTTTACCGATGATGGTAACCGTCAAAGAAAATCAAACTTTGATGACGTTTTCCCCTCTATCACGCGGGGTTTTCTCGAAAAATATCCCCGATTATGTGTTGTCCACATGGTTTTGCATGGTTCCCAAGCGCGATCCCATCCAAAACGAAAGCACAAACGGCTACCTGACACCTAATGAAACCACTTCCACACTCACCCAATCCCCGCGTAATTTTCTCATCTCCACCGCCGTTACCTTCTCTTATGCCTCATCTTCTTCAGCAGTCCCCAATCACCGTCTTCTAATGTCCATCATCCGACTGTGAGTTAGCAAATAACCTTGCCCGCAAGGGGCCCAACCTGGATACAAGTTCTACAACGTAACCCTCGAATCATTGATCTCATTATCGCAACTACTGGGTATATTAGCACATTTTTATTAATCTAATCCATGAATAAATAGTAAACATGGCATTTACGGCATGCATCTCATACCAAAAACTAAGAATGTGAGCACATATGTAACCTTGCATGTACGAACAACACATATACGACAATCGCATCAACGAGTATATGGGGATGAACAAATCATACCCCGCGGTTGGCCAAGCCAACGCAGTAGATGTAGCAACAGCCTGGGATTCGTTGGTGTCCTTCCTCAAGGCAGCGACAGCGACGGTTTTCTCTTCCGGCATGGAGTCGGTGCAGGGGAAGTAGTGGAATCAAGGGACATAGTCGATGCAGCGGTTGGGGACTCGCGCCGAGACGCTCCCCAAAAACCATATCGGCCTTCTACCTGGCAGGATCTCGAAGGTCACGCTTCCGGAGGCACCTGTTCACCCGAACGACCATGCACACGGTCGACGGGCTGGGATCGCCGAAGACAGCTCATAACAAGGAACAATAGATGACGGCTAGGGTTAGGCACAAAGGGAGAGTGTGAGCCAGTGAGGGTCTCCACAGCCCTACCGCACTTTATATAGGCCATCAGTGTACTAGGCATGGCTGAAGCCCATGGCCGAGTCCGTGTACAGCCCACGGTCCAACTTCTTGCACAATGGCACTTTTCTTAGTGACTCGTTAATTAATCCAACATTAATTAACCGTTCGTGTCTGGCAACAATAAAGCACATAGGAGTGAGCTCGGCTCGACTCATTCCCGCAATCCGCGACACACGTGCACATCGTGACGAGGCGATGCGAGGCGGGCGGCGGAGGAGGAGCGCGCGTGTACCACTCCTCTTCCTAAGATCCTAATCGCTAGTGAGGGAGCATCCACTTATAAAGAAGTCTCAACCTTCCTCCACTAGCAGGATGGTACTAAAACTTTCCCACCACATGCCACCTATATGGGCCCTAGAGATTAAACATGAATTATTGTATTGTATGGGCCTAAGCCCATCTATTATTCAGCAATCCCCCACCAGATCTCGAGGAAAATCACGTTCTCAACGGTTCCAAGCAGTGTTTGAGATACCGGAATTTTCAGTGAAGACTGTTAAGTTGAACATCCCCCAAGAACAATTGGATTGGACACCTTCACGGCTAAACAATGGACTATGCCTTCAATTTTCATCTTAGCGTGTGTAAGGCCCGCGATGCGGTACCATCTCGAGTTAGACGCTTTCGCATCCGACTTGAGATGGGAGCGCATAACTAGCCACCAGCGCACGAAACTCGCACTTGTTTCGCTGCCAGATTCTGGACAACAGGTAATAGGTGCATGAACATAAACTAAGACATAAATATATAGATCCAAGACATACAGGCCCGATATGCGGTACTGTTCCAGATCTAGATGTTTCCATCTAGATCCGGGGATGAAGCACATATCGGTCCCACCGTGACATATGACAAAGCCATATGCCCCGGATTCTAACATGATATCACAACATTACAGCTACAAGGGTACAACATCTCATAAAATCGGCATACAATTTCCTTAATACAATACATCAGCGGAAGTTACATGTCTTAGTACAGACTACAATCAAATGCCTAACGGCAAAGGTAAAACACACCATTCCCATAACCACACGGGTCCAGGCTCTCCGCCGGGATCCGCCTAACTAGTCGCCGTCGAGTCTCCACGAAGGCGTCCAGAAGAAGGGTCGTCGAGCTCCACTTAAGTCCAAGATCGTTGCATAACGTGCGTAAAAGAGAAAATAAATAAGTGAGCTATATCAAAGTCTTGTAACTAACTTCTCACGGGTAAGATGGGGGTAGTGGTGAGGTTGCAGACGCACTAGCAATATATGAGTGGCTAACGGTCTATTTTAGAGTAAGATGAGAACCAAGCATTCGATGAGGAATCGCCTCTAACGAGTCTTGCTATCAACTACTTACGCAAGCATAACACCTATCCTATCCTTGTCCTCCTCTTCGCATCCCGACAAAGAAGAAGCAGTCAAGGCACACACACGTTGATCAAGTTACATTATGATTATCTTAGTTGTTGTTGTCTATGAACAAGGAGTAGGTCTGAAGTCGTCCATAATTGCGGACACGGATTCTCGAAAAGATTAAACCCTACAGGGGTGTACCAACTGCCCATTACAAGGCTCCGCACGCACGCCAAGCTCTCTCAGCCGGGCCCGTTAAATACAGTCATTGAAGAGTTGTTCTGAGAGATCCGGACGTCACAGTCCCTCTAACTAACAACGCACAAATCCGGGTGGGCCCCGGTGAGTCGACATCCAACTTAAATAGATGCAAATGGCATGAAATGATATGATGCACCTAATGCATTCTATTCCAAGCAAGAAAGGAGAATGGAACTACTCTACAGGCAAAGCTATGGTCATCGAAAGAACTACGATGCTCCGAAGAAGGAGAAAGATTGGAAGAATTTCCCCATGTGCATCATCATGGGAGGTCACGTGCAAAAATACACCATCACCGAAATAATGCATGTCCATTTGACAAAATGAACATCACCGTCACCTTCCTCACGTTTTTCTACCCCAAAATCATATATAACATGATATGTTTGGGGCCAGGATGCACATAACTCAAATATTGCAAAAAGATGGCAGATTTGAATAAATTCAAATAGGTTTGAATTAATTCCAGAAAAAGAAAAAAAAGAGGGCAAGTCTTTACTGGGCTGTCTATCGGGCAAAAGATAGAAGTGGGCTGAGCCCATCACGCTGCAAAAGAAAAGAGAAAAGGGGCAAAACCGATTCCAGGTGGATTCGATCCACTGGGCTAGCCATTCGGTTTTGAATGAAATCGAACACCTTCTTAATATCTACCATATCTAGGAGAGACTAAAACTGAAATAAAACGATCACCTGAAGAACTGACAGCAGAAAAACATGGCAAAAGGAGGCACCTTGTGTCGAGCTGGGGTAGAACTCGCGACCCTAGTGATGCAAACCAGCGCGCCTGCCACTACACCATGCCCATGGATCACGACATAGTACCGAACGCCACATACAAAGCAAGACCCACACGGTTATCTGAAACTAACTGACGAACATAACAACTGCTGAACCGAACTGACGCTAGCGGCTGCAGGAAACGGAACTGGGCGTGATGGCGAGCGTTGGTGGCACTAGGTGTGTTCCAGGAAGGCCCTCCGCACAAGCTTGACGCGCGTGCTCGCGCTCCGCTCGCGTCCCGGACGGACGGGGACGAGACGGCGGGCACACGGCAATGATCGATGAACGAAAACACAACAAGGCGCGGGAAAGCTACGGATCCTACTGGCTATGCTACGCACGAGGAAGAGGACATCACATGGATGAGCAGAGGATCACCGAGGGGGACGTGTCGACGAGATGATCGCGTGCTCGGGGACGAGGAAGAAGCCGTCGGCCCGCTGGACGAAGACGCCGACGAGGACGAACCTGAGCACTCCTGCTCGAGTTGCTCCTGGACGGGGACAAGGTGTAGAGGACGCAGGCGACGATGATCGGCTTGAAGTCTGCCATTTTGTGCAGCAGACGTCGACGGTGTCGATGGGCACCTTCCGACGAGAAATTGGAGCTCAGCTCCTCTGATCATGGCGGCTCAGGACGACGAAAGCAGAGGAGAAGAAGGGGGAAAAAGAGTGGCGGCGGCGGCTGGAGGAAAAGGGGGGCTAGGTTTTTGGGGTGCCTATATAAAGGAGAGGGGAAAGGCGACGTGGCTCAAGGAACTCCTCTCCTCCACGGCCACGCCATGTGCGTGAGGGGGGAGTTCCTCTGTTTACAGCGAGGAGGAGGCCGACAGGTCTAGGTGGGCTGGGAAGGAGAGGAGAAGTTGGGCTGGAGAGAAAGAAAGAAGAGGCCCAACTGGCTGGAGTGCCTCTCTGCATTTATTCTTTTAAATAAAAGATAGCAGAAGAAAGGCAATAAAAGAAATAGCGAGGGACATCATAAAATTATATAACAATATGATTATGAATCCTTAGCATATATAGGATTTTTAGAAAATGATTTGGGTCAAATATGTTTAAGTATTTCAAAGGGCTTTCGAATTAATTCAAAGGCCATTTGAACTACAACCCCATTTTCTTGGAGGGAAAATCTTGGAATTTGGCATAGGCCTTCATCATGGCAAAACATGATGATTTCCAAAATATCTTTCCTAGGGGAGAAAAGATGAGGCTTGGGAAAAATGGCAATGCCAGGAAGAGAAAGAAAAGAAAGAATTAGAAACAATCCTTTTAAGTAATCATAAAAATGCTTGGGCATTTTTCTGCCACGTGGATTATTGGGAAGAATAAATGTGCAATTATCATCCCCGATGGGAAAATAAAAATGCATTTTTTTGGATTTTGTCAGTTTTGGGCTGTTACAATACAGTTGCCAATGGTATTATTACATCATTCAGAGACCACATGGTCCAACAGTACATCACATCATCATCTCAAAAGACACACACGTCTGAGTACGCACAAGATGCAAATTTCCCTAGAGAGGGCTACAAATAAACATGTCATCTACCCACGGATCGTCGAAACCAAAATGTAGGATCTACTGCTTTAAATCATTGTCCTCCTCTGGCGGAACCTCCACGAAGTACTTGTCGGTGCTCGGGTCGAGGTAGTAGTCTGAAGATCCAATCATTTCTACATAACGTGAAAGAAAGATGCAAGGGGCGACAATATACCAATACAGTATAACTAACTTCTCACGGTAAGGAAAGGGTAGTGGTTTAGGTTGCATCCGCACTAGCATATATGAGTGGCTAACGATCTATTAGAGTAAGGAAAGAACCAAGAATCCGTTGATGATCACATCATTAAGGCTCTAGTCACCTAGTTACACAAAACATAACACAACCTTGTCCTCTCTTTGTCGCCCCAGACATAAGAAGACTTATCAAGGCAACTCACACCTTGGCAATTTTATTATGTTGATGTTATTCTATGAACAAGATGTAGGTTCCGAGTCGTCCATAACCGCGGACACGGCTTTTCGAAAATATTTAACCCTGCAAGGGTGTACCAACTGCCCATTATAGGCTTTGCATGTACGCCCGGTTTCCACTTGGCGGGTGAAAGCGCTTGAAACTCCGGAACGTCAGAGTCCCTCTAACTAACAACACATAAATCCGGGTGGCCCCCAGTGAGTCGACATCCAACTCAAAAGCCGGCCGCGCTCTCGAATCGGTCTCTAGCGTATGGCTAAGGTCCGGTTTAGCCTAAACTAAACAGCAGGGGGGTTCCCTAGCTCACCAGTATGTACCAACAAGGAAGCCATGTCCCCGTTGGCCCAAGTTGTTTTAAAACATCTGGAGTGCAAACCATACACTCACACGGGTTCAAATGGTAAATCAGCTCGGGCCACTACTAGAATCGTTTGGAGCTAGGAAGGTAAGACAAGGGGACCCCATAGAATCCCACACACGATTAGGCACGCTCAATCAAAGAACCAATACCCGGAACTCGGATCCTAAGTGACTCGAATGAAACAAAACACCTGGTGGAAATAGCCCGGTCTTTCATCCTTCGTCAAATATAAGTTAACACCATATTAATAAATATCAACCAGTTTCTGATAATACCATGATAATCCACCAAGTAGCAATGGGTATGAGCAGCAGGTAAGAGCCTACACATACTAACAAATGGTTAAGCAAGCAAGGTACATGGCCAAACAAGGTTTACTAGGATGTGGGGATCATGCTTGTTTGGGTTTATTTGAGAGGCACAATTATATGGTGGAAGGATCAAACAACCGTTCTAAGTACAGCTGAGCAAGCAAGCTGAAATTTATAAAGAATGATATAGTACCCCCCCTTGCCTTAGTAGGTAGTCGACGGAGCAGACATAGTAGGGTCCTCAGGCTCGGTGTCGGATAGCTCCACGTAAGTCTCCTCGCCAAGCTCAGGCTCTAACGTATGGTACCGACAAGAGGAACACCACAAATAAGCATCGGGATCAAAGGATGCACAAGCATGTGACTTAGCATGTTCAGGTTTAAAGCATGGTGTGACCGTAGCTAGTCATGTTTAAACGAATATCATGATGACACGTCAACGATGCTCCACATGCAATTTATTAATTGAATGGTCTTGGTCAGGACCTTAAGTTTTATGTGCAAGTGACATGGATTACACGACATGGCATAAGCATGAAGGAAAAAAAGAATGCATAACAACGTTAAAGTAAACTATCGATTCCGGAGACGGAAAGGTGTCGACGAAAGTTAACACCGGATAAGTTTCAACAGACGGAACGGAGAAAAGCCAATCCCATATAACAATATGTTTGAGGTTGTTCAAAAGTTAATCAAGATAACACTGATGATATGGAAACTAGGAGGCCAAGGCAGAATGATTTCGGAAAACAACTATACAAGTGGCACACATATGGGGAATTCCTCATATCATCCAATTTTATGTTGCCCAAAACATAAAAAGGATGCCATCATTCAAATCCTTGAATTTTTCTACCCCATAAACATGTATGACATGTCAACATTTGAAATGGGATTCAAAATCTACAAGGATTTGAACTTATTTGCTAAAAGAAAAAGAAAAAAGAAGGAAAATGAAAAAAAAGAGGAGGGCTCGGCCTCCGGCAGCACTGGGCTGCACCAGCTTCTCTCTATCCCAACTAGGTCTGGCTTGGAAAGCATCTCACCTGGCTTGGGCCACTGACAGGAGGGGCCTACCTGTCAGCCTTCCTTTACAAAAAAAGGGGCCTAATTCTCCACTGCCCCGAGGGGGACTCGAACCCACGACCACAAAACACACAACGCAGCGGGCCAGCCACTCGGGATGATAGGGGGAGTACGTTAGTAATTCCCTCTGAATACAAGTAAGGTAGGCGTGTGTGTTTCTGAACCCAAGTGCAGGTGCTGCACTGCACTCGTCGACGGCAGCTCCTGGCGGCGACCATGGTGGTTGCTTCAGTTCTCCAGGAGCTCGACGGCGACGTGCCACACGTACCTGGGAGCCCCATGACTCCATTCCTACCCAGATCCAGACTGCTACGGCCACGGTGGCTTCTTCCTTGCCGGAAAAAAACCACGGCTGCGACACGGTCCAACTCTGACGAACAAAGTTCAGACACGCACGTCGACAGGAAAAACCCGGTGAGCCTAGCGTGGGCTACAGGTCACCGGAATTTACGCGGCGGCGCTCGTTGGGTAGCCATGACCTCCACGTCTACGTACCCAACGGGGCTTCGCTTCTAACTCACCACGGGCGAGGTCGTTCTCGACTGAAGACGCAGCGGCACCACTGCCACTACTGCACACTTCGTCGGGCGGCGAGACGACGAGCAATTGGAGTGCAAGGCGGCTCCTTGCTGGCAATGGAGCGTCCAGAGCGCACTTAGTGCACGTACGAGCACACCCTGGGCACGCCATGGAAGAGGCGTCCACGGTGGCTCGTCGGAGACGATATCCGACGGGAGAAAGCCATGTCGTGCCTCGGGTTCCTACTCTAGGCGCAACGGTAGTAAGGGTAGGACCTCGAGGCTCACCTTGGGGATCTCGCAGACGACATCGAGCCAACCGTAGAGGACTTAGTCGTTCTGGCCGGCATCGGGGAAGACGAGGATCCGCGGTAGGCGTCGATGGCTCGGGTTCGATTGGCGATGCCCGGCTCGACATGCACGTCAGGTCAGGAGAGGTGAGGTGCAGGGGTAGGTGTGGACGAGTGCACGCTCGTCGAGGACGTACGGCGGCGGCGAATCACGGGCTCACCGGCGAGAACAGGGGAGGAGGCGCTACGACCCTGGAGGCAGCGGCAGCGATGAACGAGGAGGGGAATGGAACCCTAGGGGCTCGGGGCCTCTTATAGGGCGCGACGGCTTGACGTGACGGCCAGAGACGGCGAGATTGGACGGCTCCGGCAGCTCCTGTCTCTGTTCCGGCGTGGACGGTGCCGGGATGGAGCAGGGGGGCGTTAAGTCGCGGTCGTCGATCCGTTTGACGGCTATGGAGGGATTCCATACCGCTTCGGCGGGCTGGGCTGCGGGAAGGGCCAGCAGGCCAGATGGACTGGGCCGAGTTCCACCTTTCTCGAGAGAAAAAGAAAACCAAAGCATTTTCCAAATAAAAAATACATGTCTCCTTCTGAGGTTTTTCCAGAGCAGAAATAAAAAGGGAAAAACATATAAAAATATGTTTTGGACTCCTTGCATTATTCCTGATTTAAAAAAGTTGTCTTGGACCAATTTTGAGCAAGTAAAATCTTGGCCTTGTTTTGAATTTTAATTTGCATTTGCATTGCAACTTGATTTTTCAGAGATAAAAAATTCAAAGTAAACCCATGATAATGCTTGTGAGGGAGGGGGATTTGCTATGCCAAAGTTGATGCTTAGTGGAGCTCACATGCAAATGGAATAAATTCCCAAACACCCTTCTTTGCTCACAAAGATTTATTTGAATTCAAATTCAAATGGGCTCAAACATGGATGGCATTCAAGATCACCACATCAGATTACATCATCTTGCATGTGAACAAGTTTCATAGCCATTGGACAAAGTAAAATTATAACATGAATAGCAATTTCACATGTGGGCTGTTTCAGCGTGCAGGAGTTTCGCCAATTGTCAGCTGATACATGGCTACCGAAGGCTAGACTCCACGAGTGGAGCGTATTAGTCATACACTTATCCTTTCATGAGCTTTCTAGAGATTACCCCATCTTAGAGACTATGACTAGCAGTCGGTCTCACATAGGTATGTTTCCTCCAAAGAATTCTTTGTAGGCCAACATCTTGCTTATACAACCTTCGGAACACATTAAGACATTTTCCAACTTACTTATAGTTTACGAGAGTATAGTGCATCTCCATCGGAGTGGGTTATTAAGGATACTATCCTCGGTTGAAAACTTGATCATTTTCTTAGGTCCTTATCCACAGGATCTTCGATCACAAAGGATAGGTTACTGATACGTCCAAAATGCATCACTATTTTATATAGTAACTCTTTCTTATTCATTGATATATATCATGTTATGATGTTGTTCTTATGTCGTTTTGGCTTATTTTACACAGTTTGCAACTTTCCGATGCCGAAGCAGCAGATGCAGGATTCAACGGTAAAAAGTGGACACTGAGTTGCTGAAGAAGAATACCTCCAAATTACCTAAAAATCGACGGAGGGCATTTTTCAGAAGATTAACAAAGATACGCCGAAGAGGGGCCACAGGGTGCCCAGACAGCCACCCGACGCGGCCCCACCCCTGGCCCCGCCGGGAGGGCGCCTGGACCCCTGGGGCCACTCCCGGCTCCCCCCTTTGGCCCATATATCGCTCATATACCAAAAACCCTAAAAGGGGGAGAGTTTCCGGAGTTCCGCCGCCGCTCCGTGGCGGAAACCTACAGAGAAGAAAAGACATCTCCGGCGGGCAGATTCCGCCGGGGAGAACACCTCCCGGAAGGGGAGATCATCGCCATCGCATCACCATCATCACGGGCATCATCGAGATCATCATCAACATCACCCCAAACATCAGCACCATCTTCACCACCATCCAATCTCACCTCACAAGTTTATCTTGTGTTGTAATCCATACTATCTATCATATCTACTCTACCGGTGTTGATTACTACCGTGTGATGAATGCTATTGAGTTTTGTTGGAGGATTATCATTGTGTCCAGATTGTTTATCATATATTTATCCCCTCTGATCATGATCTCTTTTATGTCTTGTGAGTAGTTACTTTAGTTCTTGAGGACATGGGAGGAGTCTAGTTGTTAGTAGTCATATGATGTTGAAGTAATATGTGTTGTTTGATACTTAAGTTGTGTTGTTATTTTCCTAGCGGTGTTGTGTGAGTCGAACACTCAACACTTCTCCTTATTAAGGACCTAGGGTAATACATTGTGTAAAAAGTATGCTTACGGTGGGTTGCCGGAGTGACAGAAACCTGAACCCTAGTTTGCACGCTTTTGCACAAGGGAACAATGGATCACCGATCGTATTGCTATGGTTAGGCTTTTGCCTTAATTACTATCTTGTATTTGCGGATGCTTGCAAGGTGTTTAATCATAAGAGTGCACTTATCTTAGTCTAGAGGGTGCACTAGCATAGATCCACCCACTCAACACATATCAACACAGCACATGGTACCGATACGGAATATGGCGAAAACACATGACTATTTCTCCCGTGTGTCCTCAAGAACGCTTTAGCCTTTATAAGTTCAGTTGCTGGACCTATCCTTTGCTCAAGAGGATCGGGTCACTTGTTACTCTTCAGTGCCTTTCACTTTACTCGCTTTTACCTTCTTGTCGCTTATATTGAAAACCCCTAAAAAGTTATCTTTCAGTTCCTGCAGCTAATTCTTTACCAAAGTCACTTACCAATACCTTCTGCTCCTCGTTGGGTTCGATACTCTTATTTATCGAAAACGCTACAAACGATCCCCTACATTTGAGGGTCATCAAGTACTGTTTTCTGGCGCCGTTGCCGGGGAGCGTAGCGCTATTAGTGAGTGAAGATGGTAAGGAAGTCTTTATATTTCTGTTTTTATTTTGCCGTTGCTGCTTTTGTCTTTATGGACACCTCTACTCTTGGATTGTTGTTTATGGGGAAACGCCCCATGACTGTGGTGGTCACTCCTACCCCTTCTGAAATTGTGCCTTACAAAATACCGTCTGGTATTATCGATCATGTCTTAGCTAAACGTTATGCAGGAGATAGACATCCAGGTGAACACTTGTTATATTTATCACAACTATGTTCATTATTTAAGCTTGCAGGTGTGTCCCTAGAGTTCTTCATGAAGAAATTATTCTCCATATCACTTATAGGTAAAGCTTCAGATTGGTATAAGCTCCTTGATAACTCACATCTACTTAATTGGGAAGAGCTTATGTCTCTCTTTTATACAAAGTTTTACCCTCTTCATTAAATTCATCGAGACAGGAACTATATCTACAACTTTTGGTCTCGCGACGGAGAGAGCGTCGCTTAATCTTGGGGGAGACTTAAATCCCTAATGTTCAAATGTCCTATCCATGAACTCCCCAAAGAAATTATAATTACAAATTTTTATGCCAGGCTCTCTCGTCAGAATAAGGAGATGTTGGATGCCTCCTCTAGCGGGGTATTCCAAACAAGAAGTGTCGAAGAAAAGTGGGATCTCATCGAGAGGATCCAGAAGAACACCGAAGACTTGGAAATCGATAAAGGTATCGAACCCTCTATAAATATGGGCATGATTACATTGAGAGCTATGTGAAAACTAATTACTTTAATACCTTTTGTTCTAAGATTGGTCTTGATTCCCAGCTTATGATTGATTTCTGCAAGAACTTTGCCTCTCATATTGACTCTTCGAAAGAAGAGAAGGCTCAGTATCATAAACCTTTTAAATAATTACCTGTTGATATAAATGTTGCTGACCCTATTCTGCCTGCAGTTTTCTATGAAAAGCCCCCTTTTCCTACAAGGATGAGGGAGCACTCTTTTGTGACAGGCATAATGAATAAGAGTGAGAGAAGAACTGAAGAACCTGAGGACCTGATCAAGGTCGATCCTCAAGTTGCGGTGATTAAAGATTTAGTCAGTAATGATATTTCAGATTCCAAGATAATTGTTTGTGCCGTTTCAACTAACATTGTCACAGCCATGAATAAGAGTCCAATTTCAGGTGAACCAGTTGTATCTGTCAAGATAGGAGATCACAATTATTACGGACTCTGCGATCTGGGATCCAGTGCTAGCGCTATTCCTTATTCACTCTATCAGGAGATCATGGGTGAGATTTCCCCATGTGAACTTGAAGAGATCGATGCTACTATTTATCTAGCAAACAAAGACACTATCTCTCCCATCGGAATTGTGAGAGATGTTGAAGTCCTATGTGGAAAGGTAAAGTATCCTACCGACTTTCTCGTACTTGGTTTAGTGCAAGATAGTTTTTTTCCCTATTATCTTTGGTAGACCTTTCCTCAGCACTTGTGGTGTTGTTATAGATTGTAAAAAAGGTAAAGTCTCTATTGAATTCAATGGTGAGCCATATGAATTTAACTTTTCTAAATTTTCCAAGCAACCTCGTGGTACTGATTTACTTAGTGATGATAAAATTATTGAAAATATTGCTTCTATTGCTATTCCTCCTATTGATCCTTTGCAGCAATATATGGAAGACCACGAGAATGATATGCATATACAGGAAAGAAATGAGTCGGACGAAATATTCACAAGACAAACTGCTATCCTGAAGCACAACCTTCCAGTTGAGCCTTTAGGAATCCTAGCACAACCAAAATAAGACCCGGTGTTTGACCTCAAACCACTTCCCGATACGCTCAAGTATGCTTATTTAGATGAAAATAAAATACTAACCTTTCAGGATTTGAAGAAGAGCGATTATTGGAGACACTTCGCAGACAGCGTGGTGCATTAGGATATACCCTTGATGACCTTAAGGGGATTATTCCATCGATTTTCCAACACACTATCAATCTCGATCCCGATTCTAAGACAGTTTTTTATCATTAACGACGGCTGAACCCAAGGATCAAGGACGTGGTTAGGACGGAGATTCTCAAGCTTCTAGCCACAGGTATCATCTATCATATAGATGATAGTAGGTGGGTAAGTCCAGTTCATTGTGTTCCTAAGAAAGGAGGTATGACTGTTGTTCCTAATGATAAAGACAAACTAATACCTCAAAGAGTTGTTGTTGGATATAGAATGTGTATTGATTACAGGAAGTTGAACAAAGCGACCAGGAAGGATCACTACCCCGCTGCCCTTTATTGATCAGATGCTAGAGAGGTTGTCTAAAAACACCCACTTTTGCTATCTTGACGGGTACTCTGGCTTCTCTCAAATTCATGTTAACATTGCCGATCAAGAGAAGACCACCTTCACGTGTCCCTACTATACTTATGCTTATATGTGTATGCCTTTTTGGTTTATGCAATGTGCCTGCTACTTTTCAGAGATGTATGTCTGCAATTTTTCATGGTTTCTGTGAGGAGATTGTGGAAGTCTTCATGGACGATTTTTCCGTCTATGGAACTTCCTTTGACCACTGTCTCCACAATCTTAATAAAGTTTTGAAGAGATGCGAGGACAAAATCTTAGTTCTAAATTGGGAAAAGTGTCACTTCATGGTTAACGAAGGGATCGTGCTTGGTCACAAGATTTCTGAGAGGGGAATTGAAGTGGACAAGGCGAAGATTGAAGCTACTGAAAGGATGCCCTATCCAAGTGACATTAAAGGTATTCGTAGTTTTCTCGGTCATGCCGGTTTCTATAGAAGATTTATCAAAGACTTTTCTAAGACCTCGAGACCCATCACTAATCTTCTCCAGAAGGATGTCCCTTTTGTATTTGATGAAGATTGTAAGGAGGCTTTCGAAGATCTTAAGAAAGCTTTGATAACCGCTCCTATAGTACAACCACCTGACTGGAAATTTCCCTTTGAAATTATGTGTGATGCTAGTGATTTTGCTGTTGGATCTGTGTTACGACAAAGGGTTGATAAGAAATTGAATGTTATACATTATGCTAGCAAGACCCTTGATAGTTCTTTAAAGAATTATGCTACTACTGAGAAGGAATTTTTAGCAGTAGTATTTGCTTGTGATAAGTTTAGACCTTATATTGTTGATTCAAACGTTATTATTCATACTGACCATGCTACTCTTATGTACCTTATGGGGAAGAAGGATGCCAAACCAAGACTCATCAGGTGGGTACTCCTTCTTCAAGAGTTTGATTTACAGATTGTTGATAGAAAAGGAGCAGACAATCCGGTGGCGGACAATCTTTCAAGGATGGAAGATATACCGCATGACCCCATCCCAGTCAACGACAGTTTTCCAGATGAAAAACATGTCGTTGTAAAAGTACAATCTATCTCAGATCCTTGGTTTGCAGATTATGCTAATTTTATCATTGCAAAGTATTTGCCTCCAGGTTTAACATTTCAGCAAAGAAAGAAGTTCTTTCATGATTTGAGGCACTACTCTTGGGATGACCCTCATCTTTTCAAAGAAGGTCCTGACAGGATCGTGAGAAGATGCATACGGGAGCATGAGCAGAAGGACGTTCTCAAGCGATGTCACGATAGTCCCTATGAAGGACATCACGCCGGTGAGAGGACCGCACATAAGGTTCTCCAGTCAGGTTTTTATTGGCCTACTCTCTTTAAAGATGCTAGAAATTATTTTTTATCTTGTGATAAGTGTCAGAGAATTGGTAATATTAGTAGGAGGAATGAGATGCCTATTAATTACTCACTAGAGATTGAGCCTTTTGATTGCTGGGGTTTTGATTTTATGGGTCCTTTTCCTCCCTCAAACAAGTACACTCACATTTTAGTAGGTGTTGATTATGTGACCAAGTGGGTTGAAGCAATCCCCACTAAGAGTGCTGATCATAAGACATCTTTGAAAATGCTCAAAGATGTAATTTTCCCTAGGTTTGGTGTACCTAGGTATCTCATGACTGATGGAGGATCACATTTCACGCATGGAGAATTTAGAAAAGCTCTAGAAAAGTATGATGTCAATCACATGATTGCTTCACCGTACCATCCTCAAACTAGTGGGCAAGTTGAGCTCACCAATAGAGAGTTCAAGTTGATTTTACAAAAGACAGTTAACAGTTCTAGGAAAGACGGGTCAAATAAGTTAGGAGATGCTCTGTGGGCATATAGAACTGCTTACAAAAACCCCATGGGCATGTCTCCGTATAAGATGGTCTATAACAAGGCTTGCCTTTGCCATTAGAATTATAACACAAAGCTTTCTGGGCCGTTAGAGAGCTTAATGCTGACCTGAAGTTAGCCGGTGAAAAGCGTCTCTTGAACTTGACTTCTCTAGATGAGTGTAGAAGTGAAGCTTACGCGAGCGCTAAAATGTTCAAGGAAAAGGTAAAGAAGTGGCATGATAGAAGGATTCTGAAACGTGAATTTAATGTTGGTGATAAAGTTTTATTGTTTAGATCCCGTTTCAGGTTTTCTCCAGGTAAATTACTTTCCAGATGGGAAGGGCCATTTCATATCGAAGAAGTCTACCGGTCAGGTGCGATCAAGATTAATAATTTTGATGGCACCAAACCTCAAGTTGTGAATGGGCAAAGAATCAAGCATTACATGGCGGGAGACCCCGTAAATGTTGATGTAAATATAATACACACAACAACTCGTGAAGAACATGTTGCATCCCCATTTCAGATTCCAGAAGAAGCAGAATAATAAAAGGTATGTATTACGGTAAGGAAATATCACGAAACCGCCTTAAAAGTTCCAGATTACGCGTTTTTGCAAAATATAGAAAATTCAGAGCCGGATTGGAGCCGGAGAGGAGCTCCAGGGGGCCCAGACGCCCCCTGGCGCGGCCTACCTCCTGGCCGCGGCGGGAAGCCGCCTAGGCACCACGGAGCCCGTCTCCGACTCCACTTTGGCTCGTTTCCTTCCTTATGTTGCAGAATTTTTTGCTATATATTTGCCCGGATAGCCCCGGCACCGTATGTTTTCTTCTCAATATGTTTCTGCCAGGAAATCTTTTAGCTAGACCTAGGTGCCATGGCTTCCCCAAGTTCCCCCAAGGACAAGTTCATTGTCAACGTCATCAACCCTTACCTCACTCAGGTGAAGAACCATCCTCGAACCGTCCAGTTGGAGGATGGTGACCTTCACCAAGAGGATCTCAAGGAACCCGTCAAGGAGGGGAGCATCGAGGCCAGGCTAGAAGAGATGGAGCAAGAAGTCTTCAAGTACAAGAAGATGGTTGAGTGGGGTATTGAAGCCAACTTCGACATCATCAACGAGCTGAAGACGTTCTACAAGAAGGAGATGAGGGGGATTTGGTCAAGCATCACCGCTGCGGAAGAAATAATTGATGATCTCCAAGGGCAGATCTATGATCTGCACAACCAGAACTGTGAGTATGAACTAAAGTTTATGCGCATGGATTTAGGTGCTGGAAGCAGGATCTTGGAGATTGAAACCTCTCATGGGACCGGAGAACCTCTACCATGGAAGTGCTTCGTCCATGACTACATCAACAACAACCACAACAAGAATGAGGAGTAAATCTCCTTGGGTAATGGCATCCCCTCAGCTTGTTCCAAGCTTGGGGGAGTGCCCGGTATCTTTATCTTTATCTTAGTCTTTTTGAGTCAAGTAGAGTCGTATCATGTCTAGGGAAGTTATTATATGAAATAGGTGTTTCCATTGAGGTCTATCACTGCTTTTGTGGAGAGTTTGTATCCGTGAGTGTGGAGTCATCTATATTGGAATATTAATGAGAAGTCTATTGGTTTCTCCGCTGCACTCGGTATTCTCTTCACGCAATCAACCTGCATTGCTTTGGTCTTGATAACATGCATGTTTTCTCAAGCAGCGACATATCAAAAACCCTTATGTTATTATTCTTGAAGTGTTATGTTGACAAGGAAGACAACTTGATGTGTTATGCTTACCTTAATGTTTATGCTTTATATGTTTTGCATCTAAGTTAGCATCAATGGTCTGTTCTCTCAAAGCCTTTGCTAGCTAAACTCCTTGCCTAGCAGATTTCTGCTTGTGCATCCATACCCTGAAACCATTACCTCCCATATGAGTCCACCATACCTTCCTATTCGTGGTATTCCCCTACCACTCTTATAAGTATAGAATTTATGTGTTATCCTTAAATATTCAAAATCGTTTGTTTTGTGCCTCTTGTTTATCCCATGAGGAAGTAGTAGGTAATTCATGATCTTTTCAAGTTGGACAAGTTTTACCCCGGGATTGCATGTCTAATCTGCAAACCCATAATACGAGGAGGAACTGGCATGAGTGCGCCCAGATCGAAAGATAATATAACAAACAAACCATCCTTCACGCTCGGTCTATGAGAAATCAGAAACTTTGGCAGTGATAAACAAAGGAGATTAAGGGGATGTGATCGTACCCACTTGGGAGCCGTTCCTCGAAACTTGTCCATCTTGAGAAGTAATTGAGCTATATATTAGCATTCGTTGACAAACTATGCACCTCCCAAAATTTATTTTCATTCTGTTTGATTTAAGGATGGCACATGAGTTTTCCCTGCTTGCCTTTAACAAGGCCTTTCCTTTACTTTTATGTTGAGTCAGTTTCCCTACTTCTTTCTTTTTCCAAAGAGAACAGACACTTGATGCTGATGAGGATTCATCCATATAATGCTGCATTAAGTTTTGCCATGCCATATCATTCTTGACATTATTTTTTGATAAGTAAGTTGTCTGCGAAAGCTTTTGCCGAGCAAACATCTTCCTTTGTGTTAGCGTTTTCACTTCATGACTAATAACATGTTCTTTCAAATCTTCAATTTGCTTCATCTTATTATAAAGAGCGAAAGTAAAAGTTATTAGTTGGCCTTTAACCAAGGATATGTTTGCCATAATTTGATGAGTTTTCTCGTCCCTACTTTTGATTATAATTGTTATTACTTTGTCATAAGGACCTTATGAGTTGAGGTTGCTGTTGAGGATGTTTGAGTTTGGTGGAGAAACTTTGATGCTTCTTGTCCGTATTCTATTTATCGACACTTCACTCTCTATTCTTGTGGACAGGTTTACCGAGCTCAGCATTCGCTTGGGGACAAGCGAAGTCTAAGCTTGGGGGAGTTGATACGTCCAAAATGCATCACTATTTTATATATTAATTCTTTCTTATTCATTGATATATTTCATGTTATGATGTTGTTCTTATGTCGTTTTGGCTTATTTTACACAGTTTGCAACTTTCCGATGTCGAAGTTGCAGATGCAGGATTCAGCGGTAAAAAGTGGACACTGAGTTGCTGAAGAAGAATATCTTCAAATTACCTGAAAATCGATGGAGGGCATTTTTCAGAAGATTAACAAAGATACGCCGAAGAGGGGCCAGAAGGGGGGCCACAGGGTGCCCAGGCGGCCACCCGGCGCGACCCCACCGTTGGCCGCGCCAAGAGGGCGCCTGGACCCCTGGGGCCACTCACGGATCCCCTTTTGGCCTATATATCACTCATATACCAAAAACCCTAAAAGGGGGAGAGTTTCTGGAGTTCCGCCGCCGTTCCGTGGCGGAAACCTACAAAGAAGAAAAGACATCTCCGGCCGGCAGATTCCGCCGGGGAGAACACCTCCCGAAAGGGGAGATCATCGACATCGTCATCACCAACTTCACAGGCATCATCGAGATCATCATCAGCATCATCCCCAACATCAGCACCATCTTCACCACCATCCAATCTCACCTCACAACTTTATCTTGTGTTGTAATCCGTACTATCTATCCTCTCTACTCTACCGGTGTTGATTACTACCGTGTGATGAATGCTATTGAGTTTTGTTGGAGAATTATCATTGTTTCCAGATTGTTTATCATATATTTATCCCCTCTGATCATGATCTCTTTTATGTCTTGTGAGTATTTACTTTAGTTCTTGAGGACATGGGAGGAGTCTAGTTGTTAATAGTCATATGATGTTGAAGTAATATGTGTTGTTTGATACTTAAGTTGTGTTGTTATTTTCCTAGTGGTGTTGTGTGAGTCGAAAACTCAACACTTCGCCTTATTAAGGACCTAGGGTAATACATTGTGTACAAATTATGCTTACGGTGGGTTGCCGGAGTGACAGAAACCTGAACCCCAGTTCGCACACTTTTGCACAAGGGAACAATGGATCACCGATCGTATTGCTATGGTTAGGATTGGCCTTAATTACTATCTTGTATTTGCGGATGCTTGCAAGGTTTTTAATCATAAGAGTGCACTTATCTTAGTCTAGAGGGTGCACTAGCATAGATCCACCCACTCAACACTTATCAACACGGCACATGGTACAGATACGGAATATGGCGAAAACACATGACTTTTTCTACCGTGTGTCCTCAAGAACGCTTTAGCCTTTATAAGTTTAGTTGCTAGTCCTATCCTTTGCTCAAGAGGATCGGGACACTTGTTACTCTTCAGTGCCTTTCACTTTACTCGCTTTTACCTTCTTGTCGCTTATATCGAAAACCCCTAAAAAGTTATCTTTCAGTTCCTGCAGCTATTTCTTTAACAAAGTCACTTACCAATACCTTCTGCTCCTCGCTGGGTTCGACACTCTTATTTATCAAAGATGCTACAAACGATCCCCTACAGTTGAGGGTCATCATTTACCCCCATGGCAACTCACGTGGGTTTCAACCCCACTCCCTCGATGCATTTTCTATCACAACCAGTGATAGAACCATTGTAAAGGGAACTACCATATTCTTAGCCACCTGGATATAATCCAACGATATTACTTCGGAGTTTCTTGAATGCCTGGCAGATTTTAATCTGCTTCTTATGTGCTTTCTGGATTTCATGTTGTCCTTTGAACTTTTAGTCTTGACAATTACTGTCTGTTTAACACAGTTCATAAGGATAGTCGGGGTCGGCTTATCAACCACTGGAAAATCCATCAAAAGCCCTTGAAGCCATTCTGCTTCGACGCATGATGTATCTAATGATGTGAGTTTTGCTTCCATAGTCGATCTAGTTAGGATCGTCTTCTTGCAAGACTTCCAGGAAACAACAACACCACCAAGTGTGAGCACATACACACTTGTAGCTTTCATTTCATCAGCATCAAATATCCAATTAGAATCACTTTACCCCTCAAGTGCCGTGGCTACCCAGTATAGTGAATTCTATAGTTTGTAGTACCTTGCAAATAGAACATAACTCGCACAACTGCATGCCTATGATCATCTCCCAGGTTGGAAACAAACCAGCTCAGTTTGCATACGACATATGAGATGTCAAGCCGAGTAGGACAAGCTAGATACATGAGTGAATTATTCACTTGAGAATATCTCAACTGATCCACAGTCATGTCGTCAAACTTTTGAATGTACACCCTAGGATCGTATGGTGTTGCAGAAGGTTTGCAGTCGGCATAACCAAAGCGACTCAAAATCTTCTCAATGTAGTGGGATTGCAAAAGTGTAATCCCAACCTCATTGTTCCTCAACAGCTTGATGTTTAGGATAACATCAGCCACACCCATGTCTTTCATCTAAAAGTTATGAGACAGAAATTTCTTGACCTCCTCAATTACATTGAGGTTGGTCCCAAATATCAGTATATTATCAACATACAGACACAGTATTACTCCTTCGCCCCCACCATGGCGATAGTATACACATTTGTCAGCTTCATTTACAACGAAGCAAGCAGATGTTAAAGTTTTATCAAGCTTCTCATGCCATTGTTTAGGCGTTCCATTAGGACATAAAGAGATTTCATTAAATTGCCCACCTTTCTTTCCAGATTGTTTACAACAAATCCATCCAGCTGTTGCATGTAAATTTCCTCGTTTAACTCTTCGTTAAGGAAAGCCTTCTTGACATCCATCGGATGGAAGAGAAGACTATGCGAGCCAGCCAAGGAGAGTAATACTCGAATGGTTTTCAATCTAGCCGCAGGTGAAAGTATCGAAGAAATTCTCTTCCTCTTTCTAGTTATAACCCTTGGCCACAAGCCTTGGCTTGTACTTTTCAATAGTACCATCGTACCTAAGTTTTCATTTGAACGCCAATTTACATACCAATGGTTTGCAACCATAGGGATGATCAGTGAGCTCCCATGTTTCATTGGCCAAGATGGAATCCATCTCGCTACGAACTGCATCTCTCCAGTAGTCAGCATCCGGGGATGCGTGAGCTTCTGAAATGCAGCTGGGAGTGTCATCTATGAGGTACATGAGGAAATCATCACCAAAGGATTTTCCAATCCTTGGTATCTTACTCCTAGCAGGATATTCCTCATCATCCACCATAGAGACCTCATCACTATCGTGCTCATAATATTCCATCGGAATAGAAGGTTTAGGAGTGTCATCAGATTCCAGTCTAGAGGTGATTTGCATATCTCTCATGGGGAATATATCTCAAAGAATGTAGCATCTTTAAACTCTATGATCATACCGACCCTGATGTCGTGTACATCATATTTCACCACTTGAAATCTATAGTCCACACTATGCTCGACATAGCCAAGAATAACATAGTACACTGTCTTTGGTCCCAACTTGCGCTTTTTAATTATCGGCACGTTGACTTCTGCCAAAAAGCCCCAAGTGCACAAGTATGAGGGTGTAGTAATTTTCTTCTCCCATAATTCATATGGAGTGATCTCATTATCCATTGTGAGAACCTTATTCAGGACATGACATGATGTCAATATAGCCTCCCCCACCATGCCTTGGATAAACTCGATGTACCTAACATGACGTTAACCAAATCTGTTAGAGTACGGTTTTTCTGTTCGGCTGGGGTGAGTAGGGAGGCGTCCTCTCATGAATAATACCATGTTTCACAAAGAATAAATCAAACTCATTAGAAAATTACTCCCCACCATGGTTTGACCGAACTCATTTTCTTTTCTTTTCAAGTTGGTTCTCAACTTCAGCTCTATAGATTTTAAAGTAGTGTAGAGCCTCATCTTTAGTGCTTAACAGATATGCATAATAGAATCTACTGGAATCATCATTTAATGTCATGAAGTATTTATTTCCACCTTTAGTTAACACACCATTCATCTCACATAGATCTGAATATATGAGATGTAGTGGTGCCAAGTGTCTCTTCTTTGCATGCTTGTGAGGCTTGCGAGATTTCTTAGATTGCACACATGAATGGAACTTAGATCCTTTAGATGAAGTGAAACTCGGGATTAAATTCATCTTAGCTAGCTGCGACATACAACTGAAATTAATGTGACAAAAGAGTGAAGGCCAAACCTCATATTCGTTCGGAAAAGAACTACTTTGGTTCACGACTTTATTATGCTAGGGAAATGCGGAACAGACCGCCGCACTCATATTCTTTTCCAATAAACAGTCCATACCGAGATACGACTACTTTATAAGGCTCGAATACTAACTAATGAGATTCTTCAAGATAGTGGGGACATGCTGCACGTTCTTGAGCTGCACATTCTTTCCTATCGTAAAATTTTGATCGACCGTACCAACACCATGAAAAGGAGCATGCGACCCGTTCCCTTCTTAGGATGGAACCGTCGTGTGTGACCTGGTAAGAAGAGAACAAAGACTCATCAGCACACACATGAGTATTTTCACCTGTGTCTACGCACCAATTGGTGGACTGACAAACACAAAGTATGGTAAACAAATTATTGTACCAAGATGCACCATCATTGTTGCTCGTGGTCACATTGACAGACTTAGAGTCATGTCCTCGCTTCTTTTAATTGTTTGGGCACTGATTTGCCCAATGTTCCTCAGAACCACAAGTAAAGCATCCACTTTTATTCTTTTCCCTCTTCTTACCCTTCTTCTTGAAGGAAGTATTCCGGATAAAGTTCTTTCCCTTGAACTTGTGAAATTCTTTGGCACCACATTGGCGCTAGAAGAACCCTCTGCCCCCTTCAATTGTGAGTACTTTGCTCTCGAGTTCATCTCAACACTCAGATGGTTGATCACCCTCAATAGAGAGTTCACACCTCAAGTGCTTGAGAGAAGTAGCAAAGTTCCTCCATCCAGGAGGGAGTTTTGCAATAATGCAACCCGCGAAAAACTTGTCTAGTAACTCACACCTCAGGAGCTCCATCTCCGTTGAAATGACTTGTTTCTCATTTGCCTGATCCAATACAGTAAGGTTATCAACCATCTTGTAATCATGGAATTGCCCCATGCTATACAGTTCACAGTCAGCATCGGTTGCCCCGAATTTTATTTCGAGATCATCCCACAAGTTCTTAGCAACTCGCATATGGATATATGCGTCAACCAACTTGTCTCCAATCACACTGATGACGGCTCCCACAAAGATGGTGGTTGCATCCCTAAACGCCTTCTCCTGTTTAGGAGCAATCATTTATGTGGGAGACACACCCCCAAGGCAGAACACATTCATCGTTGTGAGACACAAGGTGGTCCTTGTCTGCCAACGCTTAAAATGCGTCGGTAAACTTTTCTGGCGTCAGTGTAGCAGCAAAGCTTTCAATCGAAAATTGCCTATGATAAGGTTTTTGGATTGCTGGATATATTAGCACACTTTTGTTAATCTAATCCATGAGTAAACAGTAAACATGACATTTACGACATGCATCTCATACTGAAAACTAAGCATGTGAGCACATATGTAACATTACACTGAAACATCTACGAACATCACATATGCGATTATCACATGTACGAGTATATAGGGGATGAACAAATCATACACTACGGCTGGCCAAGACAACGTTGCGGCTGTAGTAGTAGTCTGGGATTCGTCGATGGCCTTCTTCAAGGCAGCGGCGGCTTGCTCTTCCGCCAAGGAGTCGGTGAAGTTGAAGTAGTGGAAACAGGGGACGTAGTCGATGAAGCGGTTGAGGGCTTGCTCCGAGACTCTCACAAAAAAAATTATTGGCCTTCTCCCGGGTAGTATCTCGAAGGTCGCCTTCTAGAGGTACCTGCTCACTGAACGACCGTGCAAGTGGTCGACGGGAAGGGATCATCGAAGGCAGCACACAGTAGATGATGGCTAGGGTTAGGCACAAAGGGAGAGAGTAAGACAATGAGTGTCTCCACAACCCTACCGACCTTTATATAGACCGTTAGTGTTACGAACATGGGCTGAAACCCATGACCGAGTCCGCGTATATCCCATAGTCCAACGTCTTGGAGAGTGGCACTTTTGTTAGCGAATTGTTAATTAATCCGAGATTAATTAACCTTTCATGATCGGTAACAGTAAAGCGCATTGGTGTGAGCTCGGCTCGGCTCATTGCGCAACCCGCGGCGTGCGAGCATCTCAACGAGGCGAGGCGGGCGGCAGAGGAGGAGGAGCACGTGTGTACCACTCCTATTCCTAAGCTCCCAATGGCTAGTGAGGTAGCATCACTTATATAGAGGTCTCAACCTTCCTCCACTATCAAGGTGGTACTAAAAATTTCCCACCACATGCCACCTACATGGCCCTAGAGATTAAACATGAATTATTGTATTGTATGGGCCTAAGCCCATCTATAATTCAACAGCAACAACCCAATAGCAATTTTCCCTTTGAAAATTCTAATTTTATTGCAACTTTAAATTTTATTTTTGAGTGAAACATGGCTAAGTTGTTCATTGATCAAATTCATGTGAAAGAAAATTTCTCCCAAAAAAATTCTGTCAATTTGAGAATGTATTCAAACTCTTTTCTTTTATTCTAATTCCACTTTTGCAATTTTCCTTATGCTTAAAAAACTACCCCCTAAACCTCCCCTCTTAGATTTCATGTTTCTTTACCTTCCCCTAGCCGTCAACAAAATCCTAATATTTTACCCTTCCTGATTATATTGGTTGTAGTTCAAATGCTTTGAATTTAATCCAAAATAACATTTAAATTTACTTTACACTTTTGGACTCAAACCTATTCCTGAAATACCTATAATTCATGCTATTTATTGTGCATATTTTTTATCTTATATGTATTTTTAATCCCCTTTATCTATTTTAGTTTTGCCAATTTCTTTTTATGTCAGTTATTAATTAGGAAATGGAAAAATAGGCTTTAGAGCACATTTGGGCACTTTCCATTTGGGTCGTCCTCTATCCCAAAGCAGAATGGGAGCCCCTCAACCGTTTGATCCTCATCCAAGGTCCAAGAGGCATCAACATGTCTCTCCCGTGGAGGTTCCCTCCCCATGCTCATGATGTGAATAGAGGAGGAAGGCGCTCCCATTCCTCCACGCGTCCCTACTACCGCCTTCATCTACCCTGTTGTGCCTCCCCTCTTCTATCTATAAACCCTAGCTTCCCATTCCCCCTCTCTTTTCCTTCCTTCACCGCTAACATTTTGCCGTCTGTATTCGCCATGGAAGGGAGCCATGAGCTCCAAATTCATCGGCCTCGAACCTCATCCGTCCCATCACATGCCAATGTCTACGAGGCCCTCGTCTACGTCCTCAACCTTGGCAGTGATTAATTGGGGTCGTCGTGCCTTAATTCCCTCGATTGTGTCTTCATCTTCTCTAAGTCGGTGAGTGACCTCCTCGTCTATTCATCGTCATTGTAGCATCACCGAGCCATGATCTCCTCCATCGACCACCCCGATGTGAGCCTTCTTCTCCTCCCCTCCCATCTCGCAACAATCATGTAGACCATAGCCGTAGCTCGCCCGCTTCCCCTAGTTCTTTGTTGCTGCCATTCTGACCATCGCTTGTTCATCATCGGCCGCCTCCTGTGCTCCATGCACATTGAGCCTGTGCGCACACGTGACCTTCTCTATGAACCAACGCTCTCCTTTAGCAACCCCGGGACTCGCCTCACCTCGCGAGCCCCTCCATTATTTGTCGTTGTTGTGTGCACAGATTCAGTTTTGTTAGGTAATTCATTCACTCTTAAGTTTTAACAATACGATCCGCGTGTAGACGATAGATATTTCTTCTGTTGCTAGCTATGATGTGATTCGTAGTGTAGGCGAGTCGGACGGCCGTTTGATCTGGATCTGTCGTGGCGTGGATTTGAGTCCCAGCTGGCGTGTTTCGCCCCCCCTTTATTTGTTTCAGCGGTCGTTGACTAATGGGGCTGGCTCGTCAGCAAGCCCAACCCCTTATCTCCCCCACAGCTTGTAGATGGGCTCTTCCTATTTGTCTCTATTGCTGTGGTTTCTAGTAAGCTTCTTTGGGTCTAGCTCCCACGACAAGAGCTTCTTGGGGCCTCATCGAGAGGACCTACTGATGGGAATCCCAGGTGGCGCAAAACACTACCAACGAGGTAGCTCCGGGTTTATCGTGCATGTTGGGGGTTGGCTCCCCCGACAAGAGATTCTCAGGACTTTATCGAGAGGACCAACCCTTGGGATGCCAAGGCGGCGCAAAACCCTGCAATTGAAGAAGCTCTGTGACTACCGTGCTTGTTGGGGCCCGGCTCCCCCGATAAGAGATTCTCGGGGCCTCATCGAGAGGACCAACCCTCGGGGATCCCAAGCGGCACAAAACTCTGCCAACGAGGAGCTTTGTGACTACCGTGATTTTTGGGGGTCGGCTCCCCTGACAAGTGCTTCTCGGGGCCTCATCAAGCCCAAGCGGCGCAAAAATCTTCCACTGAGATAGCTACGCGACTACCATGCTTGTTAGGGAACCGTTGTTGGGATTTCGAGTAGAAAACAAAAAAATATGCACTATGAAACAAAGTCCCAACAAGACCTAGCTAGATTCATACAAGGTTACTGATACGTCCCAAACGTATCTATAATTTATGTTTGCTCCATGCATGTTTTGTGTGTTATTGCTATATGTTTGCTACATTTTCATATCTTTTTATAACATATTTTGGAACTAACCTATTAATGGTTGCAAAAGTGCACAAGTTCTTGTTTTTGTCCTTTATGTGTAGGAATTATTTGGATAAAGGAAAAATAAAAAAAGGAGCCTTGTAGGAGTTGGACTCTAACTCTCCCGAAATCTATCCCCACCAGACAGGTTTTAAAGATCGCCTCGTAAACTCTATAAGACGAACTCAAACGGAAAAACTTAAAACTACAAAGTTGTAGAGATTTTTTTTCCAGTGGATCTAGACATAAATATCGGCCCAATCGGAGTCATCATGCTCCCTGGAGACCCGAAATACCTAAAACCAAATCTAGATGACGGGAATCCGAGAGGAAAGCTAGGTCAAAGGTCATCACGAAATTTCCTCCCCCTTGGCAGCCGTCTTGAGGGGGAGATCAATCTCAACAGCAGCACCATCTCCAAGGAACAAGAAGGGGGCCAAGAGCCGCTGCCCCCAAGGGTCGTGGCCACCGTCGTGGCCGTGGCCGTGGCCGCCGCCGTCGTCTCCTTCATCTCCTCCGGGCTGCACCTCTCCATCAACAACTCTCTCTCTCTCAGCATGTCCATGTGTGAGTAGTTCCCCCTCGGGGCTAAGGTTTCTACCAGTAGTTATGTGGTCAATTCTCTCTCCCATGATGTGATTTTCATTGTGATCATATGCTATGTTAATCTAGGGTGATCCCATGATATTTCCCCTTCCTTTATGTATTGGATTGATGTACTCAATTGATCTTATCTAGTATAATCCCCGAGACCATGGTGACAGCGGTCTATTGGACATGGATTAGAAGAATATTTTCATGAGTGATTTCCTCTTTTGTGTGTTGATTGAAGATTGAGAGTCTCTTGGTGCTTTTCTTTGACTATCCTTGAGATATGTTGTGGTGATTGTGGTACTCTCTTTGGATGGCCGCGGTGACATTGGAAAATCCATAGATTGAGAACTATGAACTTTGAGGTGTGCTTTTGTAGCCCTACATAATTCTCGTCCTCTCTTGACCACAAAGGAATGACCTCCGAGTGCGTCTCCATTGCATATTTTATGGGAAATATCATGTGATTATACTATGTTAATGTTGTTGTGAGTTACCACTAGTGAAGTATGAAGCCTAGGCCTTGTTTCCACCATTGTTACACCGTTTGTCACATGTTTGCTTGCTGCACTTTTTATTACAGATTTACATTACCTTGCTTTGCCACACCTATCACTTGTATTTGACCATCTCTTCGCCGAACTAGTGCACCTATACAACTCCTAGTTGTATTAGGTGTGTTGGGGACACAAGAGACTTCTTGTATCTTAATTGCAGTGTTGCTTGAGAGAGACCATCTTCAACCTCTACTTACCTGAGTTCGATAAACCTTAGGTCATCCACTTGAGGGAAATTGCTGCTGTCCTACAAACCTCTGCGCTTGGAGGCCCAACATAGTCTACAAGAATAGAAGCGTGCGTAGACATCAGTTACCGGTGTATTTACCTTCACGTTTGATACGTCCCAAACGTATCTATAATTTTTTCTTGCTCCATGCATGTTTTGTGTGATATTGCTATGATCTAGATACACTTTCATACACTTTTGATCATATTTGGACTAACCTATTAACTCAGTGCACCCTAGTGTCAGTTTCTGTTTTCTGCTGTTTTTCTATTTCAGTTTTCCCCCATATTAAAAGTGCTCCAAAAATTCGGGAAAATCGGATAAAAATCAGCGTGAATGAACCTTTCGAAGTCCCGAAGGAGGACCAGGTGGGACCCACCAGGGCCCTGGCGGCCACCTGGCACGGCCTAGGGCTTGGCTGCGCCAGGGGGGCGCCTGGACCCCTGGCGGCCTCCCTGGCTGCCCCCCTTCGCCTATTTATTTCCCGTGACTTGAGAACCCTTTTCCGCGATCTCGCCTCTGTTCCGCCGTCGCCGCCGTGCTTCCAAGATCTGGAGCGCCATCAGACCTCTTCCCGGCACCCTGCCGGAGGGAGGATCGACCTCCGGGAGCTTCCCCTCCACCATGGACACTTCCCGGATGTGCCGTGAGTAGTTTCCTTTCGGCCATCGGTCCGTGACCAGTAGCTATGTGATGTTATCCTTCCCTCTTTGTTCTTCACGGTTTAGACCTCGTGACCTACCCTACATGATCGAGGCACATATGTAATCTTTATGCTGTTGCTATGCTGAGTTTGATGGGATCTGATGGATTATGAGATTATGTTCAGATTGTGATAGAGTAATATATTTGGTTCTTATCTTTTATATTTTTTGTTGCTAAGTAATTCTCGCATGTTCTTCGTTGCAGTTTATTTCTTTGGCCAAGTAGTAGGTAGTAACTCCAAGAGGGAACATTATGCTCGACTGTGGGTTCATGCCCCCCGATGACACGCTTGAGTGACAGAAACATGAGTCTAGGGGATGTGCTGTTGCCACAAGGGGGAAAACAACAGTGCTTGTAACCGCGGTTGCAAGGATTGTTTAATTTACACAAAGTGCTTTTTAAAGCAGTTGTCTGTTGCTTTGGGTTTACACTTTGGGTGGGGCTCGCAACTTAATACCAGCGAGATGTTCTGGATAGATATCTCAAGGTGGATGATTAGTAGTAGATGCAGTTGGATTTCGGTCTACTTATTTTTGTGTACTGCCCATGCTTTTGAGCCTCTTCCTTTCTTTGTAGCATAGTTAGCATTGCGGTGCGTTTATAATCATGTCAATTTCCCAGCGGTAATTTGTTCACCTCGCATAGAAGAATTATCATCTTTTGGGAGAGAGAGACATCATTATTGAACATCACGGGACCCCGGTCCATATTCTCATCATTGTTTACACGCTCATTTACTTTCTTTCTTTTACTTTCAGTTGCTATTGTTATCACTATCCTTTGCGTTTGATCGTTTGTGAACAACAAGACCGGATAGATTGAACCTCTCTAAACTTCGTTGGGAGCAAAGTTATTTGTGTCTGTGTGCAGGTCCAGGTCAAGGAAGAAACTTTTGTCTAAAACGGTGCCATTGTTTCCTTGCCACCTACTTATCATTATCGGAGTCCTACTGGTCGATACTCTCAACCTTGGTATCTTCACCAAGGGAAACTTGTCGCTACGCTGCATCTCACCTTCCACTTGGGGTAACCAACGAAGGGCGAGAAGCAATTATCATCTCTCGCGTATCAAGCAAACTTCTGGCGCCGTTGTCGGGGACTCCGAGTGCTAAGATAGGGGAGTTGCCCACTACCTTTTACCTTTGCTTTTTAGTCTTGTTAGTTTACCTTTCAGTTTTTATCTTTGTGTCTTATATCAAAAATCACAAAAAAAATTTACCTTACTAGTAGATGTCATTATGTCTGGTCCTTTTGCCTTTGTTGAGACAAAGGTTCTCACCTTTAAACTAAAAGGTGGTGAAAGTTTAAAACATGCTTCGTATAGAATTAATGATTCTCAAAAAAGAGCCACCAAGAAGCAATCCACTACTATCCTGCTTAGAAATTTTTATGTTGGGATTACTCCTTGGAATAGGTTCATTCTAGATACTGCTATCAATGGGAATTTCCTAGAATCCCCAATTTGGGAGTCTCTTAATGTTATTGAAAATCTTGTTGGAAATATCCCAGTTGCTAGCATACAAGAAGAAATAACTCTAGCTCACATTATGAAGAAACTTAAAAAGATAGAGTTAGAAATACCAAGTATAACTATGATAAATGAGTTGGATCGCAAGATTCAAGGGAATTTGAATAGACTTGATAGCCCCATGCTTAAAATTATTAAAACTTTGGAGAACATCAAATCCCATGATATGGATCCTTCTAGGATTGATAAGATTGAGGAAATCATTAATACTCTAGGAACTACTTTCTCCTCAATCAAACAGAAAATGGTAGAGACTCCGGAAAGAAAGCAACCTAAGTTCAATTATGTCCCTAAGGTTCCCCGACCTAAAAATAACCCACCCATTTCCAAAGGAGTTGAAACCGTGAAATCTTTGGAAGAAATACCCCTCTTAGATACATTTATAAATGAAACTCCCATTGATTTTTTTCCTTTTGGTTTTATCCCTAGAAGTATCTTCATTAGGCATTTACTTGAAAGACCTCTTAAGACTAGTTGTACAATTGAAGAGCTTTTTGATGATCTTGATGATGATTCGATTGATACAACTTGATCTTTTGCTTTATGCCTAGCTTAAAGGCGTAAAAGAAAGCGCTTGTTGGGAGGCAACCCAAGATGTTTTTACTTCTGTTTTTAGCGGTCTTGATGATTTTTACTACTGTAGCAACATCATTGTATCTTTATTTTGAAGCTTTGTGCCAAGTTATAGCCTCTTATGATAAGGGAAGCAAAAGTTGTGACATGCTGTCTAGAAAACAGATTTCGTCTTCTTGCCGGGAAAAATCGGAACAAATCACCAGTTCATCTTTTTTAGCTGAAATTCTTACACAACATGCTCTATACAATTGTGAAACTTTCGTATGTTCCGAGTTTTTTTATTTGAGTTGCAGAAGTGCCCAAAAAAATTATTTACTACATGTTGTTCTGTTTTTTACAGATTCTGCTCCGTTTTGCCTTTCCTTACTTTTGCAAACCTTAAGCTTGCTTTTTCTTTGCAAAAAATTTATGGCAATCTTGTGAAACAGTATGTAACGACCCGATTCACTAAGAATCCAAGTCTCTGTGCGTTCTGTGCTAGTCCCTGGATCAATAGCTAGCACACACAGTACATGATGTAATATCAAGAATAAACCACATGTCATATATATTACATCGAAGATCCAGTATTACAATAGAGCATACCTGCATAGCTCAAGGCTAGCTTACAAATAAAATACAGCGGAAAACAATATAAGCTTCGTGGCGTCCATCAACTCCACCGGCATAGTTGAGTATAGACATCGTAACCGTACATCGTATCACTTACTCGTCGTATAAAATCCTGTAACACCGAAGGTTACAGCCCGACAACGGGTCAGTACATCTGATTTGTACGGCAAGTCACACGAAAAAGTATATAGCAGACCTACATCTACATGCAAGGATAAGTCAAAGGAAAGGTGTATAGTTTAGTTTTGCAGAAAGCTCATTTTTCCCTCACATACTACAACTAATCAAATTTTAATTTATCTTGCTAGTCCTAAGTTTGGTTGAATCGGGCTACACCAATTCCAACCATCCCTTTATTAAAAGTTCCCACTCAAATTCTTATTAAGGTGAAATATCTGTCAAGACCATCCAACAACAATAATGCCTAATTGCTCAAGGTTGTCCGTAACCGTGGACACGGCTAATCATGATCAGTTTTTACACTCTGCAGAGGTTTGTACACTTTCCCCACTGGACTCAACCCGAAGATTGAGACATAGTCTTTCAGAAGAGGTTGCCTTCACCCTTTGGTAGCCGGTACACCTATCATATCTACATCAGCTAGCTACCAGGGCCAGGTTCCCCACAACTTACTCATCTAAGCCAGAGCCCATATAGCCAGTGGTTGTACATGGAAGCTACTAGTCACACTGTCTGGCTGATCTTTTTGAGCCTGGACGGCGCCCACTGCGTTCAGAGGGTACTCGCCATGACGCACCCGGTTCACCACCAAAACAACCATTCGGGAAGCATTTAGCCCTAGTCTCTCCTTATCCAAGACACGGGCCCCAGGATGCCTTCCCTGCCCGTCCAGAGGTGATTTCTATTTAAGTTTGCTAGTCAAGTCATTAATCCTCACAAAGCTCAATGATATACTCAACCCAATCCTGCTCTACAAAGCAATAGCAATATTTAACAACCACGATCCTAGGGTGACAAAGAAATACAAGTTCAAAACATATGGCTATCCTACTAGGTTTAAATCATAACTAATATATAATCCTACACATGCATAGAGTGATAATTTGCTACATGCATAATAGAAAATATAGGTTGAGGTATGGTCAAATTGTAACTTGCCTTTTCCATTCGGTGAAGTTCTTCGCTCTCGTGGTCCAGTCAACTCTACTCGTCACACTCCGAGAAATCTATCGCGAACGAAAGTACTCGAAAAAGCAATCACACCGCAAGGACAAAACAAAAGATCAACAAAACAATCACAAAGGTTTTAGCAACAAAATAAAAAGGCTTGACACGGTACAAGTGTCGATGTGCTCGAAGGTGATCGGTGGAAATGAACTCGAGAGAGTCAACAAATAGAGATTCATCGGTAAGGAATTTTGACTATGGGCATTTATGAAATCAAGGTGAAATCATGCCCACATGGAAAGTGTGTGAATATTACCGATAACATGTCTCAAGTGATCCGATATGCCAAAAGAATCACGTGAAACGGAATACTACAACGCAGGTCATAGCAAGTGCAAAATTGAATTGAATTTGAATTTAAACAGATCAAGAAACATTTGAATTTTTGTGTACACATGCTATAGACAGAAAGTTCATGGAACGAGTGATCCAACGCAAAAAGAATCACTCGATTTGGATCAACGGTTTAAAAGATATGGCCTCCAGGATTTGAATTTGAATTTGAAATAAATTCAAATTCAAAAGTGTGCAAAGTGTGCAAAAATTTATTCCATGCTAAAGTATAGAATAACACGAGCGTGTAGCAAAAAGTTTCACCTCAATCCGACGCACGGTGTAGGAGATATTGCGGGTACGGCGCTGGGGTGTTTTCTGCCAAAAGGACTTGTTCGCGAATATAAATTTTCTGAAAAAGCAATCGGGTCCCTGCGGGGCAGTTGACCAGATCTGGCCGGTTTGACTCCGGCGAAGTCGTCTTCTCCGGCGAGTCGGCTCGGCTCCGGCGACTCCAAGGCGGCCGGCGAGGTGAGGTGGAGGTGGGGTGACGCGGCGGCTCCGACGTGCATGTGCACGGCGGCCCCAGGCGTGGTGGTGCGGGAGGCCGCGCTCCGGCGTGCGGGCGGCAGGGCCGTGGGCTGCCGGCGCGGCTCGGCCGGTAGCTCCAGCGAGGGCGGCGGGAGGCGGCGACGCAGCTGGGCGGCGCGGCGAGGCGGCCGGAGGCGCGGGAGGGCGCGGGGCAGGCGCGGCGACGCGACCGCGGTGGCCGGCCTCCGGCGAGGTGGCAGCCAGGGCGGCGCGGCGCGATTCCGGCGAGGCGGCGGCGGATGACGTGGCGGCGGCAAGATGGCGGGGCCCGACGGCAGGTCCCGCTAGGGTTTTCTCGAAGAAAAGAAAAAGAAAAATAAAAGAAATTTTTCTGAAAACATATATAGCCAGAGAAAAGGAAAAAAACAATTCGGATGCTACTCGGGCTCAAATTTCACTCGTGGGGGGAAAACAACTAATGGGTCGGGCTACGAGTTTTTCTTTTTATTTAAAACCGAAACTTTAAACAATTGTAGAAAAATAAATACTCATCAGAAAAATATGAAATACATTTCTAAATTCATCAAATGATACAAAGAAAATTATGCAATGAATATATTTTCCAAAAAGGAAAATAAAAATAAAAACATTTTCTAAATAATTTATTTAAATATAAAATACTTTTCATAAATCAAATAAAATCCAATAAATTATTAAAAATATTTTTATTTTGTCAAAAGCATTGACAAACCATTTCTAAATAATAAAATATAAATTTTAAAATTGTTACACCAATAAATAATTTGGTAAAATAAAAATATCCCATTAGAACACTTTCTCAACTCTTTTAAAATATTTAATAAATCATTTTAATGAAATAAAAACTCTCTTGGCATTATAAAATCCCTAAAATAATTTTAGAGTTATTCATAATACTCTTAAATTTTAAAAACTTTAAAGTATTATTCTAAATATTTTCCAACTTTATTAAAAAGGGGATAAGTCATTTTATATCCTCTCAAATGAATTTCCTTGAGTTGAAAAATGTTTTGGATATTCTGAAGAATTCCAATAATGATTTTAAATCATTTCCCAACCTTTTATATGTTGAAGGAGTCATATTACCTTCTCTCATTTTGTTTTGTTGGTTTTGTTTTAAATAATAAATTCCAAAAACACCATTTATGAATATTAGGGAAAGTCCGTTTATTCCCTCTCTTTTTAATATTCAATTAACTCCAAAAAGTTTTAGATCCTAGTGAAAATCAAACACATCAAGCAAACATTCATTAATCTATTTAATTTTATTAACATTCCAAAATTCAGAGAATTTTGGGATGTTACACAGTAGCGCTTAAATAATATCTTTATATCCAGTGGGAAAATTTATTCATTAGGGGTACTAACCTCTCTAATCAGCTTGTGATGAGTTATGTATGAAGGGAGTTTTCAAGTGTGCAATGGAAGATGATGAAAGAAGATTCGGGAGTGTCAAGCGCTCAAGCTTGGGAATGCCCCCATGCATCCGCAATAAATATTCAAGGAGACTCAAGCGTCTAAGCTTGGGTATGCCCCCGTGCATCCCATTCTCCATCAACAATCATCAGTCCGTCCTTCATCTCACTATATTTTTATCACTTCATGCGTTATGTGCTATTCTTGGAGCGTCTCGCTCTTAGGTTTTGTTTTTAGTTTTCTTAAGCTTTGCTTGATGTTCATAACAAGTTAGATCTCGTCTTACTTTGTGTGGGAGAGAAACATGCTCCACTTTAAAATCTAGAACACATCATAGGATTCTTCATGCCTATCTTTTTGCTGTTGTGTGTTCTTTATCTTTTCGTAGCTATTGCCATGTTTAGTTTTAGTCTTAGTTTGTCTTTAGCAAGAGCCTTGGCTTTTGTTTAGTTTATTGTTGGAAATGTCTTTAGTTTTCATGTTTATCTTGTTAAGAGAGTTGGTTGTTGCACTGAGTTGTGTCTTGTCTTTAAAGTAGGTAATTGAGGTTGCTATTTAACTTTAGTAGTAACTTGCAATAGTTTTGAGGTATTGATGTGAGTAATGTTTGAACTTTTGGTGTCAAGAGCTCTAGACTATTAGTGATAGGTCTCGTATTTTGGGCAATCCGTGTTTATTTTCAAAACCTACAAAACTAGTTGAGAACTCTAGCTACTAGATGGAACACTACTCTTCTGAGGGGTCGGATACTAGAGTACACTCACGTACCATGAGTCGAGGATGCGCAAAGATAACCAAACCCCAATACACTCTTCCTCGGGGTACTTGTCTCTTTGTGAAACTCCTCATTAGATTGAGAGTTACCGATAATAAGTGCATGAGTTCTTCAGACTAATGTAAGTATTTGGTAGCCTCTCCCGTGTCGTGCATTGACTTCTTCCCACTCCGAGAGTTCGCGTCCACCTTCGCCGGTACATCCAAACCCTTGGTATGATACGCTCTGTCATCATAAACCTCCTCATATATTTCCTCAAAACAGCCACCATACCTACCTATCAAGGCATTTCCATAGCCATTCCGAGATATTTTGCCATGCAACATCCACCTCTTCATGACTTGATGTTCATGTCATACATGTTCCTGCTACACTGGCAGAGGCATACATTGCATACATCATCATAGCTACATCTTCTTTATGTTTTGAGTACCTTGTACAGTATGAAAGGTCTTCTATACCCTCTTGTAAATTAGAGTGTTGCCCTTAAGTGAGGAAAAGATCCCAAAGTGGACAAAATGAAAAGATCCCAAAGAGGACAAATGAGAGTTAAATAGAAAGAGCCATTGAGGCCACCAAAAATATAAAAAAAATAGAAAAAAGAGAAAAAGAAAATAAAAAGAGAGAAAGGGGAAACACTACTATCCTTTTGAAAGATCCACACTAGTACTCCCTCTTATCCTTGTACTCCGTAGAGATGATCATTCATGCATATAGCTATGTGGGGACCTTCAAACTATAGAACTTGGCTTGCATATTCCAAGGATGAGCCTCCTCAAAATAGCTCTAGGTCTTCATGAGAGAGAAAGTTGGATGCACCCCCACTAGTTCCATTGGAGAGCTTTTCTTAGCTCATATGTGAATCCATTGCATGGCAATCCCTACTCCTCACATCATATCTATCATTTGGCCCTCTCTCGCCTATGATTGTCCTCATTGATGTGAGCCTTTCTCACCTTTTTGTCTTCCTCCTCCACCGTATTTCTCTCTTTGCCATCCTAAGTGTAAACTTTCGTGCTTACGCTCATCCATTGCATGAGTGCTCAATATATCGATAGGGAGTGGATGAAATTGACTTGTACCTGGCTAGTGGTCTGGGGACGAGTCAAGATAAGATTCCAAAGAAGACCAAGTGTGAAACTTTAGTAGATTGAGTTCTCAACAAAAATACATTTTTCTCATATTCCCTATCCCCCTTCTTGCACGCAAACACCATTTGGAGATATTCGAGTCACGGACAGCGAGAGCTCTTGCACCTAATGTTCTTTTGTTGCTTGTTTCAATGCTAATATAGACTCTTGCATGGTTCTTGAATTGAATTACATACCTTGATTGCTTTACTTTTCAAAGTTCTTATATGGTTGCTAGCATGTCACCACAGAAATTATGCTTGTTATCATTTACCTACGAGAGGACGAGCAGGAATTAAGCTTGGGGATGTCAATACGTCCCAAACGTATCTATAATTTCTGCTTGCTACATGCATATTTTGTGTGATATTGCAATGATCTAGATACACTTTCATACACTTTTGATCATATTTGTACTAACCTATTAACTCAGTGCACCCCGGTGCCAGTTTCTGTTTTTTTCTATTTTTCTATTTCAGTTTTCCCCCATATTAAAAGTGCTCCAAAAATTCAGGAAAAAACAGATAAAAAAATCAGCGTGAAGGAACCTTCCGGAGTCCCTAAGGAGGACCAGGTGGGACCCACAAGGGCCCCAGGCGGCCACCTGGCGCGGCCTAGGGCTTGGCCGCGCCAGGGGGCGCCTGGACCCCTGGTGCCCCCCCTGACTGCCCCCCTTTGCCTATTTATTTCCTGTGACGTGAAACTTCTAGGGAGAGAACCCTTTTCCGCGATCTTGCTTCTTTTCCGCCGCCGCCGTGGTTCCAAGATCGGGAGCGCCAGCAGACCTCTTCCCGGCACCCTGCCAGAGGGAGGATTGACCTCCAGGAGCTTCCCCTCCACCATGGACACTTCCCGGATGTGCCGTGAGTAGTTTCCTTTGGACCATGGGTCCGTGATCAGTAGCTATGTGATGTTCTTCTCCCCTCTTTGTTCTTCATGGTTTAGACCTCGTGAGCTGCCCTACATGATCGAGGCACATATGTAATCTTTCTGCTGTTGCTATGCTGAGTTTGATGGGATCTGATGGATTATGAGATTATGTTCAGATTGTGATAGAGTAATATATTTGGTTCTTATCTTTTATATTTTTTGTTCCTAAGTAATTCTTGCATGTTCTCCGTTGTTGTTTATTTCTTTGGCCAAGTAGTAGGTAGTAACTCCAAGAGGGAACGTTATGCTTGATTGTGTGTTCATGCCCCCCGATGAGACGCTTGAGTGACAGAAACATGAGTCTAGGGGATGTGATGTTGCCACAAGGGGGAAAACAACGGTGCTTGTAACCGTGGTTGCAAGGATTGTTTACTTTACGCAAAGTGCTTTTTAATGCAGTTGTCTATTGCTTTGGGTTTACACTTTGGGTGGGGCTCGCAACTTAATACCAGCGAGATGTTTTGGATAGATATCTCAAGGTGGATGATTAGTAGTAGATGCAGTTGGATTTCGGTCTACTTATTTTGGCGTACTGCCCATGCTTTTGAGCCTCTTCCTTTCTGTGTAGCATAGTTAGCATTGCGGTGCGTTTATAATCATGTCAATTGCCCAGCTGTAATTTGTTCACCTCGCATAGAAGAATTATCATCTTTTGGGAGAGAGAGACATCATTATTGAACATCACGGGACCCCGGTCCATATTCTCATCATTGTTTACACGCTCATTTACTTTCTTTCTTTTACTTTCAGTTGCTATTGTTATCACTATCCTTTGCGTTTGATCGTTTGTGAACAACAAGACCGGATAGATTGAAAACCTCTCTAAACTTCGTTGGGAGCAAAGTTATTTGTGTCTGTGTGCAGGTCCAGGTCAAGGAAGAAACTTTTGTCTAAAACGGTGCCATTGTTTCCTTGCCACCTACTTATCATTATCGGAGTCCTACTGGTCGATACTCTCAACCTTGGTATCTTCACCAAGGGAAACTTGTCGCTACGCTGCATCTCACCTTCCACTTGGGGTAACCAACGAAGGGCGAGAAGCAATTATCATCTCTCGTGTATCAAGAAAATTTCTGGCACCATCTTCACGAAGGGAAACATCTTGCGCATAATCCACTTGAGCTTGAAGATGACGATGATGTCCGCCTCAAGATGGAACATCTTTCTTGATTCCGCCGGCTTGATGAGGACTAGTAGATTGCTCCCCCATACTCCATTATGGGTTAACCTCTTTCAGGCACAGCTTCACACGACCATTAACACCAAATGGTCGGCAAGCTCCAAGCATATGATATCTTCGTGATGCTCCTCTTGACCTTGAACACATCAACTTGACCAATAATTGGATAACTCCATGAATAACGCCTTGGTCAACCCATAATATTCATCATACAACCTTGAAGTCGACATTAGATCTTCAAGCGTTGCCTATGGACAAACCTTAAATTATAACTCAAGGAAACCGTTAGTCCATAAAGATTGTCATCAATTATCAAAACCAAACATGAGGACACATGCCCTTTCAATATGTTGCCGGCATATGCCCTATGCCCAGGAAAACATGATCATCCTTAACATACGGGCTAGTCCTAGAAGCATATTAGGAACACTTTGTGTTTATACCTCCACACCTACATATGGTTTTTTCTCCGAACGTAGTTAACATGCACTTCGCAAACCTCTCCATAATCCATAGTAGTTCTAGCACAAAAATATGAACATTAATAATGAACCTGAATATTTAATAACATATTTATTATCGCCTATGGGGCATATTTCCAATAGCCGACTCCCTCGAAAGAGCTTCTCGAGGCCTCATCGAGAGGACCTACCCCCGGGAAGCCCAAGCGGCGCATAACTCTCCTAACAAGGTTGTTCTACCGTGCTTTTTTGGGGCCTCAACGAGAGGACCTACACCTAAGAAGCCCAGGCGGCGCGAAACTGTGCCCGCGAGGACTTTGACATGCTTGTCGGGGGCTTCCCTGTTAAGCGCTTCTTGGGGCCTCAACGGGGGGCCAACACTCGGGAAGTACACTAACCGCTGGTGATATCAATGACCGCGGGATCCATGCACACCTTTGTAAGGCCCTATATGCGATACTGTTCCAGATCTAGATGTTTCAATCCAGATCCGGGGACGAAGCACATATCGGTCCCACCGCGACATATGACAAAGTCATATCCCCTGGATTTCCAACATGATATCACAACATTACAGATACAAGGATAGAACATCTCATACAATCGGCATACAACTGCCTCAAATACAATACAACAGCGGAAGATATATGTCTGGGTACAGACTACCAGCAATGCCTAGTGGCAAAGAGAAAACATCGATCCCATAACCACACGGGTCCAGGCCCTCCGCCGGGATCCGCCTAACTAGTCGTCGTCGAGTCTCCACGTGAAATGTCGATCACCATACCTGTTGTCGATCAAGAACCCTGAAAAGAGTTTGGGGGTAGTATCATGAGTACAGAGGTACTCAGCATCCAACTGTAGTGGTCATCTGACCCAGCAAGGACTTCATCACTCCTCATTCTAGGACAACTAGTAGTTTACGGTAAGAAAGGGGTAAGTGGTGAGGTTGCTGCCGCACTAGCATTTATGAAGTGGCTAACGATCTAGAGAGTAAGATAAGAAGCCAAGCATTCGATGAGGAATCGCCTCCAACAAGCCTGCTATCCACCTACATACGCAAACATAACACCTATCCTATCCTTGTCCTCCTCTTCGCATCCCGACGAAGAAGAAGCAGTCAAGGCACACACACACGTTGATCAAGTTATAGTAAGATTATCTCAGTTGTTGTTGTCTATGAACAAGGAGTAGGTCTCAAGTCGTCCATAACCGTGGACACGGTTATCGAAAAGATTTAACCCAGCAGGGGTGTACCAACTGCCCATTACAAGGCTCCGCACGCACGTCCATCTCTCTTAGTTGCTACCCATCACAGGAACCCATTTTATGATTTAGTTCCAAGAGATCCGAAACGACAAGTACCTCTAGCTAACAACGAACAAATCCGGGTGGCCCCCGGTGAGACGACATCCAGCTTAGGAGCCGGCCGCGCTCTTGATCTGGTCTCTACCGTATGACTCCAGGTTTGGGTTGCCGGCTAATCACACATGGGACACCGGGTCCTCAGCCGGTCATGATGGGCCAGCTAGGGAACTATGTCCTCACTGGTCCGGGTTGGTTTGTAAACAACTGGCAGCTGACCAGCACACACATGGTTTCAAATGGTAAATAAGCTTGGGCCACCACTAGAAATGTTTGAAGCTAGGTAGGTAAGAAAAGGGGGCCCCATAAAATCTCATATGCGGTTAGGCACGCTCAGTCTTAAAACCAATACCCGGAACTCGGATCCTAGGTGACTCGAATGGAACAAAGCGTCGGGGCGGGATAGCCTAGACCTTCCATCCTTCGTCGAATATAGTCAAAATTTATAATAATCATATCATCAACAACAATATAATAATGTGATATCCCAAACCAAGGAGTAACAGGGTAACATCGTAGCATCCTAAGCATGCATACTAAGCAGGGGCTGAGCAACGAGCAATAGTAACATAGCAGTACAAGGTTTGCTGGGAAGGGACATGGCTGTATCGGTTTGAAAGAGGCTGTAAACATGTGGTAGGATCAAACATCGAACCTAACCTAGACTAGCATGCAAACCGGTGGTTGAAATAGAATGTATCATAAGTAATGTATAGTCCTTGCATGTTGATAAGTCGGATTCCGAAGGTGTAGTGGATCACAAGCTCGCATCATCTCCGAAGGTACCCGCGGAAGCACAAAAGACGATAAAAACTGGAAAGCAATCAACGAGCAAGCATCTATTACTATGATGCAAACACTAGATCAAGAAGACAACACACGACACGGCAACGCGATATGGATCTATCGTCGAGAACGGTTACTAACAGTTTAACTGGGGTATCGGTCACACACGACGAATACCGCACGTTTACGGTGGTTCAAGTTGCTTAGCTATAGGTGATCAACCAACGGTTATTAACATGGCAACTCAAGCAAGCATGGCATAGCACACAAACATGTCAAGAGGTGAAGCACAAAGTAAACTATCTATGCTAGTCAATTTAAGTGAGGCACAACCTAAACATGGCATAACACTAAGTGTCGCACGATGATTAAAACATTTGGTGATGTTCTGTCCTAAACAATATTTTAGGTTGGTTAACAACAGAAACAATAGCATAAACACAAATTACACGAAAAACTAATCAAGTTACATATAAAGAACACCCCAAACGGAGTTACGGTTAAAAAGATATAAGCAAAACAAGTTACGGGCACAAGCTGTATAAACAGGGGTAAATCTATATGCAACAGTGCAGCAACATGACATAGCAATACATGGGATGAAAGTAGACATGATGATTAACAATATGCAATTGTAATCACTCAATTCCGATAAACGGTCGCGACACACTCGTCGACCGAAGTTGCAACAAAATAACAGTTTCAGCAACAGCAGCACATTAACATCAGGTTCACCACTTTGGAGCAAGATTTAATATAGCTTAAGCACCCAAACATGACATGTTAAAGCATGGAAATGAATTACACATGATGCTTAACACATAGGAGAAAGAATCAATGCAATAGGCCTCATGGATGAGTCACAATCATCATGCAAAGTTGCAATAAAATATTAACAGCAGCACTTAACAACAATTAATAGCAGTTTAACGGCCTGATGCCCACTTTAGCACAAAGTTACACAATCAAGATGACCTCAAACGCAAAAGCTAACAAAAGACGGATTCAAGTACACGCAATTCTAAGCAGTTTTCGTTTTGGGGGCACGTTCATCGGAGCTACGGATCAACGGGAAAATACATCGCGAAACGGAAACAGCAGCAGTTATTTCCAAACTTGGGGCTGGTGGCGCTCCGGCCGGCGAGGCAAGCGGGCGGCGCTGGGTGAGGAGGCAGGAAGGGGACGGGGCGACGCGGTGGAGGGCAGGGCCGGTGGCGGCCGGACCCCGGCAAGAGGAGGTCGCGGGCGAGGCTCCCGAGCGCGGCGGCTCGACCTCGGATGGGCGGCGCCCATGGCGGCTGGCACCTGCAGGTAAAGGAAGGAGGAGGTGAGGGGTGAGAGAGGACGGGAGGAAGAGGAAGGAGGGGTCGGGCGCGGCTCCCTGCTGCTGCTCCGGCATCCTGCTCCCGGCGGCGGCGCAGCCGTGGACGGCTCGGGCACGGCGGCTTGGACAGAGAGAGAAGAGATGGGTGCAGGCTAGACGCGATCCGGGCCGTCGGATCTCCGAATCTGACGGTCCAGAACTCATTGGGCAGAAAATTGAGCAAAACTGGGGGTGTGACTGCAAAATGTGGCTAGGGAAACCCTAGAAATGGGTTGGAGTGTGGTGGTCTTTATATAGCCCCGGTGGCTGGCAGTTTGCAAAAACATCCCCGGTTTTTCTCTCGCGCGCGCGGTGCTCACGTTTCTGACCGCCGGGGGTCCGCAGTACCTCCGATACAGGTAAAACTTCGAACTGCGCGATCAGCACGTTGAGCCGGAGGCGTTCACCTCGCGCTGGAACCGTTCCGAAAACACTTTCCGGCGCGCTATAAAAATATCCCGTTTAATTATTAAACGGGGTTTTCATTCTGTTGGCTGCGGCTGGTCTCGTGCGGTTTTCGCGACGGTGATCGGGTGAAATCCGGTGTCGCAAAGGTCGAGTGTCATGGTGGAAAGTGTCAGGGGAAAAATAATCGCCGATCGATAAATCGGGGATGCAAACACCGCAAATAAATCAGACAATCAAACAATTCACACCGAAAACAAATTTTTTTAACTTTTGTGAAAACTGGGCTGTTACAACCTTCAACTATCGCGACATCCTTTACTGCTTCATCATGTTTGATGCTGTAACAGCCCAGATTTTCACAAAAATTAAATTTTTTGTTTTCTGCGTGAATTGGTTGATTGTCTGATTTGTTTGCGGTGTTTGCGTCCCCGATTTATCGATCGCGCGCCCCTCTCTTTCTCCTCCTTCTCCTCTCCCTTCTCTCCTAACTCTCTCTTCCCCTCTGTTTTCTCCGTGAGACCGGCCGCCATGGAAGGCTAGCCCGAGCCGCGCCAATGCCAAGACCTCGCCGGTGACCACCCCCGTCCCCAGATCCGGCAGCCCAGTCCCGGGATCCGCCACCCCTGGTCCTTCCCTCGACCTCGCCGGACTGCCACCGGAAGCTCCCTGCCGAGCCGCCATGGTCGTCCTCCTCGTGCCGTGCGGGAGGAACACAAAGTCCGAGCCGGCCAGCCAACTGCCACCCACGTGGGCCTCGCACGCCCCTGTGGCCCAACAGCGCCCCAAGGCCCACCCACAGCGTGCCGCTACTGCTTCCTCTCGCCATCGGGCGAAGCTGGCGCTATCTCGCTGTCGGGACCTGGGGTTAGCGTATGCAAGCCTCGCTACAACACAATCATATGGAGAGCCGAGAACCGTACCCACTTGTCTAAGCAGACAAGGCCAAGCACAGAACGTTCTCGGAAAGCATCGAACGTGAGGGGCATCCCATCCAGGCCGGATGATCAACTGAAATGGGTCCTCATCGTCCGCACACAAGTCTAAATGGTATGGGTGGTGAACTCCCATACTCATAGACAAGTCGCCTCAACCATACTATCGATTGTATTATAACCCTTACATAGACTTACTCCAGCCCGATCACTTAGTCGGGGTCTAGGGCGGGCTCGATCATACATCAAAGTGTGCACGAGACGAAGTCTCGAACAATCGCATCGCGATGCCCCAAGCTGCGCACATCTAAGGACCACTTGGTGTATAAAAGACCGCCAGCCAGATCACAACTAAGGTCTCGAAAACCCATACAAAGACATGCATGTTATAAACATACACGCAGTACACATGCCTTGTATGAACAGCAGGTATCATTGCAATTCTCTACAAAGTATACATCTTTATTAATAACTCTTACCGAGTGCACACAGAGATCACAAGCATGTGATCCAACATTACAACAGACAAGCGGAAGCAAAGTAGGTCTGAGTACAGACAAGTTTAACAAATGGCTTAGAGAAGCTTTATCTAAAAACAAGCCCTCCACGAGGGAACCAGTCGTCTGACTGGGACTACACTAGCTTGGTCTTGGTCTGAGTCTTCATTCTTCGAGCTTCAGGTAGAAGTCACCATCGGGGTCGGTGGGTTCATCTAAAACATAGATTAAGCAAACGTGAGTACAAAATCGTACTCAGCAAGACTTACATAGGAGCTATACTACTCATGCACATGTATCAAGGTAAATGGAGGTGGGGTTTCACTTGCATAAGTGCCAGCTTTGACTTGGCTAGTCCTGAACTACGAATACCAGACTTGAGGTAAGAAGCGTACACGAGTCCACTACATCTCTTCAACCAATTACACCACTATGGTTACTTCCTCGACTTCCCCACGAGAAGCACACCATAGCACTCACGCTTATCTTGCGAGTTTTAGAAGTATCTAGTTCAAGTTGTCTAATAATCGAGCACAACTCTCCAAGTAGTCCCTTACCGCGGACGCGGCTATTCGAATAGTTTTGTTAACCCTGCAGGGGTGTACTGCTACACACATGAAACTATCAGTTACCGCCTTTGTACTCGACACCGTTCAAGAGGTGCCGACGAGGATAATTCCCACAACTTTTACCTCACAGCCAACTCAAATTCAATGGAGACGCCTATCTGGTCTGGAATCCACATCGTGAACCCGACCGGTTTACCGATGTGGTCCCAGAAGATGTGTGCAGGGTCCCAAGCCGGTCTGAATAGCCGTTCTTCCACTTCGCAGACCGTGCCACAGACCTACCAGAACTCCTAACTAATGCGACTCATTGAGCTGAGAAGGGGTGAGTTAGTAGGTTGAGCGGGGGTCCATGTGCCCAACATGTGGTAGTACTCTTCGTCTTGGATCACCACACAAGAACTCGGGCTTAGGGCGGTGTTCAACGAGACAACCCACTGTGTACTCCTACACAGCCTCTCATCGTTCACCTTGTATTAGGGTAGATTCACCAACACATTTCACTTTCATCAACACCATGTTTATCATCATCCCGACTCACATCAAAAGCAACCTCATTGTATCACTAAGCATGCAATAAGCAGTAATAGTTGCAGGGGCCACATGATATCAACCAACTCCTACATCTGCTAGGATTGTGGTTTGCTTACTGCTGTGACAAGATGATAGGTCACGCAAAGGATATGGGTTCAACTATGCGGTAGAAATGTTATCATGGTGATCATCCTAAACAATGCATAAGCGAGACATGAGAGGGTTTGCTTGCCTTGCTGGCGAGGTTTCGATAACAGTGTCTTCAACGAAGGGGGCAGCCTCCTGTTCCGGTTTCACCTCTACTCGACAAACAACAAACAAGGAAGCAATATAAATACAATGCACAAACACATGGTTGAAGGTTGAAACTTGATGTATATGTTTCTGATGTGTTTGGGCAATTCCATTTAAATGGAGTATATTGCAAATTGAATTGCAAATTCAAACTCCAATTTGAATTCAAACTTAGCCAAGTTACATGTGACATTGTTTGATCAATTTGAAACATTTTGAATGGTGTATGATATGCCTCTCAAGTGTGGTTAAAAAGTAGCATAATTCCATGGTCCAAGTTGCACAATCATTTGAATTGAATTTGAATAAATTCCAAATAAATCAAATGACATATGCTACTGGTCCCATTTTAAAATCAACTCAAACATAGTTGAAAGTTGGATTTTTGGATACCTTATTTTCTCCTGATCATTTTTCATATATTATTTGTCCAATTTGGAGTTGATATGAATTTTCTATGAATTTCCAAAGTTTGTGTTATTTTCTGGATTTTCTGGAATTCTTTAAATCATTTCAAAAATCTGGAAATTCATTTATGGCGTCAGCATGACTTCATGCTGGCGTCAGGGGGGGGGGCTGACTGGTGGGCTAGTGTTGTCAGCCTCTCTGTTTAAAATCCCGGTTAGTTTAAACTAACCAGGGGATTAAGGGGGGCCAGGGCCCACTGTCAGTGACCCAGGGTCACTTAACCCAGGTGGGGTTAAGCCCCTAATCAGCTTGCCTCGCCGGCGGCTAGCCGCCGGTGGCATCCAGCACGTCGGCGCTCTGCTAACTCCTCCTCCTGGCCTCCATTCTCTGCGCTAGGACCACCAATCGAAAGCCCGTGATGAGCCGCGTCGATAGCACCACTTGCGTGTCTCCGGGGAGGTCACAGACGACGGCAGCTTCGACCGCGGCGGCGACCGGAGCTCGGCTTCGAGCACTTCTTGCAAAATGTCCATGGAAGGATGCATACGTGCGCACGTTTGGATGCCCGCGTCCCCAGGAGCAGCACGGACATGCTGGGGAGGAAAAGGGCACACAGGAGCGCGCGTATGGTAGTCCACGGCGGCGACGGAGCTCGCCTTCCATGGCGGAAGTTGCTAGGAGATGCAATCAAACGAGAAAACAGAGGGGTTTGGTGCGCCTTCTCACCAAGATTGCAACGGAAGCGACGGGGAGGTCGGGGATGCTTTAACGGCGATAAAATCGACGACGGAAAATTGCGGTGGCCGGAGCACGGTGGTGAAGAAGACGTCGCGTCCAGATCCTCGTTGCTCGATTAGCTGCGCATTTCAATGGAGAAGAAGATGGCGGAGCGATTGGGCACTTCCGTGCAGCCTCTCGTCGTCGTTGGCCGCGTGTGGGCGTCGTCGCACTCCGGCGAGCTTCACTGTCATCGTTGAATCCGGCGGTGGAGGGAGGGGAACTTGCTCTGGAGAGGGGGGAAAAGTGTGCGGGCTCTCCAGCGCTGCCACGGCGTGCCTGTGAGGGGGGAGGGAAGCAGGAGGTGGCCGAGGTGGCCACGGCCTCCACGGCATGCCGGGTACGCAACTGTGTGCTCGTGCCCGGAGGAAGTCGACAACGAGCTGGCGGCTGGGCTGGGCCGTGGGAAGGTAAGTTGGGCCTGGGGCCCAAGGTGAGTGGCCTTCTTTCTCTTTTCTATTTTCTTCTCTGTTTTCTTCTGCTATTTGTTTTGATAATTCTAATTAAAATAGCAAACCATTTTATAAAATCATGAAAACTTTTATGTGGGCTTATAACATATATAGTTAGCCACTCACAAGTTTTGGAGATTTTTTGAAATTCAAATCAAATCAAATAGGGGTATTATTTAATTTCCAAAGAACATTTTGAATTTTTGAATATTCCATGAGCATGGGATTGCTCCCAAGCCATTTTTAAAATGATCAACATCATTTATAGGAATTTTCCAAATATTCAAATGATTTTTGGAAAAATATTTTTATCTGGCCATTTGATTTAATTTCTCAAGGCTTTTCTTTTCCCCAATTTTGAATTTTCTTTTGAATTTTTTGCATGATGCAAGGTGAACTCAAACCCTAGCATTTACCTAACTTGGGGTTGTGACACTCGCGCCCCCGCCGAACTAGGCCAGGCCCAGCGAGGTGAGCAGCCCTTCCTTCTTTTTTTCTTTTATTTTTTTTCTATTAGTGTTGGGCTTGGCCCGTAAAGGCCTGTTGATGTACTGCGCGCGTAGGCGCTGTTTAGCTAGCCCTCGCTCACCCGTTTAGGCCGGTTGCCCCTGTTTCGGCCCAGTAGGCCTTTTTTTACTTTTTTCGTTAGATACTGGCAGATTGTGTTGTAATTTTGCAATGTGCGTATCTTTTTAACGGTAGCTCGGATCGCAACGCATTAAACATGAAACTTGCTTAGTTTTTTGTGTAGATTAATAAAATGTGCTCCTTTGATATGTTTGACTTTGTTGACATGCTGTTTTACTTCTAATTACAACCTTGCAACTATAAATGTAATAATTGCAACTTTTTAACCGTTGCTTTTTTAAAAATGTTCTTTATATGTAACTTGACTAGAATTGCGTGTAGATTGTGATTATGCTGCTCTTGGTTGCTAATAAAAATAATAAAATATTGTTTAGGGCAAAACAGTACTAAACATTATAATTATCGTGGGATCCGTAATAGTTGCCATGTATAGGTTTTACCCCCACTTAAGGTGACTAGATTAGGTAGTTTACTTTATGCTTCACCTCTTTCCATGATTGTATGACATGCCATGTTTGAGTGAGATGCCATGCTAATAACATTTGCTCATCTTGTGTATCTAAACAACTTGAACCCTTGTAAACGTGCGGTATCGTCGTGTGTGACAAGTACTCCACTTAATCTATTAGTAACCGCTCTCAATGATATATGCGAAGCCGTGGTGCGTTGTCTCGTGTTGCCTTCTTGTTGATGCTTGCTCGTGATTGCTTCATAGTAATAGATGCTTGCTCGTCGATTGCTTTCCAGTGTTTCCTTCCTATGTGCTCCCGCGGTTACTCTTGGAGACTGTGCGAGCTCGCGATCGCCTACACCTTCGGAACCCGACTTATCAACAGGCAAGGACTCTACATTACTTATGATCCATTCTATTATAACCAGCAGTTTTCATGCTACTCTAGCTTAGGTTCAATGTTTGATCCTACCACATGTTTACAGCCTCTCTCAAACCGATACAGCCATGTCCCCCTCCCAGCAAACCATGTACTGTTATGTTGCTATTGCTCGTTTCTCAGCCCTTGCTTAGTATTCATGCTGAGGATGCTACGAATGTTACCCTGTTACTCCTTCAATTGGGCTATCACATTATTATATTATTCTGGATGATATCATTATTATAATGTTGACTATATTCGACGAAGGATGGAAGGTATAGGCTATCCCTCCCCGATGCTTTGTTCCATTCAAGTCACCTAGGACCCGAGTTCCGGGTATTGTGTCTCTTGATGAGCGTGCCTAAACGCGTATGGGATACTATGGGGTCCCCTTTTCTTACCTACCTAGCTTCAAACATTTCTAGAGGTGGCCCAAGCCGATTTACCATTTGCAAACCATGCATATATGTCTGTTAGGTCGCTCCTGGCAGATATCATTTAAAACTACTTGGGCCAGTGCAGACATGGTTTCTCTGTTGGTCCACCCGATCAGCTAGGACCTGGCCCCATGTGAGGTGACTGGTAATCCGACATGCGTCAGCCAGAAGAGTCCGATCCGAGAGTGCGGACAACTTTTGGATTGGGTGTCGACTCCCCGGAGGCCATCCGGATTTGTTCGTTGTTAGCTAGAGGGACCTGTCGTTTCGGATCTCTCGGAACTAAATCATAAAATGGTTGCCTATGATGGGTAGCAACAGAGAGAGATGGGCATGCGCGCGGAGCCTTGTAATGGGCAGTTGGTACACCCCTGCAGGGTTAAATCTTTTCGAGAAGCCGTTTCCACGGTTATGGATGACTTGAGATCTACTCCTTGTTCATAGACAACAACAACTGAGATAATCTTAATAACTTGATCAACGTGTGTGTGCCTTGACTTCTTCTTCTTCGTCGGGATGCGAAGAGGAGGACAAGGATAGGATAGGTGTTATGTTTACGTAAGTAGCTGATAGCAAGACTTGTTGGAGGCGATTCCGCATCGAATTATTGGCTTCTTATCTTACTCTCTAGATCATTAGCTCCTTTATAAATGCTAGTGCGGCAGCAACCTCACCACTTACCCCATTCTTACCATGAACTACTAGTTATCCTAGAATGACGAGTGATGAAGTCCTTGATGGGTCAGTTGACCACTATAGTTGGATGCTGAGTACTTCTGTACTCATGATACTACCCCCAAACTCTTTTCAGGGTTCTTGATCGACTACAGGTATGGTGATCGACGTTTCACGTCGAGACTCGACGACGACTAGTTAGGCGGATCCCGGCGGAGGGCCTAGACCCGTGAGGTTATGGGAGCGATGTCTTTTTCTCTTTGCCGCTAGGCATTTGATTGTAGTCTGTACTCAGACATGTATCTTCCGCTGATGTAATGTAATTAAGGCAGTTGTGTGCCGATTGTATGAGATGCTTTATCTTTGTAGTTGTAATGTTGTAATATCATGTTGGAAATCCTGGGCATATAGCTTCGTCATATGTCGCGGTGGGACCGATATGTGCTTCATCCACGGATCTGGATGGAAACATCTAGATCTAGAACAGTACTGCATATTGGGCCTTACAGATGCGAGTGGCGCTTCTGCCGATAGCCACCTCTTGTGACTCATCAGTCGCACAGTGATGGCTTCTCGCCCCCTTGTTGGTTACCCCAAGTGGAAAGTTGAGATGTAGACAATAGAAAGTTTTCCCTCGGTGAAGATACCGAGGTTTTTCTCTAGTAGGACTCCAAGTTTTGCAAGAAGGTGGTCAAACGAGCAACGCGCCATCTGAAAAGATATTGCTCCCTTAACCTGGACATGCACACAAAGTCAAATAACCTTGCTCCCGACGAGTTCAGATAGGTTGTCAATTTCTCCAGTATTGTTGTATACAAAGGATCAATATACGAGCGGGGATAGTAATGATGATTGCAACGAAAAGGAAATAAAAGCAGGAAATTGTAGCGGTATGAAACTTATGGTGGAAATATGGACCGGGATCCCATGATGTTCACTAGTGATGTCTCTCTCCCAAAAGACGATAAATAACTATGCTGGGTGAACAAATGATAGCTGGCAATTGAAAGAATTATAAACGCACCACAATGCTAATGATGCTACAAGAAAGATAGAGGCTCAATCGTATGGGCAGTACGCCGAGACAAGTAGAACGTTTATTCATCAGCATCTACTCACTAATCATCCACCTTGAGATATTTATCCAGAACATCTCGCTAGTATTAAGTTGCGAGCCTCACCCAAAGTGCAAACTCAAAGCAACATACAAATGCATTAACATACTATGCGTAAGGTAAACAATCCTTGCAACCGTAGTTACAAGCATCGTTGTTTTCTCCCTGCTTTCAACAACACATCCCCTAGTCTCATATTTCTGTCACTCAAGCTAGACATCTGGGGGCATGAACCCACAATCATGCATAACGCTCCCTCTTGGAGTTCCAATCTACTACTTGGCCAAAGCAATAAAAAGTAATGGAGAACATGCAAGAATAATCATGAACTAAAACATAAAAGGTAAACCAAATATATTACTCATCACAATCTGAACATAATCTCATAATCCATCGGATCCCAGCAAACACAGCATAGCAATAGAAGAACTAATACATAGATGCCTTGATCATGTAGGGCAGCTCACAAGGGCTAAGAATTGAGGCACAAGATTGGAGAGAAAACATCACATAGCTACTATTCATGGACCCATGGTCCAAGGTGGACTACTCACGACATATCCGGGAAGTGCTCATGGTGGTGGAGAAGATCCCGGAGATCAATCCTCCCTCCGGAAGGGTGCCGGGACAGGGTCTTCTGGCGATCCTGATCTCGGGATCGCGGCGGCGACGGAACAATTGTGAAAATCGCGTAACAGAGGTCCTCTCAATGGTTTTCGGGACGAGAGGTAAACATAGGCCGATGGGGGGCTCAAGGGGAGTACCCACCCCACCAGGAGGGTCCCTGGCGCGGCCTCCCCCATGGTCGCTCCACATGGACGCCTGACAGGGGAGTGGCCCCCCTTCGGGCTTCTGGAGTCTTCTTCTGCGCTGATTTTTTTTATATATTTTCTCTGGATTTTTTCGAGCACTTTAACTATTGGTAAAGACCTGCAATGCACGGACAACAGCAGACAAAAACTGGCACTTGGGCACTGATTTAGTATGTTAGTCCAAATATGTTGAAAATGTATGAAAGTGTAGCAAAACATGTAGCAAAGTCACCCATAAAAGCATGGAACAAACAGAAATTATAGATACGTTTGGGATGTATCAACATCCCCAAGCTTAATTCATGCTCGTCCTCGAGCAGGTAAATGATAACAAAGATAATTTCTATGGTGACAGGCTACCAACAAATAATTGAACTTTAAAGTACAGCAAGTAAGGTATGTGATTCAAGTCAAGTCAATAACAAGCAAGAGTCTATATCTAGTATGGAAACTAGCAAAGTAAGAACATAAAGGTGCAAGAGCTCTCACTGTCCGTGACTCGAATGTATCCAAATGGTGTTTGCGTGCAAGAAGTGGGAGATGGGTTTAGAGCATTAAAAAACTATATAGTTTAATTGAGAACTCACTCTACTAAAACTTCACGCTTGGTCTCCTTCGGAATCTTATTGTGACTCGTCCCTAGACCACTAGTCAGGCACAAGTCAAACTGATCCTCTCCCTTTTGACTTTGAGCACTCATGCAATGAATGAGCGCGAGCAAGATATGTTGGCACTTAGGATGGAAAATAGAATAATGATGGGGAAGGAAGACAAAAAAAGGTGTGAAATGTTCACATCAATGAGGACAATCATACGCGAGAGAAAGCCAAATGATAGATATGATGTGAGGAGTAGGGATTGCCATGCAACGGATGCACATGTGAGCTATGGAAAGCTCTCCAATGGAACTAGTGGGGGTGCATCCAACTCGCTTTCTCAAGAAGACCTAGAGTTCATTTGAGGAGGCTCATCATTGGAATATAGAAGCCAAGTTCTATAGTGTAAGGATCCCCACATAGTTATGCATTAATGATATTAAACTCTCTATGTAGTACAACTATTACTTTGGGGTATGAGTATGGATCTTTCAAAAGCAATAATAGTGTTGCCCCCAACTAGCATGTGGCTCCTCGACCAAGCAAAAGCATGTATGACATGAAGATCAAGTCATGAGATGATGGATGTTGCATGGCGATGTATCTTAGAAAGGCTATGGAAATGCCTTGATAGGTAGGTATGGTGGGTGTTTCGAGGAAGGATATAATGAGGTTTATGATGACAGAGCGTATCATGCCAAGGGTTTGGATGCACCGGCGAAGTTTGCACCAACTATCAAGATGAGAAGGGAAAATGCATGGTACCAAAGAGGCTAGCAAAATATGGATGGTGGAAGTGCCAACAATCGAATGCCCACATCAGTCAAAGGAACTCGTTCACTTATTATCAGTAACTCTCTATCTAACCAGGAGGTTCGGAAAGAGACAAGTACCCCGAGGAGAAGTGTATGTGACGAGGGGGTAACCCCACAACTCTTACAGATGAGGGTACCTGGTGCGTATCAAGCTAGAGGGCCCGCTGGAAGCCTCGACCGGCCCACACCTGGACTACTCGAGGCAACCGCCATAAGGAGTCCTCGACAATCATGGAAACCGCGGCTTGGCGTCCAAGACTGAAGATAGATTAGGAAACCCTCTCTATAAACCTAGACGGACTCCTTGTGACCCAGCCTAGTATATAAAGGCTGGGTGAGGGGACGTATAGGGCATCAAATATTCTAGCAAACAACATCCGTCCTGAGCAATATCGCCTTGACCTCCACTATAATCGCTTCCATCATAATATAATCGAGTAGGAAGTGCTTCCTCTTGTTAGCCGACGAGTATTGCCAACCTGCACATCTCCTCTACGATCTAACCCAGGGTTCCTAACCATGGGATTTTCCGAGGTCAATTGATGTCTACGCACGCTTCTATTCTTTTAGACTATGTTGGGCCTCCAAGCGCAGAGGTTTGTAGGACAGCAGCAATTTCCCTCAAGTGGCTGACCTAAGGTTTATTGAACTCAGGGAAGTAGAGGTTGAAGATGGTCTCTCTCAAGCAACCCTGCAATTAAGATACAAGAAGTCTCTTGTGTCCCCCAACACACCTAATACAACTAGGAGTTGTATAGCTGCACTAGTTCGGCGAGGAGATGGTAAAATATGGGTGATAGGTGTGGCAAAGCAAGGTAATATAAATCTGTAATAAAAAGTGCAGCAAACAAACATGTGACAAAATGGGCACAAACGGTGTAACAATGTTGGAAACAAGGCCTAGGATTCATACTTTCACTAGTGGCAACTCCCAACAACATTAACATAGTCTAATCACATGATATTTCCCAAAATGCAATGGAGACGTACTCAGAGATCATTCCTTTGTGGTCAAGAGAGGACGAGAATTATGTAGGGCTACAAAAGCACACCTTAGAGTTCGTAGTTCTCAATCTAAGGATTTCCCAATGTCACCGCGGCCATCCAAAGAGAGTACCACAATCACCACAACATATCTCAAGGACAGTCAAAGACATGCACCAAGATACTCTCAATGTTAAATCAACACACAAAAGAGGAAATGACTCGTGAAAATATTCTTCTAATCCATGTCCAATAGACCGTTGTCTCCTTGGTCTCGGGGATTATACTAGATAAAGACAAGTGAGTACATCAATCCAATACATAGAGGAAGGGTAAATATCATGGGATCACCCTAGATTAACATAGCCTATGATCACAATGAAGATCACATCATGGGAGAGAGATAAGAACACATAGCTACTGGTAGAAACCTTAGCCCCGAGGAGGAAGTACTCCCGCTTCATGGAGGGAGGAAGCAAGGACGATGGAGATGAATCCAGGAGCACTTCCCTGTCCCCGCAGGGTGCCGACATAGGAATTCTGGTCCCCCGAAGCTTGTTGGCGATGGAGGTGGAGATCGGAATTACTTCTAGAGAAAAGGGTTCTGGAATTAGGATTTTTGCGACGGGTGTATAAATAAGAGCCAAAGGGTGGCACCAGGGGGGCCACCAGGAGTCCAGGTGGCCACCCGGTGCGGCCCCACCCTAGGCCGCGCCACATGGCCTCCTGGGCACCAAGTGGGGACCCCTCTGGCACTTCTTCGGTGAATCCGGAAGCTTCCAGAATGCTGATTTTTCCTGAATTTTTGGAGCACTTTTAATGTGGGGGAAACCTGAAATAGAAAAACAGCAGAAAACAGGAACTGTCACTGGGGTGCAGTGAGTTAATTAGTTAGTCCAAATATTATCCAAAGTGTATGAAAGTGTATCTAGATCATATCAATATCACACAAAACATGCATGGAACAAGCAGAAATTATAGATAGGTTTGGGACATATCAACATCCCCAAGCTTAATTCCTGCTCGTCCTCGAGTAGGTAAATGATAACAAGCATAATTTCGGTGGTGACATGCTAGCAACCATCTAAGAACTTTGGAAGTAAAGCAATCAAGATATGTAATTCAATTCAAGTGATAATAAGCAAGAGTCTCTATTAGCATTGAAAAAAGAAACATAAGAACATTAGTTGCAAGAGATCTTAGCTGTCCGTGACTCGAATGTCTCCAAATGGTATTTGCGTGCAAGAAGGGGGATATTGGAATACGAGAGAAAAAATATTTTTGTTGAGAGCTCAATCTACTAGAGTTTCACACTTGGTCTTCTTTGGAATCTTATCTTGATTCGTCCCCAGACCACTAGCTAGGTACAAGTCAATTTGATCCACTCCTTTTCGATATTTTGAGCACTCATGCAATGGATGAACGTAAGCATGAAAGTTCACACTTAGGATGGCAAAAAGAGAAATATGGTGGAGGAGGAAGACAAAAAGGGTGAGAAAGTCTCACATCAATGAGGACAATCATAGGGGAGAATGCCAAATGATAGATATGATGTGAGGAGCAGGGATTGCCATGCAACGGATGCACATGTGAGCTAAGAAAAGCTCTCCAATGGAACTAGTGGGGATGCATCCAACTTGCTCGCTCATGAAGACCTAGAGCTCGTTTGAGGAGGCTCATCCTTGGAATATGCAAGCCAAGTTCCATAGTGTGAAGGTCCCCACATAGCTATATGCATAAATGATCATCTCTATGGAGTACAAGGATAAGAGGGAGTACTAGTGTGGATCTCTCAAAGGGGATAGTAGTGTTGCCCCTTTCTCTATTTTTATTTATTTTTCTATTTTTTCTCTTTTTTGTATTTTTTGGTGGCCTCAATGGTTCTTTCTATGTAACTCTCATTTGTCCTCTTTGGGATCTTTTAATTTGTCCACTTTGGTATCTTTTCCTCACTTAAGGGCAACACTCTAATTTACAAGAGGGTATAGAAGATCTTTCACACTTTACAAGGTACTCAAAACATAAAGAAGATGTAGCTATCATGATGTATGCAATGTATGCCTCTGCCAGTGTAGCAGGAACATGTATGACATGAAGATCAAGTCATGAAGTGGTGGATGTTGCATGGCAATATATCTCAGAATGGCTATGGAAGTGCCTTGATAGGTAGGTATGGTGGCTGTTTTGAGGAAAGATATAAGGAGGTTTATGATGACAGAGTGTATCATGCCAAGGGTTTGGATGTACCGGCGAAGGTGGACGCCAACTCTCGGAGTGAGAAGAAGGCAATGCACGGTACGGAAGAGGCTAGCAAATATGAGGAGGTGGAAGTGTCAACTTTCAATACTTACATTAGTCTGAAGCACTCATGCACTTATTATCGGTAACTCTCAATCTAATAAGGAGGTTCACAAAGAGACAAGTACCCCGAGGAGGAGTGTATGGGGGTTTGGTTATCTTTGTGCATCCTCGAGTCATGGTACATGAGTGTACTCTAATATCCGATCCCTCAAAAGATTAGTGATCCATCTAGTAGCTAGAGTTCTCAACTAGTTTTGTAGGTTTTTGAAAATAAACACGGATTGCCCAAAATACGACACCTATCACTAATAGGCTAGAGCTCTTGACACCAAAAGTTCAAACATTACTCACGACAATACCTCAAAACTATTGCAAGTTACTACTAAAATAAAATGGCAACCTCAACCTACTTTCAAGACAAGAAACAACTCAGTGCAACAACCAACTCTCTTAACAAGATAAACATGAAAACTAAAGAGAGTTCCAGCAACAAACTACACAAAAGCCAAGGCTCTTGCTAAAGAAAAACACTAAAACTAAAACTAAACATGGCAGCAGCTACAAAAAGATAAAGAACACACAACAGAGAAAGATAGGCATGAAAATCCTATGATGTGTTCTAGATTGGAGTGGAGCGTGTTTTTCTCCCACAAAAAGTAATATGGGGTCTAACTTGTTATGAACAGCAAGGAAAGCTAAAAAAAACTAAAAAGGGAACCTAAGAGCGAGACGCTCCAAGCATAGCACATAACGAATGAAGTGATAAAAATATAGTGAGACGAAGGACGAACTAATGATTGTTGATGGAGAAGGGGATGCACGGGGGCATCCCCAAGCTTAGACGCTTGAGTCTCCTTGAATATTTATTGGGGATTCATGGGGACATCCCCAAGCTTGAGCGTTTGACACTCCCGGATCTTCTTTTATCACCTTCCATCGCACACTTGAAAACTCCCTTCATACATAACTCATCATAAGCTGATTAGAGAGGTTAGTACCCTTAATAAAATAAATTTTCCCCACTCGATATAAAGATATTCTTGAAGAGCTACAGTTTCTCAAGATTCCCAAAAGCTTTTTGCAAAGAAAAAGCAAGCTTAAGGTTTGCACAAGTAAGGAAAGGCAAAACGTGGCAGAATCTGTGCAAAACAGAACATCAGGTAGTAGATAATTTTTTCGGGGCACTTCTGCAACTCAAATCAAAAAACTCAGAACATACAAAAGTTTCACAATTGTATAGAGCATGCTGTGTAAAAATTTCAGCTCAAAAGATGAACTGGTGATTTGTTCCGATTTTTTCCGTCAAGCAGACAGAATCTGTTTTCTAGACAGCATGTCACAACTTTTGCTTCCCTTATCATACGAGGCTAAACTTGGCACTAAGCTTGAAAATAAAGATACAATGATGTTGCTACAGTAGTAACAATCATCAAGACCACTAAAAACTAAAAGTAAAAAAACTCATAGTAAAGATAACAAGGGTTGTCTCCCTAGAGCTCTTTCTTTATAGCCATAAAGATAGGCTTAATATTTTAATGATGCTCTCGTAGGAATAAGAGTTGAAGAACAAAAGAGAGCATCAAGAAGCAAATACCTAACACATTTAAGTCTAACATGCTTCCTATGCAAAGGGATCTTGTATAGAAATAACTCATTGAAGCATAAAGATATTAGCATAGGAAGGCAAAACAAGTGCAACTTCAAAACTTTTAACATAAAGAGAGGGAACTTGATATTATTGAAATATCTATAAGAATATGTTACCCTCTCATAATAATTTTCAGTGGAATCATGAATAAACTCGACAATATAACTATCACATAAAAAATTCTTATCATGATCCACAAGCATAGAAAATTTATTACTCCCCACATAAGCATAATCTTTCTCATTGGTAATAGGGGGAGCAAACTCAAGAAAATAGCTATCACATGAATCATTCTTATCATTATACACTTGCAAACATTTATTCTTTATAGCATAAGTGCCATCACAATAATCATCATAGATAGGAGGCAAAGTATCATCAAAATAAATTTCCTCATCAAAACTTGGGGGGCTAACGAGATCATCTTCATAAAACGTAGCTTTGCATATCATTAGGATCAAAGGTATTCAAAGAATACATACTAATAACATTGCTACTATCATGAGTGTTGTGCAAATAGTAAAGCTCCATAGGCTTTTTTATTTTCTCTTCAAACACTTCATGTCCCAACTCAAGGTAGAGCTCATAAATCTCTCTCATAATATTCTTTTTGTTTTCCATAAGCCTAACTAGTGAAAATAAAAACAAGAAACAAAAAAGATTTAATTGCAAGATCTAAAGATATACCTTCAAGCCTTACCTCCTCGGCAACGGCGCCAGAAATAGTTTGATGTCTATGCACGCTTCTATTCTTGTAGACTATGTTGGGCCTCCAAGCGCAGAGGTTTGTAGGACAGCAGCAATTTCCCTCAAGTGGATGACCTAAGGTTTATCGAACTCGGGGAAGTAGAGGTTGAAGATGCTCTCTCTCAAGCAACCATGCAATTAAGATACAAGAAGTCTCTTGTGTCCCCAACACACCTAATACAACTACGAGTTGTATAGGTGCACTAGTTCGGCGAAGAGATGGTAAAATATGGGTGATAGGTGTGGCAAAGCAAGGTAATATAAATCTGTAATTAAAAGTGCAGCAAGAAAACATGTGACAAAAGTGGGCACAAACAGTGTAACAATGGTGGAAACAAGGCCTGGGCTTCATACTTTCACTAGTGGCAACTCCCAACAACATTAACATAGTCTAATCACATGATATTTCCCATAAAACATGCAATGGAGACGTATTTTGAGGTCATTCCTTTGTGGTCAAGAGAGGACGAGAATTATGTAGGGCTACAAAAGCACACCTTAGAGTTCGTAGTTCTCAATCTAAGGATTTCCGAATGTCACCGCGGTCATCCAAAGAGAGTACCACAATCACCACAACATATCTCAAGGATAGTCAAAGACAAGAACCTAGAGACTCTCAATCTTCAATCAATACACAAAAGAGGAAATCACTAATGAAAATATTCTTCTAATCCATGTCCAATACACCGCTGTCACCTTGGTCTCGGGGAATATACTAGATAAAGACAAGTGAGTACATCAATCCAATACATAGAGGAAGGAGAAATATGATGGGATCACCCTAGATTAACATAGCCTATGATCACAATGAAGATCACATCATGGGAGAGAGAGAAGAACACATAGCTACTGGTAGAAACCTTAGCCCCGAGGAGTGTAACACCCTCACTGTCAGTGAACAGTAATCAGGGTTACTATTCATCTCTACTGTTCAGAACTTTTATTTGATCAACTTGGATCAGTTCAAATTCAATTTCCACTTTGTTATTCTTGAATGCATTGTGATCATGGACCTTGGTCATGATGAATGAAACCAATACCTAGCTCAATTCAAATGACCTTTGAATTGAAATCCATTTAAATCTTCAAATGCCTTTGGTGGATTATTAAAAACCAAAGTGCAAAATCAACTTACTCCAAAAATTGTGAAACTACTTTTATGAAATCCTAAATATTCAGTGGGTCATGTCCCACCTAGTTGGAGATTTTATTAATCCATAAATATTTCTAAACAAATCAAAACAGTGGATAAAAACCTTAATTAAATCATATAATATTTAATAGAAATATTAAATGACTTTTAAAGGTGCCCAAAACTTTTTGTGGCACTGACCTAAGTTGCAACATTAATTATGGACCCCATTAAACATTTTACAAAAATGCCATAGTGATCAAAATAAATGCCAACAGAAATATCAGAAAAGAAAAAGAAAATAAAAATAAAAACCTAGCTAACCCCCCCCCATGGGCAAAGCGCATCCCCATTCCCATCCCCCTGGGCCACCAGCCCAGCCCACCACCAACCGTCATCTCCCCCCCCCACTGTTCGTCCCACACCCCCGTGTCATTCATCCCATGGCCAGGGCGCCATGGCCATCGGCGTGGAGGACATCGGAGGTGTCCCGCCAGCTACAAGACGGTGGCCCCTGCGCCAAAAACCCTAGCCTCGCCCCCCTCCCCCGCTCTTCCTCCTCGCGCCGCACCTCCCTCCCTCGCGTTCTGCCTCGTCCCCGCGTGGGAGCAGCCACGGCCGCCGCCTCCCCTCGCCGGATTCGTCGACTCCGGTCATCCCCGGCCATAACCGAGCTCGCCATCAGCTTCCCCACCGTGAGCCGCACCCATTCCCCCCCTTCCCCTCTCGATTTGCCGCCCGTGGCCGTCACCTCCATGGCCGCCGTGCCCGCCGGCCACCATTGCGGTGGGCTCGAGCTCGTCGAGCTCGGCCGGCCGCGCGCCCGAGCCCCCTCCCGTCCTGGCCGCGTCCCCCCCTGGCGTCCCGTGCGGGCGCACCATGGGCAGCGGGGCACTCCCCGGTTAACAGTGGGGTTACCCACTGACATGGGGTCCCCACCCCCACTAATCCCCTATTAGCCTAAACACTCTGTTAAAAGAAAACTGAAAATAAACCCCCCATGTGAGTATGACACCTGGGCCCCACGCCCTTAAGTTAATTAAAAGTGTTTAATGAAGATGGTTAGGCTGACACGTGGGCCCTCTGTTAAATTAGTTAGTTTAAATAAAATAGAAGTTTAAATGTTAGTATGACATGTGGGCCACCCTTCTGTTTTTATTAAATAAAATGAATTATAACTAAATAGAGGCTGACATGTGGGACCCCAATGTCAGTTTGACCAGTCAACTGGTTGTGGATAATGTTGGGATTTTAGTAATAAAAATAATTCAGAAAAAGGTTTTAAAATTGATTAAACTTATAAAATCAATATCTTTTAATCCGTATATCGGATCGAAAAACTTTATACATCAAAATTGATCAGAAAAATATAACGAATACGAATATGCTACCTGTATGTCTACCACGCCCCTCTAACACAACAAACATCGAACCATCCCCCTCTGGACCGTCTGTCCGATGATTTGTCCGGTACTGTTAAAGTATCCGGATGAATTTATTCTGAACACGAGAGTTGTTCAGAATAGTTCAACCAACACGGATACAGCACCCTTACATTTGTCGGATGTCCACGACCCCTCCGGCTTGATCCTTCCCCCCCCCCCCCTCCGGACACCCTGTCCGGTAATCACCCGGAGCCGGTAGTTCATCCTCAGATGAATTTCCGTTTCGAGCAACGTGCATTGCACTGCGTTAGAACACCGTTAACATTTCATCTGTCATGTCATGCATCTGTTTGTATATGCTTGCTGTATATTTACTGTTTCTTCCCCCTTTATTCCCCCTTTAATCTCCGGTAGACCCCGCTGCTGCCGTCGACTACATCGCTGCTGGGTACGACTACTTCGTCGACGACCCTACCCCTACCGTCGAGCTTCCAGGCAAGTAGGGCCATTCTCTTCCCCATATATCGCCTATCTTTCCGTACATTTCTTGCAGTAGGCATTGTTACTGCTGCTGCTACGTTACAATCCTATTCAATTGCATAGCCTATTTTTGGTGCCCCTTGATGTACCTTCCTTATCCTATGTTGCCTGCTATATCTATATGTTATATTCAGCAGTGAGCCCTGCGCATTGTTAGCTAGGATTAGATAGAGGGACGCGATCACTCGGGGGAGTGAACGCGGATACGATAATTATAAACTGCATAGGTACGGTACATGCAGACACCATCTAAGGCCCCTATCTGGGTTATGCCTAGTCACCTCAAGTGTGAGCTATCAAGGAGTAATCCTTGTACTCCACTCGAGGCTGACTTTGTCTTGCCGCCATAGGGTCCTAAACAGCGGTTTTCCTTCAGGAAAGAAGTCGGGCGACCCAACGGTACCCGCGAGAGGTATTGCGACGGGACGACAAGGAGGGTACGACCAGTGTACCGGTGTGCTTGGCCCCTGCTCGTTGGCCGCGAGAGTTACCAAACCACGAAAGTCGAGCTCCTCCAGGAGCACACGCGAGACAAGGTAAGGAGATGGTTCACCTTGTTGGTAACCGCAGAGACTTGGTGGGCCGACAGGGCAGGCACCGATGTACTGGTGGTCCTGACTGCTGTCCCGCAAACTAATAAAATACTAAATTGTTCGGCGGATGACTTGAGAGGCCGAAATGGCTTGTACGCGCTGCCTACACGTGGGATAATGAGTGTGGGCTCCTCTGCTTCATAGTGTCGTCCGAGGACTCTTCAGACGTCAGCAGTACCGCGGGCTGATTGCCGGGAAGTGTGGTGTCTTCTTTGCTCGAGCTGTGTTATTTTTGTTACGGCTTCCCGGCCACCCACGCACCGTGCAGGAGTACGTCAGGGTTGGGGTCCAAGGCCCTGAGTACTTAGGATTTAGACCGGCGGATGGCCTCTCTATTGATTTTAAAGATGGGCTATGAAGTGTCGGATAGTCTCGGTGGAGCGTTCCCTAACAAGGTTCCCGCCACCCTGGAGATCCGTGCGTGTAGCGTAACACAAGTGCACCCCTGCAGGGAAGATTAATCTATTCGGATAGCCGTGTCCATGGCAACAGGACGCTTTATGCTGAAGCTGGATCTTACCACTACAAACTATTATTATTAAATTGTATGGTTCCGGGTTTTCTTCGACGCGGGGATGTCGAGGAGGTGAACTCGGAGGCATTGCTAATTATTACAACGTATTATTATACAATGCTGCAGCAACTTCTGCTGCATTGTTACTTTATGCTTTATATAAACTGTTGGCTGATTCTTACCTCATGCTGCAAGACATCGTCGGAAGATGCTAGTCTTCGTTAGGCCTAGTTTCTTACCCTTGCTATGGATTTTTGTCTTTCAGTCCACTGTATATAGCCTCTTCTTTTCGTTGATACAATGCATATTGCTTAGTAGCGGACGTAAGACTCACGGGTATACTAGATACTCACCTGCTTTATTTCCTTTACTGTTTTGCCTGATCGGCCGCTGCAGCCGACGTTGGAGCCCAGGAGCAGGAGTACCCCGGAGGCGCCTACTACGACGTCGAGTTCCCCGTTGACCAGGAGTAGTTCGGTGGATCCCAGGCAGGAGGCCTCACCTTTTCGATCTGTATATCTAATGAGATTTGTGCTATCCTTCTTAAGGAAAAACTTGACTAACTATGTCTGTACTCAGATATTATGGCTTGTATGACTTATGTATTCGGGTCCGCGTGACCCCCTCTATCGTAACATATTTGTTTATCCTTTTGTGTTTAGTGTTGTGCTGTGATATTATCCCCGTGGCACCCTAATCTCAGCCGTGTACCCTGCGTGTATGCTTACTGTACACGGATTGATTTTGGGGGCGTCACAAGTTGGTATCAGAGCCGACTGCCTGTAGGAAGCCACCCCACCACTACTTGGTCGATGTTGAGTCTAGACTTTGAAAAACTATTTTTGCTAACTTAATATTTGGCTTACGGGCCCACATCGATGTCACTACGTGTGATATCTATGGTATTAGGATCCTTTTCTCCTTACCTATGCTCTGGGAATCTTCTCTCTTATCCTTGCTGGTAAGTTTTACAAACTCTGACATTAGGATCACGTTCTCTTGATTCCACCCGGCGTTTTTGGTGCTTCCCCCATTGATTGAGTCGTGTTGCAGGAGTCATACACCAGGTCCCGGACCGCGGATCCCATTCTCATTCTGGGGAGGCTGCGCGTCCTCTGGCATTAACTCCTGTGGCCAACAGTTTTCTTGCGGCGTGATTGACATAGTGGAATCTATGTCGCGTCGTGTAATCCTAACCGCGGTCTGCACGACGCCTAGTGAGTCCTTTTTCCTTAATTTCTACGACGTTACGCTGCCTGATTTTCTATTGACTCTGTGTGTGAATGTGTATGTCTTATATGACTACTCCTATATATACCTGCGCCTCCTTTTCGTTGTCGTTTTACTTCAGGCTTGATTCCGGTATCTCGTTAAATTTTCATCGTTGAAATACCCCTGTTAAATTCTAGCAGGATGGCTGGTCGTGGTGGTCGTGGTCGTGGTCGTGGTGCCAACGACCCACCTCCGCCGCCGGATTACATGGCCGCGATGATGCAGCAGTTCGAGCTGAACCGTCAGTTCATGGAGAATGTCATGGCTCAATTCCCTCAGCCGAACCAACATGGGCACCACCATCAGCATGCCACCGTGACTCTGCACGACTTCACCCGCCTCAACCCCACTATGTTCCGCAACACTGTGCAACCGTTGGATGCTGATGACTGGCTTCGCGACATCACTCACGAGCTGGAATCTGCTAATGTCGATCCAGCCGACTATGTGAACTTTGCGTCTTATCATCTGAAAGGCGCCGCTGCTCAGTGGTGGAGCACCCACAAGCGTTCACTGCCAGTCGGAGAAGTCGTCACTTGGGATGAATTTCAGTCTGCCTTCCGCGCCCGCTACATTCCTCAGGGGATCATGGATCATAAGGCGGAAGAATTCCGCAACCTCACTCAGGGCAACATGACTGTTGAAGTCTATCAACGCGAGTTCCTCAACCTCTCTCGCTATGCGGAAGATGAGATCACCACTGATGCTCGCAGACAGCAGAAGTTCCGTCGTGGGCTCAATGCAGACCTCAGGCTCGCTCTTGCCATTCATGATTTTGCCAACTTCGCCACCATGGTGAACAAGGCTATCACCGTCGAGACTGCCCATATGGAGTTCAAGGACACGCAGAAACGCTATCGTGACGTTGGCTCATCTTCGGGCGCAACGCAGAAGCGTCGTATCTGGCTCCCTACCAGTGTGACCCATTCACCTGTCCCTGCTCCAAGGCCGTCTTATGCTGCACCAAGTCTGCCTCCGCCACCGCAGATGCCAAGAGCTCTGCCTGCACCACCCAATGCTACCCCCTTCGTCCTCAGGATGGATTATGCTTCACGTGCCGCCAACCTGGGCATTTTTCCAGGGAGTGCCCCCAGAAACAGAAGCAACTGGTAGTTCACCCCGCTGGCCGTGGAAATGGCCGTGGCAACAACAGGACCCCCAACTATAATACTGGGTCTGCTGCTCATGCTCGTGGACATGCTTACAACGTTAATGTGGAAGAAGCTCAGGAACAACCCGCTACCGTGATGGGTACCCTTCTCGTTAATTCCGCACCTACTACTGTTTTATTTGATTCAGGAGCATCGCATTCATTCATGTCGGAAGCATTTGCATTATCGCGTAACATTACGTTTGAGGAGATGAACCCACCGATGGTTGTCCGCACCCCTGGAGGCCGTTGCCAAACCTCCATGATGGTACACGATGTCACCATTGACGTCGAAGGGATTATATTCCTTGTGTCCCCCATCATCCTGAAAACCTCCACCATAGACCTAATTCTGGGCATGGATTGGTTGAAAGTTCACGATGCTGCACTCTATTGTGGCACCAAGTCTGTCCAACTTTTTCACCCCTCCGGCGAGATTGTTAACCACACCACCCGAGTTACCCGTAATGCTGAAACACAGATATTTATGATGAATGCTTTAAATGCCTCCCCCTCGAAGGCATCGAGAATGTTCCGGTCGTTCGCGATTATCCCGACGTCTTCCCAGAAGAACTGCCGGGAATACCCCCAATCAAAGAAGTTGAATTTTTCATCGACTTGAAGCCCGGCACCACCCCTATTGCCAAGCGTCCTTACAAGATGCCGCCACATGAACTCCTTGAGCTTAAGGAGGAAATCGACAAGGCACTTCAGAAAGGATTCATTCGCCCCAGTTCCTCAGCTTGGGGAGCACCTTCGCTTTTTGTCAAGAAGAGCGATGGGACAAACCGATTGGTCCAAGATTATCGGCCCATTAACCAAGCCACCATCCAGAACAAATACCCACTCCCCCGGATCAACGATCTGTATGATCAACTCGCTGGATCTACGGTGTTCTCGAAACTCGACTTGAGGTTGGGTTACCATCAGATTCGGGTCCGTGAAGAGGACATTCCGAAGACCGCCTTCATAACTCGCTATGGCTCATACGAGTACACTGTCATGTCCTTTGGCCTAACCAATGCCCCAGCCACTTTCTCCCGGTTGATGAACTATATATTCATGGAGTACCTCGACCAGTTCGTCGTGGTTTATCTGGATGATATATTGATATACTCCAAGAATGAAGAAGATCATGCTGAACATCTTCGTCTTATACTGGAAAAGCTTCGAGAACACAAACTCTATGCTAAGTATTCTAAGTGTGAGTTTTGGCTTCCCGAAGTGACCTACCTTGGTCACGTGATTTCCAAGGATGGCATTGCCGTCAACCCAGAACGTATTCAGGCTATCCTGGATTGGACTCCCCCCAAGACTGTCAAGCAAGTCAGAAGTTTCCTCAGACTCGCCAGCTGTTGCCGCCGTTTTGTCGAGAACTTCTCCAAGACTGCCAAGCCTCTGACAAATCTTCTTCACAAAGGTGTCAAGTTTGAGTGGACAGACAAATGTCAGGAAAGTTTCCAAGCTCTCAAGGACAAGCTCACTTCTCCCCCAGTGCTTGCTGCCCCTGAAACCCGGAAGGACTTCGTGATATATTGTGACGCATCTCGTCAAGGATTAGGTTGTGTCCTAATGCAAGAGCGCAAAGTGATTGCTTATGGCTCTCGCCAGTTGCGTGCTCACGAAGAAAACTATCCAACACATGATCTTGAATTGGCAGCGGTGATTTATGCATTGAAGCTGTGGCGACATTACCTCGTTGGTAATCGTTGCGAGATCTACACCGACCACCAAAGCCTGAAGTACCTGTTTACTCAGCCAGATTTGAATCTCCGCCAACAAAGATGGCTCGAGACAATAGCCGATTTCAACATGGATATTCATTACACCCCTGGCAAAGCTAATGTGATAGCCGATGCCTTGAGTCGCAAAGCCTACTGTAGTGAACTTGAAGTACAAGTACAGCAGCCACTTCTGTATGAAGAGCTACGCAAGCTAAACCTTGAGATTGTTCCTCAGGGATATGTGAATAACCTTGTTGTTGAGCCGGACCTCGACAGCACCATCAAGTGGATACAAACCTGTGACTCTGATGTCGAGAAGATCAAGAAGTATATCGCTAGAGGAAAGCCATCGTGCTTCACTGTTGCTGATGATGGTATGTTGTATTTCAAGAACCGTTTAGTGGTCCCTAGGAGTAAGCCCAATCTAAACTTGACCCCGCGCGTCATGAAAGAAGCACATGATACTCCTTTGTCGATTCACCCTGGTAGTACCAAGATGTACCAAGACCTTCGTCAGCGGTACTGGTGGTCTAACATGAAGCAAGACATCGCTCGATATGTTGACGAGTGTGACGTTTGCCGTCGCGTGAAAGCAGAACATCAAAGACCTGCTGGGACTTTGCAACCACTTTCTATTCCTGAATGGAAGTGGGACAAGATCGAGATGGACTTCGTCGCTGGTTTTCCCAGATCGCAGAAAGGCCACGATGTTATCTTTGTCGTCATCGGCCGCTTCTCCAAGGTTGCCCACTTTCTGCCAGTCAAGGAGACAATCTCTGCTAGTCAGTTAGCAGACTTGTATGTTTCCAGAATTGTGTCCCTCCATGGCATTCCGTTGGAGATCAGTTCCGACCGAGGCAGCATTTTCACCTCAAGATTTTGGGATAGTTTCCAAGAAGCTATGGGCACTCACCTGAATTTCAGCACCGCTTATCACCCCCAGTCGCAAGGACAAGTCGAACGAGTTAATCAAGTTCTTGAAGATATGCTTTGGGCTTGTGTCATCTCCTTCGGCAAGAAATGGGAGGAATCTCTTCCGTTTGCTGAATTCTCTTACAACAATAGCTATCAGGCTAGTCTGAAGATGGCCCCCTTTGAAGTTCTCTATGGACGTAAGTGTCGAACCCCTCTGAATTGGTCAGAAACTGGGGAACGAACTCTCGTTGGTCCGGATATTATCCAACATGTTGAAGATCAGGTTCGCGTTATCCGTGAACATCTTAAAGCTGCTCAGTCTCGTCAGAAGAGCAACTATGATCGCAAGCACAAGGAAATGGTCTATCAACCTGGCGAATATGCATACCTTCGTGTCACTCCCATGAGAGGCACTCATCGTTTCGGGATCAAAGGCAAGTTAGCTCCTCGCTACATCAGCCCGTTCCGTATCCTTTCTAGGAGTGGACCAGTGGCATACCGATTGGAATTGCCGCCGAACCTCTCTCAAGTCCACGCTGTTTTCCACGTATCGCAACTCCGACGCTGCTTCAAGGACCCTATTCGCGAAGTGGAACATGATATGATTGAGCTGCAGCAGGACTTGACTTATCAAGAACATCCGAGCCGCATTCTCGATCAGTCTGAACGTCGAACCCGCAACAAGACCGTCAAATTCCTCAAAGTTCAGTGGTCGAATCATTCTGAAGATGAAGCCACCTGGGAACGCGAAGATCGTCTTCGTGATGAATACCCCGATCTTTTCCTCGCTACACTTAAATTCTCGGGACGAGAATTCTTGTAGTGGGGGAGATTTGTAACACCCTCACTGTCAGTGAACATTAATCAGGGTTACTGTTCATCTCTACTGTTCAGAACTTTTATTTGATCAACTTGGATCAGTTCAAATTCAATTTCCACTTTGTTATTCTTGAATGCATTGTGATCATGGACCTTGGTCATGATGAATCAAACCAATACCTAGCTCAATTCAGATGACCTTTGAATTGAAATCCATTTAAATCTTCAAATGCCTTTGGTGGAATATTAAAAACCAAAGTGCAAAATCAACTTACTCCAAAAATTGTGAAACTACTTTTATTAAATCCTAAATATTCAGTGGGTCATGTCCCACCTAGTTGGAGATTTTATTAATCTATAAATATTTCTCAACAAATCAAAACAGTGGATAAAAACCCTAATTAAATCATTTAATATTTAATAGAAATATTAAATGACTTTTAAAGGTGCCCAAAACTTTTTGTGGCACTGACCTAAGTTGCAACATTAATTATGGACCCCATTAAACATTTTACAAAAATGCCATAGTGATCAAAATAAATGCCAACAGAAATATCAGAAAAGAAAAAGAAAATAAAAATAAAAACCTAGCTAACCCCCCCCCCCATGGGCGAAGCCCATCCCCATTCCCATCCCCTGGGCCACCAGCCCAGCCCACCACCAACCGTCATCTCCCCCCCCCACTGTTCGTCCCCCACCCTCGTGTCGTTCATCCCATGGCCAGGGCGCCATGGCCATCGGCGTGGAGGACATCGGAGGTGTCCCGCCAGTTACAAGACGGTGCCCCCTGCGCCAAAAACCCTAGCCTCGCCCCCTCCCCCGCTCTTCCTCCTCGCGCCGCACCTCCCTCCCTCGCGTTCTGCCTCGTCCCCGGGTGGGAGCAGCCACGGCCGCCGCCTCCCCTCGCCGGATTCGTCGGCTTCGGTCATCCCCGGCCATAACCGAGCTCGCCATCAGCTTCCCCACCGTGAGCCGCACCCATTCCCCCCTTCCCCTCTCGATTTTCCGCCCGTGGCCGTCACCTTCATGGCCGCCGTGCCTGCCGGCCACCGTTGCGGTGGGCTCGAGCTCGTCGAGCTCGGCCGGCCGCGCGCCCGAGCCCCCTCCCGTCCTGGCCGCGTCCCCCCCTGGCGTGCGCACGCCCACGCGTGGCCACGCCCCCCCTGCCGAGCCACGGCTCCCCGCCAGTGGCCTCCCGTGCGGGCGCACCATCGGCAGCGGGGCACTCCCCGGTTAACAGCGGGGTTACCCACTGACATGGGGCCCCCACCCCCACTAATCCCCTATTAGCCTAAACACTCTGTTAAAAGAAAACTGAAAATAAACCCCCCATGTGAGTATGACACCTGGCCCCACGCCCTTAAGTTAATTAAAAGTGTTTAATGAAGATGGTTAGGCTGACAGGTGGGCCCTCTGTTAAATTAGTTAGTTTAAATAAAATAGAAGTTTAAATGTTAGTATGACATGTGGGCCACCCTTCTGTTTTTATTAAATAAAATGAATTATAACTAAATAGAGGCTGACATGTGGGACCCCAATGTCAGTTTGACCAGTCAACTGGTTGTGGATAATGTTGGGATTTTAGTAATAAAAATAATTCAGAAAAAGGTTTTAAAATTGATTAAACTTATAAAATCAATATCTTTTAATCCGTATATCGGATCGAAAAACTTTATACATCAAAATTGATCAGAAAAATATAACGAATACGAATACGCTATCCGTATGTCTACCACGCCCCTCTAACACAACAAACATCGAACCATCCCCCTCCAGACCGTCTGTCTGATGATTTGTCCGGTACTATTAAAGTATCCAGATGAATTTATTCTGAACACGAGAGTTGTTCAGAATAGTTCAACCAACACGGATAGACCACCCTTACGTTTGTCGGATGTCCACGACACCTCCGGCTTGATCCTTCCCCCCCCTCCGGACACCCGATCCGGTAATCACCCGGAGCCGGTAGTTCATCCGCAGATGAATTTCCGTTCCGAGCAACGTGCATTGCACTGCGTTAGAACACCGTTAACATTTCATCTGTCATGTCATGCATCTGTTTGTATATGCTTGCTGTATATTTACTGTTTCTTCCCCCTTTAATCTCCGGTAGACCCCGCTGCTGCCGTCGACTACACCGCTGCTGGGTACGACTACTTCGTCGACGACCCTACCCCTACCGTCGAGCTTCCAGGCAAGCAGAGCCATTCTCTTCCCCAGATATCGCCTATCTTTCCATACATTTCTTGCACTAGGCATTGTTACTGCTGCTGCTACGTTACAATCCTATTCAATTGCAGAGCCTGTTTTTGTTGCCCCTTGATGTACCTTCCTTATCCTATGCTGCCTGCTATATCTATATATTATATTCAGCAGTGAGCCCTGCGCATTGTTAGCTAGGATTAGATAGAGGGCCGCGATCACTCGGGGTAGTGAACGCGGATACGATAATTATAAACTGCATAGGTACGGTACATGCAGACATCGTCTAAGGCCCCTATCTGGGTTATGCCTAGTCACCTCAAGTGTGAGCTATCAAGGAGTAATCCTTGTACTCCACTCGAGGCTGACTTTGTCTTGCCGCCATAGGGTCCTAAACAGCGGTTGTCCTTTAGGTAAGAAGCAGGGCGACCCAACGGTACCCGCGAGAGGTATTGCGACGAGACGAAAGGGAGGGTACGACCAGTGTACCGGTGTGCTTGGCCCCTGCTCGTTGGCCGCGAGAGTTACCAAACCACGAAAGTCGAGCTCCTCCAGGAGCACACGCGAGACAAGGTAAGGAGACGGTTCACCTTGTTGGTAACCGCAGAGACTTGGTGGGACGACAGGGCAGGCACCGATGTACTGGTGGTCCTGACTGTTGTCGTTGTCCACGGGTCAGTTAAGTCGAGGCAACGATAACGGTTGTCCCGCAAACTAATAAAATACTAAATGGTTCGGCGGATGACTTGAGAGGCCGAAATGGCTTGTACGCGCTGCCTACATTTGGGATAATGAGTGTGGGCTCCTCTGCTTCATGGTGTCGTCCGAGGACTCTTCAGACGTCAGCAGTACCGCGGGCCGATTGCCGGGAAGTGCGGTGTCTTCTTTGCTCGAGCTGTGTTATTTTTGTTACGGCTTCTCGGCCACCCACGCACCGTGAAGGAGTACGTCAGGGTTGGGGTCCAAGGCCCTGAGTACTTAGGATTTAGACCGGCGGATGGCCTCTCTATTGAGTTTGAAAGATGGGCTATGAAGTGTCGGATAGTCTCGGTGGAGCGTTCCCTAACAAGGTTCCCGCCACCCTGGAGATCCGTGCGTGTAGCGTAACACAAGTGCACCCCTGCAGGGAAGATTAATCTATTCGGATAGCTGTGTCCACGGTAACAGGACGCTTTATGCTGAAGCTGGATCTTACCACTACAAACTATTATTATTACACTGTATGGTTCCGGGTTTTCTTCCTCGCGGGGATGTCGAGGAGGTGAACTCGGAGGCATTGCTAATTATTACAACGTATTATTATACAATGCTGCAGCAACTTCTGCTGCATTTTTACTTTATGCTTTATATAAACTGTTGGCTGATTCTTACCTCATGCTGCAAGACATCGTCGGAAGATGCTAGTCTTCGTTAGGCCTAGTTTCTTACCCTTGCTCTGGATTTCTGTCTTTCAGTCTACTATATACAGCCTCTTCTTTCCGTTGATACAATGCATATTGCTTAGTAGCGGACGTAAGACTCTCGGGTATACTAGATACTCACCTTCTTTATTTCCTTTACTGTTTTGCCTGATCGGCCGCTGCAGCCGACGTTGGAGCCCAGGAGCAGGAGTACCCCGGAGGCGCCTACTACGACGTCGAGTTCCCCGTTGACCAGGAGTAGTTCGGTGGATCCCAGGCAGCAGGCCTCGCCTTTTCGATCTGTATCTCTGATGAGATTTGTGCTAGCCTTCTTAAGGCAAAACTTGACTAACTATGTCTATACTCAGATATTATGGCTTGTATGACTTAAGTATTCGGGTCCGCGTGACCCCCTCTATTGTAACATATTTGTTTATCCTTTTGTGTTTAATGTTGTGCTGTGATATTATCCCCGTGGCACCCTAATCTCAGCCGTGTACCCTGCGTGTATGATTACTGTACACGGATTGATTTTGGGGCGTCACAAGGAGGAACTACTCCTGCTTCATGGAGGGAGGAAGCAATGTCGGTGGAGATGAATCCGGGGTGACGGAAAAGGAATTATGGTCCCCCGAAGTTTGTTGGCGATGGCGGCGGAGATCGGAATTGCTTCTGGAGAAAAGGGTTCTGGAATCAGGGTTTTTTCGATAGGTGTATAAATAAGAGCCAAAGGGGGGCACCGGGGGTCTACCAGGAGTCCAGGCGGCCACCCGGCGCGGCTCCACCCTAGGCCGCGCCACCTGGCCGTCTGGGCACCAGGTGGGGACCCCTCTGGCCCTTCTTTGGTGAATCCGGAAGCTTCCGGAACGCTGATTTTTAATCTGATTTTTCCCGAATTTTTGGAGCACTTTTAATATGGAGGAAACCTGAAATAGAAAAATAGCAGAAAATAGGAACTGGCACTGGGATGCACTGAGTTAATAAGTTAGTCCAAATATGATAAAAAGTGTATGAAAGTGTATCTAGATCATAGCAATATCACACAAAACATGCATGGAGAAAGCAGAAATTATAGATACATTTGGGATGTATCATCAATCTTCGTCAAGTGGCGCTGACCGTGGGGAAGACACAGGTTGGACTCACGATCTCGGCAGTCCCGTGATCAGCAAAAGAAAACTCGAGGACTCGAGCAAGATGTAATCCACTCGAAGAACTCAGGTTCATTGCAAGCCTCTCCATCGCGCCACCGAGATCACTCGATCGGCGACTCCGCCAAGATCAATCCTTCGGCAACTATCAGAGTCGCGCCCAGCGAAGAAAAACTCGATGACGCAGAGGGCAAACACAAGACGCAGCCACAGGGCCAATCTTGGAGCCAGAACAAGAAGTCCAAATCGAAGTCTCACTCGAGGAACCGTTGCCCGGCGCAGCAGCTCCGACATTCACCTGAGCACCCGCCGCCACCCGAGCAACTGACGAGGGCTCCGAAACTCAATCAGGCGAGTACTACGACCCCGACCAAAGACCGGACGAATTCTCCAAGATGATCCGCAACTACTCGATCAATGACGGAATCGAGCTCGATCCAAGATTCCACTCCCGTTCAGAAGATCACTCGCAGTCGTTCTACATCGCAAGAAGAAGAATGCACGTCGGCTCCAGCAAACTCATAGCCCAAGAACAACTAGATGGACTTGCACATCCATTGTTTTGAAGATGATTTGGGGCGCATCAGATCAAGCCACACCATGAGGAGTTGTCGCTTGTTCAATGAAATCTCCGACAGACTCAAGAAAGAGAAGCAACACAAAGCCAAACGGGCTCGAGAAACAGCGTATCCACCAACGCCTAGCTCAGAAGAGAAGTACCCTCCGTCCCACGGACGAGTCTGCATGATCCAAGAAGGACGACCATCAAAGATAAAACAGGAGGCATACACACTGCAAGCTCGAGCAGCCGGAGACCTATTGACAGAAGAAACCTACCACCTATATGGTTCAGAAACCAACATCACCTTCTCACAAGACGACCATCCGCCTGCAATTCCGAGACAAGGGCACTCACCATTAGTTCTCGAAGCTCATATTGGTGGTTACGACATGGACAGAGTATTCATGGACGGGGGCAGCAGCCTAAACATCATCTTCACCAGCACCTTGCGCAAAATGTCAATTCCACGATCAGTTTGGAAAAACTCAGGCGTCACAATCTACGGCGTAGTACCAGGGGAAGCAGCCTCCTCCCTGGGATCAATCGAACTCGGCGTCATTTCTGGCAGCAAGGGCAACTTCGAAAGAAAAATCCTCGATTTTTAAGTATTAGACTGGGAGTCCCAATACCATGCCATACTTGGACGCCCTGCGTTCGCACAATTCATGGCAGTCCCACACTACGCATACCTCATACTCAAGATGCCCGGGCCCTCAGGAGTCATCACGTTTAATGGAAACTTCATCAAATCAGATCATGTGACCGAGACTTCCATCAGGTCTCCAACACGTTTGGAGCACATCAGCAGCTCGAAGAGATAGCCATGGCGGTAGACAAGAGCATGTTTCCGCTAGCAAGCAGAAGGAGAAAAAAGAATTCACTTGCGATTTTAGCGTCGACAGCGACACAAAAACTCATCACGTGCACCCGAACGACCCGGCCAAGACGGTTCAAATCTACGATCATCTACTAGAAGACCAAGTAATAGCCCTCATGGCTTTCCTCCGCGAGGAGTGGAAATTTTTCTCCTGGTGTCCGGCCGACATGCCCCAAATACCCTGGGAGTACACAGAGCACGCGCTGCAAATCTACCTGAACACCAAACCAGTAAAGCAGGTGTTGCGCAGATTCTCCGATCCAAAGCGCAGAGCCATTGGAGAAGAAGTCAACCGACTACTCGACGCACAATTCATCCGGGAGACGAAGAAAGCCACCTGGGTCACAAACCCAGTTCTCGTTCCCAAAAAGGACACCGACATACTACGCATGTGCGTCGACTACGGGGCCGTCAACAAGCATTTCCCAAAGGACCACTTCCCTCTCCCAAGGATCGACCAGATCATTGAATCAACTACAGGATGCGACCTGTTGTCCTTTCTCGATGCCTACTCAGGATACAACCAAATCAGGATGAAGGAAGAAGACGAAGAGCACACCTCATTCATCGCACCCTATGGCGTATTCTGCTATAGGACGATGCCATTCGGGCTGAAGAACGTCGGAGCCACGTACCAATGGATGATGCAGTGATGCCTAACAGACCAAATTGGCAGGAACGTCCAAGTCTGCGTCGACAACATCGTCTTCAAAACATACAGCGCAAACACACTACTCTAGCACCTCCGAGAAACCTTCGCAATGCTCAACAAATACAGGATCAAACTCAACCCAAAGAAATGTGTGTTTGGAGTCCCAGCTGGAAAAATGCTCGGGTACATGGTCTTCGCCCGAGGAGTCGAAGCCAACCTAGAAAAAGTCCAAGCACTCGCGAGGATGTAAGAACTGGTTGACGTCAAGGGCGTCCAACAACTCACCGGATGACTCGCAGCCCTAAGCCTCTTTATCAGCAGATTAGGAGAAAGAACCTTGCCATTATACCAACTACTTAGAAAAGGAGGAAAATTTGAGTGGACCGAAGAAGCCCGGAACGCATTTGCGGACCTCAAGAAGACCCTCTCAACCCCACAAATTTTGGCAGCATCAAAAGAGCGGGAACCTCTATACCTCTATATAGCAGCACGCAGCAGCATGGTCAGCACCCCGCTTGTCATCGAGAGTTCGAAAGAAGGCAAAGTGCAAAGCATACAGAGGCCAATCTACTACCTCAGCAAGGTCCTAACAAAATCCCAACAGCGGTACCCGCACTACCAGAAGCTCGTGTATGCCATCGTCATGACATCACAGAAAGTAACACACAACTTCGACAAGCACCTCATCACGGTCGTCAGCAGCGCACCACTCGCCGACATTCTACACAACCAGGAGCAACGGGTTGAGTCACCGAATGGAACATCGAGCTCAGCCCTCGCGACCTACAATTCAAGCACCCAACGACAATCAAAGCTCAAGTACTCCCAGACTTTCTGATCGAGTGGATGGAAGTACAAACACCCGGTCCTCCAGACCTCTCCAACTCAAGGAAGATGTTCTTCGATGGGTCTAAAAGGAACCAAGGGGCTGGAGCAGCGTTGTGCTAATCTCACCCAAAAAAGATAAGCTCAAATACGTACTCTAGATCAACTTCAGCAAAGCGTCAAACAACGAAGCAGAGTACGAGGCGCTACTGCAGGGCATGCGCATGGCAAAGGCTTGCGGCGCCACTCGCCTCGTAATCTATGGAAAATCCAAAACTCGTCGTCCAGCAAACAATGAAGGACTGTGAAGCAATCGCAGACAACATGTCAGCCTACCATAAGCTATACAACAACTTAGAAGGAGAATTCGATGGATGCGACCTCAACTACATCACTAGAGCAAACAACACAGAGGCAGATGAGCTCGCCAACATTGGGTCAACCCGAGGACCAGTCCCTCTAGGAGTTTTCCTCGAGAGCATCGGCCAAAGATCCATGGAAACCAAACCACCCGTACCAGGGGCAGCCACAGAAGGTGGCAGCACAACCGAGCCCGCAAAGTAGCAGCAGCAAATCCAGCCGTTGACGAAGAAGTCAACAACACAGCGAGGAGGGTGAGCCAACAGGACACGAAAGCCCAGTTTGGACAAGACCTTTCCTCGGATTCCTGATACAAGGCACCCTGCCGCAAGACATCGCAGAAGCCCGACGAATCAGTCGGCGATCAAAGGATTTCACTATAATCAATGGACAACTTTACAGATGCAGCATCTCCCAATTACTCCAAAAGTGCATTGAAGAGGAACACGACAAAGGCCTACTACTCGAGATCCACGAAGGAACCTGCGGGCACCACATGAGCAGCCGCGCAATCGTGACCAAAGCCTTCCGAGCGGGTTTCTACTGGCCAACCGCAATGTGAAATGCGGAAGACATCGTGCAATGTTACATCGCTTGTCAAAAGTTTGCCAGCAGGCCCCACGCCCCAGTATCCGAGCTAAAAATATACCACTATCATGGCCTTTCGCCACATAGGGGCTCGACATGGTAGGCCCACTCAAGAAATCTGCAAAAGGCGGCAGAACGCACCTCCTGGTAGCAGTCGACAACTTTACCAAATGGATCGAAGAAATGCCAATCACAAGCTAGGCATCCCTCACAACGGTCAACTTCATCATGTCCATCACGGACAATGGTACAAACTTCACAGCAGCAGAATTCCAGAACTTATGCCAAGAACTAGGCATCAAGATCAACTACGCCTCAGTCGCACACCCGCAATCCAACGACCAAGTAGAAAAAGCAAATGGCCTAGTATGTGGTGGAATCTAAAAACGGATCCTCGCACCACTCGTGCAGGCTGTAGGAAACTAGATAGAAGAACTCCCCGCAGTCCTATGGAGCCTTCGCACCACTCCCAACGCTTAAACCTAGTACACGCCATTTTTCTTGGTATACGGAGAGGAGGTCGTACTACCGCACGACCTTAAGTTCGGAGCTCCCCAAATAACGGGATATGAAGAGGAAGAAGCAGAAGAAGCACTCGAAGACGACAAGGACGTCGCAGACGAGGAAAGTGACACAGCTCTCGCAAGGTCAGAAGGATACCAAGATAAGCTACGTACTTATCAAATCAGACGCCTGTGAACAAGAACTTTCCAAGAAGGCGATCTCGTCATGCGACTAATACAAGAGAAGGTCCACAAGCTCGCCCCACAGTGGGAAGGACCATTTATAGTATCTGAGATCATAGGACGAGGACCATACAAACTAAAGAACCCAAAGACCAACGAAGATGTGGGAAACCCGTGGAACGTGGCAAACTTGCGCCTCTTCTACCCATAGATTACTCACTTGGAAACATCCCCCAGCAAAGCAAAGATCGGCAGCAGCGCCGACTGACAACTTATGTAAAAACATGAAGCAATAAAGAATGTGTAGCCCAGACGACACCATTTAAAGCACTCGGGGGATCGAGCACGGACTCCCCCTGAGAGACGCTTTTTCGCCTACGCGACGACTTAACTCAAGCACTCGGGGGCTCGAGCACGGACTCCCCCCGAGAGACGCTTTCTTGCCTAAGCGATGAATTAACTTAAGCACTCGAGGGCTCGAGCACGGACTCCCTGTAAGGCCCGATATGCGGTACTGTTTCAGATCTAGATGTTTCCATTTAGATCCGGGGACGAAGCACATATCGGTCCCACCGCGACATATGACATAGCCATACGCCCCGGATTTCCAACATGATATCACAACATTACAGATACAAGGATACAAGATCTCATACAATCGGCATACAACTGCCTTAATACAATACAACACCGGAAGATACATGTCTGAGTACAGACTACAATCAAATGCCTAGTGGCAAAGAGAAAAACATCGATCCCCATAACCGAGACGGGTCCTGGCCCTCCACCGGGATCCGCCTAACTAGTCGTCGTCGAGTCTCCACGTGAAACGTCGATCACCATACCTGTTGCCGATCAAGAACCCTGAAAAGAGTTTGGGGGTAGTATCATGAGTACAGAGGTACTCAGCATCCAACTGTAGTGGTCATCTGACCCAGCAAGGACTTCATCACTCGTCATTCTAGGACAACTAGTAGTTTACGGTAAGGAAGGGGTAAGTGGTGAGGTTGCTGCCGCACTAGCGTTTATGAAGTGGCTAACGATCGAGAGAGTAAGATAAGGACCCAAGCATTCAATGAGGAATCGCCTCCAACAAGTCTTGCTATCAACTACTTACGCAAGCATAACACCTATCCTATCCTTGTCCTCCTCTTCGCATCCCGACGAAGAAGAATCAGTCAAGGCACACACACACATTGATCAAATTATATTAAGATTATCTCAGTTGTTGTTGTCTATGAACATGGAGTAGGTCTCAAGTCGTCCATAACCGTGGACACGGCTTCTCAAAAAGATTCAACCCTCCAGGGGTGTACCAACTGCCCATTACAAGGCTCCGCACGCACGCCCATCTCTCTCAGTTGCTACCCATCACAGGCAACCATTTTATGATTTAGTTCCAAGAGATGCGAAACGACAGGTCCCTCTAGCTAACAACGAACAAATCCGGGTGGCCCCGGTGAGTCGACACCCAACTCAAAAGTCGGTCGCGCTCTCGAATCGGTCTCTACCGTCTGTCTCGGGTTTGGATAGCCGGTTAATCACACATGGGAAACCGGGTCCTTAGCCGTAGAATGTGGGCCAGCAAGGGAACTATGTCCTCACTGGTCCAGGTTGGATGGAAAACTACTGGCGGCCGACCATCACACACACGGTTTCAAATGGTAAATCAGCTTGGGCCACCACTAGAAATTTTTGAAGCTAGGTAGGTAAGAAAAGGGGACCCCATAAAATCCCACACGCGGTTAGGCACGCTCAGTCTTAAAACCAATACCCGGAACTCGGATCCTAGGTGACTCGAATGGAATAAAGCGTCGGGGCGGGATAGGCTAGACCTTCCATCCTTCGTCGAATATAGTCAACATTTATAATAATCATATCATCAACAACAATATAATAATGTGATATCCCAAACCAAGGAGTAACAGGGTAACATCGTAGCATCCTAAGCATGCATACTAAGCAGGGGCTGAGCAACGAGCAATAGTAACATAGCAGTACATGGTTTGCTGGGAGGGGACATGGCTGTATCGGTTTGAAAGAGGCTGTAAACATGTGGTAGGATCAAACATCGAACCTAACCTAGACTAGCATGCAAACCGCTGGTTGAAATAGAATGGGTCATAAGTAATGTATAGTCCTTGCCTGTTGATAAGTCGGGTTCCGAAGGTGTAGTTGATCGCAAGTTCGCATCGTCTCCGAAGGGTACCCGTGGAAGCACACAAGACGGTAAACAATGGAAAGCAATCAACGAGCAAGCATCCATTACTACGAAGCAAACACGAGCAAGCATCAACAAGAAGGCAACACGAGACATCGCACCTACCGTCTAGAGCGGTTACTAACAGGTTAAGTGGAGTACTCGTCACACACGACTATACCGCACATTTGGAAAGGTTCAAATTGTTTAGCTACAGGTGATCAACAAAGGTTGTTAACATGGCATCTCACTCATGCATGGCATAGCACACAAACATGACAAGAAGTGAAACATAAGATAAACTATATATGCTAGTCAATTTAAGTGAGGCACAACCTAAACATGGCATACCACTAAGTGCTCCACGATAATTAAAGGATTTGGTACTGTTCTGCCCTAAACCATATTTTAGGTTGTTTAACAACAACAAACAATAGCATAAACACAAAGTACAAGAAAAACTAATCAAATTACATATAAAGAACACTCCAAACGGAGTTACGGTTAAAAAGATACAAGCAAAACAAGTTTAGAACACAATCTGCCAACATCAGGAAGCACACTTTTGAGCAATGCATAAACAGGATAATGAATGCAAACGTGCTCACAAATGATATCCAACTAAAGTAGACATGACAGGGAAGGCATGGCAACAAGAATCATGCAAAAAGGCATCATGAACAACTAATTATAGCTCATGCAAAATGCAATAAAACATTACTGGTCAAGGACTTAGTGAAAATCATGAAAACAGGGCAAAAACTGTTATTTTTATGCTATATAAACAGGACCAAACTATATACAAAATTGCAGCAACATGACATAGCAATATATGAGCATGAACTAGACATGATGGTGATCAGGTACAAACAAGAATCATGGTCATAGGCATCACAGATCAAAAGATATTAAGCATGCAACATGGCATCGGAACGTTACAGACTTAGAGAAAAACTGAGGTGGCTGTCAACAACAGCAGCATAACAACTTTGGAGCTAAAAATAACTATGAACAGGAATGCAAACATGACAATGCAATACATATAATGGAAGTAGACATGATGCTTAACAGTATGCAAAAATAATCAATGCAATAGGCCTCATGGATGTGTCACAATCATCATGCAAACTTGCAATAAAATAACAGCAGCATCACAATAATAGGAAATAATAGCAATTAACAGTCTGATGCACACTTCAACACAGATTATCAACATCAAGATGGCCTCAAATCAAAATGCTCACAAAAGATGGATTGAATTACACACAATTCTAAGCAATTTTCCTTTTGGGCGCAACGTCATCCGAGTTACGGTTTAATCGCAATTGTCATCGCAAAACTGAGACAACAGCAAACAACTCAGGACTTAGGAAAAATTACAGACGCAAAGGAAGGAAAAAAATAGTGGCTCTCACCATGGGCCGATTTTTGGCCCATCTGGCCGGCTGGAGACCCTTCAGGCTGGAGGAGGCAAGCGGGCCTGACAAGAGGAGGTGGTCCGCAGGGAAGCTGGGCCGGCCCACTTGGCCGAGGAGGCCCAGTTGGGGCGGTTGGCGGCTCAGGCTGGCTCGGGCTGCTCCCGCAGCCACGGCAGTAGACGTTCACGCCGGCGAGGGGCGGCGCTATGGCGCGTGGTGGAGGGGCCGGCGAGGATGGCCGGGAATGGGCGTGGCAGGTCGTGGGCGGCCCGATCCGGCGGATGGCGGCCTCGGGGCGGCGAACTACATGGCGGCGCGGCGACTGGGGCTCCGGTGGCTCCAACGATGGCGGCCGGCGCGATCTACAGAGAGAGCGACAAAGGAGGTAAGGGAAGGAGAGGAGGGTGGCGCATGGAGAGGCGAGGCGGCGGGGAGCCAGGCGGGCGCGCGTGGCCGCGGTGGCTCGCCGGCCGGCGGCGTCGCTGCTCCACGGCGAGGTGACAGTGGCTGGAGGCGGCGGCTCGGCCCGGTTGGGCCCGGCGGTGGCGGATCCCGGCCTTGTGGGGGCCAGGCGCGGTGGAGGTGGTTAGGGCGAGATCTGACCGTCCAGGGCCAGATCCGACGACCAGAAAAAGGGGAAGGCTAGGGTTTCGGGGAGAGAGGGATTTGGGGGCAATTTTGGGGCAAAAACAGAGGGGTGGCTGCAATTTTGTGGCTAGGTAAATCCTACAAAGGGGTGGGAGTGTGGTTGTCTTTATATAGCCCAGGTGGCTGGTAGTTTGCAAAAACATCCCCGGCTTTTCTCTCTCGCGCGCGGTGTTTACGTTTCTGACCACCGGGGGTCCGCAGGACCTCCGATTCGGGTAAAACTTCGAACTACGCGATCAACGCGTCGAGCCGGCGGCGTTCACCTCGTGTTGGAACCATTCTGAGAACACTTTCCGGCGCGCTATAAAAATAACCCATTTAATTATTAAACGGTGTTTTTCGTTCCGTTGGCTGTGGCTGGCTCGTGCGGTCTCGCTTCGGTGATCGGGCGAAACCCGGTGTCGCAAATGTCGAGTGTCAGGGTGGCAAGGGTCGGTCTCCGTCCGATACGAGATAAGAGGGGGAAAAATAATCGCCGATTGATAAATCGGGGATGCAAACACCGCAAACAAATCAGACAATCAAACAATTCACACCGAAAACAAAAAATTTATTTTTTGTGAAATCTGGGCTGTTACACTCCCTCCGAGAGACGCTTACGCGACGACTTAACTTAAGCACTCGGGGATTCGAGCACGGACTCCCCCGAGAGACGCTTTTTCGCTTACGCGACGACTTAACTTAAGCACTCGGGGGCTCGAGCACGGACTCCCCTGAGTGATGATTGTTCGCTTACGCGACATAACATTAAGCACTCGGGGGGCTCGAGCACGGACTCTCCCCGAGGGACGCTTTTATCTTACGCGATGACATCAACCTAAGGACTCGGGGATCTAACCACAAGCTCTCCCCACAAATCGTTTCACCCACAGCCACACCTAAAAGCATGCAGAGGACACAAGTGCAGTCTTATAACGCCCCGACCACTCCCAACCGGTTAACCACCGATTCCATGGTCGGTGTGCCTAGGATCCAGACTGTCCTCACAAACCAACACTAGTCTTTTTTGCACATTTTGTCCTCACTCGTGCGCACCCGGGATCAACTTCCCAGTCGGTCACCCATCCCAACACTAATCCAAGCCAAGCACGCTTAACCTGGTCGTTTTTTCCTGATGGGCTCCCGGAAAAGAAGGTGCACCTTGTTGATATGAGTAGTTTATCATTCCTATTGAGATCCTGGGTTGTTACATACAACCCCCTCAAAGGAACCGACGCCCCCGTCGGCCCAGCAGGAACGTTCCCCTTTGGCACACGTTTGTGCGCGCCAGTTGAAGGCATCCAACATGTACCCCATGTAAGCCTCACCGACCGACACACACACCGTGTATCCTCCTGGGTCGGCTCTAATACCGGTTGTAATGCCCCGACCACTCCCAAACGGTTAACCACCGATTCCATGGTCGGTGCGCCTAGGATCTAGACTGTCCTCACAAACCAACACTAGTCTTTTCTGCACACTTTGTCCTCACTCGTGCGCACCCGGGATCAACTTCCCGGTCGGTCACCCATCCCAAGACTAATCCAAGACAAGCACGCTTAACCTGGTAGTTCTTTCCTGATGGGATCCCGGAAAAGAAGGTGCACCTTGTTGATATGAGTAGTCTATCATTCCTATTGAGATCCTGGGCTGATACAAGTCCCCAAGGCATCCCACGGCCGAACTACCGAAGCCACGCCGCTTCCCGTCGCGGTGATGACAAGAGAAGAAGCTCTTCACCTTTAAAAGACACAAAATCAGGATCATAAGTAGGATCCAAGACATCCACTGGGAAGGATAATTTCTAAAGTCTTCACCCGATCACAAGTGATCACCCCTAAAGACTCAGGGGCTACTCCCATCGGGAGCGCTGCCGCGCACCCGATGAGTTTTTCAGAATAACAAAGCAAACTTAAAGCGGGACAATTTAAGCCTATGCCCGACTCTACAAATCGAACATAGCCTCGGGGGCTACTCCCATCGGGAGCGCTGCCACGCACCCGATAAATGTAAAGTTTCGCATCAAGGACAAGCGCCCGAAGACAGTTTTTTCATAAGGTAAGACACTCGAAGGTGGATTCATTACAAGGCGAGGCATTCGAAGACCATTTCAATACAAATTCAAGCACCTGAAGGCCGTTTTTATTACATATCAGAAAAACACGAGCCCCAATACAAGGTTCCTCGCTTTACATCAAAGATTAAAATTCAAGGCACTCGATTAGCTATCCAAAGATTACAATTCAAGGCACTCAAGCAGCTATCCAAATATTACAAGACCAATCATCCCAAGGAATTATGACTTCTACATGTGTGCTCATGTTGAGATAATTGGCACTTTGGCCCACATCTTAGCAAGCATCATCACAGACAAAGTAAGACTAAGTCTGCAAGGAGCCACTTGACGCCTTCATGAGCCTGGTGACCTTCCCTATCGACGCACCCGCTTGCTCGGTGGCTTGACGTCTGACTCCTCCTTATAACTAGAAGAGCAAGCACCACCAGTCGAGGAGTCGGCAGAAGATGAAGCCACAGGAGAAGAAGCCAAAGTGCCCCTCGACCCGTCGTAGCTTTCACTGCTTGTTTCCTCCCAGTACAGATCCAGATGATTACCGCCGGCATCAAAAGCGTGAACGGTGAGAGTATCTTCACCATCAAACCGACAGCAAAGGCCATCCCGGGCACGCAAATTCAGTCGGTGAGAAAACGACCCCCAGCCAGGCCCCAAGAAGGAGCTATCAACCTCAAGTTCTATCCACACAGGAGAGAGAGGGCACCCTTGAAGACGGATCCAAAGGCCCCTCAAATTGATCTCAGAAACAATGGAAGAAAAAGAAAACGGAAGAGGGATTCGGCTAGCAGTCGGACTAAGACTACTCAGCAGAAAATCATAGCGCCAAACGCCCTCCCTCTCAGAGGAATATCAGGGTGTCGCAGCCGTTCCGCCACGCCCACGACAGGAATAGTGAGGCGTACGGCCACCACGACCCCGCCGGCCATGACCTCGGCGAGCCATATCGCAAGAACCACCATCTCAGGAATCCTACGCTCTGGTGGTTTGCTGAAACTGAAAGAAGGAGGAAAGGTGAACGAAGAGATAGCGCCGAACAAACACAAGCAACAGATATTTATAGCCCAGACCAGGGGTAAGCCAGGAAGCAGCATGGAAATCCAATCGGCGTCGTCATTAACTCAAAGCTAGAACGTGTGACGGTACAGAGTCCAAGGCAAGATGCCTCTTTTCATTTTGCAAATATTTAAGGGAAGACATCAAATCCTCGCGTGTTTCTCATACACACATCGGAAACCTAAACGGCTGTCATTATGACTACACTGTGGATGTGAAGATTCACAAGCAAACCCCGTCATCAAATGCGTCATCAACAGCATCATTGCAAAACTTGACATTGCAGCAGCCCGGACAAGATTGATTTAGGACAAGTCAATGAAGAAAGAAGAACAGTGGAAAGATTCCATACTTTTCTCCTCCAAACTTTTGACTGCATTTTCAAAAATTTAATCCCATCGGAAGCTCCCCGTCTTTACAAAAACAAAGCAAGGATCAAGCCCTGAGGACGCGAGTGATTACTCCCCTCCATCAAGAACAAGCATGTGTATAGAGTTCGGGTGCTCCCTCACCCTGCAGGCCGCAACGTACTCGAGTGTTCACTCGCCCCACGAAGGATTAATACATCTATAGAGTTCGGGTGCTCCCTCACCTAGAAGATGATGAACTGCTCGAGTGATTACTCGCACATGAAGATAAAACATGGTCAAACATCCAAGAAACCTATTCGCCCGAGCACTCTAAGTGTTGTACGGGTGCTTACGAGATCAACCCACTTGATGACCATCCGAGTGGGTGCGGCCCTTATCAACTCCTCTACTGAGTTCGTCAATACTCCGTGAATGACTACTATTCGTCCACTTGATTTGTTTTCCAAGTGGATACACGTCTAAATTAGGCTTAGCGCCTCATAAAAATGATGCCTGGGTGGCGATACACTACACCCCAGATGTTGCGCATGCTTAGCGCGTAGATAAGACCCCGTTGCGTAGTCGGCCGGGCCGGGACTTGTGATGAGGACATCTCTACTAATGTTACACCCACATCTTCACCAACTATACATACTGGACCAGTTACTAGAGCACGTGCACGTCAATTAAATTATCAGGTACTTTCGTTTCTTGCGAATCCTTCTAATGTTCAGGAACATATGATGCTGCCTAAATTAGATACTTTTGTTTGTCTTATGAATGAAGGACCTAGCATGGATAAGAAGGATGGTCATTGGAGCGGGATCAAGCATGGAGAAGGAGGTGCGCGCGCGGGAAAGGACAATGGAGCTTCCAGTGGTGATTTTCGCACTTTGAGGCCACCATAAGGCGTGCATGAAGACTTGTACTAGAGACACAAGATGCCACATTAATATTTTCGTCCAAGGGTTATTATAGGTGTTGCGTCACTTATTATTGGGCCAGGCCCATGTAATTTCGAAATACACTTAATAGGCTATTTTTTAGAGTCCGTATGTGTGGGGAAACCGAGTTAGGGTTGTTTTCGGACCCCTCCTCCAAGGGGCCACGAAATTCCCCTCTGTTCCCCCATATATACAGCCCTTAGGGCGTCGTTTAGAGTTGGGTTTTAATTAGATTTAAGTTAGCCATAGCCGCAACTTCGAGCTCTTCGTTTGTGTCATCCGACCAGGCCAAGACCGCATTGGAACCCCAACTTCTGTTAATATTTCATCTTATATTCGCAATATCCAGATTGCAATTCTTAGTTCTTGCTTGTTCTTTGATTGCTTGCAGGAATTGACCTTCGTGGTAAGGTTGATCGTGCATCCGCGGGATCCATAACCTCTCGGAGTTGGTTTAGCGATTGCTAAGGCGCAACGTCTTCGCACGTTCGTAGTCGGGTCGTGAAAGTCTACTCCACCAAAATCGATCTCCATCATCTCATCGAAACATCGGGACACCTTCGCCTCTATCAAGTGGTATCAGATTTCCAGGTTGATCGGTGAGATTTTTCAGTTTTTCAGTTTTTCAGTCTTCATACCTACAGTCCACGAAAAAGCCAAACAAAAATTAGGGTTAGATCATCACGTCCCAAAACAGTCTGAGCCTTTGTCCAGTTTTCTTTTCAGTACTTGCTTTGTTGAATTTGCGGTTGCATCGTTGTGTCAAGTTGCTGATCTTAGCGTCTAGTTCCCTTAGAGTTTCGAGTTCTGATCACAGTTTGTCACGCCGCCGCCGTATAGTAGTATACACCACCACGTTCCGCCAATCCGAGTCCATATACTTCATCACGTTCCACCAATCCGAGTCCATATACACCACCACGTTCTGCCACTCCGAGTCCATATACATCACCACGGTCTGAGTTGTTAGAGTCGGATTTCACCAATCTTTATTCGTACGTAGAAGGGGGTGATTTCCAAAAAAAAAAGAGAAAAAAAAATTCAGAGTGTGCTTCTCAGTTGATTACGTGCCGCGCCGTGCTTTCGTTGGTGTTTTAGGCTCGCGTCTCTAGTACGGTCTAGCCTAGGATCAGCACAGTACCGACGTTGAGTGTTTATTCAGCTTTGCATCTCTGTCTTGATTACTGTTGAGCTTTTGCTACCATACTTGTCAGCCTTCCTACAGCTCCACATATATTCTACATCGTGCGTTTTGACACCTCCTGGCCATCGCTCTACCACATCTCTGAGAGTTTTGACCCGTTGGTTGTACGTCACCACCTGCTGCTAGGTAAGAATTGGTAAGAACGAAAGAAAAGCTTGACGGATTTGTGCTTTCCACCACCCCACATCCCATTAGTAGAAGTAGGATCATATTTCTGTGTGTTTTCTCTTTCTGCTAACCATGCCAGGATCCCATGATGAAGTGGCGCGGGATGCACCCGATTGGCAGAACATGACAAACAAGGAGCTACATGATAAATTTGCACAAATGATGTCTGAACAGGTGAATGACATCGAGAACAGATTTACAGAGGCGATTGATGGCGTGGAAAAGATGATCGACACCAAGCTCGACGCCAAGTTTAATGAGTTGATCGCACGCCTACCTACACAGCCTGCTGCCGCTCCAGCACAGCCACAGCCACCGCCACTACCACGTGCACGACGTATTCTGTTTCCGAGAGGACAAGCTGCTGGTATTGGTGCTCCTCCTGCTGCTGCAGTTGCTACTACTGCTGCTTCTTCTGACGTCGGCCAGGACGACAACTACGAGGGTGATTAGGAGGAGGTGGAACATGAAGCGGCCTATGAGCAGCCAGCTGGACGTCCTCGTCCCAACATTCGCCACGGTCGACACCAACCACCCCCTCAGGTACGCGATGATGAACATGTGCCTAAACTTAAATTTATCCTTAAGTCGTTTGAGGGTAGATATATTCCGGATGCTTATCTTACTTGGGAATTAGAAACTGAACAACGCTTTACATGTTTACAATATCCTGAGAATAGACGTGTTCCTGCTGCTGTTTGTGAATTCACGGGGTTTGCATCTATTTGGTGGTCTGAACATTGTAGATTGCATGCTAATAATATTCCAACTACTTGGGCTGCTTTAAAAGATGCTATGCGTACTCGCTGGGTTCCTCCTTATTATCAACGTGAATTGCTACAAAAATTACAGCGTTTGAGACAAGGAAAAAATTCTGTAGAGGAATATTATCAAGAATTACAAACTGGATTGATTAGATGTGGCCTAGTATAGGATAATGAAGCTATGCTTGCACGTTTTATGGGTGGCTTAAACAGGGAGATACAAACTATTCTAGAATACAAGGACTTTGCTACTATTACTCATTTGTTTCATCTTGCTTGTAAAGCTGAACGTGAAGTGCAGGATCGACAGGCCGCTACGAGACCTAACTTTTCTGCAGGACGAAATACATCATGGACATCGCGTGGACCTTCTACATCCACACGTCCTGCTGCACCACCATCTACTTCAGCCACTCATTCTTACAGGGAGCCACCAAAACAGCCAGCGCCACCATTCAAGGGTGCACAGAGTGGTCCAGCGGCGAGTTCTTCTTCATCCATGGCTTCCACAGGGCAAACACGAGATCGTGATATTAAATGTCGCCGGTGCCAAGGTGGAGGTCGCTTCGCCAAAGACTGTCCCTCCAAGCGTGTGATGACTGTTACGGCGGATGGTGGGTATGAGTCAACGAGTGACTATGATGAGGAGACTTTAGTTCTCATTGCTCATGAGGAACAGGGTGCCCATGATGATGCTTATGATATAGAATATATTGCTCCTGATGATGCGGATAAATATGCTAGTTTGGTTGCTCAACGTGTGTTAAGTGTGCAGGTAACGAAGGCCGAGCAAAACCAGAGGCATAATTTGTTCCACACAAAGGGAGTGGTGAAAGAACGTTCGGTTCGCATCATCATTGACGGAGGGAGTTTCAACAACTTGGATAGCATGGAGTTGGTGGAGAAGGTATCTCTCACCACAAGACCACACCCCCATCCGTACTATATTCAGTGGTTTAACAATAGTGGTAAGATTAAGGTAACGCGTTCTGTTCGTGTGCACTTTAGCATTGCTGCATATGCTGATTATGTTGATTGTGATGTGGTACCCATGCAAGCATGCTCTCTTTTACTTGGTAGACCATGGCAATTTGATAGGAATGGTGTACACCATGGTAGGACAAATCAGTTTACTCTGGTTCATCAGGATAAAAATATTGCTTTACTTCCTATGTCTCCTGAACAAATTGTGAAAGATGATCTTGCTAGAGCTAGTAAAGCTAAACAGGAGAAAAATAAGAGTGAAAATGAGATAGCAGCCAAAGAATTCGAGCAACAACATAAGACTAATAGCAAATCTTCTTCTGCTGTTTCTAATGCAATTAAATTGACTAGTCCAACTTTGCTTGCTACTAAGGTTGATATTTCAGATTTGGATGTTAGTCAATATGTGTGCTATGCTTTTGTGTGCAAAGAAGCTTTGTTTTCATTTGAGGAATTGCCTCCTTCTTTGCCTCCTGTTGTCATTGACCTTTTGCAGGAGTTTATTGACGTCTTTCCATAAGACGTACCACCGGGATTACCACCTATTCGAGGGATTGAGCATCAGATTGACTTAATTCCCGGTGCTTCGTTGCCCAACCGTGCGCCATACCGTACCAATTCGGAGGAGACGAAGGAGATTCAGCGTCAAGTACAAGAGCTACTCGACAAAGGTTACATACGTGAATCCCTTAGTCCTTGTGTTGTTCCTCTTATATTAGTGCCTAAAAAGGATGGAACATGGCGTATGTGTGTTGATTGTCGAGCCATTAATAATATTACTATTCGTTATCGTCATCCTATTCCTAGGTTAGATGATATGCTTGATGAATTAAGTGCCTCTACCATGTTTTCCAAAGTTGCTTTGCGTAGTGGATACCATCAAATTCGCATGAAATTAGGAGATGAATGGAAAACGGCATTTAAAACTAAGTTTGGATTATATGAGTGGGTAGTCATGCCTTTTGGGTTAACTAATGCACCTAGCACTTTCATGAGATTAATGAACGAGGTTTTACGTGCTTTCATTGTACGATTTGTGGTAGTCTATTTTGATGATATACTGATTTATAGCAAATCTTTGGAGGAACATTTGGATCATTTACGTGTTGTTTTTATTGCTCTACGTAATGCACGTTTATTTGGTAACCTTGGGAAGTGCACCTTTTGCACCGACCGAGTATCGTTTCTTGGCTATGTTGTTACTCCACAGGGTATTGAAGTTGATAAAGCCAAGATCGAGGCGATTGAGAGTTGGCCGCAGCCCAAAACGGTCACACAAGTGAGGAGTTTTCTTGGCCTCGCTGGATTCTATAGGCGTTTTGTGAGAGATTTCAGCACCATTGCTGCACCTCTCAATGAGCTTACATGCAAGGATGTGCCTTTTACTTGGGGTACCGCACAGGAAGAAGCCTTCACGGTATTGAAAGATAAGTTAACACATGCTCCTTTGCTCCAACTTCCTGATTTTAATAAGACTTTTGAGCTTGAATGCGATGCTAGTGGGATTGGTTTGGGAGGTGTGTTATTACAAGATGCTAAACCTGTTTCATACTTTTCTGAAAAATTGAGTGGGCCTAGTCTGAACTATTCTACTTATGATAAGGAATTATATTCTCTAGTTCGGACATTAGAAACTTGGCAACATTATTTATGGCCCAAAGAATTTCTTATACATTCTGATCATGAATCTTTGAAACACATAAGAAGTCAAGAAAAACTTAATCGTAGACATGCTAAGTGGGTTGAATTTATTGAGACTTTCCCTTATGTCATTAAACACAAGAAGGGGAAAGATAATATTATTGCTGATGCATTGTCTCGTCGTTATACTATGCTTTCACAACTTGACTTCAAGATATTCGGTTTAGAGACAATCAAAGATCAATATGTAAATGATGCGGAATTTAAAGATGTATTGCAGAATTGTAGAGAGGGTAGAACATGGAACAAGTTTGTGCTTAATGATGGATTTGTGTTCAGTTCTAACAAGCTACGCATTCCAGCTAGCTCTATTCATCTTTTGTTGTTACAGGAGGCGCATGGAGGAGGATTAATGGGACACTTTGGTGTGAAGAAGACGGAGGATGTACTTGCTACACATTTCTTTTGGACAAAGATGAGACGGGATGTTGAGCGTTTTGTTGCTCGCTGCACTACTTGTCAAAAAGCTAAGTCACGACTCAATCCTCATGGTTTATACATGCCTTTACCTGTACCTAGTGTTCCGTGGGAGGACATATCAATGGACTTTGTTTTAGGCTTGCCTCGAACAAAGAAGGGGAGGGATAGCATATTTGTTGTCGTGGATAGATTTTCTAAGATGGCACATTTTATACCATGTCATAAAAGCGATGATGCTGCTAATGTTGCTGATTTATTCTTTCGTGAGATTATTTGCTTACATGGTGTGCCCAATACTATTGTCTCGGATCGTGATACTAAGTTTCTTAGCCATTTTTGGAGATGCTTATGGGCTAAGTTGGGGACTAAACTACTTTTTAGTACTACATGTCATCCCCAAACTAATGGACAAACTGAAGTGGTCAATAGGACTTTGTCTACTATGCTTAGGGCTGTTTTAAAGAGTAACTTCAAAATGTGGGAAGAATGTTTACCTCATATTGAATTTGCTTATAATCGTTCATTTCATTCTACCACTAAAATGTGCCTTTTTGAGATTGTTTATGGTTTTCTACCTCGTGCACCTATTGATTTTCTGCCTCTTCCATCTTCGGAGAAGGTTAATTTTGATGCTAAGCAACGTGCTGAATTGATATTAAAAATGCATGAGTTAACTAAAGAAAACATTGAGAAAATGAATGCTAGATACAAGCTTGCTGGTGATAAGGGTAGAAAGCATGTTGTGTTTGAACCAGGAGATCTTGTTTGGTTACATCTACGTAAAGATAGGTTTCCTGATTTGCGCAAGTCTAAGTTAATGCCACGAGCTGATGGTCTCTTTAAGGTTTTACAGAAAATTAATGATAATGCATATAAACTTGAGCTACCTGCAGATTTTGGGGTTAGTCCCACATTTAACATTGCAGATTTGAAACCTTATTTGGGAGAAGATGATGAGCTTCCGTCGAGGACGACTTCAATTCAAGAAGGGGAGGATGATGAGGACATCTCTACTAATGTTACACCCACATCTTCACCAACTATACATACTGGACCAGTTACTACAGCACGCGCGCGTCAACTAAATTATCAGGTACTTTCGTTTCTTGCAAATCCTTCTAATCTTCAGGAACATATGATGCTGCCTAAATTAGATACTTTTGTTTGTCTTATGAATGAAGGACCTAGCATGGATAAGAAGGATGGTCATTGGAGCGGGATCAAGCATGGAGAAGGAGGTGCGCGCGCGGGAAAGGACAATGGAGCTTCCAGTGGTGATTTTCGCACTTTGAGGCCACCATAAGGCGTGCATGAAGACTTGGACGAGAGACACAAGATGCCACATTAATATTTTCGTCCAAGGGTTATTATAGGTGCTGCGTCACCTTATTATTGGGCCAGGCCCATGTAATTTTGAAATACACTTAATAGGCTATTTTTTAGAGTCCGTATGTGTGGGGAAACCGAGTTAGGGTTGTTTTCGGACCCCTCCTCCAAGGGGCCACGAAATTCCCCTCTGTTCCCCCATATATACAGCCCTTAGGGCGTCGTTTAGACTTGGGTTTTAACTAGATTTAAGTTAGCCATAGCCGCAACTTCGAGCTCTTCGTTTGTGTCATCCGACCAGGCCAAGACCGCATTGGAACCCCAACTTCTGTTAATCTTTCATCTTATATTCGCAATATCCAGATTGCAATTCTTAGTTCTTGCTTGTTCTTCGATTGCTTGCAGGAATTGACCTTCGTGGTCAGGTTGATCGTGCATCCGCGGGATCAATAACCTCTCGGAGTTGGTTTAGCGATTGCTAAGGCGCAACGTCTTCGCACGTTCGTAGTCGGGTCGTGAAAGTCTACTCCACCAAAATCGATCTCCATCATCTCATCGAAACATCGGGACACTTTCGCCTCTATCAACTTGCCACAACGGCGACTTCACTCCCGATGTTTTCCCATGCGCAATGCATGGAGAAGTTGAGCCAATGACGGACGCGTCAAGGCTATTTTATGAGACCGGCGGCACTAATCCTATAAGACCTGCAGCGGCATGGACTTTCTAGGCACCGGTTCTTTTCCAAGTTCGTGTCGTGGGACGCGGCTTGATCTTGGGCTTTTGAGGTGTTTTCTACCAATTCACCAAGGCTCGACCAGTCGACTACCTTGGGCCTATCTAGCTTATCATCCCTCGAATAAACTATCCTTTGTAGCTAACAGCCGAAGACTAGCAGCTGCGCTGCACGCGTGAAGACAATTACGGATTCAAGTCCCTACGCGACTCTTCGAGTCCCCCAGGCACTCGGAGGCTACTGATGAGGGGGTGACACCACGAATCTTATAGATGAGTGTACCTGGTGTGTATCAAGCTAGATGGCCCACTGGAAGCCTCGACCGGCCCACACCTGGCCCACTCGAGGCAACCGCCATAAGGAGTCCTCGACAATCATGGAAACCGCGACTTGGCATCCAAGACTGAAGATAGATTACGAAACCTTCTCTGTAAACCTAGACGGACTCCTTGCGACCCAGCCTAGTATATAAAGGCTGGGAGAGGGGATGTCTAGTGCATCAAATATTCTAGCAAACAACATCGGTCCTGATCGATCTCGCCTTGACATCCACTGTAATCGCTTCCATCATAATATAATCGAGCAGGAAGTGCTTCCTCCTGTTAGCCGATGAGTATCGCTAACCTGCACATCTCCTCTACGATGTAACCCAGGGTTCCTAACCATGGGATTTGACGAGGTCAATCCTCGTCAGTATGGGGGTTTGGTTATCCTTGCGCATCCTCGACCCATGGTACGTGAGGGTACTCTATATATTACAACCCCTCCAGAGGTTAGCGATCCATCTAGTAGCTAGAGTTCTCAATTAATATATATTTTTTATTTTTCGAAAATAAACAAGGATGGCCCAAAATACAACACCCATCACTACTAGGCTTGAGCTCTTGACATGCAGAAGTCCAAACATTACTCAAATCAATACCTCAAAACTATTGCAAGTTATTACTATACTTAAATAGCCATCTCAATTACCTACTCAAGTCAAGACACAAAACTCAATGCAATAGGCCAACTCTCTAAACAAGATAAGCATGCAAAAACTCAAGAGAGTTCCAAAAGAAACAACCTAAATAAAATCTCTTAAAAAATAAACATGAAAACAAGAGCTAAACATGATAGTAGCTACGAAAAGATAAAAAAACACAACAAAGATAAGCATGAAAACTATGTTGTGTTCTAGGGTGAAGTGGAGCGTGTTTTCTCTCCCAAACAATGAAGGCTAGGGTCCAACTTTTTATGAACAGCAAGCAAAACTAAACAAACTAAAAAGAAAGAGTGAGACGCTCCAAGCATAGCACATAACATATGAAGTGATAAAAATATAGCGTGGAGAAGAACGAACTGATGATTGTTGATGGAGAAGGGGACGCACGGGGGCATCCCCAAGCTTCGACACTTGAGTCTCCTTGGATATTTCTTGGGGGTGCATGGTTGCATCCCCAAGCTTGAGCTTTTGACACTCCCATATCTTATTTCATCATCTTCCTTCGCACACTTGAAAACTATCTTCATACGAAACTCATCATAAGATGATTAGAGTGGTTAGTACCCATAAAAAATTCCTCTACTGGAAATAAAATATTCATGAAGAGATACTGTTTCTCAAGACTGCCAAAAAAATTGCAAAGAAAAAGCAAGCTTAAGATTTTCAAAACGGTGAAAACGCAAAACAGGGTAGAATCTGGGAAAAAGAGACCAGTAGGTAGTAAATAATTTTTAGGGACACTTTTGCAACTCAAATCAAAAAAATCAGAATAGATGGCAGAAAGTCAATTGTATAGAGCATAATTTGAAAAAACAAATCAGATCAAAAAGATGATCTGGTGATTTTAAGAAAATTTTTCCGTCAAGCAGAAATAATCTGTTTACTGGACAGCATGTCACAACATTTGATTTTTCTTGCAATCGGAGGCTAAACATGGCACAAAGCTTGAAAATAAAGATACAATGATGTTGCTACAGTAGTAAAAAGCATCAAGACCACTAAAACTGAAAGTAAAAACATTTTGGATTGCCTCCCAATAAGCGTTCTATTTTATGCCTTTGAGCTAGGCATGATGCAAGAAGAAGAATCAAGGTTTAAAGAAGTCATTATCAATAGGATCATCAAAACCCGCAACTTGCTCTTTGACGAGCCCATTCTCATTCTTTCTAGGGAAGAGATACGTACTTTATCTTTCCCACGAAAGCATATTTGTCCTTTACCTATGTCAATGAAGCCCTTCATGGCTCAGAGCAAATCTCTTCCAAGCACTATGTTTCCTTGGTTGGTTGACTCCATGATGAAGAAGTTAACCGCTGCATCTCTTTTGGCAAACATTACTAGTACATCGTTGACCTTCCCCTGGATCTTAGAGACATCTCCATTAGCATGTTCATGATAAGCAGAAAAATTGACCATACTTGTAAGCTTTAAACAATCATAAACATCTTTGGGAAAGGTAGAAATCATGGATCCAATATCACAAAAAGCAAGGAAGTCCCGACTAAAGATGCTAACTCTAATAAAGGGATCCCAGTCACCCTCTATGTCTAAAAGCCCTTCTCTAATTGAAGTAGATTCTTTCACTCCACTTATATTCAAAGCAATAAGTCTTTCATCAATAGACTCGAGTCTATCCGTGATAGCCTCAACTCCATGATCATACATAAAGAAGTTAGATAATCCTTCTATAATATCAATAGCTTTTTCTTCATTACACTCTAAAAATCTCCTTAAGCTATAATATCAACAGAGTGTTTGCACCATCTAAAAATACCATGGTAAAAATTCCTAAGCACAATTTTTATAGGTATCCAAGGCATAATTCTTTTATGTGCTTCAGAAAGTCTATCCAAAGCCTTTTTCATATTCTCTCCTTCTCTCTGCTGGAAATCTAAGATCTCAGATTCAGGAAAAGTTCCAAAACCAAAAGACATACCGACTAAAGAGAAGAAACAACTAGAAGCAAGATAACTAATATTTTTGTGGTTTTTGGTATAAGACTCAAAAGCAAAAACTAGAAAGTAAACTAACAAGACTAAAAAGCAAAGGTAAAAGATAGTGTGCAACTCCCCTATCTTGTAGACTAGATTCCTCGGCATTGGCGCAAGAAATTAGCTTGATGGATTCTCGCCCCCTCGTTGGTTACCCCAAGTGGAATGTTGATATGTAGATAGTAGAAAATTTCCTTCGGTGAAGATACTGAGGTTTGTTTCCAATAGGACTCCAAGTTTTGCAAGAAGGTAGTCAAACAAGCAACGTGCCATCTGAAAAGATATTTCTCCCTTAACCTGGACATGCACACAAAAGCAAACAACTTTGCTCCCAACGAGTTCAGAGAGGTTGTCTATCTCTCCGGTCTTGTTGTTTAGAAACGCTCAATCGTATGGGCAGTACGCCCAGACAAGTAGACCGTTTATTCATCAGCATCTAATCACTAATCATCCACCTTGAGATATCTATCCAGAACATCTCGCTGGTATTAAGTTGTGAGCCCCACACAAAGTGTAAATTCAAAGCAACATACAACTGCATTAACAAACTATGTGTAAGGTAAACAATCCTTGCAACCACAGTTACAAGCACCGTTGTTTTTCTCCCTGGTGGCAACAGCACATCCCCTAGTCTCATGTTTCTGTCACTCAAGCTAGACATCGGGGGCATGAACCCAGAATCATGCATAACGCTCCCTCTTGGAGTTCCAATCTACTACTTGGCCAAAGCAATAAAAAGCAATGAAGAACATGCAAGAATACTCAAGAACTAAAACATAAAAGGTAAATCAAATATATTACTCATCACAATCTGAACATAATCTCATAATCCATCGGATCCCAGCATAGCAACAGCAGAACTAATACATAGATGCCTTGATCATGTAGGGCGTCTCACAAGGGCTAAGAATTGAGGCACAACATTGAAGAGAAAACATCACATAGCTACTGGTCATGGACCCATGGTCCAGGGTGGACTACTCACGGCACATCCGGGAAGCGCTCATGGTGGTGGAGAAGATCCCAGAGATCAATCCTCACTTCGGCAGGGTGCCGGGACAAGGTCTTCCGGCGATCCCGATCTCGGGACCACGGTGGCATCGGAATAGTGGTAAAAATCGCGTAACAGAGGTCCTCTCGAGGGTTTTCGGGACGAGAGGTAAGTATAGGCCGAAGGGGGGCTCGATGGGAGGCCCCACCCCACCAGGCAAGTCCCTGGCGTGGCCTCCCCCTAGCCGCGCCACCTGGTCGCCTGGGAGGGGGTGGACCCCCTCTGGCCGCCATTAGGGCTTCTGGAGTCTTCTTGTACGCTGATTTGTTTATATGTTTTTTTCTAAATTTTTCCGAGCACTTTAAATATTGGTAAATACCTGCAATGCACGGACAACATCAGACAGAAACTGGCACTAGGGCACTGAGTTAGTAGGTTAGTACAAATATGTTGAAAAAGGTATGGAAGTGTAGCAAAACATGTAGCAAAGTCACTCATAAAAGCATGAAACAAGCAGAAATTATAGATACATTTAGGACGTATCACATGACACATGTTTTCGCTCGATGCGGATGCAGGATGAGAGGTAGCAAGGGATTCCAAGGAGAAAGACACGACAACAAGAACAAAGCGAGTCAGCATCAGTTAGCACAGCCTGCGCGGGAGCAGTTTCCATGTCTGAGCGCTAGCCACGGGTCAAGCCCCTCGTGACTCTAGGCCCCATGTCCCTCCGCGTCCTTTCTCCACTCGCACATGGGACATGGTCCCAGGAGCTACTGTCGACCCAATGGTAACCAGGGTAGCCTGAGCCGGCAGACTATGGGCCCTAAAAGTGGCACCCTACGAGGACTTATCACCGAGAATAGGGTCACGCTCTGGATGACCCCGTCGTCCGAAAAAAAACTTGTTGGTATTTTTGCACGTGCCAATGAGGTAGCTCTACCGTGCTTGTCAGGGGCATCCCCCGTCAATGAGAGGTCCTCCGCACGAGTAGCCCTGGCGCTCGTGTGGCCTGCGCTGATGAGACGCACACGTTTCCTATTTTGACTTCCCTGTGCGGAGATGTGCGCCACCTATCGTGGCGGCATCTACAGTGGCCGACGAGGCGTGCAGTGAGACGTCCCTCATCATGGTGTCATCTACAATGGATGTGCAATGTGTGGAGCACACCCGACAAGTCCCATAAATGACGTACGGCCAACCACGACGCTCTATCCACAAAGGAGCACTCGATATGTGTGCCCTGATGCGACAAGGCAGACACCTACTCATGGCTATGTGGCTCTCCGCGCTAAGGTAGTGGTATGATTGCTTATATAGAGGCTCTGGTGGGGGATGTCACGATAAAAAAATTAAGTGTCATGATGAATATTATTTATGCTCAAATCATTCAATTTAATTAAATCAGCTATGACATGGCCATCAGCCATCAGGTGGCACTTGCATATAGTATTCATCGTGACACCTTTTTTATGATTTTGTTTGGTAGGCTATACTCTGCACTGATGAAACCAGTAGGCTTAGGAGAAATAAGAAGAAGAAGAAGAGAAGCAGTTCATATAGGCTACCAAGTGATAAATGATGGAACTTTGCGTTCAAGAATGGAAGGTGATTCTGGCCGGCCGACCGGCAGAAGTTTCGGCCGATCGGGCCAAGTCTACCGACGACCACCGTTCCCACTTTTGCTACGTATGACACATCATAAATGTTGTAATCTTAGTATTAAAATGAAACTATCTATACTATTATCATAATAAAATGTTACTATGTTGATCTATGTTATTTTTCACTAAACGAATGTATCTAGATGTATTTTAGTGCTAAACACATTCATTTGATAGCATGGTATAAAATGCTACTACCTCTGTCCCATAGTATAGTATTGTTTTTTAAACTAGACTAACTTAAAAATCATACTACATTATGGGACAAAGGGAGTACTAATAATTTTTGCTACAATGAAAATGATGAAGTGTGATCGGTGATGACGTGTCCCTAATTTTGTTGCAACTGTTACAAATTTTTGTTGCATTCATGTACAAATAAATTACAACCAATGGAATGACTTTGCTGCAAAGGAATATCTGGGGATTTTTTTTGTTACGCATATTGTTGCAACCATTTAACTTTTGCTTTCACCTTTGTTTATTTTTTTCTACTACCGTTGAGAGTTTTTGCTACAACCAAAAGTGTTAAAGTGATTAGCAGCGACGGGTTATGATATTTTGTTGCAATCGATAGTAAAAAAATGCTACCATTAGCGATCAAAATTTGCTACCACCATTTTTCTGCTGCAAAAAGCACTAAAAATAAAAAATGTTACATCTGTGTACCAAAAAATTGCAAATATTGCAACGGTACCGTAAATGTTGCAACCATATAATCCGAAAGGGTGCACGCGAATCTGGTCTATTGGATCGCGGGTCGTCCTTCAAGAATCTGAAATCCCGGCACAAATTGAAACATTTTCATCTTTAAGATTAAACTTGCAAATTGAAGTCGATACACAGTTAAGTTACATCCAGAATGCCACCGGGTGCATGCATGGTTCATTAAGCTCATGGGCATCTGTCATCTCAAAGGAGTGTCGCGCCCTTCGCTTGGTAGTCGTGAGCTCGCCATCCTTATCATACTTTTTTTTAGATAAAAGGCTAGGCCCGACTTTATAAATAAAGCCAAAAGGCAACGTACGAAAGGTTCGGAAGTACAAAACACCAGCTTACAATAAACCGGCCCGCAGGCCACCACCAACGAGCCAGCAAAATAAACAATAACCACCGGCTAACAAAGAGCCAACACCTGGCAACTACAAAAGGGCACTACTTAAGGATCCGCAGCATAAGGAGATACACGCTGAGGCAGGAGGGGCTTGGCCAACTCTTTGATGCGATTGATGACGCCCTTCATCTCCTCCTCATCTTCATGTCTAAGCAGCGGGGTCCAACTCTGGAGAAACGCAGCCGTTTTGAACAAACAGTCAGCAGGGCATCTCGGAAATGCCTTTTCAATAGTAAAATTATTGCGTGTTGTCCAAAGAACCCAACAAAAAGCAGGGAAAACAGTCCAAAAGATTCTACGAGAAGAGGCAGACAGGGATTTAGCCAGCCTACGCACATCCTCAAACGAGGACGGGTGCCACAACACCCCAAGCCAAGATCGAACACAGCTCCACAAGAAAACAGCCAAATGGCAGCGAAAGAAAATGTGCCCTGTATCCTCAGAGTTATGACACAGACAACAAGCATCCGAGGTAATACCCTTCCGTTTAAAAATCTGATCTGAAGCCGGTAGTTTTCCCCGGAAAGCTTGCCACATAAAGATCTTAATTTTGGGAGGCACCCTAGCCTGCCAGATCGGGGAAAACCTTCCCGATCGATGACCGCCCACAAGCGTGGCGTACAGAGACTTAACAGAGAATTTGGACGAGGCAGATAAGGTCCAAGAGATCACATCCTCTTCATCCAAGAGCGACGGAAGCATGCCAACAAGACGTTGCCAGTCTATCAACTCTACAGGAGAAAGAGAACGTCGAAACTCCAGGTCCCAACGGTTAACCGCAAGGTCCGCAATAGAAATATCAGGGGAAGAGACATAGGAAAACAAAGCAGGAAATAGCGAGGACATCCTACCCTCCGGGTGCCAAAGGTCACGCCAAAACCGAATCGAATGTCCATTGCGAACAGAGAACTTAGCGTGGGAAAGGAAAAGCTCCCGAACTTTGCAAATTGAACGCCAAAACTGCGAGCCACCCGCAGCAGGGGCCAAGAAAGGGGATGACCGAGGGAAGTACTTGCCCTTAAGGCACTTGAACCACAATGGGGTAGGAGCCGAATCGTTCAAGACAGAAGCAATTCGCCAATACCACTTAACCAACAGACATTCATTCATGATGGAAGTATTTAGAATACCCAGGCCCCCAACCTTCCTAGGACGACAGATCAGATTCCACTTTACCATACGGTACTTACGCTTGTTATCGGCAGCGTTCCAAAAGAAATTGCGCCTATGTTTATCCATCTCAGAATGAGAGATGTTCGGCATCCTATAGAAGCCCATCGTGTACATGGGAAGGGACGAAAGACAAGCATTGATCAAACACACTTTCGCCGCTTGCGAATGGTGGCGGCCTCTCCAAGGCATCACCCTGTTTCCCACTTTAAGAACAACAGGAGCCAGATCTTTAGACGAGATGGCCGAAGGGGCAATAGGAATGCCTAGATACTTAAAAGGAAAAGACCCAAGCTGGCAATTCATCAGGTGCGCAATTCTCTGAGCCTCCTGATCAGAGCAGCCCAAATAAAGGAGTTCACTCTTCACAAAATTAATCTTAAGCCCAGACATGGCCTCAAAGCAAAGCAGGATAAACTTTAGATTCAGGAGCCCCAACTCCGTGTTTTGGATCATGATGATGGTGTCATCCGCGTACTGCAGGTGCGTGACACCATCAGGGATAAGGTTAGAAGCCACCGGAGCGATGTGATTATGGGCCACCGCCTGGCCAAGGATACTAGCTAGCGCATCAGAAACAAAATTGAAAAGAATAGGATAAATAGGGTCCCCTTGCCTGAGGCCCCGACCATTCGGGAAAAACTGGGTTTGCACCCCATTGATCGATACAGCAGTGTGACCACCACCAACAAGCTGCATAATACGGTGGACATAAGCACCATCAAAACCCCGAGAGAGCAGAACAGATCGAAGGAAAGACCAACTAACAGAATCTTACGCTTTCTCAAAGTCCAACTTGAGAATAATCGCGTTAGTCTTGCGCCGATTCAGCTCATGAACTAACTCGTGCAGTACCACAATCCCATCCAGAATAAAGCGGCCTTTAATGAACGCCGTTTGGGTAGGAGCAATAATCCTATGAACGATCGGGGATAGTCTGGCCCCAAAGGCCTTGGCAGGGAACTTAGCAATGTTATTGATTAGAGCAATAGGTCTAAACTGCCGGATCGAGTCCGCTCCCTTCACTTTGGGGATGAGGGACAGAACTGCATAGTTCAGACGAGAGATATCTACCGTACCCAAACAAAACCCTTGAATGATAGCGTAAACAAGATGCTTCAGAAGAGCCCAGAACTTATGGAAGAACGCATTACAAAATCCATCCGGGCCAGGAGCAGAGTTGGCATTCGAGGCAAACACCGCAGCATAAATTTCCTCACACGAAAGGGAGGCCAACAGGCCAAAGTTCTCCTCCTCGGTAACTACCGAGGAGGGATGCCACAGGGAGGGGGAGATGGACACAGCAACCGCAGGCTTAGCACTCAACAGAGACGAGAAGAAGGAGAAAATGTGTTCTTTGATAGAACCCGGGTCGTCCACCACGTTACCATCAATGATGAGGCGATTAATGAGACACCTTCGTCTACGACTATTCGCAATGGCAATGAAATAGCTCGTGAGGCGATCACCTTTCAACATCCACGAAATCCGCCCCCTCTGGCGCCAGTAAGCTTCCTCCCGCTCATGGAGCTGCATCAGGGAGTCCTCCAGGGCATATCTCTGTTCCCAACCGCAAGCATCCAAACCCACCGAATCAGCTAAGCCATCAAGCACAGAAATGCGGTTAAGGATCAAATCTTTGGTACGCCGATCGTCCGCGGAACGGTTGGCGGACCAGCCACGAAGGAATTGACGAAGGAGACGCGCACAGTATCTCCAGTCATCGAGCGGGCCAAAAGATCTGTGGCCATCGGAAAAGAAAGAGATGATCTTAGCAGAAATCATAGTCACGAAGCCATCCATCATCAGCCAGGAGGAGTCAAAACGGAAAGACTTAGGCCTAAGAGAGAGAGCAGCCAAAGAAGTAAGGAGCAGCGGAGTATGATCAGAGCCCACATGAGGAAGCACGCATAAAGAAATCCCAGGGAAGTGGCCGTCCCATCCCGGAGAAATAAGGACCCGATCAAGAACAGATCGGGTAGGGCTAGCTTGGTGATTAGACCAAGTAAATCTAGCGCCCACATGCGGAATTTCCCGAAGGGCCTCATCAGCAATGAAGGAGTTAAATAGCGTTGCCCTAGGCCAGCAGAAATTCGCATTGTTCTTTTCCGAAGGATGCCTGAGCAGGTTAAAGTCCCCACCAATCGCAAGGGGAAGGGTAGACAGCGCAAGTTTAGCAGAGAGCTCCGCCAATAACTCATTGGCACGGGAGTGATCAGAGGGGCCATACACCACTATAAGCTCCCAAGAGATCCGGGAAGAGAGGCAAGTAAGCTCCAAACTCAAATAGAAGGTTCCAACACTAACTGTGCCTACATCAAAGTCATCAAAAGCAGCCCCAACCAGAATGCCACCAGCCGCGCCCACTGACGGCAGCCAGTTCCAAGACAAACGATCAGCACCACCAAGTGCATCCATCTCAGACAATGAAAAGGATTCTCTTTTTGTTTCAAGAAGACAGAGAAGGTTAACAGAATGCAGCCTAATATAATCACGCAATTGGTCTCGGCGCCCCCTAGCCCCGATCCCACGAATATTCCAAAAAAGGGCATTCATTTAGATAGATTCTTGATACGGAGGCTTGTCCTGCGCGGCACCGGACAATAAAGATTCTTAGCAGCACGCTTACGGGTTGAGCCACCACCCAACCCGCGAGAAGGGCCCGATTGTTGAGCCAAATCAGGAGCCTGCACAACAGGCGAGGAGACATAAACTGCATTGGCCTCACACGCCTTAGCAATTGCAGCCTGAGCCAGTTCATTAGCCCGAAGAACCGAAAGCACAGTGCTAGGGGAAGCACCAAGATCCCCCAGCGAAATACCCGAGTCAGAAGCAACCGCAAAGAAATGCGCATCGGGTTTGGAGGAAAGGGCCACACGAACCGGGAGACCAAAGCGGAGGGCGGAGGAAGTGAGATGTGCGTACCAATCGGGGAGAGAGGCGATCCACCCTGAGAAGCATCCCGCGCCGCCTTCAAACGATCCGCCCGCTGAAGCACCGACAGCCCACCTCCTCCACCACGCCTTCTCTTCCGAGCAGTGGACACCGGAGTCTTGACATCACGAGACGGGCCCAAGGGGGATGCCACCTGGTCCGCCCCAACCTCCCCTAAGGCAGGCTCAAGATTGCGACAGAAATCAGCTTGGGAGGACTTGGAGAGAGCCGCAACCTCAGCCGCCCTGGCTTTAGCTTTGGCCGAGGTCTTGCGCACCGTTTTACGCTTCCGCGACAGGGGTGGTCCGTCCACCAGAGGATCAGCAGCATGGGGAGGGGAGTCGACGATATCAGACAGAGAAGGAGAGCCCACACGGCCAGGCTTATTCGAACACACCGCAAAGGTAGGAGAGGGGGGGTCATCCTCCAAAATTGACTCCATGGCATCTTTGAACGAGCGCTTGTGACCATTGTCAGGGACCGGAGCCCGGTTGGGGTAGAGCCGCTGGATACGCGAACCAAGGGCATCCCATTCCTGAGAAGTAAAGGGGGGGCCGCTCGGGCCACTGCCGTCCTGACTTTCATCCTTGGGATCATCGTCACGGTGAGCCGGGGGATGGGGAGGCGGAGGGGACGACCTAGTTGGCGCCCCTTCCACCCTAACTTTGATGCGAAAAGCCTTGATCCCCGGGATGAACTCAATGAAGCCATGTACCAGCGACGGGTTCCTCACCTAGATAGAGACCCGAATCGGACCCTGGCGACACAACGATCCTTCATCCACAACAACAGGTTTGCCCACCAGCTCAGAGAAGGCGAGGATCCCAGACACAAAGCGCATTTCAGGCGGAACATCCTCAAGAAGCACAAATGCCTCCACCAACAAACCAAAGGAACGGTCCACATCTGTGACTTCCTTCACAGACATGACAAGGTGGTGGATCGGCAAGGTAAAAGAAGCACTCTTAGATACCATACGCAGGCTCTCCTTGGAGGGGAAAACGACACCAAATTCTTTCTCAGAAATCTGCTCTAACTGCCAGTCCCAATCATCCGCTCCCCATTCACGGAGCTCCTCAGCCAGTCCATCCAAAGAAGCCTCCTCATCCAAGACTGAGATGATCGCAGCATTGAGGATCTTAGGAACCGCCACCACAGCTTCCCCACCACCTTCCATCCCAAAGAAACCGCACCCAGGCAGACCACGGCTATAGTGCTTGATCACCGGGGGAGGGAATCTGGACGTGCACTCAGCCGTAAGATGGCCGTCCTTACGGCAGATCAGGCAGAACGGGGGTGATTTGCACTGCCACTGGAAATGGTCGGACTTGTGGCACGCAAAGCACGTCAACGGACCAGAATGGTTCTTGGCCCCTCCCGCAGCAATAGAGCCAGATCCACCAAAGCCAGCAGGGGAAGGAAGCAAACCCGCCCCCGGGAAGGAGCCACCACTCGCCTCCCTGTCACTGAACTTTCTCTTATTTGAGTAGCCAAAGCCCGAACCACCACGGCCACCAAAACTCCGCCCATAGCCAGATCCATAAGGAGGAGGACCGCGACGCATACCAGATCCACTGGGGCCCTGTTGAGAAGGCAAGGGAGGCGGAGGAGGAAGCGTCCCGGACCTCGCAGCACCACCAGACCCAGCCGAACCAGATGCAGCCAAAGCTCGAGACCGAGCCGCCTCGGCAGCCGCATCCCAGGGATCCACCGCCTTGGCTGCCTCCTTACGGCGTTGTTCCTCCACAAACCAAGGCGGGGGAGAACCCCAATCCGCCGAGCCCTTGGACGCCGCCTCACGGGCCGCCTTCTCCATCTCCAGGCGCGACCGCAGGGCCGCCTCCACCTGCGGGCCATCGGCCTCCACCACAGGGCGAGAGACAGATCCCGCCCCGCCACCCGCCGGAGAGGGGTCGCTGGCCTCACCGCGATTCATGGCAACGACGGAGGCGAAAGGGAGGAGGAGGGGAGGGGGAGGGTGGGAGAGCACGATCCGGCGCGGGAGAGAGGAAAGGGAGAGGGCGCGGCGCATCTCACGGGGGGGCAGCCGGAAACCCTAGATTTAGGTCAACACAACCGCGCGGAATCCATAAGTAACCCCACGGAGCCGACCGAGGCAGGCCAGCGGGACTGGGCTCGGGGAGAACCGGCCTCACAATTGGGCCAGACCACGGCAGCCCACGACCAGTCAAAGGGGGAAAATCATTAGCAAAAAAGGAAAACGCCACCGGACTGTTACATATAGGAAACGGCCTAACCGGACTAACCGGCCCAACAGCAGGCCCAACCTCGAAATGCAGCGGCACGGAAGCTAGGTTTTCCGCCCTAGCCGCCGCCGGCGAGCAGGGAGCCAGAGGAGGCGGCGGAGGGCTTGGCTGGCATGGCGAGGACACCGGAGAGAAAGGGGAGCCACGCACGCTAGGCAGAGGAGAAGGAGGGGGAGCCTTTTTGGCCCCGCGCCGCCGGACCAAGTTCCAACCAGGCTCAACGCGGCCAACCACCGAACCAAACGCCGCAGAACGACCCCCCGGGGCAAATTTCCGGCGAGCCACCTCCGCCACCACCATGGCGCGAGCAAGCGGGGCCACCACAACCTCATCCACCTCCGAATCAGAGCAATCATCATCCGCCAGCGCCCAAAATTTGTTAGGCCTACACCCAACCAGATCCACCTTCGACCTCACATGGAGCCCGGAACAAGACAAGATCTTCACTGACGCGCCCACCAAGGCCGCCGGCGAGCAGGGAAAGGGGACCGGGGGAGAGGAAGGAGACGAGGGGGGAGGAGGAGGGGGTCCGAGCCGCCGGGGAGGCGAGCTCAACACCGGCGAAGGAGGTGGGAGGGGACGGAGCGAGGAGCGGAGGGGAGAGGGGAGCACGGGGGGAGGAGAGAGCCATCGGTCGTCCATCCTTATCATACTTGAGAGCGAATACTTGAGAGTGAAGGTGGTGACATGGTAGACACGGTGGGATGGATATGCATCCTCGTCCTGGTCCTGGTGTGGCCGTGTGGCAGACACTCGAGCAGGCAGTACCTGCTGTCGCCCATGGCAAGGAGCTTGGCACCATGGTGCGTATCCTGGTCTGCGTAGAAGAGCTGGTCCTTGCCTAGCTTCCACGCTGGCATAGTCTGGAACTGGGCGGCAACGGGGACAGAATCACAAGACAAGAGCAGATATGGCCAAAGCCACCCTCATAGCCGCAAAGTCCCACCCAAGCATCTAGCTCGTCGTCAAAGAAGGCTTCACCAGCGAAAGGCATGGCTCAATTGCCCTGGCAAGTCCACCGGAGGCTCCGGGTGTCCAAGGACAAGGTTTTGCGCTTGACAGAGACGAAAAGCGTGTGCCCATCCGGGTGCACCGCCAAGCAGTGGACATCTCGACCCTGGAACGACGGGAGGTGGCCGGGCAACACGGTCCAGCTCCATGTCCTGTGTTCGTCGTTGTTGGGCGGCGGCCGGGGACCGAGTACAGCCAAGAAGGACTGAACGAGCATGTACAGCTTGCCGGCGACGGATGCCAGTACGCCAGGCCCACTAAGCTTGTGGCCTTTGGGGTGGGCACAGAGGGTGATCCCCAAGGTGCCGGTATCGTAGATGGGGAAGTCGGCATCGCCATAGGCGGGCATGGCGAATATGTTTGTGCCATGCGCGCCGAAAAACCACAGATTGCCATGATGGGCCTCGAATCGCACCACCGGAGGCTCCGGCTCCGGCTCCGGCTCCTGTTGCTGAAGGCTGAAGGTGTCGACGTCAATCTTGCGGACACTGTATCCCCTTTCCCAATCATCCAATACCAGATACACATGCCGACGCCGCGGCTGCTGCTAGTGGTGGTGATGTCGCTTGGCCTTGTCGTGGTGGCCACATGGCTGAAGCGTCAATTGGCGCTTCGGCGGCATATCTTCTCTTCCGTCCCCCTTCCCGCGGGTTTCGGGTTTGTTCCTCCTGCGCATATGCCAGCCAACAGATCCAATCCAATCCCCCTCTTATAAAAAAGCACAAAACAAGACCGGCAGGTAAACGAATCGGTTTGATCCCAAACTTGCCTAAATTTGGGAAGCTCAGCCCATTGATCCTTCAACAAATCGGACTCGGGGAATCATCAAGAGTCTGTCTAGGGCGCATCTAGTATTGCACATTTAATTCTTAACGTCATCATACTGCTACCTACGTCCATCCCACCCTGCATGTTGTCTCTGTATTTTGTTGTTGTCTGAAGCTGCTAAAAGCGTATTGATAGCTGGGCTTTAAGACATGTACAATGGTTAATAAGACTGTTTTATCTTAGCGCCGCTATTTTAGATATGCCAAAAAAAGTGATATATAATGGGTTATATCTTAGCTTAGCTATAATAACTAGAGGTTCTTAAATTTGTGATGAGAGAATTATTGCTAAGAGATTATCTCTTAAATAAGAGAAGGTAAAAAAAATCAATTTCTCTCTCCTTCACATCAGCATGATAAGACTAAGATAGCACCATTGTACATGCCCTTAGATTTAGGATGTATGGTCTGCTAGCGTCCGCATGTGTGTGGTCTGGCTGGATACCAAAATGAAGATGCAAAAAGCACGCAAAGAAAAAGACCAGAGGCGCAAAAAAGGCAGCTATCCTCCTCATGTGTCTTCTTTAGGATAGTAAAACCGAGCTGAATCCCAGCCCTCTCACGACCTCACGAATTTTGGCCATCCATTTCTGTGATTGGATCATTTTAGGCCGTCTGATTTGCTGTCCTAAAGGGATGCTTCTCCACATGAAAAATCTGAGGCCTCTGGTTAACCGGGCCATTTTATCCAGCCTAATTGGCAAGAAAGGACCAGATTCGTTAGTGGCTGCGAGACGAATCGGTTGATATTTCTGTTTAAAAAATCGCTCAACTCAAAAGGGGTGAATGGATCCCGTCGGTCGCTGTCAGAGAGAACGCTTGCATGCCGCGAGGGGGTTGGGATCTGGGAAGCCGATACGGTCATGCGAACTTGAGAGAGAGAGAGGGTTGTGTTAATGTGTCCATCAGTGCATGAGGGGGAGAGGAGGCGACCCAGCCACTGCAGGCGGTTCAGACTTCAGACCGACGACATGGTTGCTCGTTCGAGCGAAACTGCTCCCCTAACCATGGCTTCCTGTTCTAGAGAAACAAACTGGTCTGATGAAATTTAAAGCGCGCAATCACAATTCAGTTTCTGTACACACAGTCCTGATGAATGATGTGCCAATCGTTTCCGTTGCCTCGCGATACAAGTACGTGTATATATATGCTTTCTCTCCTACCACTCCTCCAACCTCTGTTAGTAGTTAACCCCGTGGTTCCAAGAGCCAGCAGCCCTCGACATTCTTCCCTCGGATGCTCCGCATGCCCCAGGTGAGCCACCCACTGATCTTGTGCACCATTTTTTCGCTCGACATAATATCTTCTTCATGTTCATTTTCCAACTATGATATTTTTCAAAAGCACGCCATCACCCTTCGAAGGTGGCATATGATGGTTCTGTATTTTAGGAAAAAATGGTTTCTCGACTGTCGTATAAGAAGTTTCTAAATTTCTTAATAAGAACCAACGATTTTGAATGGATGCTTTTGTGTTATTCTTGATAGAGATGGGGCTCCTCTAATAGCAGATTAGAAGGAAATTAGAACTCTGAAAGGTTGAATCATGTATGTAAGTATGTTCTGTAATTTGTGTATGCCTCCATCAAGCTTATTCTTGCAGATAAGTTTAGTTGCAAACTTCGTTTCATTGTTTCCTAGAAGTTCGTACTTCTGTTGGTTCCAGGATTAGGGCCAGCTCTTTTGGCGGCTTCTCCCAGAAGTTGCCCTCCCCCCAGCTTCTCTGAGAAGCCGCCCCAAAAAGTTAGGGAGGCTTCCGGAATGGCCTAACACGGGGCATTCCGGAAGCCTTCCTAACTTTTTGGGGCGGCTTCTCAGAGAAGCTGGGGGAGGACAGCTTCTGGGAGAAGCCGCCAAAAGAACTGACCCTTAATATCATTACAACATGCACTTGATGTGATGATATCATGATGTTTGTGATGACTTGCAAGGATGGTATACACTGTTAGTTCTGGTTTACATTTTTGTATTTATTGTGGCCTTCTTGATTCAGTTTGACAACATACATAGTGGCATGCCATCCGCATGTCCATAATTGATTAAAAGGACGCTTGTCGGTCTACTATAATTGTTCAATATAGATCATGTCTATGAGTATATTGGCATGCCATCGGCATGTCCAAAATTGATTAAGAGGAAGCTTGTCAATCTACTATAATTGTTCAATATAGATCACGTCTATGAGTCATGTCTACACGAAATATACCCTATCATCGATTTAGTTTTAAAAGGATGCCAAGGTAGCACCTGAGCAGCAAATTAGTTCCAGCATACATACATGATATATTAATATTTCATCTGACCTCCAAGTATTATCTCCCGTGTCCATTTAACATTGCACCTATCATCTTTTCTAGATTTTTCTTTCCCTCTGCAGTATATTAATTGATTAAAGGCAAACCAATGTCTATATATGCATGAGTCAGCAAACTTTTAAGTACAACATATTGGAGACTATGAGCATCTTAAATTTATGTTGTTCTTATATATTAGCATCCCAATTTTTATTTTACTCATGTGAAATCTCTCCAGATTATGTGGACCAGTTTACGGTATTGATATTGTACTGCTACATAAAGGTAATACATTAGATATTATATAGTTGGTATATAATTTTTTCAATGTGATACCAAGCGATCTAGCACAAATGTGATTAAATCTGATCGAGCAGGGAAACGACAAGACTGCTCTGATGCTCTCTGAATGTGCAACGACCCAATTCACATAGAATTGAAGTCTCTGTGATCAAGTGCCAGTCCTTGGATCGATCTTGGTGGCACACACAATATCATAGATGTATATCAAAATACAAGTGCATCATTATTACAACGTATGATCCAGAATAAAACAAATAACAAGTTGCATAGCTCAAGGCAAGCTTATTCAACATAAATATAGCGGAAGCATAAGCAAATAACGAGGAGTCCCATCAACAGCCACAAGCGAACATGCTGAGTGTAGACCCGCAACCCTAAACGCACCTTACTGGTCGTCCGAAAAACCTGCAACACCGAAGGTTACAACCCGACAATGGGTCAGTACATCTGATTTGTACGGCAAGTGACACAGAAGAGGTATATATAAAGGACCTACAACTACATGCAAGGTGAGTCAAAGGAAAGGCTTATGGTTTTGTTTTGCAGAAAGCCAATTTTCTCCTGAACTAAACTAGTCAAAATTTTAAGTTGAAGTCTACCTGAAACACACAGCAACCCATGTTAATCTTTCCCATTAAATTATTATTAAGTTTTCATCTGTCAAGATCATTCATCAACAGCACTGACTAGTTGCACAAAGTTCGTCCGTAACAGTGGGCACGGCTAATCATGATCAGTTTATACGCTCTGCAGAGGTTGTACACGCTCCCCACTGGACTCAACCCGAAGATTGAGACGAAGACTTTCCGAAGAGGCCGCCTCCACCCTTTGGTAGCCGGTACACCTAACACACATCTACATCAGCTAGCTACCAGGGCCAGGTTCCCCACAACGTACTCATGCCAAGCCAGAGCCCATATAGCCAGTGGTTGTACACGGAAGCTAGTACTAATATTGCATGTCTGATCTTTTTGAGCTTGGACGGCGCCCAGTGCGTTCAGAGGGTAGACACCATGTCGCACCCGGTTCACCACCAAAACAACCATTGGGTGCATTTAACCCCGGCACTGTCCTTAGACAAGGCACAGCCACCGGGATGCAACCCGCCCGTCCAGAAGTAATTTCTATTTATTATAAAGTTGCTACATAAATTATTAAATAGCTCACAGGCACTCCATGAATTCTCACAACCCAAACCACGTCTACAAAGCATAGCAATAGAGTAACAACACGTGCTAGGTTGATCTACAAATACAAGTCAATACATGTGGCTATCCTAACTGGTTTTGCAGCAACAGTAAAGTAAACTACCTATCATGCAATAAGGTGATATTCTTAACATAATGTATTTAGAAAATTATAGGTATGAGTATGGTCAAATCATCACTTGCCTTCTTCCTGTTCTTGACGATCACAATCCTCACAAAACGATGTGGCGCACTCCGGAAAATCTATATGAGCAAACATAGCACCAATCAACTTATATTCAACACAAATATGCACAAACAGTAATAAACATACAAAGAACAGTAGCAAAACTTTCCTAACAGAAGCTAAACTTAAAGTACTCGACAAAATAAAACCAACGCAAAAAGAAACGGAGCAAACGGGCGCACCGTTAAAAAGATACGGCTACCGGAAGTTCAAATTTGAACTGCTTGGGATTCAAATTTGAAAACTTCAAACTTCTGTAAAACTTATCCAATCTGCAATCTGCAAAAAAGACCGATCCGGAATTAAAATAACTTCAAAAAAAGCGATCGGGTCCCTGGCCGCGGGATTGACCAGATCTGGCCGCTCCGGCCTGCGGCGGCGCGGGCATGGCCGGCCCGGCGAGGCGCGGCGCGGCACGGCGCACGGCGCGGCGGCGGCGGGACCACGCGGGGCGGCGCGGAACGCGGGGAGGCGGCGGCGGCTCACCACGGCGACGGCGCGGCGGCGGCGCTGCGGGTCGGGCGGCGGCGCGGCGCGGAGCGGGTTCGGGGCGAAAACCCTAATACCCGCGGGTCCGCGGGTTTTTTTTTAATCCGAAACAAATTCGAAATCGGCTGGGCGGACAAAAACAGTACAAGCCCATTAGGCCCAAAACAATTTTAGAAAAAACACGGATAACTATTTTTAATTTCCGTTTTCACCAAAACTTTTAAAATAATAAAATTGAATTTTTGGCATTACCAAAATATTAAATAAAAATAAAAACTTACAACTTATTTTTAAATATTTTTAAATACTTTTCCGGCAATTTAAAAATACCGAAAAACTCCAAAATGATTTTAAAACTTGTCTGGAGCATAAATAAATTCCCAAAATATTTTTTAAATTATTTATAACCCCAAAGTAAAATTTAAAATGTCTCCAAAAATATTTTAAACTATTTTCCAACAATTTAAAAATGGGGATAAGTCATTTTATATCCTCTCCAATGAACTGCCATGTGTTGAAAAATGTTTAAAATATTTTAAAACTCCAGAAAAATGCGGAAACAACATGAGATGCATATAGTGATCTATTAACATCCGAATTTAGAAAATTGGGATGTTACAAACCTAGCCCCCTTAAGATGAATCTCGTCCTCAAGATTCGTGCTGGCTAGCAAAGAGGTGTGGATGATCTTGCTTCAAATCTTCTTCTCGCTCCCAAGTGGCTTCTTCCTCAGTATGATGATCCCACTGAACCTTGCATAGCGTGATCGTCTTGGTGTGGGTAACTCTTTCTGCAGTCTCCAGAATCTTCACAGGTTTCTCCTCATAAGTCAGGTCACTCTCCAACTGAATTGCCTCAAGTGGCATTGTATCTCTCAAAGGAATATCTGTCATCTCGGCATGACACTTCTTCAGCTGGGATACGTGAAACACATCATGAACTCCTGACAAAGCTTCTGGAAACTCCAACTGATAAGCTAACTCTCCTCTGCGGTCCAAGATCTTGTAAGGCCCCACAAAACGTGGTGCTAACTTGCCCTTGATTCCAAACCTCTTGATTCCGCGAATTGGTGAAACTCTGAGATACGCACGGTCTCCAACCTCATAGGTCACATCCTTGCGCTTCGCATCTGCATAACTCTTCTTCCTGGACTGTGCTATCTTCAGTCTATCACGGATCATCTTGACTTTCTCCTCAACATATCTGATCAAGTCAGGTCCGAAAAACTGACGCTCTCCTACCTCATCCCACATCAACGAAGTCCTGCACTTCCTGCCATACAGTAACTCAAATGGTGCCATCTGAAGACTAGCCTGGTAACTGTTGTTGTATGAGAACTCAGCATACGGTAAGTTGTCATCCCAACTCGAACCATAATCCAACGCACAAGCTCTCAACATATCCTCCAAGATCTGATTGACTCTCTCGGTCTGCCCATCTATCTGAGGATGGAACACTATACTGAACTCCAGCCTAGTGCCAAAAGTCTCATGCAACTGACGCCAAAACTTCGAAGTAAACTGAGTACCTCTATCAGACACTACCTTGCTCGGAACTCCATGCAGACACACGATCCTGGACATATAAATCTTGGCTAGCTTGGCACTATTGTAAGTTGTCTTCACCGGGATGAAGTGAGCAACCTTGGTCAGACGATCAACAATCACCTAAATAGAATCATATCCTGACCGAGTCCTGGGTAAACCAGTAATAAAGTCCATACCTATCTGCTCCCACTTCCAATCTGGTATAGGCAAAGGCTGCAACAATCCTGCTTTCTTCTGATGCTCAGCTTTGACTCTCTGGCAAACATCACACAATGCAATATACTGGGCTATCTCTCGCTTCAGACTAGGCCACCAAAATCTCTCCCTCAAGTCCAAGTACATCTTGGTATTCCCAGGATGAATAGAATAAGGTGAATCATGTGCCTCCTGACAAATAAACTTCCTAATCTCTGCATCTTGCGGTACACAAATGCGCTTCTCAAACCAAACGGCTCCATGCTCATCCTCATGGAAACCCTCCGCTTTCTGATGAGGACATGACTACCATAGTTACAGCCACAACCCCTGCTAATATACCTACTAGACCAATTACTAGAGATTGTGCACACCAATTAAATTATCAGGTACTTTCGCTTCTTGGTAATGTTTCTAATGTTAATGTGAATATGATGCTGCCTAACGTCGATATATTTCTGTTGCTGACAAATGAAGGACCTAGCATGGACAAGAAGGATGAGCATTGGAGCATGTTTAAGCATGAAGATAATGAGGACATAATTATCATGGATATGACCATTATTTCCTCTATATTTAATCAATAAATGAAGTCAATACAAAGGGGCATGATTGTGTGCTGTACAAGAAGTTATTTCACGTCACTTTTGGCCCAAGAGAAGATAGAGCCCAAGTCTTTCACGTCATGGACTCAGATTCGGACTGCAGAGATATACCCAACTTCAAATAGCCGCCGTTTCTACATACAAACTCGAAAATGGGTGATTCTTTTTTCTGGTGATAGCTTATCTCGTCTAGTTTCCAACGCAATTGGTTTCACCTTAAAATTCCTTCGGAGCGTGGAGATATTGCAAAAACGGTGCGGCCAGCAGCAGAATCCGAATCAAAGTCCAACTCAATAGGTGTTGCATCACCTCCACATAGGCCCAAGTGCCTTGTACGACCCAGGTTTAGTTTTAGGACTCCTTGGGACGTCCTTCCACCCCCTTGGCCTCCACCCTTTAGTCCTATATAAGTAGATCAACCCCTAGGGTTTTTCTTTGGATTTCTTTTAGTTAAAAAGACTGCTTGCCTAATTGTTGCATCTTCGTGTACTCGGTTTGTGTCCAACGACCTGATCAAGACCGCTTTCGGAATCCCAACTTTATTCATACTTCATCCACATATTCGAAATATTCAGATTGCTTTATCATAGTTCTTGCTTGTTCTTCGATTGCTTGCAGGCACTAGACCTTCGTGGTCAGGTTGATCGTGCTCCGACGTGGTCAATAACCTCCGGAGATTGGTTTAGCGATTGCTAAGGCGCGACGTTGTTGCACGTTCGTAGTCGGATCGTCAGAGTCGTCTCCGCCAAATCGATAGTTATCTCTCATCGAAAGATCGGGACAACCCGCCTCTATCACTTTCCCTTTGGTCATATTCTCCTTTATCTCCTTAATTTCTGCATCACCCTTTTGACCCTCTCTGATTCTTTCCAATAGATTTGGCTTCACCTCCAATGTTGCCACATATCCCTTAGGAACTATCTCCAATCTGAGATTCTTGAACTGCTCACATAACTCAAGTGGCATATCCTCAACATTAGCAACATTGATATGACTCTTACGGCTCAATGCATCAGCAACCACATTCGCTTTACCAGGATGATACTGCACATTCAAATCATAATCATTAATAAGCTCCATCCATCTGCTCTACCTGAGATTCAACTCCTTTTGAGTAAAGATATACTTCAAACTGTTATGATCAGTAAAAACATCACAATGATTACCAACAAGATATTGCCTCCATGTTTTCAATGCATGAACAACTGCAGCTAACTCCAAATCATGTGTAGGATAGTTCTGCTCATGGTTCTTAAGCTGACGTGAAGCATAAGCAACAACTCTACCCCGTTGCATCAAAACAAAACCAAGTCCTCGACGAGATGCATCACAATATACTTGGAAATCCTTATGTATATCAGGCAAACATAAAACAGGTGCAGTTACTAACCGTTTCTTCAACTCCTGGAAGCTGGTTTCACATGCTTCGCTCCAATCAAACTTATTCTCTTTCTTCAACAGCTTTGTCATTGGTTTTGCAAGCTTGGAGAAATTCTCAATGAACCTCCTATAATATCCTGCAAGACCCAAGAAACTGCGAATGTCTCCAACTGTCGTGGGCGTCTCCCATTCTGTAACTGTTGAAACCTTGGATGGGTCCACAACTACTCCTTCTCTTGACACAACATGTCCAAGGAATCCTACCTCCTTCAACCAAAACTCACACTTGCTGAACTTGGCATACAATTTGTGCTCCCTGAGCTTATCCAATACCAAACGCAGATGTGCCTCATGCTCTTGCTCATTCTTGGAATACACCAATATATCATCAATGAACACCACAACGAATTTATCCAAGAACTCCATAAACACCTTGTTCATCATATTCATGAAGTATGCAGGCGCATTAGTCAATCCAAATGACATAACAGTATACTCATACAACCCATACCTTGTAGTAAAAGCAGTCTTCGGAATATCCTTCTCCCGAATCTTCACTTGATGATAACCAGAACGAAGATCAATCTTAGAGAATACACAAGCTCCCTCCAACTGGTCAAATAGATCATTAATCACAGGTAAAGGATACTTGTTCTTGATAGTAACATCATTCAGAGAACAGTAATCAACACACATCCTCTGGGTTCCATCCTTCTTCTCAACAAACAACACTGGAGATCCCCAAGGTGACGAGCTTGGGCGAATGAAGCCTTTTGCCTGCAACTCTCTAATCTGTTCCTTCAATTCTGCAAGTTCATTAGCGGGCATCCTATATGGTCTCTTAGCAATAGGCCCATTGCCTGGTATTAAATCAATAAGGAACTCAATCTCCCTATCCGGTGGCATACCTGGCAACTCCTCTGGAAACACATTCGGATAATCCCTCACAACACGCACATCATCCAGGCTCCCCCCCTTAAGAGAATTCACCTGAGCGTCCTGATGCTTATACTTGGACACATATCTGATCTTCTTCCCATTCGGTGTACGGAGAGTGATAGACCGACTAGCACAATCAATAACACCTTGGTACTTGGCTAGCCAATCCATGCCCAATATAACATCCAAACCTTGTGACTCCAATATAATCAAATCTGTAGGAAAAACATGCTTCCCTATGGCTAGGCTCATATGATAGCATCCCAAACTAGCTGACATCTCCGCTCCCGGTGAACTTATGAGCATAGATGACTTAAGAACTACGGTAGGTAACTCATGCTTATCCACAAATACCCTCGATATGATAGAATGCGATGCACCAGAATAAAAAAGAACAAGTGCGGGTACTGAATTGATAAAGAACTTACCAATCATAGCATCAGGCTCATCATAAATTTCCTCCACGTTGACATGGTTCACATGCCCCTTGTTGAAAGGATTGGGCTTGACGACTCCATTCCCATTGTTGTCCTTGTTCTCCGGGCAGTCTGTGGCATAGTGTCCCATGTTCTTGCACTTGAAATACTAGATGTGACTCAAGTCCTTTGGTGCCTGGCCATTCTGACGGTTGCTTCCATTGCCTCCATTGGCTCCATTGCTTCTTCCATTCCCATTGTTCCTTCCATTGCCATTTCCATTTCCCTTCCTGTTACCATTTTGGTGGTTGTGGCCATTATGGTTGTGACCATTCCCACCATGATGGTGGTGTCCTCCACTGTGAACATGGCCGTTCCCACCATTGTGGTTATGTCCATGGTTATGTCCTCCATTTCCACCATAAGAGTTGCGTGGCTTCTGATGCGGTCCAGAGTTATACTTGCCACCATTATTGTTGTTGTACTTCCTCTTGCGGTTCTCAATGGCCTGTTGCTTGCCTTCCAACACAATAGCTTTGTCTATGAGCCCCTGGCAGTTAGCAAAGTTAGCCACTGTCAACTTGAATCCCAACTCATCATTCAGCCCCTCCAAGAACTTCTCCTGCCTTGCTGCATCATTCTTGATATCGTCTGGAGCATATCTTGCAAGCTTGTTGAAGACCTCAACATACTCGGCCACTGAATGGCCTCCCTGACGCAAGCTGCGGAACTCCTTCTTCTTCAATCTCATGGCGCCTGCTGAAACATGTGCGACGCGAAAAGCAGACTGGAACTGTGCCCAAGTGATGGTGTCGATGGGATAATTCACCAAGTAGTTGTCCTACCATGCTGCGGCAGGACCCTCCAGCAAATGTGAGGCAAACCTCACCCTCTCTGCCTCAGTACAGCCAATTTTCTCCATGTTCCGGCCCACTGAACGAAGCCAGTCATCCGCCACTATGGGTTCAGTAGTGCTAGAGAACCTCTGAGGATTCAACCTCAGGAACCTCGCAAGCGTGTCCACAGGTGGTGGTGGTGGTGGCGCATTGTTGTTGTTGCCCATATTCTGAGTGAGCAACTGGATCAACTAAGATTGTCCTTGAAGTAACTGCTGCCTGTAAGCTGGCACTTCATTGTTGTTGTTCCCATTCCCCGTGGGATCACGTCTCGGCGGCATCTGTTGGGCAAGAATAGGTAAGTTGTAGACAGAAAGTAGCTAGGGAAATATATCCTACCCCATATGCTTATGATGATCATGGCAAGCATTATATATACAATACATATATCACCAATCAACTTCACCAAACAATACCACCATAGCATCAAACATATAACAATCATCAACCAATGCACTCATACGAAAAACCATCACATATCACACCATATAGTTTAAAATATATTGCATAACTGATATAAGATCCCCAACACAACCACGAATAATATAAGATCCTCAACACAACCAAGAATAAGAGTATACCAAGAAACCTAGTATTGCCACACCGAATAAGTCGACATGGTCAAATACGCTAACACGATAACGATAGTGAACTAATTGCCGGTGAAGTAATTCCGAATGCTTTCTTTGCTAAACAGCATGCGGTATTCGCGCCTGCTAATGCGGTTGCGCCTTTTGGGACTCGGTTTGTCTTCTTCTTCCGAGGTCTCCACTTCTGGTTCCTCTTCTTGCTCTTCAATTCCATTTGCCTTCATCTTCTCCTTCAGCCTCTTTATCTCTGGTTGCATCTCCACCCTCTCCTTCTTCAGCTTGTTGGTTTCCCTCTTGAGCTTGGTGTTCTTCTGCTGCAACTCAGTGATGGTATAGAGATCCGACTGAGTGCTCTTCTCCAGGTCATGGATGTGCTTCTCCAGGCTCTGGATGAAGTAGGTAGTTGTACCTGCCCAAATGGCCCCAGGCACATACTTGAACTTCTTTGGCCATATGATCCCCGATGGAAGGATCCTGGTCATCTTCTCGTACACCGTACCCTTTAGCTGGTCGGCATACTGCTCAACGATGCGTCCAAGATCCATGTGAGTGGCTATGCGCACACACTGCCCCTTTTTGGGGCATGCACCTCGAATGACTCTGTGATCACCCTTTCTCCCGTCATGCTTACTAGGAGAAATGTCTCCACTTCCCAGTAGTCATCAGCTCCCCTTGTCTCCACTATGTCCGGCTGAAAGACTGGCGCGTAGATGTTTAGGTAACGGCAAATCCCCCAGAGCTCAGGTCCAAACGCCATAGCACGGTATGACAAGGTGGTCATCTATAATCAAAGAGAGGAAAGGCAAGATTAGAACAGGTATGAATACGAGATAGAGAAGGTAAGTAAGTACAAGATAGAGTGATGTAAAGTAATATTTTCATTCCTATGGATTTTCTAATCCATTTTCTAGGGTCACGTCCTACAGTCAACACACTGCTCTGATACCATCTGTAACAACCCAATTCACATAGAACTGAAATCTCTGTGATCATGTGCCAGTCCCTGGATCGAACTCGCTGGCACACACAGTATCAAAGATGTATATCAAACTACAAGTGCATCATTATTACAACATATGATCCAGAATAAAACAAATAACAAGTTGCATAGCTCAAGGCTAGCTTATTCAACATAAATATAGCGGAAGCATAAGCAAATAAAGAGGAGTCCCATCAACAGCCACAAGCGAACATGCTGAGTGTAGACCCGCAACCCTAAACGCACCTTACTAGTCGTCCGAAAAACCTGCAACACCGAAGGTTACATCCCGACAACGGGTCAGTACATCTGATTTGTACGGCAAGTGACACGGAAGAGGTATATATAAAGGACCTACAACTACATGCAAGGTGATTCAAAGGAAAGGCGTATGGTTTTGTTTTGCAGAAAGCCAATTTTCTCATGAACTAAACTAGTCAAAATTTTAAGTTGAAGTCTACCTGAATCACACAGCAACCCATGCTAATCTTTCCCACCAAATTATTATTAAGTGTTCATCTGTCAAGATCATTCATCAACAGCACTGACTAGTTGCACAAAGTTCGTCCGTAACAGTGGGCACGGCTAATCATGATCAGTTTATATGCTCTGCAGAGGTTGTACAGGTTCCCCACTGGACTCAACCCGAAGATTGAGACGAAGACTTTCCGAAGAGGTCGCCTCCACCCTTTGGTAGCCGGTACACCTAACACACATCTACATCAGCTAGCTACCAGGGCCAGGTTCCCCACAACGTACTCATGCCAAGCCAGAGCCCATATAGCCAGTGGCTGTACACGGAAGCTACTAGTAATATTGCCTGTCTGGTCTTTTTTAGCCTGGACGGCGCCTAGTGCGTTCAGAGGGTAGACACCACGTCGCACCCGGTTCACCACAAAAACAACCATTGGGTGCATTTAACCCCGGCACTGTCCTTAGACAAGGCACAGCCACCGGGATGCAACCCGCCCGTCCAGAAGTGATTTCTATTTATTATAAAGTTGCTACACAAATTATTAAATAGCTCACAGGCACTCCATGAATTCTCACAACCCAAACCCGTCTACAAAGCATAGAAATAGAGTAACAACACGTGCTAGGTTGATCTACAAATACAAGTCAATACATGTGGCTATCCTAACTGGTTTTGCAGCAACAGTAAAGTAAACTACCTATCATGCAATAAGGTGATATTCTTAACATAATGTATTTAGAAAATTATAGGTATGAGTATGGTCAAAGCATCACTTGCCTTATTCCTGTTCCTGACGATCACAATCCTCACAAAACGATGCGGCGCACTCCGGACAATCTATACGAGCAAACATAGCACCAATCAACATATATTCAACACAAATATACACAAACAGTAATAAACATACAAAGAAATTAGCAAAACTTTCCTAACAGAAGCTAAACTTAAAGTACTCAACAAAATAAAACCAACGCAAAAAGAAACAGCGCAAACGGGCACACCGTTAAAAAGATACGGCTACCGGAAGTTCAAATTTGAATCTTCTTGGGATTCAAATTTGAAAACTTCAAACTTCTGTAAAACTTATTCTAATGGCTAGAACTTTTCAACACGGTCGCAACGCAACTAAAATCACTTAATTCCGAGCTACGGTTAAAAAGTAACCGCGAAAACGGTACTGGGGTGGCATCGGGGTCCAATCTGCAAAAAGGACCGATCCGCAATTAAAAAAACTTCGAAAACGAGATCGGGTCCATGGCCGCTCAGCCGGTGGCTGCGGCGGCAGTCGCCAGTGGCCTGGCGCGGCGGCGCGGCCATGGCCGGCCCAGCGAGGCGCGGCACGGCGCACGGCGCAACGGCGGCGGGACCACGTGGGGCGGCGCGGGACGCGGGGAGGCGAGCACGGCTCACCTCGGCGACGGCGCGGCGGCGGAGCAGGTTCGGGCGAAAACCCTAATGCCCGCGGGTCCGCGGGTTTTTATAACCCGATCCGCGGATTTCTTTTAATCCGAAACAAATTCGAAATCGGCTGGGCGAAAAAAAAACAGTATATGCCCATTAGGCCCAAAACAATTTTAGAAAAAACACGGATAACTATTTTTAATTTCCATTTTCACCAAAACTTTTAAAATAATAAAAATGAATTTTTCGCATTACCAAAATATTAAATAAAAAAAAACTTTGCAACTTATTTTTAAATATTTTTAAATACTTTTCCGGCAATTTAAAATTACCGAAAAACTCCAAAATGATTTTAAACCTTTTCCGGAGCATAAATCAATTCCCAAAATATTTTTAAAATTATTTATAACCCCAAATAAATTTAAAATGTCTCCAAAAATATTTTAAACTATTTTCCAACAATTTAAAAATGGGGATAAGTCATTTTATATCCTCTCCAATGAACTGCCATGTCTTGAAAAATGTTTAAAATATTTTAAAACTCCAGAAAAATGCGGAAACAGCATGAGATGCATATAATGATCTATTAACATCCGAATTTAGAAAATTCGGATGTTACAGAATGTTATGGCATGCACAGTCATCTATGATGTCTTCTATGAATGCAAAGTAGATAAGGCATGAATTTATCTATGGAATGTTGCGACAATGTCCTGTGCCTGATGTGGTAACAGTTAAACAGATAATTAAAGTGCAAGTCGAGAGCACTAGATAAGGTTGAGTTAGTCCTACGATAACAGGGTAGATATTTTTTTTGACAAGATAACGTTAATTATTGATAAAAAATTGTTAAGATACTATGCATGTTTTTACATTTTTTATGTCATATAAGCACGTTTTATTGATATAAAATAGGAAGCTGCTTCAATTTTGTATTACGCACTTACCTTGCAGATTTCCATTACCTTTTATTTATGTACCTGCTATTGATCCTTACTCATTTGGTGTGCATATTCCAGTAATTATGCTTCTGTTTTTACTCATTATGTTTTGAAAAGCTACAAGTGAGAAAAACAATTGACAAGTGACTAGTGTCAAAACAGGAGCTTGGAATTAAATTAAACCCCTATTTGAATTAAAGTTCAAATAATTTGAATTTTAAAAATGTTCAAACTTTATAAGTGGCTAACCTATTATATTGTGAGGCCATATAAAAAGTTTCAGCATTTTATAAAATGCCTAGCTATTTTTTTAGCAAGGCACAACAAATAGCAGAAAATAAAACAGAAAGAAAAGAAAAAGGGCTTACCTGACATTCGGCCCAACTCATCCCCCAGCCAGCCCAGCCCGCCAGCTCCCTCTGTCGTCTTCCTCAAGAAGCTCGGTGTCGAGCCAGAGCGCGCCGTGGACGCCACCTCGACGCCAAGGGCCTTCCAGGCGACCCCGAGGCTTATCCTCTCGCCGTGGAGACCGCCTAGACGCCCAGATCCTTTTCCCCCTCCTCTGGTTCACTCTCCTCCTCTCTCCCGCTCGTTTTCTTCGCCGCCCGAAGCTCACGCCGGAGCACGCCGCCGCACCAACGTAGCCATCGATGCCGAGAAGCCGAGCCACCGTGTCCAGAATCCCCGTCGCCCTCATCTTCGTCAAGCTGCCCGTTGAATCGAGCCCGGAAGCCCTGGAGACGCCGCCATCTTCACCGAGACGCCGCTGGCCGCCGTGGAGCTCGTCGCCGAATACGCCACCGTCCAGTCGTCTTCGATCGCGTCGTCTCCTCTGCTCGAACCAGGGTGAGTTGCGCCACATTTTTCCCCATCGCATGCTCCTCCCCGGGGCCCGTAGCCCTTTCCCGCCGTTCCACTGCCACGGCCGCCGCCTCGCCACCCGCCGTCGTCACCTCCAGCCACCCCGGTGACCCCTGCGTAGTGCACGTTATGCGGAAGAGCACGGGGAGCAGTTTGGTGCTCACCCCGTGCCCTCCCGTGGCCGAAATCGAACTCCGGCGAGCCACCGCCGTCTGTTGAGGCCACCGGCGACTAGCCGGAAAGATTAGTGCTAACCCCCCTCCTAATCACCCCTTGGGCCACTGACCAGTGGGCCCAGGCTGCCTAATTAAGCAAGTTTAATATAAACAGGAGCTAATTAAACCCCCCAGCCACTGACAGCCATGTCCCACCAGTCAGCCCCCCCCCCTGACGTCACAATGACATTAGGCTGACGCAATAATTGGTTAAATCAATTTATTTAATTCAGAAAAAGGCAAAAAAAGGTTTAAACTTTGAAAATTCATAACTAATTCATACTAACTCCAAATTGGACAAATAATATATGTAAAATTATCAGAAAAGTGCAAGGATTCTGAATATGGACTTTTTTTCATGTTTGACCAATTGAAATTGGGTGAACAGAGACAAATGTGCATGTGGAGTTCATTTGAAATCAAAATTGGAGTGAATTTGCAAATGACTTTGCATTCCACTTCTTTTAAATGGAATTGTACCCACATTGCGACCATGAACATCACCATTGCAATATTATTCATGTGATTGTGCATTGTACTTTATTTTGATCCTATGATTGTCATGTTGCTAATAGAAGTGGAACCGGAACCGGAGGCCACCCCCTTCGTTGAAGACACTATGTTTGAACCTCGTCAACAAGGCAAGCAAACCCCCATTGATCATGTCGATAAAAACCCATTTCCCTCTCAGTCTCGCTTATGCATGAAATAGGATGATCACCTTGTTATCGATTCTACCGCATAGTTGAACCCATATCCTTTGCATGACCTATCATCTTGTCAGAGTAGTAAGCAAACCACAATCCTAGCTAACATAGGAGTTGATTGATATCATGTGGCCCCTGCAACTGTTAAAGCTTATTGCATGCTTAGAGATTACAATGAGGATACTTTGATCTGTGAGTCGGGATGGTAGCAATCATGTTGAAGAAGGTGAAACTGTTTTGGTGAATCCACCCTAGTACAAGGTGAACGATGATAGGTTGTGTAGGAGTACACAGTGGGTTGTATCGTTGAACACCGCCTTAAGCCCGAGTTCTTGTGTGGTGATCCAAGACGAAGAGTACTACCACATGTTGGGCACATGGACCCCCGCTCAACCTACTAACTCACCCCTTCTCAGTTCAATGAGTTGCAGTAGTTCGAAGTTCTGGTAGATCTATGGCACGGTCTGTGAAGTGGAAGAATGGCTATTCAGGCCGGCTTGGGACCCTGCACACATCTTCTGGGATCACATCGGTAAACCGGTCGGGTTCACGATGTGGAATCCAGCCCAGATAGGCGTCTCCATTGGACTTGAGTTGGCTGTGAGGTAAAAGTTGTGGAGATTATCCTCGCCGAGACCCGCTTGAATGGTGTCGAGGCCAAGGCGGTAACTGATAGTTTCATGTGTGTAGCAGTACACCCCTGCAGGGTTAATAAACTATTCGAATAGCCGCGTCCGTGGTAAGGGACTACTTGGAAAGATTTTCTCGATTATTAGACAACTTCAATGGATACTTATAAAACTTGCCAAGATAAGTGTGAGTGTTATGGCGTGCTTTCTCGTGGGAAGTCGAGGAAGGCACCATAGTGGTGTAATTGGTTGGAGACATGTAGTGGACTCGTGTACGCTTCTTACCTAAAGTCTGGTACTCGTAGTTCAGGACTAGCCAAGTCAAAGCTAGCACCTCTGCTTATGAACCCCACCTCCCTTTACCTTGATACATGTGCATGAGTAGTATAGTTCCTACGTAAGTCTTGCTGAGTACGACTTTGTTCTCACGTTTTCTTATTCTATGTTTTAGATGAACCCACCGACCCCGAAGGTGGATTCTTCCTGGGGCTCGACGACTGAAGCCAAGCTAGTGTAGTCCCAGTCAGACGATTGGTCCCTCGTGGAAGGGCTTGTTTATAAATAAGGCTTCTCTAAGCCATTTGTCAAACTTGTCTGTACTCAGAGCTACTTTGCTTCCGCATGTTTGATGTAATGTTGGATCACAGACTTGTGATCTCTGTGTGCACTCTGTAAGAGTTATCAATAAAGTTGTAAACTTTGTAGAGAATTGCAATGATACCTGCTGTTCATACTAGACATGTGTGTTGCGTGTATGATTATGACATGCATGTCTTAGTATGGGTTTTCGAGACCTTAGTTGTGATCTGGCTGGCGGTCTTTTATACACCAAGTGGCCCTTAGATGTGCGCAGCTTGGGGCATCGCGATGCGATTGCTCGTGACTTTGTCACGTGCACACTTTCTTGTATGATCGAGCCCGCCCTAGACCCCGACTAAGTGATCGGGCTGGAGTAAGTCTATGTAAGGGTTATAATACAATCGATAGTATGGTTGAGGCGACTTGTCTATGAGTATGGGAGTTCACCACCCATATCGTTTAGACTTGTGTGCGGACGAGGAGGACCCATCTCAGTTGATCATCCGGCCTGGATGGGATGCCCCTCACGTTCGAGGCTTTCCGAGAGTGTTCTGTGCTTGGCCTTGTATGCTTAGACAAGTGGGTACGGCTCTCGGCTCTCCATATGATTGTGTTGTAACGGGACTTGCATACGCTATCCCCGGGTCCCGACAGACTTGGTATCAGAGCAGGACTGACGGTAGGATTATCAGCCTTGGTCGGAGTTGAGTCTAGCCTTCTATAGTTATATAGTTACTCTGGGTATATAAGGCAACAACGTAAGGCTTTTTTTTCTCCTTACCTTCATCGTTCTGAGTTCTGAGTCACCCTCATCTTTTCTACGGGAAGATAGGACTAGGCTCATCTATGTCTTACTAGAACATCTCGTTGTTTGCTTCCTTGTAGCCGTAGGAAAGTTGTGTTCGGTTGTCTAGAGTCGTTGTGCCTTCAGTTTTGGACTTCCTAGTATAATTGTTATTCCAATGTTTTGAGAATTTCAATTTCTCTTGCAATTACAGACGTTATGCTGTCCGAGTCGTTCCAGTTATCTGCATAATCTGATGCATTTGCAAAATCATTCAACTCTTTTTGACATTGATCTTATCCTTCAGGATGTCTCAAGGAACCCGTGGCCACCTTGGTCGTGCCCAAGCTCGTGGGGATGATCCGGAGGAAAGCAATCTTCCACCGTCACCCACGATGGCTCAAGTTCTTATGGAGGTTGAAAGAAACCGAAGGGACTCTCATGAGTTGTTGGGGGTCATTGCTCGGAACACTGCCCAGCAGCGGAATGAGCTTGTGTCGTTGAATGACTTCATCTAGCTTCATCCCCCAGTTTTCAGCTATTCCACTGAGCCCCTTGACGCCGATGACTGGCTTCGCAGCATCAAGAGAAAGCTCCATTCGGTACATGTTTCAGATTGTGACAGAGTCAACTATGCCACCTACCACCTCGAGGGTGCAACTAGCTCTTGGTGGGAGAACTTTCTGAACATGCGTCCAGCTAGACAGTTGACTTCGTGGAATGAGTTCTATGACGCTTTTCGCGAGCATCACATTCCTAAGGGACTCATGGACCGCAAGAGAGAGGAGTTCTGCAATCTCACCCAAGGAAGAAGGTCCGTTGATGAGTTTAGTCGGGAGTTCAATCGTCTTACCCGCTATGCTCCTGAGGAGGTCTCCACCAACTCCAAGAAGCAAGAGAGGTTCCGCAAGGGACTCAATTCTGGACTTCGTCGCGAGCTCAATCTTCATGACTTCGCCACATTACAGATCCTTGTCAACAAGGCCATCAAGGCGGAGGATATGATCACTCCCGAGGATTCCCGCAAGCACCCTAGAGACGATGGTTCATCCAGTTCAGGCCCTCAGAAGCGCAAGATCTGGATCCCCAATAGCATGTTCCGCCAGAACAACCCACCGAGGCCATCCTTTGTGGCGCCTCGTCCACCAGCTCTGTTCCATCCAGCTCCACCTAACAACCCAACTCCCCGCACTTTCTTTGGATCCTGCTTCAGATGTGGCCAGCCTGGTCACTATTCTCGTGAGTGCCCCATAAATCAGAATGCTCCACCTCATGCCAAAGGGAACCCCAATGTTCGTGCCAAGCCACCCCCCGAAGGTCTCCACCACCAAGCCAGCTTCTTCCACAAACCTTGGAAGTGTGAACCAAATCTCCGCTGAGGAGACTAATGGTACTTCTGACGTCATTCTTGGTACGCTCCCAGTCAATTATGTTCCTACCTCCGTCCTTTTCGATCCAGGAGCATCTCACTCATTCATGTCGGAGATTTATGCACTTCGGCATGAGATATCCTTTGAAGAAATGTTCACACCAATGATTATTCAAACTCCTGGTTCCAAGTGGAAAACTAATAGCGTAAGCCATGGTAATCAAATTGCAATTGAGGGTTTAGTATTCCTTGCTTCACTCATAACCCTCAAGTCTTCAGACATTGATGTCATCCTTGGTATGGATTGGTTATCAAGACAAAATGCTTTTCTTGATTGCAAAGCCAAGTCCGTTAGGCTTAGACATCCTTCAGGCCAGACAATAGATTACACCTCACCGAGAACGAGAACCCAGATGCATTTTTTGAATGCGCTTCCCCTTCCCGACCTTGAAGATATTCCGGTGGTTCGTGACTTCCAGGATGTCTTTCCTGAAGAGCTGCCGGGAATGCCACCCGACAGATGTGTAGAGTTCATAGTGGATCTTATGCCAGGAAACGCCCCAATTTCCAGACGCCCATACAAAATGGCCCCACGTGAGTTAGCTGAGCTTAAAATTGAACTTAATCTTTGTTGGCAAAAGGCTTCATCCGCCCTAGCTCATCGCCATGGGGTTGCCCCGTTCTGTTTGTAACGAAGAAAGATGGAACAGAAAGGATGTGCGTAGACTATCACCCGCTAAATCTAGCGACGATAAAGAACAAGTACCCACTACCCAGGATCAATGATCTTTATGATCAACTTGCTGGATCATCTATCTTCTCCAAGATGCATTTTAGATTAGGCTATCATCAAATCAAAATTTGAAACGAGGACATTCCAAAAACGGCCTTCACTACTCGTTATGGCCTTTACGAGTACACCGTCATGTCCTTCGGTTTAACTAATGCCCCCGCCACTTTCTCGCGCATGATGAATTCGATCTTCATGGAGTACTTGGATAAATTTGTTGTAGTTTATCTTGATGACATTATCATCTACTCGAAGAACGAAGAAGAACATGCCGAACATCTCAGGCTAGTATTGATGAAACTTCGAGAGCACCGCCTTTATGCCAAGTTCTCCAAGTGCGAATTTTTGCTACCAGAAGTGACCTACTTAGGCCATGTGATTTCTGCAAAAGGCATTGCTGTGAATCCCGAGAGAGTTCAGGCCGTCCTTGACTGGACTCCACCTGAATCGGCTAAGCAAGTTAGGAGTTTTCTTGGCTTAGCAAGCTATTGCCGCCGCTTCGTCGAGAACTTTTCCAAAGTTTCAAAGCCTCTAACTGAACTCCTCAAGAAAGATAAGAAATTTGAATGGACTCCCAAGTGCGAGGAAAGCTTTCGAGAGTTGAAAATAAGATTGACTTCTGCACCCGTACTTGCGCCTCCAGACACCAAAAAGGATTTCGAGATCTTTTGTGACGCCTCACGGCAAGGGTTAGGATGCATACTTATGCAAGATAGACATGTGGTAGCTTATGCTTCACGCTAGTTGCGTCCACATCAAGAGAACTATCCTACCCATGATCTTGAACTCGCTGTCATAGTTCATTCCCTGACAACTTGGCGACATTACCTCCTTGGTAATCGTTGTGAGATCTATTCCGACCACCAAAGCCTCAAATATATATTCACCCAGCCAGATCTTAATCTCAGGCAAAGACGCTGGATAGAGTTGATAAAAGATTATGACTTAGGAATTTCTTACACCCCAGGCAAAGCCAATGTCATGGCTGATGCACTAAGTCGTAAGTCGTATTGTAACAACCTCATGTTACAACAGTATCAACTAGTTCTTCATGAGGAATTTCGAAAACTCAATCTTGAGATTGTTCCTCATGGCTCTCTTACTACCTTGGTGGCGAAACCAACCCTTGAGGATAAAATCATAGCCGCCGGGAAACGTGATAGTGGTATTCGAGAGATCAAGAAGAACATTGCTAGCAGAGCTGCTAAATGTTTCTCCATAAATGATCAAGGTGTTGTTTTCTTTGGCACTCGATTGGTTGTACCACGAAAACACAATCTTAGGAGGCTAATTCTTAAGGAAGCTCATGACACTCCCCTTTCGATTCATCCTGGTAGCACAAAGATGTACCGAGACCTACGCCAGAGATTTTGGTGGACTAGGATGAAGCGACAAATTGCTCAGTTCATTGCTGAATGTGATGTTTGTCGTCGCATTAAGGCAGAACACCTAAGACCTGCTGGTACTCTTCGACCTTTGCCTATTCCCGAGTGGAAATGGGACAAAGTCGGTATGGATTTCATCACTGGCTTTCCAAAAACCCAGAAAGGAAATGATGCCATCTTCGTTGTCGTTGATAGACTTTCAAAGTTGCTCGCTTCCTTCCAGTTCGCGAGTCTATAACTGCTAGCCAGTTAGCGGACTTGTATGTCTCTAGAATTGTGTCTCTTCATGGTGTTCCTTTGGAAATCAATTTTGATCGTGGTAGCCATTTCACCTCTAGATTTTGGGGAAGCTTTCAGAATGCTATGGGAACTCATCTCTCCTTTAGTACAGCTTTCCATCCTCAGTCTAGCGGTCAAGTTGAAAGGGTTAACCAAATTCTTGAAGACATGCTCAGATCTTGTGTTATCTCATTCGGAAAGAATTGGGAGAAGTCTCTTCCATTCGCCGAATTTGCTTATAACAATAGTTTCCAATCTAGTCTGAACAAGGCTCCTTTTGAACTCCTCTATGGATGAAAATGTCGAACACCCATAAACTGGTCAGAAACCGGTGAAAGACAATTCTTTGGACCGGATATGATCATGGAAGCAGAAGAGCAAGTTCGCATTGTTCGTGATCAATTGAAAGCAGCCCAGTCTCGTCAGAAAAGCTACTATGATCGTCATCATAGGCAAGAAAGCTACAATCTGGATGAGAAGGCTTACCTTCGGGTTACTCCTCTAAAGGGAACCCAACGCTTCGGTATCAGAGGCAAGTTGGCCCTACGTTATATTGGACCTTTCCGCATTCTTGCTAAACGTGGAGAAGTTGTCTACCACCTTGAACTACTGTAACAGCCCAGATTTCACAAAAATAAAAAATTTGTTTTCGGTGTAAATTGTTTGATTGTCTGATTTGTTTGTTTGCATCCCCGATTTATCGATCGGCGATTATTCCCCCCCCCCTCTTATCTCGTACCGGACGGAGACCGACCCTTTCCACCCTGACACTTGACCTTTGCGACACCGGGATTCACCCGAGCACCGTCGCAACCGGCACAGTACCAGCCATCGCCATCGAAACGAAAACCCCGTTTATTTAATAAATGGATTATTTTATTGGGGCGCCGAAAAATGTTGTTGGAATTTCACCACAGTGAGGTGCGATCGACGGGCTCGACGCGCTGAGCGCGTAGGTCGAAGTTTCGTCCGAATCGGAGTCCGTACGGAGTCTCGGCGGTCATGAACGCGATCACCGGACACGCGAGAGGGGTACCGAGGGCGTTTGCGTCATCTAGCCAGCGAACCAGCCCTATATAAAGACCACCAGCCTCCCACAACACAATTAGGGTTTACCCTAATGGAAAATTGCAGCCACCCCCTCATTTTCCCCTCCAAATTCTGCCCCAAGTCCGCCAATTCGCGAAACCCTAGCCTTCTCGAGATCTGAGCCGTCAGATTTGAGATCCAACCGCTCAGATCCGGCCACGCCGCCCCCAACCTAGCAGCCACATCCTCCTAGCCCATTCCGGGCCCCGCCGGGCCGAGCGCCGCCGTCGTCGGCCTGCCCGAGCCCATCTGGCCAGCCGCCGCCACCCGTGGAGGCCGCCTGCCGCGCCGTCGCCTCCTCCCGCCGGCACCACTGCTCCGGCGACCGGCCGCACTCCGGCGAGCCCAGCCGCCGCGGCCATCCCTTCCTCCTCATCCTCGTCGCCTCCCTCTCCTCTCCACCCCCGCGCTCTCACCTCACCTCTCTGTTTCTTCCCGCAGGCCTCCATTGGAGCCGCCCGTGGAGCTCGCGGTCGCCCGGGCTTGAAGCGCCGCCGCGCCGGCCAACGGAGTCGCACCGCCCCGGGATCCGTGCTGGAGTTCCCCCCGCTCTGCCGCTTAGCACCCCTGCCCCGTTCCAGCCTCGCCGGAGGCCTCCTGCAGCGCCGCAGGCCGCCATCCCGATCCAGCGCTCGGGAACGGGAGGTCCCGATCCAGCAAGCTCGGTTGGGCCTCTCCAGCAACGTGGGTCGCGCGCCCCACGGCCCAGCCTGGCCGCCTTGGCCCAGGCACCACAAGGCCCAGCCGGCCTCCCAGTCCCCGCCTCATGGGCCGTCCCATGGTGAGAGCCAGCCCGGCGCCCCCCCCCCTTTTTTCGTCTGTTTTTTTTTTCTGTCTCTGAATTTTTTCTAAGTTTGTTAAATTGTGCTGCTGTGATCAGTTTTGCGATGTAGTTTACGAGCAATCCGTAGCCCGGATCGCGTTGCGCCCAAAAGACCAATTGTTTAGAATTGCGTGCTCTATCTTTCATCTTTTGTGAGTTAATTTTTTTGAGGTTGTTTAGATATAGTTATTGCTGTTCAAACAGGGCTACCCGTCGTTAACTGCTGCTAAGTTGCTGTAACTGTTATTTTATTGCAACTTCGGGTGACGATTGCTTCGCAGCCGTTCATCGGAATTGATTGATTCCTTTTGCGTCCTGTTAAGCATTGTTTCTAATTAAGTTCCATGCATTCACATGCCATATTTTCTTGCTGCATGTTGATTCAATCTTCTACCAAAGTAGCTACCCTGCTGTTAGTGTGTTGTTGTTTATATTTTGTTGCAACTTCGGTCGACGAGTGTGTCGCGACCGTTTATCAGAATTGAGTGATTCCAATTGCATATTGTTAAGCATCATGTCTGCTTCCGATATATGTATTGCATTGTCATGATATGCTTGCTGGTCATATAGTTGTTGAGCTCCAAAGTTGCTATTCTGCTGTTTTTGACAGCCACCTCTGTTTTTCTCTAAGTCTGTAACGTTCCGATGCCATGTTGTTTGCTTAATATCTTTTGATCTATGATGCCTTTTTGCATGATTATTTTTTCCATGCCTTACCTGTCATGTCCACTTTAATTGTATATCATTTGTGAGCATGTTTCCATTCATTATGTTGTTTATGCAATGCTCTAAAGTGTGCTTCCCGATGTTGGCAGATTGTGCCCGTAACTTGTGTTGCTTGTATCTTTTTAACCGTAACTCCGTTTGGGGTGTTCTTTATATGTAACTTGACTAGTTTTTAATGTACTTTGTGTTTATGCTATTGTTTGTTGTTTTTAACCAACCTAAAATATTGTTTAGGACAGAACAGTACCAAATGTTTTAATCATTTTGCGGCACTTAGTGTTATGCCATGTTTAGGTTGTGCCTCACTTAAATTGACTAGCATAGATACTTTCCTTTATGCTTCACCTCTTGACAGGTTTGTGTGCTATGCCATGCTTGCTTGATTTTCCATGTTAACAACCTTTGTTGATCACCTGTAGCTAAACAACTTGAACCCTTCTAAACGTGCGGTATCGTCGTGTGTGACGAGTACTCCACTTAACCTGTTAGTAACCGCTCTTGACGGTAGGTGCGATGTCTCGTGTTGCCTTCTTGTTTGTGATTTCTCGTGTTTGCCTCGTAGTAATAGATGCTTGCTCGTTGATTGCTTTCCAGTGTTTATCTTCTTGTGTGCTTCCGCGGGTACCTTCGGAGACGATGCGAGCTTGCGATCTACTACACCTTCGGAACCCGGCTTAACAACAGGCAAGGACTATGCATTACTTATGATCCATTCTATTTCAACCAGCAGTTTGCATGCTAGTCTAGGTTAGGTTCGATGTTGTGACGCCCCCAAAATCAGACTGTGTACAGTAATCATACACACAGGGTACACGACTGAGATTAGGGTGCCACGGTGATAATATCACAGCACAACACTAAACACAAAAGGATAAACAAATATGCTACAATAGAGGGGGTTACGCGGACCCGAATACATAAGTCATACAAGCCATAATATCTGAGTACAGACATAGTTAGTCAAGTTTTGCCTTAAGAAGGCTACCACAAATCACATCAGAGATACAGATCGAAAAGGCGAGGCCTCCTGCCTGGGATCCACCGAACTACTCCTGGTCGACGGGGAACTCGACGTCGTAGTAGGCGCCTCCGGGGTACTCCTGCTCTTGGGCTCCAACGTCGGCTGCAGCGGCCGATCAGGCAAAACAGTAAAGGAAATAAAACAGGTGAGTATCTAGTATACCCGCGAGTCTTACGTCCGCTACTAAGCATTATGCATTGTATCAACGGAAAGAAGAGGTTGTATATAGTGGACTGAAAGACAGAAATCCAGAGCAAGGGTAAGAAGCTAGTCCTAACGAAGACTAGCATCTTCCGACGATGTCTTGCAGCATGAGGTAAGAATCAGCCAACAGTTTATATAAAGCATAAAGTAACAATGCAGCAGAAGTTGTTGCAGCATTGTATAATAATAAGTTGTAATAATTAGCAATGCCTCCGAGTTCACCTCCTCGACATCCCCGCGAGGAAGAGTACCCGGAACCATATAGTTTAATAATAATTAGTTTATAGTGGTAAGATCCAGCTTCAGCATAAAGCGTCCTGTTACCGTGGACACGGCTATTCGAATAGATTAATCTTCCCTGCAGGGGTGCACTTGTGTTACGCTACACGCACGGATCTCCAGGGTGGCGGGAACCTTGTTAGGGAACGCTCCACCGAGGCTATCCGACACTTCATAGCCCATCTTTCAAACTCAACAGAGAGGTCATCCGCCGGTCTAAATCCTAAGTACGCCGAGCCTTGGACCCCAACCCGAACGTACTCCTGCACGGTGCGTGACTGGCCGGTGAAGTTAAAGCAAATCCAAATGATACACCACCGCGCGAGAAAATAAGACCACACCACTTCCCGGCAATCAGCCTGCAGTACTGCTGACGTCTGAAGAGTCCTCGGACGACACTACGAAGCAGAGGAGCCCATAACTCGTAATTCCCACGGGTAGGTAGTGTGTACATGGCATATAGCCAACTCAAGACATTCACTGAACCATTTAGCATTTTAATTAACCTGCGTGACAACCGTTATCGTTGCCTCGACTTAACTGACCCGCGGACAACGACAACAGCCAGGACCACCAGTACATCGGTGCCTGCCCCGTCGTCCCACCAAGTCACTGCGGTTACCAACAATGTGAACCGTCTCCTTACCTTGTCTCGCGTGTGCTCCTGGAGGAGCTCGACTTTCGTGGTTTGGTAACTCTCGCGGCCAACGATCAGGGGCCAAGCACACCGGTACACTGATCGTTCCCTCCCTGTCGTCCCGTCGCAATACCTCTCGCGGGCACCGTTGGGTCGCCCGACTTCTTACCTTTAAGGACACCAGTTGGTTCGAGTCCCTACCGTTAAGTGAAACCAGGAGGAATCACCCTCGATGGTACACTTAAAGAGGTTTGACAGAGACATCAGCGGAATGAACTAAAGAGGTAAACCTCATATCATCCCGGTGATGCTACGCTACTGAGCCGACGAGAGTGAAATACGAGTCCATTCCACTCGTAAGCCAAACTCGAAGCAACTCGGCAGAGTCTCGCCGTTGTAGGTTCCCTAGGGTGTCTGCATTGATCCGTACCTGTTTCAGTTGTAATATATCGTTCCCGCGATCACTCCCAGAGTGATCACAACCCGCTATCTAATCCTAGCTAACAATGCGCAAGGTTTACTGCTGAATAATGCATAAGTAATATTAGGCAGCATATGATTAAAGGAAGGTACATCAAGGGGCGACAAAAACAGGCTATGCAATTGAATAGGATTGTAATCGTAGCAGCAGCAGTAACAATGCCTAGTGCAAGAAATGTACGGAAAGATAGGCGATATCTGGGGAAAAGAATGGCTCTGCTTGCCTGGTAGCTCGACAGTAGCGGTACGGTCGTCGACGAAGTAGTCGTACTCGGCATCGATGTAGTCGACGGCAGCAGCGGGGTCTACCGGAGATTAAGGGGGGAAGAAACAATAAATACACAACAATAATAGCAATACAAATCCAAGACATAACAGATGAATTGTAAAAGGGGTTCTAACGCAGTGCAATGCACATTGCTCGGAACGGAAATTCATCTGAGGATGAACTACCAGCTCCGGGTGATTACCGGACAGGGTGTACGGAGGGGGAAGGATCAAGCCGGAGGTGTCGTGGACATCCGACACCTGTGTGGGTGGTGTATCCGGGTTAGTTGATCTATTCCGAACAACTTTCGTGTTCGAAATAAATTCATCCGGGTACTCTAACAGTACCGGACAATTTATCGGACAATCGGTCCGGAGGGGGACGGTTCGATGTTCGGCATGTTAGAGGGGTGTGGTGGTAGTAGGAGTAATGTATTCGTAATCGTGGATCTGTTCTGAGTAACTTTCGTATACAAAAGTTTTTCATCCGGACAACGTATATCCGTACCGGGAATTATCGACAGACGGTCCAAAGGGGGGGAATGTCGATGTTCGGTACGTTAGAGGGGGGTGGTAGACATATGGATAGCGTATTCGTATTCGTTATATTTTTCTGATCAATTTTTATGTATAAAGTTTTTGAATCTGAGTTACGGTTTAAAAGATATTGAATTTCAAAGTTTTAATCAATTTAAATCAATTTCTGGAATTTATTTATTATTAAAATAGAACATTATCCAAAACAGTGCTGACATGTGGGCTCCACATGTCAGCCTCTGTTTATTAATGAATCTTTTACTTAAATTAAAATAGGCACTGGGCCCACATGTCATAGGCTCGTTTTAACAATTACATATTAATTAAACTAAAATTCCAGTGGGGCCCAACAGTCATACTCACAGAGGCATAATTAACAGTTTAATTATTTTATTAAAGCCCAGGGCCCACTAGTCAGTGAGACTAACCTAACTAACAGTTATATAACTAATAACTAGTTAGGGCCCCACATGTCATATGCTATTAGGTGTGGGTGTTTAGATTAACCGAGGGGTTAACCCACGGTTAGCCCAACCGTGCTCGCCGGAGACTGGACGACGGCGAGGCAGTCCGGCCAGGGGAGGGGGGCACGGCGGCGGGACGCGGCGCGCAACGAGCACACGCGCATGGGCGGCCAGAGGAAAACGCGAGGCCGCGGCCAAGCCCAGCGGCACAGCAGAAATGGCGGGAAGCACCACGGGATCGTGCTCCCGGCCATGGAGAGCCGCGGGTGCCGGGGCATCTATGGCGAGGAAGCAGTGAAGGGAGGGGAGGATTGGGGGGAGGATGCTCACGAGGAGGCAACAGGGGGGGCAGTGGGCTCGACGATTTCGTTGCAGCGCAGGCCCGGGGCGGACGACGAGGTGCAGTGGCGTCGGTCTTCGGAAGGGGACGAGGCGATGGAGGCGGTGAGGGGGCGTCCCGACCCTGCTTGGATATGGAACCGTCATGGAGGAGCGTGGTGGTCCAGTGGGTGCAGTGGAAGGGCGTGAGGAGCTCCGGGACAGCGCGGCGGCAAGGCCATGGCGACGGCGGCGACAGAGGCGCAGGTCTCCTTCTCTCCAGATCGGGGGGAAGAGCAGAGGGAGGGGGAGAGGTAGGGGAGGGAAGGGGGCCTTCGGCCTTATCTACACCGAGGGAGAGGGGAGCAGGTAGGGCAGGGAGCAGGTGAGGGGGGCGGTGTGGCCACGGCATGGCCATGGTGGCCATGGCCCTGTGCGCGTACGGGGTGGGGGGGCAGGTGGGGAACAGGGGAGAGGGAAGAGAGGGAGGGGGCTGGGCCTGGTGGGCTGTTGCCCCAGGCGTTAGATTAGGTTTTTCCATTTTCTTTTATTTATCTTTTATTTATTCTTTTATGTTTCTATTTTATTTGTTCAACAAATGGTTTTTGTTACATATGAGACTTGCTCCATAATTTCATTTGCAATTTAACATACTGCTATAAAGAGTTTGGGACTCCTATAAAATCATTTGCATTTTTGTTATATTTAAAATGGATTAAATGCCACTGATTTGACACTGTTTTTATTTGTTTAACATGTTAAACATGGTAATAAAATCCCATTCCATTTGTAATAAAGCCTACTGATTTTTAGGCATTTTATAAAATTGGTTCACCAATTTTTAGTACATTTAAAATTTGCACTTGTTTATTTTATTCCATGGCAATTTATTAATTCCTAACTAGTGTTTTATTTTAAATATTATTCCTATACCATTTTGATAAAACCCTAAACACTTAAGGTGACCTACTGATTATTTGCAACTATTAAAAGTGGTTGCATTACTTAGGGTTTACTATAACTTTCATCTCCATTTTGAAATCAATAGAAATTTTGATAACCCAACATTGGTTCCATAATCATCATGGCCTTGGGATCATTCAAATGACAAGGGGGATTTGGCTTAACCATGATCGCGGTGATGGACATGCATCCACAAGTCTTGGAGAGAATTTATAATTTGAAAATTTTATCAGGGTGAGAATCTGACAGAGCCATGATCAAGGTGATCATGGCTTGATCATCAACAGTAATGAGCCTTAAATAGTGGAATCACTGTAGTGATTACTGTACGGGATCTGAGGGTGTTACAGATGTTTGGTCCTACCACATGTTTACAGCCTCTTTCAATCCGATACAGCCATGTCCCTTCCCAGCAAACCTTGTACTACTATGTTACTATTGCTCGTTGCTCAGCCCCTGCTTAGTATGCATGCTTAGGATGCTACGATGTTACCCTGTTACTCCTGGGTTTGGGATATCACATTATTATATTGTTGTTGACGATATGATTATTATAAATGTTGACTATATTCGACGAAGGATGGAAGGTCTAGGCTATCCCGCCCCAACGCTTTGTTCCATTCGAGTCACCTAGGACCCGAGTTCCGGGTATTGGTTTTGAGACTGAGCGTGCCTTACCGCGTGTGGGATGCTATGGGGTCCCCTCTTCTTACCTACCTAGCTTCAAACATTTCGAGTGGTGGCCTAAGCTGATTTATCATTTGAAACGTGTGTGTGACTGGTCCGCGGCCGGTAGATTTCCAAACAACTTGGGCCAGTGGAGACATGGTTTCTCTGTTGGTCCACCCGATCAGCTAGGACCCGGTTTCCCATGTGTGATTAACCGGCTATTCGACCTGCGTCATACGGAAGAGTCCGATCCGAGAGCGTGGCCGGCTTTTGGATTGGGTGTCGACTCCCCGGGGGCCACCCGGATTTGTTCGTTGTTAGCTAGAGGGACCCGTCGTTCCGGATCTCTTGGGACTAAATCATAAAATGGTTGCCTATCATGGGTAGCAACTGAGAGAGATGGGCGTGCGTGCGGAGCCTTGTAATGGGCAGTTGGTACACCCCTGCAGGGTTAAATCTTTTCGAGAAGCCGTGTCCACGGTTATGGACGACTTGAGACCTACTCCTTGTTCATAGACAACAACAACTGAGATAATCTTAATATAACTTGATCAATGTGTGAGTGCCTTGACTGCTTCTTCTTCGTCGGGATGCGAAGAGGAGGACAAGGATAGGATAGGTGTTATGATTGCGAAAGTAGTTGATAGCAAGACTTGTTGGAGGCGATTCCTCATTGAATGCTTGGCTTCTTATCTTACTCTCTAGATCGTTAGCCACTTCATAAATGCTAGTGCGGCAGCAACCTCACCACTTACCCCTTCCTTACCGTAAACTACTAGTTGTCCTAGAATGACGAGTGATGAAGTCCTTGCTGGGTCAGTTGACCACTACAGTTGGATGCTGAGTACTTCTGTACTCATGATACTACCCCCAAACTCTTTTCAGGGTTCTTGGTCGACGACAGGTTTGGTGATGGACGTTTCACGTGGAGACTCGACGACGACTAGTTAGGAGGATCCCGGCGGAGGGCCTGGACCCGTGTGGTTATGGGATCGATGTTTTTCTCTTTGCCACTACGCATTTGATTGTAGTCTGTACTCAGACATGTATCTTCCGCTGATGTATTGTATTAAGGCAGTTGTATGCCGATTGTATGAGATGTTGTATCCTGTATCTGTAATGTTGTGATATCATGTTGGAAATCCGGGATATATGACTTCTTCATATGTCGCGGTAGGACCGATATGTGCTTCGTCCCCGGATTTGGATGGAAACATCTAGATCTGGAACAGTACCGCATATCGGGCCTTACAACTACCCCCGCACCTTTCCCGAGTACATGATGTATTCCATGTGTCACAACTCAGGCGTTACTTCAAGGACCCCATCCGCGAAGTCGACCATGAAACGCTTGATCTCCAAGATGACCTTTCTTATCTAGAGTACCCCGTTCGTATTCTTGATTCCGCAGAGCGTGTCACTCGCCGTCAGAAGATCAAGTTTCTAAAAGTGCAATGGTAACACCACTTTGAGAAAGAAGCCACGTGGGAAAGATAAGACCGTCTCAGTGCCGAGTACCCCACCTTCCTCCCGTAGAATTCTGAATCTCGGGACAAGATTCTTTTGAGCGGGGGCGAGTTGTCACAACCCTCTGTTACGCATGTGCTAGGGTTTAGCATCAACTTGCATTCATGTGAAAATCTTCAAAAGAAATTGAAATGGGAGAAGAAACCCCCCCCCCCAAGTTGAATTTAATTCAAATGGCCAGAAATAAAGTTGCTCCAAAAATTCTTGTTTGACTTTGTAAAACTCACATAAATGAGTGTGATCACATATAAAGTGATGTGGTAGCATTCCCATGCTCATATATATTTCAAAATTCAAAACAGGAGCTTGGAATTAAATTAAACCCCTATTTGAATTAAAGTTCAAATAATTTGAATTTTAAAAATGTTCAAACTTTATAAGTGGCTAACCTATTATATTGTGAGGCCATATAAAAAGTTTCAGCATTTTATAAAATGCCTAGGTATTTTTTTAGCAAGGCACAACAAATAGCAGAAAATAAAACAGAAAGAAAAGAAAAAGGGCTTACCTGGCATTCGGCCAGACTCATCCCCCAGCCAACCCAGCCCGCCAGCTCCCTCTGTCGTCTTCCTGAAGCAGCTCGGTGTCGAGCCAGGGCGCGCCGTGGACGCCACCTCGACGTCGAGGGCCTTCCAGGCGATCCCGAGGCTTATCCTCTCGCCGTTGAGACCGCCTAGACGCCATGATCCTTTTCCCCCTCCTCTGGTTCACTCTCCTCCTCTCTCCCGCTCGTTTTCTTCGCCGCCCGAAGCTTACACCGGAGCATGCCGCCGCACCAGCGATCGACGCCGAGAAGCCGAGCCACCGTGTCCAGAATCCCCGTCGCCCTCGTCTTTGTCAAGCTGCCCGTTGAATCGAGCCCGGAAGCCCTAGAGATGCCGCCATCTTCACTGAGACGCCGCTGGCCGCCGCGGAGCTCGTCGTCGAATACGTCGTCGTCCAGTCGTCTCCGATCGCGCCGTCTCCTCTGCTCGAACCAAGGTGAGCTGCGCCACGTTTTTCCCCCATCGCATGCTCCTCCCCGGGGCCCGTAGCCCATTCCCGCCGTTCCACTGCCACGGCCGCCGCCTCGCCACCCGCCGTCGTCGCCTCCAGCCACCCCGGTGACCCCTGCGTAGTGCACATGATGCGGAAGAACACGGGGAGCAGTTTGGTGCTCGCCCCGTGCCCTCCCGTGGACGAAATCGAACTCCGGCGAGCCACCGCCGTCTGTTGAGGCCACCGGCGACTAGCCGGAGAGATTAGTGCTAACCCACCCTCCTAATCACCCCCTGGGCCACTGACTAGTGGGTCGAGGCTGCCTAATTAAGCAAGTTTAATATAAACAAGAGCTAATTAAACCCCCAAGCCACTAACAGCCCTGGCCCACCAGTCAGGCCCCCCTGACGTCACAGTGACTTCAGGCTGATGCAACAATTGGTTAAATCAATTTATTTAACTCAGAAAAAGGCAGAAAAAGGTTTAAACTTTGAAAATTCATAACTAATTCATACTAACTCCAAATTGGACAAATAATATATGTAAAATTATCAAAAAAATGCAAGGATTCTGAATATGGACTTTGTTTGCATGTTGGACCAATTTAAATTGGGTGAACAGAGACAAATGTGCATATGGAGTTCATTTGAAATCAAAATTGGAGTGAATTTGCAAATGACTTTGCATTCCACTTCTTTGAAATGGAATTGTACCCACATTGCAACCATGAACATCACCATTGCAATCTTATTCATGTGATTGTGCATTGTACTTTATTTTGATCCTATGATTGTCATGTTGCTAATAGAAGTGGAACCGGAACCGAAGGCCACCCCCTTCGTTGAAGACACTATGTTTGAACCTCGTCAGCAAGGCAAGCAAACCCCCATTGATCATGTCGATAAAAACCCATTTCCCTCTCAGACTCGCTTATGCATGAAATAGGATGATCACCTTGTTATCGATTCTACCGCATAGTTGAACCCATATCCTTTGCATGACCACAATCCTAGCTGACATAGGAGTTGATTGATATCATGTGGCCCCTGCAACTGTTAAAGCTTATTGCATGCTTAGAGTTTACAATGAGGATACTTTGATCTGTGAGTCGGGATGGTAGCAATCATGTTGAAGAAGGTGAAACTGTGTTGGTGAATCCACCCTAATACAAGGTGAACGATTTGAGGTTGTGTAGGAGTACACAGTGGGTTGTCTCGTTGAACACCGCCTTAAGCCCGAGTTCTTGTGTGGTGATCCAAGACGAAGAGTACTACCACATGATGGGCACATGGACCCCCGCTCAACCTACTAACTCACCCCTTCTCAGTTCAATGAGTCCAGTAGTTTAGAGTTCTAGTAGGTCTGTGGCACGGTCTGCGAAGTGGAAGAACGGCTATTCAGACCGGCTTGGGACCCTGCACACATCTTTGGGACCACATCGGTAAGCCGGCCGGGTTCACGATGTGGAATCCAGCCCAGATAGGCGTCTCCATTGGACTTGAGTTGGTTGTGAGGTAAAAATTGTGGAGATTATCCTCGCCGTCATCCGCTTGAATGGTGTCGAGGCCAAGACGGTAACTGATAGTTTCATGTGTGTAGCAGTACACCCCTGCAGGGTTAATAAACTATTCGAATAGCCGCGTACGCGGTAAGGGACTACTTGGAAAGATGTGCTCGATTATTAGACAACTTCAATGGATACTTATAAAACTTGCCAAGATAAGTGTGAGTGCTATGGCGTGCTTTCTCGTGGCAAGTCGAGGAAGGCACCATAGTGGTGTAATTGGTTGGAGACATGTAGTGGACTCGTGTACGCTTCTTACCTAAAGTCTGGTACCCATAGTTCAGGACTAGCCAAGTCAAATCTAGCACCTCTGCTTATGAACCCCACATCCCTTTACATTGATACATGTGCATGAGTAGTATAGTTCCTACGTAAGTCTTGCTGAGTACGACTTTGTACTCACGTTTGCTTATTCTATGTTTTAGATGAACCCACTGACCCCGAAGGTGGATTCTTCCTGGAGCTCGATGACTGAAGCCAAACTAGTGTAGTCCCAGTCAGACGACTGGTCCCTCGTGGAAGGGCTTGTTTATAAATAAGTCTTCTCTAATCCATTTGTTAAACTTGTCTGTACTCAGACCTACTTTGCTTCCGCATGTTTGATGTAATGTTGGAACACAGACTTGTGATCTCTGTGTGCACTCTGTAAGAGTTATCAATAAAGTTGTAAACTTTTTAGAGAATTGCAATGATACCTGCTGTTCATACTAGACATGTGTGATGCGTGTATGATTATGGCATGCATGTCTTAGTATGGGTTTTCGAGACCTTAGTTGTTATCTGGCTTGCGGTCTTTTATACACCAAGTGGACCTTAGATGTGCGCAGCTTGGGGCATCGCGATGCGATTGCTCATGAGTCTGTCACGTGCACACTTTGTTGTATGATCGAGCCCGCCCTAGACCCTGACTAAGTGATCGGGGTGGAGTAAGTCTATGTAAGGGTTATAATACAATCGATAGTATGGTTGAGGCGACTTGTCTATGAGTATGGGAGTTCACCACCCATATCATTTAGACTTGTGTGCGGATGATGAGGACCCATCTCAGTTGATCATCCGGCCTGGATGGGAGGCCCCTCATGTTCGATGCTTTTCGAGAGTGTTCTATGCTTGGCCTTGTATGCTTAGACAAGTGGGTACGGCTCTCGGCTCTCCATATGATTGTGTTGTAACGGGACTTTCATACGCTATCCCCGGGTCCCGATAGACTTGGTATCAGAGCAGGACTGACTGTAGGATTATCAGCCTTGGTCGGAGTTGAGTCTAGCCTTCTATATTTATATAGTTACTCTGGGTATATAAGGGAACAACGTAAGGCTTTTTTTTCTCCTTACCTTCATCGTTCTGAGTTCTGAGTCACCCTCATCTTTTCTACGGGAAGATAGGACTAGGCTCATCTATGTCTTACTAGAACATCTCGTTGTTTGCTTCCTTGTAGCCGTAGGAAAGTTGTGTTCGGTTGTCTAGAGTCGTTGTGCCTTCAGTTTTGGACTTCCTAGTATAATTTCTATTCCAATGTTTTGAGAATTTCAATTTCTCTTGCAATTACAGACGTTATGCTGTCCGAGTCATTCCAGTTATCTTCATAATCTGATGCATTTGCAAAATCATTCAACTCTGTTTGACATTGATCTTATCCTTCAGGATGTCTCAAGGAACCCGTGGCCACCTTGGTCGTGCCCAAGCTCGTGGGGATGATCCGGAGGAAAGAAATCTTCCACCGTCACCCACGATGGCTCAAGTTCTCATGGAGGTTGAAAGAAACCGAAGGTACTCTCATGAGTTGTTGGGGGTCATTGCTCGGAACACTGCCCAGCAGCGGAATGAGCTTGTGTCGTTGAATGACTTCGTCCAGCTTCATCCCCCAGTTTTCAGCTATTCCACTGAGCCCCTTGACGCCGATGACTGGCTTCGTAGCATCAAGAGAAAGCTCCATTCCGGACATGTTTCAGATGGTGACAGGGTAAACTATGCCACCTACTACCTCGAGGGTGCAGCTAGCTCTTGGTGGGAGAACTTTCTGAACATGTGTCCAGCTGGACAGTTGACTTCGTGGAATGAGTTTTCTGACGCTCTCGGTGGGAGAACTTTCTGAACATGCGTCCAGCTGGACAGTTGACTTCATGGAATGCGTCCAACTAGCTCTTAGAGCAGCCACCCGCCAATGGAGGAGGGAGCGGCGTATTTATAGTTGGCGATCCCGAGGTGCGAAATAACCAGATTGACCCGAAGTGACAGCTTGACACGTGTCCACAAGGGTTGGATTTTTCATTACGGCGCAACTTTACTTGTGGAACAAGTAAAGCTGACTCACGGACTTAGTTCTGCTTCAGAAGCCAAAGAACGAAGTCTTTGCTACTGAAGCTTAACTTAGTTCACATGAGATTTCTTCACTCTGGCTTCTCACTTGGTTTAGATTTGATCTGAGCATATTCTCAATAGCTGCGGTGTCCACAAACTAAAGACCCCTCTTGATAGTACGGTTTGTCCTATGACCCAAAGAACAGAAAAAGAACTACACAAAAACAACTAAGTCTTGCGCCGTCTTCTTCATTTCCTTCAATGAGTTGAGCTTCAGGACACCTTCATTTTTGGGGGGTCATCCTCCATGATTAAGCTTCGCTCAAGGGGTAATGCTTCTATAACTTGAGAACCTTCCCTGAAGCTTTATCACCTAGCTTGTCCTTCAGGAACCTATTCAACGGTTTACACTAAAAAACATTGTTAGTTCCTCTACTGTCTTGTCCAACAATATCCAAAACACACGGGGGCAAAACTTTGCTCTTACAATCTCCCCCTTTTTGGACTAGTGTTGACAAAATAGGCATCGATAAAAGATATTGGAGTTTTTGTGAAGTGAAGTGACAAACTCTAAGATATGAAGTTTTTGGCTCCCCCTGAATGCAAGCATCGAAGATTTATATAATCAAAGTTAATGCTTGATAGAAATTTCTTCGATGGAGAGCAAAACAAATATCTTAGCGAAGACAATTGCATTTAAAGATATATGTCCAGAAATGTGTGCAATTACTTCCAATGATCTGTGACTTAGAAAATAATAACCACATGCAAGAAAGAGGATACGGAGCAATACTTGCAAGCAAAGGGTTATTAAAACGTAAGTGTATCACAGGAGTAGCATAACCGCATGTAAACTTAAGTTACAACCCAATCGAAGAGAATGGAATGTTTGTTGCAACTTAAACCAAGTGAAGCAAAAGCAAATAGAAAAATCCCTTTCCCCGATGCAAATCTAACTGATCGATGCCCTCATTCTCCCCCTTTTTGTCAATGATTGGACAAAAGGTTGGGAAGAGGTTCGAGAGAACTACTGCTCGGCATCAGCACCCTTGGAGCTCGATGAAGCAGAGCTTGACGAAGACTCATCCGAAGAAGATTGATCGCCGGATGATTCTTCTTCCGACGCAGACGAAGGAAGAGCTTCGAGTCACGTCTGAGTGATGAGGTTGATGTCGAGATCGCTGTCGTTGAGGCCGTCGTCGTCCTTCGATGTGATGGAGTCATTTTCAGAGACGATGTCTAGCATGATGGGTTCTGGCTCGTTGACGAAGAGGACTTCATCAATCTTGTGCAAGGGAGGGATCTTTTGATTCTGGCGATCCACAGTATCATCACGGGAAAAGTTTCGCTGGAGGTGCTTATAGTCTTTGTAGATGCGATCTTTACAAAGGCCTTTAACAGAGTTGAACTTCCGGAGTCCCTTCCAGGATTGTCGTTTGAGTACACACAAATATTGATTGTTGTTGAGAGCAATGTTTCCAACGCGGTTGATTTCATCAGCAAGAAATTGCATTTGACGTTGATTGGCTTCAATGTAGTTTTCGAGCATTTGCTGCGGCCTAAGATTTACTTCAAAGTGGTGGCAGTCTTTCTGGAATTTCTTCGATATGTTGCGCTCATTGACTTCGTGGCGCACCCCAACATATGTGACAAAAATATCATTGGGCTTCCTCGGCAATTCCAAAGTGTCACGCACTGGGGAAGGAAAAGCTTCGGATGATGGCGAGCCACAAAGTCTTCATTCCTGCCATAGTCATAGACAACTTGCAGCCAAGGAGCATATGGCTTCAGTGTGAATGGCAATTCTGCTGCACGAACCAAATTCCGAAGGAAGCAGTCCTCGAAGTCAAATACGAGACCATGAGTGAGCTTCATAATTGCATGTCTTGTCTCTGGATAAATACTTGATTCTTCTGAAGCAGTACTCAATGGAATCAATGAGTTGGACAAGTGATACGTCCCAAACGTATCTATAATTTATGCGTGCTCCATGCATGTTTTGTGTGACTTTGCCATGATTTTCTTGAACTTTCATACACTTAGGAGCATATTTGGACTAATCTATTAACCCAGTGCACCCAGCTGCCAGTTGCTGTTTTTGTATTTCAGGTTTTCCGGCCATTAAAAGTGCTCCAAAAAATCCGGAAAAATCAGATAAAAAATCAGCGACCTGAAGCTTCCGGAATCACAAAGGTAGCGGAGGGGGGCCACCACCAGGAGACCAGGAGGGTCCCTGGCGCGGCCCCACCCTAGGCCGCGCCAGGAGGCCTCCTGGCTGCCTGGTGGGTCCCCTCGACACCCCCATCCGCCTATATTTAGCCCTTGGGGTGGAAACCCCTAATATCGATCTCTTTTCCACGAACTTGCCTCTGTACCGCCGCCGTCGCCGATTCAAGATCTGGGCTGCCTGGAGAAGCTGCCCCGGCACCCTGCCGGGAGGAGGAACCCCCTCCGAGAGACCATCCATAGCCATGGACGGCTCCCAGATGTGTCGTGAGTAGTCCCCCTTGGACAATGGGTCCGTGACCAGTATCTATGTGATGTACCTCTCCCCTCTTTGTGCTTCCACTTTCGAGACCTCGTGAGATGCCTCACATGATCGAGGCACTTTTGTAATTTCTGTTGTTGCTATGTTGAGTTTGCTGGGATCTGATGGATTATGAGACTATGTTCAGATTGTGATGAGTAATATATTTGGTTCTTCTCTTTTATATTTTGTTCTTGAGTAAATTCTTGCATGTTCTCCGTTGCAATATTTTGCTTTGGCCAAGTAGTTTGCTTGCAACTCCAAGAGGGAGCGTTATGCTTGATTGTGGGTTCAGCCCCCTGATGTCTAGCTTGAGTGATAGACACATGAGACTAGGGGATGTGTTGTTGCCACCAGGGATAAAACAACGGTGCTTGTACCCGCGGGTTCAAGGATTGTTTACTTTACGCAGAGTTCTTTTAATGTCGTTGTCTGTTGCTTTGAGTTTACACTTTGGGTGGGATTCGCAACTTAATACCAGCGAGATGTTCTGGATAGATATCTCAAGGTGGCTGATTCATAGTAGATGCAGTTGGATTTCGGTCTACTTACCTTGGCGTACTGCCCATTGCTTTTGAGCCCTTCCTTTCTTTGCAGCATAGTTAGCATTGCGGTGCCTTCATAATTCTGTCAATTACCCAGCTGTAATGTGTTTACCTCGCTAGCACTTTTATCGTCTTTTGGGAGAGAGACATCACTAGTGAAAATCACGGGACCCCAGTCCATCTTCACATTATTGTTTACACCCTTAGTTTACTTTCAGTCTTTACTTTCAGTTGCCACTATTATTATCTCTTGCGTTGATCCTTTGTAAACAGCAAGGCCTGAGGAATTGACAACTCCTCTGTACTCGTTGGGAGTAAAGTTATTTTTTTCTGTGTGAAGGTCCTGTCAACTCCCTAGCCAGAAGCCAATTTCTGGCGCCGTTGGCACCTTCTTGTATTTCTGCGAGTCCTACTGGAGACAAACCTTGGTATCTTCACCGAGGGAAATTTTCTGCTACGCTACATCTCACCTTCCACTTGGGGTAACAAACGAGGAGTGAGAGAACTATCCTCACCGTATCAAGCTAATTTCTGGCGCCGTTGCCGGGGACTCCAGTCTACAAGATAGCGGAGTTGCACACTATCTTTTATCTTTGATTTTTAGTCTTGTTAGTTTACCTTTCAGTTGTTGCTTTAGTGTCTTTTATCAAAAATCCAAAAAAATAGTATGTCTAGTTCCTTACTTTCCAATCAATGTCTGACTTCTTTGAAACTAGATCTTATTGGCATGGAGGGTTCACCGAGGATCAACAAAAGTGGTACAAGGAACACCGCTTGTCTCAAAAGGGGATACACTTATGGAAACAAATACACCAGTTGTATGACTATGCTAGAAACTTGTGCTCAATATATAATATATCTTTCTGCAGGGATGAATCTTGTTGCTTTATGAGGCACAAACACCTTGCTTTCCAATGTGAGTACAATGATGATGAAACCTTAGCTTCTTATGCTAAGAGAAATTATGATTTCGATGATGCAGAGCAAATAGAAGAATTTGTTGCTTATAAGGGTGCCTATGAAATTACTTCTCTTCTTAAAAATATTGATGATGCCCCTTACAAATCTGAGAGTCTTGCTATACTTAACTATTGTTTGGAAAATTACGATGCAAATTATTACATTACTGGTCATCTTGAGAGAATCTCTCCCCCAAAGGAAGAGACTAATGATTTGCAGTACTCTATGGAAGAAGAAATTTATGAACCTGAAAGCTCCTTGGATGAAAAAGAGGAGGAGAGTGACGAACAAAAGGAGGAAGAATGGAGCCATCCATGTCTACCTTCTAATGAGAGTAACTCTTTGAATCTTACCTTATATGAGTATTATGATCCTATGGATTCTTTTGAAATATCCCTTTTGTATGAAGTTGATGCCTTCTATGCTTATGGCCGTGATGCCACTATGGATGATGCTTACGGAGATGAACTTTCTATAGTTCCTCATGTTAATCATGAAATTTTTGCTATCGCACCCACACTTGAGTGTCCTATTATCCTTTTAAAATCTCCAACTCCAGAGAATTTTCCTCTTATCAAAGCTCAATGTGATGGGTTGCATTTATCTTATGATCCTAAAAACCGTGTTGAAAACAATACACGTGTGCTTGTAGGTCATGAAAAATATGATTTATATGATAGTTATATTCTTGATGTTGTTCATGATGCTACTGAAAATTACTTTGAGAGAGGAAATCTTGGTTATAGAAACTTTCATATTACAATATCTCCCCTCTTTATGTTGAAAGTCTTGAAAAAATTCTTGTCCCACCTTCCTATGCTTATCTCTTTGTGCTTCTTTGATTTATTTTCTCACAAGATGCCACATAGGAAGTGGGTTAGGCTTAAATGTGTTTCATATTTTCTTCTTGATGCTCTCTTTTGCTTCAAAATTCTTATTCTTGTGAGAGCATCATCTATAATCTTTAAGCCTAGCTAATGGCTCTAAAGAAGCGCTTTCGGGAGGCAACCCGCAACGAATTTAGGTTTTTTTCTTTTTTCTTTTCTTATGTTCTTTGTGGTATTAATGATTGTTACTACTGTAGCAACATCATTGTATCTTTACTTTTCAAGCTTTGTGCCAAGTTTAGCCTCATATTGCAAGAAAGGTCAAAAGTTGGTACATGTTGTCCAGAAACAGATTCTGTCTGCTTGACGGAAAAAATCGGGATAAATCATCAGATCATCTTTTTGATCTGAATTTTTTTTAAAGCATGCTCCATACAATTACCTTTCAGGAGTATGTTCCGAGTTTTTTTATTTGAGTTGCATAAGTATCCCTAAAAAATCGTTTTTACCTGCTGGTCTGATTTTCACAGATTCTGTCCTGATTTGCCTTTTCTTCTTTTTGCAAACCTTAAGCTTGCTTTTTCTTTGAAAAATATTTTGGGCCGGCAAGAGAAACAGTAGATTTTCCTGGAAATCTTTATTTGCAGTAGAGGAAAATTATTTTAGTAGGGCACTAACCTCTCTAATCAGTCTACAATGAGTTATGTATGAAGGGAGTTTTCAAGTGCGCGATGGAAGATGATGAAAGAAGATCTTGGAGTGTCAAACGCTCAAGCTTGGGGATGCCCATGTGCACCCCCAATAAATATTCAAGGAGACTCAAGCGTCTAAGCTTGGGGATGCCCCGTGCATCCCCTTCTTCATCAACAATTATCAGTTCGTCCCTCATTGCACTATATTTTTATCACTTCATGTGTTGTGTGCTATGCTTGGAGCATCTCGCTCTTTACTTTTCTAGGTTTGTTTTTTCTTTGTTTGCTGTAGTAACAAGTTAGACCCCAACTTACTCTTTTGTTTGGGAGAGTTACACGCTCCGCTTGAAATAGAACTCCTCATAGGATTTGCATGCTTATTCTTTTAGTTGTGAGTTGTTCTTTTTCTTTTCTTAGTTGTTGCTCTGTTTAGTTGTAGTGCTTTAGTCTTTCTAGAGATTTTCTTTTGTTTTAGGTTGAACTTTCTATAGGTTGCATGTTTTATCTTGTTAGAGAGTTTGCCTGTTGCACTGAGTTTTGTGTCTTGACTAGAAGTAGGTAGTTGTAGTTGCTATTCTCTTTGTAGTAGTAACTTGCAATAGTTTTGAGGTATTGACTAGAGTAATGTTTGAACTTTTGGTGTCAAGAGCTTGAGCCTATTAGTGATAGATGTCGTATTTTGGGCAATCCGTGTGATTTTCGAAAACCAAAAACCCTTGTTGAGAACTCTAGCTACTAGATGGATCACTAACCTCTGGAGGGTTCGAATATTAGAGTACACTCACGTACCATGAGTCGAGAATGCGCAAGGATAACCAAACCCCCATACACTCCTCCTCGGGGTACTTGTCTCTTTGTGAACCTCCTGATTAGATTGAGAGTTACCGATAATAAGTGCATGAGTTCTTTGGACTAATGTGAGTATTCGAAAGTTGACACTTCCACCCACCTATACTTTTTCTAGCCTCTTCGGTACCGTGCATTGCCCTTTCTCACCTTGAGAGTTGGCGCATACTTCGCCGGTGAATCCAAACCCTTGGCACAATACGCTCTATCATCATAAGCCTCCTTATATCTTTCCTCAAAACAGCCACCATACCTACCTACAAGGAATTTCCATAGCCTTTCCGAGATACATTGCCATGCAACATCCACCTTCTCATGACTTGATCTTCATGTCATACATGCTACTTGCTTGATCGATGAGCCGCATGATGGTTGGGCCTTGCCCTAATCATTGCTACATGACGCGCTAGTATCATTGCATATCCTGCTATCCTGGCAGAGGCATACATTTGCATCATGATAGTTATATCTTCTTTATGTGAGTACCTTTGTAAAGTGTGAAAGATCTCCTATATTCTTGTAAAATATAGAGTGTTGCCCCTAAAGTGAGGAAAAGATCCCAAAGAGGACAAAATCAAAAGATCCCAAAGAGGACAAATGAGAGTTAAATAGAAAGAGCCATTGAGGCCACCAAAAAATACAAAAAAAGAGAAAAAAGAGAAAAAGAAAAATAAAAAGAGAGAAGGGGGCACACTACTATTCCTTTTGAGAGATCCACACTAGTACTTCATCCTCTATCCCTTGTACTCCATAGAGATCATCATCATGCACATAGCTATGTGGGGACCTTCACACTATAGAACTTGGCTTGTATATTCCAATGAAGAGCCTCCTCAAACGAGCTCTAGGTCTTTTTGAGCAAGCAAGTTAGATGCACCCCCACTAGTTCCCTTGGAGAGCTTTTAGCTCACATGTGCATCCGTTGCATGGAAATCCCTACTCCTCACATCATATCTATCATATGGCCTTCTCTCGCCTATGATTGTCCTCATTGATGTGAGCCTTTCACACCTTTTTGTCTTCCTCCTCCACCTGCTTTCTGTTTTGCCTTTTAGGTGTCAACTTTCTTTCTCACGCTCATCCATTGCATGAGTGCTCAAAATATCAAAAGGGAGTGGATCAGTTTCACTTGTACCTGGCTAGTGGTCTGGGGACGAGTCAAGATAAGAATCCAAAGGATACCAAGTGTGAAACTTTAGTAGATAGTTGTTCTCAACAACCTTTTTTCTCTCTTTTTCCCAGTCCCCTGCTTGCACGAAAACACCATATGGAGACATTTGAGTCACAGACAACGAGAGCTCTTGCACCTTTTGTTCTTTTGTTGCTTGTGTCAATGCTAATATAGACTCTTGCTTGTTAAGACTTGAATGAATTGCATGCTTTAATTGCTTTACTTAAAAGTCCTTATATGGTTGTGTGGCATGTCACCACAGAAATTATGCTTGTTATCATTTACCTACTCGAGGACGAGAAGGAATTAATCTTGGGGATGTTGATACTTCCCAAACGTATCTATAATTTCTGCTTGCTCCATGCATGTTTTGTGTGACTTTACCATGATTTGCTTGAACTTTCATACACTTTTGAGCATATTTGGACTAATCTATTAACCCAGTGCACCCAGCTGCCAGTTGTTGTTTTTTTATTTCAGGTTTTCCGGCCATTAAAAGTGCTCCAAAAAATCCGGAAAAATCAGATATAAAATCAGCGACCCGGAAGCTTCCGGAATCACCAAGGTAGCGGAGGGGGGGGGCCACCACCAGGAGACTAGGAGGGTCCCTGGCGCGGCCCCACCCTAGGCCGCGCCTGGAGGCCTCCTGGCTGCCTGGTGGGTCCCCTTGACACCCCCATCCGCCTATATTTAGCCCTCGGGGTGGAAACCCCTAATATCGATCTCTTTTCCGTGAACTCGCCTCTGTACCGCCGCCGCCGCCGTTTCAAGATCGGGGCTGCCTGGAGAAGCTGCCCCGGCACCCTGCCGGGAGGAGGAACCCCCTCCGGGAGACCATCCATAGCCATGGACGCCTCCCGGATGTGCCGTGAGTAGTCCCCCTTGGACCATGGGTCCGTGACCAGTAGCTATGTGATGTACCTCTCCCCTCTTTGTGCTTCCACTTTCGAGACCTCGTGAGATGCCTCACATGATCGAGGCACTTTTGTAATTTCTGTTGTTGCTATGCTGAGTTTGCTGGGATCTGATGGATTATGAGACTATGTTCAGATTGTGATGAGTAATATATTTGGTTCTTTTCTTTTATATTTTGTTCTTGAGTAAATTCTTGCATGTTCTCTGTTGCAGTATTTTGCTTTGGCCAAGTAGTTTGCTTGCAACTCCAAGAGGGAGCGGTATGCCTTATTGTGGGTTCAGCCCGTGATGTCTAGCTTGAGTGACAGAAACATGAGACTAGGGGATGTGTTGTTGCCACCAGGGATAAAACAACGGTGCTTGTACCCGCGGGTGCAAAGATTGTTTACTTTACGCAAAGTTCTTTTAATGCAGTTGTATGTTGCTTTGAGTTTACACTTTGGGTGGGATTCGCAACTTAATACCAGCGAGATGTTCTGGATAGATATCTCAAGGTGGATTATTCATAGTAGATGCAGTTGGATTTCGGTCTACTTACCTTGGCGTACTGCCCATTGCTTTTGAGCCCTTCCTTTCTTTGCAGCAGAGTTAGCATTGCGGTGCCTTCATAATTGTGTCTATTGCCCAGCTGCTACTTGTTTACCTCACTAGCACTTTTATCGTCTTTTGGGAGAGAGACATCATTAGTGAAAATCACGGGACCCCGGTCCATCTTCACATTATTTTTTACACCCTTAGTTTACTTTCAGTCTTTACTTTCAGTTGCCACTATTATTATCTCTTGCGTTGATCCTTTGTAAACAGCAAGGCCAGAGGAATTGACAACTCATTTGTACTCGTTGGAAGCAAAGTTATTTGTTTCTGTGTGCAGGTCCTGTCAACTCCCTAGCTAGAAGCCAATTTCTGGCGCCGTTGGCACCTTCTTGTATTTCTGCGAGTCCTACTGGAGACAAACTTGGTATCTTCATCGAGGGAAATTTGCTGCTACGCTACATCTCACCTTCCACTTGGGATAACCAACGAGGAGTGAGAGAACTATCATCACCGTATCAACAAGATATAGAACCAAGTCTTGGAAATGAAGATCAAATGCTTCGGGCGAATGTTTTCAGGAATATAATTTGCAGTGACTTAAGGATCCAATAAGGTAGCAAATTGTTCTTCAGTCAGATCTGGCTCTAAGTGAATCTTTTCTAGATCGCCAGAATGCCTTGGAATTTGGACAATCTCCATGAATTCGGCTGAAGACATTCTGAAGATTTCACCTTGAATCATCCATTCCAGTGTCCATGAGCTGGGTTCATTTGCATCACCAGAAACATATAGTGTGGCATAGACTTGCTTGATCTGTTCAGAATTGAAGGGAGTGCTCAAAGAAAATAGTCGAGTCAAATTCTGATTCTCAATGGTTTCGGTGATGTTCTGGAAGAAAGTGGCAGTGGAAAGGCTTCGCATATCTAGATACATGTGCCTAAACAGAACTCCTTGCTGACAGAAAACCTTGGTGTATAAAATTTGTTGCTCAGCATTCCAGAAACGAAGATCATCCGCTGTCCGATCTGAAGCATATGGACTGAAACCAAAAAAACGGTGACGCTTTGATGTTGTTCTAAGCTGAATTCTGGATCGTGCCTTGAAGAATAGCCAGCGCCCTTGAAGATAGGAAATGTTTCACGAGGGTAATTGGATTCAAGCTGGGTGTCTTGGCAGGGGCGTGAACGAGCGTGAATCCTTTGCAGAGGAGCTATTTGGTTGGATCTTGAAGGGCCAGAAGTTTGAGCGACGATCAACTCTTGCTCTTGCGAGGGATTCAAAATCTGGACTTTCTCATCGTCATCTTCATGTGCTTCAGTGCGAGGCACATTTGATTCATATTCTTGAGCAGTTCCGGCGGGGGAAAAGTCTCGTGAGCCACGGGTTCTGGAGTGGGATGGAGAGGGTTCATTGGCTTCCGGGTGAGATGAAGGGGGTGGTGCGGGAGCAGCAGGTGTTGGTTGTCTTTGCGGTGCGGGGGATGGAGCACGAGTTGGTGTGGGTGCACGAGGTGGAATGGGTGCAGGCGTTGGTGCAGGAGTAGGGGTTGGGGTTGGAGTTCGCTTGGGGGTTGGAGATTTTGGAGGTGGAGTGGGTGTGTGTGACGGGAGTTTTCTTGGGAGTGGATTTGGTAGGAGGAGGTGTAGGGGTTTTCGTGGGTGGAGATGAAGCTTTTGGTTTAGGCTGGGAAGGCTTTGGCTTGGGAGCAGGAGTGGGATTTGCTTCAGGATTTTCCTTCGGCTGCTCATCACTTGAATCCATGTCAGCAGCCGAGGCCAAAGTAACCTTCCTCTTCTTGGTTGTTCTCTTCTTTGGTGAAGGATCAGAAGGCTTGGAGACAACGGGTTTTGCAACAGCTGGTTCAGCTTCCTGCGGGGCCTTGCGCTTCCGGGAATCTCTTTCCATAATTGAAGCATTATGCGTCTTCACCATTTCATCCACAGCAGCTTTAATCTTGCCCTTGTAGGTTTTGATGTTATCTTTGGTGGTGGTGTTGACGTCTGTCACCTTTTGAAGCAACTTCAAGGCGTGTTGTTTGAATTCTTCATCTGTTTCAGCTTCAACGCGCTTTTGATAGTTGTGAATATTTTCAACTTTAGATCTATCCCTTGAATGCAAGTCCTTCAGCTGACTGATCATAGTGGAGATCATTGCTTCGATGGAGCCTGAGATATAGACTTCACCTAGATCAACAGCTTCAGAATCTACTGCCGCACACTTCTTCCAAAGGGCTTCAGTAACGCCCAATTGATCCCATAGTTCGCCTTCACGCGGATCAGGGAACTGATGTTCACTGTGGCGATCTTCTTTAGCTTGAGCTTCAGGCATAGAGATGCATTTCTGCTTCGTTGGAATAGCTTCAGCTAAGGGAGTCATATCGAACACTGCCTTCTTCTGCACATCCCTTGCAGCTTTCTCAGCTTTCTTTGTTCGGAGGCCCTCTAGAGAGGCCTTGCGTTTGGCTTCATGCTCAGCCAATAGTTTGGCTTCAGCAGCAGCTTTTTCTTCATTCTTTTCGTCTTTGGCGAGCTTGCGCTTCGTCTCAGCCTTTTCTGCAGCAAATCTTGCGGAGTATAACTCCATTTGCTTTCTTGCAGCTTCCTCTTCTGCCTTCTGCTTCTCTGCAGATTCTCTAGCAAGGACGTTGAGGTTCAGTGCCTCCTCGAGGTCTTTTTGCTTCAGTTCAGCTTCAGCGATCTTTCGCTTCCCTGAAGGGTTTGGAGGAGCAGACTTCTTGGGCTTCGCTACTGCAGCGGCCTTTGCAGATGGTTGATGCTTAGCAGGGTCATGCCTCTGCTTTGAGCGCCTCTCAGTATTGAGAGCATCAGCCGGTGGCTTGGAGGCCAAGGGCTTCACAACCACCAAATTGGACAAGTCAATGGTGGGGCGAGTTGAGGGCTTAGCTATGGGGTTTTGAATTTTTATCCCCTTAGCAGCCAGTTTCTCTCCTGGCTTCTTCTTCAATGGAAACCGAATCCTTTGCTTCTTGGGTGGAGCAGGTTCTGACTCATCATCTGCTTCCGATTCTGACTCGTCATCGGCTTCAGCATTTGACTCGTCAAGAATCGAGTCTTCTAGAGCAGCTCGTTCCAGTCTTGCTTGCTCTTCATCATCGGTGGAAGCATGAGGGGGTGAAGCAGATTTCTTCATCAGCTTCCGCTTTTTCTTCGAGCTAGGGCCAACTCCATGAGCTTCAGCGTCAGCTAGCTTGGCAGCCTTCTTCGCTTCCTTGAGTCGCTTCTTTTCTGTAGCGATTCTCAATCTCTCTTGCTCATCAGGATAATCATCCGGGGTCTTGAGGGTGTTGGGGTGAGGATACTTTGGTGAAACAGGATAGTACAAATGACGATTTTCTTCAGTGTACCTTCCACACATGTGTGAAGTGTATAGGAAGGGTGGATTGAAGGAAAACTGCATTGCCCATTTCCAATCGGGGATACTCTTGTATTTGTACCACCTGATGGCCCAGTAGCGGCGAATGTTTTGCAAACGAATCTTGCGCTGATCCTTGGTTTCTTCTGGAGGTGTATCATATCCAAGTTCAATTCGAATGGACTCAGGAATGCCTCTTGCATTGTTGGTTTCTTTGGTTCTGCCTCCTTTCCTCTTGGGAGCGGCTTGTTCGGCTTCGTTGAGATGATCAAGAACAGGGGACTCATTTCCGAAGCCTAAATCCACAGACATCTTGTGAAAAAGCAAAAGGTAGCGAGGGAAAAAGACAAGTATGGTTTGAGCATCAGCAAAAGTTTCGACCAACAAAAAAATTGAGAAGAGATTCAGTGTTGAATACGGGTGATGTTTCTGATTTGTTCTGAGCTAGACTTAGCAGCATCAAAATAATGATAAATTGCAGGCCCTAACACAGAACAGATGGCATCTAATCCTAGTTTCTAACCTGAATCGAGATGGGAAGCTTTTGCAGGCTAAAAACAAGTATCCCAATGGAGCAAGGATCCAACGGATCAAAGAAACCTAAAAAACTCAACCCAAAACAAGACTGAGAACTCGGATCCAATCTAGAAGAGGATGAACCAGAAGATGAAGATTGGATCGAGGGCTCGGCGTACCCTAGCTTTGTGTCGTCGAGCAGCTACGGCGGAGACAAGCAGAGGAGGAGCTCGACGGCGGCGCGAAATCCACGGCGGCGTTCGTCCGGCAGTGAAGCGGCGAGAACGGCGACGGAGACGAAGAGCACGACGGCACGCGAGAGGTTAGGGTTCCAGAGCGGCTGGGGACGAAGAGATGAGTCGGTCCGCTGGGGTGGATGCCTTATATAGGGCCGGTCTGACAGGAGTTGTCATATCAGATCGGACGGCTCCCAGCGACCGTCCCTCCGGATTCTGTGGCGAGGATTTCGTGGCGTTTCGCGAGGGAATCTCAATGGCCCGGATTTGATGGGATCTCAACAACCGAAGAATATGTCTTCGACTTGAGTAAAACTTCGATAAAAGTTGGAAGCATTTGATTCGGAACTCAATGACATACGAAGAAAAATTCTTTCCGTGTCAAATATGCTCAACCATTTTAGACAGATAGAATAAGAGGGAAAAAGAACAGAGGGGGTAGGGTCTGAAACTTATCACCTCAAAGAAAACCCAAACGAAGAAAAAGGTGATAAGCAATGAGGACTAAAACCAAGAAAAAATAGAAATTTAAATTGAAGCAAAAACAAATACCGAAACCGAAAACAAACAACGAAGTAAATGAAAATATATACATGGAGGTAAAGGTTCGGTCTTACAGTGCATTGCGTGAGTCCAATATATTGAGCTCACACCTTAATGCACAAAACCCTTTCTCATCCAATGGTTTCGTGAAAATGTCAACCAGTTGATCTTCAGTTCTGACATGACTAATCACAATATCTTCACGCTGAACATGATCTCGAAGAAAATGATGGGGAATGTCAATATGCTTCGTGCGAGAGTGCTGCACAGGATGGTGGAAAAAATTGATTGCACTCTCATTATGACATAGCAGAGGAATTTTCTTCACATGAATACCATAATCCTTCAGCGTTTGCCTCAGCCAAAATATCTGAGTGCAGCATGACCCAGCAGCAATGTATTCGGCTTCAGCAGTAGATATTGATACATAGTTTTGCTTCTTTGAAGCCCAACACACAGGTGATCTTCCAAGGAAATGACAAGTCCCTTAAGTTGATTTCCTGTCCACACGATCACCAGCCCAGTCTGAATAAGAATAGCCAGTAAGATCAAACTGAGCTCCCTTGGGATACCACAAGCCCAAGGTTGGTGTGTGAGCAAGATACCGAAGAATTCACTTTACTGCAGTATGATGTGATTCCTTTGGATTGGCCTGAAAACGAGCACAAATACATACTGAAAGCATAATGTCAGGTCTAGATGCACAAAGATATAAGAGAGATCCAATCATAGACCGATATTTCTTCTGGTCGAATGCTTTTCCCTTTTCATCTGCATCTAGGAAGCCATTGGTAGGCATTGGAGTCTTAATAGTTTTGCAATCAGTGAGACCAAACTTTTTCAGGAAATCCTTGAGATATTTTTCTTGAGAAATAAAGGTGACATTCTTCTGTTGACGGATTTGAAGTCCAAGGAAAAACTTCAATTCACCCATCATAGACATCTCATATTTCTTCGACGTCATTTTGGAAAATTCTTCGCTGATTTCAGTGTTAGTGCAGCCAAAAATAATATCATCTACATAAATTTGACAAACAAACAAATCACCATTATAAGATCGAGTGAAAAGAGTTGGGTCAGTTGTTCCTGGTTTGAAGCCTTTCTTCAGAAGGAAGTCCTTCAGTGTGTCGTACCAAGAATGAGGTGCTTGCTTCAATCCATAGAGAGCCTTGTGCAACCTGTACACCATGTCAGGTTTCTTCGGGTCTTCAAAACCTGGAGGCTGCATAACATACACTTCTTCTTCGATTTCTCTGTTAAGAAAGGCACTTTTCACATCCATTTGATAAAGTAGGATACCATTGAAATTTGCAAAAGCAAGCATAACACGAATGGATTCGAGACGAGCAACTGGAGCATAAGTTTCGCCGAAATCGATACCTTCGATTTGGGTGTATCCTTGTGCTACCAATCGTGCTTTGTTTCTTACCACAATATCATCTTCATCTTGCTTGTTGCGAAAAATCCACTTTGTACCAATGATGTTGTGCTTCGTTGGATCAGGCCTATCAACTAAGGACCAGACTTTGTTTCGCTCGAACTGGTTAAGTTCTTCGAGCATAGCAGTTAACCAATCTGGATCCTTCATGGCTTCATTTTGAAGGTTCTAGCATGGAGGCAAACAAAAAGTTTCCACAGAAGTTAGCCAAACGAGTACGAGAACGAGTTGTGGGACGACCTGGTTGACGAATGTGTTCGAGGATCGAATCAACATCAAATCTTCTTCGAACTCGTGATAAAGTGGAATCGTTTGCTTCAGGCTCAGCTTCTACTTCAGGATTTGCTTCAGCTTCAGGATCTGCTTCACCTTCAGCTTCAGCATTTCCTTCAGGATTAGCATTTTCTTCGTTCCCTTGCTCTTCTTCGTCATGTTCATCATTAGCTTCAGGATGTTGATATCCAGCGCCCCGGGCTAGGTGTGGGAACATTGGATCATCATCATCCCTATTAACTTGACGAGGATTTGCTTCAACAGGGCGAATCTCTCCAATAGCCATGGACCTGATCACTTCATCAAGTTGAGGTTCATCTAGATCATGAGGCAAATGCTCTTTTTGAGAGCCATTAGTTTTATCAAACCTCACATTTACAGTTTCCATAACCTTCCCAAAGTGGGAGTTATACACTCTGTAAGTGTGAGAATTTGAGCCATAACCTAGTAGAAAACCTTCATGTGCCTTAGGGGCAAACTTGGAGCTATGATTCATATCTCTAATAAAGCAAGGAGCACCAAATAACCTAAGATACGAAACATTTGGCTTGTTACCAGTGATATGCTCATGTGAAGTCTTCTTCAGAAATTTGTGAAGGTAAACCTTGTTGATGATATGACAAGCAGTGTTAATTGCTTCGGCCCAGAACCTGATAGGAGTCTTGTATTCAGCAAGCATAGTTCTGGCCATTTCAATAAGAGTTCTATTCTTCCTTTCAACTACACCATTCTGTTGAGGTGTATAAGCAGCAGAGAACTCATGAGTAAAGCCATGATCATCAAGAAATTCTTCAATATGAGTATTTTTGAATTCAGTTCCATTGTCACTTCGGATATGCTTCAGAGATAATTCATATTTTGTTTGAGCTCTCTTGGCGAATGACTTGAAGATTTCAACAACTTTGCTCTTGTCATCCAGAAAGAAAACCCAAGTATAACGAGAAAAATCATCAACAATAACAAGACCATATTTGTTTCCTTCCAGACTTGCATAATTTTGAATACCGAAAAGATCCATATGAAGCAATTCAAGGGGACGAGTAGTAGTCATGATAGTCTTCGCTGAATGGTGTTTCTTCGTAATTTTACCAGCTTCACAAGCACTGCACAGACGATCCTTATCGAATTTGAATTCACTAAGGCCAATAACATGCTTCTTCACTATATTTTGAAGATTTCTCATCCCTGCATGACCAAGTCTTTGATGCCATAACCAACCGGATGAAACTTTTGCCATGAGGCATGTGGATACAGCAGGGCCCGAAGAAAAATCAACAATATATAAATCTCCTTTTCGGTAACCCTCGAAGACAAACGTATAGTCATCCTGTGAAAAGACAACACAACGTGAAGCAGAAAATAGAACAAGCATACCCATATCGCATAACTTGGAAATAGACATAAGATTATAACCAAGAGATTGGACTAGCATAACCTTGTCAATGTTCTTATCTTTCGATATGGCAACCTTACCCAAACCTAAAACTTTACCCTTGTTGTTATCACCAAAGGTAATGTACTTTTGAGAAGATTGAGATAGTTTTTCTTCGGTGAATAACTCCTTGTCTCCGGTGTGCAACCACTATCCATGACCCATTCGGATCCACCGGAGACATAGCCCTACAGAAAAATTAGTTCTTCTTAACCACCCACAAACGAGCAGGTGACTGAGAAGAGGTGGAAGCACTTGTTGAAGCAATATCAAAACGAACAGGGTTATATTGCCTAGGGGGGCCATCAAGTACACCATAAATGTAAGTCCTCTGCGAAGGGTTAGGATATGGATGAGCATATGCAATCTTATTATGGTTGTCATGAGGACGATAAGTATAACGACCAGTGCGATAGTATTCCTTTTGAGGAACATTTGATTCGGGCACCAGTGAATCATTTCTCTCTTCCAGAGAATAGAAGTGTTTCGGTGGTACCGAAGACTTTCCCTGCATAGAATGGTTAGCAGGCAATTTCTCAATGAGTGACTTGCGCACCCAGATTTGTCTCTTATAGAAACCATTCTTTGGAGGTGCACCAATGTATTCGGCTGAAACCTTTCCGTTATGGTTCTTGATAAGCTTGTAGTCAGAATCAAGTGATTCATCAACAATAGCCTTATCAATTTTGCAGTTATAACCTGAAAGATTAGCAATATCTATAGGCTTATCCTTTGCTAGGACCCATACAGTTTTTGGGTACTGCTCAGGTTCCCAGTAAGTGCCATCAGGGTTTAGCTTCCTTTCAAAGCCAACACCTTCATTCCTGGGATTCCTGTGGAGTAATGCCTTCCTCGGGATATCACAGAGGTGTTGGTGTCCCTAGAAACTTTTGAACAAACCTGTTTCAAACAAATCTTTCAACCTGTGGAGTTCCTCAGTAACAGCAGAGTTTTCCTCATCAGAGGCATTAGTATCATCAATAATAATAGGAGCTTTGCCTTTGGAATCAGTTTTGCTTCGTTCCAGACAAGTTAAGCAAGGTGAATCAGTTTTATGACTTGCTTCAGAACCTTGTTGAGCCATGAGAGAGAGATTGACATTTTCCAACTTTTTATGAGCCTCTTTCTGTCTTTCGAGAGCCATTTTCCTCTGAAGAAATTCATAGGTGAGATTCTCATAATCAACTGAAAGAAGATCATGCCTAGAGGACAATTCTTCAAACTTCTCCTTCAGAGCAACATGCTCATTAGTTAAAGTTTGAATTTTCTCTATCTCATCGATCAACAGAGTTTCTGACTTCTTAATGGTTTTGCTTAGCGAATCAAGTTCATCTTGTTGGATTGAAGCAATTTTAGCAAGTTTAGCATAGCTTATCTTAAAATCACTGTCATATGAAGAACAATCAGAAGTATCATAGGTAACTTTGGATGAAGATACCTTTGCTTTGGCCATGAAGCAATATGCAGGAGTTTCATCTTCACTGCTGTTGTTGGTGAAGAATGAGCTCGAAGCACCAACCGAAGCAAATTTCAATCCAGCAACACCATCAGACTCGGAACCAGATGCGTATCGTGAGCCTGATTCTGCTTCAGAACCGGAGACTTCTTCTTCAGAGTTCATTTCTTTTCCCAGATACGCCTTTGCACGATGAGAATTGCTTCGACGAGAAGAATGTGTCTTCGACGAAGAACTTTCACGATTCTTATGATACATCTTTTCTTGTCATCATCTGAATCTTTCTTCTTTTCTCTTATTGAACTGGAATCATGTCTCTTGGACTCATAGCTTCTGGAGGATCTGTGGGACTTTCTTGAAGAATCTCTGAGTGAATGCCTTGATTTGTTTTCAGCTTCCCACAGAGGACAATCAGCAAAGTAATGACCTTGTTTCTTGCACTTGTAGCAGCAGTTGTCCTTTGATGGAGAGCTTCTTGAGGATGAACGGTGAGATGAGTAACTTGAGTTCCTTGAAGAGTAACTTTTCTTGGGTGAAGAAAAACCTTTTCTTTGGAAGCGGTTGAAGCGTCTCATGATCAATTCCAAATCCTTCCCAATACAAGCAGGATAATCAGATTCGACACCGGAAGCAGAACATATTTCGGGTGAAGAATGATGGGAAGCTTTTGCTTTTAGAGCATGTGATCTTCTTCGAGAACCATTTATGTCACGTTTCTCATCTTCTTCCATTTCGAAAGTATTGAGTCTCTCAAGAATATCAGCGGCGACAAGATTTCTGAAATTAGTTCTTTCCTTGATCATCAGCACAATGTGATCAAACGAATCATCCAATGAGCGAAGCAAAGTTCTTACAACTGAGTGAGGAGTAATGTCATCAGCACCGAGGGAAATCAACTCATTTGCAAGAGCAGTGAGTCTGTTGTAAATGGAGTTGAATTTTTCGCCGTCGTTTCTTTTGAATCGATAGAATTTGCTTCGGAGAGTGTCAATTCTGGCATCTTTCTGAGTGGATACACCTTCTCCAATCTTTTCCAGATAGTCCCAGACACCTTTGGCAGATGGGATATTCTTCACTTCATGATACTTCTCTGGAGTCAAATGGTTGGTGATGAATACCCAGACTGCAGAATCAAGATCAATCAATTTTGCTTCAGCAGGAGTGATGGCATTCACATCCGCGACTGTGACTCCATTCAAGACAACTTGCCATGCAGCTGAATTGATAGCCATGATATTTCTCTTCATTTTGTCCTTCCAGTAAGGATAGTCCTTCCGATTGAAAACAGGAATAGGTTCGCCGGAGCGAATAGCTGCGAAAGACATACTTGAAAGAACTCCAGGAGATTAATCTAAAACACACAGAGTGTAGGGAGTGACTAGCTCTGATACCAATTGAAAGTCCAAGTATGTGATCAGGGGGGGAGGGGGTGAATGACCACTTCAAATTTTTGACTGAAACTTGGAAGTGAAGCATAAGTAAAACAGAACAGGGAAGTAAAACTGGAAGCGAAGCTAAATGCAGCGAATCAAAACACATTGAAGCATAACTGGGAAGCAAATGTAATACGGAAGGTAAATGCTTGATGTAAAACGAACTGTGACTCGACGATGTTTGTTCGACCAGTTCACGCTCTGAAAAACGCTACGTCTGGTTGGAGGGACTGGTGATTGAACACCTAGGGCAAATCTCTCTCCGTTCGTTGCTCCACTGTACCAATCTCCTTGAGCTTGGTCAGTTTTGACTCGGGGTAGATTATCAAGGGAATCTCCGAAACCTTTGACAAACTTGATCTTCGAGGCGACAATTACTCTTCGCTCTCTGAAGTCAACACTCTAACCGTCTAGGAGAATTGCAGTTCTCCAAGATAAAAAGGCTAGTAAGCTTTCACCTAAGTCATCTCGAATCTACTCAGATCAATGGGACTTAGGCTTCAGTATTCTGGGTTTTGGGTTTTCCTTCAGTGGCGTTCTTGGGGTGCTCTCTTCAGTATCTCTCAGGAATATTCTTAGAGCAGCCACCCGCCAATGGAGGAGGGGCGGCGTATTTATAGTTGGCGATCCCGAGGTGCGAAATGACCATATTGACCCGAAGTGACAGCTTAACACGTGTCCACAACGGTCGAATTTTTCATTACTGCGCAACTTTACTTGCAGAACAAGTAAAGCTGACTCACGGACTTAGTTCTGCTTCAGAAGCCAAAAACGAAGTCTTTGGTACTGAAGCTTAACTTAGTTCACAAGAGATTTCTTCACTCTGGCTTCTCACTTGGTTTAGATTTGATCTGAGCATATTCTCAATAGCTTCGGTGTCCACAAACTAAAGACCCCTCTTGATAGTATGGTTTGTCCTATGACTCAAATAACAGAAAAAGAACTACACAAAAACAACTAAGTCTTGCGCCGTCTTCTTCATTTCCTTCAATGAGTTGACTTCAGGACACCTTCATTTTTGGGGGGTGATCCTCCGTGATTAAGCTTCGCTCAAGGGGCAATGCTTCGATAACTTGAAAACCTTCCCTGAAGCTTTATCACCTAGCTTGTCCTTCAGGAACCTATTCAACTGTTTATACTAGAAAACATTATTAGTTCCTCTACTGTCTAGTCCCACAATATCCAAAACACACGGGGGCAAAACTTTGCTCTTACAGAAAAATATTTGGAAAAATATCTCGGTTGCAACTCTAATAACTGAGTTGCAATTGGGTCGATGTGGGGGGAAACAAAAAAACTGCCATAAAGATCCATGTGAAAAACAAAAAAAAATCCTCTCCCGATTTGCGAGCTAGATATCTAACTTGTAACTCAGAAAATATTCTAAAAACCCTCAGAGGCAACCTAGTTATCTTTGTGAAAAAAAAACTTGGTTGCGGCTTTGATAATTGAGTTGCAACTTGGTCGATGAGGGGGGACAAAAAAGTTTTCTCTCCTAAGTTGCAAGCTAGTTATGTATCTTGTAACTAAAAAAAGAAAAACCTAAAAAAACCATATGCAAGTTGATTATTTGGCTTGCAACTGGAGATCACATCTCGCTTGCAGCTCTGATAACTAAGTTGCAACTGGGCGATGAGGGGGAAAGAAAAAAATTGGCATAAGATCCATGTGAAAAAGAAAAACTCAGTTGCGGCTTTGCTCAGTGAGTTTCAACTGGGTCGATGAGGCAGAAGAACAAAAAATTGCCATGAAGATACATGTGAAAGAAAAACTCAGTTGAGACTTCGATAATTGAGATGCAACAAGGGATCACATCTTAGTTGCAGCTATGATAATTGAGTTTCAACCAGGTCGATGCAGGAGAAAAACTAAAAACGGGTTGCCTCTCGCAAGTTGCAAGTTAATTATCTATGTTGTAACTCAAAAAAAACTAACCCCGCCCCCACATGAAAGTTGATTAGTTGCTTGCAACTTGGAATCACGCATGAGAAAAAAAAATTGGAAAATATATCGGTTGCAACTCTGATAGCTGAGTTGCAACTGGGTCGATGAGGGGGAAACAAAAACAACTTGCCATAAAAGATCCATGTGAGTCAAGGGTGGACTTGCAACTGGGACAAAAAAAGGTCAGGCTTGAGTTGCGAGTTGATGGTGGACTTGCAACTAGGACAAAAAATGTTGGGTCCCAGTTGCAAGTCGTGGGTGCACTTGCAACTGAAATGAAAAAAGGTTGTGCTCGAGTCGCGAGTCAAGGGTAAACTTGAAACTGGGACGAAAAAAGGTTACCATTTTGTGAGTCGACAATGGACTTGCAAATGAGGCAAAAAGGGTTTCCCCCAGTTGTGTTCTGACATTGGACTATTAACTAGGGCAAAAAGTTCGAGCCCGTGTTGCAAGTCTATGATGGACTTGCAACTAGGACAAAAAAAGGTCGGGCCCCAGTTGTGAGTCGAGGGTGGACATGCAATTAGGACTACAACAAATTGGGCCTAGTTGCGAGTTGAGTTGGAACTTACAACTAGGACAAAAACGGTTAGGCCTCAGTTGCGAGTCGAGGTTGGACTTGCAACTAGAAGAAAAGAAGTTAGAGCCCTAGTTACGAACCGAGGTTTCAATTGGGATATTCAAAATGTCAGGGCCCAGTTGCCAGTCAAGGGTGGGATTGCAACTACGAAAAAAAGATCGAGTCCTAGTTGCGAGTTGAGGGTGAACTTGCAACTGGGATAAAAAAAAGGTCTAGCCCTCAATTACGAGTTAAGGGTGGACTTGCAATTGGAAAAAAAATAGAGAGAAGAATGATCATACCCTCGAAGGTATACTTACATCTTGGGCCCCGATCGCGATAAAGTTTCTTTTTTTCTTGTTTCTTCCAATTCTACGTAGTAGTCTATAAATAACATAGGGAACGGGTTGCCATTGGCTGCGATAATGGACCGACAAAAGCGAAGCCACAAGGGCCTAGGCCAACAACGTGATACGTTAGAAACAACAGCGTCAAGCGAGGCGGAAGATATAGCGCTTGTAAGAAATTACGGAAACTAAATCAAACAATGACAAACTTAGATAAGAAATTTTTTAAAGAAGTTGTGAATTTTAAATATTCTTATGAAATATAAAAACGCATAAATTTTATAATAGAAAAAGTAAAATATAACAAAAGTGTAAAAACTAAAAGGAAAACGGAAAAAAACAAGAGAAACAGACATTTAGAAGCCTGATCTTGTAGTGGATAACTTATATATGACATAGTTAAAGGCATTTAGATGAGAATTTGTATATCAAAAAATAAAAAGAGACAAAATAAAAATAAAATATAAAAATAATGAATTTAAAAATAGAAAATAAAATATTATTTTTCTAATAAACACAACAATAAAAAAGAAAAGTGGAAAAAAACCAAGTTGAAGCTACCCACATGGGTGCATTTCCTGTAAAAGGCTCCCATGCTCTATTACAAAAAAAGAGAAAAAAAAACAGCATCGTAACAAGGGAAACAAAGCCCGTGTCATACAAAAGCTGACACAGCCTGCTAAGAAACAGAACGCGCGGACACCATGTCAATCACTAATTAGCGGGTACCCTTCCGCTCGTCCTCGCAGAGGTCACTTTTGGTGCTCTCTAGATTCGACATGTGTCGCGTTTTTACTGTGTCATGCGCGAACAACAACTGTGGCTGCGCGCGGACTCTTCTGTGGCTGCAGCACGGACTTTCCTGTTGCTGCGCGCAGACCTGTGGCTTGGACTGTGACAGGGCTATGGCTGAAAAAATTATGGTTATGGCTGAAAAAACGGTGGCTTTGGCTGAAAAACTGGGTTGTGGAAGGGCTATGGCTGAAAAACTGGGTTGTGGCAGGACTGTGGCTACGCGAAAAACTATGGTTGAATCTGTCCTGTGATGTGCGTCCAAAACGTGCCACGTGGCAACTCCAGAGCGCATGAAATGTGACCTTCACAGAGGCGTGCGGGAGGGTACCTGTCGGGGGGATGGACCAAGCCCATAACCCGGCATTTAGACTTACGGGCCGACTCTATAAGGAAAGCCCAAAGGAGAACACATGGCCACGATCCGGACGTGCCAAGCGTGGAGATTGAAGCCGTAGAAGGAATTCGACTTACCTTGTATTGCATGTAGTATATTTTTAAGGTAGAATACTACTCCACTTGGTGTAGGAGTCGGACTCACAGAATCCCGGGACCCGGCGCCTTTATAAGTCGAGGTCCACGGGATCCAGGGACAACTCGCGACATAACCTAGATCTCCTCGAGACCAAGGTTGTGATTCGACACCATTGTAATCGATAAGTCGACTCCTCTAATCGAAGAGTCGATACCCGCAATAATACGAAGCAGGAGTAGGTCTTTACCTCGAGACAAAGAGGGGCCGAAACCTGGGTAAACCGCCCAGTCTCTTGACCATGTCGACTCTCTCGTATCCACCTCGCAGCAAAGGTCCCATGTCAAGTTCGACTCTTTGGAAATCTGTCGTGACTTTCCCATGACAGTACCCGCTAATTAGTTGCTCCCGGACACCACCATAGCGCATGATGGAAAAACATAATTGCACGAATCTAATACCCCCTCCGTTCCTAAATATAGATATAGTGTGTATAGTTTTTTAAAATCATACTTGTTTAACTTTGACCAAATTTTTAAAGAAATGTATTAACATTAATTATATCAAATCGATATCATGAGATCCATCTTGAAATGTATTTTTATATTGTATTTAGTTAATACTGTAGATATTGATAGTTTTTATTATAAATTTGGTCAAAGTTAAAGAAGTTTGACTTTTCAAAAAATAGTATACGCCCTATGACAAGGATCAGCCCCGGCAAATCCCATGGTCAAGGACCCTGGGTTAGTCATAGAGAAGGCATAGGTCGGACGATACTAGACGGCTAACAGGAGAAGCTCTTCCTGCTCGATATTATTGCGTAAAGGAGCGATTACAATGGAGGTCAAGGCGAGTTCTCGCAAGACCAGACGAGTAGATGTGTATTGGATTGATCTGGACGTCTCCCCTCCTAGCCTTTATATACTAGGCTAGGTCTCGGGGAGTCCGTACTAGGTTACAAAGATAGTTTCCTAGTTCTAGTCTTGTCTTGTACTCCAAGTTTATGCCTTCCATATTTAGTCGCAGACTCCTACGTCGGTGCTTGGTCGGGCCAGTCGTGGGCCTGTCATGGCTTCCTAGCGGGCCTTCTGTCTTCATGCGCACCGGGTAGCCTCACACGCAGGAGTCGTGGGGTCATCCCCTCGTCAGTAGCCCCCGAGTGCTTGGGGGACTCGAAGAGTCGCGCAGGGACTCGAATTCGTCAACGCTTTATTGTCTGTAGGCGCGGCATCGCCACAGGTCGCTGGCAGTTTTTAGCCATGACAATATCTGTTTCGAGGGATTTCTAAGCTAAAAGGGCCCAAGGAGTCGACTGGTCGAGACTTGGTGAATTGCGCTAGTGGCAAATACCCCAGTAGCCCAATCAAGATCACGTCCCTCGACATGAACTTGGAACGATCGGTTTCAAGCAAAGTCATGCCGCTGCAGGTCTTATAGGATCAATTGCTGTCAGTCTAAGCAAATAGCCTGAGAGCGTCCGCTCGGCTCTTTCTATCATGCAAGCGCATGGAAAATGTCGGGAGTGAAATCGCTCTGCGGCAAGTCCCGGCCCGGCCGTTCTGCGCAGCGGGGTCTTACCTACACGCTAAGCTTGCGTGGCATCTGGGTACAGTGTGTCGTAGCCCAGGCATAATTATTTTTGTAGAGGCACGGAGCCTGGTTAGCGATGCACCCACTTGGAATAAACAATCAAGTGAGCTGTTTAGCAGTCACTCGTGGAGTTTGTAATGGACTCAGGCGAGGAAAATAAGAAAGCACCCACTCGGAATTTCATCGAGTGCGCGAGTAGTTCATATTGTTGAGTACTTGTTGAGTATTTTGCGAGTGGTCACTCGAATGCTTCACTGTCTTCAGGGTGAGGGAGCACCCGAACTCTTAGAGTATGTTGTTTCTGCTAGTGCGAGTGATCACTCGAGCACATCTTTGCATTCTGGGTGAGGGAGCACCCGAACTCGAATAAGGGTACTCCCAATGGGAGTAAAAGATTTTTTGAAATAATATGAGAAAGCTTGTAAAGAGCAGAATGTTGACCGAAGAAGCTTGCTTGAGACGCATTGCTGAGGTGTGACGTTTGTTGGTCCGCCTGACAGGTTGGGTCGCCATGTCGAGTGAAAAATGAAGTGACTTGACATCTGCTGCCCGAAAATTTCGCGCTGCGTGATGATGGCCCTCATTTTTCGCGCGCAGTGGGCGGTATGGTTAGTGCGCCGGTTGAGTTTTCCATGTTTCTCGGCTATCGTGGGATCACGCCACATCTGCTGGATTCCAAAACGAGCGGTGACGATTTTCTTGCTCCGACTGCTGGTTAAATACGGGGGGGTCTGGTTTGTTTAGGTTTTCACCCAGCCATTGCCTTCTCCTGCCTCTCTTTCTTCTTCCTTCTTTGTTCTTTGTCTCCTGCCTGTCTTTTCGTTCGGGTTGCTTGTTAAGATCCATGTCCAAGCGTCCTCGCAGTGCTGCACAGGAGTCGGCGACAATCAACGGCAGATGGGAGCAGTCTGCTTTTAGAACTATTGATCTGGATGAGTTGGTGACCGACGGCGTGGTGGCGCATGGTGTCGCCCGGATTCCTGGGGATGAGGAGGTTCATGCGCCCCGTCCAGATGAACGGGTATGCTTTCAGAGCTTCTTCCCTCGTGGTTTTGCGCTTCCCATTCATCCTTTTCTCCGGGGGTTGCTTTGTGCCTATCAATTGCAACTGCATGATTTGACTCCCAATGGGATTCTGCACATTGCCTGCTTCATTACGCTCTGTGAGGGTTTTTTGGGGATTTATCCCCATTGGGGCCTCTGGAAACGTCTCTTCAATGTGAAGAGGACAAATTCTGAATATGCCATTGGGGGCGTGGGTATTTCCATTAAGGAGAAGTCTGCCTACTTTGATCTGGAGAAGCTGGACTCCGTCTTTTCTTGGCGGAGCAGTTGGTTTTATCTGAAGGACCAGTGCGTTGAGGGTCAGCGGTTTGGTTTGGCCCCTTTCGATCCTGTTGCACGGGCGGTTAAGCGGTCTTCATGGGCACATCCTTTGTCTTCTCGCGAGGTGTCTCTCGTGGAACCGTTTGTGCAAAAGATTACTGCTTTGAAGGATGAATTGACCAGCTTATCTCCGTGTTTGTCAAGAGACGCGTGCAGTCGCTTCAGCATCGGGTGCGTCCCATGTGGCAATACACTGGGTCTGATGACTCGACCAGGTGTTCGCCCGAGGAGTTTTCTGATGACGACCTTTTGGCCCGGGTTCAGCAAGTCACAAAGTGCACGAGCATTGGGGAAGAAAGCCTTGTTTGTACTTACTCTGCTGACTTGCCTCTTCCTCGGGTACTTGTCTTAAATTATTTATTTGCAATGTTAGCTCGTTTCTGTTGATTGCTGATGCTGCTTTGATATGTAGGGCCACACCCCTTTGTTGAACCATCCTCCGCAGCATGAAGATGCGGATATACTTGATGAACCTGGTGAGGCTGATGCTGATCCCGTGCCTGCGAGTGATGGGGGTGCTTCTGGCGCTTCGGGTGCTGTTGCTGTCGAGTCTACGGGTGGTCCACCGTCAGTTGCGGATGACTCTGGGGATTCGAGTCCTCTTCGTGTCAAACGCACTCTCCTTGCGAGTGGTCGTGATGCGGCGGGTGACGGTGATGACTTGCCAACGGTCGTGCAGCCTGCTATGTCGTGTCCTTCCTCAGCTGCCCTGAAGAAACGCAAGTTCGGGATATTGCTGCGTCCAGGCGCTGCGCCTGCTGGGTTAGTATACATTTCCACTTTGTCATCTCTGGTTTTCATTGCTTTGAATGGTGTTCTGAAGATAAGTTGTTTGTAGGACTGCTCCTTCTCCGGCTGCTTCCTCTGCGAGTGCTGGTGTTGTTGCTGCTCCCTTGACTGATTCTGGTGCGGCTCCTGATCAGCTGGCTGGTTCTGCTACTCATGTGGCTTCAGGCGCGGGGACGACCTCTGCGACTGTAGGTGCGGAGGGGACTTCTGCGACTTCTCCGTCTGGGGGGTTTGCTTTGGCTGTTGCGGCTCCTGAAGGGGACTTACCTCCGGATGTTAAACCAGTGATCCCTGAGGAGCACTTCTTGGAGAGGAGGGAACTCTCCGCTGAAGATAAAGCGAAGTTCTTTGATCGCATGGCGGAGCAGGTATGTGATTTCCTTGTCTTTCTGGGCTTTGCAATAGTAGCCCCCGAGGCTGCATGCAATCACTTGTGATTGGTTGTAGTCTTTAGCTTGGGTTTCCTTTTTGTTGATCTTATGAATATTGGGAGCACGGCAGTGCTCCCAATTGGAGTAGCCCCCGAGGCTGCAAGCAATCATTTGTGATTGGTTGTAGTCTTGAGCTTGATTTTCTTCTTTCCTAGGCTTTGACTAGTGTATTTTCTTGAATTCGGCCTTTGTTCCGGATGTGCGAACGTGTGCTGACTGAAACTGATCGGTGGTGACGTGCTCATGACTCGGTCCAGGGGAGCTTGAGATCTATGAGACGTGAGATCTTGATTCTTGGTCTTTGTTTCATTTTTTAGTTGATTTTGTCTGATTGGTGTTTGTTCCGTAGGCCGCAAGAAGGGTGCTGACAAGCGGGCGGAGGCTGCAAAGAAGGAGCTTGCTGAGCTTCGGCTGCTCTGGAGTCCAAAGAAAAGGAGTTGCAGGCGCAGCATGGCGAGCTCGAGCGGTTGCGGCGGGTGGAGGAGCAGTTTCTCCAGGTCGAGAAGGCTGCGTGCGAGCGCCTGCAGGACTTGGCGGGCTCTTTAACTGGTTAGTGGACTCTTCCTGTCGTCCGTTTACTGGGGTTTGTTTGTCTCTGAGATTGCTGGATATTTAATCTTTTTCCTTCTTCCAAGTTCTGCAGGTATTGGGGCGGTGGAAGTAGCTGCTGATGGTTCGGGTGCTCTCCGTGGTGTTGTAGATGCTGTTTCGGGCGCTGCTGTGGCTGTTGGGGATGTCTGTGCTCGGGCTTCGACTCTCCTGAAGCTTCTTCATGAGCATATGTTCCCCGATGAGGAGCAACGCCCTGAGGGTCTTGATTCTCTAGTTACTGCCTTCGGTCCGGATGGTAATCAGCTGGAGGGCTTGGTTCGCGAGAACGTGGTGAGTGGGCTTGCCACGTCTATTGTTGTTCTTCTAGGGCATGGTGTTCCCATTGAGGATTCCATGGTGGATAGTTTACCTTCTTATACGGGCGAGCAGAGTGCTCGAGCCACTCGGATGGCCCGCCAGCTGCAGCTGGTCGTAGAGGCTGCGAACAATTCCTCAGCCGAGGAGTAGGGTGAATTTGTTTTTGCTTTGAAAATTCCAGTTGTAATGTACCTCCTGCCGGACGGTGGATCTTTTTTAATTCATGGATCTGCTTTGCTTTTTGTGTTGCTTGTTGTCTTATTTCTTTTGACTTGTTTCCCTTTGCGGTAGGCAATCTCGGGTGTTTCTCGGGCTTGGACTTTGCTGAAGGAGGATGCTCGCGAGGGTGCCTACGAGTCTGTTTGCTTGAGGCTGAAAGAGGCCGAACGCGAGATCGTTCGCCTGAAAGGTGCTGTTGCGGTCCATCACTCAAAACGTGAACGTGTTGAAGCTGTCTTGGATAGCTTGGCGGCTTGGATGATAAAGTTGTCTGATCTTCTGAAGGGTGAGTTTGTCTCTCTTCGACTGTGTGAGCTCTTTTCCTTATGCTTCTGGCTGATCTTTTGTTCTTCATTGCGAAGTGCTTGCTGGGCGTTCTCGCGAGGAAGAGGAAGTTGTGCAATCGGAGTTGTTGCGGCTGGAAGACCCGGTTGTGCAGGCGAACAATCCTTTCTGGATGGATAGGGCGTGTGCTCGGGTGTTTGGCATTCTGCGGATGCGGGTTGAGAGGGTACCGCGGGCTCTTGAGTATTGTTGCGGAGTGTTTGGCGGGATTTTTGCTGAGTTTTACCCTTTGGATCATGTCCCCTCTTCCCTTGAGAAGCTTTTTCGGGTATTTTCCCAGCCTGTGGATCTTCGGCGTGTAGTTAATCACCAGATTTATGCACGGGCTCATTGTGCTTTTGCCTTTTTCCATAGTCATTGGACGGGGGTGGATATTATGCTGGCAGCTCGAGGTCCTCCTGGTGGTCGAGCTCAGCCGATGGACGACCATTACGCCGTGGCGGACAAGCCTGCAAATGAAGTTGTGAAGTGGGTGGTCGAGGATAATGACTGTCGGTTAGGTGCCCTGTGCAAAGTAAAGTCAGAGCCTGGGGATTAGTCTTTGCTTGGCGCTGATTCCTTTGCTGAACAACGTGTGTTGTTGTTCCCTTTTGCTTTACTTTGTTCATTTGTTGTAAGTTACTCTTGTGTCGTATAGGTTTGTCTTGTCGGCTGCTGAGTTTTTGGGCGAGGGGTCCCCTCGTGCTATTTTTAGAGTCGCGTAAGTGAAGAGCGCCTCGGGGGGTGGCCGCTGTGGTGAGCCCCCGAGTGCCATTTTTTAGAGTCGCTTAAGCGAAGAACGCCTCGGGGGTGGCTGCTGCGGCGAGCCACCGAGTGCCAATGAGCAAAAAGAATTTTTTGGAAGAATTTTTCAATATTTTTCCTTTTGTTTCTTACACGAGGGGGGAGAGCTGTTTGAAGACATCCCTTTTATTTGGATCGATGGCTTAGTAGCCCTAAGGATGGTAGATTGATGTGGCTCCCTTTTGCTTCTATGATAAGGTCTCTTCATCTGATGTTGTGGCCCCGCTGTCTTGGTGTGAGGTTTCTGATATCTTGTGGAACTCTTTGTCGCAGTGGTCGGATCTGACGAAGCTGTCGCTGACTGTGATCACACCTCGCGGGCCTGGCATTTTCATCTTGAGGTAGGCGTAGTGTGGCGCTGCCATGAAACGCGTGAATGTCGTGCGTCCTAGGATGGCATTGTATTGTGATTTCCAGTTGACCACTTCGAAATCCAATGTCTCTTTGCGGAAGTTGCTCGTGCTACCAAAAACCACCTCGAGACTTATTTTTCCGAGGGGGTAGACTGCTTTCCCTGGCACGATTCCATGAAAAGTTGTGCCTGAAGTTTTCAGCGTTGATGTCAAGACCCTGACCTAGGTTTGTGCTTTTGCTAAGTTGCATTTTTGCATCTTGAAAAAAATTGCAAAAGAAAAGGAATTGGGGAAAAGAAAATCCCTAAATGAATTAAATAAAAAGGCCAGAAATAAATCTTTTTCCAAAATTCTTTTGGATGTGTTGAAAAATCCTAAAAATGAGTGTGATAATTTTAAAAGTGATTTGGGATTAATCCCATGCTCATAGATTTTTCAAAAATCCAAATAGTGGCTTGGAAATTAAATCAAATGCCTATTTGAATTGAGATTCAAATAATTTGAATTTCAAAAATTCCCAAAACTTGGGGTTGACTAGTACTAAGTCACCTAGAGTTTATAAAATGATTGGGGATTTTTATAAATGCCCTAGCTAATTATTTTAAAGGGGCAAAACAAATAACAGAAAAGAAAATAAGAAAAGAAAGACAGAAAAGAGCTTACCTTGCGCCCACGGGCGAAAGCCCACCTGGCCCGGCCCATCTCCTCTCCTGTCGTCTTCCTCCTCTTGCCAGAAGGAGAGGCAGCAGCGTCGTGCGCTGCGTGGCGAGCATGCCCTCCACCTCCTTGCCACCTCCTGCTCTTCCCCCCTCTTCTCCTTCGCGCTGGACGATGCCCAGAAGCCCCCAAGTCCTTCTTCCCCTCTCCCAGTTCATCCCTCTCCCTCTCTCGCCGTTTTCTGCGCAAGCCTGAGAGCTCATCCTCGCCGCCGTCGTGCCCGCGCGTGGCCACCGGCCTTCCCCTTCCCCGCCACCTTGTCAAGAAGGTCCAGCGCCCTCGACTCCTTCGAGCTGCAAGACGAATCGAACCCGAGGAGCTCCCCAGGCGTCGCCCGTGTCTTCGATTTGCCGCCGGCCGCCGACGACCTCCAAGTCGAATTCGCCGTCGTACTGCTTCCCCCGCCCCCTACGTCCTCTCCATCGTATCTGGTGAGCTCCCAGCTCCATTTCCCCCCATCTGTGCTTCTCCCCGTGCTCTCCGTGCCATTTCGCCATGACCAGGATCTCCGGCCCCCGCTTCCCTTCGTCGTTACCGTGGCCCCTCGGGTCCCCGAGCGCCTCCTTGAACCCCCAGTAGCCGCAGCCGACGCGCGATGTCGCGAGCAACCTGCCCGTGCCCCCTTTCCCTCTCCCGTGCCCGTTTCCCTCTCTCCGGCGAGCACTCCGGCCAGCAACAGTGGCCTCCGGCGACCCGCGCCATTAGCCCCATCTAACCCCCTGCTAATCCCCTCTCTCCTCTCACTGACGCTGGGCCCAGAGCCATAATCAAATTGGTATAATTTTAAACAGAGCTAATTAACCCCAGTGAGGCTGACAGGTGGGGCCGCCCTGTCAGTTGACTGGTCAAACCCCTGGCGTCAGCATGACCTAGTGATGACGCAATAAATACAAAATCAATTAATTTATTCGGTAAATTCCAGAAAATTGCCTAAACTTTAAAATTGAATAACTTTTAAACTATAACTCCAAATTCAAAGTGTAATATATGAAAATGATCAGGAGAAAATCCTCTATCCAAATTTCCAACTTTCAGCTATGTTGGAGTTGATCTTAAAAAGGGATCAGTAGCTTTTGCTATTTGATTTAATTGGAATTATTTCAAATTGAATTCAATTGCTATTCCAACTTTAAACTTTGAAATGCACCACACTTCACTTGTACTTCAGAAGCATTTCACACATATGATCACTTGGTTTACAATGAACAAACTTTAGCAAATGCACCACACTTCACCTGTACTGTCGAGCCACAAGTGTACCAAACCTCTGTGCCTGAATCGTGCGTCAGCAACATGGTCTTGGATGGACAATCAATCTTGGCCTTGTACTTGACAAGCCAATCCATGCCCAAAATGACATCAATGTCCGAACGGGGCAAGACAATCAGAGACGAGGAAAAGATGGCTCCTTGGATACAAATCTGCACATTTGGGATGCTGCCCGCTGACTGCATCCTTGAACCTGGAGAAGCAATTGCTAGAGGTATAGGCAACCTCTCACGCGGAAGGTCAAGTGAACTGGCAAAAGCATCGGACATGAAGGAATGGGAAGCTCCGGAATCGAACAACACTGAAGCTGGAACTGAACATACAAGCAACCTACCAAGCACAATCTCAGACGACTGCTGGGCCTCTGCCACAGTCACGTTGTTCACCCTGAGCGCTCGTGGCTGGGCCCACACCATCGCGTTGCTCGGTGTAGAGCGAGGTCGGGGCAGAGGCAGCCTGGTGTAACGAGGGTCGGTGCACTGCGGAGACTTGTGGCCCGGCTTGCCACACTTGAAGCGGGTGATCTCTGGCCTGGGCTGGCCCTGTGGAGCAGGCGGCCTCGCGTGGGGTGGAGTAGAGCGAGGTCCGTGCTGCACTGGGACGGGAGGGCGGGAAAAAGTGCGGACAACTGCCCCCCTCTACTGGAACTGCTGGCGCTGCGGCTGAGGCTGTGGCTCTGTAACCCAGGACTTGGCCTTCTTGTGGACCATCACTGCTGAACTGTGCTCTCTCTGCTTCCTCTTCTCTGCGTAACGCTCTGCCTCAGCTGACTCCTGTCTGATAGCCTGGTCGACGAACTCTGAGAACAGGCTCGGCGTGGACAAGGTGAGCGCATACTTGATGTCCAGGGCAAGACCACCGCGGAACCTGGCAATGCGCTTGGCCTCTGACGAGACCTCCTCTGGAGCGTACCTGGCAAGCCTGACGAAGGCCAGGTTATACTCCTGCACAGACCTGTCCCCCTGCCTCAGAGCTAAGAACTCCTCGCGCTTCCTCTCGATCAGGCCACTGGGAATATGAGCAGCTCTGAAGTCCTTGACGAAGTCCTCCCATGTGATCTCTGCACCACCCTTGTTTGCCTTGTACGTCGAGAACCAACTGCCTGCGGCACCCTGAAGCTGGAAGGAGGCGAAGGTGACGTAGTCGACGGGTCTGACGGCGTTGGCATTGAAGTGCTTCTTGATCTCTGCTATCCAGTCATCCGCCTCCAGCGGGTCTCGAGCCTCGGAGAACCTGGGTGGGCTGATCGCAAGGAACTGCTGCAGTGTGGTGTACTGTGGTCGATCATTCCTCTGAGCACCCTGGTTCTGCAGCAACTGAAGAATCGCAGTTGTGCCCTGAGCCACTGCAGCTACAGCCTCCCCAAGGATAGGGTTCTCTAGCGGCGGCATGTTCGCTCTTGGCATCCTGTATACATGAACACTTATGAGAACATGAACGAATCATTTGAAGTAACCAGAAGTTAAAGCAAAATTGACAACAAAACTTCCTCACGAGGTATGAGAAAGCCGAAGGCTGAAATTCCACCAAGGTTAACCCGGAAGGTCGATAACTAGGTGCTACTGGAATTCCCAAACCAAGAACATCCGAATCCAAGATAATAATCTGCTAGCGAGCACACAACAATATATACGAGCGGTTGGAAACCTGAACAATGAGACATCTGCCCTGAGCGGCCCGCCATCACGGTCGTCCATAGGGGAAAGACGCCACATCCATATTACCATAGGATGCCCGCCAATCCTGTATGGACGGTTCACCTGGGGTACGCCGTAAGCGTGGTAGAGCAGTCAACCCCAAGTGGCGGCTCAGTGGTCTCAAAGACGCCAACACATCTCGTCGCTAGCAAAAAATTATAGAGGAATCGGAGCCTCATGTAAACGAGAACCTAGATTGTTTTGAAAGGGGATAAGTTGCAGAGACAAAACATCGTTTCACTTCCTCACGGAAAAAGGGGTGGGAGGGTGGGATAAGGAGAAAACAGAAAGAGGTCCTACTCTCCGAAATTTTTTCCTATATAACTACCAAAATAATTTCTAGACTCAACTTCGGCCAGTAAAGGGTCCTACAGTCAGTCCTGCTCTGATACCAAGTTGTAAGGCCCCTGATGCGGTACTAACTATAACTAGTCGCTTTCGCGTCGGGTCGGAGTTAGAAGCGCATCAAACGCCACCGGCGCACGACACTCGCACTCGTGTCGTTGCCGGATTCTCAACAACAGGTATATAAGCACAACTCTATAAGAAGGAAATACATATAAAATATAAATAGAGTAGGGCATACAACGCCACTGTCTAAAATATAACATCACCAGGAGTACATCTCATCAATACATCAATACAACAAGCGGAAGCATAGTAGGGACCGAGTACGGTCAAGATCCAAATTGCCCTAGAGAGGGCTACACATAAATCCACCCACGGGAACGTCTGAGCCCAACTATAGGATCCTACTGGTCGAGGTACTCGTACTCGTCGTCATCCTCCGGGGGCACCTCCACGAAGTAACGTCCGGTGCTGGGGTCGAGGTAGTAGTCCACTGCAGCGGCCGATCAGGCAAAGCGGTAAAGACAGAAATGTAAACGGGGGTGAGAACATGTCATTACGGAATAACTAACGCTACAGGTAAGGTAAAGATATAGACAGGTTGCAGCCGTACTAGCATATATGGTGGCTACACGTTCTATCAGAATAGAGGTGAGATCCAAGAAGTTACGTTGACAACGTGTCATAGGTCGGCTATCCACCTACTTACGCAAACATAACACAACCTCGTTCTCTCTCGGTCCCCCTGGACGAAGAAGGACAACCAAGGCACGCACACGGTTTGTCAAGTTTTACAGCATAGTTATAATTGATGTTATTCTATGAACAAGGAGTAGGTCTCAAGTAGTCCATAACCGCGGACACGGCTTTTCGAAAAGATTTACCCTGCAGGGGTGTACCAACTGTCCATTATAGACGTCGCAAGTACGCCTGGTTTCCACTTGGCTAGGTAAGCGCCTGAAACTCCGGAACGTCAGAGTCCCTCTAACTAACAACACACATATCCGGGTGGCCCCCGGGGAGTCGACACCCAACTCAAAAGTTGGCCACGCTCTCGAATCGGACTCTACCGTATAACTCGGGTTTGGATTACCGGTTAGTTCTCTTATGAGACCGGGTCCTCAGCCGGTCTATTTGGGCCAGCCAAGAAACTATGTCCTCCTGGCCCTGGTTTGGTTTGGAAACAACTGGGGATCCAACCAGCACACACACATTGCAAATGTAAATCAGCTTGGGCCACCACTAGAATGTACGAAGCTAGGTAGGTAAGACAAGGGGGCCCCATAAAACCCCACACACGATTAGGCACGCTCGTCAAGAAACACAATACCCGGAACTCGGGTCCTATGGGACTCAAATGGAACAAAGCACCAGACGGGAATAGTCCAGCCTTCCACCTTTCGTCGAATATAAGTTAACATCATTTAACAATAATAAATATCAACCAACTTATTTCATAGCATGATATCCCAACCAGAATATATAAGGTAAGCAGCAAGTTCTCTATCCATACTAAGCAAGGGCTGAGCAGCAGTAACCTAGCAGTACAATGGTTTGCTGGGACGTGGGGATCATGGCTGTATAGGTTTAAACATGGCACATAAGGTAGATAGGATCAAGCAACACTTTCTAGTTCTACAGCTAGGCATGAGCAGAAAGTTATAAAGTAATGACACAGATCTCCCCCTTGCCTGGTAAGGTAGTCGAAGCAGCACTCACGGTACCCTCAGGCTCGGTGTCGGACAGCTCCACGTAAGTCTCCTCGGCGGTCTCAGGTGCTAACGTAAGGTACCGGCAGGAAAAGGCACACAAGTAAGCAACTGATGTAACTCAAACAAGGATGGCATGTTCAAGTTTTATTTACATGATGTGACCCTGTCTAGTCAAGTTTAAATGGAGGTGATGACGACAGGTCATCACTTCCATATGCATTTATTTACATTGTAGTGGCTTTGGTCTGAGCCTTAATGCAGGTGTAAATAGCATGATATGATCAACAAAGCATTGTAAGAATTTAAATAACATGAAAGTAAAACAATGATTCCGGAGACGGAGTAGTGTCGGTGAAATTGACACACAGGAAGGAGCAACAGAAGATGGAGGCCAGCCACATAGCATATGACAATATGTTAGGGGCTGACTTGAAGAAAAAGATGACTTGGAACAGACTAGAAAAGATCAGATGAGCAACATTTCAAATGCACTGAAGTTGAAATGCTGCAAACAGACAGATCTTAAAACTTCTGAACCAGGTGATCACACCTTGCCTCAAAAGTTGCACAACACATCATGATAACATCACTGCTGAAATCCTTGCAGAAAAGCACCCCAAAAACATATATGATATGTCTCCATTTGAATTTGCAAAGGCAATTGCAAATTCAACTGAAGTTCAGGGGGCTGAGTGCAAAATTGCACCACATGAATTTTGAAAAAGATTCAGATGATGAAATCAGCATCACCATGCAATTCCTTGCACAAAAATACCCAAATTCCATAAATGGCATGGCCCATTTTGAATTTGGACCCAACTTGAGAAAAACAGGATTTTAAACAGGGGGCTTATTGCAAATTTAACCAAACTTCATTTAATATAGGGGCCAATTGCAAAAATGAATATCACCACTGTGTTCAGTAGCTCAAAGTACCCCAAAAACATATATGGGATGCCCCTGTTTGACAAGTTGGTCAAAATCAGATTTGAATTTGAATTCAAATTCAAATTTGAAATAAAACAAAAAAGAAAAAAGAATTAAAAAAAAGGAAAACAGAGGGACTTGGCCACATAGGCCAGTCTCGGGCGCTCGGGGCCCATCTCTCTCTCCTCGGCCCAGCGAACCGAGCCCACTACGCAGCTCGGGAAAAACAGAGAAAAAGAAAAAGGTCGTGGTCACGCGGACCAGGCCCAACCACACTCCTCTCCACGGCCCAGCACTCAGGCCCGCCCCGCTCTTCTCTGAATCAACTGCACTGGCGCGACACTGAATAACAGAGGGGGGCTCCTCTGATCCCGACGACGGCGGCGGCTTCAGGCGACCCCAGCGTCACGTTCAGGCCACCCCTGCACAAGCTAGCCGGGGCAAAACCAAGAGGGGACACTCCTCCATGGTTGTGCACACGACGGCGACCTCCAACCTCCTCTGCTTGCCGGATTCCTCAACGAAACAGCACGGCGGCGAGCTCTGAAACTGCTTCAGTTAGACAGACGCACGCGCTCGACTTCCGGCGAACCTAGCATCGGCTACGCGGCGACTCCGGCCAAGATCCGGTGACCAACCGGGACCTGGCACCTCCCTTCACGCCGCTGAGCACCAGACCTAGCTACAAGACGAACGATGGCGACGGCATCTTGCTCTGAAGATCGCGGCGGCGACGGACTGACAAAGCACAATTCTTCGGACTTGCGTTGCCCGCGATGCAAACGAGCTAAAGGCGCACGCTTGCGAGCCACAGGCGTGCTCTCGCGCTTGCCAGAGCGCGCGCAGGGACGTCACTGGCGCGTCCGGAGCGCGGCGTGCACTGCAACCGGCCGGCGACGAGCGACACGCGGAAGGAACCTACTGACTACGCGGGGAAGACGATCCCGTGCTCCTACGGCGACACGATGAGTTCCCAAGGCTCACCTAGGGCTTGCTGGTGAAGACGCCGAGGCGCGGAAGCACGTCGAGCAGGAGGACGTCGCCGAAGAAGAAAGGGGCCGTGGCGGAGCTCCACGTCGCGGGCGGCCCGGACTCCTCCTAGCGGGTTGCTGCGCACAAAAATGGAACACGGCGAGGTTCATGAGCACGCACGCGAGCGTACTGTCGACGGCATCAAATGACGGCGACGAAATTTTTGCTCACCGGCGCGGCAGCAGAGGACGTTCATGGCGGCGGCGGCGGAGACGCATGGAGAGGGGGAAGAGGGCTGGCTAGGGTTCATCGCACGGGAGCCCTAGCTATAAAGGGGGAGGAGCAGAGGGGCTGGCTAGGAGGCTCCACCTCCCCTGCTCGCCGTCCTCGCGTCCGTCCACGGCGAAGGGGAAAGGCGAGGAGGACGAAAAGCAGTCACTGACAAGAGGGACCCACGCGTCAGCGGGCAGAAGAGTCCAAGCGCGGGGAGTTGGCTGTCTACGCGGGCTGGACTCGCTCGGGATGGCCCAGGTGGGCTGGGCCTGATGGCTAGAAGAGAAAAGGAAAAGGTAAAGGCCCTGTCTGGAAAGAAAACCCAACAGAGAAAGAAGAAAAAGAAAAGAAAAAGAAGAGACTTTTAAAAATCATGCCACTAATTTTTAAAAACCTCTTGCAAAACCCCTGACCACACAAAAATGGTTGCACCATTTTTGCAAGCAGAGAAAAATTCCCAAATTCCAAACAGTACCAAATTCCAATGAAAATGGTATTTGGGGAATTTTCAAGAAGAAATGACAAGGCACAAAATCCCAAGGAGTTGAAATCTCTAAACCTTGCATTTTTCTGGATTTAACAAAATTGGTTTGACCAATTTTTGGCAACAACAAAAATGTGGCCCTTTTTTAATATTCAAAGGACTTTGAACTAGGGCCCTTGTTTTTGAATGTTGTAAAAGGAGTTTGACAACTTGAAAATCATGGCCAAGGCCTATGAGGTGGCTATGCCAAACTTGAGGTTGAGGAAGAAAGCTATGTGGTCAGAACAATTCTAACATCAAAGCGAAAGCACCACAAAAAACACCCCTGATCAACAACCATATTGGCTCCAATCCCAATGTCATTCAAGATCATCACATGAAATGTCATCAACATCCATCATGAGAAATTACAACTCCAGCAGAGAAAGTAAATTACATGGTGTTTGCAGCTTATTACATGTGGGCTGTTACAAGTCCGCATCGGAAAAATCGGCCGGATTCCGATCGTGGTCCCAACTCAAATAGGCGACTCCCTAGGACTAGAGATGGTGTCGTGAGTGAAGTGTTGTGGCAGCATCCTCGCCGGTACTCACTTGAAGGGTCCATCCCCAGGCGGTAACTGATGAGGCGTGTGTGTAGCAGTACACCCCTGCAGGGTTAATGAACTATTCGAATAGCCGTGTCCGCGGTTATGGACTACTTGGAGACCTTTACTTGATCATAGACAACTTGAACCGGATACTTATAAAACTTATCAAGATAAGTGTGAGTGCTATGGCGTGCTTCCTCGTGGGGAAGTCGGGGAAGTAACCATAGTGGTGTATTGGTTGGAGACTGTTACTTGGACTCGTGTACGTTCTTACCTCTCTCTGGTACTCGTAGTTCAGGATTAGCCAAGTCAAAGATGGCACTTCTGCAAGTGAAACCCCACCTCCCTTTGCCTTGAAACATGTGCATGAGTAGTATAGTTCCTATGTAAGTCTTGCTGAGTACGACTTTGTACTCACGTTTGCTTATTCTATGTTTTAGAGACGAGACCACTGACCCTGATGGTGGCCTCTACCTCGAGCTCGACGTGGACCAAGTCGTATAGTTCCAGGCAGCAGCCTGTGCCCTCTAGAGGGTCGTTGTATTTTCTTTCAGGCTTCTTAAGCCATTTGTTAAACTTGTCTTTACTAAGACATAATTTGCTTCCGTTGATGTTTGATGTAACGTTGGATCACAGTCATGTGATCTCTGCTTGTAATACAACTACTATGTCTGCTCTGTTTAGCAGAAGTTATAAAGACTGAGTTTATAGAGTTCATGTTGTGATTACCTGCTGTTTACACTAGACATGTATGCTACGTGTATGATTATAACATGCATGTCTTAGTGTGGGGTTCGATAGCTTAGTTGTGTTCTTGTCGGCGGTCTTTTATACACCAAGTGGCCCTTAGATGTGCGCAGCTTGGGGCATCGCGATGCGATTGCTCGTGACTCTATCACGTGGCACACTTTGTTGTATGATTGAGCCCGCCCGAGATCCCGACTAAGTGATCGGGCTGGAGTAAGTCTATGTAAGGGTTATGATTCAATCGATAACATGGTTGAGGCGACTTGTCTATGAGTATGGGATTCACCACCCATAAGCATTTAGACTTGTGAGCGGACGATGAGGACCCATCTCAGTTGATCATCCGGCCTGGATGGGATGCCCCTCACGTTCGATGCTTACCGAGAGTGATCTGTGCTTGGCCTTGTCTGCTTAGACAATTGTCTGCTTAGACAAGTGGGTACGGCTCTCGGCTCTCCATGTGATTGCATTGTGACCGGAATTACATACGCTAACCCCGGGTCCCGACAGCTGAGTTTTGGATGAGCATTTCTTCCAGGGTTCTGGTGAATATGATGTTGATTCCACTGCCGCCGTCCATGAAGACTCGTGACATATCGTAGTTTCCGATTCTTGCTTCGAGTACTAATGCGGCGTGTCCTGGGCGCGGGATGGCTGGCGGGTGGTCTTCTCGGGAGAAGGTGATTTCAGTCTCAGACCCGCGCAAGTATTCTGGGACGGCGGGGTGCGAGGAGACTGCGAGGAAAACTTGTCTGGTGACCTGCTTCTGCTGCCTGTTTGATGGTCTTCCTTCTTGTATCATGTAGATCCGGCCGTGCGCTTCTGGGTATTTTTCTTCTTCCTCAGGTGTCTTGCTCCGTTCTTGGATTACTGCTACTTGCCTCGCTGGTATTGCAGTTGCTGGTGGTGCGTTGTGGGCAATGGTCCCGACTGCTACGCTTGCGAGAGGCTGTGTTGCTGTTGTTGTAAATCGGCTTTTTTCTTCTGAGAGCTCAATGAAGCGCCTGCAGTTCCTGAGGGTGTGTCCTGATCTGGGCTCTCCACGCTCGTTTCTGAACTCGTGTATTGTGCACGGTCCGTCGAGCTGCTCTTTGGCCGAGCGGTATGCTCGGGCGTCATCTCGTGGCTGCCTTGTTCTCCAATCCCGTTTTTTGAACTTGGGTGCTTCTTCTTGGTTGTACCTGTGCTGCATCCTTCTGGCGTCGTGGTGTCTGCCTTCTCTGTCATCCGGGAAGCCGGCCGCGACCATATCGGGCCCTCTGTCGTTATAGAAGTTACGCCTCGGGCGTTTTCTTCGTCTGTCGAATCCTCTGTCGCTGGTGTGGTAGTCGTAGTCGCGTTCTGAGCGCGCTGTCTGGATCTCTGATTCGTTCCGTACGGAGTCTTCTCCGTCTGCCCAGTTGTTGGCTTGCTCTAGCAGTCGTGCGAGTGTTCGGACCTTCATCTGTCCGAGTTTCTCCTTGAAGTCGATGTGTTGCAGGCCCCTCCTGAATGCGTCGATTGCGCTTTCATCTGATATGTCCTCGGCTGAATTTTTGAGTATGGTCCATCGCTAGATGTATGCTCGCAGGGATTCTTTGGATCCTTGTTTCCAGGCCCTCAGCTCCTCGAGTGATGCCGGTCGTTTGTAAGTGGACTTGAAGTTCTTGATGAAGGCGCTGCGGAACTGCTTCCAGGAGCTGATTGATCCTCGCGGTAGGTTCTTCAGCCAGTGTCGCGCCGAGCTCTCGAGCATGAGTTGTACGTACTGCATTGCTGTGATAATGGTTCCACGCTGGAATTTTACGGCCGTTAGGTAGTCGTCGAGCCATGCTTCTGGCTCTTCTAGCCCGCCGTACTTGTGCGTTGTGGAGTTTAGCTTGAAACCTTTCGGCATCCTTGTTTCCCGTATGGATCGTGTGAAGCACAGTGCTCCGCATGGTTCTATGTCCTCGTCGAAAGTTTGCTCGTCCGAGTACTCTTCGCGGGCTGCTCGCCTTCGCATTCCACGGTTGACTTTGTTTTGTGTTATGTCGTCGCGTGCGTCTCACCGATTGCTGTTGCGTCTATTGATGTTGCCGTCGCTATCGTGGTTTTTGTTTTTGTTTGGGCGCTTGCGCCAGTCGTCGCTGCTGTCGTCGTCGTGTGAACTGGGGTCCCTGTCCGGGGTCTGCTCGCGGGGGACTTGTCTTGCGCCTGCTCTCTTGGGGGCTGAGATGACGTCTTTCATTATTTTGAGTGCCATCGTCGTGTTGCGATCTAAGCTACCTTTCTTGCCTTTCTGAGCACGAGATAGGTACTCTTGGGCAGTTATAAGGGCTTCGGCTGGCGTGAGTTGTTCTTCCTCATCGTCGTACTCTTCTAGCTTGAAGTCGTCATCTAGCTTGCGGGCCACCTTCTTCTTGTCTGTGAGTTTCAGATTGCTGACTCTGGATCTGGCTCGGATGGGGGAGTCGTAGTCGGAGGAGTCGCTTCTGGGAGATGGCCTGCGGTTGGTCCTTGGGTCGATGGCAATTTTTCCTTGCTTCTCTAATTCTAAGCGTTGTTGTATTGCTTTCTTGGTGACGTCACTCGCCAGCTTGTTATATGCTCTGAGCTCGTCTCGTGTTGCGTTCTCCGAGAGTAGTTTGCCGCGTTTGACTGCGTCCCTTACTCTGGCGATTGCTTCCTTGGACAGGTAGATTTTTTCTACATGATGGTCCTCTTTCGCCATGCCCGGAGTCTGGTGCTTGCTGCTTTCTGGCTCGTCGCTCCTGTGATTGATGTTCTCCGTTCCTTTGTATACTTTCTTTGGTATAGTTCCTGGTTCTCAAAGTGAGACGGTGACCTGGACGGTGTTGTCGGGATCATTGTTTTTGCTGTTCGAGCGAGTTTCTCGGCGACTGCTCGGGTCGTCATCTTGGCTTTTCTCGTCTGCGTTTGGCTCATGAACGTCTGCCATGAATACTTGGGACAGTGTCTTAACTGTCGTCTTGCTTGCGCACACATTGCGCTTCTTCCCTGGACCACTCGAGTAGTCGGGTTGGGAGTCGTGGCTGACTCACAGGGTCGTCACGCGGGAGGGTGCTGCTTCGGTCGCTGGTGTAGGATCTGTGGGTGCGGGTGTTCGAGTGCTGTCCGTGAGGCGGAGGACTCCCCAGTGGTTGATGTAGATCTGGTACGCTCCGAAGATCAGGTTGACACCGGTGTGCAGATCGGCGAAGGCTGGCCGAAAGGCCGGAAGGTGAGCCATGAAGCCGAGGGACCTGAATAGGTCGGAGTCTGCTCGAGTCGTGGGGTCGATGAGTGTTGTCGGAGTCGCTGCTTCGATGGTTTTTGGTGATGAGGCCGCCGAGGTCGCGATTCGAACCTGTGTAGTTCCCACAGATGGCGCATATTGACGGGGATCAGACCCGGCAAATCCCATGGTCAGGGACCCTGGGTTAGTCATAGAGAAGGCACAGGTCGAACGATACTCATCGGCTAACAGGAGAAGCTCTTCCTGCTCGATATTATTGCGTAAAGGAGCGATTACAGTGGAGGTCAAGGTGAGTTCTCGCAAGATCAGATGAGTAGATGTGTATTGGATTGATCTGGACGTCTCCCCTCCTAGCCTTTATATACTAGGCTAGGTCTCGGGGAGTCCGTACTAGGTTACAAAGATAGTTTCCAAGTTCTAGTCTTGTCTTGTACGCCAAGTTTATGCCTTCCATATTTAGTCGCAGACTCCTACGTCGGTGCTTGGTCGGGCCAGTCGTGAGCCTGTCGTGGCTTCCTAGCGGGCCTTCTGTCTTCATGCGCATCGAGTAGCCTCATACGCAGGAGTCGTGGGGTCACCCCCTCGTCACCCTATATTTAGGAACAGAGGGAGTATCAATTAATCGTGTGTACAAAACTTAGATGTGTTCTAGCTAAAGCACATCTAGATGTGCTTTAGAAAATCCGAATCATCAATTCCTCTAAAATTGATGGCACTGTGGTGGATACTTAGGGCACATTTGGTTGAACGGGGAATCATTCCCAAGGCAGTAAACCCCATCGGGGCAGGTGGAAAGATGGAGAGAATTTTTCTTATGTTTTGAGATCGGGATTTCCTATCCATGGAAATTAAAGGGACCCCGGGAGGATCCCTTGCCTCCAAGAGAGGGGGAGTGGTCGGCTCTCGCGTCAATAGACGTGGCATGCGTTTTATCTCCTACTTAGTTTTTTCATTAATCCTAGTTTACCAAATCGTCTCTATATAGTTTTATACTCCCTCCGTTCCAAAATAACTGTCTTAGCATATTCTGGAACGGAGGGAGTAGGAGCGATAAGACCCTAGGGCGTGTGAATGGGTTGAGCCGGTTTATAGACGATTTTTGTTGCTCGAGGATCCCCTCCTTTGTCGTCGTACTTTGTGTGTTTATTCATCATCAAAGAAGGGTGCATCGGCTATGGTAGATCATCATGGAGAGTACAGAGGGTCATCAGCAATGGTTTTCCCTAGGATTATTGACCCAACTTTCCTGGATGTGTTAGCATATCGTGAAGTTTAGCGCTATAGCTACTCAAAGATTTTAGCACTATAGCTTCACCATTGCATGCTCTACATAAAAAATGCACCATGTGTTTGGGGACCATCTCAAGAAAATGCTTTCAATGAACTCAAGAAATGTCTTACACAAGCTCCTTTGCTTGCTTTACCAAACTTTGACATACCTTTCAAGGTAAAATGTGATGCTAGCGGTATGGGCATTGGCGGTGTGCTTATGCAAGCGAAACGCCCGGTTGCATATTTTAGTGAAAAACTATCTGGCGCACAATTGAACTACCCCATCTATGACAAAGAACTCCATGCTTTGATTCGTGTGTTGCAAGTTTGGAACATTATCTTCATCCTAGAGAGTTCATTATCCACTCGACGATGAATCTCTAAAATATCTCAAGTCCCAAACTAAATTGACTCGTAGGCATGCTAGGTGGAGTGAGTATATTGAATCTTTTCCATATATCATCATGTATAAGAAAAGCAAGGAAAATGTGGTAGCTGATGCTTTTTCTTGTAGATGCATGCTCACCACCAAGCTTGAGATTGATATTGTTGGCTTTGAACACATTAAATACTTATATATGCATGATCCATTCTTTGCACTTCCATTTGAGCATTGCCAACAACATATCACTTGGAACACCTACTACATTAAGGATGGCTATCTTATGCGAGCTAACAAACTTTGCATCCTCGAGAGTTCTGTGTGCCTTCTTCTTTTGCAGGAATCACATGGCGGCAACCTCATGGGACACTTTGGTCATGACAAGATGTATGCTACACTCTCCGCAAATTTCTTTTGGCCAAGGATGTCACGTGACGTGGGACGGTTTGTCCAAAGATGCCATACATGTCGAAAGGCTAAGTCAAAAGCCCTTCCCATAGACTCTATCTTCCTTTGCCTATTCCTCATGTTCCATGGGAACACATAAGCATGGACTTTGTTCTTGGTTTGCCTCGCACTAGAAACGGAAAGGACTATATTTTTGGTAGTGGGTAGGTTCTCCAAGATGACACATTTAATTCCTTGTAATAAAACGGATGATGCCTCGCATATTGCTAACATATTTTGTGGGGACATCCTTCTCCTTCATGGAGTTCCTAAGTCCATTGTCTCCGATCGCGACGTCAAGTTTTTGAGCTATTTTTGGAAGACATTGTGCGCCAAGCTCGGCATCAAGCTACTCTTTTCCACGGCGTACCACCAGCAAACGGATGGACAAACGGAGGTAGTGAACCGTTAACTATCTATGCTACTTCGTGTGCTCATCAAGAAGAACATCAAGTAGTGGGAAGATCACATCCCCGTTGCGGAGTTCGCCTATGACCGAGAAAGACTCTCCACGACAAAGCAGACGTCTTTTGACGTTGTCTGTGGGTTCAACCCATTGTGCATTTGGCATTCCTCCCTCTACCGCTACAAAAATGCGTCAACATAGATGCAAGTACAAGGGTAAGCTTCCTCAAGAAACTCCATGCAGATACACGACTCACCATCGAGCGCCAAGTCCAAGGCCACGCAAACAAGATGAACGCCACCAAAAAACCAACCATCTTCAATCCGGGTGACCTTGTTTTCGCAAAGATCAGTTACCGGATGATCGCAAGTCCAATCTTCTACCCCGCGCAGATGGACCATTCAAGATCCTCACACGGATAAACAAAAATGCCTATACGGTTGATATCCCCAAGGTCAGGTACTCGGTGAGCAACACGTTCAACATTTTTGACCTTGCTCCCTACCATGTTGATGAGGACTTTGATCCGTGGAAGGATCTTCCCCAAGGGGGGAGATGATGCGGAGCACCCCATGGACATCACCATGGATACAACTCCTCCACATGGACCATTGACGAGAGCACAAGCACACACCATTGGAACAAAGGTAAACTCGCTCCTCTCCGAACTACACTTCGATACATGTGAAACTTGGGTGTTACCTCATGTGGATATGTTACGCATAATTAGGTACCAAGGATATGTTCAAGAAGAAGCGCTAGGGCAAGGGAAAGCCATACCGGGAGAGGAGTCGCGAGAAGACGAAGTAATGAAGATCCTAACTACAGGGACCGGTACTACCGGCCCCTAGAGACAACCACCGGCACCTGGAGCTCGCGGAAACAAGAAGTTGCCCGGAGCGCGACAAGAACTACCGCCCGGGAGAGAGGTACTACCGGCCGGTCGGTACTACCGCCGACAACGTGAAAGTCGTCTATTGAGGGCCCGGTACCACCCCGGTTATTCCGGTAATTCGGAATAACCGATACTACCGGTCGTGCCAATCGGTACTACCGCTGCCTGCGCGCATATTTGGGCTATGCGGCCTGTGTACCCCTTCATTCCTCCCTAGACTATAAGTACTCTTCTCCTACCTTCTTTTTGGGGTTGGCTAAGAATATATCCAGATTTAAGAGAGCTTAGTGTAACAGCCCAGGATTTTCACCCAAATTAAAAAAATCTGTTTGTCGCTTTATTTTGTTGCTTGTTAGAATTGTTTGTAGTATTTTCTTCGCTGATTTATTAATTGGTGATTATATTTCTCCCTCCTTCTCGTACCGGCATGCGTGACCGACCCATTTCCACCACGGCACATGACCTTTTGCGACACCGGGTTTCACCCGAGCACCGTCGCAACTTCCGGCACAAGTCCAGTCGTCGCCATCGGAACGAAAACCCCGTTTATTTAATAAACGGATTATTTTATTGGGCGTCGTAAAAATGTTCTCGGAACGTTATCGAAGTGAGGTTGAACTGACGGGCTCGCCGCATTGATTGTGTGGTTTCGAGATTTCGTCCGAATCGGAGGTCGTATGGACTCTCGGCGGTCAGAAACGTGGAGTACCGGACGCGAGAGAGAAAACCAGAGGGTGTTTGCGTAAACCTACCATCCAGGCCAGCCTATAAATAGACCACCACTCTCCCCTAGCCTTCTAGGGTTCCCCCCCTTGTAAAATTTGCACCCATGTAACAGCCTAGATTTCACAAAAATTAAAAAAATTGTTTTCGGTGTGAATTGTTTGATTGTCTGATTTGTTTGCGGTGTTTGCATCCCTGATTTATCGATCGGCGATTATTTTCCCCCTCTTATCTCGTACCGTACAGAGACCGACCCTTTCCCCCCTGTCACTCGACCTTCGGGACACCGGGTTTCACCCGACCACCGTCGCAAAAACAGCACGAGACCAGCCGCAGCCAACGGAACGGAAAACCCTATTTAATAAGTAAACGGGATATTTTTATAGTGCGCCCGGAAGTATTCTCAGAACGGTTCCAGCGCGAGGTGAACGCCGCCGGCTCGACGCGCTAAACGCGCAGTTCGAAGTTTTACCCGAATCGGAGGTCCTACAGACCCCCGGCGGTCAGAAACGTCAGCACCGCGCGCGCGAGAGAAAAACCGGGGATGTTTTTGCAAACTGCCAGCCACCTGGGCTATATAAAGACCACCCCTCTCCCGCCCCTTTCTAGGGTTTCCCTAACCTAAAAATTGCAGCCACCCCCTCAAACATAGCCCCAATTTTCGCAATTTATCCCATTTTGCCCAAAACCTAGCCTCCCTGCGATCTGGACCGTTGGATCGGCCAATCCAATGGCCCAGATCCACTCACCTCTCCACCTCCTCTCTCCTCCTGTGGACGTCTCACCGCCGTCGCCGTCGCCGTCTCCACTCCGGCTGCCCGCCAGTCGACCCCTCTCCTCCCGCCGGCCACCTCTCCTTCTCTCCCTTCTCCTCCTTCCCCCCTCCTCTAGCTCTCACCTCGTCTCCTCCTCGCAGGAAGCTGCAGCCGCCGGCCGCCGAAGCCCCGCCATGGCCATGGCTGAGCTCGGCCAGGAGCTCGCCACGGCTACCGCCAACCTCGCCGCGCCGCACCTTGGAGCCGCCGTCGGACCCGTCCCGGCCGGATCCGCCTCGCGCCGCCGCCGATCTGCCGTCCCCTCGCCTCATGGCCGCTTACCGCCACCGTTGCCGGCCGGCCGGCCGCTGCCGTAGCGACCCGAACGGGATCGGGCCAGCGAGCCAGGCAGCCACCGGCCACGTGGGCCGCCCTAGGTCGACATAGCCCAGCCCGATCCAGGCTTCCACGGCCCAGCCGCAGGACTTCCAGCCCCCTGGACAGATGGGCTTGGCCCATTAGGGGTGAGCCCCTTTTTATTTATTTATTTTTATTTTTTTTCCTCTGCTCAAATTTTCACAAAGTCTAGAATTATTGTGTTGCTGATTCGTTTTTGCGATGTAGATTGCGAGTAAACCGTAGCTCGGATCGCGTTGCGCCCAAAAGGAAATTTGTGTAGAATTGTGCGTACTTCAATTCATCTTTTGTGAGCATTTTGATTTGGGGCCATCTTGATGTTGTTAATCACTGTTGAAGTGGGCATCAGACTGTTAACTGCTGTTACTTCCTGTTAATTGCTGCTGTTATTATTTTATTGCAAGTTTGATTGATGATTGTGACACATCTGTGAGGCCTATGCTATTAATTCTTTTTGCATACTGTTAAGCATCATGCCTAATTCAATCCTATGCAATCTCTTGTCATGTTTGCATGTTGTAGCTATATTATTTATTGCTCCAAAGTGGTGACCCTGATGACATGTGTTGTTCTTTATATAAAGTTGCTACTTTGTTGCCCTATATCTTTTTAACCGTGCATCCTATTGAGCATTGCAATATGTCATTTTGGTCTATGCCATGTCTACTTCCATTATATGTATTGCATTGTCATGTTTACATTTCTGATCATAGATATATTTAGCTCCAAAGTTGCTATCCTGCTGTTTTTGACAGCCACCTCTGTTTTTCACAAAGTCTGTAACTTTCCGATGCCATGTTGCATGCTTAATATCTTTTGATATGTGATGCCTATGACCTTGATTCTTGTTTGTACCTGATCATCATCATGTCTAATTCATGCACATATATTGCTATGTCATGTTGCTGCACATTTGCATATAGTTTTGCTCCTGTTTATACAGCATGATGATAACAGTTTTTGCCCTGTGTTCCTGATTTTCACTAAGTCCTAGACCAGTAATGTTTTATTGCATTTTGCTTGGGCTATAATTAATTGTTCATGATGCCTATTTGCATGATTTCTTTTGCCATTCCTTCCTTGTCATGTCTACTGCATTTACATGTCCGTTTGATGCATGTTTGCAATTTGTAGCTAATTGTTTCATTGCTCTAAAGTGTGCTTCCTGATGTTGGCAGATTGTGTTCCAAACTTGTTTTGCTTGTATCTTTTTAACCGTAACTCCGTTTGGAGTGTTCTTTATATGTAACTTGATTAGAATTTCATGTACTATGTGTTTATGTTATTTTTTGCTGCCGTTAACCAACCTAAAATATGTTTTAGGGCAGAACAGTACCAAACACTTAAATTATCGTGGAGCACGTAGTGTTATGCCATGTTTAGGTTGTGCCTCACTTAAATTGAATAGCATAGATAGTTTCCTTTATGCTTCACCTCTTGTCATCTTTGTTTGTTATGCCATGCTTGAGTGAGATGTCATGTTAACAACCTTTGTTGATAACCTGTAGCTAAACAACTTGAACCATCGTAAATGTGCGGTATCGTCGTGTGTGACGAGTACTCCACTTAACCTGTTAGTAACCGCTCTCGACGATAGATGCGATACCGTGGTGCGTTGTCTCGTGTTGACTTCTTCTTGATGCTTGCTCGTGTTTGCCTCGTAGTAATAGAGTGCTTTCTCGTCGATTGCCTTTTCCAGTGTTTCCTTCTTGTGTGCTTCCGCGGGTACCTCTCGGAGACGTTGCGAGCTTGCGATCGACTTCACCTTTGGTTTCGTCTTCTCATCAGGTAAGGGGGAGCATATATCATGCTTATAACTTTCAGCTCACTCGCACCTAGGTGTAGGATAGAACGATTGCTTGATCCTACCACTTTATATTCATGCCTCTCAAATAAACCTAAACAGCCATGTCCTCCACATCCCAGCAAACCTTGTTCGGCTATGTTACTATTGCTCGCTGCTCAGCCACTGCTTAGGATGTTATCAATTGTTACCTCCTGTTACTCCTTGGATTGGGATATCACACTATTATATTTGTTGTTGATGATATGATTATTATAATGTTGACTATATTCAACGAAGGATGGAAGGTCTAGGCTATCCCGCCCCGACGCTTTGTTCCATTTGAGTCACCTAGGACCCGAGTTCCGGGTATTGGTTTTAAGACTGAGCGTGCCTAACCGCGTGTGGGATTTTATGGGGTCCCCTTTTCTTACCTATCTAGCTTCAAACATTTCTAGTGGTGGCCCAGCTGATTTACCATTTGAAACCATGCATATATGTCTGTCAGGTCGCTCCTAGCAGATATCCTTTAAAACAACCCGGGTCAGCGGAGACATGGTTTCTCTGTTGATCCACACTGGTGAGCTAGAGGCCTACCCACATGTGAGGGGATCAGTTACCTCGACCTTAGCCTGACGGAAGAGTCCGTTCCGAGAGCGTGGCCAGCTTTTGGATTGGGTGTCGACTCCCCGGGGGCCACCCGGATTTGTTCGTTGTTAGCTAAAGGGACCTGTCGTTTCGGATCTCTCGGAACGAAATCATAAAATGGTTGCATGTGATGGGTAGCAACTGAGAGAGATGGGCGTGCGTGCGGAGCCTTGTAATGGGCAGTTGGTACACCCCTGCAGGGTTAAATCTTTTTGAGAAGTCGTGTCCACGGTTATGGACGACTTGAGACCTACGTCCTGTTCATAGATAACATCAACTGAATCATATTTAATAACTTGATCAACGTGTGTGTGTGCCTTGACTGCTTCTTCTTCGTCGGGATGCGAAGAGGAGGACAAGGATAGGATGGGTGTTATGTTTGCGTAAGTAGTTGATAGCAAGACTTGTTGGAGGCGATTCCTCATCGAATGCTTGGTTCTCATCTTACTCTAAATAGACCGTTAGCCACTCATATATTGCTAGTGCGACTTCAACCTCACCACTACCCCATCTTACCCGTGAGAAGTTAGTTACAAGACTTTTGATATATTCTCACCCCTTTCTTTCCTTTTCCCTTTTATGTTTTTCCTGATCGGCCGCTGCAGTTGATTACCACCTCGACACTTCTTCTGGACGCCTTCTCGAAGACTCGGCGTCGACTAGTTAGGTGGATCCCGGTGGAGAGCCTGGACCCATGTGGTTACGAGAATGGTGTGTTTTACCTTCTTGTTGATGCTTGCTCGTGATTGCTTCATAGTAATAGATGCTTGCTCGTCGATTGCCTTTCTAGTGTTTACTTCTTGTGTGCTTCCGCGGGTACTTCGGAGACGATGCGAGCTTGCGATCGACTACACCTTCGATTTTGTCTTCTCATCAGGTAAGGGGGAGCATATATCATGCTTATAACTTTCAGCTCACTTGTGCCTAGGTATATGATAGAACGATTGCTTGATCCTACCACCTCATATTTATGCCTCTCAAATAAAACCAAACAGCCATGTCTCCCACATCCTAGCAAACCATTGTTTGGCCATGTACCTTGCTTGCTTAACCACTGCTTAGTATGCATGCTTAGGATGTTACAACTGTTCCCCTATTACTCCTTGGATTGGGCTATCACATTATTATATTGTTGTGGATGGTATGATTATTATAATGTTTACTATACTCGACGAAGGATGGAAGGTCTAGGCTATCCCGCTCCGATGCTTTGTTCCATTTGAGTCACCTAGGACCCGAGTTCTGGGTATTGTGTCTCTTGACGAGCGTGCCTAACCGCGTGTGGGATACTATGGGGTCCCCTTTTCTTACCTACCTAGCTTCAAACATTTCTTGAGGTGGCTCAAGCTCATTTACCATTTGAAAACCATGCATATATGTTTGTCGGGTCGCTTCTAGCAGATATCCCTTAAAACAACATGGGCCAGAGGAGACATGGTTTCTCTTGTTGGTCCACACCTGGAAGCTAGGAGGCTGCCCACATGTGAGGGGATCAGTTACCCCGACCTCGTCCAGCCGAAAGAGTCTGATCCGAGAGTGTGGACGGCTTTTGGATTGGGTGTCAACTCCCCGGGGGCCACCCGGATTTGTTCGTTGTTAGTTAGAGGGATTATGACGTTCGGTTCTCTTGGAACAACTCTTCAATGAGTGTTTTTAATGGGCCCGACTAAGACAGCTTGGCGTGTGTACGGAGCCTTGTAATGGGAAGTTGGTACACCCTTGCAGGGTTAAATCTTTTCGAGAAGCCGTGTCCACGGTTATGGATGACTTGAGACCTACTCCTTGTTCATAGACAACTACAACTGAGATAATCTTAATAACTTGATCAACGTGTGCGTGCTTTGACTTCTTCTTCTTCATTGGGTGATGAAGGGGAGGACAAGGATAGGATAGGTGTTATGTTTGCGTAAGTAGCTGATAGCAGACTTGTTGGAGGCGATTCCTCATCGAATGCTTGGTTCTCTTCTTACTCTAAAATAGATCGTTAGCCACTCATATATTGCTAGTGCGGTTGCAACCTCACCACTACCCCCATCTTACCGTGAGAAGTTAGTTACAAGACTTGTTGATATAGCTCACCCCTTCTTTTCTCTTTCCCCATGGGAATTAGGCGGATCCCGGCGGAGAGTCCGGACCCGTGTGGTAGGATTGGTGTGATTTACCTTTGCCACTAGGCATTTGATTGTAGTTTGTACTCAGACATGTATCTTCCGCTGATGTATTGTATTAAGGCAATTGTATGTCGATTGTATGAGATATTGTATCCATGTAGCTGTAATGTTGTGATATCATGTTGGAAATCCGGGGCATATAGCGGTGTCATATGTAGCGGTGGGACCGATATGAGCTTCGTCCCCGGATCTGGATGGAAATATCTAGATCTGGAACAGTACCGCATATCGGGCCTTACCTCCTATTTCCCCATGGGAATTAGATCTCCTTGAGATCCTCTCTCAATCATTCCTCTTCCTAGTAATAGAGGAAGAGGTCCCTCTTCTAGTAGTAGAAGGAGAGGGAACTACCAAGGTTAACGGAGTTACCGATTCGTGGATGTGGATGGAACTTGAGGTGTATGGTATTTGTGTGTGGATTTGAGTGTTTCTCGTATGGATGTCGTGCTCGTTCCTCTGTTGTGTTGATTTTCCCGTGAATCCCCGTTGTGTTCTTGTGGATCCCCTTCGTGTTCTTTGTGTTCTTGTGGATCCACCTCCAAATTGTAAAGATTGGGAAAATCCTAGGGCTTGTCCCTTATCAGTGACCGACTGGAAAATTGATCCCTGGTGCACATGAATGAGGACAAAGTGTGTAGAAAAGACTAGTGTTGGTATGTGAGGACAATCTGTATCCTAGGCGCACCGACCATTGAATCGGTGGTTAGTCGTGTGTTTGATCGGAGCGTTACAGTTGGTAACCGATAGGCTTGACCGGGGCATTACACCCGCTTGCACTCCTCGACCTAGCTGCTCGAATTCGTCGGTATCTAGGAGATTCCATTCGAGATTGTTCTGGTGCCGACTGAAGAAGAGATTATCTCTTGGAATCTAATCGCCAACGCTCCGCGACGACACCTAGTTCCTCATATCACACCCAAAATTCACTTCCTCCAAGATTTGGACAACACACTCGAAACCGAAATGCAAGTTCTTTGCTTGGCTCAATTTGTACAGTAGGAACTTGACTGGTAGCATGCTGGCCATTCATGTATGCCAACTTTATGTAGGAGGGCACCGAAAATGGCCATCTGCAAAGATTGCCCCTTCTCGACTACAATCTAAACGCATGTTGAAGATTGGATGGGTGTGAATTTAGATATGGCGATGGACCACACGCTTCTTTCCATCATGGGAGTCTCCGATTGGTTGCACGCAATGATCTCTAACGAAACAAGAGAGATCAAGGCGAATCAACATGTGGTTGAGTTGGTAAGGTGGATAGTGGTGCTCGCATTTTTCCTAAGTATATTTCAAGATTTTCGGTAACGTGCTTTCAGTGAGAGGAGACGTTCCCGTAAAAAACGAAGTGATGACTTCGTTAATCTCAATATGATGTGGCGGATCAGTATTGTGAAGTTACTCATAAAGGTAAGGTGTGTGTGTATACCTTCATATGGTAAGTGTTCGCTCATCTAGTGTGAACATCTGCTACATTGTAATGTGTTCTAAAGAAACAAGAGAGGTCAAGCAGCACCGAATCGGTATTCTCGAATACATGTTGAAGGTGTCTGTTTCACAATTTTTGGTTCGGCACCTGTTTCCATTGGAAACGGAAAACGCTCCCCCTGTTTGGTAATTGTACCTCGTAATCACATCCCTCCGGTAACATATCCCCTCCAGTTATCAATCGTTACCACGCATCCTCCACTGGCAATGGTTACCCCCGAGCCCTCCTCTTCTAGCGTCGTCGCCGCCTCCCTCGTCCCCCTTCCCATCGAGCCTCGTCGCCTTCCCGGTTTCCCTTCTAGTTGAGCGTCGCCGCCTTCCTGGCCCGTTTCTAATCCTCTCCACCTCCCCTCCGCCCCTCCTCCAGCGCCACCATGTCCACACCAGCCGCCGGGGCTCTCCACGAGCTGCTGCTAGGATACCATGCCGGCGAGGAATGAAACTTTGAACCCAGATTTCCTCGCCATCTCTTCCACCTCTCCTCACGCAGATTGATTACGGTTAAGATTTGATTTGATATTATGCGATCCCTTTCCATTATAGAGTCGAACCAAACAAGATTAGACTTTTTCAATACGGAGCTATTACGTCGAGTAACCTGATTCCCTTTACGTTTACATTACCACTCCTCAAAACAAACACCTCCGTTATGGAACATATGTAAGGAACAACCATCACATCTTTAGCGGCACCCACCTCGCCCATTTTGAGTTTGTCGCTCTAGCTCTTAACGGTATCGACCAACAAGATATGGCGTTTGGCCCATGTTACGAAGGGTATTGGTAATAGCCATGTTCAGAAATTCGTCCGATTAACCAGTTAATTTGCCGATTAATCACTACTCGTAGGATCATCGATAAATCAACCGATTAATTGATTAACTTTGGTGCTCGCATTTTTCCTGAATATATTTCAAGATTTTCGGTAATGTGCTTTCAGGGAGAGGAGACGTTCCCGTAAAAAATAAAGTGATGACTTCGTTAATCTCAAGATGATGTGGCGGATCAGTATTGTGAAGCTACTCATAAAGGTAAGGTGTGTGTGTATACCTTCATAAGGTAAGTATTTGCTCGTCTAGTGTGAACATCTGCTGCATTGTAATGTGTTCTAAAGAAACAAGAGAGGTCAAGCAGCACCGAAGCGGTATTCTCAAATACATGTTGAAGGTGTTTGTTTCGCAATTTTTGGTCCGGCACCTGTTTCCATCAATGAAAAAAAATAGCACGTTATTTCGCGGTTATTAGCGCGCTATAGCTTAATTTGAGGGGCTACGCTATATTTAGCCAAAAGTTACCGCTACAGCGCTAATGACGTTTTTAACGCGCTAAATCACGCTAAACTTGATAACCCGCTATTTTTTATAGCACGCTATTTAAAACCTTGTGTCCATCTGGTGGTTTTTCTAGTTCATCTAAAGATGATGCCAATGATTTTGATTAAAATCTTAAAACAATTTGTCTTCTAGAGTTTATTACTTTGTTGTGCGGGGATTTAAGCCTCATATTTGTATTTGTGCCATGGATTTGGCCCTCGACATTTGGACACATTTTTAATGTTGAAACTTGAAAAGCCTGAAATCCTTAATATTTGGGTTAGTTCTCACCATTTTTTTCATCACGCTATTTTGAATGTAACTTCGCTATATCCCGCTATATCTTCTGTAGCTTCTAGAGAAGGGTCACGCTATTTTTGATAGCACGCTATTTAAAACCTTGGTTTCCATTGGAAAGGGAAAACGCTCCCCCTGTTTGGTAACTGTACCTCTTAATCACATCCCTTCGGTAACAGATCCCCTCCAGTTATCAATCGTTACCACCCATCCTCCACTGGCAATGGTTACCCCCGAGCCCTCCTCTTCTAGCGATGTCGCCGCCTCCCTCGTCCCCCTTCCCATCGAGCCTCGTCGCCTTCCCGGTTCCCCTTCTAGTTGAGCGTCGCCGCCTCCCTGGCCCGTTTCTAATCCTCTCCACCTCCCCTCCGCCCCTCCTCCAGCGCCACCATGTCCACACCAGCCGACGGGGCTCTCCACGAGCTGCTGCTAGGATACCATGCCGGCGAGGAATGAAACTTTGAAGCTAGATTTCCTCGCCATCTCTTCCACCTCTCCTCACGCATATTGATTACGGTTAAGATTTGATTTGATATTATGGGATCCCTTTCCATTATAGAGCCGAACCAAACAAGATTAGATTTTTTCAATACAGAGCTATTATGTCGAGTAACCTGATTCCCTTTACGTTTACATTACCACTCCTCAAAACAAACACCTTCGTTATGGAACATATGTAAGGAACAACCATCGCATCTTTGGCGGCACCCACCTCACCCATTTTGAGTTTGTCGCTCTAGCTCTTAAGGGTATCGACCAACAAGATATGGCGTTTGGCCCATGTTACGAAGGGTATTGGTAATAGCCCTGTTCAGAAGTTCGTCCGATTAACCAGTTAATTTACCGATTAATCACTACTCGTAGAATCATCGATAAATCAACCGATTAATTGATTAACTTGCTGATTAACTTCTCGATTAGTCTATCATTCCCCTACTCGTCCGAAGGGTACCGGTTAACGATTTCCTCAACAATATACTAGTCCCCATTTTTTCAGTTTTATTAGGGTTTCTGTCAAGTTCTTTTCAAAAATTTGGCACCTCTGTACAAACAAACTTTCTCCTCCGTCTATATGAAAAGGTAATGCTCCTGCTTGTTCCTCAACAAAAATCTTATTGTAGAACAGCAGAATACATTCAACATCTCATGTATTTGCAACGATGAAAAAATGTGTAACTTGTAGGGGTCTTGACTTTAACTACCCCAAGATCAATTATACAAAGTTACACGCTGCAAAATATTTAGCGCTGAGCAACAGATGTGGTACAGAAAGTTGTCAGCATCTTGGGCTCCCCACGCGATGTGTTCTGCTGACAAACATAGCACCCCAAAACTGAATCGCTGAATACTGACAAGTAACTGAAGGTGTGAGGTCCAATCGAGGTTGGGCACACTAGATTGTGTGCATACTGCATAAAATCAAGCTCCCTGCAAACAGTGGGTCATAAATTACAAGCCATTTAACTCGAACTCGCCCGTATTCACCCCAAAGTACTCAAATTACATGAGACAAGATTCACCGTAAAAGACACACAATTGCATTGAGATTGGCCATAGTAGGGTCAGGATTATCATAATACTCACAAGGGTTAGTGAAGCTTCCGGAACACAAGTCGATATTACAAATCTATTATGGTTTCTGAAAGAAAAGGAACGATTAGAAAGAGTCGTTCTGCGTTGTATTGTAGTTCAAAGATAGCAAGCCATGTTATGAACAGAAGAGTGACCTAACGAGAAAAAAATTGTGTTCCTTCTATATGTCGTTGGAAATGCTTCTACTCATCAATAAATTAAACTGCACATGCTTTAAGGAAAACTATGATTTGAACAGTTTGATTGGTACGACTGTAACAAAAGTACATACCGTTAATAAACCAGGGGGGGAAACAGTTTTGGATTGTCTGAAAGAAACCTTCAACTTGTAAAACCATTCATCTTTCGACCTCTCATAGATTCGATGTCAGAAATTTCAGAGAAAGATGGCACAATCCACCAAATAAAGTCAGTTGTCATCTTTTCTTCTCCTACCCTCCACCCCACCCCCCACCCCCCCCCCCCCCCCCACCCCCCCCGGCTCTTCCTCTCCTTGACACACATCATTTCACAGCATCTCTTAGGCAACCCCTGTCTGCTTGTTCAACCCTGTGCGAGTGTCAGGAACTAAGAACTGACTGAATGTAACACTGAATTCACATTTGAGCAGATCGGAGCTCCTCACTAGGATTTGTATTAATGGAGAGGAAGGTAAAGTGTAGTAGCACACCACCGGCGGGTAGGGTTACAACCCAATATCAAAAACTAACTCAAAACAAAGAGGAAAAGAGGCTTTAGGATGAGTATTATCTGAGCTCGAGCTCAAATGCTCCCTGATGAATGAACAAAACTGAACAAATTCTGAATCTTTTTTGTGGAAAACTTTGACAAATGTTTCGGGCTCTTGCAAAATTTCATCGCAAAATAACATTGGTGGAAGTCGCAGAGAAAAAACAAAATCAATGCTCCAAAAATGCTATTTTCTAAAGCATTTTGGAGTGATCTTTTTTCTTTTGCTGCAACTTACACAAATGTCATTTGGTGATGAAATTTTGCAAGCAGTCAATACATTTGTCAAAGTTCTCCAGAAAATATATTTTTTTATTTTTTCCAAATTTACTGTCAAGGAGCATTTGAGCTCGGGAGTAGGGCACTTTCGCTTTATAGCCATTACAAAGAGGAGCAGGTGAAAAGCAGAAGTAAAGATAGCAACGTAAGTCGGATGTTGAACAGCGACACAGGAACCTCCAGGAGTCGTTCGATCAGAGATCCATGGTCCTTGGTAGCTCCACCTTGAGAAGCATTATATTCCACTGTGAGCCGCTCAGACAATTCCCCCTTCTTGAGACAGATCTTGTCCTGAAGACTGAAACGAAGGAAACAATTTCTAGATAAATGCTAAATCCTCCCATGTGATGGTGCGATGGTACGGGGCACCCCGTTGACATCACCATGGATACTGTTAGGAATAAGCAACTTGTATTCCATGGGGACCAAAGGCCACAATATATAGTACATGTGCAGATGATAAATATGCAGGAAACCCCCTAGCTAATAGGGATACTATAATCTACTCTAACACCCCCCCTCAAACTCATGGTGGATGAAGAACACTGAGTTTGGAGAGGAAAAACCAATGCTGTGATCGAGTCTAGGCCTTCGTAAAGAAATCTGCCAACTGTAGCTCTGAAGGCACATACTTAAGCATAATAATCTGATCCTGCACACTGACACGGACAAAGGAAGCATCAACACCAATATGCTTGGTAAGCTCATGCTTCACCGGATCACGTGCAATACTGATAGCACCTGTACTGTCAGACAATAGAGTAGTGGGTGTCGTCACGGAGACACAAAAATCTACAAGTAACCACCGTAACCAAGTCACCTCAGCAGTCAAAAGAGTCATGGCTCACAACTCAGCCTCTGCACTCGAACGGGAAACTGCGGTCTGCTTCTTCGTCTTCCAGGCAATGAGAGAACCACCAAGAAAAACACAATAAGCAGATAGTGAACGGCGATCCAAAGGATCACTCGTCCATGTGGCATCAGAGTAGGCCTGGAGCTGTAACGAGCTGGAACGGGGAAAGAAGAGAGAGAGATAGTCCCACGAAGATAGCGTAGAACACGAAGAAGGTGACTGTAGTGGACCGTAGTGGGAGCAGAAACAAACTGACTCAGAATATGGACAGAGTAAGAAATGTCCGGACGAGTAACAGCAAGATAGACAAGACTCCCGACAAGATGTCGATAACGAGTCGGATCAGAAAGAGGATCACCATCAGTAGAACGAAGAGAGAGATTGAGCTCCATGGGAGTCTCAACAATACGCTCATCAGTAAGAGCGGCACGAGCAAGAAGATCTTGAATGTACCGTTCTTAGGAAATAAAGAATCCATCAGCGGTGGAGGAAACCTCAATCCCAAGAAAATAACGAAGCGGACCAAGATCCGACATGAGAAACTGCTCACTCAGATGAGCCTTAACAAAGGCGATATACTCAGGGTCGTCACCGGTGATGATCATGTCATCAACATAGAGAAGAAGAAGAGTGCGACCACGAGGAGAACAGTGAACAAACAGAGCCGGATCATGAACACTAGGGGAGAAACCAGCAGCAGTGACTACAGAAGCAAAGCGCTCAAACCAGGCACGAGGGGCCTGCTTGAGGCCATAGAAAGAGCGACGAAGACGGCAAACCATGCCATATGTAACATAATACCCATGTGGTGGTTGCATATAAACCTCCTCACGCAACTCACCATTAAGAAAGACATTCTTGACATCAAGCTGAGACACAGACCAATGGCGAACAGAGGCCACGGCAAGAAGAATCCGAACTGTGGTCATGTGAGCCACCGAAGCAAACGTCTCATCATAATCACGACCATGCTCCTGTTGAAAGCCACGAGCTACAAGACGAGCTTTGTAGCGCTCAAGCGTCCCATCAGAACGAGTCTTAACCTTATAGACCCACTTACACGTGATCGGACGAATCTGAGGAGGAAGAGGAACAATCTCCCAAGTGTCGGTGCGCTCAAGCGCAGCAATCTCCTCAGCCATGGCGAGTTGCCACTCAGGATGGGCAATAGCCTCACGGTAAGTGGTCGGCTCGGGAATGGCCAAGACACTGTAGGTAGCAGGATCATCAGGATCTAATACTTTAGGAGGAGGACAAGGCCGGGGACGAAGAGTATAAGATGGTGGAGGTGGTGCACCAGAAGTAGAGGGTGCATCAAAGGACTCGGAAACAACATAAGAACGCCGAGTATAGTGGAAAGGGAAGGTAGGAGGAGAAGGGTTGACAGGAGGAGGCGGAGGTGAGGGAATCACTGGGGAAGAGGGGGCAAAGGACGACGATGAAGAAGAAGAGGAAAAAGTCAGAGTAGATGGCACTGAAGGCAGAGGAGACGGTACCAGATCAATAGGAGCAGGAGAAGGAACATGAGGAACCGAGGGAGGAGAATCGGGAAAGAGGGGAAAAGACAGATCGTCCGTGGAAAACGAGGTCAAACGCGGATAAAAGGGGCGAGACTCATCGAAAGTCACATCCCGAGAAATACGCATCCGACGGGCCACCGGATCCCAACAGCGATAGCCCTTATGCTCGTCACTGTATCCGAGAAAGACACACTCAACAGACTCGGCGGATAGTTTGGTGCGTTCGCGAGGAGCAAGAAGAACAAAGCAAACACAACCAAACGACCGAAGCATAGAATAGTCAGGCGAGCGATCGGAAAGGCGCTCAAGAGGAATGGCACCCTGAAGAGCGGTAAAAGGCTGGATATTAATGAGATAGGCGGAAGAAGAGACAGCCTCAGCCCAGAAGTGAGGGGGAAGAGAAGCGGCGATCATCAACGCACGAGCCGTCTCAAGAAGGTGACGATGCTTATGCTCAGCCACGCCATTCTGAGCATGAGCACCAGGACAAGAGAATTGAGCAAGAGTACCCTGCTCAGCAAGAACTCCACGCAACATCTTGGAGATATACTCTCCAGCAGAGCCAGCACGGAACACACGAATAGGCGTAGAGAACTGAGTGTGAACCATGGGAGCAAAACGTTGATATATGGATAGGACCTCATTACGAGATGACATAAAGTAGATCCAAGTGTATCGAGAGAAGTCGTCTATAAAAATAATATAGTAACGATGACCGCCCTTCGAGGCAAAAGGAGCGGGACCCCAGACATCAGAGTGAACAAGGTCGAAAGGACGCTTAGACACAGTCTCGCTATGAGGGTAAGGCAACTGGACCTGTTTGCCAAGGCGACAACCCAGACAGTCTAGAGAGACACCACCGGAGAAGGATCCTAGGAGGCCACGTCGAACTAGAGAGGAGAGACGAGAGCCACATAAGTGACCAAGTCGGTGATGCCACTGCTGTAAAGAACTGGTAGATAAGGCAGTAGAGGAGGGGGGAACTGGCAGTGGTAGCAGCGGAAGGAAGATGAAGCCAGTCAAGCTCCCAAAGACCCTGAGAGTCACTGCGACGGGGACCTGCACCAAGGAGAGAACCAGTGCAACGGTCGAGAACAGAACAAGAGTCAAAGTCAAGAATGACCCGACAGTCAGAGTCAACAATCTGGCCACCAGAAATAAGTTGCATGGTAAGTCGAGGAACATGAGCAACATCAGGAACAGTAAACGATGAAGTGCTAAGAGTGTCGCGACCATGAACCGGGAAAGAGGTACCATCAGCAGTACGAACATGAACAGGTGAATCAAGCGATCGAAGAGACGATAAAGTGGATGAATCATGAGTCATATGGAAAGAAGCTCCAGTATCAAGAATCCATGAGGATGTACCTGCCTGTGTAGAAGGTGGTCTCATAATGCTAGAAGAGTCAGTAGCAGAACCAGCAGAACCTGTCGGTGAAGAGTCGGAGAACGCAGTTAGCAAACCTTGAAGATGTGTAGTATCATGCTCAGGCAGGGGCTCAACGGAAGAAGTCGATGAAGAAGCATCCCACAAGGAAGACTCAAAAGCAGTCAGCAGGTCACGTAGTCGCACAATCTCCTGCTCGGTGAAGGACACAGCTGAAACATCCAACATAGTAGCATCGACGATGGAGTGCCCACCAGCATCGGAGATAGCCGGTAGAGAACGCGGTATGGCAGGACCAACATCCTCAGCAGATGCCGAGGGAGGAGACGACGTCATAGACAGACCAGCAGCAAATGTCGAGGAAGGACACATGTGTGAGGCGTCGTCAATGGTGCCATAGGCACCAGCACTACCGGTGAAAGTCGCGAGAGGAGTCGATGTAGAGCGACAATCACCGGTGAAAGTCGCGAAAGGTGTCGATGTAGAGCGACAATCACCATGCGCAGAAAACCCGTGATGTGATGACATCGCAGACAAAGAAGCGCGAAGCACCGAGAAATAACGCGGGTGCGAGACGGTGTCAGTAGAGTAAACACCGTCACCAGTTCGCGGGCAGCGAGAAGGATGCATACCCAACGAAGAATACATTGTATCTCTTTTTTTTTGCTCTTTTTTTCTCTTTTTTTTTTGCAAACGAATCAAACGTAGCTTGCTGGATGGATTGGGGCTGGCTGGATGGATCGTGAGAGCAGCTCGTTGGATGGAACGGGGCGAGCAGCTCGTTGGATGGAACGGGGCAAGCAGCTCGCTCGATGGACTTGAGGCGGACTCAGGCACGGACGGCGGCGGATGTGGTGGATATGGAGACGGGTTGGCCGGCGACGGATCCGCCCGAGCAGACAGGGGCCGGCGCGTCGGGCGGGCGGGCGGAGGCCGGCGGCGTAAGGACAGCAGGCGCGCGGGGCGGAGGCGTCCTATACGTGGCGACGGCGGCGGCGGCCTGGACGGGGACAGCCGGCGGCCTGGCAGGCGTCCGGGGGAGACGAGGGCGACGGGCGGCGGGCGGCAGCGAGAGCACGAGTTGCGGCGTACAAAAAAGTTTAACCTAGCTCTAATACCATGTTAGGAATAAGCAACTTGTATTCCATGGGGGCCAAAGGCCACAATATATAGTACATGTACAGGTGATAAATATGCAGGAAACCCCCTAGCTAATAGGGATACTATAATCTACTCTAACAGATACATCATCTCCAACTATGCGGAGGCCAAGTGGACCAATGACTCAACCTAGTGTACGCGCCATTGAATCTAAAGGTGGCATCCCTCCTTTTAGACCTCCCTATGCACAAACATGAGACATGGTTTCTACCTCACCATGGAATCATATGTACGCTCAGGTTCGAAGAGTATGATCAAGAGGAACTAAGAAAGGAAGCCCAAGCAATGAAGGACAAGGAGGAAGAAGCAACAGCATCGGGGCGGACGTCGGCGGCCAGGCCAGAAACCCGACACACCATAGAGTACACATCTCGACGTCTTCAGATGTCTGGCACCTGGAGCATCCCAGACATCCAGCACGGCCATCAGAAATCCGGCACAGGCACCAGTACTCTTTCACGCCTGCCCAGATGTCCGGCACCTGAATGTCGGATCGGATGTCCGGCCCATCTGCCCGGATGTTCGGCGGCTGACTGCGAACAGATCTGGCCGTAGGCCATGTAATCCCTTTCCCATCTCCCTTGCACTTCGGGCTAGACTATATAAACCGACCCCCTCCATTAGTCTAGGGTTAGCAAAGCATCCCAACCATTTTTCACTTGACCGGATGGTAATTTCGCTAATCTTGCTAAGTCAGATTTGCCCACATGCCAGTGCCATCTTCCTCTCTTGATTTTCAACCCAGACATTTGTTCAGAAATACAATAATTTAATATTCCTAGTGTTCTCCAAATCATCCTGAATGAACATTATTGTGTCATCAACATATTGCAGGATAGCTACCCCTACATCAATTAGGTGTATCTTCCCAGTCATTTGCCCATTCCTTTGAGCCAGATGAACCATTTTTGCAAGCAATTTGCAACCATATGAAACAAGAAAGGTGATAAAGGATCTCCATGCCTTACCCCTTTGAAACTGCCAAAATTCTGCCAACCACATCAACTTCACATTGGGAGTTCCACCTTTAATTATAGCATCAAACCAACCCATCCAAGTTTCATTAAACCTTCTTTCTTTCAAGCAATGGAAAAGGAATTCCCAATTGATTTTTTTCATAGAATTTTTTTAAAATCTAACTTCAACAGTACCCCTTGTTGCTTCCTCCTTCTGCTACAGTGCCCCGCAGCTGGAGGACCCGCAGTCGGCGGGCCCCACAAAGAGCCAGAGAGACTGACGCTAAGGACCCACTCCATTTTCCCAGCAATATTGTAACCTGGGGGTCGGCCTATAAGACCCCCAGGAGGCCCTCCAAGGAGAGGGTCGAACCTTTGTAGAATCACTCCCACTGTATACACTTGGAGACCGGGAGAGAGCAGTGCCAAGAGCCCCCTTCTCCCTCCTCCGATACAACTCAAGGAGCACATTGTAGTCTGTATTCTTATAAGAGATCATGCAGGAGTAGGGGTGTTTACCTCCTCACGAGGGCCCTTAACCTGGGTACACCGCAGTTTCCTCACCTGTGATTGTACCCAATACCGTCTCTGGTACCATCAGCGTCCATCGGATCCTTCCCTCTACTTTATCCATCCCCATGGCATCTGCCGTTACATTACGACAACATAGATAGTCTTCCCAAATCCAAGAGGAGATGAGGGCTTATTGAGAGAGAGAGAGAGAGAGAGATCTTCCCAACCATAGAAGGGATGAGGCCTTGGTAATCCACTTGGGGGATTCTTCTCCAACATGGAGGTCTTGATCCTCTAGGAGATTGATGAGCAAAGTTCAGGGTCTAAAATGGACTTCTTTCAAAAGGCAGTTGTCATTTAGGAAGAGTACTGCTGCTATGAAGCATAGACGAAACAAGCTTTCGCATCCCCCACCCCCCTCCCCCTTTATAGATAAAGGTATAACCAAAGTACACGGTCGACCGATACAAGGCAGTGAGGAAGCCCTCGTACGAAGCAGCCAGAGATAGCCGGACAACATAAACGCATGCGACTACAAGGCCGGAAAATAACATAGGTAGGCTGAAAGTTGCGCCACGACAATGCCCTCAGAAGGGGGAACAGCGCAATGCGCTGCCGCTGCCTAGTCTAAGATGGACAAGGGTCTTCACCCGGAAACCCGGTACAAAGAGGAGAACCCAACGGCATCCTCAAGAGGATAACGGCACCCATGAGTGTCACCGCCGTCGGCGTCAAATCGTGGAGTTTTCACTCGGCAGCTCACTCGTGCTGCCACGATGGGCCTAGAACCGCCGCAATGAGCACAGGCCACCAAATCCGGATCTAGGCTTCGCCTCGGCCATGCCAGAGGACACGCCTCAGCCTCTCGCAGCTACACCCCCTCGCCTGATGCCACCGCATCGATGTGCCGTCCCACGCCGCACAGCACCGAGGGGAGGGGAGAGAGGGCCCCGCCGCCACCGACAACGATCGGGCTTTGCCCGGTGATGAGGGGAGGGAAGGCTGTCACTTGGCCCAGTCAGAGGCAGAGGACGAAACAAATTTGAGGTGTGGCAAAATCTTAAGTAAAGGAATCTTTGTATGCAACCGAAAAGAGTTTGTGACGAAAATGTGTGATTCATGCAGCAGTTCCTCCCTCACTACAATTGCAGTGGCTCTATCTTTTTTCCAAATACAAATTGTTAAGAAAATTATACCTCTTCCCTTTCCCTTTTTCAGTGGCTTTTCTAACCCTTTGTCATTTCATTCCATGAGCTCGCTCAGTACCGATGATGAACGCACAACTAGCTGGTATTGGCTACTGCCCTGTCGCCTCCCACCAGTTGTGAAGGAGAGAAGACCGCTGACGTCTATGAAGGAGAGAAGCGTGTCGTCGGCTGTGAAGGAGAGAAGCTCGCCGCCTGCCCCCCAGCGCCATCACCCAAGGCCCCAGCCGTCGGCTTGTGCAACGGCCCCGTTGTCCGCCGTTCCGTGTCTGCCCTACTCCTGGCCAACCGTCGCCGCCGCTTTTAAGTTTAGGGCAACTCCAAGGGCACGACCCAAAGGGACCCGCGTTTGGTCCGCCATTTGTTCGTTTGAATCGCCAAATGAAGCAATATCCGGCCCCTGTCCGATCTTCCCAGGTCGCTCAATACAATGATAGGGACGCGATGCAAATTCGACAGTACCATATCGCGGAGATCAACGGATGAAATACGGACAAATGAACTCTTAGAAACTGGGATGGGCTGGGTGGGAGTGTGGGGCGTCTCGCGTTGTGTACAGGTTGCGCTCGTGACATATATCTGGTCAAGTGCTAGCGATTGATTTTATTTGGTGGCTGGCCGGTGGCCAAAGTGCCCGACTAAGTACCTAATGACCCAACTAAATTAAGCAGCATTGCAGCAAGCAGCCAGCCGCAGAAGTGCACACCTATATAAAATAATTTGCATGCAATCAAGGTATGGCAGCTGCCATACCTTGCCCACCGGAGAGCTCCGCCACTGGGCCCAGTGACGGCTAGGGTTCTCTCTCGATCACTCACAGGAGCGACCTGAGAGGAACTCAGGCTCTGTCCGTTGTGAAGCCTAGATGCTCACAAACATATTGTAACTTGAAGATGCTCCCTCCTTCACATAATATAAGATTAGCTGTTATTTTTCATAGATTACTTTCACTTAAGATGATACTAAAGAGATGCACGGCAGAACTAGTGATGGTGTAATATTGTAGGTTAATCAATGAACCACTTATCGCTGGTCATATTCATGGTGAAATCATTGAGCCTATTATCTGTTGTGATGATTTTATCTGTACTTACTTGAGAATATCTCCATGCAAATTAGATTGATAGGCTGCCAAACTGCTTGTTCCATTCTTCATAAATCCCCAACTCACTTGTGGAAACAGAAGGTCTGACCTCCTGCAGAGCAGCCTCAAAATCCTGCCATCCAAATAAGCGTTCAGAATTACGTACTGTAGAACATTACCATCTAAGGGGATGATTCATAAGACAGAAGCTTGTTAGAAATAAACATTTCGTATTGAACGCTTGGGAAAGAATAGTATGTTCTAGTGATCAGAAGGCCATCATTGTCTGGACTTAAATACATATGACTAGCACCTTGAGCATCACCGGTCGCATATCCTCATTGTTGAGCTTTGTGATTTCACCACCCTGTTGGAGAGCTTCTCTCAGTGGCCCCATTGAGGCATCTTTCACAAGATTTTTCATGTCAGATCCCGAGTAACCTGGAAATAACAGAGAACATTGTTTAAATGTTTACAACAGAAAAGTTCAGTAATATGGCATGATGATCTAGGTTCAGAAACATGATGAAGCTGAATGATTATGTGCACCTTCTGTTAACTTGCAGATGGCATCTGTTTCTTCCTCTGAGAGCTTGAAAAGGCCATCCTTTTCCAACAGATTGCGAATTATCCAAGAACGTGCCCCTTCACAACCATGAAATAGTCAGTTTTCTACAGCTGTTTCATAGAAAAGAAATAGAGCATTACCTGATGAAGGAAGGGGGATGTATAGACGCTTTGTAAGTCGCCTGCGTGCTGCTTCATCTAATTCTTGAGGTCTGTTTGTTGCTCCTGCCGTCATTTTTACTCCATAATATTAGTATATGTTATCCCTAACTAAAAAAATACATACAGCAAAAAGCAGGTCTGCAATGAAGGCAGGTCTAACAAGTAATGGTTGTCATAAATCATAAATCATGGAAGAGCTTTAGCCTATTTATTAGGTGTGTGTTGGTAAGCTCCGCCATTGTCGTTGATCACAGTAATTTAACATCACACCACCAGCTATGTAGTAGAACTTCAAAGCACAGCTCTAAGCAAATGTGCATACACAATTTGCATTCACAGAGGAATAATGCAGACTTTGTTGATGCTTCAATCCCATGAGGTAAGTCCTAGAATGACAATTGTAATATCATATAAAACATTACACTTTTTAATGCATGAGGCCGGTACCTATAAGTAAAATTTGCTCGTCTCCACTGTCAAAACCTTCCATCTCGATTAGAAACTGTGTTTTTAACCTCCTACTTGATTCATGTTCACCATCTGATTTGCGCTGCAATCATGCTTAAGGCTGTCAAGTGTCAAAACATGCAATGGATATAGGCACAACAAAAACAGCACATAGAACAAAACCTGAGATAGTAGTGAATCAATCTCATCCACAAATATGACAGCAGGCTGACGACAACAGGCTACACCAAATAGTGCCCGGACTAGCTTTTCACCCTCGCCAATCTTGCACCAGCAAAAGAATTAACAATCGATATCAACATAGAAAACGAATTAACAATCAATATCAACATAGAAAACGAATTAACAAACAATAATGCCAAAAGAATAAATTTTTCAACGCATATGTTTGCCCATTTTCATTCTAAACAAAACTGATCTCGAGTTGTCAACTATCAGTACTTCTGAGGAACACAAAAAACTGCAGCCTGCCGCAAGATTATTTGTATAGGAAGTTAGGAGCAGGTTGTCAAAAGAGTACAGGAACAGATACGCTTAGAAACATGTTTGCATACCCTACTAAATTCTGCTTCAAGTTCTTTGTTATTATGCTTGGAAGCATGGACAGTGAAAAACTTATTATCACATATCACAAACATCAATTAGCACATAGAAAAATAAATTCAATTGTAACACCTCACTAATGTGTCAACGATACTTACATAGCATAACGAATAGTGACTGCAAAATGACAGAAATGTGACAATATTGAAAATTCAAAACAAGTGCCAGACATACCCATTTGCTCGTGAGTGAACTTGCAGATATGTAAAAAAATGTTGCCTTAGCCTCACCAGCAATTGCTTTTCCAATCATGGTTTTGCCTGTCCCCTGTGGAAATAAGTGTGCATGCATTAACATTAAGAAAAAAGAGTTGGCGCAACACAGCCAAATGAGATAAGTACCCACAGGAGGTCCAAAAAGTAGTAGTCCTCTTCCAGGAGATCGACAACCACGGAAGATGTCTGGACGCAGTAGAGGCCAAATAACCATCTCTGTCACACACTTCTTTGCATGATCCAAACCAGCTATTGCAGGTTGGTATGAATTAGTTACACAAGATACATAAAAAGTCTGAAGAACTAGACAGAATATGTACCTACCTATGTCATCCCAGCGAACATCAGGGTCTTTATCCATTATTTCGTTACTAACATGCTCAATAAGGCGAGGTTCCAAATTCCTCAACTTCTCAGGAAGCTCACCATCAGGACCACAAAGCATTTCTAAGCTGATGGTGATGATTTTTATTAGTAAGATATGATTGCAAGCAGCACCAATATATTGAACACGCGCATATATTTTTAAGGCTATTCATGCATGTGAAATCCAGATTGGATAACATATAAATTGATCCAAAATACAGTTAATGGCAAGAAACTGTTATAATAATTTCATGCTCATGATTTGACAGCTTTTACAAATGTACATTTAGTTGCATGATTTAATTTAAGTTCACGTATTAGTTTAACATTAGATAAACCAACAATTACATTTATTGATAATTAAGTCAATTAACTTTTTAGGTCAATGATAGCAATGCCAAATTCAAGGGGGACTTTGCCAGGAAAGGGATGGGCAACACTTTTTTCCCTGAGATATGGTAATGGTTGATATTTGAGGACACAGAGAGTATTTCCACAAAATGCTGCTTTTTACACTAAGCAAGAAACCAGATGCTAAAATGATAAACAAACTCACTAGATATTGTTCAGCACTCCATACTGGTTCAAATGGTACCACGCAATTAAGTATGAATTACTCCATGGAATTTCAGATATTGGTTCAGTACATACCATTTTTTTATCGAATCTTCCATGGAATCATCATTTTTTCCAGTAACTCGTGATTTGATTGCATTGCAAGAAGATCCTCCATTATTTCGGATAGGGGGGACAAAATTACCGCGTGATCCACGACGAGAATTCCAGCTTGGCCTCACACCATAATTCCGTGTGCTAAGGTTGTTATCACATTGTGGAGAAACAGAAGCACCTTGATGACCATTATGCCCATGCTTTTGCACAGCGTCTATCGCCTGCAAAGCAAAAGCCAAAAGGCACCCACCGAATAAGGTTACGACAAGTACATATATATTGAGCTTTAATCGAAGTGGATATAAGCCTAATCTACCCTTGCAATATAGGGATTTAATGGAATAAAAGGTGTCTTCTGGTAATATTTTTAGCTCGGCTAACTCATGTGGGGCCATTCTATATGGGCGTTTGGAAATTGGGGCGGTTCCTGGGATAAGATCTACAACAAACTCTACAGATCTGTTAGGTGGCATACCTGGCAGTTCTTCCAGAAAGACATCCAGAAATTCACCAAAGTTGCAAAGCCTTTAACTGAACTCCTCAGGAAAGATAAAGTTCGAGTGGACTCCACAGTGCGAGGAAAGTTTTGAGGAACTGAAAAGAAGACTGACTACTGCCCCCGTACTTGTGCCCCCAGATGTTCAGAAGGATTTTGAAATATATTCATTGTGCACAAAGAAACTATCTCATATTCAAACATATGCAATGTGCAAAAAAACAACAAAGTCTTGACATGAAAAATTGTGAAGACGGAAGTCATTCATTACGTAATAGTTAAGTTTGAATGGTGAAAATCGGCAGCAACCTATTATAAACCATAGGTGATTATGGCATGTGCACTCTTCTTGGAGCAACCTATTAAGAGTTCCTGTAAAGAGCTTTCTCTAAAATGCTTATCAAACAGGGAATGAAAATTTTGAACCAGTATTGGCAGCAGGGCTAGGAAGTACATAATTTGACAAGTGCACATACCAACTTTATCCTAGCAGTCACAAACTCATTGGCAGGAGCATCAGCTTCATCGTTGCTTGATGGAGAATTCGCATGTTCACATATTGGACTTCTGAACCCTGTATGCTTTCGTTTTGCATTCTGCAATGAGCCACAATGTTTCTTATTCTCTTCAACCCCAAGATAAGCAGGATGCTTGTTATCATTTTGAATTGTTCTGATCTCATTTTCAACATAAGCAAACTCTTTAGACATTTTCCCCTCTGATTTGAACATATTCTTGTCTGACACACTATTTGTCTTCAAGAACTTGTTACTATACAATGATGTTATTTTTGTTTGTGTCATCAATTTGGAAGACCCAATGCTAAGCTTCTCATTGTGTAAGCCAACTGGGCTTTCCTCGATATGTGGACGCCCTTGAATCGTGAACTCTTGGCAAGCCGAGTTCTTTTGAATTGAATACATGCAAAGGAGAGAAAAGGGCCAACAAAAGTAAGCAGGAAAACACCATTATTTGCAAATAATCAAGATGTGTGTGTGACTCTTGACCTTCAGAAAACTTATAAATGAAAAGGTAATTAAGCAAAAGGGGCTCTGTCTGGATGAGCCCCAAAGAAAAAGTGAAACGAGATAGAGAAGGAAAGAGGAGTCTCAGTGATAAAGATGCGCTTTAAGAATGATATAAACTAGATCATACCAGTTGATCAGCAACATTTCCTTTGGATTTCTGATGAAAAGCCTGAAAATACTTTGAACACTTGATCTTTTCAATGCTAACGTCTCCTTGCTTTGCAAACATACAACCGGCATTCTTTTTTGCGAGCTCAAACGCTGCACTGGGCTCAAAACACATCCAAAGTGAGGATTGATACCAAATTGAGGGATATGCTCAAGATAGCATGCTTATAGAAAGTATAAAGTTGAACAATCATGTATATAACATGGCATCCTACTACATACATGCATTAAATAAACAAAAGGGTTGTGTACATAAAAACAAAAAACTATAGCCATTTTTGTCGGCAAACTACCACATCGTCAGTCACATTTCTTCAAGCTTCATAACTAGTACCACATTCAGTGGATCTAAGAAATAGCAAATCAGCTTTTGTATAAGTAAATAGCGATTGAGCAACCAAATCCTCGCATCTATTCTATCATGAACTAAGCATGAAACAACAGACTGAATGAATCAGACACCGGGTAGGGTTTGTACCGGTCCGAGTCGGAGGCGTGGGCGCGGGAGGCAGCGGCGAGGCAGGAAGAGGCTGCGGCTCGGATGGGCGTGACGAAGGCGGCTTCAGGACCTGTGTCGGCGGAGAGGGTCTGGGAATCGAGGAAGCCGAGGAGGCGGAGCGCGAGAACCTGTGCCGCCGCCGCATCCCTGCGCTCGAGCGCGGCGTCGGCGCCGAAGAGGAGGGAGTGCAGCCGCCGAAGCCGCTCGTCCACCTCCTTCCGCCAGTTTGTCGGGGTAGCGGCGGAGGAGGAATCGGCGGCGTGGTGCTGCTCCTCCATTTCGGGTGTTTCGGAGTTTCGGTGATTTGGGGGGGACTCTCGATTTTCTTCCCGCTATTTTGCGGTTTGGACAAAATCACTGTTTACAGCCTTTTTGTTTAATCAAAGATCAGCAATAGTAAGTTTTGTTGAAAAGATTGTTGGACGTGACTAAGAGCATCTCCAGCCGTTCGGACCCCCAAGCCGCGTTTCGGCGCTATTTTAGCGCCGTTTGGGGCCGTTCGGACGGCGAAACCGGCTTGGGGCGGCCGGCCCCCAGTCGCGGCCTCTAAACCGGCGCATATTTGGTACAGGGACACAAGTGCCGGCGCTATTTTGGAGGAAAAACGACGCATGTCAACACATGATAGGCTATAGTTTCATCCGACGCCTCCAAGAGGCCCCCAGGGGTCTTTTGGGTTCGCCGGCGCTATTTCGGCTCTTGGGGGCGCGAGTGGAAGAAATTTCGCCGGTTTGGACGTAAAAAGTGGTCCGGGGGCGCTTGGGGCGCGGCTGGAGATGCTCTAACCAGCCGGCGTCGCATGTAGGTTTTGTCTGGCTACTATCGCAGTGTAATCTAGTAGGTTTACTACGCTTCTTTAAATTGCTCGTAACAGGTGATACATGCAACATTGACAGCGCATATATAGGAGGCACATACTTTAAAAAAAGACAAAAACAAACAAAAAAAATAGGCGGAGTAGTAGCCACTAGGTACAGTAGTAGGTATACAACATGGTGCAATATTAGGCTGCCCGTAATGGAAGTATCATAGGTAGTATCATAGATGTCAACTAGACAATTTTGATGAGATGGCAAGCAATTTAATGAAAAATCATATTATGATACTGTATCATGTTAAATGCAGTACTACTATGTGTCTTGTATGATAATAAATACTACTCCCTCCGATCCATAATAAGTGGCGCTCATTTTGTACTAAACTAGTACAAACTTTATACTAGATGCGCGACACTTATTATGAATCAGAGAGAGTACTACTTATGATAGTACTATATGAAACTATGCATTACGGGAGTAGTATCATGCACTAGTATCATATGCATGATACCAACTTATAATACTACCTATTATGACCAGCCTTAGCTGCATGTACTATTACATGCTAAATTATTAGCTGATTTAAGAAATGTTTAGACTGCAAAGTAAAGTAAATACTTTCCAGATACAAGTATTTCATTTTCATACTATACATGCCTAGTCACCACTTTTTTTATTAGTCACCACATTTTCGGATTAGTCACCATAATTTTTTTTGATTGGTCACCACATTTGTTTTGGGTTAGTCACCACATTTTTTGGATTAGTCATCACATTTTTTTTGGATTACTCACCACAATTTTTGGATTAGCCACCACATTTGTTTTTGGTTAGTCTCCACATTTTTTGGATTAGTCATCACATTTATTTTGGGTTAGTCACCACATTTTTTCAAAAATAAAACGTTTCCAAATCCCAAGTATTTATTTGTGGAAAGTTAAAATAAATTTAATTTGTGTACTTGGTTACTAGTATATTACAACAAATATCTCAACTGTGCTATACGCCTATACCTACACATGCATCCATTTAGAGATAATTTAGTGCACTATATTGGTAGCACACCCGTAGCATAGGGTCATAGGATATTGGGTTAGGCCGATTAGCCTATAGTTCATAGTGTGGCAGCACATTGTTGTATAGAAACCGAAGAAAAATCTTGCATGCGCAGCTACTCAGTGGTAGGGTCCTACCCAAAATATAGACTAGCGCACAGTTGTGTAAGGAAACCCAGGTACATACGCAGCCGCCGCATACGATAGACGCAGGTACGACGTTGATAGATAGTTTTTTCCAAGATTGTTATTGATCTTTTTAATAACTCCACATATCATATCGTCTTTGTTGCACAGAAGACGATATATTTTTTGACGATTTTTAAGGATGAAAGATGGCAGTAGACAATCTGAAATATCTGATATTTTTATTTAAGAAAAAGCCTATTCGTATCTGAAACATCTGCATCTAAACTAAAATAAAGATGAAAATGGCAAACACACAGGTTTATTTTGCATATACAAATACAAATATAGTATAATGTATTATGTATATTGGGGTTATAATTACTCCTATTTTCCATTATAGTATTATGTATTCATAAACATGGATATCATTTACTTAATATATGTTGCAAGTTGATTATTTTTAGTCACTAATATGTCACTATCATTCGTATCCGTTCTGAATTGAGTAAACATCTGATATATATCCGTAATCAAGTAACATTTGATCCGAATTTATCCGACAACATCTGTATTCGCATTCGTATATGTTTTGGAAATATGGAAATGGAAGTGGTAAGATTACTATCTGATCTGTTTCCACCCCTCCCGATTTCTTTCAATCTATTTTTTTTGGCGTTGATCGTGTAACATAACACCGAACAAACTTATTCACCTCGCGTTCATCCCCCACATAAACGACACAAACCCTCATGTTACCTTCTCGAGGAAAACACCATAAGCCCTGGTGTTTACATCTGTAGGTGCATCATTATGTGGGGCTGAAAGTGCAATCATGCCCTTATGTATATTTTGATGTTGATAAATGTAACACCCCAGATTTTGTATCAAACCTGGTGGTGCTATCGCATCATACTAATTAACACAAGTGCACGACAATACTCTAAATTGGCAGCATCTCCATTATTTGTTAAGGGCATTGACCACAAGGATAACGCAATGTTTCATATATACCAACAATAAGCACAAATACTCATCGAGGCGTTTCATATAATAGACCACTCTGACACTTACGTTAGTAATATTAGAGTGACAAAGGTTCGGACATGGATAATCTGCACATGGGAGCATATGCTCCCAGTTTTTAAAATACATTTTAAATATATTTCGAAAGTCAAAAAAATTGGATCAAAAAATTTGGATGTACACCTTGATGTCTTATGTGTTCACGAAGTCGTTTGATGAAAAACCGATATATGTTGTGTTATATGTAAAAAAGACAAAATTTTGTTGTTAAAAAGACTTTTGCATGAGACATTTTTTTGTCTTTTTTACAGTGGTCATAAAAAATATTGGATTTCCATGAAACTTGGTGTGCACACATGGAATGTTGACATGTACATGCTACATTTTAATTTTAATTTTTTTTATTTGAAAATATCATTTTCAAAAACCAGGAGCATATGCTCCCATGTGTAGAATCGAATATCTCCAAAGGTTCACACTAGAAAGGGGTTACGATGCTAAGTGATATATATGTGAACACGAGTCTATCATCAATGAATAATGTGACGTGAACATTTGAAGGTGCACTACTCCCACCCATGCATGCCGCTACTCCAAGTACCTGAAAAACCAAATAAAAGCAACAAAGCTGAAAGGATCGAGATAGACCTAAAGGGGGGGTGAATAGGTCTTATTGCAAATTTTATCACTACTTAGCAATTTTAGGCATAATGCGGCAGATAAAGGTGTGCCTAACAATTGCAAGGTTTACTTAACAAAGACAAGATAAACAATAAGCACAATATACTAAAGCAAGTGAGGGGCAAATAATACAGCAGCACAAGTAATAAGGGGAAAGATTAGGGATAACCGAATGACGCGAAGACAAAGATGTATCCCGATGTTCACTTCCTTGGAGGGAAGCTACTCACTGTTTAGAGAGAGTGGGTGAAACCACGAAGGCACACCAATGCCATGAAGGCTCACTCTATTCCCCTTGAGATATCACTACGAAGGCGATTCCCAACCACTACCGGTTGACCTTAAAGGTGGTCACCAAACCCTCACAAACTCAACGGGGGTAATCACAATGGTCGATTCCTCTCCGAAGAACTCCTACCCGCCTAGGAGTCTCCAACCTCCAAGAGTAACAAGATCAATGGGGCAAGCTTAAGACTTGCTCAAAACACGATTTGCTTCGGTTAAAAGATGGGGAAGGGGCGGATCTATCACTGGGTGAAAATCCGTCAAGAACTCTCACGGGGCTCTCCGGGATCTGAGATTTGGTGAGGGAGAGAGTGAGAGGGAGCACTTGTGTTCTTTGGCGTGTTGCAAATGAAGTGGTCAGCCCTCTCAAGTGGTGGAGAGGGCATATATATATCCCAAGGCCAGAAATGGCCGTTGGAGCATTCTGCCTGCATAAGTATCGGACGTCCGGTTTACACCGGACACTCACTAATACACAACATGCGCAGAAGAACTCATCAGGCACCGGACGTTCGACAACGACCGGACATCCGATGACCGGATGTCCGATGGTCGCCGGAAATCTGATAAAACATAGAGAAAAGCCACTGACCCCTCGGATCCTAATTCTGACGCCAACCGGACGTCCGACCACCGGACGTCTGATAGGGACCGGAAATCCGACGAAACGGGGCAAAAAGCCCACTGACCTCTCGGACCCTTAGTCCGACAGTGACCGGACGTCCGAGAGCATCAGGTACCGGACGTCCGATAGGGACCGGACGTCTGATGTGTGTATATTCAGCAAGCTTGTTTAAAATGAGTGGGTGACATTGCATTTGTTTGTTTTGCGAGGTATTTGAGCAAGACTTAAAAAGTACACCCACTGACCCCCTCTTAATAGTGTGGGGATCCCTATACTCAAGATAACCGGAAAACAACTTACGCTTCAAATTCATTGGTTCCATCTCTTGAGCAATTGTAAGTATCAATGGTCTATGATCCACCGTCACAACGAACCGAGGACTAAAACTTGAGATAAACTTGTCAAACATTATTAGTCCTTTGTTTTTTTAGTCTTGTTAGTTTATCTTTCAGTTTTTATCTTTGTGTCTTTTATCAAAATTTACAAAAAAATCTGCCACACTTGCTGCTACTATGGGTTCCACTGAAAACACCAAGTTGTGTGACTTCACTAGTCACAACAACCAAGACTTTATCTGCACTCCCATTGCCACACCTGCCACTTCAGCTACCTCTTATGAAATTAAACCTGCTTTGCTAAACCTTGTTATGAGAGATCAATTCTCTGGTGCTGGAGATGATGCTGCTTTACACTTGAATAATTTTGTTGAATTATGTGCTATGCAAAAGTATAAAGAAGTAGAAGGTGATGTTGTTAAGCTCAAGCTCTTTCCTTTCTCTTTAAGGGGAGATGCTAAAATCTGGTTTCAATCTTTGCCTAGAAATAGCATAGATTCTTGGGATAAGTGCAAAGATGCTTTTATAGGGAAGTACTACCCTCCTGCTAAGATTATCCAATTGAGGAGTAATATTATGAATTTTAAGCAATTGGACAATGAACACGCTGCCCAAGCTTGGGAACGAATGAAATCTCTTGTTAAGAAATGCCCTACACATGGTTTGACTACCTGGATGGTTATCCAGACTTTTTATGCAGGCTTGAACTTTACCTCGCGGAACCTGTTAGATTCGGCCACCGGAGGAACCTTTATGTCAACTACACTTGGTGCTGCCACAAAGCTTCTCGATGAAATGATGACCAATTATTCCCAATGGCACACCGAACGCGCTCCAACAGGTAGGAAGGTAAATTCTGTCGAGGAAATTACCTCCCTCAATGAAAAGGTTGACTTAATTATGTCTCTACTTACCAAGCAACCCTCTATTGATCCTCATGATGTTCCTTTAAATTCTTTGGTTGCCCAAGAACAAGTAGATGTGAACTTTATTGCTAGAAACAACTTCAACAACAATGCTTATAGGGGAAATTTTGCTAGTAATCCTAGACCGTTTCCATCCAACTATGGGAACAACAATACCTACCCTAGCAACAACTCCTATAATCCTGCTTATACGAAAAGAGACCTACCTAGCTTTGATAAATTGGTAGAAATAGAGAAAGCTACCAAGAACTATATGCACACCCAGTTTGAACAAAACAAAGCCTTCTCTAAGCAAATAGGTGAGCATACTGCCATTCTGCAAAACATTAGTGAACAGCTTGATAGCCTGAACAGTGAGATTTCTAATCTCCAAGCTAGACTTACCGCCACCGAAACCCATGTTTCGAATATGTCCCACACCCAATCTACTTTGATAAATCAAATGGCAGCCAAACCGGAAGTTATCCCTATGGAAGAAGATAGAATTAAGAGCCTTCCTACACACCACACAGTTGCCACTATCCAAATTGTTGAGGACACCCAAAATATTAGCACCCAATGCACTCCTAGTCCCGTTGGACCTATTAATGGTGATGCTAATACCTCAACCGTAGAAAAAGAAACTCCTATGAACATAGAGGGTTTGAAACAAGTGAGCCTAGATGACACTACTACCACCTCTGATAGTAGTGATATTGATTTTGATAGTTGCACCCTCTCAGAAGTTATCAGTTTGCTACACAAAATGTCTAGAGACCCCCACACTAGCAAACTTAATCTTTCCTTCACGGAGCATATCACAAATGCTCTCATCAAAGCTAGGGAGGAAAAGCTTAGAGTAGAAGCCTCCATACCTAGGAAGCTAGATGATGGTTGGGACCCTATGATCAAAATTAAATTAAATAACTTCTCTTGCTATGCTTTATGTGATGTTGAAGCTAGTACCTCCTTATTCCCAAAAGAATATTTGATATGTTTGAATTGAAGCCCTTTGAGCCTTGTTCTTTTGGTGTTCGTCTTGTTGATTCTTCCATAAAGAAACCTTTGGGGAAGATCGACGATGTTCTTATCATTGTCAATGACAACTATGTTCCCGTTGATTTTATTGTTATGGATATAGAGTGTGAACCTTTGTGTCCAATTATTTTGGGACGTCCTTTTCTTCGCACCGTTGGTGCGGTTATTGACATGAAAGAGGGGAATATAAAATTCCAATTCCCATTCAAAAAGGGGATGGAACATTTCCCTAGAAAGAAAATCAAGTTACCTTTAGAGTCCGTTACACGGGCTAGTTATTCTCTTTCTCTTGATAAAACTTGATTCTTCTTTTGCATCATGCCTAGCTAATGGCTTTAAAGAAGCGCTTTTGGGAGGCAGCCCGCAACGAATTTAGGTGTTTTCTTTTTTTTACTTTTGTTGTGTCTTGATGATTGTTACTTCTGTAGCAACATCATTGTACCTTTATTTTTCAGCTTTGTGCCAAGTTATAGCCTCTTACGGCAAGGGAAGTAAAAGTTGTTACATACTGTCCAGAAAACAGATTCTGTCCTCGTGACCAGAAAAAATCCAGAAAAATCTCAGTTCATCTTTTTGATCTGAAATTTTTACACAGTATGCTATATACAATGACGAAACTTCCGTATGTTCTGAGTTTTTTTATTTGAGTTGCAGAAGTGCCCCTAAAAAATTCTTTACTATCTGCTGTTCTGTTTTTCACAGATTCCGCCACGTTTTGTCTCTCCTAACTTTTGCAAACCTTAAGCTTGCTTTTTCTTTGCAAAAACTTTTTGGCACTCTTGAGAAAAAGTAGCTCTTCAAGAATATCTTTGTATCCAGTGGGAAAAAATATTTATTAAGGGTACTAACCTCTCTAATCAACTTATGATGAGTTATGTATGAAGGGAGTTTTCAAGTGTGCGATAGAAGATGATGAAAAAAGATCCAGGAGTGTCAAGCGCTCAAGCTTGGGGATGCCCCCATGCATCCCCAATAAATATTCAAGGAGACTCAAGCGTCTAAGATTGGGGATGCCCCCGTGCATCCCCTTCTCCATCAACAATCATCAGTTCGTCCTTCGTCTCATTATATTTTTATCACTTCATGCGTTATGTGCTATGCTTGGAGCGTCTCGTTCTTAGGTTTTGTCTTTAGTTTTTTTTAGCTTTGCTTGCTGTTCATAACAAGTTAGATCCCGTCTTACTTTGTGTGGGAGAGAAACACGCTCCACTTTCAAAATTTAGAACACATCATACGATTTTTCCTGCTTATCTTTTTGCTGTTGTGTGTTCTTTATCTTTTCGTAGCTACTGCCATGTTTAGTTTTAGTCTTAGTTTGTCTTTAGCAAGAGCCTTGGCTTTTGTTTAGTTTGTTGCTGGAACTCTTTTTAGTTTTCATGTTTATCTTGTTAAAGAGAGTTGGTTGTTGCACTGAGTTGTGTCTTGTCTTGAAAGTAGGTAATTGAGGTTGCTATTTAATTCTAGTAGTAACTTGCAATAGTTTTGAGGTATTGATGTGAGTAATGTTTGAACTTTTGGTGTCAAGAGCTCTTGCCTATTAGTGATAGGTGTCGTATTTTGGGCAATCCGTGTGTATTTTCAAAACCTACAAAACTAGTTGAGAACTCTAGCTACTAGATGGATCACTACTCTTCTGAGGGTTCGAATATCAGAGAACACTCACGTACCATGAGTCGAGGATGTGCAAGGATAACCAAACCCCCATACACTCCTCCTCGTGGTACTTGTCTCTTTGTGAACCTCCTTATTAGATTGAGAGTTACCGATAATAAGTGTATGAGTTCTTCGGACTAATGTAAGTATTGAAAGTTGACACTTCCACCTTCCCATATTTTGCTAGCCTCTCCTGTGTCGTGCATTGCCTTCTTCTCACTCCGAGAGTTGGTGTCCACCTTCGCCGGTACATCCAAACCCTTGGCATGATACGCTCTGTCATCATAAGCCTCCTTATATCTTCCCTCAAAACAGCCACCATACCTACATATCAAGGCATTTCCATAGCCTTTCCGAGTTATATTGCCATGCAACTTCCACCTCTTCATGACTTGATCTTCATGTCATACATGTTCCCTCTACACTGGCAGCGACATACATTGCATACATCATGTTAGTTACATCTTCTTTATGATTTTGAGTACCTTGTAAAGTGTGAAAGATCTCCTTTACCTTCTTGTAAAATAGAGTGTTGCCCTTAAGTGAGGAAAAGATCCCAAAGTGGACACAATAAAAGATCCCAAAGAGGACAAATGAGAGTTAAATAGAAAGAGCCATTGAGGCCACAAAAAAATACAAAAAAAAATAGAAAAAGAGAAAAAGAAATAAAAAGAGAGAAAGGGGCAACACTACTATTCTTTTGAGAGATCCACACTAGTACTCCCTTTATATCCTTGTACTCCATAGAGATGATCATTATGCATATAGCTATGTGGGGACCTTCACACTATAGAACTTGGCTTGCATATTCCAAGGATGAGCCTCCTCAAACGAGCTCTAGGTCTTCATGAGCGAGTAAGTTAGATGCACCCCCACTAGTTTCATTAGAGAGCTTCCTAGATCGTATGTGCATCCGTTGCATGGCAATCCCTACTCCTCACATCATATCTATCATTTGGCATCTCTTGCCTATGATTGTCCTCATTGATGTGAGCCTTTCTTTTCTTTTTTTGTCTTCCTCCTCCTCCGTACTTCTCTCTTTGCCATCCTAAGTGTCAACTCTCGTGCTTACGCTCATCCATTGCATGAGTGCTCAAAATATCGAAAAGGAGTGGATCAAATTGACTTGTACCTGACTAGTGGTCTGGGGACGAGTCAAGATAAGATTCCAAAGAAGACCAAGTGTGAAACTTTAGTAGATTGAGTTCTCAACACAAAAATTATTTTTTATTGTATTCCCTATCCCCCTTCTTGCACGCAAACACCATTTGGAGACATTCGAGTCACGGACAGCGAGAGCTCTTGCACCTATTGTTCTTTTGTTACTTGTTTCAATGTTAATATAGACTCTTGCATGTTATGACTTGAATTGAATCTCTAACCTTGATTGCTTTACTTTTCAAAGTTCTTTTATGGTTGCTAGCATGTCACCACAGAAATTATGTTGTTATCATTTACCTACTCGAGGAAGAGCAGGAATTAAGCTTGGGGATGTTGATACGTCCAAAACGTATCTATAATTTCTGCTTGCTCCATGCATGTTTTGTGTGATATTGCTATGATCTAGATACACTTTCATACACTTTTGATCATATTTGCACTAACCTATTAACTCAGTGCACCCCAGTGCCAGTTCCTGTTTTCTGCTGTTTTTCTATTTCAGTTTTCCCCCATATAAAAAGTGCCAGAAAAATTCCGAGAAAAATACAGGAAAAATCAGCGTACAGGAAGCTTCGAGAAGAGCCCGGGAGGGGCCAGAGGGGAGCCAGGGGGGCCCAGGCGGCCACCCGGCGCGGCCCCACCCCTGGCCACGCCAGGGGGCGCCTGGGGCCCCTGGTCCACCTCTGGCTGCCCCATTCGCTTATTTATTCTCCGTCACGGGGAAACTCCAGAAGAGGAACCCTATTCCGCAAACTCGCCTCTGCTCCGCCGCCGCCGCGCTTCCGAAATCGGGAGCACCAGAAGACCTCTTCCCGACACCCTGTCGGAGGGAGGATTGACCTCCGGGAGTCTCCTCTCCACCATGGATGCTCCCCAGATGTCTCGTGAGTAGTTTTCCTTGGACCATGGGTCCGTGATCAGTAGCTATGTGATGTTCTCCTCCCCTCTTTGATATTCATTGTTTGGACCTCGTGAGCTGCCCTACATGATCGAGGCACCTTTGTAATATTTCTGTTGTTGCTATGCTGAGTTTGGAGGGATCTGATGGATTATGAGATTATGTTCAGATTGTGATAGAGTAATATATTTGGTTTTTATCTCTTATATTTTTGTTCCTAAGTAATTCTTGCATGTTCTCCGTTGCCGTTTATTGCTTTGGCCAAGTAGTAGGTAGTGACTCCAAGAGGGAACGTTGTGATAGATTGTGGGTTCATGCCCCCCGATGACACGCTTGAGTGACATAAACATGAGTCTAGGGGATGTGCTGTTGCCACAAGGGGGAAAACAATGGTGCTTGTAACCGCGGTTACAAGGATTGTTTACTTTACGCAAAGTTCTTTTTAATGAAATTGTCTGTTGCTTTGGGTTTACACTTTGGGTGGGGCTCGCAACTTAATACCAGCGAGATGTTCTGGATAGATATCTCAAGGTGGATGATTAGTAGTAGATGCAGATGGATTTCGGTCTACTTATTTTGGCGTACTGCCCGTGCTTTTGAGCCTCTTCCTTTCTTTTGTAGCATAGTTAGCATTGCGGTGCGTTCATAATCCTGTCAATTGCCCTTCTGTAATTTGTTTACCTCGCATAGCAGTTTTATCGTCTTTTGGGAGAGAGACATCACTAGTGAACATCACGTATCACGGTCCATATCCTCATTACTGTTTCCAAGCTATATTTACTTTATTGCTTTTACTTGCTATCATTATCCCTTGCGTTTTATCCTTTGTGAACAACAAGACCGGAGAGATTGACAACCTCTCTGAACTTCGTTGGGAACAAAGTTATCTGTGTCTGTGTGCAGGCCCGCGTCAGTTGCGCCGCTGACACCTACTTATCATCTTTGGAGTCCTACTGGAGACAAACCTTGGTATCTTCACCGAGGGAAAACTGCTGCTGCACTACATCTCAAACCTTCCACTTGGGGTAACCAACGAAGGGCGAGAAGCCATCACCATACAACTCACCAATAAAGGCCACTTCGAGAGTATCTCTCCTAAAGACTTTCACACTTGTTAGACCAAATAGTGTATCATAACCAACGGAAGCTAATTGACGAACGAAAAGCAAATTGTATTGAAGGGATTGGACAAGCATGACATTTGCAAGAGATGTGTCATTAGTAATAGCCACCTTGCCCAACCGAAGTACCTTTCCCTTGGAACCACCACCAAAGACAATGCTCATATATGGTTGAATTGCATCCATGAAGTCCTTGAGCAAACGGCTTTCTCCGGTCATATGATTGGTCCATCCACTATCAATCACCCATTTGACTCCACCGGAGATAGCATCCTACACATAGATTTAAGCTTTGGTTAGAGGTGCCCATTTTGCAATGGGACCTCTAAGGTTAGTAACAAGGGTCTTTGGAACCCAAATGGTAAAGAAACGGAAAGCATTACGGGACCCAATGAATTTTGCAAACACCTCTCCATCCTTTGCCTTACGGAGCACATAGGATGGAGGCATCTTCTCCTTCTTCTATTTAGAAGTGGGCTTGCCCCTAGTGGTCTTCCCATTTCCAACACCAACCTATTGCAAGAGCTATGTTCTCCTCAATGAGAGATGCTTGATCAAGGGTAGAGTTAGTAGCACAAGCATCAATATGCACAATAGTGGGAGGAGACATCTTAGTAAGTGTTTTTATATGAGCAAGTTTTTGGGCCTCGAGATTTTTCTTAAGGGTGGCGAGTTCCTCATCTTTTGTCTTGAGGGACAAGGTGAGTACCTCAACATCCTTAGAAAGGGAGGTGTTTAGCTCCACAAGTTTGCTCATATCATTAGCAAGTTCCTTACATATTTCATTAGCCTTTTTCAAGGAGGCAACATGCTTGTCATTTAAGTCATTTGATTTGTGAAAAACTTTGCACAAGTTATCATTTCGAGCTTCCTCAAAGTCAACCTTTCGCTCAAGGAGAGTATAATTCTCCTTTTCCTCGGTGAGGAGGATTTCAAGGTCCTTCATGGTTGCGGAGTGCTTACCCACCACATCCGTAAGTAATTGAAACATTTTGAGCTTATTTCCTTTTAGAGAGCTCATCATTTTTTTCACTTTTGCAAACAACAAATCTTCACAAGTAGCATGTGCATCGTCACTTTCCGCATCATAAAATTCATCATAAGGTTCGGAAGAGAACATGAAGGACTCATCAATAGGAGTTACCTTGATCTTAGCCTAGGAGGAGGGAGAGTCATCATCAACCAACTTGGCCATGAGACACTTGTGTGCATTTCCTGTGTAGTCACTCATGTAGTTGTAGTTTACAACTTCACCTTCCTTGTTGAGGAGCTTCAAGGTCTTTTGTGTATCTTGAGCAACTCCGTCCACACCACCAACATCCTCGGGATCGGACCCTTCAAGTGCCAACAATGCTTTCTTCTTGAACTTGTTGTTGAAAGGGTTTGGGAGCTTCTTGGAAACTTCCTTCCGAGGAAATCGAGGTTTGTCCTCTCTTTTCTCATATGGACAATCCTTCGCAAAGTGTGCCGGTCTCTCACAGTTGTATCAGTTTCTTGTCTTCTTCTTTTGGAATCTTCCATTGAATTCCCCTTTGGTGAACTTCTTCAAGAAGATAGCTATATCATCATATGAGGGAGTATCATCAGAGTTATCATCATCTTCATACTCATCTTCTTCCTCATCATCATCAAACTCCTCGAGCCTAGCCTTGAGTGCAAGGTTTGAGGACGGACCACCATATGTGGCAAGTAGTCTCTTGGACTCCTTTAGGTGCTCTTCATATTTCAAGAAGGTGGCAATCACATCATCCAGTGTCATCTTGAAGAAGTCGGGCATACGCCTCAATTCCCACAGCATTTGATGAGAATACACCATGGGAGCATTCAACATCTTGTCCACAAGGTAACAGTTGGTGATTTGATATCCATCCAAAGATTTCTCACATGTGAAGGACTGGACATGAGCGGAGAGAACTTTGAGACACATATGAAGTTGTTGGGGCGTCTCATCTTTCTTCATGTGAAGGTTGTGCAATGCATGCTTTGCGGTCTTATATCTTGTCATTTGAAGAGACCCGGTGCCAGACTTGGCAATGAGAAGAGTATCCCACATTTCCTTAGCATTGGTGATATGAAGAAATGGTGCACGTGTCAACTCATCCATTCATATTTTCAAGAACCCAATAGCCGCAAGGTTGAGATGTCGATCAAACACTTCACTTGGAGTAAGGTTGTTTGGATCAACGGGATAATAGCCTTTCCCGGAGTTGATGAGGTTCCACATGGGTTCGCACACAAACGTAAGATAATCTGCCATAAGACTTTTCCAATCCAAAAAGTTAGTGTTCTCGGTTAGTACCGGCGGATTGCTGTTAAAGTTATACTTAGGTTCCACAAGCTTAGGAGCAGGATAGTCCCATTGGTAGGGACCACATCTTTGCAAGGGAGCCTCGGAACCGGGGTGCACAAAGGTCGCTTGTGGGGACCTAGGGGCCGCACCACTTGACGTTTGTGACTCTGATGCCGAAACCTTCAATCTTGCAAAGGAGGCTTCCATTTCCTTCCTTTGATTGTCCAAAGCCTTTCGCAAGGCTTTTTCCATATCTCCGGAGGTGAACAAATTGGGATCCTCAATCTCATAACTAACATGCCCCGTGGAAGGAGGCAACACAGCTTGTGTGGCGGCCCTTTGTTTGGCAGCCAATCTCTCGGCTTCTGAATTAGCGGCATTCGCAGCAATTGCGACCTCCTCCACATTGGCACCCGAACTTTCGGGGATGCCGTTCTTGGTCATCTCTCTCTAGGGCGGTTAAGCCACAAGAATAGAGAACGAGGCTCTGATACCAATTGAAAGGATCGAGATAGACCTAGGGGGGGTGAATAGGTCTTATTACAAATTTTATCACTACTTAGCAATTTTAGGCAATAATGCGGAAGATAAAGGTGTGCCTAACAATTGCAAGGTTTACTTAGCAAAGACAAGATAAACAATAAGCACAATATACTAAAGCAAGTGAGGGGCAAATAATACGGTAGCACAAGTAATAAGGGGAAAGAGTAGGGATAACCGAATGACGCGAAGACAATGATGTATCCCGATGTTCACTTCCTAGGAGGGAAGCTACTCACCATTCGGAGAGAGTGGGTGAAACAACGAAGGCACACCAACGTCACAAAGGCTCACTCTATTCCCCTTGAGATATCACCACGAAGGCGATTCCCAACCCCTACCGGTTGACCTTAAAGGTGGTCACCAAACCCTCACAAACTCAACGGGGGTAATCACAATGGTCGATTCCTATCCAAAGAACTCCTACCCGCCTAGGAGTCTCCAACCTCCAAGAGTAACAAGATCTATGGGGGAAGCTCAAGACTTGCTCAAAAAACGATTTTCTTCGGTTGAAAGATGGGGAAGGGGCGGATATATCACTGGGTGAAAGATCCATCAAGAACTCTCACGGGGCTCTCCAGGATATAAGATTTGGTGAGGGAGAGAGTGAGAGGGAGCACTTGTGTTCTTGGGCGTGTTGCAAATGAAGTGGTCAGCCCTCTCAAGTGGTGGAGAGGGCATATATATAGCCCAAGGCCAGAAATGGCCGTTGGAGCATTCTGCCTGCATAAGTATCAGACGTAGGTTCGGACCGGACGTCCGGTACGTGCATATTGGACGTCCGGTTTACACCGGACACTCACTAATACACAACATGCGCAGAAGAACTCATCAGGCACCGGACGTCCGATGACCGGATGTCCGATGGTCGCCGGAAATCCGATAAAACATAGAGAAAAGCCACTGACCCCTCGGATCCTAATTCCGACGCCAACCGGACGTCCGATAGGGACCGGAAATCCGACGAAACAGGGCAAAAAGCACACTGACCTCTCGGACCCTTAGTCCGACAGGGACCGGACGTCCGAGAGCATCAGGTACCGAACGTACGATAGGGACCAGACGTCCGATGTGTGTATATTCAACAAGCTTGTTTAAAATGAGTGTGTGACATTGAATTTGTTTGTTTTGCGAGGTATTTGAGCAAGACTTAAACATTACACCCACTGATCCCCTCTTAATAGTGCGGGGATCCCTATACTCAAGATAACCGGAAAACACCTTACACTTCAAATTCATTGGTCCATCTCTTGAGCAATTGTAAGTATCAATGGTCTATGATCCACCGTCACAACGAACCGAGGACTAAAACCTGAGATAAACTTGACAAACATTATTAGTCCTCTATATGTATATTGTCATCAACATCAAAATACGATTAAGGGCATGATTGCACTTTCAATCTCTCCCTTTTTGGTAGTTGACGACAACATACATATAGCTCCCAAAGATATATACATTTTAAATTTAGTGGGAGCAAGTTTTATTATGAACTCCCCCTCAATGTGTGCATGTAGGATTCTTGACTTTAAGCAAGATGCACACCTTGAGAGTAGTCCCATCACATGATCTTACACAACCAAAGGTCATATTATTGAAGTTAGCAATACATGATTATAACAATGATAAATGTAACTTGCAAGCACATGATACCAGATATGACCAAGGGAACACCAACATTGCAAGCCAAGACACATGATACCAGATAATGTAACTTCTCTCTTTATGTTGAAAGTTTTGAAGTTGTTCTTTTTCCACCTCCCTATGCATGTCACTTTGTGCTTCTTTGATTTATTTGTTACAAGTTTCCTAGGCATAGTAAGTGGGTTAGGCTTAAATGTGTTTCACATTTGCTTTTTGATGCACTCGTTTGCTTAAACTCGTATTCCTTTGTGAGCATCTTTTGCAATCTTCATGCCTAGCTAAAAGGACTAAGCTTGTTGGGAGGCAACCCAAGATATTTTTCCTTCTGTTTTTAGTGGTCTTGATGATTTTTACTACTGTAGCAACATCATTGTATCTTTATTTTCAAACTTTGTGCGAAGTTTATCCTCCGATTGCAAGAAAGTTCAAAAGTTGTGACGTGTTGTCCAGAAAACAGATTCTGTCCTTGGACGAAAAAAATCGGCTAAAATCACCAGATCATCTTTTTTATCTGAATTGTTTTTGACAGCATGCTATATACAATTAGCTTTCATGCATCTGTTCTGAGTTTTTTGATTTGAGTTGCAGAAGTACTCCAAAAAAATTATTTACTATTTGCTGGTCTGTTTTTCACAGATTCTGCCAGGTTCTGCCTTTTCCAGTTTTGCAAGTCTTGCGGTAGCTTTTTCTTTGCAATTTTTTTTTGGCGGTCTTGATAAATAGTAGCTCTTCAAGAATATCTTTATTTCCAGTAGTGGAAAATTGTTTTATTATGGGTACTAACCTCTCTAATCAGCTTATGATGAGTTATGTATGAAGGGAGTTTTCAAGTGTGCGAAGGAAGATGATGAAAGAAGATCCGGGAGTGTCAAACGCTCAAGCTTGGGGATGCCCGTATGCACCTCCAAGAAATATCCAAGGAGACTCAAGCATCTAAGCTTGGGGATGCTGTCGGGGGGATGGACGAAGCCAATAACCCGGCATTAGGATCCATGGGCCGACTCTCCCAAGTAAGGCTCACAAAAGAAGACTCGGCCACGAGCCGGCCGCGCCAAGCATGAAGATCGAAGCCGTAGAAGGAATTCGAATTACCTTGTATAACACGTACCATATTTGTAAAGTAGAATAGGACTCCACCTCGTGTCGGAGTCGGACTCGCGGAACCCCGGGACCCGACGCCTTTATAAGTCGAGGTCCACGGGGTCCAGAGTCAGAACAATATCAATCCAAGATAGGACTAGTGAAAGGATCGAGATAGACCTAGAGGGGGGGGGGGGGGTAAATAGGTCTTATTACAAATTTTATCACTACTTAGCAATTTTTAGGCAATAATGCGGAAGATAAAGGTGTGCCTAACAATTGCAAGATCTATTTAGCAAAGACAAGATAAACAATAAGCACAATAAACTAAAGCAAGTGAGAGGCAAATAATACGGTAGCACAAGTAATAAGGGGAAAGAGTAGGGATAACCGAATGACGTGGAGACAACGATGTATCCCGATGTTCACTTCCTTGGAGGGAAGCTACTCACCGTTCAGAGAGAGTGGGTGAAACCACGAAGGCACACCAACGCCACGAAGGCTCACTCTATTCCCCTTGAGATATCACCACGAAGGCGATTCCCAACCACTACCGGTTGACCTTAAAGGTGGTCACCAAACCCTCACAAACTCAACGGGGGTAATCACAATGGTCGATTCCTCTCCGAAGAACTCCTACCCGCCTAGGAGTCTCCAACCTCCAAGAGTAACAATATCAATGGGGAAGGGCTCAATGCTTGCTCAAATCACGATTAGCTTTGGTCGGAAGATGGGGAAGGGACGGATCTATCACGTGGTGAAAGATTCGACAAGTACTCTCACAAATCTCTCCGGGATCTTGGTTTGAGTGTATGAGATAAGAGAGAGGGAGCACTTTGTGTTCTTGAGTGAAATAAGTGAAGTGGTCAACCCTAATCCGAAGTGGGTAGGGGGTATTTATAGATGCCCAAGAACTAGCCGTTTTGATGCAGTCATAAGGGCGCCGGACGGTCCGGGCTATATGTCAGACGGTCCGGGACAAGCCCGGATGGTCCGACCTGTAGTCTGGTCGACCGATGAGATCAGCACCAGGACTCCATAGCACTCACATGTCGGACGGTCTAGGGTGGAGGTAATGCTACTGAACCATACACCGGACGGTCCGACCCATAGAAGTAATGCTACTGAACTTTTGCACCGCAGATCGGACGGTCCGGGAAAGAGCCTGGACGATCCGGCCTGCATACCGGACGGTCCGACCAATAAAAAAATTGGTACTGACCTTTTTGCGCTGTATGTCGGACGGTCCGAGATAGAGCCCGAACGGTCCGACCTTCATAACGGACGGTCCGACATACACATAAAAGGTACAGAACTTTGTGTGTTAATTTCCTACATTTCTAACAGATTTTCATAGGTTGCAGATAAATGGATTTTAATGTGCTTCAGTAGTTTATGGTTTGAGCAAGACTTGAACCCATCCTTATGATCCCCTCTTAATAGTGTGGGGATCTCTATGACTCAAGAAACAAATGGTAAAGAGGACTAAACGTCATCTTCTCTTCTTGTGTTTACTTCTTGAGAATAACTTAGATGATCTCACATGATCCCTACATGATGACAGCAAGAAGACTAACAATCCCTGTGTATCACTTAGCAAACGTAGTTAGTCCCCTATATGTATATTGTCATTAACAAAAAAATATGCTTGAGGGCAAGATTGCACTTTCAATCTCCCCCTTTTTGTTAGTTGATGACAATACACATATAGCTCTCAAAATAATATGCACGTTTCAGATTTGGAGAGCAGTGATCATTTGTTTGAGGACTCCCCCTCAACATGTGCATAGTGATCTTGGCATTAAGCAAGGCACATGTGAGGGGATTTCTTCAACAGATAAATTCATGAATTTAAATTATGTGACATAATGGATTAAGAAAATTCAAAGCATGGTAGAAGTACTAGTCAAGGTTATCTTGACACAATAAAGCATACGCACCAATAACTCATAGCACGGCCATGCATATAATCATGATACTAGAAATATAATCACGCAAGATACCATATGATCCCTACCAACAATACAAGGTCTTAATACATAGGTTTTGACTAGCATAGATCACCACCAAAGTACGACACAGGTCACACAAACAAATGACTACGATAGGCGGTTTCTCCCCCTTTGGCAACAAGTACAAAAAAGGGCAGGAACCACGAAAATGGCACGGACAGCTACTCCTCGTCATCATGATCGTCGAGCTCGTCAGTGAAGAACCCGGGGAAGTCCGCAACCGTCGGGAAGCCGAAGTCAGCAGCCCGAGGAGCGGAAGGGGGCTCCTCATCAGCACTCACAGGGCTCCCCGGGCGGGCACGAAGACGGGCCCGAAGGGCATTAGCCTGAGTGATACGGCGAGCTTCAAGCTCGTGAGTAGCAGTGGTTTGGGTAGTGCAGGCCTTGAAGATCGCCTGCTGACACTTGCCCAGAAATAGAGCAATGCGACGAAGGGGTTCCACCATGGGCTTGGCACGACGAGAACCATGTGAGGTGGAGACAGTAGTAGCAGAGGGACGGGGGGGGCCCCAGCATAGAGAGCAGAACCTTTCTTGGGCACCCATTCTTGGTGAACCACTGGCTTCTGAACCGGAACGGTGGAGAAGCGGTCAATCACCCGCTTAATGTAGGGTGCCAGCGGGAAGTGGCTGCGCTTCGTGAGGGAGAAGAGCCACACCTCATGCCAGAGGAAGTCAGCCACATGAATGGGACGGGACGTATGACCCAACTCCATTTGGTTAAAGGCCCCCTTGGCACATGCCATAAGATCAATAGCAAAGGAGCGGACCATTGCTTTGTCACCATGCTTGGGCACCAAGGTGCGCAGAAGACACTGATACAGCTGCAGAAAATGGGGCTGAAATTTTGTGGAATTGTTCATGGCCATATTTCTCCCTGGAGGAATATCAGCTGGGCGCATCATATAGCCCATACACGCCTCAATGGACATGGACTCAAACTGTAAGGCCCGATATGCGGTACTGTCCCAGATCTAGATGTTTCCATCCAGATCCGGGGAAGAAGCACATATCGGTCCCACCGCGACATATGACATAGCCATATGCCCCGGATTTCCAACATGATAACACAACATTACAGATACAAGGATACAACATCTCATACAATCGGCATACAACTGCCTTAATACAATACAAAGCGGAAGATACATGTCTGAGTACAGACTACAATCAAATGCCTAGTGGCAAAGAGAAAAACATCGATTCCCATAACCACACGGGTCCAGGCCCTCCGCCGGGATCCGCCTAACTAGTCGTCGTCGAGTCTCCACGTGAAACGTTGATCACCATACCTGTTGTCGATCAAGAACTCTGAAAAGAGTTTGGGGGTATTAGCATGAGTACAGAAGTACTCAGCATCCAACTGTAGTGGTCATATGACCCAACAAGGACTTCATCACTCGTCATTCTAGGACAACTAGTAGTTTACGGTAAGGATGGGGTAAGTGGTGAGGTTGTTGTCGCACTAGCATTTATGAAGTGGCTAACGATCTAGAGAGTAAGGTAAGAAGCCAAGCATTCGATGAGGAATCGCCTCCAACAAGTCTGCTATCCACCTACTACGCAAACATAACACCTATCCTATCCTTGTCCTCCTCTTCGCATCCCGACGAAGAAGAAGCAGTCAAGGCACACACACGTTGATCAATTTATATTAAGATTATCTCAGTTGTTGTTGTCTATGAACAAGGAGTAGGTCTCAAGTCGTCCATAACCGTGGACACGGTTTCTCGAAAAGATTTAACCCTGCAGGGGTGTACCAACTGCCCATTACAAGGCTCCGCACGCACACCCATCACTCTCAGTTGCTACCCATCACAGGCAACCATTTTATGATTTAGTTCCAAGAGATCCGAAATGACAGGTCCCTCTAACTAACAACGAACATACATAGAGGTAATGCTACTGACCTTTTGCACCGCAGGTCGGATGGTCCGGGAAAGAGCCCGGACGGTCCGACCTTCATACCGGACTTTCCGACATAGACATAAAAGGTACAAAACTTTGTGTGTTAATTTCCTACATTTCTAACAGATTTTCATAGGTTGCAGATAAATGGATTTTAATGTGTTTCAGTAGTTTATGGTTTGAGCAAGACTTGAACCCATCCTTATGATCCCCTCTTAATATTGCGGGGATCTCTATGACTCAAGAAACAAATGGTAAAGAGGACTTAACGTCATCTTCCGTTCTTGTGTTTACTTCTTGAGAATAACTTAGATGATCTCACATGATCCCTACATGATGATAGCAAGAAGACTAACAATCCCTGTGTATCACTTAGCAAACGTAGTTAGTCCCCTATATGTATATTTTCATCAACAACAAAATATGCTTGAGGGCAAGATTTCACGTTCAACTTGACACTTTTGGCGCAACCTAGATCTCCTCGAGAACTAATGTTGCGATCCGGCTCACTTGTAATAGATACGCCGACTCTTCTTATTGGAGAGTCAAAACCCATAATAATAAGAAGTAGGAGTAGGCTTTTACCTCGAGACAAAGAGGGGCTGAAACCTGGGTAAATCGCCGAGCCTCTTGTCCATGTCGACTCTCTCCTTGTATCCACCTCGCAGCAAAGGTCCCATGTTAAGTCCGACTCTTCGGACATCTGCCGTGACTTTCCCACGACAGTTGGCGCCCACCGTGGGGCCTGCGCATGCAGGTGTTGATATTCTGGAGGGAGCTCTCCAAGGCATGGAGGGATTCGTTGCCGGACGGATCACCAGAAGCCGGCGTGGGAAGCTCTGCATCGACGAATCAACTTGGGGCCCCGAAGCCGATTCTGTCGAATCAGGGTATCGGGTCCCGATCGGGTCTATCCACATCTTCATCGGCAAGACAGACGGATCTGGGCCAGAGCCAGATCCTGAAGTCCCCATCGAAACCTCGAGTCGGCGACATGCTGACTCCAAACACGCTTTCGTCGGATTCATTGATGAGTCTCCAGAGCCGGAGCGCTCTGTCGAGTCCCTAATGCACGACGCCTCAAAAGAACTAACTGACGCTGACTCATACCCAAGTGAAGGAAGCTTCTCAGATGAGGGATCCATCCGATCCATGGGGAGCAACAAACTCGACATTGATGTGCCTGAGTACAACCTGGATTATCCTCTCTTTGAGCCTCCATACTGCACCATGGTGTTCATGGCCGACATTGGAGGACAGGGAGTCAGGCAGCTCAAAATCAAAACGCAGAGCCGGCTGCCAGCGCGGCTTCTAATTCAGACAGGGAGCCGGCTACCCGACCATCAGAACAAGTCCCCTATGGAGCAGAAGCCCTCACAGATGCTTTGAACTCCCTCGACGAGGCCTTGCCCATGACGGTTATGACGGAAAAGTAGGAGGCCTGGATGTCAAGGGTCAACGGACTCAAAACATGGGTAGCAAGCTTACGGAGGGAGATCGACGCCGAAAAAGAGCAAATGGCTGAGAGAGAAGCCCTACTCCTTCGAGAAGCCAGACGCATCCGGGAAGAGTTGGAACTGATAGAGGCCCAACGACTAAGTCTCGCCCAGACGCGTCCACAAGGGTATGCGAGTCAGCTCCCCTTGACTACCAAGGGTGAGCGTTGTTTCATAGCCCCGATCAATCGAATCACCCAAGATACACGCCACCCAGACAGCCAGCTCCTCCGCCACACCCAGATCATTTCCATACACCATAACAGCCCAGATTTCACAAAAATTAAAAAATTTGTTTTCGGTGTGAATTGTTTGATTGTCTGATTTGTTTGCGGTGTTTGCATCCCCGATTTATCGATCGACGATTATTTTCCCCCCTCTTATCTCGTATCAGACGGAGACCGACCCTTGCCACCCTGACACTCAACCTTTGCGACACAGGGTTTCACCCGATCACCGTCGCGAAAACCGCACGAGACCAGCCGCATCCAACGAAACGAAAAACCCCGTTTAATAAGTAAACGGGATATTTTTATAGCGCGCTGGAAAGTGTTCTCGGAATGGTTCCAACGCGAGGTGAACACCGCCGGCTCGACGCGCTGATCGCACAGTTCAAAGTTTTACCCGAATCGGAGGTCCTGCGGTCCCCCGGCGGTCAGAAACGTGAGCACCGCGCGCGCGAGAGAAAAACCGGGGATGTTTTTGCAAACTGTCAGCCACCGGGGCTATATAAAGACCACCACACTCCCACCCCTTTCTAGGGTTTCCCTAGCCACAAAATTTTCAGCCACCCCCTCACAATGCCCCAATTTCACAATTTTGCCAATTTTCTAGCAAACCCTAGCCCCCAAGCGATCTGGACCGTCAGATCTGGCGATCCGACGGCCCAGATCCACCCACCTCTCTCCCTCTCTCCCCCTCAAGCCACCACACGCGCCTCCTGCCCGTGGAGTCCCGCACGCCGCCGTCGCCTCCACTTCGGTCGCTGGCGGGCACCGCACCGGCCAGCCTTCTCCTCCTCACGTGCCCCTCTCCTCCCTCGGTTCCCCTCTCACCTCTCTCCTCCTCTTCCTCTCGCAGGATCCCGCTGGACAGAGGAGACCGCGCCGGCGCGCGCCATGGCTGCCGTGCCAGATGGGCCGGCCTCCAGCGTCCCAGGGCCCAGTCCCGCGGCCCAGATCTGGCTAGGCCAGCCGGCCAGGCCGCCGCCAGCCTCTTGGGCCAGCCCGATGGGTGAGGCCCGTGCCCCACTTTTTTTTCTTTCTGTGATTTTCCTTTTTTCCATTTTCTGCTAATTTCACAGTCTTTTTATTACTGCTGCTGTTTCAATTTTGCAACGATGATAGCGATTAATCCGTAGCTCCGATGAACGTGCGCCTAAAATGAAAGTTGCTTAGAATTGCGTGTACTTCAATCCGTCTTTTGTGAGCATTTGCGTTTGAGCTCAACTTGATTGTGTTTTTGCTGGTCAAACAGGGCCACTGGTCGTTAATTGCAAACTGTTGATTAACTGCTGCTGGAACTGTTGCTTGATTGAAACTTCGGGCGACGGTTGCTTCGCAACCGTGCGTCGGAATGGAGTGATTCCTTTTGCGTCGCGTTAAGCATTATTTCTACTTCAGATTCATGCATTCACATGCCATAATTGCTTGCTGCATCATGATTGTATCTTGCTCCAACGTAGCTACCCTGCTGTTAGTGTGCTGCTGTTTATATTTTGTTGCAACTTCGGTCGACGAGTGTGTCGTGACCGTTTATCGGAATTGAGTGATTCCAATTGCATATTGTTAAGCATCATCTCTACTTTCATCCCATGTATTGCATTGCCATGATATGCTTGCTGGTCATATAGTTATTGAGCTCCAAAGTTGCTATGCTGCTGTTATTGACAACCACCTCTGTTTTTCTCTAAGTCTGTAACGTTCCGATGCCATGTTGCATGCTTAATATCTTTTGATCTATGATGCCTATTTGCATGATTCTTTTTGCCATGCCTTCCCTGTCATGTCTACTTTAGTTCCATATCATTTGTGAGCATGTTTGCATTGATTATCCTGTTTATGCATTGCTCTAAAGTGGGCTTCGTGATGTTGGCATATTGTGCCCGTAACTTGTTTTGCTTATATCTTTTGATCCGTAACTCCGTTTGGAGTGTGCTTTATATGTAACTTGATTAGTTTTTCGTGTAATTTGTGTTTATGCTATTGTTTACTGTTGTTAACCAACCTAAAATATGGTTTAGGACAGAACAGTACCAAATCCTTTAATTGTCGTGCGACACTTAGTGTATGCCATGTTTAGGTTGTGCCTCACTTAAATTGACTAGCATAGATAGTTTACTTTGTGCTTCACCTCTTGACATGTTTGTGTGCTATGCCATGCTTGAGTGAGATTCCATGTTAACAACTTTGTTGATCACATGTAGCTAAGCAACTTGAACCACCGTAAACGTGCGGTATTCGTCGTGTGTGACCGATACCCCACTTAAACTGTTTGTAACCGTTCTCGACCATAGTATCGCGTTGCCGTGTCGTGTGATGTCTTCTTGTTCTTGTGTTGCCCCGTAGTAATAGAGTGATTGCTCGGTGATTGCTTTCCAGTGTTTATCGTCTTGTGTGCTTCCGCGGGTACCTTCGGAGACGATGCGAGCTTGCGATCGACTACACTTTCGGAACCCGACTTATCAACAGACAAGGACTATACATTACTTATGATCCATTCTATTTCAACCAGCGGTTTGCATGCTAGTCTAGGATAGGTTCGATGTTTGATCCTACCACATGTTTACAGCCTCTTTCAAACCGATACAGCCATGTCCCCTCCCAGCAAACCTTGTACTGCTATGTTACTTTTGCTCGTTGCTCAGCCCCTGCTTAGTATGCATGCTTAGGATGCTACGATGTTGACCTGTTACTCCTTGGTTCGGGAGATCACCTTATTATTATTGTTATGGATGATATGATTATTATAAATGTTGACTATATTCAACGTAGGATGGAAGGTCTAGGCTATCCCGCCCCGACGCTTTGTTCCATTGAGTCACCTAGGATCCGAGTTCCGGGTATTGGTCTTAAGACTGAGCGTGCCTAACCGCGTGTGAGATTTTATGGGGTCCCCTTTTCTTACCTACCTAACTTCAAGCATTTCTAGTGGTGGCCCAAGCTGATTTTACCATTTGAAACCGTGTGTGTGCTGGTCGTACGCCAGTAGTTTTTAAACCAACCCGGACCAGTGAGGACATAGATCCCTCGCTGGCCCATCATGACCGGCTGAGGACCCGGTGTCCCATGTGTGATTAACCGGCAATCCAAACCTTGAGTCATATGGTAGAGACCAGATCGAGAGCGCGGCCGGCTCCTGAGCTGGATGTCGTCTCACCGGGGGCCACCCGGATTTGTTCGTTGTTAGTTAGAGGGACCTGTCGTTTCGGATCTCTTGGAACTAAATCATAAAATGGTTTCCTGTGATGGGTAGCAACTGAGAGAGATGGGCGTGCGTAAGGAGCCTTATAATGGGCAGTTGGTACACCCCTGCAGGGTTAAATCTTTTCGAGAAGCTGTGTCCACGGTTATGGACGACTTGAGACCTACTCCTTGTTCATAGACAACAACTACTGAGATAATCCTAATATAACTTGATCAACGTGTGTGTATGCCTTGACTGCTTCTTCTTCGTCGGGATGCGAAGAGGAGGACAAGGATAGGATAAGTGTTATGTTTGCGTAAGTAGTTGATAGCAAGACTTGTTGGAGGCGATTTCCTCATCGAATGCTTGGCTTCATATCTTACTCTCTAGATCGTTAGCCACTTCATAAATGCTAGTGCGGCAGCAACCTCACCACTTACCCCTTCCTTACCGTAAACTACTATTTGTCCTAGAATGACGAGTGATGAAGTCCTTGCTGGGTCAGATGACCACTACAGTTGGATGCTGAGTACCTCTGTACTCATGATACTACCCCCAAACTCTTTTCAGGGTTCTTGATCGACAACAGGTATGGTGATCGACGTTTCACGTGGAGACTCGACGACGACTAGTTAGGCGGATCCTGGCGGAGGGCCTGAACCCGTGTGGTTATGGGATCGATGTTTTTCTCTTTGCGAGTAGGCATTTTCTTGTAGTCTGTACTCAGACATGTATCTTCCGCTATTGTTTTGTATTTGAGGCCGTTGTATGCCGATTGTATGAGATGTTGTATCCTTGTATCTGTAATGTTGTGATATCATGTTGGAAATCCGGGGCATATGACTTCGTCATATGTCGCGGTGGGACCGATATGTGCTTCGTCCCCGGATCTGGATGGAAACATCTAGATTTGGAACAGTACCGCATATCGGGCCTTACAACTTGGTATCAGAGCCTTACCGACCATAGGATCCCCTCTCTGGCCGAAGTCAAGTCTAGACAAAACTATTTTGTAGTTACTAAGTTAGTTATCGGAGAGTAGGAATCTTTTTACTCCTTACCCTTGCTCTGGCCAGGACAAGTGTCGTAAGTGTTTTATTCTCGTCTTATCTCATTCAAACTTTAGGATCTCGAGAGTGTGGAGTTTTGGAACCGTTACAATGCCTTGCTTGCAGCGTATTGTCTCGATTCCGATCTCAGGTGGGAATTCTTGTAGTACCTTTAGCTTCTCCGACTTCGGGAATCATCTGGGTCATCCATTGCCATCCATCCTTTTGCCGGTGTTTTCACAACTTGCGTCGAAAACGCTATCCTTTGATCCGGTTATCGTTGTCGTTCCTCCTCTTGACACCGATGGTTTCGTATTTTCGACGATGTCGTCTCTCTTCGGAAATTTATCTCGACAGAAGTTCAACGTCGACATGGAGCAGAGTCCCTTGTTGGTGGTGTTGAAGATCGTCGTCTCTCTTTCCTCTCCCCGGGATTGTCCTGGATCTCGGGACGAGATCCCTTGTTGGTGGTAATGTATTGTAACAGCCCAGATTTCACAAAAATTAAAAAAATTGTTTTCGGTGTGAATTGTTTGATTGTCTGATTTGTTTGCGGTGTTTGCATCCCCGATTTATCGATCGGCGATTATTTTCCCCCCTCTTATCTCGTATCGGACGGAGACCGACCCTTGCCACCCTGACACTCGACCTTTGCGACACAGGGTTTCACCCGATCACCGTCGCGAAAATTGCACGAGACCAGCCGCAGCCAACGGAATGAAAAACCCCGTTTAATAAGTAAACGGGATATTTTTATAGCGCGCCGAAAAGTGTTCTCGGAACGGTTCCAACATGAGGTGAACACCACCGGCTTGACGCGGTGATCGCGCAGTTCGAAGTTTTACCCGAATCGGAGGTCCTGCGGACCCCCGGCGGTCAGAAACGTGAGCACCGCGCGCGCGAGAGAAGAACCGGGGATGTTTTTGCAAACTGCCAGCCACCGGGGCTATATAAAGACCACCACACTCCCACCCCTTTCTAGTGTTTACCTAGCCACAAAATTTGCAGCCACCCCCTCACAATGCCCCAATTTCACAATTTTGCCAGTTTTCTAGCAAACCCTAGCCCCCAAGCGATTTGGACCGTCAGATCTGGCGATCCGACGGCCCAGATCCACCCACCTCTCTCCCTCTCTCTCCTCCAAGCCACCACACGCGCCTCCTGCCCGTGGAGTCCCGCACGCCGTCGTCGCCTCCACTTCGGTCGCCGGCGGGCACCGCACCGGCCAACCTTCTCCTCCTCACGAGCCCCTCTCCTCCCTCGGTTCCCCTCTCACCTCTCTCCTCCTCTCCCTCTCGCAGGATCCTGCTGGACAGAGGAGACCGCGCCGGCGCGCCATGGCCGAGCTTGGGCCGGAGCTCGCCACGGCCGGCCGTCTCCACCCACGACGCCGGCGTCCTCCCCCACCAGAACCGCGCGCCCCCACGCCTCCCTCTCGCCGGACCTCCTCCTGGACGCCCGCCGCATCGAGCCGCCGCTGGCCGGCGATCCACCACGCGCTGCCGTGCCAGGTGGGCTGGCCTCCAGCGTCCTAAGGCCCAGTCCCGCGGCCCAGATCTGGCTAGGCCAGCAGGCCGCCGCCAGCCTCTTGGGCCGGCCCGATGGGTGAGGCCCGTGCCCCTTTTTTTCTTTCTTTCTGTGATTTTCCTTTTTTCCATTTTCTGGTAATTTCACTAAGTCTTTTTTATTACTGCTGCTGTTTCAATTTTGCAACGTTGATAGCGAATAATCCGTAGCTCCGATGAACGTGCGCCCAAAATGAAAGTTGCTTAGAATTGCGTGTACTTCAATCCGTCTTTTGTGAGCATTTGCGTTTGAGCTCAACTTGATTGTGTTTTTTCTGGTCAAACAGGGACAATGGTCATTAATTGCAAACTGTTGATTAACTGTTGCTTGATTGAAACTTCGGGCGACGGTTGCTTCGCAACCGTGCGTCGGAATTGAGTGATTCCTTTTGCGTTGTGTTAAGCATTGTTTCTACTTTAGTTTCATGCATTCACATGACATAATTTCTTGCTGCATCATGATTGTATCTTGCTCCAACGTAGCTACCCTGCTGTTAGTGTGCTGCTGTTTATATTTTGTTGCAACTTCGGTCGACGAGTGTGTCGCGACCGTTTATCGGAATTGAGTGATTCCAATTGCATATTGTTAAGCATCATGTCTACTTTCATCCCATGTATTGCATTGCCATGATATGATTGCTGGTCATATAGTTATTGAGCTCCAAAGTTGCTATGCTGCTGTTATTGACAGCCACCTCTGTTTTTCTCTAAGTTTGTAACGTTCCGATGCCATGTTGCATGCTTAATATCTTTTGATCTATGATGCCTATTTGCATGATTCTTTTTGCCATGCCTTCCCTGTCATGTCTAATTTAGTTCCATATCATTTGTGAGCATGTTTGCATTGATTATCCTGTTTATGAATTGCTCTAAAGTGGGCTTCGTGATGTTGGCAGATTGTGCCCGTAACTTGTTTTGCTTATATCTTTTGATCCGTAACTCCGTTTGGAGTGTGCTTTATATGTAACTTGATTAGTTATTCGTGTACTTTGTGTTTATGCTATTTTTTGCTGTTGTTAACCAACCTAAAATATGGTTTAGGACAGAACAATACCAAATCCTTTAATTGTCGTGCGACACTTAGTGTATGCCATGTTTAGGTTGTGCGTCACTTAAATTGACTAGCATAGATAGTTTACTTTGTGCTTCACCTCTTGACATGTTTGTGTGCTATGCCATGCTTGAGTGAGATGCCATGTTAACAAATTTGTTGATCACCTGTAGCTAAGCAACTTGAACCACCGTAAACGTGCGGCATTCGTCGTGTGTGACCGATACCCCACTTAAACTGTTAGTAACCGTTCTCGACGATAGATCCGTATCGCGTTGCCGTGTCGTGTGATGTCTTCTTGTTCTTGTGTTGCCCCGTAGTAATAGAGTGCTTGCTCGTTGATTGATTTCCAGTGTTTATCGTCTTGTGTGCTTCCGCGGGTACCTTCGGAGACGATGCGAGCTTGCGATCGACTACACCTTCGGAACCTGACTTATCAACAGACAAGGACTATACATTACTTATGATCCATTCTATTTCAACCAGCGGTTTGCATGCTAGTGTAGGATAGGTTCGATGTTTGATCCTACCACATGTTTACATCCTCTTTCAAACCGATACAGCCATGTCCCCTCCCAGCAAACCTTGTACTGCTATGTTACTTTTGCTCGTTGCTCAGCCCCTGCTTAGTATGCATGCTTAGGATGCTACGATGTTGCCCTGTTACTCCTTGGTTTGGGAGATCACCTTATTATTATTGTTATGGATGATATGATTATTATAAATGTTGACTATATTCGACGAAGGATGGAAGGTCTAGGCTATCCCGCCCCGACGCTTTGTTCCATTCGAGTCACCTAGGATCCGAGTTCCGGGTATTGGTTTTAAGACTGAGCGTGCCTAACCGCGTGTGAGATTTTATGGGGTCCCCTTTTCTTACCTACCTAGCTTCAAGCATTTCTAGTGGTGGCCCAAGCTGATTTTACCATTTGAAACCGTGTGTGTGCTGGTCGTACGCCAGTAGTTTTTAAACCAACCCGGACCAGTGAGGACATAGATCCCTTGCTGGCCCATCATGATCGGCTGAGGACCCGGTGTCCCATGTGTGATTAACCGGCAATCCAAACCTGGAGTCATACGGTAGAGACCAGATCGAGAGCGCGGCCGGCTCCTGAGCTGGATGTCGTCTCACCGGGGGCCACCCGGATTTGTTCGTTGTTAGTTAGAGGGACCTGTCGTTTCGGATCTCTTGGAACTAAATCATAAAATGGTTGCCTGTGATGGGTAGCAACTGAGAGAGATGGGCGTGCGTGCGGAGCCTTGTAATAGGAAGTTGGTACACCCCTGCAGGGTTAAATCTTTTCGAGAAGCCGTGTCCACGGTTATGGACGACTTGAGACCTACTCCTTGTTCATAGACAACAACTACTGAGATAATCCTAATATAACTTGATCAACGTGTGTGTGTGTGCCTTGACTGCTTCTTCTTCGTCGGGATGCGAAGAGGAGGACAAGGATAGGATAGGTGTTATGTTTGCGTAAGTAGTTGATAGCAAGACTTGTTGGAGGCGATTTCCTCATCGAATGCTTGGCTTCATATCTTACTCTCTAGATCGTTAGCCACTTCATAAATGCTAGTGCGGCAGCAACCTCACCACTTACCCCTTCCTTACCGTAAACTACTAGTTGTCCTAGAATGACGAGTGATGAAGTCCTTGCTGGGTCAGATGGCCACTATAGTTGGATGCTGAGTACCTCTGTACTCATGATACTACCCCCAAACTCTTTTCAGGGTTCTTGATCGACAACAGGTATGGTGATCGACGTTTCACGTGGAGACTCGACGACGACTAGTTAGGCGGATCCCGACGGAGGGCCTGGACCCGTGTGGTTATGGGATCGATGTTTTTCTCTTTGCCAGTAGGCATTTGCTTGTAGTCTGTACTCAGACATGTATCTTCCGCTGTTGTTTTGTATTTGAGGCAGTTGTATGCCGATTGTATGAGATGTTGTATCCTTGTATCTGTAATGTTGTGATATCATGTTGGAAATCCGGGGCATATGACTTTGTCATATGTCGCGGTAGGACCGATATGTGCTTCGTCCCCGGATCTGGATGGAAACATCTAGATCTGGAACAATACCGCATATCGGGCCTTACATACACCTTCTCATCACTTCAATAACCCCATGGACAATGTCAGGGCGGCAACTCGCTTCCTCACACAGGCGCCAATTCAGGGGGACACTCCAACAGATCGCACCGCTCGGGAAGCCGTCGACTTTCTCAAAACTGCCATCACGCAACAAGCTCAATACTCACAAGGGGTCCCTGATGACCCTCAACGTAAAGGGATCTATTTTAGCGTTTTCGATAAGTAAGAGTGTTGAACCCAACGAGGAGCGAAAGGTATTGATAGGTGATTTTGGACAAGGAATAACTGCAAGCACTGAAAGATAACTTTTTAGGGGTTTTCGATATAAGCAACGATAAAATAAAAGAAAGCAAAGTAAATAGTACCGAGGAGAAACAAGTGGCCCAATCCTTTTGTGCAAAGGATAAGCCTGGCAACTGAACTTATAAAGACTAAAGCGTTCTTGAGGACACATGTAGAGGTAGTCACGTGCTTTCGCCATAATCCGTATCGATAACAAGTGTTGTGCTGATAAGTGTTGAGTGGGTGGATCTATGCTAGCACACCTTATAGACTACGATAAGTGTACTCTTATGTTTAAACATCTTGCAAGCATCCGCAAATACAAGATAGAAATTAAGGCAAAGCCTAACCACAACAATAAGATCAAGGATCCAGTATTCCCTTGTGCAAAAGTGTGCAAACTGGGGTTCAGGTTTCTGTCACTCCGGCAACCCACCGTAAGCATTCTTAATACACAATGTATTCCCCTAGGTCCTTAAGAAGGCGAAGTGTTGATGTTTGACTCACACAACACCACTAGGAAAATAACAACACGACTTAAATATCAAACAACACAAATTACTTCAACATCATATGACTACTAACAACTAGACTTCTCCCATGTCCTCAAGAACTAAAGTAACTACTCACAAGACATAAAAGAGATCATGATCAGAGGTGATAAATATATGATAAACAATCTGGACATAATGGTATTTCTCCAACAAAACTCAATAGCATTCACCACAAAGTAGTAATCAACACCGGTGGAGTAGAGAGGATAGATAGTACGGATTACAACACAAGATGAACTTGTGAGGTGAGATTGGACGGTGGTGGAGATGGTGCTGATGTTGGGGATGATGTTGATGATGATCTCGATGATGCCCGTGACGATGGTGATGACGATGGCGATGATCTCCCCTTCCGGGAGGTGATCTCCTCGGCGGAATCTTCCCGCGGGAGAGCCCTTTTCTTCTCTGTAGGTTTCCGCCATGGATCGGCGGCGGAACTCCGTGAAAGCTTCTCTTCTTAGGGTTTTCGCGTAACGAGGACTATATAGGCCAGAGGGGGGAGCCGGGAGTGGCCCCAGGGCTCTAGGAGCCCTCCCGGCGCGGCCAGGGGTGGGGCCGCGCCAGCAGGCCGCCTGGGGCCCCTGTGGCCCCTCTTCGGCGAGTCTTCGTGAATCTCCTAGAAAATACCCCCGTCAATTTTCAGGTAATTTGGAGGTATTCTTCTTCAGCAACTCAGCGTCCACTTTTTACCCCTGAATCCTACGTCTGCTGTTTCGGCACCGGAAAGTTGCAAACTGTGTAAAACAAGCCAAAACAAGATAAGAACATCATCGTAATGTGAAATATATTAATGAATAAGGATGAATTACAATATAAATTAGTGATGCATTTTGGACGTATCAACTCCCCAAGCTTAGACCCCGCTTGTCCCCAAGCGAAAACTGAGCTCAGTAAACCTGTCCACAAGTTTAGAGAGTGAAGTGTCGATAAATAAAATACGGACAAGAAGCATCATGATCTTTTCACCAAACTCAAACATCCTAAACATCAATCTCCAACTCATAAGGCCCTTACGAAAGAGTAATAACAATTATAATCTAAAGTAGGGTTAAGGAAACTCATCAAATCATGGCAAACAAGTCCTTTGGTCAAGGGACAACTAAAAGCTTTTACCTTTGCTCTTTCTCTTTATATTTTGAAGAGACAATTTGGAACTTTTTGAAAGAACTAGCTATTAGTCATGTAGTGCAAATGTTAACACAAAGGAAGATGTTTTCTTGGGAAATGCTTTTGCAAACAATTTACTTATCAAGGGATAACGTCAACAATTACATGGCAAGGCAAAACTTTAATGCATCATTATATGGATGAATCTTCATCAGCATCAAGTGTCTGTTCTCTTTGGGAAAGAAGGAAGTAGGGAAAACTGACTCAACACAGAAGTAAAGGAAAAAGCCTTGTTAAAGGCAAGCAGGGAAAACTCAAGTGCTATCCTTAGATCAAAAGAATGAAAACAAGTTTTGAGAGGTGCATGATTTGTCAACGAATGCTAATAGATATCTCAATTGCTTCTCAGATTGGACAAGTTTCGAGGAATGGCTCCCAAACGGGGACGATCACATCCCCACAATCTCCTTTGTTTATCACTGCCAAAGTTTTCTGATTTCTCATGAACAAAGCGTGAAGGAGGGTTTGTTTGTTGTATTATCTTTTGTGAGCTGGGCGCACTCATGCCAGTTCCTCCTCGTATTAGGGGTTTGCAGATTAGACATGCAATCCCGGGATAAAACTTGTCCAACTTAAGAAGGTCATGAATTAACTACTACTTCCTCATGAGCTAAAACAGGGGCACAAAATAGAAGATTTTGAACATCTAAGGATAACACAAAAAAATTATGCTTTAGGAGTGGTAGTGGCATACCACGAATAGGAAGGTATGGTGGACTCATATGGAAGATACTGGTTTCGGGGTATGTATGCACAAGCAGAATTCCGCTTAGTACAGAGGTTTGGCTAGCAAAGGATTTGAGAGAACAGACAATTGATGATGACTTGGATGCAAAGCAATATAAAGCATAAACATTAAAACAAGCATAGCACATCAAGTTGTCTTCCTTGTCAACATAACACTACAAGCATAATAACAGAGAGGGTTTGACTATGTCGCTACTTTGAGAAAAATAACATGCTTGTTGTTATGACCAAAGCTATGTTTGCCAAGATTAAATAAAGTTTTCAAAGACATACCTGATATAAGGTCAATACTCCCCATAAGAATCGTCATAAGGTCGATTGCGTGAAGAGAATACCGAGTGCAGCGAAGGGATCAATAAACTTCTCATTAATATTCCATCATAGGCGACTCCACACTTACGGATACATAACTCTCCAGAAAGAGTGATAGACCTCAAAGCAAACACCTATTTTATAAGATAACTTCCCTAGACATAATATGCCTCTACTTGACTCTAAAAGACATAGATAAAGATAAAAATACCGGGCACTCCCCCAAGCTTGGAACAAGCTAAGGGGATGCCATTACCCAACCAGATTTACTCCTCATCCTGTTGTGGTTGTTTCTTCAGATCCCTGATGACACGACGAAGGGTTCGGTTCTCTGACTCCAAGACTTTCACCTGTACTTGTAGCACACGGAAATCTTCATAGAGTTGGTTGGTGATGCGGCAGGTCTCGGAGATGGTGAAAAGCATACGTTGATCTTCAGGTGAAGTGGGGGCCCCTGAAAGGTTAGGAGAAAGATAATAATGAGGTTGGATAGATCCCACCATGATGGGATTGCTTGGGCCTCCTTGTTTTTGTGCGGTGATAGTCTTGACTTCCTCCCTTACGGCGCGCTCCATCTCCGCTTGTCTTGCAGCAATTTCTTCTTCGTTAGCCCAATCAACGTGCTTCCCTTGATTAAGATCCTTCTGGACTTGACGTAGACGCCATCCCAAGAAGTCCTCTCCGCTCGAGCCACAAGAGGACATCTCTACTACTCAGCTTTTAGTCCTGGCAGAAACAACTCGAAAAGAAAACACACGAAATCACGAGATACGTTGCCGGAACGATCCGGGCAAATATATAGCAAAAATTTCTGCATAGAAAGGAAGGTAACGGGTCAAAGCGGAGTCGGAGACAGGCTCCGGGGTGCCCAGGCGACCTCCCGGCGCGGCCAAGGGTGGGGCCTCACCAGGGGGGCGCCTGGGCCCCCTGGAGCTGGTCTCCGGCTCCACTTAGGCCTCAAATTTTCTATATTTTGCAAAAACTCGTAATGTGGAACTTTCATGGCGGTTTCGCGATGTTTCCTTACCATAATACATACCTTTCCTTATTCTGCTTCTGCTGGTGTCTGAAACAGGGTTGCAACATGTTCTTCATGAGACTTTGTGTATACCAAATCCACATCAACATTGACAGGATCTCCTGCTATGTAATGCTTAAGTCTTTGCCCATTCACCACTTTAGGTTTGGTGCCTTCGAAATTGTTAATCTTGATTGCACCTGAGCGGTAGACTTCCTCAATATGAAATGGCCCTTCCCACCTGGAAAGTAGTTTACCTGGAGAAAACCTGAAACGGGATCTAAACAACAAAACTTTATCACCAACATTAAATTCACGTTTCAGAGTCCTCCTATCATGCCACTTCTTTACCTTTTCTTTGAACATTTTAGCGCTCTCGTAAGCTTCACTTCTCCACTTATCTAGAGAAGTCAAGTTCATGAGACGCTTTTCACCAGCTAACTTCGGGTCAACATTAAGCTCTATAATAGCCCAGAAAGCTTTGTGTCCTAATTCTAATGGCAAATGGCAAGCCTTGCCATAGACCATCTTATAGGGAGACATGCCCATGGGGTTTTTGTAAGCAGTTCTATACGCCCACAAAGCATCTCCTAACTTATTTGACCAATCCTTTCTATTTCTATTGACTGTCTTCTGTAAGATCAACTTGATCTCTCTATTGGTGAGCTCAAATTGCCCACTAGTTTGAGGGTGGTACGGTGAAGCAATTCTATGATTGACATCGTACTTGGCTAAAGCTTTTCTAAAAATTCCATGTGTAAATTGTGAACCCCCATCAGTCATGAGGTACCTGGGTACTCCAAACCTAGGAAAAATTACATCCTTGAGCATTTTCAAAGATGTCTTGTGATCAACACTTTTAGTGGGGATTGCCTCTACCCACTGGGTTACATAATCAACAGCAACTAAAATGTGAGTGTACTTGTGTGAGGAAGGAAAAGGACCCATAAAATCAAAACCCCAACATACAAAGGCTCAATCACTAGAGAGTAATTCATAGGCATCTCATTCCTCCTACTAATATTACCAACTCTCTGACACTTATCACAGGATAAAACATAATTTCTAGCATCCTTAAAGAGAGTAGGCCAATAAAAACCTGATTGAAGAACCTTATGTGCGGTCCTCTCACCAGCATGATGTCCTCCATATGGACTGTCATGACATTGTTTGAGAATGTCCTTCTGCTCGTGTTCCGGTACGCATCTTCTCACGATCCCATCTGGACCTTCTTTGAAAAGATGTGGGTCATCCCAAAAGTAATGCCTCAAATCATGAAAGAACTTCTTCCTTTGCTGAAATGTTAAACCTGGAGGCAAAAACTTTGCAACGATAAAGTTAGAATAATCCGCAAACCAAGGATCAGAGAGAGATTGTACTTTAACAACAGCTAGCTATTCGTCTGGAAAACCGTCGTTGACTGGAATGGGATCATGCGGTATATCTTCCATCCTTGAAAGATTATCCGCCACCGGATTGTCTGCTCCTTTCCTATGGACAATGTGCAAATCAAATTCTTGAAGAAGGAGTACCCATCGGATGAGACTTGGTTTGGCATCCTTCTTCTCCATAAGATACTTAATGGCAGCATGGTCAGTATGAACAATAATCTTAGAATCAACAATATACCGCCTAAACTTATCACAAGCAAACACTACTGCTAAGAATTCCTTCTCAGCAGTAGCATAATTCTTTTGAGCACTATCAAGGGTTTTGCTAGCATAATAAATAACATTCAACTTCTTATCAACCATTTGTCCTAAAACAGCTCCAACAACAAAATCACTAGCATCACACATAATTTCAAAAGGTAAATTCCAATCAGGTGGTTGTACTATAGGAGCAGTTATTAAAGCTTTCTTAAGAACTTCAAAGGCTTCCTTACAATCTTCATCAAAAACAAAGGGAACATCCTTCTGGAGAAGATTAGTGAGGGGTCCCGAAGTATTAGAAAAGTCTTTAATGAATCTTCTATAGAAACCAGCATGACCGAGAAAACTACGAATACCTTTGATGTCCCTTGGTTAGGGCATCCTTTCAATAGCTTCGATCTTGGCTCTGTCCACTTCAATTCCCCTCTCGGAAATCTTGTGGCCAAGAATAATTCCCTCATTGACTATAAAGTGGCACTTCTCCCAGTTAAGCACCAGATTTGTCTCTTCACATCTCTGCAAAACTTCATTAAGGTTGCGGAGACAATGGTCAAAAGAGGTTCCATAGACGGAGAAATCGTCCATGAATACCTCCACAATTTCTTCGCAAAAACCCTGAAAGATAGCAGACATACACCTTTGAAAAGTAGCAGGGGCATTACATAAACCAAAAGGCATACGTCTATAAGCATAAGTACCATAGGGACAAGTAAAAGTGGGCTTCTCTTGATCAGCAGTGTTAACATGAATTTGAGAGAAGCCAGAATAACCATCAAGATAACAAAAGTGAGTATTTTTGGATAACCTTTCAAGCATTTGGTCGATGAACGAAAACGGGTAGTGGTCCTTCCTGGTTGCCTTGTTCAGCTTCCTATAATCAATACACATTCGATATCCAATAATAATTCTCTGAGGTATTAGTTCATTCTTATCATTAGGAACCACAACTGTTCCTCCTTTATTTGGAACACAATGAAACGGGCTTACCCACTTACTATCAGCTATAGGGTAGATAATACCTGCGGCTAGAAGCTTTAGAATCTCAGTCCTTACAACATCCATCATTTTTGGATTCAACCATCGTTGATGATCAACAACTGGCTTAGCATCAGGCTCAAGGTTTATGGTATGTTGACAAATAGACTGACTAATCCCCTTAAGGTCATCAAGGGTATAGCCAATTGCACCTCGATGTTTGCGAAGTACCTCCAATAAACGCTCAACTTCATACCCTGAAAGGTTAGAATTGATAATAATAGAATATGCTTTCTTTTCATCTAAATAAGCATATTTGAGCGAACCAGGAAGAGGTTTAAGATCAAACACTGGATCTTATTTTGGTTGTGACAAAATTCCCAAAGGCTCAACTGGAAGGTTGTGCTTAAGGATAGCAGGTTGTCTTAAGAATATTTCGTCCAGCTCATTCCTCTCCTGCATATGCAAATCATTCTCGTGGTCTTCCATATATTGCTGCAAAGGATCGTTAGGGGGAATAGCAATGGAAGCAATATCTTCAAGAATCTTATCATTACTAGGCAAATCATTACAACGAGGCTGCTTAGAGAACTTAGAAACGTTAAATTCATATGGCTCACCATTGAATTCAACAGAAACTTTACCTTTCTTGCAATCTATTATAGCTCCACAGGTTCTGAGAAAAGGTCTACCGAAAATAACAGGACAAAATTGTCCCTTACTGAACCAAGTACTAGAAAGTCGGTAGGATACTTTACCTTTCTGCATAAGACTTCAACGTCTCTCACAATTCCGATAGGAGAGATAGTTGCTCTGTTTGCAAGATGAATAGTAACATCAACTTCTTCAAGTTCACAAGGTGAAATCTCACCCATGATCTCTTGATAAAGTGAATACGGGATAGCACTAGCACTCGATCCCAAATAGCATAGCCCATAATAATTTTGATCTCCTATTTTAACAGATACTACAGGTGTACCTGAAATTGGGCCCTTATTCTTGGCTGTGACAAGGTTAGTGGAAACAACACAAAAATTTAGATTGGAATCTAAGGCATCATTAGTAATAAGATCCTTAACCAATGCAACTCGAGGATCGACCTTGATCTGGTCCTCAGGTTCATCAATTCTTCTCTCACTCTTATTCATTATGCCCGTCACAAAAGAGTGCTCCCTTATTCTTACGGGGAAAGGGGGCTTTTCATATATAATTGCAGGCACAATAGGGTCAGCAACATGAATATCAATAGATAATTCTTTGAAGGGTTTATGATGCTGACTCTTCTTCTTCTTAGAAGAGTCGATATGAGAGGCAAAGTCCTTACCAAAATCAATCATCAGATGGAAATCAAGACCAATCTTAGAGCAAAAGGCATTAAAGGAATCAGTTTTCACATAGCTCTCTATATAATCATGCTCATAATTTATAGTGGGTTCAATACCTTTATCTATTTCCCAATCTTCGGTATTCTTCTGGATCCTTTCAAGAAGATCCCATCTTTCTTCAACGCTTTTCGTCTGAAATACCCTACTAGAGGAGGCATCCAACATCTCCTTATCCCGACGAGAAAGTCTAGCATAAAAATTTGTAAGTATAGTTTCCTTGGGGAGCTCATGAATAGGACATTTGAGCAGAGGTTTCAATCTCCCCCAAGCTTGAGCGATGCTTTCTCCATCACGAGACCTAAATTTATAGATATAATTGTTGTCTCGATGAATTTCATGAAGAGGATAAAACTTGGTATAAAAGAGAGACATAAGCTCATGCCAATCCAGCAAATGAGAGTTATCGAGAAGCTTATGCCAATCTGAAGCTTTATCTATAAGAGTTACGGAGAATAATTTCTTCATGACAAACTCCTTTGATACACCTGCAAGCTTAAATAGTGAACATAGTTGTGATAAATATAGCAAGTGTTCACTGGGATGTCTGTCTCCTGCATAACGATTAGCCAAAACACAATTGATAATACCAGCTGGTATTTTCTAAGGCACAATTTCAGTAGGGGGAGGTACAACCACCACAGATGCGGTGTGTTTCCCCATAAGCAACGATCCAATAGCTAGGTTGTCCATACGGACAAAGAACAACAACAACAAAATAAAAGCAACGATATAAAAATTCCTTACCAGCTTCACTTACAAATAGCGCTATGCTCCCCGGCAAAACGTAGCTTGATGACCCTCAACGTAAAGGGATCTATTGTAACGTTTTCGATAAGTAAGAGTGTCGAACCCAACGAGGAGCGAAAGGTATTGATAGGTGATTTTGGACAAGGAATAACTGCAAGCACTGAAAGATAAATTTTTAGGGGTTTTCGATATAAGCAACGATAAAATAAAAGCAAGCAAAGTAAATAGTATTGAGGAGCAACAAGTGGCCCAATCCTTTTGTGCAAAGGATAAGCCTGGCAACTGAACTTATAAAGACTAAAGCGTTCTTGAGGACACATGGAGAGGTAGTCACGTGCTTTCGCCATAATCCGTATCGATAACAAGTGTTGTGCTGATAAGTGTTGAGTGGGTGGAACTATGCTAGCACATCTTCTAGACTAAGATAAGTGTACTCTTATGATTAAACATCTTGCAAGCATCCGCAAATACAAGATAGAAATTAAGGCAAAGCCTAACCACAACAATAAGATCAAGGATCCAGTATTCCCTTGTGCAAAAGTGTGCAAACTGGGGTTCAGGTTTCTGTCACTCCGGCAACCCACCGTATGCATTCTTAATACACAATGTATTCCCCTAGGTCCTTAAGAAGGCGAAGTGTTGATGTTCGACTCACATACCACCACTAGGAAAATAACAACACGACTTAAATATCAAACAACACAAATTACTTCAACATCATATGACTACTAGCAACTAGATTTCTCCCATGTCCTCAAGAACTAAAGTAACTACTCACAAGAAATAAAAGAGATCATGATCAGAGGTGATAAATATATGATAAACAATCTGGACATAATGGTATTTCTCCAACAAAACTCAATAGCATTCACCACAAAGTAGTAATCAACACCGGTAGATTAGAGAGGATAGATAGTACGGATTACAACACAAGATGAACTTGTGAGGTGAGATTGGATGGTGGTGGAGATGGTGCTGATGTTGGGGATGATGTTGATGATGATCTCGATGATGCCCGTGACGATGGTGATGACGATGGCGATGATCTCCTCGGCGGAATCTGCCCGCCGGAGAGCCCTTTTCTTCTCTGTAGGTTTCATCCACGGAGCGGCGGCGGAACTCCGTGAAAGCTTCTCTTCTTAGGGTTTTCGTGTAATGAGGAGTATATAGGCCAGAGGGCGGAGCCGGGAGTGGCCCCAGGGCTCCAGGCGCCCTCCCGGCGCGGCCAGGGGTGGGGCCACGCCAGGTGGCCGCCTGGGGCCCCTCTGGCCCCCTCTGGCCCCTCTTCGGCGAGTCTTCGTGAATCTCTTGGAAAATACCCCCCCCCGTCGATTTTCAGGTAATTTGGAGGTATTCTTCTTCAGCAACTCAGCGTCCACTTTTTACCGCTGAATCCTGCGTCTGCTGTTTCGGCACCGGAAAGTTGCAAACTGTGTAAAACAAGCCAAAACAAGATAAGAGCATCATCGTAATGTGAAATATATCAATGAATAAGGATGAATTACGATATAAAATAGTGATGCATTTTGGACGTATCAGTCCCATACATACACGTGACTCCATATACGAGTATGAGTCGGCAAGCAGAGTCACCGGCTCCTGCGGCCTCGAGTAGCCATCGCCATCACGGAGCTCATCCACCCCCGAATCCCCAGGGGGCACTGAGAATCATGGACCTACCGACTCCTAACACCAACCGCAGTATAGAGTCGGTGGTCCAAATTCCCTCGCAGGATCAAAACACCGAGTTCGTCAGCAAATCCGTAGGTAACCGGTTCTTTGTGTCGTCCTTGAGGAACACATGCTTGCCCCCATATTTCAAGGGACCGCGCAAGATTCCAAACTATACAGCCAACATGGACCCGACGGCTTGGATCGAAAGATACGATCTCGCCATGGATATGCTACAAGCTAGATAAGAAGTCTGTGCCCATTACTTCATGATGATGTTGGAAAGTTTGGCCCATACATGGTTTAAAAACCTCCTAGAGAACTCTGTCACCTCCTGGACGGATCTCAAAGAAAATTTTATCAAGAATTTCCAAGGCACCTGCCAGCAAGCCACCATAATCGTCGACTTGGAGCACTGCATCCAGAAGGAAGGAGAGTCGGCCATGAGTTGGGCATGACGAGTCGCAGACATAGTTCACTCCTCAGACACCATCACTGCTCAAACAACAGTGATTGTCTTGGAAAGAAACTTAAAATTTGAGCCATTAGTACATAAACTTGGCCAACTTAAGAGGACGGTCAATAACATGGGAGATCTCATGAATGCGGTCATTGAGTATGCCGAGTCTAACAAAACCAAGGACGCTGACCCTGAAGAGGATAAAGCCCCAGAACAAAACGAACAATGGAAAAGGATCCCAGAGCCAGAATCAACAGACCAAGTGTCGACTCGACCAGTCTGCTTCCGACTTGGTCGCCAACACAAATGTCGGCTTCCAAAGGCAGAAGCAGGGGAGCAACAACTACCGCAAGTCGGAAGGAGGCTTCCGACCCCCAACCAGTTTTGAAGAAGCTATAAAAAGGCCTTGCCCAACTCATAATAAACCCGGTCGTCCAGCCAATCGCACCTGGGAAGATTGCAACTTCATGAAAGAGTTCGCACGGCGTGGAGGTCAGGGACCCCCCCGTTTAGGTGGAGGAGCCGGCCAGAACAACCATAACCAAGATTTTGGGAATCAGGGAGCCGACACAACACCTCAACACCAAAGATCCAGGGGAGGAGGGCAGCAAAACCAGTCAGAGTTTGCTGGGTTCCAAGCAAACCCGAAACAGCTCCAAGACCACTCAACCTACCATGTCTTCACTGTTGGATATGTTCCCTATAGGCAAATTAATAAAAATATTTGTCACATATCAATTTTGTTCATAATACGTTTTATATTGTGCTAAGAACTGTATTACATGGAAACACTAATACACGTGTAGTATAAAACACAAGTCCCTAGTTTATCTCAGGTATACTAGCTCATTGGGCAATTGATTGATCAAGGTTTCCTAATCATGGCGACACTTAAGTCCACTGACAATGAGATCATATCATTGGTGAATGATGTGATGGACACCCACCCACCTAAAGCATTATAATGTGATCGAGTCACATAGTTCAACATTGCGATGACTTTGTAACATATGGCTTAGTCCTTAGACCGTAATGATCATACGTAATTGTCATCTATGAGGAGACTTTGATTTGTATCCCACCGCCTGACTGAAATATGCTGGCTATAACGGCGCACTTTGGGTATTCCGAAATAGATGGTTGATGAGTATGCTAATAGATCAGAGCGGGATTTGTCAGTCCAAGTGACGGACAGGTACTTTGGGCCCACTTGGTGATATTGCATCAATAGCTTGCAAGAAAGTGACTAGGTCACAGGAGATGTAGTGTGAAACTTTAGTAAATTGAGTTCTCAACAAAATAATTTTTTCTCGTATTCCCTATCCCCCTTCTTGCATGCAAACACCAATTGGAGACATTCGAGTCACGGACAGCGAGAGCTCTTGCACCTAATGTTCTTTTGTGTGACGCCCCCAAAATCAAGCCGTGTACAGTAATCATACACGCAAAGTACACGATCGAGATTAGGGACTCACGGTGAGATATCACAACACAACTCTACAAATAAAATAATACAAGCTGTTTAATACAAGCCAGGGGCCACGAGGGCTCGAATACAACAGCTCGAAAGCACAAAGTTAGCGGAAGCAATAGTATCTGAGTACAGACACAAGAATACAAGGTTGCCTTAAGAAGGCTAGCACAAATCACAACAGATCGAAAAGGTGAGGCCTCCTGCCTGGGAACCTCCAAACTCTCCTCGTCGACGGGGAACTCGACATCGTAGAAGGCATCGGGGATCTTCACGTTCCGGTGATCGGCATCGGGGATCTCCTGCTCCTGGACTCCAAGGATCCAACATCGACTGCAGTGGCCGATCAAGCAAAGCGAAAAGGGGGAAATAAGCAAAGGTGAGTATCTAGCATACCCGCGAGTCTTACGTCCGCTACTAAGCATTATGCATTTGTATCAATGGAAAGGGGAGGCTGTATATAGTGGACTGCAAGATAGAAATCAGAATAAGGGTAAGAAGCTAGGCCTAACGAAGACTAGCATCTTCCGACGATGTCTTGCAGCATGAGGTAAGAATCAGCCAACAGTTTATATAAAGCATAAAGTAACAATGCAGCAGAAGTTGTTGCAACATTGTATAATAATAAGTTGTAATAATTAGCAATGCCTCCGAGGTCACCTCCTCGACATCCCCGCGAGGAAGAAAACCCAGAACCATACAGTTTAATAATAATAGTTTGTAGTGGTAAAATCCATCTTCAGCATAAAGCGTCCTGTTACCGTGGACACGACTATTCGAATAGATTAATCTTCCCTGCAGGGGTGCACTTGTGTTACACTACACACACGGATCTCCAGGGTGGCGGGCACCTTGTCAGGGAACGCTCCACCGAGGCTATCCGACACTCCGTAGCCCATCTTTCAAACTCAACAGAGAGGTCATCCGCCGGACTATATCCTATGTACGCGGGGCTTTGGACCCTAACCCCGACGTACTCCTGCACGGTGTGAGGCTGGCCGGTGAAGTTAAAGAAAATCCAAATAGGACACCACCGCGCGAGCAAATAAGACAACACCACTCCCCGGCGCAGGCCGCGGTACTGCTGGCGTCTGAAGAGTCCTCGGACGACACTACGAAGCAGAGGAGCCCATAACTCATAATTCCCACGGGTAGGTAGTGCGTACATGGCATACAGCCAACTCAAGACATCCACCGAACCATTTAGCATTTTAATTAACCTACGTGACAACCGTTATTGTTGCCTCGACTTAACTGACCCGCGGACAACGACAGCAGCCAGGACCACCAGTACATCGGTGCCTGCCCTGTTGTCCCACCAAATCTCTGCGGTTACCAACAAGGTGAACCGTCTCCTTACCTTGTCTCGCGTGTGCTCCTGGAGGAGCTCGACATTCGTGGTTTGGTAACTATCGCGGCCAACGATCAGGGGCCAAGCACACCGGTACACTGGTCGTACCCTCCCTGTCGTCCCGTCGCAATACCACTCGCGGGCACCGTTGGGTCGCGCGACTTCTTACCTGAAGGAAAACCGTTGCTCAAGTACCTAGAGCGGCTATACAGAGTCAGCAACGAGTGGAGTACGATGATTACTCCTTGATAGCTCCACTTGATGTGGCTCGACAGAGCCGAGGTAGGGGCCTGAGGCGGTGTCTGCATTGTACCGTACCTGTGCAGTTATAATCATCGTATCCGCGTTCACTCCTTAGAGTGATCACGGCCCGCTATCTAATCCTAGCTAACAATGTGCAGGGCTCACTGCTGAATATAATATATATTTATATAGGCAGCATAGGGTAAAGAAAGGTACATCAAGGGGCGACAAAGACATGCTATGCAATTGAATAGGATTGTAACGTAGCAGCAGCAGTAACAATGCCTAGTGCAAGAAAAGTACGGAAAGATAGGCGATATCTGGGGAAGAGAATGGCTCTGCTTGCCTGGAAGCTCGACGGTAGGGGTAGGGTCGTCGACGAAGTAGTCGTACTCAGCAGCGGTGTAGTCGGCGGCAGCAGCGGGGTCTACCGGAGATTAAGGGGGGAAGAAACAGTAAATACAAAGCAAGCATATACAAAAAAATGCATGACATGACAGATGCAATGCTAACGGTGTTCTAACGCAGTGCAATGCACGTTGCTCGGAGCAGGAATTCATCCGGGGATGAACTGCCAGCTCCGGGTGATTAGCGGACAAGGTTTCCGGAGGGGGAAGGTTCCATGTCTGCAGTGTTAGAGACATCTGATAGACATGTGGATATTGCATCCGTGATCGTTGATTCATTCTGAGCAACTTTCATGTTCAGAACAAATTGATCCGACAAGTTTTTACCTGCACCGGAGAATTATCGACAGACGGCCCGAAGGGGGAATGTCGATGCTCGGTAAGTTAGAGGGGGGGGGGGGTGGTAGTCATATGTATAGCGTATTCGTATTCATTATATTTTTTAATCAATTTTGATGTATAAAGTTTTTTGATCCGAGTTACGGTTTAAAAGATATTGAATTTCAAAGTTTAAATCATTTTAAAAGATCTTATGAATTTATTTAATTCATTTATTCAAACATTATCCAGAACAGTGGTTGACCAGTCAAACCTGACATGGGGGTCCCACATGTCAGCCTTTAAGGTTTATTAATTCATTTTTATTAATTAAAATTGTGTGGTGGCCCACATGTCATACACTCAATTTATTATTGCATTTTTAATTAAACAAATAATGAGAGGGGCCCATGTGTCATTGACTGCAGTGCTAAATTATAAGTTTAATTATTTTAACAGGCCCAGGGCCCACTAGTCATAGGCACATATTTTAACTTAACGTTTATTTTAAGCTAACAGAGGGGGTTATCTTCTTAACAGGTGATTAGTGGCTAATCCAAGGGGGAGGGCCCACGGGTCAGTGGGTTAACCCATTGGTTTAACACCAGTGCCCGCCGGCGAGGTCTATCGGGGGGGGGGGGCACGGCGAGGACCAGGCGCACGAGAGGACGCCGCCGGCGACCAAATCGAGTGGCGGAGGGCAGGAACAGACGAGGCTAGCGCCGCGATCGTCCTAGTGCATGAGAGGGGCGCGGGGAATGGCCAGAACGACGACCACGGTGTGCACGGGCGACGGCCGGAGCAAGCTCCACGGCGAACGGGGTGGGGGGGGGGGTAGGGTGGCCCTAACGGGAGTACAGAGGGGGATTTAGAGGCGCGGCTCACCCTGAGCGTGTAGGGGGAGGCAATCGGCTCGAGGAAGACGGGAGCGACGTGAATTCGTCGGAAATGGCGGGGCGGCCGTGGCGGAGTAGGCGGCCCGATTCCGGTGGCTCGGGGGCTTCGGTGACGAGCGGCGGCTTGGAGAGACGAGTACAAGCGCGGAGAGGGCTCCGAACAAGCTCTCGCGGCACGGGGAGGTCAGTGGCCACGTCGGAGCGCGCCCATGGCCATGGCGGACGCGGTTGAGCGCAAGGAGGAAGCAGGCGAGGGAGACGTGAGGGGGAAAAGATCTTGGCCAGGTCCACAGGGGCCAGGGCATCGTTCATATCCAAGGGGGAGTAGGTGGAGGAGGGGGGCAGGTGAGGGGAGGCCGGCATGGCGTGCTCTGGCCATGGTCATGCTGCCATGGGAGGGGGAGCAGGTGAGGGTGGTTGGGGTGGGGGAGAGAGAAGAGAGGAGTGGGCGGCTGGGCCGGGGTGGTGGGCCTCGCCCAGGGCGTTGAATAGGGATTTTGTTTTTCCCTCCTTTTTTTGTTATTTTGTTTTATGTTTGTTCTGTTTGTAATTAGTTTAATGTCTTTTATATTTTTCTACAATATAAAATTTGTTCCAAAATTATGGTTGCATCATAGTTAAGTGCCACAAAAAGTTTGGGCATTAATAAAAATCATTTAGTATTTTGTTTTATTTAATCATGGTAATAGAATCCCATTTCACTTTTAATATAGCTTACTGTTATTTAGGCATTTTATAAAATTGGTTTCACAATTTTTAATTCATTTAAAATTTGCACTTGTTTATTTTATTCCATGGCAATTTAATAATTCCCAAAGCTATTGTTTTTATTTCATAATACTTTCTAAACACTTTAATAGAATACCCATTGCTATTTTAACATGGCCCAAGATTGCTAGGCAATACTATTAATAGTTTTTACAGTGTTGGTTTAACTATGATTTCCATTCCCAATTTAATTCGCTTGGCAATACAACAATCCGGCATCCTTGGTTTCATAATCATCATTGAATTGTGATTCTTGTTGATGACTGAGGTGGATTTGGTTTAACCATGATCAAGTTGATTGACATGCATCCACAATTCTTGGAGCAAGATTTATAATCCACCTAATTTGAAAATTTTATCAGGGTTGGAATTTGGGAGATCTATGATCAGAGGTGATCATGGCTTGATTAGCAACAGTGATGATCATTAACAAAGGGATCACTGTAGTGATTACTGTTACAGGATCTGGGGGTGTTACAAAACTCCCCCACTACAAGAACTCTTGTCCCGAGAATTAAAAAGGTAGTGGTAGGGGTAGAGTTTCGGTTTCGTATTCTAACGATTCTTCTAGGCCTTGTTGTCCTTCTCGAAATTTTTAATCCTTCTCGTTGACGTCTTCATTTTTCTGCATAAGTGCATCTTGATGAGTTGTAGTCCTTTCTTCGGGGTCTTTGTCGTACTTACGCATAGGCTAGGAGGAAAAACTTAAGGGGGTCGGATTGATACAAAGTCAATCAACCGAGGTTGTCCAAGGGAATGGGGTACAAAGTATCTCACGAGTTACACTCAGGGAGATACATCGAGAGAAACAAAATAAGACATGAGAGGTTTTCAAGCGGATACACTAGCATTCGACGATGATAACGGAGGATGAAAAGGGGTCCAGAGCGTCAGGCATAAGCACTGAGTCTGATATCGAACTGAATGTCACAAGGTAGAGGACTCGTGAGTTGCATACGAGGTCAAACAAGAGGAATAACCTCGAGAACAAGAAGATACAAGAGATTCAGGTTTTGATCGTGTGGAACTGTGGGTTATGGACCCACATTGAATAATAAGGGTGGCGACAAACAATGCGATCAAGTTGCAAGGTAAGTCAGAGAACAGGTTGTTAGCTATGTCGGCAACAACATCAGTGCCAAGGGCGAGGGACGAAGAGGACCATTTTCCTGCTCGTTAAGACGAGGTAGACCATTTGGCAAAGTTCTTGTCCATCGGTGGTCACCGAAAAGTCATCAACAATCGTAACAGGTTGTACGAACAATGTAGTACACCGAAGTGTTTACATCAGCAACGAATTATCACTGCTCGGATAATTTATATTAAAAGAAATGTTAATCAGACCAATGGAAAGGAAAATGTGTGGATACACAAGCATCAGGTGTATATCTTTCCCGAGGGAAAGCAAATCAAGATATATGTGATCAAGTTTGTATTGGCGGGGGTCAAAGAAGGTTATCGATGATAACACAAATCATCGAGGGGCAAGGCTGGTATTTCTCAAGAGGAATCCAATTAACACTTGGGAGAAGTCAAAATGTCGATGATGACCACGACACATCATGTCAAAAGGTTTCAAGAAAATACAATCTAACAACGGCGACATCAAGCAAAAGGAATGGTGAAGCAAAAGTATTCGGGGTTCCCGATTGACGACAACCCAGAACCATGAAATGGCTATGACAGGGATAGACATTGTTTCATCACAATTCATAAGATGTAGTGCAAAGGCACGATATCCTCGAGATACCAGGGGTAATACTCAAAGGTAGAATGGTGGATCATAGGTGTAGAAGAATTTATGCCAAGGGGATAATTACCTTTACCAGAAGCTCTCATGATAAGTTCTACATAGTATCCATGGGCATGAACACAAGGTTCAGGGTCGACTCCCACTTCTTCAATGCATAGCCTTTCATTCACTTCTCGCTCACATGAAGGTTGTAGGATTGCAGGCTCATCTAACGGAAGGCCAGTAGAGTATAACCCGCATAAAATTTGGGTTCATCAGATTAGGGGAAGCATAGGGTTAACCCATCGGGCATTTTGAAACCCATACAACAAATATCATAAGCAAGGGATACAAGTTCGAAAGCAGAAGGCTGACGACATGGAGCAGACGATATCATTTGCCAAGGGCATTTTATATCAGGGGAAATTTGTCAATGATTTAGGACACAAGGGGACGGTAGGCAGTAATCCACCAAAAAAGGTCAGGTGGCGTACAGAGAGGCCGGTGCGAGTATCGGTACTCAACCATAAGAAGAAAGAATACAAAGGCATTTGACGATAAAGCATCTGATTAGCTCAACGCTTAAGTACAAAGGAATTATGATTTCCATATCGGTGTATCAGATTTAGATACCTCGATCAAACATGGGTAATTTGAATAGAAGTATGACGGTCAATCAATCAAGGTTTGATTTACCGAGATCCAGCTCATGTCCGGAATGACGTCTGAGCCGGTAGAATGGATTCATAGGGTTTACCCGATGATCGCGTGCATATGCACACATGATGATTGAACATATCAGAACGACAATGACAAGGGGTGTCAATGAAGAATACTCAGACATATGTAATTATCCATAATGCCAGCAGTTAAGAAGAATCTCCAAAGCAGTCGGCTGCAAAGGATTCACAAGACAACAAAGAGTATTTTGGGGTACTTTGTAACAACAAGAGCATCTGGGATTGAACAGATGAACGGAAGGTATAGGTGATTATCCATACGGGTATATCGGTGGCAGGGAATCGCCAAGGCGATTAATACATAGGTGCTCAGGATTTCATCGAAGGGTATCGTCGGAATCTTCTGGCGAAGTAAGCGATCATCTGGAATCCAGTGCTCTCCGGAAGGAAGGAGGTACGAGAACCCAATTGTCAGAGTTAGAAAAATCTTTAACCCGAAAGAGAAGAGAGATCAGAGTCCCAGAGTAGAGGTACAGAGAAAAAGATCCTAATACCACCCAGTTTTTACGACGTGGGCCGATAAGCCACACATCGGTGTTAGTAAAGTAGTTTTGCAAAGACTAGACTCGACTTCGACCAAGGAGTTGGAAGGAGGTGTCCTACAGGCAGTCGGCTCTGATACCAACTTGTGACGCCCCCAAAATCAAGCCGTGTACAGTAATCATACACGCAAAGTACACGATCGAGATTAGGGACTCACGGTGAGATACCACAACACAACTCTACAAATAAAATAATACAAGCTGTTTAATACAAGCCAGGGGCCACGAGGGCTCGAATACAACAACTCGAAAGCACAAAGTTAGCGAAAGCAATAGTATCTGAGTACAGACACAAGAATACAAGGTTGCCTTAAGAAGGCTAGCACAAATCACAACAGATCGAAAAGGCGAGGCCTCCTGCCTAGGAACCTCCAAACTACTCCTCGTCGACGGGGAACTCGACGTCGTAGAAGGCATCGGGGATCTTCATGTTCCGGTGGTCGGCATCGGGGATCTCCTGCTTCTGGACTCCAAGGATCCAACGTCGACTACAGCGGCCGATCAGGCAAAGCGAAAAGGGGGAAATAAGCAAAGGTGAGTATGTAGCATACCCGCGAGTCTTACTTCCGCTACTAAGCATTATGCATTTGTATCAATGGAAAGGGGAGGCTGTATATAGTGGACTGCAAGACAGAAATCAGAATAAGGGTAAGAAGCTAGGCCTAACGAAGACTAGCATCTTCCGACGATGTCTTGCAGCATGAGGTAAGAATCAGCCAACAGTTTATATAAAGCATAAAGTAACAATGCACCAGAAGTTGCTACAGCATTGTATAATAATAAGTTGTAATAATTAGCAATGCCTCCGAGTTCACCTCCTCGACATCCCTGCGAGGAAGAAAACCCGGAACCATACAGTTTAATAATAATAGTTTGTAGTGGTAAGATCCAGCTTCAGCATAAAGAGTCCTGTTACCGTGGACACGGCTATTCGAATAGATTAATCTTCCCTGCAGGGGTGCATTTGTGTTACACTACACGCACGGATCTCCAGGGTGGCGGGCACCTTGTCAGGGAACGCTCCACCGAGGCTATCCGACACTCCGTAGCCCATCTTTCAAACTCAACAGAGAGGTCATCCGCCGGACAATATCCTATGTACGCGGGGCTTTGGACCCTAACCCCGACGTACTCCTGCACGATGCGAGGCTGGCCGGTGAAGTTAAAGAAAATCCAAATAAGACACCACCGCGCGAGCAAATAAGACAACACCACTCCCCGGCGCAGGCCGCGGTACTGCTGACGTCTGAAGAGTCCTCGGACGACACTACGAAGCAGAGGAGCCCATAACTCGTAATTCCCACGGGTAGGTAGTGCATACATGGCATATAGCCAACTCAAGACATCCTCCGAACCATTTAGCATTTTAATTAACCCGCGTGACAACCATTATCGTTTCCTCGACTTAACTGACCCGCGGACAACGACAGCAGCCAGGACCACCAGTACATCGGTGCCTGCCCTGTCGTCCCACCAAGTCTCTGCGGTTACCAACAAGGTGAACCGTCTCCTTACCTTGTCTCGCGTGTGCTCCTGGAGGAGCTCGACTTTCGTGGTTTGGTAACTCTCGCGGCCAACGATCAGGGGCCAAGCACACTTTTACACTGGTCGTACCCTCCCTGTCGTCCCGTCGCAATACCACTCGCGGGCACCATTGGGTCGCCCGACTTCTTACCTGAAGGACAACCGTTGCTCAAGTACCTAGAGCGGCTATACAGAGTCAGCAACGAGTGGAGTACGAGGATTACTCCTTGATAGCTCCACTTGATGTGGCTCGACAGAGCCGAGGTAGGGGCCTGAGGCGGTGTCTGCATTGTACCGTACCTGTGCAGTTATAATCATCGTATCCGCGTTCACTCCTTAGAGTGATCACGGCCCGCTATCTAATCCTAGCTAACAATGCGCAGGGCTCACTGCTGAATATAATATATATTTATATAGGTAGCATAGGGTAAATAACGGTACATCAAGGGGCGACAAAGACAGGCTATGCAATTGAATAGGATTGTAACGTAGCAGCAGCAGTAACAATGCCTAGTGCAAGAAAAGTACGGAAAGATAGGCGATATCTGGGGAAGAGAATATCTCTGCTTGCCTGGAAGCTCGACGGTAGGGGTAGGGTCGTCGACGAAGTAGTCGTACTCAGCAGCGGTGTAGTCGGCGGCAACAACGGGGTCTACCGGAGATTAAGGGGGGAAGAAACAGTAAATACAAAGCAAGCATATACAAACAAATGCATGACATGACAGATGCAATGCTAACGGTGTTCTAACGCAGTGCAATGCACGTTGCTCGGAGCGGGAATTCATCCGGGGATGAACTTCCAGCTCCGGGTGATTATCGGAAAAGGTGTCCGGAGGGGGAAGGTTCCATGTATGCAGTGTTAGAGACATCTGACAGACATGTGGATATTGCATCCGTGATCGTTGATTCATTCTGAGCAACTTTCATGTTCAGAACAAATTCATCCGGCAGGTTTTTACCGACAACAGAGAATTATCGACAAACGACCCGAAGGGGGAATGTAGATGCTCGGTAAGTTAGAGGGGGGGGGTGGTAGTCATATGGATAGCGTATTCGTACTCATTATATTTTTCTAATCATGTTTGATGTATAAATTTTATTGATCCGAGTTACGGTTTAAAAGATATTGAATTTCAAAGTTTAAATCATTTTAAAAGATCTTATGAATTTATTTAATTCATTTATTCAAACATTATCCAGAACAGTGGTTGACCAGTTAAACCTGACATGGGGGTCCCACATGTCAGCCTCTAAGGTTTTATTAATTCATTTTTATTAATTAAAACAGTGTGGTGGCCCACATGTCATACACTCAATTTATTATTTCATTTTTAATTAAACAAATAATCAGAGGGGCCCATGTGTCATTGACTGCAGTGCTAAATTATCAGTTTAATTATTTTAACAGGCCCAGGGCCCACTAGTCATAGGCACATATTTTAACTTAACGTTTATTTTAAGCTAACAGGGGGGTTATCTTCTTAACAGGTGATTAGTGGCTAATCCAAGGGGGAGGGCCCACGGGTCAGTGGGTTAACCCACTGGTTTAAAACCAGTGCCCGCCGGCGAGGTATATTGGGGGGGGCACGGCGAGGACCAGGCACACGAGAGGACGCCGTCGGCGACCAAATCGAGTGGCGGAGGGCAGGACCAGACGAGGCTAGCGCCGCGAGCCTCCTAGTGCATGAGAGGGGCGCGGGGAATGGCCAGAACGACGACCACGGTGTGCACGGGCGACGGTCGGAGAAAGCTCCACGACGAACGGGGGGTAGGGTGGCCCTAACGGGAGTACAGAGGGGGATTCGGAGCCGTGGCTCACCCTGAGCGTGTAGGGGGAGGCAATCGGCTCGAGGAAGACCGGAGCGACGCGAATTCGTCGGAAATGGCGGGGCGGCCGTGTCGGAGTAGGCGGCCCAATTCTGGTGGCTCGGGGGCTTCGGCGACGAGCGGCGGCTTGGAGAGACGAGTACGAGCGCGGAGAGGGCTCCGGACAAGCTCTCGCGGCACGGGGACGTCAGTGGCCACGTCGGAGCGCGCCCATGGCCATGGCGGACGCGTTTGAGCGCAAGGAGGAAGCAGGCGAGGGAGACGCGAGGGGGAAAAGATCTTGGCCAGGTCCACAGGGGCCAGGGCATCGTTCATATCCAAGGGGGAGCAGGTGGAGGAGGGGGCAGGTGAGGGGAGGCCGGCATGGCGTGCTCTGGCCATGGACATGCTGCCACGGGAGGGGGAGCAGGTGAGGGTGGTTGGGGTGGGGGAGAGAGAAGAGAGGAGTGGGCGGCTGTGCCGGGGTGGTGGGCCTCGCCCAGGGCGTTGAATAGGGATTTTGTTCTTCCCTCCTTTTTTGTTATTTTGTTTTCTGTTTGTTCTGTTTGTAATTAGTTTAATGTCTTTTATATTTTTCTACAATATAAAATTTGTTCCAAAATTATGGTTGCATCATAGTTAAGTGCCACAAAAAGTTTGGGCATTAATAAAAATCATTTAGTATTTTGTTTTATTTAAAAGACATTAAATGTCACTGTTTGACCGCTGTTATTATTTGTTTATCATTTTTTAATCATGGTAATAGAATCCCATTTCACTTTTAATATAGCTTACTGTTATTTAGGCATTTTATAAAATTGGTTTCACAATTTTTAATTCATTTAAAATTTGCACTTGTTTATTTTATTCCATGGCAATTTAATAATTCCCAAAGCTATTGTTTTTATTTCATAAGACTTTCTAAACACTTTAATAGAATACCCATTGCTATTTTAACATGGCCCAAGATTGCTAGGCAATACTATTAATAGTTTTTACAGTGTTGGTTTAACTATGATTTCCATTCCCAATTTAATTCGCTTGGCAATACAACAATCCGGCATCCTTGGTTTCATAATCATCACTGACTTGTGATTCTTGTTGATGACTGTGGTGGATTTGGTTTAACCATGATCAAGTTGATTGACATGCATCCACAAATCTTGGAGCAAGATTTATAATCCACCTAATTTGAAAATTTTATCAGGGTTGGAATTTGGGAGAGCTATGATCAGAGGTGATCATGGCTTGATTAGCAACAGTGATGATCATTAACAAAGGGATCACTGTAGTGATTACTGTTACAGGATCTGGGGGTGTTACATTTTGTTGCTTGTTTCAATGCTAATATAGACTCTTGCATGTTATGACTTGAATTGAATCACATATTTTGATTGCTTTACTTTTCAAAGTCCTTATATGGTTGCTAGCATGTCACCACAGAAATTATGGTTGTTATCATTTGCCTACTCGACGACGAGCAGGAATTAAGCTTGGGGATGTTGATACGTCCCAAACGTATCTATAATTTCTGCTTGCTCCATGCATGTTTTGTGTGATATTGCTATGATCTAGATACACTTTCATACACTTTTGATCATATTTGGACTAACTTATTAACTCAGTGCACCACAGTGCCAACTCTTGTTTTCTGTTGTTTTTGTATTTCAGGTTCCCCCATATTGAAAATGCTCCAAAAATTCGGGAAAAATCAGATAAAAAATCAGCGCAACGGAAGCTTCTGGAATCACCAAAGTGGGGCCAGAGGGCCACCACCAGGGACCCAGGCAGCCACGCCGCTCCAAGGGGGCGCCTGGACCCCTAGTGGCCCCCTGGTTGCCCCCCTTCGCCTATTTATTTCCCGTGACGTGAAACTTCTGGAGAGAGAACCCTTTTCCGCGATCCCGCCTTTGTTCCGCCGCCGCCGCGCTTCCAAGATCGGGAGCACCAGCAGACTTCTTCCCAGCACCCTGCCGGAGGGAGGATCGACCTCCGGGAGCTTCCCCTCCACCATGGACGCTTCCCGGATGTACCGTGAGTAGTTTCCTTTGGACCATGGGTCCGTGATCAGTAGTTATGTGATGTTCTCCTCCCCTCTTTGTTCTTCATGGTTAACACCTCGTGAGATGCCCTACATGATCGAGGCACATATGTAATCTTTCTGCTGTTGCTATGCTGAGTTTGATTGGATCTGATGGATTATGAGATTATGTTCAGATTGTGATAGAGTAATGTATTTGGTTCTTATTTTTTATATTTTTGTTCCTAAGTAATTCTTGCATGTTCTCCGTTGCTGTTTATTGCTTTGTCCAAGTAGTAGGTAGTAATTCCAAGAGGGAACGTTATGCTCGATTGTGGGTTCATGCCCCCTGATGACACGCTTGAGTGACAGAAACATGAGTCTATGGGATGTGCTGTAGCCACAAGGGGGAAAACAACGGTGCTTGTAACCGCGGTTGCAAGGATTGTTCACTTTACGCGAAGTGTTTTTCAACGCAGTTGTGTGTTTCTTCGGGTTTACACTTTGGGTGGAGCTCGCAACTTAATACCAGCGAGATGTTCTGGATAGATATCTCAAGGTGGATGATTAGTAGTAGATGCAGTTGGATTTCGGTCTACTTATTTTGGCGTACTGCCCATGCTTTTGAGCCTCTTCCTTTCTTTGTAGCATAGTTAGCATTGCAGTGCGTTTATAATCTTGTCAATTTCCCATCTGTAATTTGTTTACCTCGTATAGTAGTTTTGATCGTCTTTTGGGAGAGAGACATCACTAGTGAACATCACGGGACCCCGGTCCATATTCTCATCATTGTTTACACGCTTTTACTTTCAGTTGCTATCATCATTATCATTATCCCTTGTGTTTTGATCCTTCTTAAACAACAAGACCGGAGAGATTGACAACCTCTCTGAACTTCGTTGGGAGCAAAGTTATTTGTGTCTGTGTGCAGGTCCACGTCAGTTGCGCCGCTGACACCTACTTATCATCTCCGGAGTCCTACTGGAGACAAACCTCGGTATCTTCACCGGAGGGAAACTTGCCGCTATGCTGAATCTCACCTTCCACCTGGGGTAACCAACGAAGGGCGAGAAGCAAATATCATCTCTCGCGTAGCAATGATCCATTGGACCGCAGTAAAGAACATCTTGAAATACTTACGAAGAACGAAGGATCTCTTTCTCGTTTATGGAGGAGTTGATGAGGAGCTCACCGTAAAAGTTTACGTTGACGCTAGCCTCGGCTCTGATCTAGATGACTCGAAGTCCTAGACGGGATATGTGTTCATGTTGAACGGTGGTGCAATTAGCTGGAGGAGCGGCAAACAGTCAGTCGTCGCCCAATCTTCAGTGGAGTCGGAGTATATTGCCGCTTGCGAAGCGTCAAACGAAGTGCTTTGGCTGAATAAGTTCGCGATCGAGCTTGGTGTCTTTCCCAGCTGCACTGACCCCTTGGGAATCTTCTGCGACAACACGGGCGCCATTGCTAACGCGAGAGAACCAAGAATTCACTCTACAACCAAACACATTCTTCGATAGTTCCATGTGACGTGAGACTACGTCAGGGATGGCCATACTAGGATTCACAAAATACAGACGGATCTGAACGCAGCAGACCCGATGACTAAACCTCTTCCACATGGCAAGTTTGAAGACACCGAGAGACTATTGGTGTTAGATACATACCTGATGTAAACTAGTGTAATTTGTACTCTAGTGCAAGTGGGAGACGGTTGGATATGTGCCCTAGAGTCAAATTAATAAAGATATTTGTCACATATCCGTTTTGTTCATAATATGTTTTATACTGTGCTAAGAATTGTATTACTTGGAAACACTAATAAACGTGTAGTATAAAACACAAGTCCCTAGTTTATCTCAGGTTACTAGCTCATTGGGCAATTGAATGATCAAGGTTTCCTGATCATGGCGACACTTAAGTCCATTGACAATGAGGTCATATCATTGGGGAATGATGTGATGGACACCCACCCACCTAAAGCATTGTAATGTGATCGAGTCACATAGTTCAGCATTGCGATGACTTTGTAACATATGGCTTAGTCCTTAGACCGTAATGATCATACGTAATTGTCATATATGAGGAGACTTTGATTTGTATCCCACCGCCTGACTGAAATATGCTGGCTATAACGGTGCACTTTGGGTATTCCGAAATAGATGGTTGATGAGTATGTTAATAGATCAGAGCGGGATTTGTCAGTCCAAGTGACGGACATGTACTTTGGGCCCACTCGGTGATATTGCATCAATAGCTTGCAAGCAAGTGACTAGGTCACATGAGATGTAATAAGCACAAACGAGTAAACTTGTTTGTTGTGAACGAGATGTGAACCCGGTATGTTGGATACCGACGATCAAACCCCGGACAAACAAAGTACCGCAGCACAAAGGAATTATGTCGTATCGTTAACGGTTTCCAAAAGCGGTTGAAGTTCATTCGATGGAAGCACAGGGCCTGTCAAGGATTGTAACCAGGTCCAACTGACTAGGCATTGGTCAATGAGAATGTCTCGATCATGTCTGTTGTTTCCCGGACCGTAGGGTGTTACACTTAAGGTGCAATCGATGCATTGGGATAGATTCGGGATCATTGGTGAAATAGGAGATATCACCGGAATAGTTCCGGGGGAGAACGCAAGTTGTTACAGATATTTTGAAAGGTTCAAAATAAAGTTTAATTGTATTTAATAATGTTTTATTACTTAAATATATGAATTAAATATTAAAATATAATTAAATTAATTTAAAAAGTGGAAAAGGCTTAATGGGCCATGTGGGCCCATTAGGGGAGGAGGGGGTTTCCCCCTTGGGCTTGGCGCCAAGGGTGGGGCCCATCCCCCCTCCCTGGCCGGTGCACCCCCCTCCCTGTTGGGATTCGGAGTAGAAAACAAAAAATTTCGGCACTGCGAATCAAACCCAAGAACGAATCTAGGAAGATGCAGACAAGGGGATCGATCTAGTTACCTTTGCAACCGTTCAACGGATGCACTCTCGCAGCGGAAGACTTGATGGAGAGTTGGTGATGCGTGAAGATGAACACTCCCACTAACCGATCTAATCACTGTGGAGTCCCTCGAACAAAAAGGTCGAACGTACGACCTCTCTACGGCTGATCCACACGTAAAGTGCAGATGATCCGGCAGGGCTCCGCCGTCCAGAGCTCGGCGCCACCGGAGTAGAGAGGAGGGAGGAGCAGCCCTTCGGGGTGTGGAGATTGGATCTAATGAGAGGGAGAGAGAGGGAGCAGCCCTTTGGCGGAGAAGCAATCTGAATTATCTCTCAAGGGGTGCCCCCACCACCTCTATTTATAGGGGGAGGGGGAGGGGAGCCAACTTGGAGGAGGGGGCAGCCCTAGGGGCTGCGCCCTACGGTTTCCCCTCCCATAGGGCTGCGCCAAGGAGGGGGGGGGGGAAGCTTCCTGGAAGCTCCCCCCAAGGCGCCTCCCCCCTTGGTCCACCTTTGGCCCAAGTGCTCCCTCCCCACTTGGGCCTTCCAAGTGAGAGGGAGCCCATATATATTTAATTTATTAATTTAATTCCGAAACCTTTTCAAAATACTTAATAAATGAATATTAAATATATCTAGACCAACTCAGAACTTTTCCGGCCCTCCGGTTTTATCTGGTTTTCTCAAAACTCTTCCCGGTACTTTACCGGGTCCCCAAAACGGTTCCGGTTTTCTCATCGATCATCACCCGATTACTCCGAGACTTTTGCGGTGTGATAAATACATGCTCCTATCACTCTAATACTCTACAGATCATCTACCTTTAAGTGTGTGACCCCATAGGTTCGGTAGGATACGGACATGAACCGGAAACTGACTTTCCCGCGGAACAATAACCGATAGCGGAGCCATGGACACCCATAACGGTTCCCATACCTACATGAATATAAATTCGAGTGATCCACAAGCTTAACATGCCAGTCCTATTTGCTTCACGATACTATACAAAACCTGAGGTGAGATCTATTAGGTATCCGCATGATTAACCATTAACCATTATACCAAGTCACCCTCCTTCCTGTTTTGTTCCAGTTTTCTCATTTAGTATTTCGGTATCCCTTGTGATCAATTCACAGTGTCTGGCCAGATGATGTTGGATGCCGTAATACCGAGAGGGCCCACAGAAGTATCTCTCCATCGTTAGAGGAGAAAATTCCCAACTCGAATCGTTAAGTCCCTTGACACACTTTCGGGTGTGAGTGATCAAAGACGTTATTGCCACGCCTGTTACGGGTGGTGTTGGGAAAGTGTCAAAACCCACCCTCTGGTATGAAGTTACGAAACATTCTTATGGTCATGAAGGACACATGCATATTAACTTTAGATGATTTTACTTATAACATGGGAACGATGTGATCTCAAAGTAAATCATACAATTGGGTCGGTTCAGCACCCTTGTTCTGGCAACAACGTGCTCCCATGTGTTACCGGCATTTCCAATGCCCTATGAACAGGAAAACATGTCATCCATAACACACGGGTTAGTCCTAGAGGCAGACTAAGAACACTTGGTGTTTATACTCCACACCTGCACATGGGTTTTCCTCCGGAGGCAGTTAACATGCTACTTGGCAAACCTCCGCATAAGCCATTGCAGTTATAGCACAGACATATAAAAATTAATAATGAACCTGGAATTATAATAATACAATTTATTATTGCCTCTAGGGCATAATTCCAACAGTCTCCCAGTTGCACTAGAGACAATAATCTAGTTACATGATTTGTCTAACACCAATGGCACTACGGTGTTCTTCATGCTTTGCGAGTGGTAGAGGCTTCGTCAACGGGTCTAACGCATTTAGAGTCGTATCAATCTTGCATATCTTTAAGTACCCATCTTTGATGAATTGACGAATAAGATGGTAGTTGTGGTCGACATGTTTGGATTTCTGATGAGCCCTTGGCTCCTTTGCTTGAGCCACTGCGCCAGTGTTATCACAGTATAACTCCAGTGGGTCTCTAGCACTCTGGACGACATCAAGCTCGATGATGAAGTTCCTAATCAAAATGCCCTCCTTTGCCGCTTCTGAAGCTGCAATGTATTCCGCCTCCGTTGTAGAATCTGCGGCGGTATTCTGCTTGAAACTTTTCCAGCTTACTGCTCAACCATTTAATGTAAATACATAACCTGATTGAGATTTGAAATCATCATGATCAGTCATGAAGCTAGCGTCCGTGTAACCTTTTGCAAGGAGCTCTTCATCACCTCCATACACGAGAAACAACTCTTTTGTTCTCCTGAGGTACTTGAGTATATTCTTGACAACAACCCAATGAACCAATCCAGGGTTGCTTTGGTATCTGCTACAAGCACTAAGTGCAAATGAAACATCTGGTCTTGTGTACACCATGGCATACATGATCGATCCAATGGCTGAAGCATATGGATTCTTGCTCATCTCTTCTCGTTCTGCAGCCGTCTGAGGCGACTGACTTTTACGAAGTACTACGCCATGTGACATTGGGAGATTTCCTTTCTTTGCATTCTCCATTCTGAACCTTTTCAGAACCTTGTCAAGGTATATGCTTTGGCTAAGCGCTATTAGGCGTTTTGATCTATCTCGATAGATTTGGATGCCTAATACATATGCCGCTTCTCCCATGTCCTTCATCGAAAAACTATTTTTAAGTGACTCTTTCACTTCATTAAGAAAGTTTTTATCATTTCCAGTTAACAATATGTCGTCGACATACAGAACCAGAAAAACTCTTGCGCTCCCACTTCCTTTCTTGTATAAAAAATATTATTCTTCGTTCTTGATGAATCCAAAACCTTTTACGACTTCATCAAAACGTGTATTCCAACTCTGTGATGCCTGATTCAAACCATAGATGGCTCTTTGAAGCTTGCACACCTTACCAGCATCTTCTGGACTCACAAAACCTTCAGGTTGTATCATGTATACATCCTCCTCAAGATTTCCATTGAGGAAAGCTGTTTTGACGTCCATCTGCCATATCTCATAGTCGAAATATGCAGCGACTGCTAGTAAAATCCGAATAGACTTAAGCATCACTACAGGCGAGAAGGTCTCGTCGTAGTCAACACCTTGGACTTGTCGAAAACCTTTTGCGAAAAGTCGAGCTTTGTGGACGGTTAAGTTTCCGTCTCCGTCTGTCTTTCGTTTAAAGATCCATTTGCATTCAATTGGTTTGACACCTTCAGGAGGGTCTACCAATCTCCAAACCTGGTTTTGGTGCATAGTTTCTATTTCAGATTCCATGGCCTTTTTCCATTCGGTGGAGGTAGGGATCACCATTGCTTCATTATAGTTCGCAGGCTCATCGTCTTCTATTATGAATACTTCATTATGAAACCACTCTGGTTCAAGATGAAGTCTCGATGACCTGCGAGGGGCAGTACTTGGCTTGATCGGAGTCACTGTATCTGGTATAGTGACTTGTGGCTCAGTCACGGGAACTGACTCCTGAACAATTTCCGGTTCTCTTCCCTGAGGGGCCGAAGATTCAATAATCTCATCAAGTTGTATTGTCCTCCCACTCACTTCTTTCGCAAGGAACTCTTTCTCGAGAAATACTCTGTGTCTCGCGACAAACACTTTGCCCTCTGCACGGTGGTAGAAGGAATATCCAGCTGTCTCCTTTGGATATCCAATAAAGTAGCATTTGTCTGCTTTGGGGTCAAGCTTGTTTGGTTGTAAGCGTTTCACATACGCGTCACATACCCAAATTTTAAGATACGACAAATCGGGCTTATTCCCGTGCCAAATTTCATATGGCGTCGTTTCCACAGACTTTGATGGGGCTCTGTTTAAAGTGTGGGCAGCAGTTTCCAAAGCGTATCCCCAGAATGATAATGGCAGTTCCGTTAGGGACATCATAGACCTCACCATGTCTAACAGGGTTCGGTTACGCCTCTCAGACACTCCATTTCTTTGTGGTGTTCCTGGTGGCGTAAGTTGTGGAACAATTCCACGATCTCTGAGATGTGCGGTAAACTGATCGCTTAGGTATTCACCTCCACGATCAGATCGTAGAAATTTTATCCTTTTGTTCTGATGATTTTCTACCTCGTTTTGAAACTCTTTAAACCTTTCAAAAGTTTCAGATTTCTGTTTCATCAAGTAGATATACCCATATCTGCTTAAGTCATCAGTAAAAGTTATGAAGTACAAATATCCATTGCATGCAGTTGTACTCATTGGACCACATACATCAGTATGGATGATTTCCAATAGTTCAGTTGCCCGTTTTACAACTCCATTGAACGGTGTTTTGATCATCTTTCCCATTAGACAAGCTTCACATGTGTCAAATGAATCAATATCAAAAGACTTTAGAACTCCATCTTTATGGAGCTTCTCCATGCGTTTCTTTCCAATGTGACCAAGACGGCAATGCCACAACATAGTGGTATTTTCATCAGACAACTTTATGCGTTTAGTTTCTACGTTATAGACGTCGCTTCTACAGTCAAGATCAAGTATGAATAATCCACCAACCAGTGGTGCAAATCCATAAAACATTTCATTCATATAAATAGAGGAACCATTTATCTCAGATTTAAATGAATATCCATCGCGTAACAAACATGATCCAGATATTATGTTCTTACATAACTCGGGAACAAAATAACATTTATTCAATTCCAATGTAAATCCTGATGGTAGACGTAGAGTGACGACACCAACGGCTTTGGCGTCAAGATGGACTCCATTTCCGACGCGCATCGTCATCTCTCCTTTTGCCAGCTTCCTCATCTTCCTAAGCCCCTGCATCGTATTGAAAATATGAGCAACCGATCCGGTATCAAATACCCAAGAGTTGGAATAGATGCCAGTAAACAGGACGTCAATAACATTGATATCAATTATACCTTTGCTGGGCGGTCCAACACGTGATTCTGCCAGAATCAATCTTATCCTCTGCTCCATGGTGTCTCTTATGCGCATGACAAGTTTGTAGAACGGCTGTGGGAATGATGCAAGGATAAATTCAACAGCAAGGTCATCCGGAATATCAAGTCCGAGAGGCCTAAGCTGTGAAACGTAGTCAGCCATGGTGACCACATGGTCTCTCATAGAGCCATTCATTTCCATCTTGCACTCATACAAAGCTCGAGTGAGCTGTTGGCGCTTAGCCTAGAGCCAGTTCATGTACCATTTGTTGAGAGTAGCAATCATTTCACAGATGGTTGAAAACTCAAAAGAAAATTTCAGATAATTGTCCATGTGCGACAACATCACTTGTCGTACAACGTCATAGTCAGCTTTGAGAGAAGCATAAACAATTTTCTCCTCTACAGAATCATTCACCATTGGAGGAGTAGGGAGTTCCGCTTGAATCAAGTATTCTTTCTTAATCATGTGAAGGTTATTATCCAAGACACGTAGCCATTCCAGATAGTTATTTCCATTCGAATCCAAAATCAAATCTCCAAGTAATGCATCAAAATTAACGGGAGTGTCGGGGGCCATAGCTCTACAACGAAATAAACAAGTTGATTTAGACATGGTTCAAAATTAATATGGCATCATTAACAATTTAATCAAATGCTCCCACTAAAATCAATATCTCTCTAAATTGATCTTAGGGTATTCAAGATCCGAATCAAAACACCAACCACCGGTGTAACACTCAGCCATGGAGGTGATTAACGCGGTAGGTCTAACTAAACCAATCATAACTGGCTTATGACTCTTGTATTAGTCTTTCGACACTTGTGCTCCGAGCTCAGATCGGATAAGCTAGAACGTCAAGACAACCAAGCGCTATTGCTGTGGAGACAACTCAATCCACCCGCCTCTTTGTTACCTTTCCGTTGGTACTCGTGTTACACGACGCACCTCGGGTGGCGTTTATTACAGATGGTTGCACGGTTGGGAGAGCACGAACTTCTTGATATTTTAAGAGAGATCATCCTATTAAACCTACGACTAGTGCGTAATCAAAACAGGCAATGAAAAGGATTAACATCACAGGCAGTTAAGTATGTGATATGGTATAGCCTTTTCTTTGAGAAGCTCCAAGCACCATGCTTTTCCTTCTTCATCTTCGTTTGGCGGATACATCACCTCCACGTACGGCACGTCATCGAGCACGTTGACGCATGATCATCATCTTCATGTAGATACTACAACTATTGCTAGCATCTATTCTACTAAATAAAACTTTACATGAAGTTTGGCACGCAGACCCAATTAAAGACAATCACATGGCTCCAGCCATCATGCCATACCATGACATGCAAGTCATGCAAATATAAACTTTACAAAATAGAATCATCTCATACAACAAGTTATGACGAAGACTATACCACATCACATGTTCCTGCAAAAACAAGTTAGACGTGTTCTACTCGTTTGTTGCAAGTTTATGTGGCTACTAGGGTTTGCATGGCAAAACGTTTTGCTATCTACGTAACCACATGAGACACAATTTTCAAGTTGCTAGATTAACATGCGGGGCGTATCAACCATGAGGTTACTGTTTAATCTCATGACTCATACTGAACTATCGACAATACGTGTGATCCCCGTGCTAGATCATCAATCTAGCAAGCCTCTTTTGTCACACAATTTCTCTACTCCAAAAGAAAGACCCAAAGCATCTTCGCGCGAGCAGCATACTCAGGAGCAGCATAGAAGGACCCCGAGGGGCAAGATGTTTGTAACAAAATCAAGCAATACAGGAGAGATCAACTTGTGCAATTTCGAGGGGAAGCAACCAAAAATTCAGTTTTAGATCTCTTATCAGAAAACCGCGCACAAAGAATTTTATGCAATGTCGTTCATCTCTTATACCACTGTTGGGATTCGGAGTAGAAAACAAAAAAATTTGGCACTGCGAATCAAACCCAAGAACGAATCTAGGAAGATGCAGACAAGGCGACCGATCTAGTTACCTTTGCAACCGTTCAACGGATGCACTCTCGCAGCAGAAGACTTGATGGCGAGTTGGTGATGCGTGAAGATGAACACTCCCACGAACCGATCTAATCACCGTGGAGTCCCTTGCACAAAAAGGTCGAACGTACGACCTCTCTACGGTTGATCCACACATACAGTGCAGATGATCCGGCAGGGCTCCGCCGTCCAGAGCTTGGCGCCACCGGAGTAGAGAGTAGGGAGGAGCAGCCCTTCGGGGTGTGGAGATTGGATCTAATGAGAGGGAGAGAGAGGGGGCAGCCCTTTGGCGGAGAAGCAATCTGAATTATCTCTCAAGGGGTGCCCCACCTCCTCTATTTATAGGGGGAGGGGGAGGGGAGCCAACTTCGAGGAGGGGGCAGCCCTAGGGGCTGAGCCCTAGGGTTTCCCCTCCCCTAGGGCTGCGCCAAGGAGGGTGGGAAGCTTTATGGAAGCTCACCCCAAGGCGCCTCCCCCCTTGGGCCACCTTTGGCCCAAGTGCTCCCTCCCCACTTGGGCCTTCCAAGTGAGAGGGAGCCCATATATATTTAATTTATTAATTTAATTCCTAAACCTTTTAAAAATACTTAATAAATGAATATTAAATATATCTAGACCAACTCAGAACTTTTCCGGCCCTCCGGGTTTATCCGGTTTTCTCAAAACTCTTCCCGGTACTTTACCGGGTCCCCGAAACGGTTCCGGTTTTCTCATCGATCATCACCCGAGCACTCCGAGACTTTTGCGGTGTGATAAATACATGCTCCTATCACTCTAATACTCTACAGATCATCTACCTTTAAGTGTGTGACCCCATAGGTTCGGTAGGATACGGACATGAACCGGAAACTGACTTTCCCGCGGAACAATAACCGATAGCGGAGCCATGGACACCCAAAACGGTTCCCGTACCTACACGAATATAAATTCGAGTGAACCACAAGCTTATCATGCCATTCCTATTTTCTTCACGAAACTATACAAAACCTGAGGTGAGATCTATTAGGTATCCGCATGATTAACCTTTAACCATTATACCAAGTCATCATCCTTCCTGTTTTGTTCCAGTTTTCTCGTTTAGTATTCCGGTATCCCTTGTAATCAATTCACAGTGTCTGGCCAGACGATGTTGGATGCCGTAATACCGAGAGGGCCCATAGAAGTATCTCTCCATCGTTAGAGGAGAAAATTCCCAACTCGAATCGTTAAGTCCCTTGACACACTTTCGGGTGTGAGTGATCAAAGCCGTTATTGCCACGCCTGTTACGGGTGGTGTTGGGACAGTGTCAAAACCCACCCTCTAGTATGAAGTTACGAAACGTTCTTATGGTCATGAAGGAGACATGCATATTAACTTTAGATGATTTTACTTATAACATGGGAACGATGTGATCTCAAAGTAAATCATACAATTGGGTCGGTTCAGCACCCTTGTTCTGGCAACAACGTGCTCCCATGTGTTACCGGCATTTCCAATGCCCTATGAACAGGAAAACATGTCATCCATAACACACGGGTTAGTCCTAGAGGCAGACTAAGAACACTTGGTGTTTATACTCCACACCTGCATTTGGGTTTTCCTCCGGAGGCAGTTAACATGCTACTTGGCAAACCTCCGCATAAGCCATTGCAGTTATAGCACAGACGTATAAACATTAATAATGAACCTGAAATTATAATAATACAATTTATTATTGCCTCTAGGGCATAATTTCAACACTCCCTTGGGAGTTTAGTCCCACCTCTGGGAGGGGAGGAGGATGGCACCCCCCTTGGCCTATATAAGGAGGGGCAGACCCCCCTTTTTCCAACACACAGAAATCTCTCTCCCTCTCCTTCTCCTACCTAGAGAGTGGACTCCCCTTGTTTGGATTCTGCACATGGTTTGGAGTTCTCCACCATAGGAGGCCGTCGCTCTGCTGGATTCGGGATCCGAATCCGTCTTTCTTCCGCTGCTCGCCTGGTTCGGGGCCCGGAGGGAACATCGATTTACTGTACGTGTATAATCTCTTCGAGGCGCTACACCTGTTGTGCTACTTCATCGCCAGAGGTCAACTGGGAATCTCCATCGCCGGTGGTTTTCAACACGACAGGGAGGTCGTAGTTCCGAGTCTACGCCAGCCACGTTCGCAAGAACGTTTCCCTCTTCCAGTATTCAAAGGTATGAACTCCGATTCCCTCCGTTACTTTACATCGCCATAGCATAGATCTTGGGTTCGGATAACGTATGTATGAAAAATTTGTGTTTTCTGCCCCGTATCCCAACATTCACCACCACCAGCTGTCGAAGAGACAGGAAGATGCAGCAGAGAGCTTCCATGGCCGTGGTCACAGAGCCGGCTTGTCCCAGGTGGCTTAATTGGTCCGAACAACCGATCACCTGGACAAGGGATGACCACCCACCAGTGGTAGAAACCCCGGGGACTCTTGCCCTGGTAGTTTCTCCACAAATTGGGTGTTACACACTTGATAAAGTACTCATGGATGGAGGAAGCAACATCAACATCCTTTACTACGAGACCTTCCGCAGAATGGGACTGACTCATAAACAACTGCAATCCTCCAACACTGTTTTCCATGGAATAGTCCCATACAAGTCGGCATGCCCGATAGGAAAAATCTACCTGGAGACAGCCTTTGGAACTACTGATTTTTTTTCTCTGAGATCATACCTTATGAGGTGGTAAAACTCGAGAGCCCATATCATGCCATCTTGAGCAAACCGGCTTATGCCAGGTTCATGGCTCGGCCAGTTATGTCTATCTAATGCTAAAGATGCCGGTCCTAACGGACCAATCACAGTTGATGGGAGTCGCACCAGGGCCACGGAGTGCAATGAACAACATGTCAAGTTTGGCGACTCAGCATGCGCCAAGGAGGACTTGATGACATACCAGGAGAAGGTAGACCCGGAAGACACCACCATCCTGAAGAAACCGACTCCCGATAACAACCCCAAGTTCCAACCGGCTCAGGACACTAAGAAAGTCGGCAACTCCAAGGGTCGGGAGCTGGCTATTGGAAATATGCCCTAGAGGCAATAATAAAATGTTATTATATATATATATTTCCATGATCGTAATTAATGTTTATATTTCTGTTCTATAATTGCAATGACCCTGACTGTGAGTTTTAGAAGAAAACTCATTTGCATCTGTGGAAATGTAAACACCAAGAGTTCTTGGTTTAACCTCTAAGACCAGCTCATGTGCTAACTGTTGTTTACGTTTTCTTAATCATGGACATTGTTCTTGTAACAAGGATGTCAGTAGCAATGAGAACATATTGTTAGCAGAACAATGATGTTGAACCGACCCCAGTATTTAATAATATACTTAGAGATTACATCGTAACAATGTTATAAGTCATATCATGAAATGTTATCATATACGTAATTCCTTAGACCATGAGAGTATCGAGTTGCTTCACACAGGAAGATGTACTTTGGTTCTTAGATGAATCTTACCATTACTGGGAGGTAGTAAAATAAGTTCTGGGTACATCGGATAGTGTGTCTAGTAATTGCGATAGTTCAAGACTGGGATTTGCTCCTTCATGATGAAGAGATATTTACTTCGGGCCCACTCGGTATGACGGTATCCATTATAGTCATGCCAGACGCATTGTGATTTAGTCACGGGGATACCGGAATATGATAACGAGAAAAGGGACAAACGGGCAAAGAGGATAACGAGTGGCTTGTGTTCAAGAAGTTGTTATACATGGGTGACAAACTTCTCTCCTCTGACTTTGTCATATATCACGAGGCAAAGAGAATGGTACATGAATAAACATAATGGTTCACTCAAAGTTTCTTCGTGTATGCGCGGGAGTCAACATGGGTGTCCATGGCTCCGCTGTTGATTTTTGGCTATTGACAAAAGGTTGTTGACCTATGTCCGGAATATGTTCTGAGTAATTTACGCATAATACCGAACCCATTGGGTCACACACTTAAAGAGTAGTAGTCTGTTAGAGAACTTGGAGATGAAAAGAGAAAGGGTACCAGAATTGTTTCGGGTGGAACCGGAAGTGTTCGGAGTAGCGATAGAAATGTTCTAGGTAGTACCGAATGGTCTCGGATGATTCCAGAACATTCAAGAAGAGTCTTGAAGTATTCACAAGGCATCCGTGATAGTCTCGTAAGGTTTTGCAACATTCGGTAATAGTTGTGGAAAGATTACGAAACATCGGGAAATTGTTCCGGGACTTCTAGAAATGTTCCGGGAGGTTCCGGGAGGTTCCCGGGAGCTTATGTAAGTATCCGAAGGGTTATGGAACTCTCCAAGACATGGAAACCGAAGCTAGACCAAGTAGGAAGGTCCAAAAGGTCGTAGGTCGGTGGAAAAAGAAGTTTCCTTGGGGGGCAAGGGGAAACGCCAGGGTCCTTGGCATTCCCCCCCGAGACGCCAGAGTCTCTGGCTTTTGCCCCCTGGACGCCGTAGTCCATGGATTTTCGTACTGGAATCCATGTTGGACTCCTCCTGGTGGACAAAACTGACTTTGGGGAGAACCCTCGCCCAAGTTGCGACCCCAGGCTTCCACCTATATATTCGGGGCCAGGAGTAGCCCCAAAGAGACACCAGAAAAGACCCAAGGCTGCCCCAGCTAAATCCCACGAGCCTCTAATTCTCTTAGGGCTAGATCCTTCTAGTCCGGACGTCCCTAGGCTCTTCTCCCTCTAGTTTCTCTCGGTGGCGTTCTTCTCTGGACAGCGGAGCGCTGCTGGATTGCTAAATCAGGACGTGTGGATATCAGTAGAGGGATCATACCTTTGATCCTTCTTCGAGGTTCTTCTTCTTCCTCGAAGATCTAGTTCGAGGGACTTGTTCGTGGGACTTGATCGCGGGATGGTTCGCGGGAGAGGTTGTGCAACGGATCGCGGGACGGTTCGCGGGATCGATATCCTCGTGGTTGGGAGGTCATTGAAACTCCTTACTTCGGGGATCTGCACCGACGGTCTTCACCAACTCTACTTCCGCTACATTGGTTGGTGAGCCATGACCTAAAACCTTGTATGCAATCTTCATAGATGATCTTGGGTGATTGCTACGTAGGCCGAAATTTTTGTTTTCTACTGTGTTTCCCAACAGTGGTATCAGAGCGATCTATGAGTAGATGCATGTTTAGGTCTAGATTATATACGTGATATGAGACATTGATTTTCTTGTTGCTTACCTGTCATGCGATTTTTTTCTGTGCTTGATAGAAAGTTGAGGTTTTGCTACAAGGATTGAGTTTTCCATCGATCCCTCTATGCTGCTTTCAGTATGCTGGTTGCCTTGATCATGGTCTACATCAAACTCCTTGGATCTCATCCTAATCTCGAAATAGAAGATTTAACATGGAGGGGCTTGTGGATTTTATGATCTCAAATCCACACGGGGGTCACGCGTTGAACGAAGTTTGGCTTGTGGCATTAGTTGCTACACGCACCCCGAACGTTAAACTAGCAACAATGAAGTATCGTGTTTGGTTTGTATAGGGAACAATGTTTGCATGTAACCTGCTAATCAACCACGATAAAATTTGCAACAACCCGTGTAGATGGCGATCTAACTTGTTTTTGCAGAGTATGCATGTGATGTGGTGTAGCCTTCAAGATTTGCAATGTGTTTGTATGAGATGCTATATGATGTAATATTTATTCGTGGCCTGCGTGTCATGGTACGGCATGATGACTGGAGTCATATGATTGTCACTTAATTATGGCCTGCTTGCCAGAACTGTTTATTAGCTCAAGGCAAAGCAATAGATAGATGCAAGGTGATGATCTACAATGCGGAGGTGGACCCCGACGCACATGCCGGAAGCCGTGGTGATGGTCCCGGCGCCAAGGACCAGTTGGTGGACACGGTGACTTCTACCACGACGACGTGAAGACAAAGAAGACTTCACGAAGCAAAGGGCTATACTATATCACATAATTTTATGAACTGCCTGTGATGTTTATCCCTTTGATGCACCCTTGTTTGATGCGCGGTAGTCGTATTTTATTAGGGTGATCTCTCGCAAGACAATATCAAGTTGATAGTGTTCTTCCAACTGTAAAACCGTCTATACTATGTTTCACACCGGAGCAGGTCATGTCACATGGGTGCACACGGTGTGACGCATAAAAGGCGGGTGTGTTAAGAACACAATGCAATTACACTTGGTTGTCTTGACGGTTTGGATAAAAGTTTGCTTCCGAAACACGCCCATCGAAAGATGAACAAGAATCACCTTTGGCGTGATTGGCAAGTTGGCCTACCGGTCCAGTCCAAGTCATTAGTGATGTCACATCAATGGTGGACGATTGGGTCGGATCTTGAATCACTCTAGCATCAATTACGAGAGATATTGATCTGAGTGGGGGGGGGCACTTAGTAATTAAATTGATTAATTATAAGTGCAACTTAATTATGAACAAAGTCTTACTATTTGCATTATCGTTGTAGAATAATGGTTCGTGTTACCACCTTCCTGATTGATTTTGATTAACTGTATTATCTGGTAAAAATTTACGATTGGTACCGTATTATGAGGACTATCCTCAATAGTGTCGAGAAGGAGTTTGTCCTATCGCAAAAATTTTATGCTCTCACGCTAATGTTATGGCTGATGTGACTTACGTCCATCAATCTAAAAGGCTAAAATTCCACCACAGCTAAATGCATTCTCTTCATAACCATGGAACCCGAACTTCGAAACGTTTGGGATAGTTATGTTATATTCATGGAACTGAAAAGATTTTTTAGTAATAAGACAATTGATGTAGGATATAAGATATCTAGTACAATGTATGATTGTAAGCATTAGTGAAAGTGTTCATTATGCTCTAACAAAACTGATAAGTGTTGGATTCAGAAGAACACCGATCATATGATGATGAGAATTAAGGGGAAGGAAGTTCCAAAGGGTGTTAGTGAGACTTACACGCCGGGAAAATCCATGGCATGCGCCACCCTTGGTTATGTGTGATCTTCTGTGAGAAGGAGTGACATTGGAAATAAGACTATGATACGTATAAAGGTAAAACGAAAGAAGACTATTATATCCAGCTCAGAAATGAAAGTCATACGAAATTACAGATGAATTAATTGCTGGTCAAAAGATGTAATTCTTGGGAATCAGGATTAAGTAGTTAATTGTTGATTCTAGGCATTGTGATTAAACAAGTTGATCACTGGAATATCACGTCGATTGCATATTGTTGCAACTCGATGCAAGAAATACTATGGCCTTTATGAGTAGCTGATGATGAGTTTTGACACGCTCGGGAACACAGTAAAAGGTTTACTATACCGTGTGCTGACTCTATGATTATCTTCATAATTCATTTTAGAGTTGAGTAAATTGTTACTACACTTTATGCTTGTTGCAAAACATCATTTTGAATCATGTTTGTTGCAAGAGAGTTGTTCAAAGCTATGAATAACGTAAAGGCCCTTCTTCCATTATGAATATGTTGTATGTTATGAATCTTGATAATAATACTAAATATCCATAACACTGACGCTAAACGTCGCAGGACTGACAGAAATACCATAAGTGTGTGGCACTCAGTTTGTCACAAGTGACATAACATGCATGAAGAATTTCCATAAGTGATGGACTTTTCGATTCATATGATTATGAATCACTTGACGCTTGCGAACTTTGTCTCGAAGTAATGTGACTAAATACACCGTTTATATGCCATACATGAACGGGCAACTAAACTATTGGAAATCATACATGATGATGTGTGTAGTCCAATATGTGTAGTTGCGTGCAGTGGATTTTCTATCTTCACTCATGAGTTGAAGTAGATATATGGATATCTGCTCAATGGAGACATACGTCTGAAATCTTTGAAATCTTCAAGGAATTTTAGAGTCAAATAGAAATTCATTGTAACAAGAAAATAATGCTTATGCAAATTAGATTGTAGAAAGTAATATTTGAATTACAAGTTTAGCGAACGTCTGATGAGTTGTGAACAAGTGTCATAACTTGCGCCTCCCCAAACACCATTAAGAGTAAAGTGTTCGAGAGACGTAATCAAGCCATGTATGACATGGTAAGATCAAATATGACGTTTATCAATTTTCCATTATACTTATTAAAGTTATGCATTAGTGACTACGACTTTTACACTGAAAAGAGCACCATAAAATTTGTTGAAATGCCACCATATTAGATATGGTATGGAATATTAAAACCATATTGTCTTTTCTTAAAATTTTGGTATATGAGACATATGTTTGACATACTCAAAACCCAAAATCAGATAAGTGCTATTTTGTTAAGGTTATTCCAAAAGGTTTGGTATTCCTCTATCACTACACAAAAGCAAAACTATTCGTTGTTAAGAATGGTGTGTTTTGAAGAAAATAGTTTCTTGCAAAAGAGTGAGTGGGAGGACAGTGCAACTTGTCAAGATTGTTGAATCTTCAGAGAAGTGAGTAGCTGAACCACACATGTTAGGCAAAACTCGTATAAACATTGATGTTTTGTAAACGAGATATTGTTGTTCGACAACGATAAACCTGTGATATACAAAGAAGCGTTGATGGGCCCTGACTCCGGTATTTGGCTAAATGCCAAATAATCCAAGATAGTATCCATGGAATTAAGTCAAGTTTTGAACTTGGTAGACTCTCCGACAGACTAAGAGTCTGAAGAATAAATAAATGGATCTATCACTGATTCAGATGGAATTGTTTTATCCATAAAGCTCAAGTCATTGGAAAGATGTTTTCTGGCAAGTTCAAAGGTAGACTACGACGAATTAATGTCGACTGTAGAGATGCTTTAATCAGTTCGGGTTATACTTGTCGAGACCCGGGGTTAGCGTATGCAAGTACAGTTAAGACATAGTCATATGGAGAGCCGAGAACCGCACCCACTTGTCTAAGCAGACAAGGCCAAGCACGGAACATTCTCGGAAAGCATCGTACGTGAGGGGCATCCCATCCAGGCCGGATGATCAACTGCAATGGGTCCTCATCGTCCGCACACAAGTCTAATGATATGGGTGGTGAACTCCCATATTCAAAGACAAGTCGCCTCAACCATACTATCGACTATCTCGAAACTCTTACATAGACTTACTCCAGCCCGATCACTTAGTCGGGGTCTAGGGCGGGCTCGATCATACCACAAAGTGTGCACGAGACAGAGTCTCGAGCAATCGCATCGCGGTGCCCCAAGATGCGCACATCTAAGGGCCACTTGGTGTATGAAAGACCGCCAGCCAGAACACAACTAAGGTCTCGAAAACCCATACAAAGACATGCATGTTATAAACATACACGCAGCACACATGCCTTGTATGAACAGTAGGTACCATTGCAATTCTCTACAAAGTGTACATTTTATTTATAACTCTTATAGAGTACACACAGAGATCACATACATGTGATCCAACATTACAACACAGAACAGAAGCAAATTATGTCTGAGTACAGACAAGTTTAACAAATTGGCTTAAGAAGCCTTATTCAAACATAAAGCCCTCCACGAGGGAACCAGTCTGCTGACTGGGACTAGACTAGCTTAACTTCAGTCGTCCAGCTCGATGAAGAAGCCACCTTCGGGGTCAGTGGCGTCATCTAAAACATAGATTAAGCAAACGTGAGTACAAAGGCGTACTCAGCAAGACTTACATAGGAGCTATACTACTCATGCACATGTATCAAGGTAAAGGAAGGTGGGGTTCACTTGCAGAAATGCCAGCTTTGACTTGGCTAGTCCTGAACTACGAGTACCAGACTTGAGGTAAGAAGCGTACACGAATCCACTACTTTCACCAACCAATACACCACTATGGTGCCTTCCTCGACTTCCCCACGAGAAAGCACGCCATAGCACTCACACTTATCTTGGTGTGTTTTAGAAATATCCGGTTCAAGTTATCTAATAATCAAGCTAAGCTTTCCAAGTAGTCCATAACCGCGGACGCGACTATTCGAATAGTTTTGTTAACCTTGCAAGGGTGTACCGCTACACACACATGACCATCATTTACCGCCTTTGATCTCGACACCATTCAAGGGGTGCCAGCGAGGATGCTCACCACAACTGTTACCTCATAGCCTATCTAGTCCAAGAAAGCCGCGTACTTGGGTTGGCTACCACAATCGTGAACCCGGCCGGTTTACCGAAGTGGACCCAAGCGATGTGTGCGTGGTGCATAAGCCGGTCTCGGGTGAGCCGTTCTCTCACTTAGCATCCAGAACTCCGAACTACTGCGACATCTGGACATCGAAAGGGATGAGTTAATAAGTTGAGAGGGGTCAGTGAGCCCAATGTGTGGTTGTACTCTTCATCTTGGATCACCACACAAGAACTCGGACTTAGGGCGGTGTTCAACGAGACAACCCACCGTGTACTCCTACACAGCCTCTCATCGTTCACCTTGTATTAGGGTCGATTCACCAACACTTTTCTACCATCATCAACATGATCATTCCCATCCCGACTCACATCACAGTAACAACCTAGTATCATACTAAGCATGCAATAAGCGGTAACATTTTCAGGGGCCACATGATATCAAACAACTCCTACAGTTGCTAGGATTGTGGTTTGCTTACTACTGTGACAAAATGATAGGTCATGCAAAGGAATGGGTTCATCTATGCGGTAGAAACGAAGCATGGTGATCATCCTAAACAATGCATAAGCGAGACATGAGAGGGAAGTGGGATTTTATCGACATGATCAATGGGGGTTTGCTTGCCTTGCTGACGAGGTTCGGGTTCTGGATCTTCAGCGAAGGGGGTGACCTCTTGCTCCGGTTCCACCTCTACTCGACAAACAAAGCACGAAGTAGCAATCAATATGAATGCAATGCTCAAGCACATGATTGAATGTTAAAGCTTGAAGTATAAGTTTTGATGTGTGAGGCAATTCCATTTAATTGGAATATATTACATTTAAAATGCAAATTCAAACTCCACCTTTGAATTCAACATCAACCAAGTTATATGTGATATAGTTTGATCATTTTGAATTACCTTCAAATGTCTATGATATGCCTCTGATGTGTAAGTGAAATGTAGCATGTTTCCATGGTTCAAGTTGCAAAAATATTTGTATTGAATTTGATTTAATTCCATTTAAATCAAATAGCAAATGCTACTGATCACATTTTAAATTCAACTCAAACAGAGTTGAAAGTTGCATATTTGGAAAGATAATTTTCTCCTGATCATTTTTCATATATTATTTGTCCAATTTGGAGTTAATATGAATTTTCTATGAATTTCCAAAGTTTGGGGTATTTTCTGGAATTTCTGGAATTATTTTAACATTTTTGAATTTCTGGAAATTCTTTAATTCAATTTACTGCGTCAGGCTGACGTCAGGCTGGCGTCAGGGGGGGGCTGACATGTGGGGCCACCCTGTCAGTGGCTGGGTTAACTTAACCCGTGGGTTAAATTAATCCAGTGGCTTAATTAAGCCACTGGGCCCACTGGTCAGTGACCCAGGGGTCACTAGTCAGGTGATTAGCCGAGGGGGTTAACGCTGACTCGCCGACGGCTTGACGCCGGCGACTGGACCACGGCGGCGCTGCACGGGAACTCGATTCCGTCCACGGGACGGGAAACGGAGGGCACCGGCTTGCTCCTGGAGGTCGTCCGCGTCTTCTGGAGGCATCGGGGGTCCACGGGGAGCTCTGCATCGACGACGGCGACGACTCCGGCGGCAGCAGAACCACGGCGAAGTCGCAGGTGACGCTACCGTGCACGGTTCGGGCTGAAAACGCTCGCGTTCGAAAGCTAACATGCTCAGGAGCCAAATGCGCGCTCTGGCTGAGACGAAGGGGCACAGGGGCGACCTCGAGCTCATCCATGGCGGCGAGGTACTTCGGCTTCCATGGCGGATCGTCAAGGAGACAACGAATAGGGGCAGGGAGAGAGGGGTTTGGACCGCCTGCTCACCAGGAACTCGACGGAGGTGGCGGCTTGAGCTGGGAGGGATCGACGGCGACGAAATCGACAAAGGCGTCCTTCGGGTCCGGCGGCGGCTCGAGCTCGATTCCGGCGGCTAGGAGGGCTCCGAGTTCGATTCGCTGCTCTGGAAGACGTAGTCGACGACGAGGAGGAGGATGGACAGCACGGCGCAGCTCGGGGACGTCGTTGGCCACGTGGGCTTCAAGCTATGGCGACGGCGGCGTCCTGTTCTTCGTGGGGTTCAGCGAGAGAGAGGAGGATAGGCACTGGGGAGGGGCGGAATGAACTCACGGCGTCTCCAGGCGCGTCCAGGTGCGAGAAGAGGCCACGGGGAGGGCCGGAAGCTACTCGGCGTCGAGGTGGCGTCACCAGCTAGCTCGGTGGCATTCCACCGAGCAGCTTGGAGGCGCGGGAGGTGGAAGAAGACCCCCGTGCCCTTTTGGGCCGGCTGGGCTGGGGTGGGCCGACTTCGCCCAGGCGCCAGGTAAGTCTTTTCCTTTTCTGTTTAATCTTTCCTTTCTGTTTTTCTGTAATTTGTTCTGTTTAGCTAAAATAAATAGCTAAACATTTTATTAAATGCTGAAAACTTTTATGTGGCCTCATAATATAATAAACTAGCCACTCATAAACTTTCAACATTTTTAAAATTCAAAAGAGTTGAATTTTAAATCAAAAAGGGGTATTTCTTTAATTCCAAGGTACTGTTTGAATATTTGAAAAATCTATGAGCATGGGGTGGGTCCCACATCAATTGATATGTGATCACACTCATTTATAAGACTTTTCAAAACTCTAACATGAATTTTTGGAAAATATTTTTATCTGGCCTTTTGAATTAATTCATCTGGGGGGTGTTCCTTCTCCCATTTGGATTTTGAAATTGATTTCCAAGATTTCTTTTGAAATTTTTGGCATGATGCAAAGGTACTAGCTAACCCTAGCACATACCTAACAGAGGGCTCTGACAACTCGCCCCCACTCAAAAGAATCTCGTCCCGAGATTCAGAAGTCTGCGGGAGGAAGGTGGGGTACTCGGCACTGAGACGGTCTTCTCTTTCCCACGTGGCTTCTCTTTCAGAGTGGTGTGACCATTGCACTTTTAGAAACCTAATCTTCTGACGACGAGTGACACGCTCTGCGGAATCAAGAATACGAGCGGGGTATTCTCGATAAGAAAGGTCATCTTGGAGATCAAGCGTTTCATGGTCGACTTCGCGGATGGGGTCCTTGAAGCAACGCCTGAGTTGGGACACATGGAATACATCATGTACTCGGGAGAGGTGCGGAGGTAGTTCAAGTTGGTAGGCAACTTCTCCACGTTTAGCAATAATGCGGAAAGGTCCGATGTAACGTGGGGCCAACTTGCCTTTGATACCGAAACGCTGGGTTCCCTTCAGAGGAGTAACCCGAAGGTAAGCCTTCTCATCCAGATTGTAGCTTTCTTGTCTATGATGACGATCATAGTAGCTTTTCTGACGAGACTGGGCTGCTTTCAATTGATCACGAACAATGCGAACTTGATCTTCTGCTTCCTTGATCATATCCGGTCCAAAGAATTGTCTTTCACCGGTTGCAGACCAGTTTAGTGGTGTTCGACATCGTCGTCCATACAGGAGTTCAAAAGGAGCCATGTTCAGACTAGATTGAAAACTATTGTTATAAGCAAATTCGGCATATGGAAGAGAATTCTCCCAATTCTTTCCGAATGAGATAACACAAGCTCTGAGCATGTCTTCAAGAATCTGGTTAACCCTTTCGACTTGACCGCTAGATTGAGGATGGAAAGCCGTACTAAAGGAGAGATGAGTTCCCATAGCACGTTGGAAGCTTACCCAAAATCTAGAGGTGAAATGGCTACCACGATCAGAATTGATTTCCAAAGGAACACCGTGAAGGGATACAATTCTGGAGATGTACAAGTCTGCTAACTGGCTAGCAGTTATCGACTCGCGAACCGGAAGGAAGTGAGCAACTTTGGAAAGCCTATCTATGACAACGAAGATGGCATTGTTTCCTTTCTGGGTTCTTGGAAAGCCGGTGATGAAGTCCATACCGACTTTGTCCCATTTCCACTCGGGAATAGACAAAGGTTGAAGTGTACCAGCAGGTCTTTGATGTTCTGCCTTAATGCGACGACAAACATCACATTCGGCAACAAATTGAGCAATGTCTCTCTTCATCCTAGTCCACCAAAATCTCTGGCGTAGATCTCGGTACATTTTTGTGCTACCGGGATGAATCGAGAGGGGTGTGTCATGGGCTTCTTTGAGGATGAGTTGCCTTAGTTCCCTATTCTTAGGTACTACTAAACGATTTTCAAAGAATACCGTTCCTTTGCTATTTGTGGAGAAACATTTAGCAACTCCGCCAGCAATGTTCTCCTTGATCCGGTGAACACCTCGTGCACGCCTTTGGGCAACTATAATTTGATCCTCAAGAGTTGGTTTCGCCACCAAGGTAGAAAGATAGCCATGAGGAACAATTTCAAGGTTGAGCTTGCGAAAGTCCTCATGAAGAAGTGGTTGATACTGCTGTAACATGAGGTTGTTACAGTACGACTTACGACTTAGTGCATCAGCCATGACATTGGCCTTGCCTGGGGTGTAAGAAATTGCTACGTCGTAATCTTTTATCAACTCAATCCAGCGTCTTTTCCTGAGATTAAGATCTGGCTGGGTGAAAATATATTTGAGGCTTTGGTGGTCGGAATAAATCTTACAACGATTACCAAGGAGGTAATGTCGCCAAGTTGTTAGAGCACGAACTACGGCAGCGAGTTCAAGGTCATGGGTAGGATAGTTCTCTTCATGTGGCCACAGCTGGCGTGAAGCATAAGCTACCACATGTCTATCTTGCAGAAGTATGCATCCTAACCCTTGCCGTGAAGCATCACAATAGATCTCGAAATCCCTTTTGGTGTCTGGAGGTGCAAGTACGGGTGCAGAAGCCAATCTTCTTTTTAGCTCTTGAAAGCTTTCCTCGCACTTGGTAGTCCATAGGAATTTCTTATCTTTCTTGAGGAGTTCAGTAAGAGGCTTTGCAACTTTAGAAAATTTCTCGACGAAGCGACGGCAATAGCTGGCTAGGCCAAGAAAACTCCTAACTTGCTTAACCGATTCATGTGGAGTCCAGTCAAGGACGGCCTGAACTCTCTCGGGATTCACAGCAATGCCTTTTGCAGAAATCACGTGGCCTAAGTAGGTCACTTCTGGTAGCCAGAATTCACAGTTGGAGAATTTAGCGTACAGGCGATGCTCTCTAAGTTTCATCAATACCAGCCTTAAGTGTTTGGCATGATCTCCTTCATTGTTCGAGTAGATGAGAATGTCATCGAGATAAACCACAACAAATTTATCTAGGTACTCCATGAAGATCGAATTCATCAAGCGTGAGAATGTGGCGGGGGCATTGGTTAAACCAAAGGACATGACGGTGTACTCGTAAAGACCATAATGAGTAGTAAAAGCCGTTTTGGGAATGTCCTCGTTTCGGATTCTGATCTGATGATAACCTAATCTTAAATCCATCTTGGAAAAGACAGCGGATCCTGCAAGTTGATCATAAAGATCATTGATCCTGGGCAGTGGGTATTTGTTCTTTATCGTCGCTAAATTTAGCGGGCGATAATCTACGCACATCCTTTCTGTTCCATCTTTCTTCTTTACGAACAGAACGGGGCAACCCCATGGCGATGAGCTAGGGCGGATGAAGCCTTTTGCCAACGAAGCATCAAGTTGGGTTTTTAGCTCAGCTAACTCATGTGGGGCCATTTTATAAGGGCGTTTGGAAATTGGTGCGGTTCCTGGAACAAGATCCACTATAAATTCTACACATCTGTCGGGTGGCATGCCCGGCAGCTCTTCAGGAAAGACATCCGGGAAGTCACGAACCACCGGAATATCCTCAAGTTCGGGAAGGGGAAGTACATTCAAGGAATGCACTTGGGTTCTTGTTCTGGGTGAGGTATAGTTGATGGTTTGGCCTGAAGGGTGGGTGAGTTTCACGGATTTGCCTTTGCAATCCAGATAGGCATTTTGTCTTGATAGCCAATCCATGCCAAGGATGACATCTATGTTTGAAGACTTGAGGGCTATGAGTGAAGCAAGGAATACTAAACCCTCAATTGCAATTTGATTACCATGGCTCACTCTATTAGTTTGCCATCTTGACCCTGGAGTTTGAATAACCATTGGGGTGGACAATTCAACAAAGGGTAACTCATGACGAAGTGCATAACTTTCCGACATGAATGAATGAGATGCTCCTGGGTCGAAAAGAACGGAAGTAGGAACAAAATTGACTGGGAGTGTACCAAGAATGACGTCATTGGTGTCGTCAGTCTCTTCGGCGGCAATCTGGTTCAGACGTCCACGAGTTGCGGAAGGAGCGGGTTTGGCGGTGAAGACCTTCTGGGGTGGCTTGCCACGACTATTGTTGTTGTTGTTGCTTCCGGCACGTGGTGGAGCATTCTGGTGCTGGATCTGGTTCTGGGGGCACTCGCGAGAGTAGTGGCCTGCCTGACCACACTTGTAGCAAGCTCCGAAAACAGTGCGTGGAGCTGGGTGGTTTGGTGGAGCTGGGTGGAACTGGGTGGGTGGACGAGGCGCCACATAGGATGGCCTCGGTGGGTTGTTCTGGCGGAACATGCTATGTGGGATCCAGATCTTGCGCTTCTGGGAGCCAGAACTGGATGATCCGTCATCTCTAGGATGTTTGCGGAAATCATTGGGGGTGTTCATGTCCTCTGCTTTGATGGCCTTGTTGACAAGGACCTGGAATGTGGCAAAATCATGAAGGTTGAGCTCGCGACGGAGTCCACTGTTGAGGCCACGACGGAACCTCTCTTGTTTCTTGGAGTCGGTGGAGACTTCTTCAGTGGCATAACGAGCAAGTCGGTTGAACTCACGACTAAACTCGTCCACGGTTCTTCTGCCTTGAGTGAGGTTGCAGAATTCCTCACGTTTGCGGTCCATGAGACCCTTGGGAATGTGGTGCTCGCGGAAGGACGTACAGAATTCCTCCCAAGATGCTGGTGGTCCAACGGGACGCATATTCAGAAAATTCTCCCACCAAGAGCTTGCTGCACCTTCAAGGTGATAGGTGGCATAATTGACCTTGTCGCCATCTGCAACATGGCCGGCTTGGAGCTTCCTCTCGATGCTGCGGAGCCAGTCATCGGCGTCAAGGGGCTCGGTGGAGTAACTGAAAACCGGGGGATGAAGCCGGATGAAGTCGTTCAGAGACACCAGCTCATTGCGCTGTTGAGTGGTGTTGCGTGCAATGACTTCCAGCAGGTGGTGAGAGTCACGGCGGTTCCTCTCGACCTCCATCAGAACTTGGGCCATCGTGGGTGGGGGTGGAAGGTTGTCTTCCTCCTGGTTGTTCCCACGACCTTGGTTACGACCAATCTGGCCACGTGTTCCTTGAGACATCCTGAAGGTGAAAAACCAAAGTCAAACAGAGTTGATTTCAAGAGTCTAATCAAGGTATTGAAGTACTGGAAGGATTACAGAGTAAAGGAAGTAATCATCTTGACAACATGGTGATAAAAGCATACAAGCCATATATTCACAAGCTGTCATACAAACCATACATCGTCTTAGTACAAGCACTAAGCTAATACAAACGTGATGAAGATGATACATCCTTCAGAGGCACTCTGACTTCCTATACATTATTTATCTAAGCCTCTGGATCTTAGACACCTTGCTTACAATATACTAGGATACTACTACATCCTCACTAAGTAAGACCACAGGCGGTCTCACTCATCTCCATCTCCATAGTAATCCTCATAGAAGTTACCCGCGTATCCCGGTAGCTGGAGGTGACCATCGGAAAACACGGAGGCTTGTGGACCCTGATATCCATTTGGGCAAGGATGGGGCCTAGGTCCAGTGTAGGGTGGAAGCAAAGGACCACGGGGTGGAAAAATTCCTCCAATCTCGGGCCAAGCAACTCGAGAAGGCATCTGGGTCCTCACTGGATAGATCGCATCGTACTCCACTGATCCCACGCTCACAAAGGGTGCCAAGAGCGTCAGTGCTCGGTACAGACGAACTCGAGTGGCGTGGAGCTCGAAACGGAGAGCGCGTGCATCACGATCTCTGTCACTAGCAAACCTAGCAGTCACCTGGAGTGCTGGATCCTTTGCAGAGTGATCTGAGTAGAGTCCGGTGTAATATCCCTCTTCTCCTGGAAGTGCAGCAGGGATATAGCGGAATGAAGTCTCTCTCAGCATGGTGTGCTCCTCTCTCAGCAGGGTAATACATGAATATGCAGCATCCTGCACAGCCATGTTATCGGTAACGCCGATGCCATGTCCAAAGTGGATAGGCTGGGTGACTCCAACGTGGTGTGGGTAGATCCGGACAATGCAGTGGAACTGCGTGTGGTTGAAGTCGTGGAACTGCTCCTCGATGGTGTACTCAGGGTACCATCGATATCCCACATAGGACATCATCTCGATCAACGTGGCGGGATGGCCACGCACACCGAGGCACCTGGTCAAACGAACAATCTGCCGAGGGGGAAGATCTACCATCTGAAACAGAAAGGAGTTTGCAAATGCATCAGATTATGAGATAAACCTGGAATGACTCGGACAGCATAACGGCTGTAATTGTAAGAAATGACAATTTCTTTCAATATGCAAACAACACTTACATAATACGATGTAAGAAATCAGCATTATAACAATGCTAGGAAAACCTGACACAACTTTCCTACGGCTATAAGGAAGCAATCAACGAGATGTGCTAAACAGACAGAGGAGAGCCTAGTCCTATCTTCCCGTAGAACAAGATGAGGGTGACTCAGAACTCAGAACGAAGGGGTAAGGAGAAAAAAGAAGCCTTACGTTGTTCCCTTATATACCCAGAGTAACTATATAACTATAGCAAGCTAGACTCAACTTCGGCCAAGGCTACTAGTCCTACAGTCAGTCCTGCTCTGATACCAAGTCTGTCGGGACCCGGGGTTAGCCTATGCAAGTACAGTTAAGACATAGTCATATGGAGAGCCGAGAACCGCACCCACTTGTCTAAGCAGACAAGGCCAAGCACTGAACATTCTCGGAAAGCATCGTACGTGAGGGGCATCCCATCCAGGCCGGATGATCAACTGCAATGGGTCCTCATCGTCCGCACACAAGTCTAATGATATGGGTGGTGAACTCCCATATTCAAAGACAAGTCGCCTCAACCATACTATCGACTATCTCGAAACTCTTACATAGACTTACTCCAGCCCGATCACTTAGTCGGGGTCTAGGGCGGGCTCGATCATACCACAAAGTGTGCACGAGACAGAGTCTCGAGCAATCGCATCGCGGTGCCCCAAGCTGCGCACATCTAAGGGCCACTTGGTGTATGAAAGACCGCCAGCCAGAACACAACTAAGGTCTCGAAAACCCATACAAAGACATGCATGTTATAAACATACACGCAGCACACATGCCTTGTATGAACAGTAGGTACCATTGCAATTCTCTACAAAGTGTACATTTTATTTATAACTCTTATAGAGTACACACAGAGATCACATACATGTGATCCAACATTACAACACAGAACGGAAGCAAATTATGTCTGAGTACAGACAAGTTTAAAAAATTGGCTTAAGAAGCCTTATTCAAACATAAAGCCCTCCACGAGGGAACCAGTCTGCTGACTGGGACTAGACTAGCTTAACTTCAGTCGTCCAGCTCGATGAAGAAGCCACCTTCGGGGTCAGTGGCGTCATCTAAAACATAGATTAAGCAAACGTGAGTACAAAGGCGTACTCAGCAAGACTTACATAGGAGCTATACTACTCATGCACATGTATCAAGGTAAAGGAAGGTGGGGTTCACTTGCAGAAATGCCAGCTTTGACTTGGCTAGTCCTGAACTACGAGTACCAGACTTGAGGTAAGAAGCGTACACGAATCCACTACTTTCACCAACCAATACACCACTATGGTGCCTTCCTCGACTTCCCCACGAGAAAGCACGCCATAGCACTCACACTTATCTTGGTGTGTTTTAGAAATATCCGGTTCAAGTTATCTAATAATCAAGCTAAGCTTTCCAAGTAGTCCATAACCGCGGACGCGACTATTCGAATAGTTTTGTTAACCTTGCAAGGGTGTACCGCTACACACACATGACCATCATTTACCGCCTTTGATCTCGACACCATTCAAGGGGTGCCAGCGAGGATGCTCACCACAACTGTTACCTCATAGCCTATCTAGTCCAAGAAAGCCGCGTACTTGGGTTGGCTACCACAATCGTGAACCCGGCCGGTTTACCGAAGTGGACCCAAGCGATGTGTGCGTGGTGCATAAGCCGGTCTCGGGTGAGCCGTTCTCTCACTTAGCATCCAGAACTCCGAACTACTGCGACATCTGGACATCGAAAGGGATGAGTTAATAAGTTGAGAGGGGTCAGTGAGCCCAATGTGTGGTTGTACTCTTCATCTTGGATCACCACACAAGAACTCGGACTTAGGGCGGTGTTCAACGAGACAACCCACCGTGTACTCCTACACAGCCTCTCATCGTTCACCTTGTATTAGGGTCGATTCACCAACACTTTTCTACCATCATCAACATGATCATTCCCATCCCGACTCACATCACAGTAACAACCTAGTATCATACTAAGCATGCAATAAGCGGTAACATTTTCAGGGGCCACATGATATCAAACAACTCCTACAGTTGCTAGGATTGTGGTTTGCTTACTACTGTGACAAAATGATAGGTCATGCAAAGGAATGGGTTCATCTATGCGGTAGAAACGAAGCATGGTGATCATCCTAAACAATGCATAAGCGAGACATGAGAGGGAAGTGGGATTTTATCGACATGATCAATGGGGGTTTGCTTGCCTTGCTGACGAGGTTCGGGTTCTGGATCTTCAGCGAAGGGGGTGACCTCTTGCTCCGGTTCCACCTCTACTCGACAAACAAAGCACGAAGTAGCAATCAATATGAATGCAATGCTCAAGCACATGATTGAATGTTAAAGCTTGAAGTATAAGTTTTGATGTGTGAGGCAATTCCATTTAAGTGGAATATATTGCATTTAAAATGCAAATTCAAACTCCACCTTTGAATTCAACATCAACCAAGTTATATGTGATATAGTTTGATCATTTTGAATTACCTTCAAATGTGTATGATATGCCTCTGATGTGTAAGTGAAATGTAGCATGTTTCCATGGTTCAAGTTGCAAAAATATTTGTATTGAATTTGATTTAATTCCATTTAAATCAAATAGCAAATGCTACTGATCACATTTTAAATTCAACTCAAACAGAGTTGAAAGTTGCATATTTGGAAAGATAATTTTCTCCTGATCATTTTTCATATATTATTTGTCCAATTTGGAGTTAATATGAATTTTCTATGAATTTCCAAAGTTTGGGGTATTTTCTGGAATTTCTGGAATTATTTTAACATTTTTGAATTTCTGGAAATTCTTTAATTCAATTTACTGCGTCAGGCTGACGTCAGGCTGGCGTCAGGGGGGGGCTGACATGTGGGGCCACCCTGTCAGTGGCTGGGTTAACTTAACCCGTGGGTTAAATTAATCCAGTTGCTTAATTAAGCCACTGGGCCCACTGGTCAGTGACCCAGGGGTCACTAATCAGGTGATTAGCCGGGGGGGGGGGGGGGTTTACGCTGACTCGCCGGCGGCTTGACGCCAGCGACTGGACCACGGCGGCGCTGCACGGGAACTCGATTCCGTCCACGGGAGGGGAAACGGAGGGCACCGGCTTGCTCCTGGAGGTCGTCCGCGTCTTCTGGAGGCATCGGGGGTCCACGGGGAGCTCTGCATCGACGACGGCGACGACTCCGGCGGCAGCAGAACCACGGCGAAGTCGCAGGCGACGCTACCGTGCACGGTTCGGGCTGAAAACGCTCGCGTTCGAAAGCTAACATGCTCAGGAGCCAAACGCGCGCTCTGGCTGAGACGAAGGGGCACAGGGGCGACCTCGAGCTCATCCATGGCGGCGAGGTACTTCGGCTTCCATGGCGGATCGTCAAGGAGACAACGAATAGGGGCAGGGAGAGAGGGGTTTGGACCGCCTGCTCACCAGGAACTCGACGGAGGTGGCGGCTTGAGCTGGGAGGGATCGACGGCGACGAAATCGACAAAGGCGTCCTTCGGGTCCGGCAGCGGCTCGAGCTCGATTCCGGCGGCTAGGAGGGCTCCGAGTTCGATTCGCTGCTCTGGAAGACGTAGTCGACGACGAGGAGGAGGATGGACAACACGGAGCAGCTCGGGGACGTCGTTGGCCACGTGGGCTTCAAGCTATGGCGACGGCGGCGTCCTGTTCTTCGTGGGGTTCAGCGAGAGAGAGGAGGATAGGCACTGGGGAGGGGCGGAATGAACTCACGGCGTCTCCAGGCGCGTCCAGGTGCGAGAAGAGGCCACGGGGAGGGCCGGAAGCTACTCGGCGTCGAGGTGGCGTCACCAGCTAGCTCGGTGGCATTCCACCGAGCAGCTTGGAGGCGCGGGAGGTGGAAGAAGACCCCCGTGCCCTTTTGGGCCGGCTGGGCTGGGGTGGGCCGACTTCGCCCAGGCGCCAGGTAAGTCTTTTCCTTTTCTGTTTAATCTTTCCTTTCTGTTTTTCTGTAATTTGTTCTGTTTAGCTAAAATAAATAGCTAAACATTTTATTAAATGCTGAAAACTTTTATGTGGCCTCATAATATAATAAACTAGCCACTCATAAACTTTCAACATTTTTAAAATTCAAAAGATTTGAATTTTAAATCAAAAAGGGGTATTTCTTTAATTCCAAGGTACTGTTTGAATATTTGAAAAATCTATGAGCATGGGGTGGGTCCCACATCACTTGATATGTGATCACACTCATTTATAAGACTTTTCAAAACTCTAACATGAATTTTTGGAAAATATTTTTATCTGGCCTTTTGAATTAATTCATCTGGGGGGTGTTCCTTCTCCCATTTGGATTTTGAAATTGATTTCCAAGATTTCTTTTGAAATTTTTGGCATGATGCAAAGGTACTAGCTAACCCTAGCACATACCTAACAGAGGGATCTGACAATACTAGCAATTACTACATATCTTATTTATAGGATATGGAAGAATGAACGTCAAAACAAAGTTCTACACGGAAATATAACAAAGGACGTATATCTGATACGACCGGAATGTTTTGTCTATTCAAAGGATGCTAGAATAGATGCAAGCCTCGGATATCCAGTAATGGACTGAAGCTAGCATAATGGAGTTGGAATTTTCATTGTGATGAAATTGTCAAAAGAGTTTGTTTTCATCAAGAATAACGAAGATGCTTGAATATTCAAGAAAGTAAGTGGGAGCTAAATGATATTTCTTAAACCTTATGTAGATGACATATTGTTGATTAGAAATGATATAAATTTCTTGACACGAATAAGGACTTCATTGGAAATAGTTTTAAGCTGAAGTACTTAGGCTAATATAGCATTAGTATTGAGCAGAATGATCTATGTAGATAGTAAGTGCATGATCATGCTAAAGCCAACATTACATGTTGACATGATACTAAAGTAGTTTAGTTTGAATATGCCAAGAAGGATGTTCTTGCCGAGGTCATGGTGAAAAGTTGTTTGCGGAAATCTGTGTTCATGAACACAGATAAGCAAAAACACATGAATTGAAGTTCACTCACCTATGTGTTTGGATTAATCGTGTACAACATAATATGTAAAACGACCAAAAATGTCCAGTGCACAAAAAGGTTGTGAGACAGATACCAAAGTGATCAATATGTTGATCATTGGACAAACAGTGAAAAGTTAAACTTATGATAGATAAGACATGTTTCTAGGAAAATGGAGATAATGAAGAGCTCATTGTGATAAGTTACACCAGCTGGATTTTGATGTAAATAGTTACACCAATTCAGTCTTCATACTTACTCCGACCGATTTTCGATTTTAATTGGGATTATGTGTTTCACACGTAAGGGTGGCGCAGTATGGAGGAACTTTGTCAAGTTAGATATGTGGCGAATTCTATAGCAGAGGCTAAGTATATAGTTACTTAAAGAAGCAACAAGGACGGTATTTTGAATCATAAGTTCATTCATGAACGTGGTATGGTTTTCTTAGATACTTGAAGCACATGGAACATTGATGAATGATGTCATGCCTTACTCTAAGGAACCAAGGTCCTACCAAATGATTCAAACATATACAAAGCTAAACTGGTAAAATCAGTGAATTTTTATGATAGCATGAAAACGCGAAGATATGCAAGATACAAACGGGCCTGAAATGTCAGATCCAAAGATGAAGTCTGTACCACAAATGAAGCATGCAGTACACCGGTATGCCATAGGTGTAAATTTATCAAGCACTGGCAATATTATTGACTCTAGTGCAAGTGGGAGACTGTTGGAAATATGCCCTAGTGCAAGTTCCTGGTTTAGCCTCTAAGACCAGCTCACGTGCTAACTGATGATTACGTTTTCTTAATCATGGACATTGTTCTTGTAACAAGGATGTCAGTAGCAATGAGAACATATTGTTAGCAGAACAATGATGTTGAACCGACCCCAGTATTTAATGATATACTTAGAGATTACATCGTAATAACGTTATAAGTCATATCATGAAATGTTATCATATACGTAATTCCTTAGACCATGAGAATATCGAGTTGCTTCACACAGGAAGATGTACTTTGGTTCTTAGATGAATCTTCCTGTTATTGGGAGGTAGTAAAATAAGTTCTAGGTACATCGGATAGTGTGTCTAGTAATTGCGATAGTTCAAGACTGGGATTTGCTCCTTCATGATGAAGAGATATTTACTTCGGGCCCACTCGGTATGAAGGTATCCATTATAGTCTGGCCAGACGCATTGTGATTTAGTCATAGGGATACCGGAATACGATAACGAGAAAAGTGACAAACGGGAAAAGAGGATAACGAGTGTCTTGTGTTCAAGAAGTTGTTACACATGGGTGCCAAACTTCTCTCCTCTGACTTTGTCATATATCGCGAGGCAAAGGGAATGGTACATGAATAAACATAATGGTTCACTCAAAAGTTTCTTCGTGTATGTGCGGGAGTCGACATGGGTGTCCATGGCTCCGCTGTTGATTATTGGCTATTGACAAAAGGCTGTTGACCTATGTCCGGAATATGTTCTGAGTCATGTCCGCATAATACCGAACCTATTGGGTCACACACTGAACGAGCAGTAGTCTGTTAGATAACTAGGAGATGAAAAGAGAAAGGGTACCGGAATTGTTTCGGGTGGAACCGGAAGTGTTCCGGGTAGCGATAGAAATGTTCTAGGTAGTACAGAATGGTCTAAGAAGAGTCTTGAAGTATTCACAAGGCATCCGTGATAGTCTCGGAAGGTTTTGAAACATTCGGTAATAGTTGTGGAAAGATTACGAAACATCGGGAAATTGTTTCGGGACTTCTAGAAATGTTCCGGGAGGTTCCCGAGAGCTTATGGAAGTATTCGGAGGGTTATGGATCTCTCCAAGACGCGGAAACCGAAGCTAGACCAAGTAGTAAGGTCCACAAGGTCGTAAGTCGGTGGAAAAAGAAGTTTCCTTGGGGGGCAAGGGGAAACGCCAGGGTCCTTGGCATTCCCCCCCGAGACGCCAGAGTCTCTGGCGTTTCCCCCCTGGACGCCGTAGTCCATGGATTTTCGTACTGGAATCCATGTTGGACTCCTCCTGGTGGCCAAAACCGACTTTGGGGAGAACCCTCACCCAAGTTGCGACCCCAGGATTCCACCTATCTATTCGGGGGCAGGGGTAGCCCCAAAGAGACACCAGAAAAGCCCCAAGGCTGCCCCAGCTAAATCCCACGAGCCTCTATTTCTCTTCGGGCTAGATCCTTCTAGTCCGGACGCCGCTAGGCTCTGCTCCTTCTAGTTTCTCTCGGTGGCGTTCTTCTCTGGACGGCGGAGCGCTGCTGGATTGCTACATCAGGACGTGTGGATACCGGTAGAGGGATCATACCTTTGATCCTCCTTCTTCTTCCTCAGAGATCTAGTTTGAGGGACTTGTTTGTGGGACTTGATCGCGGGAAGGATCGAGGGACGGTTCGCGGGAGGGATTGTGCAACGGATCGTGGGACGGTTCGCGGGATCGATATCCTCGCGGTTGGGAGGTCATTGAAATTCCTAGTTGCGCGAATCTGCACCGACGGTCTTCACCAACTCTACTTCCGCTACATTGGTTGCTGAGCCATGACCTAAAACCTTGTATGCAATCTTCATAGATGACCTTGGGTGATTTCTACGTAGGCAAATTTTTTTGTTTTCTACTGCGTTTCCGAACATTAGGGTGGTCTTCACTTCTCCCAAGGGAGAGAAATTTTGCTATGTCTTGCAGCTGCAGTTTACTTGCACCAACAATGCAGCAGAATATGAGGCCCTACTTCATGGGCTACGTCTGGCTCGTGAGATGAACATAAGCCGGATCCAATGCTATGGCGATTCTGACCTTCTTTCCCAACAAGTATCGGGAAAATGGAACTCCAAAGATGCCACCATGGTAGCTTATCGGCGAGAGGTGGAAAGTCAAGCCGGTTTCTTTGTTGGGTACCAGGTGGACTATGTGGAGCCGCAAGCACATTATCTCGGCTCGTCTCTCAGCGAAAGCCGGTTCCACCAAATGTATTCCTAGATGTCCTAACGAAGCCGTCTGTGGAAACACCAACGGAGCAAGACATAGTAGAGCCGGATCCAGAACCGGCTCTGGTGGCCGCAATACATGCCACCCCCTCATGGGTTGTGCCATATATGGATTACAAGACCCGGGGAATCCTACCTACGGATGAGATACTGGCCAGACAAATTGTCAGGAGGAAATTATAGATACGTTTGGGAGGTATCAACATCCCCAAGCTTAATTCCTACTCGTCCTCGAGTAGGTAAATGATAAGAAGAATAATGTATGTGGTGACATGCTACTAACCATATAAGAAATTTTAATTAAAGCAAGTAAGGCATGTAATTCAATTCAAGTCATAACAAGCAAGAGTCTATATTAGCATTGAAACAAGCAACATAAGAACATAAAGGTGCAAGAGCTCTCGCTGTTCGTGACTCGAATGTCTCCAAATGGTGTTTGCGTGCAAGAAGTGGGAGATAGGATTACGAGAGAGGAAAAACATACTATTTATTTAGTTGAGAACGCAATCTACTAAAGTTTCACACTTGGTCTCCTTTGGAATCTTATCTTGACTCGTCCCCAGACCACTAGCCAGGTACAAGTAAAAATGATCCACTCCCTTTCGATATTTTGAGCACTCATGCAATGGATGAGCGTAAGCAAGAAAGCTGACACTTAGAATGGCAAAGAGAGAGAGATGGTGGAGGAAGACAAAAAGGTGCGAAAGGTTCACATCAACGAGGACAATCATAGGCGAGAGAAAGCCAAATAATCGATATGATATGAGGAGTAGGAATTTCAATGCAACGGATGCACATATGAGCTAAGGTAAGCTCTCCAATGGAACTAGTGGGGGTGCATCCAACTTCCTTGCGAAAGAAGACCTAGAGCTCATTTTAGGAGGCTCATCATTGGAATATACAAGCCAAGTTCTATAGTGTAAAGGTCCCCACATAGCTATATGCATATATGATCATCTCTATGGAGTACAAGATACATGAGGGAGTACGAGTGTGGATCTCTAAAAAGGAATAGTAGTGTGCCCCCTTCTCTCTTTTTATTTTCCTTTTCTCCTTTTTTCTATTTTTTGTATTTTTTTGGTGGCCTCAATGGCTCTTTCTATTTAACTCTCATTTGGCCTCTTTGGGATCTTTTAATTTGTCTTCTTTGGGATCTTTTCCTCACTTATGGGCAACACTCTATTTTACAAGGAGTATAGAAGATCTTTCAAACTTTACAAAAGTACTCAACATAAAGAAGATGAAGCTATCATGATGTATGCAAATGTATGCCTCTCCAGCGTAGCAAGAACATGTATGACATGAAGATCAAGTCATGAGAAGATGGATGTTGCATGGTAATATATCTCGGAAAGGCTATGCAAATGCCTTGATAGATAGGTATGGTGGTTGTTTTGAGGAAGGATACAAGGAGTTTTATGATGACAGAGTGTATCATGGCAAGGGTTTGGATGCACCAGCGAAGTATGCGCCAACTCTCGAGGTGAGAAGAGGGAAATGTACAGTACCGAAGAGGCTAGTATACATAGGAAGGTGGAAGTGTCAACTTTTGAATGCTTACATTAGTCCGAAGAACTCATGCACTTATTATCGGCAACTCTCAATCTAATCGGGAGGTTCACAAAGAGACAAGTACCCTGCGGAGGAGTGTATGGTGGTTTGGTTATCCTTGCGTATCCTCAACTCATGGTATGTGAGTGTACTCTAATATCCAATCCCTCCAAAGATTAGTGATCCATCTAGTAGCTAGAGTTCTCAACTAGTTTTGTAGTTTCCGAAAATAAATACGGATTGCGCAAAATACGACATCTATCACTAATAGGCTAAATCTCTTGACACCAAAATTTCCAACATTACTCAAAACAATACCTCAAAACTATTGCAAGTTACTACTACAATTGAATAGCAACCTCAATTACCTACTTAAAGTCAAGACACACAACTGAGTGCAACAAGCCAACTCTCTAAACAAGATAAACATGAAAACTCAAGAGAGTTCAGCAACAAACTAAACAAAATCTCTTAAAAAGATAAGCATGAAAACTAAGAGCTAAGCATGACATCAGCTACGAAAAGATAAAGAACACGCAACAAAAGAAAGATAAGCATGAAAATCTTATGATGTGTTCTAGTTTAAAGTGGAGCGTGTTTCTCTCCCACAGAAAGAAAGTTGGGTTCTAACTTGTTATGAACAACAAACAAAGCTAAAGAAAACTAAAAAGAAAGTAAAGAGAGAGACACTCCAAGCATAGCACATAACGCATGAAGTGATAAAAATATCGTGGAACGAAGGACGAACTGATAATTGTTGATGGAGAAGGGGATGCACAGGGGCATCCCCAAGCTTAGACGTTGGAGTCTCCTTGGATATTTCTTGGGGGTGCATGGGGGCATCCCCAAGCTTGAGCGTTTGACACTCCCGGATCTTCTTTCATCATCTTCCTTCGCACACTTGAAAACTCACTTCATACATAACTCATCATAAGCTGATTAGAGAGGTTAGTACCCATAATCAAACAATTTGCCTCTACTTTAAATAAAGATTTTATTGAAGAGCTACTGTTTCTCAAGACCGCCAAAAAGTTTTTCCAAAGAAAAAGCTAGCGCAAGACTTGCAAAACTGAGGAAAGGCAAAACGTGGAAAAATCTGTGAAAAATAGACCAACAGGTAGTAAATAAATGTTTTGGGGTACTTCTGCAACTCAAATCAAAAAACTCAGGAGAGACGCTCGAAAGCTAATTGTATTGAGCACGCTGTCAAAACAATTCAGATCAAAAAGATGATCTAGTGATTTATCGTGAATTTTTTCATCCAAGGACAGAATCTTTTTTCTGGACAACATGTCACAACTTTTGAACTTTCTTGCAATCAGAGGCTAAACTTGGCACAAATCTTGAAAATAAAGATACAATGATGTTGCTACAGTAGTAACAACCATCAAGACCACTAAAAACAGAAGGAAAAACATCTTGGGTGCCTCCCAACAAGCTCTTTCTTTTACGCCTTTGAGCTAGGCACAAAGCAAAAAGAAGAATCAAGTTGTATCAATTGAACCATCATCAAGATCATCAACAAGCTTTTCAATTGTAAAACTAGTTTTAAGAGGTCTTTCAAATAAAGGTCTAATGAAGATACTCCTAGGGATAAAAGCAAAAGGTGGAAGATCAGTTGGAGTTTGATTGTTAATTCTATTCAAGAAAGGTATTTCTTCCAAAGTCTTCACATTTTGAACTCCTTTGGAAATAAGTGGATTGTTTTTGGGTCGAGGGACCTTAGGGACGTAAGTGAACTTAGGTTCCTTCTTTGCCGGAGTTTCTAAATTTTTGGTTTTGATTGAGGAGAAAGTAGTTCCTAAAGTGTCAAGGATTTCCTCAATCTTATCTATGCTAGACGGATCCAAGTCATGGGATTTGATGGTCTCTAAAGTTCTGATAATTTTATGCATGGAGCTATGAAGTCTATTCAAATTCCCTTGAATCCTACGATCTAACTCATTTATCTTATTGATCATTCGTATTTCTAACTCTAACTTTTCAAGTTTTTTCATAATGTGAGCTAGAGTACTGTCCTCTTGAATGCTAGCAATAGGGAGATTTACAACAAGATTTTCAATAACATTAAGAGATTCCCAAATTGGGGCTTCTAGGAAATTCCCATTGATAGCAGTATCTAGAATGAACCTATTCCAAGGAGTAATTCCAACATAAAAGTTTCTAAGCAGGATAGTAGTAGATTGCTTCTTGGTGGATCTTTTTTGAGAATCATTAATCCTATACCAACCATCTTTCATGCTTTCACCACCTCTTTGTTTAAAGGTGAGCACTGCTGCCTCACCAATGGCAAAAGGAGCAGACAAAATGACAACTACTACCAAGGTAAATTTTTTTTGTGATTATTGATAAAGGACACTAAATAAAAAACTGTAAGGTAAACTAACAAGACTAAAAAGCAAAGATAAAAGATAGCGTTCAACTCCCCTATCTTATAGAGCGGAGTCCCCGGCAACGACGCCAGAAATTGCTTTGATGGAAGGCGTGTAGTGCCCCTCGTTGGCTTCACCAAGTGGAAGGTTGAGATGTAGCGTAGTGGCAATTTCCCTTGGCAAAGATACCAAGGTTTAGAGTGTCTCCCGTAGGACTCGAACAACGACAACTAGGTGGTAAAGTGAACAATGGTTCCATTCACAAACGAGGTTGCTTACTTCACCTGGACCTGCACACAAATACAAATAATTTTCTCCGAATGAGCACAGAGAGGTTGTCAATCTCTCCGGCCTTGCCGTTTACAAACGATCAAACGCAAGAGATAAAAGATAATGATAACTGCAACTAGAAAGTAAAACTACAAGTAAATTGCAGGTGTAAATAGTGTTGGAAATATGGATCGGGGTTCCATGAAGTTCACTAGTGATGTCTCTCTCCCAAAAGATGATAAACAGCTATGCGAGGTAAACAAATTACATCTGGGCAATTCACAGGATTAAAAACGCACCGCAATGCTAACTATGCGACAAAAGAAAGGAAGAGGCTCAAAAGAATGGGTAATAAGCCAAGATAAGTAGACCGAAATCCATTTGCAGCTACTACTAATCATCCACCTTGAGATATCTATCCAGAACATCTCGCTGGTATTAAGTTGCGAGCCCCACCCAAAGTGCAACTCCAAAGCAACAAACAACTGCACTAAAAGAACTTTGCGGAAAATAAACAATCCTTGCAACCGCTGTTACAAGCACCGTTGTTTTTCCCCTTGTGGCAACAGCACATCCCCTAGACTCATGTTTCTGTCACTCAAGCTAGTCATCAGGGGGCATGAACCCACAATCATGCATAACGCTCCCTCTTGGAGTTACTACCTACTACTTGGCCAAAGCAATAAACAACAACGAAGAACATGCAAGAATTACTCAAAAACACAAATATAAAAGGAGAAGAACCAAATATATTACTCATCACAGTCTGAACATAGTCTCATAATCCAATAGATCCCAACAAACTCAACATAGCAACAACAGAGAGAATTACATATGTGCCTTGATTATGTGTGGCAGCTCACAATGTCTAATCCATGAAGAACAAAGAGGGTGAGAAGACATCACATAGCTACTGATAATGAACCCATGGTCCAAGGTGGACTACTCACGGCTCATCTGGGAAGCGTCCATGGTGGTGGAGAAGCTCCCGGAGGTCAATCCTCCCTCTGACAGGGTGCCGGGAAGAGGTCTTCTGGTGCTCCCGATCTTGGAAGCGCGGCGGCGGTGAAACAAAGGCGAGATCACGAAAAAGGGTTCTGTCTTCGGGGGTTTCGGGACGAGAGAAATATATAGGCGAAGGGGGCAGCCAGGGGGGCCACCAAGAGTCCAGGCGGTCTCCCGGCGCGGCCCCACCCTAGGCCGCGCTCCCTGGCCGCCTGGGCACCAGGTGGGGCTTCTTTGGGCCCCCTTCGGGCATCTGGAAGCTTCCAGTACGCTGAGTTTTTATATATTTTCCCGGAATTTTTCTGGCATTTTACGTAATAGGAAAACCTGAAATAAAAAGACAGCAGAAAACAGAAACTGGCACTGGGGTGCACTGAGTTAATAGGTTAGTCCAAATATGATCAAAAGTGTATGAAAGTGTATCAAAAGCATAACAATATCACCCAAAACATGCATGGAGCAAGAAGAAATTATAGATACGTTTGGGACGTATCAACATCCCCAAGCCTAATTCCTACTCGTCCTCGAGTAGGTAAATGATAAGAAGCATAATGTATGTGGTGACATGCTACCAACCATATAAGAACTTTTAAGTAAAGCAAGTAAGGCATGTAATTCAATTCAATTCATAACAAGCAAAAGTCTATATTAGCATTGAAACAAGCAACATAAGAACATAAAGGTGCAAGAGCTCTCGCTGTTCGTGACTCGAATGTCTCCAAATGGTGTTTGCGTGCAAGAAGTGGGAGATGGGAATACGAGAGAGGAAAAACATACTATTTATTTAGTTGAGAACTCAATCTACTAAAGTTTCACACTTGGTCTCCTTTGGAATCTTATCATGACTCGTCCCCAGACCACTAGCCAGGTACAAGTCATAATGATCCACTCCCTTCCGATATTTTGAGCACTCATCCAATGGATGAGCGTAAGCAAGAAAGTTGACACTTAGGATGGCAAAGAGAGAAAGATGTTGGAGGAAGACGAAAAGGTGGGAAAGGTTCACATCAATGAGGACAATCATAGGCGAGAGAAAGCCAAATAATAGATATGATGTGAGGAGTAGGAATTGCCATGCAACAGATGCACATATTAGCTAAGGTAAGCTCTCCAATGGAACTAGTGGGGGTGCATCACACTTCCTTGCTCAAGAAGACCTATAGCTCGTTTTAGGAGGCTCATCATTGTAATATACAAGCCAAGTTCTATAGTATAAAGGTACCCACATAGCTATATGCATATATGATCATCTCTATGGAGTGCAAGATACAGGAGGAAGTACGAGTGTGGATCTCTCAAAACGAATATTAGTGTGCCCCCTTCTCTCTTTTTATTTTCCTTTTCTCATTTTTTCTATTTTTCGTATTTTTTTGGTGGCCTCAATGCCTTGTTCTATTTAACTCTCATTTGTTCTCTTTGATATCTTTTAATTTGTCTTCTTTGGGATATTTTCCTCACTTAGGGGCAACACTCTATTTTTCAAGGAGTATAGAAGATCTTTCAAACTTTACAAAAGTACTCAGCATAAAGAAGATGAAGCTATCATTATGTATGCAAATGTATGACTCTCCCAGTGTACCAGGAACATGTATGCCATGAAGATCAAGTCATGAGAAGATGGATGTTGCATGGCAATATATCTCGGAAAGGCTATGGAAATGCCTTGATAGGTAGGTACGGTGGATGTTTTGAGGAAGGATATAAAGAGGTTTATGATGACAGAGCGCATCATGGGAAGGGTTTGGATGCACCAGCGAAGTATGCGTCAACTCTCGAGGTGAGAAGAGGGACATGCACAGTACCGAAGAGGCTAGCAAATATGGGAAGGTGGAAGTGTCAACTTTCGAATACTTACATTAGTCCGAAGAACTCATGCACTTATTATCGGTAACTCTCAATCTAATTAGGAGGTTCACAAAGATACAAGTACCCTGAGGAGGAGTGTATGGGGGTTTGTTTATCCTTGCGCATCCTCGACTCATGGTACGTGAGTGTACTCTAATATCCGATCCCTCTAAAGATTAGTGATCCATCTAGTAGCTAAAGTTCTCAACTTGATTTTTAGTTTCTGAAAATAAACACGGATTGCCCAAATTACGACATCTATCACTAATAGGCTAAAGCTCTTGACACCAAAATTTCCAACATTACTCATAACAATACCTCAAAACTATTGCAAGTCACAACTACAATTGAATAGCAACCTCAATTACCTACTTAAAGTCAAGACACACAACTCAGTGCAACAAGCCAACTCTCTAAACAAGATAAACATGAAAACTCAAGAGAGTTCAAAAACAAACTAAACAAAAGTTCTTAAAAATATAAGCATGAAAACTAAGAGCTAAGCATGACATCAGCTACGAAAAGATAAAGAACACACAAAAAAAGAAAGATAAGCATGCAAATCCTATGATGTGTTCTAGTTTAAAGTGGAGCGTGTTTCTCTCCCATAGAAAGAAACTTGGGTTCTAACTTGTTATGAACAAAAAACAAAGCTAAAGAAAACTAAAAAGAAATTAAAGAGAGAGACGCTCCAAGCATAGCACATAACACATGAAGTTATAAAAATATAGTGGAACGAAGGACGAACTGATAATTGTTGATGGCGAATGGGATGCACAGGGGCATACCCAAGGTTAGACGTTGGAGTCTCCTTGGATATTTCTTGGGGTGCATGGGGGCATCCCCAAGCTTGAGCGTTTGACACTCCCGGATCTTCTTTCATCGTCTTCCTTCGCACACTTGAAAACTCCCTTCATACATAACTCATCATAAGCTGATTAGAGAGGTTAGTACCCATAATCAAACAATTTGCATCTACTGGAAATAAAGATTTTATTGAAGGTCTACTGTTTATCAACACCGCCAAAAAGTTTTTCCAAAGAAAAACCTAGCGCAAGACTTTCAAAACCGAGGAAAGGCAAAACGTAGCAAAATCTGTGAAAAATAGACGAGCAAGTAGTAAATAATTTTTTTGGGGTACTTCTGCAACTCAAATCAAAAAACTCAGAACAGACGCTCGAAAGCTAATTTTATAGAGCACACTATCAAAACAATTCAGATAAAAAAGATGATCTAGTGATTTATCGTGAATTTTTTCATCCAAGGACAGAATCTATTTTCTGGACAGCATGTCACAACTTTTGAACTTTCTTGCAATCGGAGGCTAAACTTGGCACAAAGGTTGAAAATAAAGACACAATCATTTTGCTACAGTAGTAACAACCATCAAGACCACTAAAAACAGAAGGAAAAACATCTTGGGTGCCTCCCAACAAGCGCTTTATTTTACGCCTTTGAGCTAGGCACAAAGCAAAAATAAGAATCAAGTTTTATCAATTGAACCATCATCAAGATCAACAAAAAGCTCTTCAATTGTACAACTAGTTTTAAGAGGTGTTTCAAATAAAGGTCTAATGAAGATACTCCTAGGGATAAAAGCAAAAGGTGGAAGATCAGTTGGAGTTTGATTGTTAATTCTATTCAAGAAAGGTATTTCTTCCAAAGTCTTCACATTTTCAACTCCTTTGGCAATAGGTGGATTGTTTTTGGGCCGAGGGACCTTAGGGACGTAAGTGAACTTAGGTTCCTTCTTTGCCGGAGTTTCTACCTTTTTGGTTTTGATTGAGGAGAAAGTAGTTCCTAAAGTGTCAATGATTTCCTCAATCTTATCTATGCTAGAAGGATCTAAGTCATGGGATTTTATGGTCTCCAAAATTCTGATAATTTTATGCATGGAGCTCTCAAGTCTATTCAAATTCCCTTGAATCCTACGATCTAACTCATTTATCTTATTGATCCTTCGTATTTCTACCTCTAACTTTTCAAGTTTTTTCATAATGTGAGCTAGAGTAATGTCCTCTTGAATGCTAGCAATAGGGAGATTTGCAACAAGATTTTCAATAACATTAAGAGATTCCCAAATTGGGGCTTCTAGGAAATTACCATTGATAGCAGTATCTAGAATGAACCTATTCCAAGGAGTAATTCCAACATAAAAGTTTCTAAGCAGGATAGTAGTAGATTGCTTCTTGGTGGATTTTTTTGAGAATCATTAATTCTATACCAACCATCTTTCAGGCTTTCACCACCTATTTGTTTAAAGGTGAGCACTTCTGCCTCATCAAAGGAAAAAGGACCAGACATAATGAAAACTACTAGCAAGCTAAATAATTTTTTGTGATTTTTGATAAAGGACACTAAAGCAAAAACTGAAAGGTAAAATAACAAGACTAAAAAGCAAAGATAAAAGATAGCGTGCAACTCCCTTATCTTATAGAGCGGAGTCCCCTGCAACGGCGCCAGAAATTGCTTTGATGGAAGGCGTGTAGTGCCCCTCGTTGGCTACCCCAAGTGGAAGGTTGAGATGTAGCGTAGTGGCAATTTCCCTTGGCAAAGATACCAAGGTTTAGAGTGTCTCCCGTAGGACTCGAACAACGACAACTAGGTGGTAAAGTGAACAATGGTTCCATTCACAAACGAGGTTGCTTACTTCACCTGGACCTGCACACAAATACAAATAATTTTCTCCGAATGAGCACAGAGAGGTTGTCAATCTCTCCGGCCTTGCCGTTTACAAACGATCAAACGCAAGAGATAAAAGATAATGATAACTGCAACTATAAAGTAAAACTGTAAGTAAATTGCGGGTGTAAACAGTGGTGGAAATATGGATCGGGGTCCCATGAAGTTCACTAGTGACGTCTCTCTCCCAAAAGATGATAAACAACTATGCGAGGTAAACAAATTACATCTGGGCAATTCACAGGATTAAAAACGCACCGCAATGCTAACTATGGTACAAAAGAAAGGAAATGGCTCAAAAGAATGGGTAATAAGCCAAGATAAGTAGACCGAAATCCATTTGCAGATACTGCTAATCATTGACCTTGAAATATCTATACAGAACATCTCGTTGGTATTAAGTTGCGAGCCCCACCCAAAGTGCAAACCCAAAGCAACAAACAACTGCACTAAAAGAACTTTGCGTAAAATAAATAATCCTTGCAACCGCGGTTACAAGCACCGTTGTTTTTCCCCTTGTAGCAACAACACACCCCTAGACTCATGTTTCTGTCACTCAAGCTAGTCATCAGGGGGCATGAACCCACAATCATGATTCATGCATAATGCTCCCTCTTGGAGTTACTACCCACTACTTGGCCAAAGCAATAAACAGCAATGGAGAACATGCAAGAATTACTCAAAAACACAAATATAAAAGGAGAAGAACCAAATATATTACTCATCACAATCTGAACATAGTCTCATAATCCATCAGATCCCAACAAACTGAACATAGCAACAACAGAAAGAATGACTTATGTGCCATAATCATGTAGGGCATCTCACAAGGTCTAATCCATGAAGAACAAAGAGGGGGAGAGGACATCACTTAGCTACTAATAATGGACCCATGGTCCAAGGTGGACTACTCACGGCTCATCCGGGAAGCGTCCATGGTGGTGGAGAAGCTCCCGGAGGTCAAGCCTCCCTCTGACAGGGTGCCGGGAAGAGGTCTTTTGGTGCTCCCGATCTTGGAAGCGCGCCAGCGGTGAAACAGAGGCGAGATCGCGAAAAAGGTTTCTGTCTTTGGGGATTTCTGGACGAGAGAAACACATAGGCGAAGGGGCACAGCCAGGGGGGCCACCAGGAGTCCAGGCGGCCTCCGCACCAGGTGGGGCCCCTCTGGCCCCCCTTCGGGCATATAGAAGCTTCCGGTACGCTGAGTTTTTATATATTTTCCCGGAATTATTCTGGCATTTTACGTAATAGGAAAACCTGAAATAAAAGGACAACAGAAAACAAAAACTGGCACTGGGGTGCACTGAGTTAATAGGTTAGTCCAAATATGATCAAAAGTGTATGAAAGTGTATCAAAAGCATAACAATATCACCCAAAACATGCATGGAGCAAGAAGAAATTATAGATACGTTTGGGAGGTATCAACATCCCCAAGCTTAATTCCTACTCGTCCTCGAGTAGGTACATGATAAGAAGCATAATGTATGTGGTGACATGCTACCAACCATATAAGAACTTTTAAGTAAAGCAAGTAAGGCATGTAATTCAATTCAAGTCATAACAAGCAAGAGTCTATATTAGCATTGAAACAAGCAACATAAGAACATAAAGGTGCAAGAGCTCTCTCTCTGTCTGTGACTCGAATGTCTCCAAATGGTGTTTGCGTGCAAGAAGTGGGATATGGGAATACGAGAGAGGAAAAACATACTATTTATTTAGTTAAGAACTCAATCTACTAAAGTTGCACACTTGGTCTCCTTTGGAATCTTATCTTGACTCGTCCCCAGACCACTAGCCAGGTACAAGTCAAAATGATCCACTCCCTTTCAATATTTTGAGCACTCATGCAATGGATGAGCGTAAGCAAGAAAGTTGACCCTTAGGATGGCAAAGAGAGAGAGATGGTGGAGGAAGACAAAAAGGTGGGAAAGGTTCACATCAATGAGGACAATCATAGGCGAGAGAAACCCAAATAATAGATATGATGTGAGGAGTAGGAATTTCCATGCAATGGATGCACATATGAGCTAAGGCAAGCTCTCCAATGGAACTAGTGGGGGTGCATCCAACTTCCTTGCTCAAGAATACCTAGAACTCATTTTAGGAGGCTCATCATTGGAATATACAAGCCAAGTTCTATAGTGTAAAGGTCCCCACATCGCTATATGCATATATGATAATCTGTATGGAGTACAAGATACAGGAGGGAGTACGTGTGTGGATATCTCAAAAGGAATAGTAGTGTGCCCCCTTCTCTCTTTTTATTTTTCCTTTTCTCATTTTTTCTATTTTTGTATTTTTTTGGTTGCCTCAATGGCTCTTTCTATTTAACTCTCATTTGTTCTCTTTGGGATCTTTTAATTTGTCTTCTTTGGGATCTTTTCCTCACTTAGGGTCAACACTCTATTTAACAAGGAGTATAGAAGATCTTTCAAACTTTACAAAAGTACTCAGCATAAAGAAGAGGAAGCTATCATGATATATGCAAATGTATGCCTCTCCCAGTGTAGCAGGAACATGTATGCCATGAAGATCAAGTCATGAGAAGATGGATGTTGCATGGCAATATATCTCGGAAAGGCTATGGAAATTCCTTGATAGGTAAGTATGGTGGCTGTTTTGAGAAAGGATATAAGGAGGTTTATGATGACAGAGCGTATCATGGGAAGGGTTTGGATGCACCAGCGAAGTATGTGCACCCTCTCGCAGTGAGAAGAGGGCAATACACAGTACCTAAGAGGCTAGCAAATATGGGAAGGTGGAAGTGTCAACTTTCGAATACTTATATTAGTCTGAAGAACTCATGCACTTATTATCGGTAACTCTCAATCTAATCAGGAGGTTCACAAAGAGACAAGTACCCTGAAGAGGAGTGTATGGGGGTTTGGTTATGCTTGCGCATCCTCGACTCATGGTACGTGAGTGTACTCTAATATCCGATCCCTCCAAATATTAGTGATCCATCTAGTAGCTAGAGTTCTCAACTAGTTTTTTAGTTTCCGAAAATAAACACGGATTGCCCAAAATACGACATCTATCACTAATAGGCTAAAGCTCTTGACACCAAAATTTCCAACATTACTCAAAACAATACCTCAAAACTATTGCAAGTCACTACTATAATTGAATAGCAACCTCAATTTCCTACTTAAAGTCAAGACACACAACTCAGTGCAACAAGCCAACTCTCTAGACAAGATAAACATGAAAACTCAAGAGAGTTCAACAACAAACTAAACAAAAGCTCTTAAAAATATAAGCATGAAAACTAAGAGCTAAGCATGACATCAGCTACGAAAAGATAAAGAACACACAACAAAAGAAAGATAAGCATGAAAATCCTATGATGTGTTCTAGTTTAAAGTGGAGTGTGTTTCTCTCCCACAGAAAGAAAGTTGGGTTCTAACTTGTTATGAACAACAAACAAAGCTAAATAAAACTAAAAAGAAAGTAAAGAGAGAGACGCTCCAAGCATAGCACATAACGCATGAAGTGATAAAAATATAGTGCAACGAAGGACGAACTGATAATTGTCGATGGAGAAGGGGATGCACATGGGCATACCCAAGCTTACACGTTGGATTCTCCTTGGATATTTCTTGGAGGTGCATGGGGGCATCCCCAAGCTTGAGCGTTTGACACTCTCGGATATTCTTTCATCATCTTCCCTCGCACGCTTGAAAACTCACTTCATACATAACTCATCATAAGCTGATTAGAGAGGTTAGTACCCATAATCAAACAATTTGCCTCTACTGGAAATACAGATTTTATTGAAGGGCTACTGTTTCTCAAGACCGCCAAAAAGTTTTTGCAAAGAAAAAGCTAGCGCAAGAATTGCAAAACTGAGAAAGGCAAAACGTTGCAAAACCTTTGAAAAATAGAACAACGAGTAGTAAATGATTTTTTGGGGTACTTCTGCAACTCAAATCAAAAAACTCAGTACAGACGCTCGAAAGCTAATTGTATAGAGCACGCTGGCAGAACAATTCAGATCAAAAAGATGATCTGGTGATTTATCATGATTTTTTTTGTCCAAGGACAGAATCTGTTTTCTGGACAGCATGTCACAACTTTTGAACTTTCTTGCAATCGGAGGCTAAACTTGGTACAAAGCTTGAAAATAAATATACAATGATGTTGCTACGGTAGTAACAACCATCAAGACCACTAAAAACAGAAGTAATAACATCTTGGGTGCCTCCCAACAAGCGTTATCTTTTACGCCTTTGAGTTAGGCACAAAGCAAAAAGAAGAATCAAGTTGTATCAATTGAACCATCATCAAGATCATCAAAAGCTCTGCAGTTGTAGACCTAGTTTTAAGAGGTCTTTCTAATAAAGGTCTAATGAAGATACTCCTAGGGATAAAAGCAAAAGGTGGAAGATCAGTTGGAGTTTGATTGTTAATTCTATTCAAGAAAGGTATTTCTTCCAAAGTCTTCACATTTTCAACTCCTTTGGCTATAGGTGGATTGTTTTTGGGTCGAGGGACCTTAGGGACGTATGTGAACTTAGGTTCCTTATTTTCCAGAGTTTCTACCTTTTTGGTTTTGATTGAGGAGAAAGTAGTTCCTAAAGTGTCATTGATTTAGTCAATCTTATCTATGCTAGAAGGATCCAAGTCATGGGATTTGATGGTCTCCAAGTTCTGATAATTTTATGCATGGAGCTATCAAGTCTATTCAAATTCCATTGAATCCTACGATCTAACTCATTTATCTTATTGATCCTTCGTATTTCTAACTCTGACTTTTCAAGTTTTTTCATAATGTGAGCTAGAGTAATGTCCTCTTGAATGCTAGCAATAGGGAGATTGCCAACAAGATTTTCAATAACATTAAGAGATTCCCAAATTGGGGCTTCTAGGAAATTCCCATTGATAGCAGTATCTAGAATGAACCTATTCCAAGGAGTAATTCCAACATAAAAGTTTCTAAGCAGGATAGTAGTAGATTGCTTCTTGGTGGCTATTTTTTGAGAATCATTAATTCTATACCAACCATCTTTCAGGCTTTCACCACCTCTTTTTTTAAAGGTGAGCACTTCTGCATCACCAAAGGCAAAAGGGCCAGACATAATGACAACTACTAGCAAGGTAAATAATTTTTTGTGATTTTTGATAAAGGACACTAAAGAAAAAACTGAAAGGTAAACTAACAAGACTAAAAAGCAAAGATAAAAGATAGCGTGCAACTCCCCTATCTTATAGAGCGGAGTCCCCGGCAACGGCGCCAGAAATTGCTTTGATGGAAGGCGTGTAGTGCCCCTCGTTGGCTACCCCAAGTGGAAGGTTGAGATGCAGTGCAGTGGCACTTTCCCTTGGCAAAGATACCAGGGTTTAGAGTGTCTCCCATAGGACTCGACGACAAGTAGGTGTTAAAGTGACCAACGGTGCCATTCAAAAATGAGGTTGCTTACTTCACCTGGACCTACACACAAATACAAATAACTTTGCTCCCAACGAGCACATAGAAATTTTCAATCTCTCCGGCCTTGCCATTTACAAAGGATCAAACGCAAGAGATAAAAGATAATGATAACTGCAACTAGAAAGTAAAACGGCAAGTAAATTGCGGGTGTAAACAGTGGTGCAAATATGGACCGGGGTCTCATGAAGTTCACTAGTGATGTCTCTCTCCCAAAAGATGATAAACAGCTATGCAAGGTAAACAAATTACATCTGGGCATTTGACAGGATTAAAAACGCATCGCAATGCTAACTATGCTACAAAATAAAGAAAGGAAGAGGATCAAAATAATGGGTAATAAGCCAATATAAGTAAACCGAAATCCATTTGCAGCTACTACTAATCATCCACATTGAGATATCTATCCACAACATCTCGCTGGTATTAAGTTGTGAGCCCCACCCAAAGTGAAAACCCAAAGCAACAAACAACTGCACAAAAAGAACTTTGCGTAAAATAAACAATCCTTGCATGCTTCTTGGTGGATCTTTTTTGAGAATCATTAATCCTATACCAACCATATTTCATGCTTTCACCACCTCTTTGTTTAAAGGTGAGCACTTCTGCCTCACCAACGGCAAAAGGAGCAGACAAAATGACAACTACTACCAAGGTAAATTTTTTTTGTGATTTTTGATAAAGGACACTAAATAAAAAACTGTAAGGTAAACTAACAAGACTAAAAAGCAAAGATAAAAGATAGCGTTCAACTCCCCTATCTTATAGAGCGGAGTCCCCGGCAACGACGCCAGAAATTGCTTTGATGGAAGGCGTGTAGTGCCCCTCGTTGGCTTCACCAAGTGGAAGGTTGAGATGTAGCGTAGTGGCAATTTCCTTTGGCAAAGATACCAAGGTTTAGAGTGTCTCCCATAGGACTCAAACAACGACAAGTAGGTGGTAAAGTGAACAACGGTGCCATTCACAAACGAGGTTGCTTACTTCACCTGGACCTTCACACAAATACAAATAACTTTGCTCCCAACGAGCACAGAGAGGTTGTCAATCTCTCCGGCCTTTCCGTTTACAAAGGATCAAACACAAAAGATAAAAGATAATGATAACTGCAACTAGAAAGTAAAACTACAAGTAAATTGCAGGTGTAAACAGTGTTGGAAATATGGATCGGGGTCCCATGAAGTTCACTAGTGATGTCTCTCTCCCAAAAGATGATAAACAGCTATGCGAGGTAAACAAATTACATCTGGGCAATTCACAGGATTAAAAACGCACCGCAATGCTAACTATGCTCGAAAAGAAAGGAAGAAGCTCAAAAGAATGGGTAATAAGCCAAGATAAGTAGACCGAAATCCATTTGCAGCTACTACTAATCATCCACCTTGAGATATCTATCCAGAACATCTCGCTGGTATTAAGTTGCGAGCCCCACCCAAAGTGCAACTCCAAAGCAACAAACAACTGCACTAAAAGAACTTTGCGTAAAATAAACAATCCTTGCAACCGCGGTTACAAGCACCGTTGTTTTTTCCCTTGTGGCAACATCACGTCCCCTAGACTAATGTTTCTTTCACTCAGGCTAGTCATCAGGCGGCATGAACCCATAATCATGCATAACGCTCCCTCTTGGAGTTACTACCTACTACTTGGCCAAAGCAATAAACATCAACGGAGAACATGCAAGAATTACTCAAAAACACAAATATAAAAGGAGAAGAACAAAATATATTACTCATCAAAATCTGAACATAGTCTCATAATCCATCAGATCCCAACAAACTCAACATAGTAACAACAGAAAGAATTACATATGTGCCTTGATTATGTAGGGAAGCTCACAAGGTCTAATCCATCAAGAACAAAGACGGGGAGAGGACATCACATAGCTACTCATAATGGACCCATGGTCCAAGGTGGACTACTCACGGCTCATCCGGGAAGCGTCCATGGTGGTGGAGAAGCTCCTGGAGGTCAATCCTCCCTCTGACAGGGTGCCGGGAAGAGGTCTTCTAGTGCTCCCGATCTTGGAAGCGCGGTGGCGGCGAAATAGATGCGAGATCGCGAAAAAGGGTTCTGCCTTCGGGGGTTTCGGGACAAGAGAAATATATAGGCGACGGGTCGCAGCCAGGGGGGCCACCAGGAGTCCAGGCGGCCTCCCGGCGCGGCCCCACCCTAGGCCGCGCCCCCTGGCCGCCTGGGCACCAGGTGGGGCCCCTCTGGGCCCCTTCGGGCATCTGGAAGCTTCCGGTACGGTGAGTTTTTATATATTTTCCCGGAATTTTTCTGGCATTTTACGTAATAGGAAAACCTGAAATAAAAAGACAGCAGAAAACAGAAACTGGCACTGGGGTGCACTGAGTTAATAGGTTAGTCCAAATATGATCAAAAGTGTATGAAAGTGTATCAAAAGCATAACAATATCACGCAAAACATGCATGGAGAAAGAAGAAATTATAGATACGTTTGGGACGTATCAACATCCCCAAGCTTAATTCCTACTCGTCCTCGAGTAGGTAAATGATAAGAAGCATAATTTATGTGGTGACATGCTACCAACCATACAAGAACTTTTAAGTAAAGCAAGTAAGGCATGTAATTCAATTCAATTCATAACAAGCAAGAGTCTATATTAGCATTGAAAGAAGCAACATAAGAACATAAAGGTGCAAGAGCTCTCTCTGTCCATGACTCGAATCTCTCCAAATGGTTTTTGCGTGCAAGAAGTGGGAGATGGGAATACGAGAGAGGAAAAACATACTATTTATTTAGTTGAGAACTCAATCTACTAAAGTTTCACACTTGGTGTCCTTTGGAATCTTATCTTGACTCGTCCCCAGACCACTAGCCAGGTACAAGTCAAAATGATCCACTCCCTTTCGATATTTTGAGCATTCATGCAATGGATGTGCGTAAGCAAGAAAGTTAACACTTAGGATGGCAAAGAGAGAGAGATGGTGGAGGAAGACAAAAAGGTGGGAAAGGTTCACATCAATGAGGACAATCATAGGCGAGAGAAAGCCAAATAATAGATATGATATGAGGAGTAGGAATTGCCATGCAACGGATGCACATCTGAGCTAAGGTAAGCTCTCCAATGGAACTAGTGGGGGTTCATCCAACTTCCTTGCTCAAGAAGACCTAGAGCTCATTTTAGGAGGCTCATCATTGGAATATACAAGCCAAGTTATATAGTGTAAAGGTCCCCACATAGCTATATGCATATATGATCATCTCTATGGAGTACAAGATACATGAGGGAGTACGAGTGTGGATCTCTCAAAAGGAATAGTAGTGTGCCCCTTCTCTCTTTTTATTTTCCATTTCTCCTTTTTTCTATTTTTTGTATTTTTTTTGGTGGCCTCAATGGCTCTTTCTATTTAACTCTCAATTTTTCTCTTTGGGATCTTTTATTTTGTCTTCTTTGGGATCTTTTCCTCACTTAGGGGCAACACTCTATTTTACAAGGAGTAGAGAAGATCTTTCAAACTTTACAAAAGTACTCAGCATAAAGAAGATGAAGCTATCATGATCTATGCAAATGTATGCATTTCCCAGTGTAGCAGGAACATGTATGACATGAAGATCAAGTCATGAGAAGATGGATGTTGCATGGCAATATATCTCGGAAAGGCTATGAAATGCCTTGATAGGTAGGTATGATGGATGTTTTGCGGAAGGATATAAGGAGGTTTATGATGACAGAGCGTATCATGGGAAGGGTTTGGATGTGTAACAGCCCACATGTAACAAGCTAGCAAACACCATGTAATTTACTTCCTCTGTTGGACTTGTAACTTGGCATGGTGAATGTCTATGTCATTTCATGTGATGATTTAAATTGGCATTGAGATTGGAGCCTTGTTGGGTTGAATTCTTTTGCATCCAAGATGATTCAAGAAGGGGATTGGAGTAATTTTTCCCTGTTGCATGCTCACTCTTCTTGTTCCCAATTTTGGCCTAGCCATTTCTTTTGCCTTTGCAAGGGTTTTAAAATCCTCAAAGTATTTTTCCCATCATCAAAACCAGGAGCTCTAGTTCAAAGTGATTTTGAATTCAAAATGAGCTCACACTTTTGTTGTTGCCAAAAATGCCCAAATCATTTTTAGAAATTCAGGAATAATGCAAGGATAATTCTACATATTTTTATGTGAATTTTGCACTTGTATTTAATCCAGAATTAACCCCTTTTCCTTTTTCTTTTTTTGTAAATGGAAAAAGGATCCAGCCGCCTTTTTCTCTCCTCTGCTCCAAGTCTTGCTGGAGGCCCAGCCCAGCAGCCTCAGCTCCGCAGCCCACCTGGGCCTCCGCCAGCGAAGCGTTACGCGGGAGGCACCCTGGCCGCCCGATCAAGATCCGAGGGGGGGGACTCATCGCCTTTCCACCGTCGAGAGGTCCCCTCCCCCTCTTCTCTCACACCGGCGGGCGGGCATCGACGTCGACGCCTGCCGACGTGGCTGGAGGCCGCCCCTCCATATAAGCCGCCCCCTGGAGCCGCAGGACCCCCCTAGGGTTCCGTTTCCCCATCGTTTTCCCCCTCGCCGCCGCCGGGAGAGGTCTCCTCCTCTACCCTGCTTCCGCTCTGTTCCGGTGAGGTCCCGAGCAATTCGCCGCCGCCTCGTGATCTCCCATCGATTCCTTGCTCCACGCCGTCGTGGTGACTGTTGTTTGTGCGTTTTCCCCTTCAGGAGCGTGCCGGGAGGAGCAGGACGTCCCCGAGCTGTGGATCCCCGCCGCGGGCCGACTTCTTCCTCGACGCCGTCGTCAGCGTCTTCTTCCTCTACGGCAAGGCTGGGACGCTCGAAGCGACCCACAAGGTGAGCTAACGCCCACGCCTTCACCCGTAGCGTCGCGTAGCAGTCCATCCACGGTAGCAGTAGGCCATCTACCGCGTAGTTCGTCGCCGGCGAGGAAGTCGTGATCACCGTGCCCGTGGTGCGTCTCGAACGACCCCCCGCGTGCTCCAGGAGTGTCCAGAGTGCGTTTCTGGTACCAAAGGAGCCCCCTTGCCGCGTAGCTTCTTTGGGTTTCACCGTGTCTGAACTCTGCGCGTCTCTGTCAGTCAGATCCGCCACGGATTCAGGCGAGCATAGCATCCCCTCCGGTGAGATCCAGGACGGGGCCGGGACATCCACGTGATCGTGGTACTTCCCTCTCGCGCTGCAAGCGATTCCGTGGCCAGAGGCGTCGTGTGCTCGTCGCACGGTTCGCCTGAAGTAGGATGCACGGTGGTGTCTGAAACTGCAGTTCAGAGCCGCCGCAACAGTGCTGTTCCGCTGAAGCTAGCAAGAAGTAGAGATGGAGCTAGGAGCCATGGCGCGCGTCGTCGTGTAGGGATAGGTGCCTTCTCGGTTTCGTTCCATGGCAGGGTGGCCGGAGCCTGCCTATACACGGCACGCGGTTCGCCGCAGTAGAGCGTCGCCGACGAAGTTCAGACTTTTCAGGTGTTCAAGGTTCAGTAACCTGGGCCTTGAACCTTACCTAGCACGCGTAGCGTATATGTTCAGAAACGCTTCGTGGCGCAGTGGTAGCGAGTGTGGAGACGAGCAGCGAGTCGCGGGTTCGATTCCAGCCGACGCCCCCCCATTTTTTCATTTTTCTCCTGAGGCTGACGACTGGGACCCGCTTGTCAGCGACCCAGGCCGCGTGGGCTGAGCCCATTGCGGGCCAGAGAGGTTGGATGGGATGGAATCGCCCGAGAGCAGCCCATGGAGGCTGATTCCTTGTTCTTCTTATTTCTTTTCTTTTTCTTTGATTTTCTTTTCTGTTTAAATTCAAATTGGAATTTGCCTCAGAATTCAAATCTGTTTTGAACATCTTTTGCAAATAGGGGCATGCCTTATATGTTTTTGGGGTAGCTTGAGCTACTGAACCCCATGCTGATGTCCATTTTTGCATCTGACCCCTTTAAAAAAATTGAAGTATGGTCATTTTGCAAATAAACCCCTTTTACCTTTTCTTTGTTTTTGTAAATTGGTTCAAATTTTAAATTGCCCATGTCATATATGATTCTTGGGTAGTTTTGCACAAGGAGTTGCATGGTGATGATGATTATTTCATCATCTGAACCTATTTCAAATTCATGTGGTGCAATTTTGCACTCAGCCCCCTGAACTTCCGTTGAATTTGCAACTGCCCTTGCAAACTCAAATTGAGACATATCATATATGTTTTGGGGTGCTTTTCTGCAAGGAGTTCAGCAGTGATGTTTTCATGATGTGTTGTGCAACTTTTGAGACAAGGTGTGATCACCTGGTTCAGAAGCTTTCAGATCTGTCTGCCTGCAACATTTCAACTTCAGTGCATTGGAAATGTTGTTCATCTGATCTTTTCAAGTCTGTTCCAAGTCATCTTCTTTCTTCAAGTCAGCCCCTAGCATATTGTCACATGCCTAGTGGCTGGTCTCCATCAACTGTTGCACCTTCCATGTGTCAACTTCACCGACACTACTCCGTCTCCGGAATCATCGTTTGCTTTCATGTTATTTAAATTCTTGTAATGCTTGTTGATCATGTCATGCTATCATGCTACTTGCACCTAAATTAAGGCTTAGACCAAAGCCATTACAATGTAAATAAGTGCATATGAAGTTGATAACTTATCGTCATCACCTTCATTTAAATTTGACTAGACAGGGTCATACCATGTAAATAAAACTTGAACATGCCATCCTTGTTTGAGTTTGCTCAGTTGCTTACTTGTGTGTTTCCTTGCCGGTATCTTACGTTAGCACCCGAGACTGACGAGGAGACTTACGTGGAGCTGTCCGACGCCGAGCACGAGGGTACCGTCAGTGCTGCTTCGACTACCTTTCCAGGCAAGGGGGAGATCTGTGCCATTACTTTATAACTTTCTGCTCATGCCTAGCTGTAGAACTAGAACGTTGTTGCTTGATCCTATCTACCTTATATGCCATGTTTAAACCCATACAGCCATGATCCCCACATCCCAGCAAACCTTTGTACTGCTAAGTTACCGCTGCACAGCCATTGCTTAGTATGGATAGAAAACTTGCTGCTTACCTTATATATATTCATGGATGGGATATCGTGCTATAAAAGAAGTTGGTTGATATTTATTATGGCTAAATGATGTTAATTTATATTAGACGAAAGGTGGAAGGCTGGACTATCCCCGTCTGGTGCTTTGTTCCATTTGAGTCGCCTAGGACCCGAGTTCCGGGTATTGTGTTTCTTGACGAGCGTGCCTAATCGTGTGTGGGGTTTTATGGGGCCCCCTTGTCTTACCTACCTAGCTCCGTACAACTCTAGTGGTGGCCCGAGCTGATTTACATTTGCAACTGCGTGTGTGTTGGTTGGTACCCCAGCTGTTTTCGAAACAACCCGGGCCAGCGGAGACATGGTTTCTCTCGCTGGTCCACACTTGGCGAGCTAGGGGTCCCCTGAATATTCAGGTGTGACTTACAGACCTTAGCCTGACGGTAGAAACCGATTCGAGAGCGTGGCCAGCTTTTGGGTTGGGTGTCGACTCACCGGGGGCCACCCGGAATTGTGCGTTGTTAGTTAGAGGGACTCTGACGTTCCGGAGTTTCAGGCGCTTACCTAGCCAAGAGGAAACCGGGCGTACATGCGACGTCTATAATGGACAGTTGGTACACCCCTGCAGGGTAAATCTTTTCGAAAAGCCGTGTCCGCGGTTATGGACTACTTGAGACCTACTCCTTGTTCATAGAATAACATCAATTGTAATCATGTTGTAAAACTTGACAAACCGTGTGTGTGCCTTGGTTGTCTTTCTCGTCCAAGGGGGACCGAGAGGGAAACGAGGTTGTGTTATGTTTGCGTAAGTAGGTGAATAGCTGACTTATGACACGTTGTCAACGTACTTCTTGGATCTCATTTCTATTCCGATAGAACAAGTAGCCACCATATATGCTAGTACGGATGTAACCTGTCTCTGTCTTTACCTTACCTGTAGCGTTAGTTATTCCGTAATGACATGTTCTCACCCCCGTTTACATTTCTGTCTTTACCGCTTTGCCTGATCGGCCGCTGCAGTGGACTACTACCTCGACCCCAGCACCGGACGTTACTTCGTGGAGGTGCCCCCGGAGGACGACGACGAGTACGAGTACCTCGACCAGTAGGATCTTATAGTTGGGCTCAGACGTTCCCATGGGTGGATATTTATGTGTAGCCCTCTCTAGGGCAATTTGGTTCTTGACCGTACTCGGTCCCTACTATGCTTCCGCTTGATGTTTTGATGTATTGATGAGATGTACTCATGATGATGTTGTATTCTTAGACAGTAGCGTTGTATGCCCTGCTCTATGTTTCTATCTATATGTATTTCCTTTCTTATAGAGTTATGCTTATATACCTGTTGTCGAGAATCCGGCAGCGACACGAGTGCGAGTGTCGTGCGCCGGTGGCGTCTGATGCGCTTCTAACTCCGACCGGACGCGAAAGCGACTAGTTAGAGTTAGTACCGCATCAGGGGCATTACAACTTGGTATCAGAGCAGGACTGACTGTAGGACCCTTTACTGGCCAAAGTTGAGTCTAGAAACTATTTTGGTAGTTATATAGGAAAAATTTCGGAGAGTAGGACCTCTTTCTGTTTTCTCCTTATCCCACCCTCCCACCCCTTTTTCCGTGAGGAAGTGAAACGATGTTTTGTCTCTGCAACTTATCCCCTTTCAAAACAATCTAGGTTCTCGTTTACATGAGGCTCCGATTCCTCTATAATTTTTTGCTAGCGACAAGATGTGTTGGCGTCTTTGAGACCACTGAGCCTCCACTTGGGGTTGACTGCTCTACCTCGCTTACGGCGTACCCCAGGTGAAACGTCCATACAGGATTGGCGGGCATCCTATGGTAATATGGATGTGGTGTCTTTCCCCTATGGACGACCGTGATGGCGGGCCGCTCAGGGCAGATGTCTCATTGTTCAGGTTTCCAACCGCTCGTATATATTGTTGTGTGCTCGCTAGCAGATTATTATCTTGGATTCGGATGTTCTTGGTTTGGGAATTCCAGTAGCACCTAGCTATCGACTTTCCGGGTTAACCTTGGTGGAATTTCAGCCTTCGGCTTTCTCATACCTCGTGAGGAAGTTTTGTTGTCAATATTGCTTTAACTCTGGTTACTTCAATGATTCGTTCATGTTCTCATAAGTGTACCTGTATACAGGATGCCAAGAGCGAACATGCCGCCGCCAGAGAACCCTATCCTTGGGGAGGCTGTAGCCGCAGTGGCTCAGGGCACAGTTGCGATCCTTCAGATGCTGCAGAACCAGGGTGCTCAGAGGAATGATCGACCACAGTACACCACGCTGCAGCAGTTCCTTGCGATCAGCCCCCCCCCCCCTAGGTTCTCCGAGGCTCGAGAGCCGCTGGAGGCGGATGACTGGATCGCTGAAATCAAGAAGCACTTCAATGCCAACGCCGTCAGACCCGTCGACTACGTCACCTTCGCCTCCTTCCAGCTTCAGGGTGCCGCAGGCAGTTGGTTCTCGACGTACAAGGCCAACAAGGGTGATGCAGAGATCACGTGGGAGGATTTCGTCAGGGATTTCAGAGCTGCTCATATTCCCAGTGGTCTGATCGAGAGGAAGCGCGAGGAGTTCTTAGCTCTGAGGCAGGGGGACAGGTCTGTGCAGGAGTATAACCTGGCCTTCGTCAGGCTTGCCAGGTATGCTCCAGAGGAGGTCTCGTCAGAGGCCAAGCGCATTGCCAGGTTCCGCGGTGGTCTTGCCACGGACATCAAGTATGCGCTCACCTTGTCCACGCCAAGCCTGTTCTCAGAGTTCGTCGACCAGGCTATCAGACAGGAGTCAGCGGAGGCAGAGCGTTCTGCAGAGAAGAGGAAGCAGAGAGAGCACAGTTCAGCAGTGATGGTCCACAAGAAGGCCAAGTCCTGGGTTGCAGAGCCACAGTCTCAGCCGCAGCGTCAGCAGTTTCAGCAGAGGGGGACAGTTGTCCGCACTTTTGCCCGCCCTCCCGTCCCAGTGCAGCACGGACCTCGCTCTACTCCACCCTCCGCGAGGCCGCCTGCTCCACAGGGCCAGCCCAGGCCAGAGATCACGTGCTTCAAGTGTGGCAAGCCGGGCCACAAGTCTCCACAGTGCACCGACCCTCGTTACGCCAGGCTGCCTCCGCCCCCACCTCGCTCTACACCGAGCAACGCGATGGTGCGGGCCTAGCCACGAGCGCTCAGGGTGAACAACGTGACTGTGGCAGAGGCTCAGCAGTCGTCCGAGATTGTGCTTTGTAGGTTACTTGTGTTGGGGTTCGCAGCAGAAAACACAAATTTTTCCTAACTGGCGTTCCCTTAACCCAAGATCTAGCTAGCCGTATTACCGTAACAGACAGTAGTGCGGAAATAACATACCTCGGGATGTAGTCCGTTGCGCGGGAAACGTTCCCGCAAACGTGGTTGATGTAGCCGATCAAGTTTCACAGCCCCCTGGCTGTGTTGAGCACCCGGATGGGTGTAGTACCACACGTGCAGCACCTCGTAGTACTCGCACACGTACGAGACTCGATGACGACCTCCGTTCTTCGATCCAGCGGAGGGGGCGGAAGCAGACCTCCGGACGGAGCTTCGACAGCACGACGGCCTCCGATTCTAGCAGAGAGGTCTCAATTCCACTACAGGCTCACACTAGGGAGCCCACCATGGAAGAGACCAGAGAGGGGAGGAGACCGGAGAAAACCGATCTCAATTCGGAGTTATATTTATTTTCTCACGAATTTCTGTGTATTAATTATGTGCACCCTGCCTGTCTTTATATAGGCTGGGGACGGGAGTCAACCCACCTCCCCTAGCAATGTGGGACTAAAGTCCCTTGCTAGGGGGGTGGCCGGCCAAGGGGGGAGAGGGGGCGCACCCCTCATGGGCCCTAGGGCCCATGGCGCCTCCCCCCCCCCCCTTTTTCTTTTCTTTTTTCTTTTCCCTTTAATTCCTTAATGGGCCTTTTTCTCCACTAAGGCCCATAGCACATATTAATTAGAAATAAAATGATTTTAATTATTAATTCAATTAATTAATAACTAAAACATATTATTTCATCTCCCGGTGCTCCGGAAACACTTCCGGCTCACTCCGAACTTGTTTCGGTTCAATACGGTACTCCTCCGATATTGTCTCCCTTATTCTCTGGTTGCTCCGATGGTTCCGAAAAGGTCTCCGATTTCATCGAGCCCTTAAGTGTGTTACCCTACGGTCCGAGAACACTCCAGTCATGACCGAGCAGAGGCAACAGTCAATGATCATCAGCGGGACCTGGATGCCCATAATGACCCCTGTGCATTCCGGATATCAATACCGATTGGACCTTACGCCGTATAGCATTCCCTTTGCCAGCGATACTGGATTGTTCCGAGATTCGATCAATGACATCCTATGTCTGGTTCAACCTCGTTCCGAACTAATCCTTATTCACTCGTTCCCGTGATATTCATCCCCGTGACCTAGTCACACGCTGCGCAGCTTCATGGATGGAATCTCACCGAGTGGGCCCCGAGTATCTATCCATTATATGGATTGACAAATCCCGCTCTTGTAAACAATACTCCTCAACGTATCTCCACGGAATACCTAAGATACAACCGTTATGACCCGCATATTTCAGTCAGGTGGTGGGATGTAAGTCAAAGCATCCGGGAAGATAGTGATTATGCACGTACTCACGGTCAAAGGAACGGTCTACCACGTTCTGTAATTACAACACTGAACCTTCACAAGATTTGATCATGCTGTAATGCTTACTTTGGGTAATGTTCATCACGTCACTTAGCCAGTGAGGTGACCTCATAGTCAAGAGACTTAATTGTCCATGATCGCGAAACCACGATCATCATGTTGACCACGAACTAGTTATCGATGTAGAGGCTAACTAGGAACTCTGGGTGCTTCTATACCACACCTGCATCATTGTTTCACTGATGCAGTTCTAGCACGGTATGAAACTGGTTATGAACTTGCTTAGATATATTGGAATAATCATATATTATTTGCCTCTAGAGCATATATCCAACAGTCTCCCACTTGCACTAGAGTGCTAATAATCTAGCAGCATTTTTCCGATCATAAACATCTTATCACATAAGTGTTTCATTGATCATGCACGCTCATGGAAGAGGGTTCGTCAACGAACTGCACCAATTCAGATTCGTATGTTTCCTTTGCAACTGGTATAGGTCAAAAGCTCTTTTGACATACCACTCATTATCATATAATGGTTGGATATAAGTTTCGCGGGAGAGTGAGACTATTATTTCACAGTATCCTCCAATGATCTCTTGGTTCAGTCTTTAAGAAGACTCATGCATAGTCATATATACTGAGAAATACACTCAGCCAGAAGTCCAATACTTCTAACGCTAAACTTTTATCCATACGTCTACTTTCTTAAGTAGTATTATGTTTGTAGTACCGTGAATTTTGCTCACATTTCTTTCATGTCTTTGGTGATGTCTCTAATTCCATATAGACCCATAATATGGCTTGCAATTGTAATCTTGCATTACATTCAAGTCTATTATCATTTCTATATTTTAGAGAATAGTCCTCAGTGTGCCTCTCATATACTGAATGCATGGACTTTATTCAGATTCTGTGTTTTACTCCTAAAGCACATCGGAATCTGTTCTTCTCCAAGAAATTTTGAGTCATTCTGTTGTTGGATTCACAACGCATGCTATATGGTAGAATCATATGTCAAGAACATATAAGATCACATGTCCAGTACATGGTGCATCTCTATTCTTCCATCAAGACATTGCTTGTGATATTTGGATTTCATCCATTATATAATTTCTAGCCACAAGAACCTGTTTCTTGTCTAGAAGATTATTCCAACCTTCACTTCGTTTCATTATCCGTATCTTAATCTACTCATATAGATTTCAACGTGTAATGTGTTGGTATTTCACATAAAAGAAGATTCTTGCAATCTTGTATTTTATTTGCCTTATGCTCTATATATATCATAATGCACATATGTATATGAGACGATTCTCTATACACACAATCAATGCATATCCATATATATACATATGAGATCATTCTTCACACATATCAATGCATATATGTTTGAGACAATGATCATGCTCCCACTCAAATATATCCATCTTATACTCATATATTTGTGGTTCAGCTTTCATCAAGTCATTTTATTGTTCACTATGTCTCACATAATGACAAAGCTTCCAAAGCTCCCACTCAGAAAATGCCCTCTGCATTCCAAGTTTCAGGGAAGTCTTCAAAGCTCCCACTCAGTTTCATGAAACTGCAGGCCCACTCAATATTTTGGTCATCACAAAATCACTTGATCAAATCAAGTTTGAGGGTTCCTGTCTTGAGGTACTATAGTCCATCCTTTTAACGAAGTAACCTTCGTCTTGCCCATTACAATTCCCTTTCAAATCCAAATTTGACTGAGATGCAATTTCAGGCTATGGTCCATCGTAGTGTAAATGGAATATTTTATTGATTAAAGCATTCCTACGTTTCCGTAGTCAATCACCATTGAACTTTGGTCATAACCAAATAATGCTTTATGTCCATTACATTATTCTCAATAACTCTCCAGTTTGTCGAGAATATGAAATAACCGATTTATTTCACAGGACGTGAGCCATCCTTAATGTAATTCAATATTATTTCATTTCTCCTCGTGTTCTAGGTTACCATCATTCCTTTGTGTCTTCAAGCAATATTATTCCCTATTGTTTTATTAAGAAGACTCATGATTATTGTTCTGTACAGAACGTATTCATGACAACCTTCTAAATTCAACAATGGCTTCAACTCATATACCAAGATCAATCATCTTTGGCATATCCTTCCTTATGCAGTGTCATTACAGTGGAACATGCTTCCGTTGCAATACTCTGATATTCTGAAGGCAAGGTCCAATACCTCGGTCAAAGTTTTCATTATCTCCCATTGGATTCGTGTCGAGAGACTTTTCTCGTATTACCAATTAAGCAACACAAATTTTGCTATTCGGGGAGAATATGTAATTTCAATTGCTCGTAGTTCTATTACAAAGAAATTCTTTCTTTTAAGAAACCTTATAACACCATCAGTTATGGAGCTATCATGTCTCGTTAAAAACCAGGATGGTTTCCTATTCATGAAGTGGGTGTTTTAACTTAATGAATTAAACAACTTATTCGACAATAACTATAGTGCTAGGGGAAAGAACGTTTAGACCATACTACGGTTTAGTATGACTACGAATGGTTTAAGTAGTCCAGCACTTTCAACTTCCATCGTAGTTTGTGGTACAACTTCCACAAGTCTCCCATTATGTCAATATCAATACTTTTCACTCCGGATCATAGCGTAGTGATATGTATCCTTGTATTCTCACTTCTTACTGTGATTCCCGAATCTCAGTTTTATGATCTCAATTGAATACAACTTTCAATTAATCATATGAAGTTTTTAATGATAACTCACATGCCCATTCTACATCATTTATGTATAATGATTGGCACAAGTTCTACTTGCTAGAACCTTGTCATGATCATATTTATTGCAGAGGTTCATAGATCGTGTATCTAATCCATCTCATGCAATCAAGTTATGATTCTTCATTCGATAATGAACTCACAAGTTAATAGATCATACATTTAATGAATTCATCAGTTATGAAGTCACCTCATGCAATCAGATCTTTGACTTGTTATAATCAAGACAACTTTATCATTAAACATTGAATATTTCTTGACAATAATAGTAGTATTATAAATGCTTTCTATCATATCATAAATCAAGACGTAATCAAAGTATAAGCACACTTTTATTCATAGAGATGGAACAACTGACTTGTCTCATTACATGAATAACTTTGTCTCGCGAGATGCAAGACACACAACTAAGTGTTCATACTATAATGATTACATAAGATTTATCTAATACTCTAAGTATCTCCTATGATAGATGTCTCGGTGGAATCCATGCTGGCCATCAACTGACTTGATATCCATCAATCCTCGATTTCACCTCTTCCCGTCCATGCAACAGCAGGTCCTGTTTTCATAAAACAGAATAAGTATCAAATACTCATTTACTGCATCTGTTGTATAAGGGAGTAAACATTTATAAAGTATATCAAGTATATACCTTCTCCATCGATGACTTCTGCATCCTCGAAAGGAGCAATGTCCGTGGTCAAGAGATCAGTCATGAAGTTCTGGAGACTCATATTAGCTCCTCTTCCGACATAGCTATGAACATAATCACCATAACTCGGAGGGAGTGAGTGCAATAACGTATTTATTGCAAACTCTTCCGTGGTGCTTTCGTTCATTGTCCAATATTCATAGTCCTCCACTAGGGTCAGGTACATCTCATGCATCCTGTCTAAGTGATCATCAAGGCTTGTGCGTTCTTCCATCTTTGTAGATAGAAACTTGCTTTCTAACTCAAATCTGGCAATTCTAAACTCACGTACAAACATTGTCTTTAGCGTGTCCATCATGTCATATGGGCCAGTGTCCTGTAACTGTATGCCCAACTCCTCTGACATGATGAAGAACATGACATTCCTAACTACGGAGCATTTCTGTCGGCGAGCATAATGATCAAGTATCTCTTGATCGCCAACATCATCGTCCGGATGTTCTTCCACATGCATTTCTATTGTAAACAAGATGTCTGCTCTCTTGAGCGACGTCCTAAGGCGTGAATACCAATCAGCAAAGTTTGACCCATTTTCTCTAAGTCTTTCACCTTCCATGAAGAAAGATAGTTCACGTTGCTCTAGTGCATTCATTTTCTACAAACATAATTGCAAGGAACACAATTAAGACTAGTTCACAACAAATGAGTTCATATAATCATATGAGCTCGCACTAAAACATTTCATCCCTAGGAAGTTTTAGTGATTACATGATCCAGATTCACTGCCCGACCTCGAATATCACACGGCCGACGGGTCAGTTTCAAAGGTAGACAACAACTTGTGCGATCACATTATCTTATATATACTGTGACTCATGCTCGATCTTTCGATCTCTAGTATTCCGAGGCCATATCTGCATATGCTAGGCTCGCCAAATTAACCTCCATGTTATATGCTGCTCAGCAAGGCCATATTTTCATATGCCAGGCTTGCCGAACCCAACCTCATGCGAACTCCATTCAATATGTAGGACAACTCCGGTATGTACGGAGCATCAAGCCATATGGGAGAACCTTCCAGGTGGTGCACACTTCGGTAGAATACTTGTGTTTGGCTTTGTTAAGGGATCATCTTATCACATGCTACCGTCGTGTATCTTATACTAGCAAGTTTTAAGATGTCTGGGCTATGGCAACACTAAGTCTACAGTGTCTCCATTTTAGTTTGTTTTATGATGACGATTACTACTTATTAGTAACACATAGCAAAAGCTATCACTACATCACAAACAAACAAACGATAGCCCCCACTTTGCAATACAAGGTTTAGACGATCTAGTTGTATATTGCAAGTTTTACGTGGCTCCTAGGGCTTTCATAGTTAAACAGGTTTTAACCTACGAGTCAACCACAACGTCAACCATACGATTGTCTCTATTACACCCCGCACGGGGCCCTCCGTTGCAAATGCCACATCCGCTAAAGTAGAGAGACAGACACCCCCCTAGCCACTTTATACGGTACAAGCCGCATGTCAAGCGTGGAACCAGTCTCGCGTAAGAGTACGCGTAAAGTCGGTCGGGGGCCGCTTCAACAAACAATGCCGCAGATATGAACAAGTGCACATGAGAGGGTAACAATCATACAATCAACGCCCACATCCCCGATGTGTTCTATCCGTACAGTAATACTAAGCATAGACCTAGCTCTGATACCACTGTTGGGGTTCGCAGCAGAAAACACAAATTTTTCCTAACTGGCGTTCCCTTAACCCAAGATCTAGCTAGCCGTATTACCGTAACAGACAGTAGTGCGGAAATAACATACCTCGGGATGTAGTCCGTTGCGCAGGAAACGTTCCCGCAAACGTGGTTGATGTAGCCGATCAAGTTTCACAACCCCCTGGCTGTGTTGAGCACCCGGATGGGTGTAGTGCCACACGTGCAGCACCTCGTAGTACTCGCACACGTACGAGACTCGATGACGACCTCCGTTCTCCGATCCAGCGGAGGGGGCGGAAGCAGACCTCCGGACGGAGCTTCGGCAGCACGACGGCCTCCGATTCTAGCAGAGAGGTCTCAATTCCACTACAGGCTCACACTAGGGAGCCCACCATGGAAGAGACCAGAGAGGGGAGGAGACCGGAGAAAACCGATCTCAATTCGGAGTTATATTTATTTTCTCACGAATTTCTGTGTATTAATTATGTGCACCCTGCCTGTCTTTATATAGGCTGGGGACGGGAGTCAACCCACCTCCCCTAGCAATGTGGGACTAAAGTCCCTTGCTAGGGGGGTGGCCGGCCAAGGGGGGAGAGGGGGCGCACCCCTCATGGGCCCTAGGGCCCATGGCGCCTCCCCCCCCTTTTTCTTTTCTTTTTTCTTTTCCCTTTAATTCCTTAATGGGCCTTTTTCTCCACTAAGGCCCATAGCACATATTAATTAGAAATAAAATGATTTTAATTATTAATTCAATTAATTAATAACTAAAACATATTATTTCATCTCCCGGTGCTCCGGAAACACTTCCGGCTCACTCCGAACTTGTTTCGGTTCAATACGGTACTCCTCCGATATTGTCTCCCTTATTCTTTGGTTGCTCCGATGGTTCCGAAAAGGTCTCCGATTTCATCGAGCCCTTAAGTGTGTTACCCTACGGTCCGAGAACACTCCAGTCATGACCGAGCAGAGGCAACAGTCAATGATCATCAGCGGGACCTGGATGCCCATAATGACCCCTGTGCATTCCGGATATCAATACCGATTGGACCTTACGCCGTATAGCATTCCCTTTGCCAGCGATACTGGATTGTTCCGAGATTCGATCAATGACATCCTATGTCTGGTTCAACCTCGTTCCGAACTAATCCTTATTCACTCGTTCCCGTGATATTCATCCCCGTGACCTAGTCACACGCTGCGCAGCTTCATGGATGGAATCTCACCGAGTGGGCCCCGAGTATCTATCCATTATATGGATTGACAAATCCCGCTCTTGTAAACAATACTCCTCAACGTATCTCCACGGAATACCTAAGATACAACCGTTATGACCCGCATATTTCAGTCAGGTGGTGGGATGTAAGTCAAAGCATCCGGGAAGATAGTGATTATGCACGTACTCACGGTCAAAGGAACGGTCTACCACGTTCTGTAATTACAACACTGAACCTTCACAAGATTTGATCATGATGTAATGCTTACTTTGGGTAATGTTCATCACGTCACTTAGCCAGTGAGGTGACCTCATAGTCAAGAGACTTAATTGTCCATGATCGCGAAACCACGATCATCATGTTGACCATGAACTAGTTATCGATGTAGAGGCTAACTAGGAACTCTGGGTGTTTCTATACCACACCTGCATCATTGTTTCACTGATGCAGTTCTAGCACGGTATGAAACTGGTTATGAACTTGCTTAGATATATTGGAATAATCATATATTATTTGCCTCTAGAGCATATATCCAACAACTTGTGTGTTCAGTCCCAGCGACAGTTTTGTTTGATTCCGGAGCTTCCCATTCCTTCATGTCCAAGTCCTTTGCTCAGAGATTTGACTTTCAGTCAGAGGTGATGCCTTCACCTTTGGCCATTTCTTCCCCGGGTTCCAAGATGAGCTCATCTATCAGAGTTCCTGAGGTGCAGATTCAGATTCAGGGTCTTCTTTTCTCAGCATCCTTGATCTTGCTTCCAAGTTCCGACATTGATGTCATTTTGGGCATGGATTGGCTTGTCAAGTACAAGGACAAGATTGATTGTCCGTCCAAGACCGTGTTGCTGACGCACGATTCAGGCGCAGAGATTTGGTACAGTTGTCGCTCGACAGTGGGATCAGCACGGTTGTACGCTCTGAACGCTGGAGTTTCTCCATTGATCGAGGAGGTCAGAGTTGTTCGAGAGTTTCCAGATGTCTTCCCGGAGGAGTTGCCAAGTATTCCACCCGTGCGTGCTATTGAGTTCGTGATCGAGCTAGAACCTGGTACACAGCCGATATCTCGGCAGCCTTACAAGATGTGCCCGGAAGAGCTGATTGAGTTGAAGGAACGGCTGGTGAAGCTTGAGAAAGATGGGCTCATTCGTCCGAGCACTTCCCCTTGGGGTGCCCCGTGTCTTTTTGTGAAGAAGAAAGATGGTACTAGTCGGTTAGTTCAAGACTACCGTGGTATCAACAAGAAGACTATTAAAAACAAGTACCTTTTGCCCAACATCAATGATCTATTTGAGCAATTGCATGGAGCAAAGGTGTTTTCAAAGCTTGATCTAAAGATGGGGTACCACCAGATTCGTGTCCGTGAGGACGACATTCCTAAGACAGCCTTCCGCACTCGTTATAGACTGTACGAGTTTACGGTCATGACGTTTGGCTTTTCAAACGCACCTCCGACGTTCATGAGGGCCATGAACTATGTGTTTCAAGAATGGATGGATGTGTTCGTACTCCTCTACCTCGACGACATCCTTGTCTTCTCCAAGTCAGAGGCTGAGCATGAGGAGCATCTCAGATTGGTGTTGCAGAAGTTGAGAGATCACCAGTTTTATGCCAAGTTCTCCAAGTGTGAGTTCTAGAAGAATAAGGTCAACTTCCTTGGCCATATCATTTCCTCAGAGGGCATTGCTGTTGACCCAGGCAGAGTTCGGACGATCCAGGATTGGACTCCGCCGAAGAATGTCAAGCAGCTGAGGAGTTTTCTCGGACTTGCCAGCTATTGCAGGAAGTTTGTCGAGAATTTCTCCAAGATAGCAAAGCCGATGACCGAGCTGTTGTGCAAGGGCAAGAAGTACTCTTGGTCACAGGCTTGCCAGACAGCTTTTGACGAGTTGAAGCTAAGGCTGACCACAGCTCCGATCCTTATGCCGCCAGATGAGTCACAGCCGTTTCAAGTTTTCTGTGACGCCTCGTTGAATAGCCTTGGCGGAGTGTTGATGCAGGGAAAGAATATTGTGGCTTACACCTCCAGACAGTTGAGACAGGCTGAGAGGAATTATCCGACCCACGATCTTGAGCTGGCTGCAGTAATTCATGCGTTGGTTACTTGGCGACACCTCCTCCTAGGGAGGAAGGTTGATGTGTTCACCGATCACAAAAGCTTAAAGTACTTGTTCACGTTGCCTAACCTGAACTTGAGGCAAAGGAGGTGGCTCGAGACTATTACTGAGTACTCCGTGGATATTCAGTATACGCCTGGCAAGGCGAATGTCATAGCTGATGCGTTGAGCCGCAAGGGTGATTGCAACAGTGTCCAGGTGCAGAAGATACACCCTGATTTGTGTGAGGCATTTCGAAGGCTGAATCTCGAGCTAGTTCCAGCAGGCTATCTAGCCAACCTTGTGGTAGAGCCCACTATCCGTGAGAGGATTCGTGAAGCTCAGTCTGGTAGCTTGATGATTCAGAAAGTCAAGCAGGGTGTTGCCGCCTCAGTTCCGAAGTACGGTTGCTTTTCAGTGCATAATCACGGCACCGTGATGTTCGAGGAGAGAGTTGTTGTTCCCAAAGAAGGAGGTCTCAGAGAGGTAGTCTTGAGAGAAGCCCATGACTCAAAGTTGTCTATCCACCCTGGTAGCACCAAGATGTATCAGGACCTCAAGCAGAACTTTTGGTGGACTCGTATGAAGCGGGATGTTGCCCGTTTTGTCTCCCAGTGTGATGTGTGCAGGAGAGTGAAAGCACAGCATCAGAAACCTGCAGGGCTACTTCAGCCAATTGAAATTCCAGAGTGGAAATGGGATCAGATTGAGATGGATTTCATCACAGGTTTCCCTTTGTCGCAGAAGAAGAACAATGCCATCTTTGTTGTCATTGACAATCTCTCCAAAGTTGCCCACTTCTTTCCAGTGAAGGACTCCATTTCAGCAGCTCAGTTGGCGGATTTGTACACCGCACGAGTTGTATCTTTGCATGGCATCCCCAAGAAGATCAGTTCTGATCGAGGCAGTCTTTTCACCTCCAAGTTCTGGCAGGCCTTTCAAAAGGCGATTGGTACGACAGTGTTGTTCAGTACCGCTTATCACCCTCAGACCAGTGGGTAGGTTGAGCGTGTGAATCAAATTCTTGAGGACATGTTGAGGGCATGTGTCATCTCGTTAGGCATGAAGTGGGAAGAGTGCTTGCCGTATGCTGAGTTCTCATACAACAACAGCTATCAAGCAAGTCTGCAAGCAGCGCCGTTTGAAGTCTTGTATGGTCGCAAGTGCAGGACACCTTTGAACTGGTCCGAGACAGGCGAGAGGCAGTTGTTCGGTCCAGATGTGATCCAAGAGGCAGAGGACAGAGTGAAGATTGTCCGAGAGAACTTAAAGGCAGCACAGTCTAGGCAGAAGGCCTATTATGACAAGAAGCACGGTGGTGTTGACTTCAAAGTTGGTGACTTCGCATACCTCAAAGTGTCTCCACTTCGGGGCACTCACCGCTTTGGGATCAAAGGCAAGTTGGCTCCCAGGTTCGTTGGTCCGTTCCGCATCCTCGAGACTCGGGGACCTCTTGCGTTCCGCCTCGAGTTTCCAAACACCTTGGCTATGGTGCATGATGTGTTCCACTTGTCTCAGTTGAAGAAGTGTTTCAAGCAGCCAGAGCAGGCAGTGGACTTGGGCGAGATCCAGCTCAGTGCGGATCTTTCTTACTCAGAGCGTCCAGTCCGTGTTCTTGACTCGTCCGAGCGCAAGACTCGCAACAAGACCGTCAAGTTCCTCAAGGTGCATTAGGCACATCACTCGGAGAAGGAAGCAACATGGGAGCGTGAAGATCATCTCCGTTCTGAGTATCCCGAGCTTTTTCTTGCTTAGATCTCGGGACGAGATCCTATGTTGGTACGGGAGAGCTGTAACAGCCCACATGTAACAAGCTAGCAAACACCATGTAATTTACTTCCTCTGTTGGACTTGTAACTTGGCATGGTGAATGTCTATGTCATTTCATGTGATGATTTAAATTGGCATTGAGATTGGAGCCTTGTTGGGTTTATTTCTTTTGCATCCAAGATGATTCAAGAAGGGGATTGGAGTAATTTTTCCCTGTTGCATGCTCACTCTTCTTGATCCCAATTTTGGCCTAGCCATTTCTTTTGCCTTTGCAAGGGTTTTAAAATCCTCAAAGTATTTTTGCCATCATCAAAACCAGGAGCTCTAGTTCAAAGTGATTTTGAATTCAAAATGAGCTCACACTTTTGTTGTTGCCAAAAATGCCCAAATCATTTTTAGAAATTCAGGAATAATGCAAGGATAATTCTACATATTTTTATGTGAATTTTGCACTTGTATTTAATCCAGAATTAACCCCTTTTCCTTTTTCTGTTTTTGTAAATGGAAAAAGGATCCAGCAGCCTTTTTCTCTCCTCTGCTCCAAGTCTTGCTGGAGGCCCAGCCCAGCAGGCTCAGCTCCGCAGCCCACCTGGGCCTCCGCCAGGGAAGCGTTACGCGGGAGGCACCCTGGCCGCCCGATCAAGATCCGAGGGGGGGGACTCATCGCCTTTCCACCGTGGAGAGGTCCCCTCCCCCTCTTCTCTCACACCGGCGGGCAGGCATCGACGTCGACGCCTGCCGGCGTGGCTGGAGGCCGCCCCTCCATATAAGCCGCCCCCTGGAGCCGCAGGACCCCCCTAGGGTTCCGTTTCCCCATCGTTTTCCCCCTCGCCGCCGCCGGGAGAGGTCTCCTCCTCTACCCTGCTTCCGCTCTGTTCCGGTGAGGTCCCGAGCAATTCACCGCCGCCTCATGATCTCCCATCGATTCCTTGCTCCACGCCGTCGTGGTGACTGTTGTTTGTGCGTTTTCCCCTTCAGGAGCGTGCCGGGAGGAGCAGGACGTCCCCGAGCTGTGGATCCCCGCCGCGGGCCGTCTTCTTCCTCGACGCCGTCGTCAGCGTCTTCTTCCTCTACGGCAAGGCTGGGACACTCGAAGCGACCCACAAGGTGAGCTAACGCCCACGCCTTCACCCGTAGCGTCGCGTAGCAGTCCATCCATGGTAGCAGTAGGCCATCTACCGCGTAGTTCGTCGCCGGCGAGGAAGTCGTGATCACCGTGCCCGTGGTGCGTCTCGAACGACCCCCCGCTTGCTCCAGGAGTGTCCAGAGTGCGTTTCTGGTACCAAAGGAGCCCCCTTGCCGCGTAGCTTCTTTGGGTTTCACCGTGTCTGAACTCTGCGCGTCTCTGTCAGTCAGATCCGCCACGGATTCAGGCGAGCATAGCATCCCCTCCGGTGAGATCCAGGACGGGGCCGGGACATCCACGTGATCGTGGTACTTCCCTCTCGCGCTGCAAGCGATTCCGTGGCCAGAGGCGTCGTGTGCTCGTCGCACGGTTCGCCTGAAGTAGGATGCACGGTGGTGTCTGAAACTGCAGTTCAGAGCCGCCGCAACAGTGTTGTTCCGTTGAAGCTAGCAAGCAGTAGAGATGGAGCTAGGAGCCATGGCGCGCGTCGTCGTGTAGGGCTAGGTGCCTTCTCGGTTTCGTTCCATGGCAGGGTGGCCGGAGCTTGCCTGTACACGGCACGCGGTTCGCCGCAGTAGAGCGTTGCCGACGAAGTTCAGACTTTTCAGGTGTTCAAGCTTCAGTAACCTGGGCCTTGAACCTTACCTAGCACGCGTAGCGTATATGTTCAGAAACGCTTCGTGGCGCAGTGGTAGCGAGCGTGGAGACGAGCAGCGAGTCGCGGGTTCGATTCCAGCCGACGCCCCCCCATTTTTTGATTTTTCTCCTGAGGCTGACGACTGGGACCCGCTTGTCAGCGACCCAGGCCGCGTGGGCTGAGCCCATTGCGGGCCAGAGAGGTTGGATGGGCTGGAATCGCCCGAGAGCAGCCCATGGAGGCTGATTCCTTGTTCTTCTTATTTCTTTTCTTTTTCTTTGATTTTCTTTTCTTTTTAAATTCAAATTGGAATTTGCCTCCAAATTCAAATCTGTTTTGAACATCTTTTGCAAATAGGGGCATGCCTTATATGTTTTTGGGGTAGCTTGAGCTACTGAACCCCATGGTGAGGTCCATTTTTGCATCTGACCCCTTTAAAAAAATTGAAGTATGGTCATTTTGCAAATAAACCCCTTTTACCTTTTCTTTGTTTTTGTAAATTGGTTCAAATTTTAAATTGCCCATGTCATATATGATTCTTGGGTAGTTTTGCACAAGGAGTTGCATGGTGATGATAATTTCATCATCTGAACCTATTTCAAATTCATGTGGTGCAATTTTGCACTCAGCCCCCTGAACTTCAGTTGAATTTGCAACTGCCCTTGCAAACTCAAATTGAGACATATCATATATGTTTTGGGGTGCTTTTCTGCAAGGAGTTCAGCAGTGATGTTTTCATGATGTGTTGTGCGACTTTTGAGACAAGGTGTGATCACCTGGTTCAGAAGCTTTCAGATCTGTCTGCCTGCAACATTTCAACTTCAGTGCATTGGAAATGTTGCTCATCTGATCTTTTCAAGTCTGTTCCAAGTCATCTTCTTTCTTCAAGTCAGCCCCTAGCATATTGTCACATGCCTAGTGGCTGGTCTCCATCAACTGTTGCACCTTCCATGTGTCAACTTCACCGACACTACTCCGTCTCCGGAATCATCGTTTGCTTTCATGTTATTTAAATTCTTGTAATGCTTGTTGATCATGTCATGCTATCATGCTACTTGCACCTAAATTAAGGCTTAGACCAAAGCCATTACAATGTAAATAAGTGCATATGAAGTTGATGACCTATCGTCATCACCTTCATTTAAATTTGACTAGACAGGTTCATACCATGTAAATAAAACTTGAACATGCCATCCTTGTTTGAGTTTGCTCAGTTGCTTACTTGTGTGTTTCCTTGCCGGTATCTTACGTTAGCACCCGAGACTGACGAGGAGACTTACGTGGAGCTGTCCGACGCCGAGCACGAGGGTACCGTCAGTGCTGCTTCGACTACCTTACCAGGCAAGGGGGAGATCTGTGTCATTACTTTATAACTTTCTGCTCATGCCTAGCTGTAGAACTAGAACGTTGTTGCTTGATCCTATCTACCTTATATGCCATGTTTAAACCCATACAGCCATGATCCCCACATTCCAGCAAACCTTTGTACTGCTAAGTTACCGCTGCACAGCCATTGCTTAGTATGGATAGAAAACTTGCTGCTTACCTTATATATATTCATGGATGGGATATCGTGCTATAAAAGAAGTTGGTTGATATTTATTATGGCTAAATGATGTTAATTTATATTAGACGAAAGGTGGAAGGCTGGACTATCCCCGTCTGGTGCTTTGTTCCATTTGAGTCGCCTAGGACCCGAGTTCCGGGTATTGTGTTTCTTGACGAGCGTGCCTAATCGTGTGTGGGGTTTTATGGGGCCCCCTTGTCTTACCTACCTAGCTCCGTACAACTCTAGTGGTGGCCCGAGCTGATTTACATTTGCAACTGCGTGTGTGTTGGTTGGTACCCCAGCTGTTTTCGAAACAACCCGGGCCAGCGGAGACATGGTTTCTCTCGCTGGTCCACACTTGGCGAGCTAGGGGTCCCCTGAATATTCAGGTGTGACTTACCGACCTTAGCCTGACGGTAGAGACCGATTCGAGAGCGTGGCCAGCTTTTGGGTTGGGTGTCGACTCACCGGGGGCCACCCAGAATTGTGCGTTGTTAGTTAGAGGGACTCTGACGTTCCGGAGTTTCAGGCGCTTACCTAGCCAAGAGGAAACCGGGCGTACATGCGACGTCTATAATGGACAGTTGGTACACCCCTGCAGGGTAAATCTTTTCGAAAAGCCGTGTCCGCGGTTATGGACTACTTGAGACCTACTCCTTGTTCATAGAATAACATCAATTGTAATCATGTTGTAAAACTTGACAAACCGTGTGTGTGCCTTGGTTGTCTTTCTCGTCCAAGGGGGACCGAGAGGGAAACGAGGTTGTGTTATGTTTGCGTAAGTAGGTGAATAGCTGACTTATGACACGTTGTCAACGTACTTCTTGGATCTCATCTCTATTCCGATAGAACGAGTAGCCACCATATATGCTAGTACGGCTGTAACCTGTCTCTGTCTTTACCTTACCTGTAGCGTTAGTTATTCCGTAATGACATGTTCTCACCCCCGTTTACATTTCTGTCTTTACCGCTTTGCCTGATCGGCCGCTGCAGTGGACTACTACCTCGACCCCAGCACCGGACGTTACTTCGTGGAGGTGCCCCCGGAGGACGACGACGAGTACGAGTACCTCGACAAGTAGGATCTTATAGTTGGGCTCAGACGTTCCCGTGGGTGGGTATTTATGTGTAGCCCTCTCTAGGGCAATTTGGTTCTTGACCGTACTCGGTCCCTACTATGCTTCCGCTTGATGTTTTGATGTATTGATGAGTTGTACTCATGATGATGTTGTATTCTTAGACAGTGGCGTTGTATGCCCTGCTCTATGTTTCTATCTATATTTATTTCCTTTCTTATAGAGTTATGCTTATATACCTGTTGTTGAGAATCCGGTAGCGACACGAGTGCGAGTGTCGTGCGCCGGTGGCGTCTGATGCGCTTCTAACTCCGACCGGACGCGAAAGCGACTAGTTAGAGTTAGTACCGCATCAGGGGCATTACAGGATGCACCAGAGAAGTATGCGCCAACTCTCGAGGTGAGAAGAGGGCAATGCACAGTACCGAAGAGGCTAGAAAATATGGGAAGGTGGAAGTGTCAACTTTCGAATACTTACATTAGTCCGAAGAACTCATGCACTTATTATCGGTAACTCTCAATCTAATCAGGAGGTTCACAAAGAGACAAGTACCCTGAGGAGGAGTGTATGGGGGTTTGGTTATCCTTGCGCATCCTCGACTCATGGTATGTGAGTGTACTCTAATATCCGATCCCTCCAAAGATTAGTGATCCATCTAGTAGCTAGAGTTCTCAACTAGTTTTTTAGTTTCCGAAAATAAACACGGATTGCCAAAAATACGACATCTTTCACTAATAGGCTAAAGCTCTTGACACCAAAATTTCCAACATTACTCAAAACAATACCTCAAAACTATTGCAAGTCACTACTACAATGGAATAGCAATCTCAATTACCTACTTAAAGTCAAGACACACAACTCAGTGCAACAAGCCAACTCTCTAAACAAGATAAACATGAGAACTCAAGAGAGTTCAACAACAAACTAAGCAAAAGCTCTTAAAAATATAAGCATGAAAACTAAGAGCTAAGCATGACATCAGCTACGAAAAGATAAAGAACACGCAACAAAAGAAAGATAAACATGAAAATCCTATGATGTGTTCTAGTTTAAAGTGGAGCGTGTTTCTCTCCCACAGAAAGAAAGTTGGGTTCTAACTTGTTATGAACAAAAAACAAAGCTAAAGAAAACTAAAAAGAAATTAAAGAGAGAGACGCTCCACGCATATCACATAATGCATGAAGTGATAAAAATATAGTGGAACGAAGGACGAACTGATAATTTTTGATGGAGAAGGGGATGCACAGGGGCATACCCAAGCTTAGACGTTGGAGTCTCCTTGGATATTTCTTGGGGGTGCATGGGGCATCCCCAAGCTTGAGCGTTTGACACTCTCGGATCTTCTTTCATCATCTTCCTTCGCACACTTGAAAACTCCCTTCATACATAACTCATCATAAGCTGATTAGAGAGGTTAGTACCCATAATCAAACAATTTGCCTCTACTGGAAATAAAGATTTTATTGAAGGGCTACTGTTTCTCAAGACCGCCAAAAAGTTTTTCCAAAGAAAAAGCTAGCGCAAGACTTGCAAAACTGAGGAAAGGCAAAACGTGGAAAAATCTTTGAAAATAGACCAGCAGGTAGTAAATAATTTTTTTGGGGTACTTCTGCAACTCAAATAAAAAAACTCAGCACAGACGCTCGAAAGTTGTAACACCCTTAGTGTCTTGTAACAGTAATCACTTTTGGCTAATGCTAATTACTGTTGCTAATCTCACTTTGATCATCTTTGCATTTGATCACTCCAAAAACCCTTTTGGTTGTTATTAAAAATAATGTGATAAAAAAAACTTTGTCCGAAAATTGTGGAACCAATTTTATTAAATGCCTAAAATCAATAGAAACATGTTGGACTAACTTTGGGTATTTGTTGACCCATGCAAAATAAATGAAACAATTAAAACAGTAGCTTGTTTATTCCATTTTAGTCATTTAATATTTAATTAAAATATTAAAATATTTTATTTTGGCACAAGGCATTTTGTGGCACTGTCTTGTAGTGCAACAGTAATTTAGGAACATATTAAACCTTTTATAAAATTACAAAAGTGCTAGAAAGAATTACAAGAAAATTAAAACAGTAAAAGAAAAAAAGGGATTAAAAAAACTACCCTATATATCGCCTGGCGGCAAGCCACCAGGCCACCCCCTCCCTTTCCACCCCAGCCCGGCCCACCAGACCTCCTTCTTCAACCCCTGTTCACAGGTACCTCCGTGGAGGGCATCCACGCCCCATGGAGGAGCCGGCTATGACGTGGCCTCCATCCAGCGAGCCCCGGCGCAGATAAGAGGGCGCAGCCGCCCTCCCCAATCTCCTGCGAACCCTAGCCCCCTTCCCTCGCAGATCCCCTCTCTCCTCTCCCGCAGATCGTCTGGACCAGGCGGTGCCGTCGCCGCGCCACTGGCGTCGTCGTGGCCACAGGCCACCCCGTACCTCGCGAAGCCGTCCTGGAGGATCACCGCGCACCTCCACTTCGATTCCCCTCAAGCCCCAACCCGGTACACGCTGCAATCGCCGGAATTGAGCCCCCCGTCCGCCACGGCCGACGGGCTCCGCCACTCGAATCCACGCACTCCGGCAACCCCTGCGCTCGCCGAGTTCTCCACCGCACTCACTGTGAGCTCCACCTTCCCCCTCTGCTCCCCATCCTCACCGTGCCCTGCTCGACGTGCGCCGCTGCGGCCGGCCCCGGGTGAGCACAATGCTCACCACCGCGTAGCCGCGCTCGCGTGCGTGCCATGGCCACGCCCCGCCTGTGACCTCGCCGCGGTCCTGGCCGGCGTGGCGCCCCGCCGTGCCTCCCCCGCCTCGCGCCCTCCCACCGCAGCCCCGCTCCCTCGCCGGAACTGGCACGGCCGCCGTGCCCCTGGCCATCGGCGTGGGCACGCTGTGGTGTGCCACTACCCAGTGGGGCCGACCCAGTTTATTAGGGGTTAATCCTCTGTTAACTACCATATAATAAGATTGTTAGCAAAAATTAGTTAAATACCCCATTGTGTATATGACATGTGGGTCCAGCAGTTTAATAAGTGTTTAAAATAAATAATTAACTCTATGCCTATGACAACTGGGTCCCACTTCTGTTAATTACATAAAAATGTTTTTATTATATGTAAGGCTGACAAGTGGGACCCACTGGTCAGTAGGTCCCACTTGTCAGTGTTGACTAGTCAAACACTATTGTGGATAATGTTTCTATTTAGTTAATAAAGAATTCCAGAATTTCTATTAGATTGTTTTTAAACTTAGAAAATTAATATCTTTTAAACCGTAAGTCGGATTAAAAAACTTTATACATGAAAGTTGATCAGAAAAATATAACGAATACGGATACGCTACCCATACCCCCACCACACCCCTCTAACACACCGAACACGAGACATTCCCCCCTCCGGATGCACTGTCCGTTAATTACCCGAAGCCGGTAAAAATTGTCGGTTAAAATTCCCGTTTCATCTGCAACGTGTAGCACTGCGTTAGTTCACCCCTAACACCGCGTTTGACATGTCTTGTATTTGTATTGATATTATTTCCATGTATTTATTATTGCTTCCCCCTCTCTTATTGTACGATAGTCCCGACGTCCGCTGCCGATGCCCCTGTGATCGACTACGTCGACGACGACCGTACCTCTACCATCGAGCTTCTAGGAAAGCAGAGCCATTCTCTTCCCCAGATATCACCTATCTTTCCGTACATTTCTTGCACTAGGAATTGCTGCTACTGCTACGTTACAATCCTATTTAACTGCATAGCTTATCTTTGTCGCCCCTTGATTACCTTTCTGCTATCCTATGTTGCCCTATATATATATTATATTCAGCAGTTAGCCCTGCGCTTTGTTAGTCAATAGGATTAGATAGCGGGCCATGATCACTCTAGGAGTGATCGTGGAAACGATACATTATAAACTGCTACAGGTACGGTTCAGAGCAGACACCGATACAGGCCCCTACACCAGTTCTGCCGAGCCACCTCAAGGGTGAGATATCGAGGATTAATCCTTGTACTCCACTCGAGGCTGACTTTGTATAGCCGGCCTAGGGTACTGATCCACGGGTGTCCTTAAAGGTAAGGAGTCGGGTGACCCAACGGTGCCCGCGCAGAGTATATTAGCGGAACGACACGTCAGGTGTATTCCACCGGTGTGCGGCGGTCCTGGTACTGTTCGTGGCCGACAGATATCCTGTTGTACGAAAGTCGAGCTCTTCGGAGCAAACGCGAGACAAGGTAAGGAGACAGTTCACCTTGTTGGTAACCGCACGAGTTGGTGGGACGTCAGGGAAGGCACCGATGTTACTGGTGGTCCTGACTGATGTCGTTGTCCGCGACTCATTCAATAAGGGGAAACGATAAAGGTTGTCTCGACAGAAAATTGATAAAATGCTTAATGGGTTCGACGGATGACTTGAGTAGCCTTTTGGCTTGTACGCACTACCTATACGTGGAATTGCGGTGTGGGCCCTCCGTGTTGTGGTCTCATTCGAAAGCTCTGAAAGACGTCCAGTTCAGCATTGTGGCGCGGTCGGATCCGCATCCATGATAGAGTTATGTGGTATCCACCGTCCTCACAACGACCAGGAGAGCGAGGGGTGATAGGCCCATGACCCCCTTGCACTTAGTGCTGTAGACCGGCGGGGACCTCTCTGATGAGCCGTAGGATGGTCCTCGGCGTGTCGGATAGCCTCGGTGGGGTGTTCCCTAACAAGGTGTACGCCACCCTGGAGATCCGAGCGTGTAGTATGACACCAGTGCACCCCTGCAGGGAGTTTAATCTATTCGAATAGCCGTGTCCACGGTAACAGGACGCTTTATGCTGAAGCCAGACTCTACTACTACAAACTACTACTTTTAAACTGTTGGTTCCGGTTTCTCTTCCTCGCAGGGAAGTCGAGGAGGGGATCTCGGAGGCATTTATAATTATTAATTATTAGAACTTACTATTATACAATGTTGCAGCAACTTCTGCTGCATGGTTATTACATTCATGCTATTGAACTGTTGGCTATTCTCTTCTTGTGCTTCAAGACTCGTCGGAAGATGCTAGTCTTCGATAGGCCTAGTTTCTCATCCTTACTCTGATTTCTACCTTGCAGTCCACTATATACAGCCTCCCCTTTCCATTTGATACGAATGCATAAATGCTTAGTAGCGGACGTAAGACTCGCGGGTATGCTAGATACTCACCTGCTTTATTTTCCCCTTTTATTGTTTTGCCTGATCGGCCGCTGCAGTAGACGTTGGAGCCTTGGAGTCCAGGAGCAGGAGATCCCCGATGCCGACCACCGCAACATGAAGATCCCCGGTGCCTTCTACGACGTCGAGTTCCCCTTTGACCAGGAGTAGTTTGGAGGTTCCCAGACAGGAGGCCTCGCCTTTTCGATCGTGTTGATTTTGTGCTAGCTTTCTTAAGGCAACCTTGTATTCTTGTGTCTGTACCCAGATACTATTGCTTCCGCTAACTTTGTGCTCTCGAGCCGTTGCATTCGAGCCCTCGTGGCCCCTGGCTTGTATGATACAACTTGTATTATTATTTTACTTGTAGAGTTGTGTTGTGATATCTCACCGTGAGTCCCTGATCTCGATCATGTACCTTGCGTGTATGATTAATGTACACGATCTGATTTTGGGGGCGTCACAAAAGCTAATTGTATAGAGCACGCTGTCAAAACAATTGAGATAAAAAAGATGATCTGGTGATTTATCGTGATTTTTTTCGTCCAAGGACAGAATCTGTTTTATGGACAGCATGACACAACTTTTGTACTTTCTTGCAATCGGAGGCTAAACTTGGCACAAAGCTTGAAAATAAAGATATAATGATGTTGCTACAGTAGTAACAACCATCAAGACCACTAAAAATAGAAGGAAAAACATCTTGGGTGCCTCCCAACAAGCGCTTTCTTTTACGCCTTTGGGCTAGGCACAAAGAAAAAAGAAGAAACAAGTTGTATCAATTGAACCATCATCAAGATCATCAAAAAGCTCTTCAATTGTACAACTAGTTTTAAGAGGTCTTTCAAATAAAGGTCTAATGAAGATACTCCTAGGGATAAAAGCAAAAGCTGGAAGATCAGTTGGAGTTTGATTGTTAATTCTATTCAAGAAAGGTATTTCTTCCAAAGTCTTCACATTTTCAACTCCTTTGGCCTATAGGTGGATTGTTTTTGGGTCGAGAGACCTTAGGGACCTAAGTGAACTTAGGTTCCTTATTTCCGGAATTTCTACCTTTTTGGTTTTGATTGAGGAGAAAGTAGTTCCTAAAGTGTCAATGATTTCCTCAATCTTATCTATGCTAGAAGGATCCAAGTCATGGGATTTGATGGTCTCCAAAGTTCTGATAATTTTATGCATGGAGCTATCAAGTCTATTCAAATTCCCTTGAATCCTACGATCTAACTCATTTATCTTATTGATCCTTCATATTTCTAACTCTAACTTTTCAAGTTTTTTCATAATGTGAGCTAGAGTAATGTCCTCTTGAATGCTAGCAATAGGGAGATTTCCAACAAGATTTTCAATAACATTAAGAGATTCCCAAATTGGGGCTTCTAAGAAATTCCCATTAATAGCAGTATCTAGAATGAACCTATTCCGAGTAATTCCAACATAAAAGTTTCTAAGCATGATAGTAGTAGATTGCTTCTTGGTGGCTCTTTTTTGAGAATCATTAATTCTATACCAAGCATCTTTCAGGCTTTCACCACCTCTTTGTTTAAAGGTGAGCACTTCTGCCTCATCAAAGGAAAAAGGACCAGACATAATGACAACTACTAGCAAGGTAAATATTTTTTTGTGATTTTTGATAAAGGACACTAAAGAAAAAACTGAAAGGTAAACTAACAAGACTAAAAAGCAAAGATAAAAGATAGCGTGCAACTCCCCTATCTTATAGAGCGGAGTTTCCGGCAACGGCGTAGAAAATTGCTTTGATGGAAGGCGTGTAGTGCCCCTCGTTGGCTACCCCAAGTGGAAGGTTGAGATGTACCGTAGTGGAAATTTCCCTTGGCAAAGATACCAAGGTTTAGAGTGTCTCCCGTAGGACTCGACCAACGACAAGTAGGTGGTAAAGTGAACAATGGTGCCATTCACAAACGAGGTTGCTTACTTCACCTAGACCTACACACAAATATAAATAACTTTGCTCCCAAAGAGCACAGAGAGGTTGTCAATCTCTCCGGCCTTGCCGTTTACAAAGGATCAAACGCAAGAGATAAAAGATAATGATAGCTGCAACTAGACAGTAAAACTGCAAGTAATTTGCGGGTGTAAACAGTGGTGGCAATATGGACCGGGGTCCCACGAAGTTCACTAGTTCTGTCTCTCTCCCAAAAGATGATAAATATCTATGCGAGGTAAACAAATTACATCTGGGCAATTGACAGGATTAAAAAAGCACCGCAATGCTAACTATGCTACAAAAGAAAGGAAGAGGCTCAAAAGAATGGGTAATAAGCCAAGATAAGGAGACCGAAATCCATTTGCAACTACTACTAATCATCCACCTTGAGATATCTATCCAGAACATCTCGCTGGTATTAAGTTGCGAGCCCCACCCAAAGTGAAAACCCAAAGCAACAAACAACTGCACTAAAAGAACTTTGCGTAAAATAAACAATCCTTGCAACCGCGGTTACAAGCACCGTTGTTTTCCCCTTGTGGCAACAGCACATCCCTAACCTCATGTTTTTGTCACTCAAGCTAGTCATCAGGGGTCATGAACCCACAGTCATGCATAACGCTCTCTCTTGGAGTTACTAGCTACTACTTGGCTAAAGCAATAAACAACAACGGAGAACATGCAAGAATTACTCAAAAACACAAATATAAAAGGAGAAGAACCAAATATATTACTCATCACAATCTGAGCATAGTCTCATAATCCATCAGATCCCAGCAAACTCATCATAGCAACAACAGAAAGAATTACATATGTGCCTTGATCATGTAGGGCAGCTCACAAGGTCTAATCCATGAAGAACAAAGAGGGGGAGAGGACGTCACATAGCTACTGATAATGGACCCATGGTCCAAGGTGGACTACTCATGGCTCATCCGAGAAGCGTCCATGGTGGTGGAGAAGCTCCCGGAGGTCAATCCTACCTCTGACAGGGTGCTGGGAAGAGGTCTTCTGGTGCTCCCGATCTTGGAAGCGCGGCGGCTATGGCACAGAGGCGAGATCGCGAAAAAGGGTTCTGTCTTTGGGGGTTTCGGGATGAGAGAAATATATAGGCAAAGGGAGGCAGCCAGGGGGGCCACCAGGAGTCCAGGCGGCCTCCCGGCACGGCCCCACCCTAGGTCGCGCCCCCTGGTCTCCTGGGCACCAGGTTGGGGCCTCTGGCCCCCCTTCGGGCATCATGAAGCTTCCGGTACGCTGAGTTTTTATATATTTTCCCGGAATTTTTCTGGCATTTTACGTAATAGGAAAACCTGAAATAAAAAGACAACAGAAAACATAAACTGGCACTGGGGTGCACTGAGTTAATAGGTTAGTCCAAATATGATCAAAAGTGTATGAAAGTGTATCAAAAGCATAGCAATATCACCCAAAACATGCATGGAGCAAGAAGAAATTATAGATACGTTTGGGATGTATCAGTGTTACACTTGTGGTACTCCTTCATCCTCGAGGCCGTGTCGCGGCGCCTTCATCGACAACGTTCCGACGGGGACGTAATCCAGTCATCGGTCTTCAAGGATCGAGTTGCATGTGGAGTCATCGAGGATCTCCTCGGCATCGGGGATTGCCGTACGACCACATCAACCACGTTTACGCGGAAACGTAGCCCGCCAGGTATGTGACCAATTCCTTCCGTTACTTGCATCAGCATAGCATAGGTCTTGGGTTTGGGCATCGCGTAGGTAAGGAAAATTTATTGTTTACTGCACCGAGCCCCGACAATAAAACCTTTGCAATTGTTAGGCTCACTTTCATATTCCGCAATATTGACTAAAACTGCTAAGTAGAGAATAAAAAATTGTAATTGTACCTATTCACCCCCCCCCCCTCTAGGTCCATCTCAATCATTTTAGGTGTCGTCCTAGATGTGTCCCAAACCACTCATCTTCTTCCTACTTCGGCGGCAGTGGCCACGAACACATGGCGTTCCATTTCACACGCCCTTCCCCTCCCCCCCCCCCCCTACACACCAAATCTATCCTCGAAACTCCTCTTCTCATTCCTTACAAAAACGGTGGTGGCGTTACCCATCGTGTAAGATCTTGATCTTTTGGAAAGGCGCATAGACATGGCTTCCATTGAGTCTGATCATTGTTAATATATTTACTCTCGGGGTGAAAACTTCACTTTGTCGAAGATTTCAGTTTTTCTTCGAGTGTTACACATCAAACTCTTTGATAATGCTATGAGTTTGTTTGATGCTAGACTTCATTGCACATTACAATAGTCTAAGATATTCAGCTCACACCTTAACACACAAAATCTTTTCTCATTTAGGGGCTTAGTAAAGATATCAACCAATTGATCTTCCGTCTTCAGCTTTGTTCGTGAAACAAGGATGGGTCTAGTCGGTTGGTCTAGGACCACTGTGGCATCAATAAAAAGGCCATCAAGAATAAATATCGCTTGCCTCGCATAAATGATCTGTTCAAGCAGTTGCACGGACTAAGGTGTTCTCCAAGCTTCATTTGTGCATGGGCTATCATCAGATTAGAGTGAAGGAGGACATTTTTAATATTGCACTCAAAACTAATTATGGGCTCTACAAGTATTTAGTAAGATTTTCGCAGCAAGTATGGGCCATCATCTAGTTTATACATCACACATGAACTTCCCCTTCTCTCTCCTTTCTTCACGTTCTCTTTTCACTCTTTTCTTCAGGTTACATGCATTGGCCGTTCGTCTTCATTCTCCTCTCTTCACGCTGCTGCTGGATGTCTATTCACTTGTCGTATTTAACTAGTAAGCGTGCACGTGCACGTCTGAACTAAAGCGGCACATAAAATCATGTGTATTGAATTCTGAATTCATATCCTAAAATTTTAAAAATAATAATATTTGTAATGCTTGATGATTCTTGTCTCCTTAAAGGTCAAGTTTAATAGAAAAACATCATTCATCTTTTGAGGATGTCATGTGAAGTTTGAGTAGACAAAAAAAATCACAATTTATGAAGAAGTAACAATCGTATAGTAAATACTTCCTCCGTCCGAAAATACTTGTCAGAAAGATGAATAAAAATGAATGTACCTAGAACTAAAATACATCTAGGTACATCCATTCCTTCGACGAGTATTTTCGGATGGGGGGAGTATTTCATAATGTCTAATTTATCGAATAAACTTGAAAGGATTTATAATACATGTAAACATAAGTGGACATGGCAGGCATGTAAAATTTTGATAATAAATACAAAAAAACGCAATATTCGAACAACGTGTACCCTTATCTTTAGAATTTGAATTGATGGGGTCAACTACAGTGTCGCCTATGGGAGTCACAACAGGTACTGCTGGCAAGATTGAAGAGTCTGAAGGTAGTCATGACCGTTTTGCCCCCATTCCGAGTTTCTATCAATCTTATGGAGCAAAACATTAATGAACGAAAAAATGAAGACAGAAAAATTAACATTTTTTGTATGACATAGCATGCAAGCCACAGTTTAACGTTGCAAAGATTAACATTCAAAAAAAATTGTAGGCATTACAGAGTACCTATCAACACTGGTCAGAATCCCAAAAGTCTAAATTACTAAAGCCACATGAAACGATTATATTCAAGAGAACTACGACTACTATATGAATTTTGCCACTTCATCTAAATCCTGAGCATTTTTTTTATAATGAACATTTTCAGTCTATCACTAATGCCAAAAGTGATAATGATAAATAAAGTCATTAGAGCAAAGGGCTTTAGTGTCATTTACTCTAGAAGGTTGCGTCACATAAAAGAATTTATCATGATGTAGAACTGAACTATGGTGGCGTGTGCAGCCTGACGATGATCAACAGTTCGGCACTGACGGTGATCAAAGCGGCAGCAGGGCGGCACCTGCCGACGCGGTGTCGGCAGCTCGACGACAACAAGTCGACGGTGATCGGTTTCATGCGTAGACCTAATCAGTTTCATGCTAATTACGGTTTAGTATAATGGAACTTTCAGCTCTGTTGGATGTGTTGGTCAGGGAAGGAGTGGCCGATACCTGAACCTAGATCAGTTCTGCCATGCCTTTAGGCATGACAGAGGAGCCGACTCCAACATCGCCAGGCCAGGGAAATGGAAGAGCAGACCATTCCAGCACCTTTGGTAAGCGGGAGGCAAGTCGTGGGGGAGCAACACCAATATCATAGCAAAGTTCTATAAAGCAAAATCTATTAGAAAGAAAAGTCACTCAAAAATTGAACAAAAGAATCATGACATAGGGATAAAACTACATGTTTGTAGACTAAAATGTAATAATGGAAAATGACATCTCCCTTTTAGGCATTAAAGAAAGATTTAGAAATAGAATAATCTTTTTGCACTGCTTGTACCCCAGTTTCAGTATGCCAAATACAAGAAGCCAACAACAGAAAAGAACATATACTCTGTAAAATCTGGGACAAGTAGAAAGATAAAGGATATCACAAGGTAAAATTGGATACAACAAATATTCTAGAAACAAACTAATACTCAAGTGAATAGTAAATTTAAAATACATTTTATTGGAAGAGCCTCGCAGATATATCATCTTTTTCGCCAATATGTAGTTTCATATCAAAAGAACAATGAGAATAGGTGCATCTGCATCATATTGGATTACCAAATGTAAGAGCAGACGTACATACCTATGATGTGCAAATGCACTATCTACAACCTAGAAGTGGCCATCTTGAATGACTTCTGTAAGTAGTAAACACAAATGGCGAAGTTTCCAATCAGAATCTCCTATATATTTCGAAAATGCTAGACTGTAGTCCAGGAACCAATCAGGATATATTTCCAAAAGCCAAAAGGAGCATTTTTGTTAGTTTGCTTGCAACAATCAGGATATAAAAACTGATAAGTTCAGTTTACAAAATGAAAATTTCTCATGATATACCTTATGCCCATCCAGATATCCTTTTTTATGTACTCATGTTACTTGAGATGATTTTTAAGGTTGTGATAATGTGCATTGTTTTTTTTGGCAGATATATAAAATGTTAAAAGCCACTAAAGTAAAAAAAAACTAATGGATTTATTATATGATGTCCACTAAGAGTGCAAATGGATGTTTGCACACTGAAAATAACAAGTGGGCAACAAACTGCAGGCAAGAGGTTGACAAGAGATCGCGAGATTTTGTTGAAGTATGATAGCAAGAAGCAAGGTTCCAATGCGAATGATGATAATGAAAACCCATATAATGCTTATAAAATGATCGTGAATGGTCAGCGACAGAAGGACGGTTTGACCACCCTTTCATCATGCAAAGAAGCAAAAACCGATAACTTCTTGATAAAAACTTCTTGGTTGAGATCAACTATATTTCTCTAAAGGAGCATGTGTTTGCCTATATGGTTGAGATCAACTTCTTGGCGAAAAATCATCTCAACTATATAGCCTCATGTAGAAAAGATTTGCTAAGGTTAGTCCTTAAGGAACACCAGTCGTCGTCATCAAAAACCTCCGCGTCCGCCTCTGCATGGCCGCCGGCCAGGGGCCGACGAAGATCCCGCTGAGCCTCCTGCGTGGGGGAGGAGCCGGGTCATCTGAAGACGACCCCGTCGCGGATGGAGAGCCTCCGGCGACCCCATCTCGCTGGGTAGATGATCTCCGGATTGCCGGGTACTCGGCGGACGAGGTAGCGACAGCAATTCTTATCCCGGCCTCAGATCCGGCGAGAGAATTGCAACGGCGGGATGGCGTTACTGGATCAACCTCTGCTTTGGAGGCCGATCTGGTTCGAAGAGTTGGGGTGCGGAGATCAGCCGATCCATGGAGTGGTCCTCAACAGGAGCTCTCTCGATCTGGTTCAAATTCTGAGAAATCGGGAACCAAGTCGCCGGGCAGGAGCTCTGGATCCCGGTTCTGGGCTCTTGATGATGAGGCTAGCGACGACGACGACGCAGAAGAACTGGCCATTGGAGTTGCTTCCGTGGTACTCCAGGAGGAAAGACAGATCACCCGGGAGGTGAAGGAAAGACCTGCTAAGTCTGACGAGGTGATTGCTCAAGAGTTTTGGGAGTACGCTGGATTTCCGTCGAAGAACTCGCGCGTCTGGGAGCGGCCTAGTGATTCACCGGAGACAGATCGAACTCACACCGAGGCTCCTGAGGCGATCAGACAGCCTCGGCCTTGGAGTATTTACCAGAGAAAGAAGGGATCGCGAATTCTACACAAACCTAATATTCGTGTTGGATGGCGTGGCCCTGTTCCAAGACCAAGAATCACACCACCGCCTTGCTTGGGGGAGTTCTTCCCTGTGATGAAAGGCAAGGATGAACCTCAGTTGCGGCAGCCCGGCGGCGAGGCGGATGATCCACGTTTTCAGAGGCAGTCCGAGATTAGCGCTATGCAAATTTCAAAATTGCATGGGCCAGCGAGTCGTACTTGGGAGCATCTCGGCCGCTGGTTTAGCGGACTCCATCGCAACCTACCGTACAGAAGCCCTAGAAACAGACCTAGACACACCGAGGGCAATACTTCAATCGCATCTGATCGCGCTGTGCAGTCCTCCTCGCCGCCGCCTCATACGGTACGAACCACGCACCAATTGCATCGGTCCTGGGCAGAGGTCGTAGCGCCGTCACCCATGGCCGCGCCGCCGGGTTCGGGTGGTCTGGGACTGCCAAAGGTAGCATCGGGTCCTACTGGACAAGGCAACGTTGGGTTTGGAGCTTCGTCCGGACCTCCTGCATCGCTGGTGATGACTCCTGAGGGTGCCCAGCAGGCGGGGGCACAAGTTGGTGCAGCTTTCGCCTTTGGAATGGCTGCACCTCAGCCGAAACCTGGCCAGAAGAGGAAGAAACAGAAAAAGAAGGCGGGGACGGGGTTGCAGCAGGCGTAGGTTCAGACTGCCCCGGTTCCGCAACCGGAGAATAAGCAGGGGACGGCGGCGGGAGGAGGAGCACTGCCGACGACTGTCGTTGTTCCTTCGACTGCACCTCTTGCTCAAGGCGGTCATCTTCTTGTGCAACCGTCTCTTAATCTTGCTGGAGTCGCTCCTAAGGCAATGTCGAGCCAAGTCGCAAAAAAGAACATGCGATGCTGGAAGTGTGATGTTAATACTCATACGTCCAAAGACTGCACGGCCAAGCATCATTGCTACATTTGTGACAATGGAACGCATCCAACAAAAAAATGTCAAACTCTCAAAGTTCCGAAGCCGACTGTGTTTGTTGCTGGGATGGGCAGTAATGATACTATGTTTACCCAGTTCCCGGATATCTTGTTCAAAGAAAATCCGGCTCCCGCATCGTCCCCTTTTTCTTTGGTCACTGTTGCGGGGCCGGTCGTCAATGCCAAGACGGTGGAATCACAGGTTGCTCGTCTTTGTCCGGGATCGTCTTGGACATGGGAGGCCATACCGCATGATGGCAACTCTTTTCTGATAGGATTTCCTACTATGGCTGACCTTCAAAGATTGAATGGCATTCAACTTGGGATTCAAGCTTCAAAGTTGACAATCTCGGAGTGGAGGCAGGAGGAAATTGTTCATAAGATGGAACTATATCAAAGATGGGTTCATGTCTCGGGGGTGCCGCCTCCGTTGAGACACTTTCTGGGGTTATGGGTTGTTGTCTCCTTGATAGGGGCCACTATTGATGTTGACTTGCTGGCTCTTCGGCGTAAAGGAATTGTCCGCGTCTTGGTTGGAATGATTGATGATAAATGCTTCAAGAAAGTTGATGATCTTGGTCCTTTCATCAGGACTGATGGGGTACTGCGGTTGAAGGGTTATGACTTTACATTCCGCCCCGAAGATAACTTTATCCCGGAGCCGGACTTCATACCGTTAATATGGGAGCACAAGGATAAGGATGATTCCGAGGATAAAAACCTTGAGGACGATGATGGTGAGGGGGCCACTGAACCGCGAGATAAGACACATGGGTCGGTTGGCCCTACGAGTATGTCGATCGATCCTACTCCTGCTGAAGCGGGACAAGGGTCAGTCGGTGCTAGTATGCTGAGGTGCATTGCAGTAACTCCGTTTAACCCCAACCCGAAATCGCCGAGAGCCATAGAGATTGTGAGACGGGCTAATTTGGCTGCTCATATTATTTCTAAACCTCTAGCCGAGATGGACAAATTAGTCCCTAACAAGCTTGTGGCTAGTGACTCTCCCGCTGCAAAGGATTTGGTGGACACGAAGGGATCTCATGCAAGGTCTCATGGGTGCTCAATTCAGGCTCCGGCTAGATATGGTGTTGCGTCTCCCATACCATGCAACATGCAGGAGCCGGTGGGGCATCTTTTGCATCAGCAACAACATGCAGGAGCGGTGCACCCTGAGGCCTCTTCGAATGCTTCTCTGGAGCTGGGTGGGAACACGGTCGGGAGCAGCACGGCTGCTTATGTTTATGCTGCTGCACCAGCTCCTAACACATTATCACCTCCTAGCAAGTCTTCAAGTCAGGCGTCTGCCGGGAACGGGACTGGAGTTGAGCGTGAGCTTGCCGGTTACTGTACTAGCAAAGTCGACAGTACGGCCACTCCTTTCAGCACTCAGGCGGACATCCATGCGGCCAAGTCGCCTTTGTTGCCGGTTGTGGCTTCGCCCAAGTCGGATACCCGGGTGGCGACGGCTTCGGTTGATGGTAAGACCCCTGGTGGAAACATGACAGTTGTGACTATCCCACCTCAGGGGTTTCGCCGCCGCGGATTCCGGGGGCTGTGAGCAACTGCGTCATCTTCTCTGCGCAAGCTGTGGTCGAGGGGGCTCCTACACCAGCTAAGTCCCCTTCGAGGAGCTAGCATGGTGCAGCCGGCCCCTTCCACTCTATCTCCGCTGGTCTCTATGGTGGAGATGGGCTCGGATGGGAAAGCTGTGGTCGAGGGGGTTTCCACACCAACAACACCCCCTCCCGCGGCGCGTGTTGGTTGTGGGACGCGTGCTCAGCCCAACGTCATGCCTAGGCGTAGTTCGCGCCATCCAGTCGCGGCGGATGGGTCATCCTCAACTGACGAGAATGCTCTCGTCAAGGCAATGAGGCGCAAGGCGGCTATGCTGGAACCTGCACCCACGGGTACGTCCTTACAAAATAAGTCTTTTTTACCTTTTACTTCTGCTAAAGTTTCTTCGAACCTAGCCAAAGTAGGAGTCAACTTAGGTAGAAATGAAAACGATATTGTTGTCTCGACCAATGCTTTGAAGCATATGGAGTATGACCGACTAAAGGTTTACCCAGGTGCATCTAGTAGGTCGGTGATCACATCCATAGATGATGAGGAGGCGAATGCCACTATTGATGGACAGCTTCTATCACATCTTGTGGGTGAGATGACGGAGGTGGGCATAGATGAGGTCGAGCTAGGATCTATTTATGATCTGCATGCTTCCGGCCGGAAATCTAAATCCGCCAAAGACAAGAAGAACCATAAAATTCAAAGGACCGTGAGACAACCAAAAAATCCTATTGTTTCTCAATGAACGGCATCTTCATGAATAGCAGAGGTCTTGGTGACTTGGCTAAGCACTTGAATATTTCTCAGTATGTTCGGGATCATAAATTGGATTTTTTAGCTATTTCGGAAACCGGGAGGAGGGATTTTCCAGTGAGTGTCCTAGATCGCCTATCAGGTGGCATGGACTTTACTTGGCATTCTATCCCTCCTCGTGGGAGGTCCGGTGGCATTCTACTCGGTGTACTTTCAGACTCCATGGAAGTGTTAGCTTATACGAGTGGGGAATTTCATATAAAATTCCATATTCGTAACAAAGTTGATGGATTCATATGGAGTCTGGTTGCTGTGTATGGTGATGCCCAGGAGGAGCGTAAGGCTACTTTTCTTCGCGAATTGGTGAACCTAGCGAATAATGATCCTCACCCTATACTAATAGGGGGAGATTTTAATTTACTACGGTTCCCACATGAGAAAAGCAAAGGGAGATTCGATAGTCATTGGCCTTTCTTGTTCAATGTTGTCATTGATAGTTTGGACTTGAGAGAGGTATATATGACAGGTAGACGATTCACCTGGGCAAATAGTCTACCTGAACCGACATACGAGAAGTTGGACCGTGTACTGATGAGCACTGATTGGGAATAAAAATACCCACTAGTAACAGTACGCGCCCTCGAACGTATAGAGGATCTATCGGATCATGCACCTCTACTCTTATCAACCGTAACATTGAAACCAAATGCGCGCCACCGCTTTAAATTTGAGCTCGGATGGTTGCTACGTGATGGGTTCGATGATATGGTTAAAAGGGTGTGGTCAGCTCCGGTTCCGGATGTCAGTCCTATCCGAAGATGGAACGCAAAAATACGTAATTTGAGTAAATATCTCCGTGGATGGGCCAGGCACACAACCGGTATCCTAAAAAAAGAAAAGGAGTGTTTGTGTACCATCATTGACGAGCTTGACCGCACGGCAGAAACACGAGTGTTAACCCAGCAGGAGATTGAGCTTAAAAGCCAATCCAATGCGGAGGTGGCACGAATGCTGCGGGAGGAAGAGCTCAGATGGTACCAAAGATCAAAATCTAACCTTATTCTGAAGGGAGACGCGAATACGAAATATTTTCAGAATGTTGCCAATGGGAGACATCGGAAAAAGAGTATTCATGTTCTCAACCAGGATGAAGGAATGATTGAAGGTCAAGAACAGCTTAAGGCTTATATCACAAGCTACTATAAAGGGTTGTTCGGCGCTCCAGCTGAAGATATCTTGTTCATGGATGAGTCTCGGACAGAAGACATAACTCAGGTCTCTAATGAGGAGAATACCTTCTTAAACTCTCCCTTCACAGAGGAGGAGATTAAAAAGGCGGTCTTCCAAATGGAGCATAACAAGGCTCCTGGGCCAGATGGCTTTCCTGCGGAGTTTTATCAACACTTTTGGGATGCGATTAAGACAGACCTGATTGAGTTGTTCCAATGTTGGCATGTGGGACAACTTGAACTGTTTCTTTTTAACTTCGGAGAAATTGTTTTGTTACCTAAGGTTTTGGGGCAGAAAGGATACAACAGTATAGACCAATATGCCTCCTTAACGTTAGCTTCAAAATCTTCACGAAGACCGCAACCATTAGATTAAATTCGGTGGCTGATCATGTGGTTAAACCTACACAAACGGCTTTTATGCAAGGTAGGAATATCCTAGACGGAGTCGTGGTTTTACACGAGACCGTTCATGAGATGCACACTAAAAAGCTTAACGGAGTCATTTTCAAGATTGACTTTGAAAAGGCTTACGGTAAAGTGAAGTGGTCGTTCCTCCAACAAACTCTGAGAATGAAAGGTTTTTCAGAGGAATGGTGTGCGTTGATCCATAGTTGCGTTTCGGGAGGAAGTGTTGCCGTGAACGTCAATGACGAAATTGGTCGCTTATTCCAAACCAAAAAGGGATTAAGGCAAGGTGATCCTTTATCGCCCATATTGTTTAATATTGTGGCTGATATGTTAGCGATCATGATTGAACGCACCAAGCTAGACGGTCAAATTGAGGGAGTAGTCCCACACCTAGTTGATGGGGGGCTATCTATACTTCAATATGCGGACGACACAATTCTTTTTATGGATCATGATCTAGATAAAGCAGCGAATCTGAAATTAATATTATCAGCATTCGACGGTTATCCGGATTGAAGATTAACTTCCATAAAAGTGAATTGTTTTGTTTCGGCGAGGCCCAGAATGCAACAGCTCAATATGCCGAGATATTCGGATGCGAGCAAGGTCAATTCCCTATTAAGTATCTGGGGATACCCATACATTATAGGAGACTGACCAATGCGGAATGGAAGCACGTCGAAGAACGATTACAAAAAAGACTAGCTAGCTGGAAAGGGAAGTTGTTGTCCCTGGGTGGAAGATCGGTACTCATATATTCAGTTCTAACAAACATGGTACTGTATATGATATCATTCTTCCCACTGCCTAATGGGGTCTTACATAGACTGGATTATTTCCGATCGAGATTCTTTTGGCAAGGAGATAACGAGAAAAATAAGTATCGACTGACCAAGTGGAATGTCGTGTGCCGTCCGAAGGACCAAGGTGGGTTGGGTATCCATGACCTCCAGGTCAAGAACTCTTCCCTCCTCGGTAAGTGGCTATATAAGCTATTGACTTCGGATGGTGTATGGCAAACACTCCTTAAGCGAAAATATATCGGCACAAAAGCGTTATCTCAGGTTGTATGGAAGCCTGGAGATTCACATTTTTGGGCAGGTCTCATGGCGACAAAGATAGACTTTTATCGCTTTGGGGTTTTCAAGATTAAGGATGGGTCGGAGATAAGATTCTGGGAGGATATATGGCTAAGAAATGCCACACTCCGAGATCAATATCCGGCCCTATACACCATTGTGCGACATAAGGGAGATATGCTGGCCACGGTTATGCAGGAATCACCCCCTAATGTCGCATTCAGGAGAGACTTAATCGGTCCAAGACTAGCGTCTTGGAATGCCTTGCTAGAACGGTTAGCGGTAGTGCAGCTGTCTCAAGGTCAAGATGAGTTTCGATGGAATCTCAATAGGAATGGAAAATTCTCTGTTGATTCTATGTATAGGGCGCTTGTCCAACCTGAATTACCAGTCGATAATAATGTTAAAATATGGCAAATGAAGATACCTCTAAAGATTAAAGTCTTTGCATGGTATCTTCGAAAAGGTGTCATTCTAACGAAAGATAATCTTGTCAAGCGCAACTGGCAAGGGAGTAAGAACTGTGTTTCATGTGCTCACGATGAGACAATAAAACACCTATTCTTCACCTGTAAGGTTGCCCATTCTATTTGGTCAGCTATCCAAATGGCTTCAAACTTATATCAACCCACATCCGTTGCTAATATCTTTGGCAATTGGCTGAACGGGATAGATAGTAAGATTAAAACCATTCTTAGGGTAGGAGCGCTTGCCGTAATATGGTCGCTCTGGCTATGTAGAAATGACAAGATCTTTTATGATAAAAATTTCACTTGTTTGCAGGTTCTCTATCGATGCACGGGTATTCTCCGTTCGTGGTCCATCTTACAACGGGTGGAATATTGAGGCCTTTTTATGGAGGCGTGTGCACGACTGGAAGCGGTGGTGAGGGATATTTTTATCCAACATGGGTGGCCGCGTGACCTACGCATAGAGCTTCCTTGAGTGGCGATAGTTCTTGTAATTCGTCGCATACTCTTTTATTTTCTATGGTTTGGCGACTTGCGGCTGTGTGCATCTTAGTTATGCAGAGGCCGGGTGTACTTACTTAAACCTTTTGAGTAATAAAGCCCTTTATAAAAAAAATGTGTTTGCCTATCAGCCTGCCAAACTCTTTATTGGTTTAAAATCACTTTTTTATTATTCTGTCCAACACACCCAGTTTGCTTATATGGTTGGGGAGATTCTCTTGGTAGGAGGCCACCCTCATATTTACATTATGTATGCTCCTTCATAAGTAGTATATGTTAGAAGTATATTACGGTTAACTTAGAGATAGGAGTTAGAGATAGATTAGAGTTAAACATGTATTACTTATCTTGTACTCTAAGTCTCTATCCCCCTTGTACTTCTATATATACCCTATATGAGGGTCAAATCAATACATCAAAATATCACATTATTCAGCCTACCACCAATTTTCACATGGTATTAGAGTGGTTAGTCTCACGACGCCAATCCTAGGACCTCCCACCACTTCCGCATCGCGCCGCCCCCGGGGAGATTAACCTCTTCTCCTCGGGGGCGCGGCACCCGATCGATCAAAGATTAGATCGGTTCTCGTAGATTAGATGAATTTCTATAGATTAGATCAGTTCATTTGTTTAGATCAATTCATTAATTTTCGTTCGTTTTCTTTAGCCACAAATAAATCTGATCGACCCATTATCCGGTGAAAATCTTCTCACAAAAATCGGTGCTTCGACGGCGAGGTGCTTAATCTAAGCACTTCAGCGCGTCATCAACGACTGGGATCGACTTCAGATCATTGTACAAGGGGACGCAAGACTACACCAACACGGAGGCTATCCTTCGATCCGAGCGAGTAACTACATGATCAATTCTGCCAGCACAGCCTTCATCGACTACACGGCCTTCGATCCGAGCGAGTAGCTACTACCTGATCAAGTCTGCCGGCACAGGCCGACACGAACTCTGCAGCAACCGATCCGATCGATCCGTTTAAGTGGTTAGCAATCCTGGAGCGCATGCAGAGGACCGGCAACGCCACGTTCGTCATATGCGGACCGACTACTTCAGTGCACCGACGGCGGCTAAACGCAATCAGCAACAAGCCAAGCAAAAGATCACGCGAGCGGGCGCTGGGCAGGCGGCACATGCACTCGATCGACAGTCCGGGAGCGGAGACAACTTTGCCAAGCACCTCCATCGATCCATGTCATGCACTTGGTATACCATGCACTAAAAGCTACACGTACTGCATGCTCCATAAGCTGCATCGGGATTCAGGCTTGCGATCGGGTCGATTCGGTTTAGCTTCTATGCATCTCCGAGCGACCGGCTGCACGTCTCTCCATCAGCCGACTCTGGCGATCACGGGAGGGCACGCAACATTGCATCATTTGTCTTCATCGACTGGATGTCGAGGTCTTTTAGTACACGATCGGCTACTTCGAGCTTGCAACTGCACCAACATCTGCACCGATACAACTTCACCGAGCCGAACATACATCCAGCTGTACAACTACATCAAGCCCATAGAAACATCTTCGTCGAGCATAACTATGAGAAGCAAACATATGCACCATCCATACGCCATGCCGGTGTGGAAAGAGATGCAGTTTTTCATCGACTTCTCTGACAAGACACGACACGGCATCGGCATCGACATCGAAAAGGTGTGAAAGTACCCGGGTGTCCCGGTACCCATATGAACAATAAATTCGAAAAAAATAGAAATAAAAATTATTAAAATCTGAAATTTTGAGACATCAAACATGATCAAACGTTTGATGTTCTTACAAAGTTTCATCCACAAAAACCATTCGAGGAGTCCTCACCAAAATAAACAAAATCAGTGTTCAAAGTTCATGAATAGTACACATATTTTTGAGCACTGATTTTGTTTTTTTCTGTGAGGGCATCTAGAATGGTTTTTGTGGATGAACCTTTGCAAGAACATCAAATGTTTGATCATGTTTGATGTCTCAAAGTTTCAGATTTTTTTGAATTTTATTTTTATTTTTTTCTGAATTTACTGTTCATAGAGGGTACCGGGACACCCGAGAGTTTATAATCCACTCTCCATCGACATTCATCCGCTGCAAGGGACGCCTGCAAGCAACATCTCAATGTCGCTGCAATGCCATCGCCGACATATCATCGCCAAGGTCTTCATCAAAGTGGTCTTCACCAACATCGTCATAAACACACCGCCGCCGGCTCATCCACAAGATGGACATTATCCAGCGTCCTCTGACAGAATTTCTGCAAGACGCGACTTCGATGACGGCAAGTCTGCGTCACTACGACGGCATCGACCGCATCATCTACGACGGCATGACTGCATCGACATGGCATCACTATAGTGATGACCACTTCATGGCCACACGGTCCTGGCAAAACCAATGTGTGCTCGATGGATTTTCTCCGGTCCTGGCAAAACCGGCGGACTCATCGTCGACGGCACCCTCTGACATCTGCAAGGTGTAACGTCCACGACTGCAGCAACGTCATCTACATCATCAACGCAAATTTTTTTTGCGCGCCTCCGGCTTTGTGCTGTTCATAATCCACGACGACTACATCATCGACCACGGCTACATCATGATCGGCTACCTCGACATCGACACACTGGGCTACGTTTACAGCTACTCATCGGCAACAACTCCAGTCAACAGCGTCCGCATCTCGTCACTTGCGTCCACGACACTCGCGCTGTGACTGAGGGAGGGAATAAAGGAGAAGAAAGGGAAGGCACCAGAAGGAGAAGCGGTCACCGCCCTAGGTGTCGACCCATCAGCCATTAGAGACGCAGTTGATGATGGCGCAACGGAGAAAGATGATAGAAGCGCAAGACTTCAAATTCAGTCGCAATCGTCCGCTTCACTCCCGCTACGACTGAGGGGGAATGTTAGAAATATATTACGGTTAACTTAGAGATAGGAGTTAGAGATAGATTAGAGTTAAACATGTATTACTTATCTTGTACTCCAAGTCTCTATCCCCCTTGTACTTCTATATATACCCCCATATGAGGGTCAAATCAATACATCAAAATACATCACATTATTCAGTCTACCACCAATTTTCACAGTATAGATATGTTGTGCTTCTACCAGACAGTACTCTCTACCTGCACGATCTCGTCCATCCTCACGCCGATATCATCCTCTAAATTCAAAGAATGATAACACACGAGTGAGGCGAGAGGAGAGGGCGGGTCAACGGTTAGCGAGTAGCGACCGACGTGGGTGCGCTCAACATCGCTATTGTTACCGGAGTCATTAGATATTGATCAGACGATAGAAAACATTGTTTTGAATCTGCTACAGTGGAGCTTTTTTAGGTATAGTGATACTCCTACGATAGTTAACCTGATTGGAGGAAAAAATAAAAGATCCCATAGCCAATGGGTATTTACTTGATCTTGATGCAATTCGTAATGAGCCTAATAAACGAGAAATGCAATTCGTAATGAGCCTAATAAACGAGAAACTTTTTTAGGTATAGTGATACTCCTACGATAGTTAACTAAAAGTAAACTCTGATTGGAGGAAAAATAAAAGATCACATAGCCAATGGGTATTTACTTGATCTTGATGCAATTCGTAATGAGCTTAATAAACGAGAAACGGAGGGAGTAATTCAATACGGAGGTATTTATTTAACTGACACGCTGTATATCTTAGCGGCCATCAGGTCCGGCCGGAAACAAAACAACTGCATATTTTACAGGGTGGCATTTAAAGGAAAATACAACAATCCAAACAGGACCTACAAGCATTTCGGAAATTCTCAGAGCTTTTAAACCTTAAATTGCATGAATAGCGACTAGTACTACATAAAGCATTTGGGAAATTCACAGTAGTTTTAAACCTTAAATTGCTTGAATTGCTACTACTACTACATAAAATTGCACCCTCCGTTGTGGCACTAGAAAATCAGTGCTGCCGCAAATATAGCCTTTGAAAATTTCGAAACAGACTGAACATTGGATGAGATTTTAACCAACAAGAATGGAAAGCTTGAAAAAAATATGTGCAATTCTGAGGCTTATCAGATCCAATGAAGAAAGAATTGAGCTACTGGAATCAGAAGCTTTGCTAGACCATCAAATCAAGATACTGCCAGCAGGAGATTCCTCATAAAGAAAAAATGTTACCCCAACAGGGATCACCAACAAATTTCCATTGCAATCAGTTTTTTTTTTTTTAGCGTATCAGTTGATGGGTTACAAAAACATCTGGGTACGACCTGGATGTCTCATCAACAGTCCACGGAGTAGCTACATCTACAGACACGTGCCTATGTTCGTACCAAGTGTAGGTGATCCATCAATTCTGGCCCGTCAACCTACAGGTCGAGGCATTTTATGTTCGTCATTTCTACCAACAACCTGAGAATCATGGTGGACCACGCTGTGCTTTGGTGCATCAGTAGGGTGATGTGGCTTGTGCTCGAAACCATCATTTCTCTTGGTTGGAGAACGCTCGTCTTTAATGTCCAACGGAACCTCAGCCTCTTTCACAGTCGCTGGAACATTTTGCTCGCCACTGCTGTCCCCATTTTCTGTAACGCCATCAGCATTTCGGTGATCCTCTTGATGCATACTACAATAGTTCCTCTCCTGCTTGATCTTCTCATCCTCCACAGCCAACTCTACACCATGTTCTAGTTCCCTCTCAAGTAGGTCGTCATCATCCATCACATCTACCTTCCTAGCCACATCACCTTTCAATTTTCTTCGCTTCTCCAAAGCTGCCTTTACCTTGTCCTTGTCAATTTTATTCATGGCATCCATCATGGAGGATGAGACACTGGGACCACCACTGTTACTGAGATCACCATCTCTGGATTCACTGGAATTAGCATGCGATGGAAAAGGTTTCTGTTCTTCCATTGGAATACCAGGTTTCTCGCTGGGCCTGGAACTTCTCGGCAAGGACTTTGTGACATCATGCAAACCATCATTTGCACTAGTATCAACTCTACATCCACTCTGATTGCTTGTTTTGTCGTTTTCATGCTCACCAGTGTCATTTTGAAGAATTTTCTGGCTACCAATCTGCTCGTGTGGCTTTGAGTGCTCAGCACCATTGTGAATTGGAACACCTGCTGATGTAGAAGGATTAGAATCTGACTGTTTGGATGCTTGATGATGCACAAGAACAGGAGGCTCCTTGGAGTTGGCTTCTGCTTTTATAGAGATTCTTTGATTAGGTTGCTCATACAGCTCTAACATTTGATTGCTAACCTCTGCAATCAAGAGATAAAAGAAATGCATTAATATCAGACAAATAAATTATCATGCCATGTTACCAAAGCTCAACTACAAATTAACTGCTAGAAGAAGAATCAAAAGCCTAATGAACAAGGAATACTATGGGGCACCATTGGAACAGACCAGATTCTACAGGACCAAAGGATTTTCTGGAACCACCAAATTTTCAAGCAACTGACTGAGAACCATGCACTTTATGGCTTTCTGTTTGTAAACAGTCAGGTGCTCTTAGGGCATATACAGTGCTCTGTTTGTAAACTGTTTTGTTTATTTCCCCTGAGTTGCAAGAAAAGATAGGAAATCTTTCTTTTCAAAGTTATCGTCCCGATAAAAAAAACTCTTTGATAGGCCCTATTCCCGGTAAGAAATATAGTGAAATTATATTTCCCATTCTATGAGGCTCGGGAGTGTTACAACTGCTAAGTTCTAAAATCATTAGCTCTCTAGTTGTTGCTGAGGACTCAATCTAAAGAGATGTGATCCACACACAAAGAGCTACTACTGCTTGCATATTACATATGGGGTGCCTCTCCTTATATAGGCTGTAGGGGAGGTGCTACAGTAGCTGCCCTGCTACAGTACACACCCTAGCTGTGTACCTTGAAACTACAGCTAGCTATTACAGCTCACCTTCCTTCACTACTAAGTCATCCAAGATCAAAATATCCTAATACATTTTGCCAAACCCAAATTGACTTGTTCTTCCATGCATGCATATGTTTGGTATGTGATAAGATTAACTCTATAATCTCCCCCTAATCTTGTCATACCAAACTCATCAGTATGAATCATCTTCGCTTCTTGCTTATCTGGGATGGTCTTCATCTTCTTGTCTGCATGATCATAACTGCTGTGTACGACATCCCCTTGACGAATTGACACACATCTCCTAGTGGACACAACTAACACAGGAACTCTGTTTCTTGTGGACACAGTTAACACAAGAAAAATGTTGTCATGTAGACACACCTATTACAATACCATATTATCTCAGTGGATGCAGCTAAGACGAGAATTCAGCTTCTTGTGGACACAACTAACACAAGTATCTGTGGACACAGCTGACACAAGATCTTGATCACACACGGAGTGTCTTGTGGACACAACTTACACAAGAACACAAACTTGTGCCACCGGTGACACAACTTACCGGGAGCACTACCTCTTTTGCCGGCGACGCGCCTTACCAGTCAACATCTCCTTGCTCAATGAGAGCAAGGCTGGTTCATCTTGAACACATGCTTGAGCAAGATGTGCATCTGCATTGCCTTCTTTCTCTAGCTTGAGACATTCCCAAGAGAAATGTCCATAGTCACGACAACTATAGCAACGGACCTTTGCTTTGTCAAACTTGCGGTTTTTCTTGTCGGAGCCGTTGCCGCTTCCATTCCTCTTGAATCTGGACTCCCACTCAGCGCGGGTCAGCAACAAGTGCTCCTGGCCAGCATCACCAATTCCTCCTAGACGCTCCTCATGTGCCTTCAATCGTCCAATAAACTCTTCCACTGTCATGGTTTTGAGGTCACCAAATTGTTTGATAGTCGAAGCAATTTGGAGAATTTGTTGGGGATGGCTCGAAGGAACTTCTTGACAGCGCAAGTCTCCTCAAACTTCTCACCGAGTGCCCTGATCTTATTGACGATGGTCGTCAATCGGGCAGCAAAATCATCCACCGATTCTGACTCCATGTGCAGCCCCTCAAACTCTGTCTTGAGAGTTTGTACCTTGGTATCCTTCACGCGCTCAGCACCCATGTGCATGATCTTCGGGGCCTCCCAAGTCTCCTTGGCTGTCTCCTTTTCAGACACCAAGTAGAGCAAGTCCTCTGGTATCCCTTGGTAAATGGCAGCCAACGACATTTGATCCTTCTTCTCCTCTACGGGCGCCTTAGGATCTTTTGGCTCAACAGCATGCCAAACCCCTTGGGCACGCATGGACACCTTCATCTTGATGAACCATGCCAAGTAGTTGCTCTTTGTGAGCATAGGATATCGAAGGGAAACAATCTCTCGTCTCCATATCTCACTCAAGCTAATACACAAGGCTCTGATGCCAATTGGTAGAACTGCTAAGTTCTAGGCTTCATACTAGTTCCTTGTGTGCATCTTTGTGTCAGCAGTAAGTGGATCCTCGTTTTAGAACTTAGCAATTCTAACAGGGAGTACGCACTCCAAGGAGTACAGAATAATTTTTCTTAACTAGAATGAACACACATCCAAATGGTTGTTTAACAGGAAAGTTTAGTGTATATCCTTATTTTTAGCTACTCAACAAGTATAGTACCTATAAAAAGATCAGTTTCACACTGAAACATTTTCACAAATGTCCAAGTCATTGTATACTTTAGTTCTTTCTTTGTACCTTCAAAACCCAGATGCCACAGTAACACATAAAAAGGTGAGTCCCCAGTGGTAAAATATCCTAAACCACAACAGTAGTCACTGCACAACAAGGGAGCTAGAAAATGTATACAAAGGTAAAAGGACACAAACCAAACAAAGCAGAATGAAATTTCGAAACACTGACTTTGCATCCAAGAACCAACCTTCCAGCTGTCTTGGAGTCACATCGAATTCCTGATACCAAGCCTTCTCACCGTCATCTGGAAGAAATTTCACTTTGAGAAACTTACCAGACAAAAAGAGAGCACCTGCTGCGATATGATGGGGCTTGAATTGCAGACACAGTGAAGTGCGCAGCCTGTACAGTATACATCCTTTTAAAGGTCTAGTAGAGAGACATAAACTGAATAATGGTATGGCTAAAGAGAACAACGATAGCATTAGCATACCCATCATTGACAAAATTCCAGGCAACCTGAGGAAGCGCATTATGAGTAATCTTGAATTTCTTTATTGTTTCAACCAAGGGCTTGTAAGGATGGTGCACATTAAGGTCAAAACCAAGTGTTGCAAGTACAACTCGCTCCCCAAGTAAAATGAGTTCTTTTTGTCGATCATATACTTCCTGCATAAGATAGTAGTAGACACTTGTTCGAGCATTATTCCCAGAGGAAATTACTTTGAAATAACTGTAAACTGGTGCAGAGAAGATCTACATGGACAGAATATAAAGTGTACTGATACAATGGAACCTTCACAAATATGTGGCAGACACACTGGAAACTACAGTAGAAAAAGATCTACATCAACAGGCAATAGTGTACCGATACAGTCGAACGGAACCTATGCAAGATTGTGGCAAATACATTGCAAACTACACGAGAAAAAGATATTCATCGACAGGCAATGAAGTGTACTGATCAATACAGTGGAACCTATACAAGCATGTGGCAGATACAGTGGAAACTACACGAGAGAACAGAATGATGAACTACCAAAAGAATTATTATTTCACTGCCATTGAATCATCAAGTTAACACAGCAGCTTTTAATTTGTCAAAAAGCACAAACTAAAAATGGAAGCATGCAGGCAACTATTCATGGCCAAAATCATTTTGTTTATTACTCCCTCTGATCCATAATAAGTGTCGTGGTTTTAGTTTTAATTTGAACTAAAACCACGACACTTATATGGATCGGAGGGAGTAACTTTTTTGCAAGACAAAATCATCATCATCACTAGAAATAATTAGGAAGCAACATTTGTAGCATGTACACTCAAAAGTCAGAAAAACCAAGGCAAAAATGGATCTCAGAGGCATGCATTCCAAATGGGAGAGGTACACATACATCAATGATTATGACTCAATCGTAATAGGCAAACAAACGAAAATCTTTGAGTCTACAGCATCTACTAGAGAATACTCTGTTTGCACATCGTAGAGCAAAATCCCTTTATACTCTGTTTGCACCCAACCCATATAGGGCGGAATTACTTGCTTACAGGTAAGGACATCTATTATATTTCCTTGAATCACTCCTCCGAAAACAAGAAAAGAACCAAACATTAGCTGGGTGCTGATTGTAAAATATATAGCTGGTAAACTTAAGCAGATGATGATGCAATCAAAACAGTTCCAAAATAAATGATATGCTGATGAGAAAAGGTTAGGGTTCTAAATGATATATACAGCCATCCTTCTGCTGGCTCTGTTTCTGAAGTTATTTTCTGTTACTGTATCAGACCACCAAAATTTATTGGGTGAAACAAGGTCAAACAACAACTTTTGAAAGGGAAAAAGGTTCACCAAAGAGCAATCCATAGCAAAAGAATCATCCAATTGGATCCATTACATTACCCTCTGCTTGATTTTCTGACCAGCAGCAGGGTCCTTTTTATGAATAAGCTCGTAAGAAACCATGATGACATCCTTCAAAGGCCTAGGTGTTTCTTCGACTTTTCCAGCCAAGAACATGCAAACAGTGGCGATTGTCTGTATAGATATTAGATTCAAACTTCATTTTCACATTCGCCATTCAGAAATAAAAATAACTGCGTAACAAATAGTATAGAATACTAATATTCTGTCGAGACATATACGAGGAAAATCACACAATTATCACTTCTGCTGCAGATAAGAACACAAGAAACCACATGCATTCCTATTTCAGTAAACACGTTTGTTGCTACTTCATGGATGCAATCAAGTTTTATATTTCAGTTGCTCTTAACTGTAATTAAGTTTGATATAACGAAACACTTAATAGGGTGGTTTCAAATGCTTTCACGTGCAATAATTTAAAGAGGATCTGGGCCTAAATCAACTGCCATGGGTGTTTGAGAGCTGTGCCAGCCAGAACATTCATGATAAACTCCTGACCCCGCCTAATTGATCAAATGGGGTGCCCACCTGTGAACTGCTGTTTTGTAACAAGGTCTCAGGCTCTTCTAAACTAAAAAAAAACATCGCACCAAAAGGATGTACATTTGTGTCATCTTATCCTCATAGAACAATACCTACTTTTATAACCACCCCTCCAATTCACAAAAGTACAACTTGTTTTGAAATCTACAGTCTCCTAGCTTCAGCGTCAATTTCTATTGTGTGTGTGTGTATATATGGTGGCGCTAAACACTGAATACGGTAGTGCTAAACTGCGCGTGTGCTCAAAATCCTTAATTTGCGCTCCGACCACACTGGTTGAACCTCTTTGGCCAAACAATGGATTTTCTTTCCACCGTCTAGTAAAAAGCCTAGCAAAAGATAGTAAGGGAATTAAATTGATTACGGCCTGGACCTCCGATCCGCTTGATTAGTGTTTTTCTTTTGCCCCTAGTAAAAGTTATAGGAATCATAGTGACCTAATTATAATGTTTATCGGCTACACCCCCTGATCCAACCTTGTCTGTTCAAACATAAATTTATAATTAGTTGAATGATAATTTTATTTAGTAGAGATGGATGGTAATTTTGTTACGACTTTGGAACAAGAAGGTTACTTTAGTTACTATGTGATAATTGTATTACGATATGGCTCTAGATCTTAAAGTGGTAGCTACAACAAGCCAAGTGCTATTGGATTACTACTGCTTAGTAGAGTATTAGTTTTACTACATAGCCTTGCATGCGAAGGTCCATGCTAGTAGTGCATCATTTTAATATTACTATGATTAAATCAAGTGTTGCCGACTAGGGCTTGTGATATAACTTAAGCACATGGTCATTAATCATCAGTTGGATGGTAATATTTTTTTATTGAAGATCAGATGATAATGGTGTAACAACTATTGAACAAATCAATCACTATTATCTACTACTCCCTCCGTTCGGAAATAGTTGACATAGTCTTAGTGCAATCTTAGTTCCATTTGAACTAAGCCCAAACCAACTATTTCCGAACGGAGGGGGTAACTGTAATACGATATGGTCATGTTAAAATGGTAAATGAAACAAGCCAATTGTTATTGAAATACTACTAGGTAGTATTAGTTTTACTACACATGCTTGATCTATCGTTGTATGCATGTGACATCCATGCTAGTAATACATCACTTTAGTATTACTATGTCTAGACCAAGTGTTTACCGTCAATTTAACACGGAGTAAACATGCATGCACAGAAAACTGCCTCAGGCTAGTTCGATTAGGTAAGGGTGGGTTTAACCATAGTAGGAGCGCACTCGATGGGTCAGCGCGTAGAATGAGCATTATGTGCAATCTTTGCATGGAATAACTATCAAGGACAAATTAAACATACAATTTCCATGTGTCCAATCTAAATAATCAAAACATTTTATACACAATCTTTGCAATGTTTGATGGTGTATAACCAAAAACGACTTGTTTCTGTGGACTGGATTAGTACGAGGAGTATTACTAGCTATCAATGCCTCTGTATGGAAAGAACAATCACCAAACTGAAAAACCATGGAGATAAAAACCATTTGCTATTTTTATTCAAACTGGACTATGAAGCAAAAAAAACTGCCATAAACTCAAATGAAGTATCTACATATTATAAAGTTAGAAGCTGCACTTCATCAAATATTTAAAAATTGGACTGTAGATAGTCATTGACAAGACTTACTCGTCTATCGTTTTTTGCATGAGACTGTCGAAGGTAAAAACGGTGACAGAACACAATAGATGTAGCAATTGTCACTTGTGGCCTACATACAAAGAAAAAACTCAGCATAAGTTGACAGTATAATTCCAGCAAGTATTGTGGTATTATCTCCACGTGTCGTAAAAACTAAATATACGAGCATAGCAATTTTTATCATGATTGCATACTGTTAAAGATATGATGTGTAGCACGAAAGCCTTCAAGGGACAAAATTAAAAAATGCATACACAAATGCATTGACCAAAACAAATTCTATGTGACTGTTTGGATTGAAGCCAGACCTTGCCACATCACATTTTAGGCATGCCGCACTCTCTTAGTCTAGTGTTTGTTTCTTTGCCTCACTTGTGGCATGCCACAATTTCTCAGTACCCTACCCCACATGTCATACACAAGATTTCTTGCCAAGTCTTGGCACAAGTGTGGCTAACAATTTGCTCGCTACAAAAGCTGTGGCTTGCCACACGATTGGCAAAAAAAGTGTGGCATAGGTAGGCTCCAACCAAACAGGCCCTAAATGCCAGACAACCATCATACAGGGCATATTTTAAGTATATATCTTAACATTTCATATGATATGATAGCTTATCATATTTATGGAAGGAAAAAAAACATCCAACAGTTCATTCAGAAGAATGTGCTTCCCATAAGAGTGCTCCATAAAGAAGTAAAATGTTATCTTATCAAACAATTGAATATCTCTGGACCAAACATATGCTGGTATAAAACGAAAACACATCAGAAGTATCAATTACAATACAATGACAATATAAACACATACTTTTTGAAATATTTAACATCCCGTTGGATAAGTAGCAGCACTCATTTTTATTTTAGTTTATAAGTGAGGGACAGTCAGCCAACAGCTATAGCGTCAATAAATGCATAAAAAGGACATAATATCTTACACTTTCAGCTGCTGCCCCAATTCTTGTAGATAAGTGCAATACGATTTCCGAAGGTAAGACTCTTTCTTTAAATCAATGCCATCCTTCTTGGATGGAGAATTCTCTTCTATTTCCTTCCTACTGAAATACCATGAAGAGCTGAGTTTGCCAGCTTCCGTATTCCCACTCTTTGTCAATCTGTAGGGGCTATTTTCTACAATTCCATGATGTGACGAATCACTTGGCAGCATAGCCATGTAAGCTCCCAACTATATTCAGCACACAATGACGAAGGTAGTCATGAGTTTTAGGACAGTTACTGAGAAAAAAGATACATGATGGCATGGTATAAATACTGATAAGCATATTCCTGTTACCAAGCTAAATAGTGAAGATCAATTATAGCTGGCAGATAGCAGGGCCTGCTTACAACAAATAAGTCAGTGCCCAGTAATGCCAACAGTAACCAAACTGTTGGCGAGAATTCATCTAGTAGAACATGATGTTGCAAAGGGAACAGATGTACTCGATTGTAATCCGATGGGCTAGGGAAACTGACATTATACTCCCTCAGTCCCTCCGTACCGAAATATAGGTCTTTGAAGTATACTACAACTAGTATACTCCAAAGACCTAAGTATACTCCAAAGACCTATATTTCGATACGGAGGAAGTAGAAAACAAGCAGTTTAGCAAGTCAAACTATTGCATAAGTAAAATAATCCACCCTGTTAACTTCTTAGATGCAAATGGCATTAAAAAAAGAAATTGCTAAAAACAATTACGAGTACTACCTAAACAATATAGGTTTGATCAACCCAATAACAATCATGCTGATATCTACCATCCAAGTGTATCCAATGGTTAATAAGGACAGCCCGGAATTAATTATTGACCTATAGTCTGTGAGCTGGTGAATCCATGAATGACCAATTTACTCACAATAACCATTACCCCTTGAATTTCTTACTTTCTTTATTCCAACCTACCGCTACTGGCTATCTGCGTGCCTCCATTCTTTCTGGTCAAACACATTTGCAGAAACTGACATTCAAAGATTTTTCCAAACCCTGACCCTGCTATGAGCTTAGAATCCTACTGGTCACCAGAATCCCTGGCCAAGTGTTCGTGGACAGGTAGGCAATATTTGCACCCCTGCCAATAACCATTGGCCATCTGCTACTGCGGTATCAAAAACCCTAAAAGCACAGCAAGTTGTTATTTTATCCAAACGGAAGCATGCAATAAGTGAAACACATCTACAGCCCTCCAAACCGTGATCTGAATCTATCATATCCAACAAAACATTGAACCAGACCTAACAGATCTCGCAAAGCCGAAGTCGAGACCATTAGACGTGCAAGATCGCAATTTGAACCCATACATATGGTCTCATCACGGTATCAACCAACAGCATCCAACCAGCACGCCCTAGGGCTCCGAAATTCCAACCTCCAATTGATCGATCTTCCACCTCCTCAGTTGGCAAATCAGAAGAATTGCTTCGGGCAACGCAAGACCCAAGAAATAAACGGACCGTCTAGGGGAAAGAAACATGGATTGGCACTAGATGGATGCATGGACTGACCTCGTATGCCCTCACGCAGCTGCGGACTTAGGTCGAAGCGGGAGCGGCTCGCAGGGTGGATGCTGCCGGGGCGCAGCGGCCACTGCTTCGTGGTTTTCTCTGTTCAGAGTTTTCTCTCCCTTCTCGGAGTAAATAGCAAAAAAAAAACACGATTTTTATATAAAAAATATCACTATCGCTATTTTAGGTTAAAAAAGACTGTCTGGAAAGAAAACGTCCAGCATGTGCCACGTGGCACATGTCACCGTTGCTCCAGGCGACACACATTGTAACGAACTAGATGGATTGGCGCGCTTCGCCGCCCCGGTGAATCATTACAAGTAGGAAAGCTTCGCTGAAGATACGTTTAGAAAGTCTTTAGAAAATTTTAGGATATTATGTACGGTGTAATTTTATGATTAGATTGTTGGTGTAATTTATTATTTGGCGATATATTCAGTAGTTATTTCATGGATGTTGGTGTGTGGCTCGGTAAAAAGTCCGCCTAATTCGTGCTAGTTGAGGAAAACAATCATTCAAACACAAAAACGAAATTACATGGGTTGGTCATGGGCATTGACGATTAAGATCGGCATATTTTTACATTTCAGATTTATTTTTGTTCAAAAAGGTGTATAAAATTGTCAAAATACAGTTTTTAAAAATTACTTATGTTAAGAAAAAAATAAAGCATATTTATGAAAATAAAATTTGCATCGCATATTTAAGAAATGTTCATGTACAAAAATATGAAATAAAAGGTAACAAAATAAATCTAGTTTATTGTAAAAATCAATGCTTAGAAGATACCTAATTAAGTATTCACCCTCTACCAATAAATTTTGGTTCTTACATAAAAAATAATTTATTTCTCTAACCACCCTAAAGCACCTAATATAATTTGTATGTAGCAAAGAGTTTGAATGTATGAGTGTTTTTTTTTCTTCCTTTCGGTATTTTTAGGACTTGGCTAGCACGGTAACATGTGCACCTTAACGTTTGATTTTTGCATGGTATCAAAACTCATCGAATCAAGATCATTTTTGTAAAGGTGCTCAGAGAGGTAGAGATGTACGTGCGCGCGCTTATAGGATGAATATATGTATGTATTTGTTTTTTTATGTATGTATATACTTGTGAATGTATGCATCTATATCGTCTTTCTACAAAAATGTTTGATTTTTGTACCAGAATTTATCTAAATGTTTGAGAAAAACGGCAAATAGATAGAACCAATAATCGGTTGGTTCAAAAGCAGACCCACAACTTACATGCCCAAAAGTAGCGGGCAGCCAATACAGCTATCCCGACGCTACCCCTCCAAAAGAAAAAAAATGTTATCCGGGCAATACGCAACCACCTACACGCTCTGATCCAGCACAACAATCTGATACAATGCCCCAGACTCATACACGCGTCACGGACAGAGGTGGGTTGCTTGTGAAAAAACTGCCAGCATGGCCCCATACTCAGTGAGATATAAGCTGCAGATGGTCTCAGAAGGCTCATATTTAGCCTCGTATAAACCATGTAGAGATTCATGTTCGTACACAGAAACGAAAAACAATGGCGGCGGTCCATGCCTCCATCATCAATGACGGCTTCCATTCAACATTTGTGAGTCTCCGATAATGAATCGATATCCCCAAATAATTAATAGGAAACTGACCTTGTCCACATCCAAATAATTTTGCGTACAAGTGGTACTCATAAATTAAGTAGCTAGAAATGAAAACTCTTATCTCTCGGTGGACGACTGATACTCATAAATTAATTACTCAATAATATGGTACTATATATGATATCATTCTTCCAACTTTCAAGATGAGTCTTATATAGATTGGACTAACTCCGATCTAGATTCTTTTGGCGAGGAGATAACGAGAAGAGGAAGTATCGGTTGGCGAAATGGAGTGTGGTTTGCAGACCCAAAAATCAAGGAGGATTAGAAATCCATGATTTTGAGGTTAAAAATGCAACTCTCTTAGGCAAATGGTTGTTTAAACTTTTGTCTGGGGAAGGTGTATGGCAAACCCTCGTAAAGAGAAAATATGTGGGTTCAAAGACATTATTTATCCCAGATACTCTAGAAACCCGGGGACTCACACTTTTGGAGCGGTTTGATGGCCACAAAAAAACATTTCTTCCATTTTGGATCCTTCACGATTAAGGATGGTTCAAAGATTAGATTATGAGAGGATAAGTGGCTAGGTAATGCCACTCTCCAAAAATAATATCCGGCTCTATACAACATTGTTCGTCATAAGGGTGAGACTATTGCCACATTAATGGAAATTGTCCCACCCAACGTGATGTTCAGAAGAGATTTAATCGGCACTAGGCTAGAAACGTGGAACTCATTGCTACAACGCTTATCCACAATTCAACTTTCACCTGGAGTTGTTCTATTTCGTTGGAGTGTACAAAAGAATGGTCAATTCACGGTAGACTCAATGTATAGAGCCTTGCTCCAACCAGAGGTGTTAGTTGAGAATAATAAGATGATCTTGCGTTTGAAGATACCACTCAAAACAAAAGATATTTGCGTGGTATCTTCGTAGGGGAGTGATTCTTACTAAAGATAATCTTATTATGAAGAATTGGCATAGTAGTTCACAATGTGTTTTCTGTCGTCACGATGAGACAATCAAGCATTTGATCTTCCCATGGAAATTTGCTCGTTCTATATGGTCAGTCATCCAAGTAGCTTCTGGCTTGTATCCCTCATGCAGCGTTGCTAACATATTCGACAACTGGCTGCATTGAATTGACTACGGGTTTAGAATTCTTCTTAGGGTGGGAGCGCTAGCCGTTATTTGGTCGCTATGGTTATCTAGAAATGATAAGATTTGTAATGCTAAGATAACTTCCTTTTTGCAGGTTATTTATCGATGTACGAGTATGCTCCGTTTATGGTCGTCGCTACAACATGTGAAGCATCACGACCTGTTTACGGAGGTTTGTACACGGTTGGAGGCCACGGCGAATGATGCTTTTTCCCAACGCGGATGGCAGCATAATCTACGGATTGACCTTGCTTCATTGACGGCGATCAACAACTCTATCTAATGCTTGTATTTCGCTGACTTTATTACCTTATTATTTTTTTAGGATTTGGAGTGGCTGTGTGCATCCTAGTTATGCAAATGTCGGGTGTAATATTTAAAACTTTTAAGTAATAAAGCGCCCTTTATCGAAAAATCATCAATGGAGACACGAGGTGAGCTAGTAGCCTGCCACCACCAAATATGGTGGCACGTCTCTGTGCCCGGTGGGACATCAACTACTGACTCTCGCGTTGATTTCTACATTTCGCATGAAAAACCACACTACCGGAGGTCGAAAGCAATGTAATCTCTTCGACAATTACGCATGTACAACATGAAATTACTTTATATTAGCGCATAGTTATCACTTCTCTCCTAGTGCAACACCAAAGCTTTCATTCCTCTCTCGCTCACTTCTGTCAGTTCTCTCCTCTCTTTGATCTCAAGAACACTGAATAACCATTTTCACTACATGTTTGAGTGATTTGCGGTTTGAATTTTAAAATGTTGTAGTTCAAGAAATTATGTATTGGCGATGTATTGGTTGTGATTCACACTTACGACACATGTTTTTCCTATGTGTCGGGTGTTTGGATATTTGCAACATCGATTTTAGCAAGAGGGTATAGTAACACAGGTGGACTGCATTTCTTGTGGTGATCCTTGAGTGTCGAGTCGCAGTTTTTTGGGTGAAAGCCCAAGGTCACACCTTCATTGGTTGTACCTGGCAATGCCTTTGCTGAAGGCACTGTTTTGTGAAGTCTTACTTTTTCCATGGTGAAAATCTAAGATCTTCGGTCGAGCGATGACAACATGTTTGCCTTGTTTCCTTTTTGAAGGTGTTGCTTTTGGAGAATCTATTTTGTTCTCCGGGTGTTATCTTCGTTGGTGATTAAAGTGGCATTCTTGTGAGTGTTTCATCACTACGACAGGGTCTTTATTTTCTATTTCTCCTTTTCTTATTTTTTCTTGGCTGTGTGCATCCTTGATGTCTTTGGACATCTTATTGGTGTAGAAACTGGGTGTAATTGGTATCTTCGCAATATTAATATATTTCCTTTACCGAAAAAGTTAAAGAAAAGATAGATTAAGGTAAACTCTATTCATTTTAGTTGGTTTCGTTCACATGCATGTTATTGTTGTTATGTTTGATAAGCCTCTCTAAGTATCTATTATCTGGTGTTTCATGCATTGTTTTGGTAAAAATATAATACTTCCTCCGTTCCTAGATATAAGGCGTATACTTTTTGGCATGGAAATCAAAGAACACATTTGGAGAAAAATTACACCAGGTTTGGATGTGATTACCCTTAGCTAATTGACGTGAGAAAATAGAGGGGTTTGTAAGAGATAAGGAGACACGATCAAATCTCTAAAAAAATTGTCCAAACGAGTGTTGCAACGCAATACACCCTATATTTCGATCTTTTTGTCAAAAACAAATACGCCTTATATCTAGAAACCGAGGGAGTAGTTGGTTAGAGACCTTTGGATGCGATTTTGATTTGTTCGGAGTTTGATTTTTAAAATGTTGTAGTTGAAAAAAAGATGTATCAATGTAACATCTTTTCATTGTATGTGGTTTTGTTCACATGTGTGTTGATTTTATTCTGTTTGATTAGCTCCTAAATACATATCTTTTATTGTGTAGTTATTGTTTTGTTGAAGTATAATCACTGAATAGGACCTTTGGCTGCAAGTTTGATACATTTCTATTTTATTTTGTAGATGTTGCAATGGAAGAAAAGATAGTTCATGGTAAGACTCTCTATTTTTTTGTTTCTTCACATGCATGCTAATTTTGTTATGCTTGATTAACCCCTAAATACTCATTATTTGTTAGTTTAGGCAGTAGTTGATCATTTAAAGTAGTTGATTTTTGTACATGTACAATGTAAATTAGTTGGTTACCTAGCTTAGCTACGGTATCCTTTTTTGCGAAAGATTGGAAATATTTGTGGGCAAGATGTGGTGTCTTTTTGCTGAATATGAACTCTGTCTAGGTGTGGTATCGTTTACATGCACGATGTTATTAGTATTGTTATTAAGCTATGATTAATCATTCTGGTTAAAGTTTAGTAATGTTTTGAGTATTAGTTATTGCATCAAGCATTTGTGGATATTGTAAATCACTTTTATGTATCCTTAACTGTTAATTTTTTCCCATGTAAAACATGCACAACATTTATACATATATGCAACTTGTGTTATTACACCAATTCACCATACATAATTTTTATGGCTAATGCGGATTTTTTTTGCGGGGATTGGCTAATGCGGATGCTCACCTGATAATAGATGGATTATCTATATGTGTTAATGATGATGAGTATTTTCTGGAAATATTGTTACGCGTAAAAAAAATTCTGAAAGGATAATTATTTGCAAGTAAAGTATAAATCACGATGCATAATATTTATGAAGTTGATGTGGATATTTTGTGTGATTGATGGTGTTGTTATTGAATAGTATGTTAGTATTGTATTTATATAAAAAATGTGATGTTATTTTTTATTTTAAATAATTGTATCAAATGTTTATATTGTTAAAAAAGAAGGGCGATCTTAAAACATTATTACAATTAAAATAAGTTTTTACTAGTTGTTTCCTTGTAAATATTGTTGTTTGGTAGGTATGTTGAAATTGTTGTTAGTGTTTTATGGCGACGTCAACGTTATATGCGACGATCATTGCGATCTCGATTTGTCCAAATACGAGTCGGTGAATGTTGTAGTGAAATACATAGTCACTGTAAGTTTTGTAGAAGTCAGAAGACGCATAAAAAAACTATGATGCATGCAAAAAAATATTGTGAAGGCCCTCATCTGCATAGGAGGGGATGATGGAACCCATACTCATTAGGGTCTACGGGAGGTCAAAGCTGAAAACGCATGGAGGATATACAAGGGGTTCGCATGCACATTAGATGCTGCTATGTATGGCAATCCGATTGTGTATGTAAAGTTGGTTCCTGGTACTGGTGATGCCGGATATAGTAGTGGCGCTGGTGATGTCCGACTTACAATACAAGAAAAAGACACAATCATGACATTATGGTTCAATCAGAATTTTTCTGGCATGGAAGTGGGACTTTCATGATGATATTTATGATGAAAGCACATATTGTCATGGATGTGGTTGGCACCCACTTCTATGACAAAAAATATATGAAAAAAGGTTTTTCGTCAATGATGGGCCAACGGCGCACATGTGCGGCGTTATTTTTCACTTTCATAACGCGAAAAACCAGTGTAGAAGTGAGGGTAGAAAATTATTCATGATTTCTCAAGTGAGTTCTGCTTCGCTTGGTAACAGTGGCGATCGGGCCCGAGCGAGATGGAGGGTTGTTCGTGCTATTGTGTCAAACATTTGGTGTTACAGAACCTCATGCGTCGATGGGAAATACGATTATGCGCGGTTGTTGGAGACCCCGATCGATCGATGCTCGTGTGCGGTTGAAGTTGGAGGGGTTGTTCATGCACTCGTGTTTACTGTGCGCGCTCGAGTTGTCGACTCTGCTTCTTCGTTTCGCACATATTACGACACATGAAACTCGAGCAATCCATCTATGCGAGATTCTCTGGCTATATATGTTGTGGTGCGCGATATTTGGATGCGAGAGACGTGTGTTTTGATGGTCCTGCTGCTCGAGTTGGACGGCCGAGAATTCGTGTTTTGCACATTGTTTTGCGAATTGCAAGGTGTGAGTGCGAGAAGGCCATGGTTTGTGAATGTGCGCAAAGTTGCAAGGTGCGAGGAGCGCTCCCTTTGCGAATTGCAAGACGATGTTTTAGCGGTCCCCTCCGTTTTGTGAATTGTGAGTAAGGTGTGATGTGCTCAAGGTGCAAGGAGAGCCCCCCTCTGTTTTGTGAAGTGCGAGAGGTGCAATGTGCCCCTGTTTTGCGAATTGCGAGCGAGGGGAGCGTTAAGAGACCATGTTTTTTGAATTGCGAGGTGCAAGGTCCGAGCCCCCATTGTTGTGTGCAAGGCATTCGGCCAGCCGTCGAGTTTGTTGTGGTGCCCGATGATACGTCCTAAACATATTTATAATTTTTGCTTGTTCCATGCTTGTCTGTTGACATTGCTATAAAATAGATATGATTATGTCTTTGCTTGCCAAACAAGCACCTCTTGATCCTTGTAATGTTCATTTGAATTCTTTGATTGCTTAAGAAAAAGGATCAAGTGGATGTTAATTTTATATCTAGGAACAATTTCAATAATAGTGATTGTAGGAGTAACTTTGGCAATAGCAATCTTAGGCCTTTTCCTCCAAACAATAACAACTCCTATTGAAATTCTTACGACATTTTTTATGCTAGTAACAAAAGTTCTACATCTGAACTTGAGAGCATGCTAAAGGAGTTTATCACCTCACAAAAGTTTTTTGATAAAACCATTGAGGAAAAGTTAGATAAGTTAGATAGTCTTATTTTGAAGGTTGACAACATTGCTCACGATGTTGAGATGGTAAAAATTAGAGCATCACCCCTTGAGGATGAGAAGGTCAAACCTTTGAACTCCATCCAAGTACAAATAGATGAAAACATTAGGATGTTAGCTCAACTACATGCTATATGGGCTAGAGAGGAGAAAGAAGAAGAAAAATAGCCAAAAACCTATCCATGAGTACTACCCTTGCTATCATTCAAGTTATTGAGAACCTCAAAAATTTAGCACACACGAATTTCCCTACCAATGGGAATGATGAGGCCTCAACTTTTGGACAAAAGTGTCCTCACATTTAGGAGAGTGTAAAATTTATATAGAAAATAGTGTAGAAAGTGACCTACATGATAATAAGGTTTTAGATAATAGTTCTACCACTTTATTTGTAGGTAGTGCCCTCGACTTTGACAATTTCAACCTCTCCGAAGTGATTAAGTTTCTACTAAGGATGGCCAAAGACCCCAACACTAGTAAGCTAAATATGGCTTTTACCAAGCATATTAGTAATGCTCACATTAAGACTAGGGAAGAAAAAATCAAACTTGAGGTTTTTATACCTAGGAAATTAGAAGATGGTTGGGATCCTACTATTAAGGTTAGGATTAATGATTTTGTGTGCCATGCCTTATGTGATCTTGGACCTAGTGCCTCCGTTGTGCCAAAGAGATTTTATGATATGCTTGATTTGAAACCTTTAGATAATTGCTCTTTGGGTGTTCGCCTTGTTGACTCTACTATCAAGAAACCAGTTGGAAAGATTGATGATGTCCTCATTGTTGTCAATGATAACTATGTTCCCATTGATATTGTTGTGATGGACATTGAATGTGATCCTTCTTGTCTAATTATTTTGGGAAGACCTTTTCTTTGCATCGTGGGTGCCATCATTGATATGAAAGAAGGAATAAAGTTTCCAATTTTCCCACAAGAAGTGCATGGAACATTTCCCTAGAGAAAGTATGAAGTTACCTTTTGAGTCTGTTATACGTGCTAGCTATGATTTCTAAATTGATACGACTTGATCTTTTGCATCATTGATGGCACTGAAGTAGTGCTCCTCGTTGGTTACCCCAAGTGGAAGGTAGAGATGTAGATAGCGGCTAATTTCCCTTACACGAGGACTATAAGGTTTATCGAATCCAGGAGGACTCCAAGGATCGACAAGTAGGTGTCAACGACGCCAGAGATTACTTGATGACACGAGAGTTGACGTGGACTTGCACACATAAACAAATAACTTTTCTCCCAACGAGTACAGAGAGGTTGTCGATCCCTCCGGCCTTGTCGTTTACAAAGGATCAAACGCAAGCATAGATAGTAGTGATAATTGTAACGGAAAGTAAAAGCGGTAAATAAAGTGGAGGTGTAAACAGTGGTGGAAATATGGACCGAGGTCCCATGATGTTCACTAGTGATGTCTCTCTCCCAAAAGACGATAAACAACTAAGTTGGGTGAACAAATTATAGCTGGGCAATTGACAGAATTGTAAACGCACCACAATGCTAATTATGCTACTTGAAAGTAAGAGGCTCAAAAATATGGGCAGTACGCCAACACAAGTAGAACGAAATCCATCTGCATCTACTACTAATCATCCACCTTGAGATATCTATCCAGAACATCTCGCTGGTATTAAGTTGCGAGCCCCACCCAAAGTGTAAACTCAAAGCAACAGACAATTGCATTAACAATCTATGCGCAAGGTAAACAATCCTTGCAACAACGGTTACAAGCACCGTTGTTTTCTCCCTGGTGGCAACAACACATCCCCTAGTCTCATATTTCTGCCACTCAAGCTAGACATCCGGGGGCATGAACCCACAATCATGCATAACGCTCCCTCTTGGAGTTACTATCTACTACTTGGCCAAAGCAATATTAAGCAACGGAGAACATGCAAGAATTACTCAAGAACAAAATATAAAAGGTAAACCAAATATATAACTCATCACGATCTGAACATAATCTCATAATCCATCGGATCCCAGCAAACACAACATAGCAACAACAGGAAATTTACATAGGTGCCTTGATCATGTAGGGCAGCTCACAGGGTCTAAACATTGAAGAACAAGGATGGAGAGAAGACATCACATACCTACTGGTCATGGACCCATGGTCCAAGGGAGACTACTCACGGCACATCCGGGAGGCATCTGATACTCTATCCTCGTAGGCTACCCCAAGTGGAGGGTTAGAAGTAGTGTAGCGGCAAATTTCCCTCGGTGAAGATACCGAGGTTTTAAGATTGTTTCCCGTAGGACTCCAATAATGATAAGTAGGTGGTTTGGCAAGTGAGGCGCCGAATCACTTGCTTCGCCTGGACCTGCACACGGCACAAATAACTTTGCTTCCCAACGAGTATAGAGAGGTTGTCAATCTCTCCGGCCTTGTTGTTCACAAAGGATCAACGCAACAGATAAAAGATAATAATGATAGCAGCTGGAAAGTAAAGGCATGAAAATAAAAGAGCATGTAAACAGTGATGAGAATATGGACCGGGGTCCCGTGATGTTCACTAGTGATGTCTCTCTCCCAAAAGAAGATAAAACTGCTATGCGAGGTAAACAAATTATAGCCGGGCAATTGACATGATTAAAAAGGCACCGCAATGCTAACTATGCTACAAAGAAAGAACGAGGCTCAAAAGCATGGGTGCTACGAAAAAATAAGTAGACCGAAATCCAACTGCATCTACTACTAATCATCCACCTTGAGATATATATCCGGAACATCTTGCTGGTATTAAGTTGCGAGCCCCACCCAAAGTGTAAACCCAAAGCAATAGACAACTGCATTAAAAATCACTTTGCGTAAAGTAAACAATCCTTGCAACCGCGGCTACAAGCATCGTTGTTTTCCCCCTTATGGAAACAACACATCCCCTAGACTCATGTTTCTGTCACTCAAGCGTGTCATCAGGGGGCATGAACCCACAATCGAGCGTAACATTCCCTCTTGGAGTCACTACCTACTACTTGGCGAAAGCAATAAACAACAACGGAGAACATGCAAGAATTACTTAGGAACAAAAATATAAATTATAAGAACCAAATATATTACTCAATCACAAACTGAACATAGTCTCATAATCCATCAGATCCCAGTAAACTTAGCATAGCAACAACAGAAAATTACATATGTGCCTCGATCATGTAGGGCAGCTCACGAGGTCTAAACCATGAAGAACAAAGAGGGGAGGAGAACATCACATAGCTACTGATCACGGACCCATGGTCCAGGGGAAACTACTCACGGATCATCTGGGAAGCGTCCATGATGGAGGGGATGCTCCCGGAGGTCAATCCTCCCTCCGGCAGGGTGCCGTGAAGAGGGTTGCTGGTGCTCCCGATCTTGGAAGCGCGGCGGCGGAGGAACAAAGGCGAGATCTCGAAAAGGGGTTCTGTCTTCGGAGATTTCGCGTCACGGGAAATATATAAGCGAAGGGGGGCAGCCAGGGGGCCCACCAGGGGTCCAGGCCCTAGGCCGCGCCAGGTGGTCGCCTGGGGCCCTAGTGAGTCCCTTCCGACTCTTCTTCGGGACTTCGGAAGGTTCCGTTGCACTGATTTTTTATCCGATTTTCCCAAATTTTTGGAGAACTTTTAATATGGGGGAAATCTGAAATAGAAAAACAGCAGAAAACAGGAACTGGCACTGTGGTGCACTGAGTTAATAAGTTAGTCCAAATATGATCTAAAGTGTATGAAAGTGTATCTAGATCATAGCAATATCACACAAAACATGCATGGAGCAAGAAAAAAATATAGGTACGTTTGGGACATATCAACATCCCCAAGCTTAATTCCTGCTCGTCCTCGAGTAGGTAAATGATAACAAACATAATTTCTGTGGTGACATGCTCGCAACCATATAAGAACTTTGAAAGTAAAGCAATCGAGGTACGTGATTCAATTCAAGTCATAACAGGCAAGAGTCTATATTGGCATTGAAACAAGCAACAAAAGAAAATTAGGTGCAAGAGCTCTCGCTGTCCGTGACTGAACTTATAAAGGCTAAAGAGTTCTTGAGGACACACGGGAGAAATAGTCACGTGCTTTCACCATATTCCGCATCGGTACTATGTGTTGTGTTGATAAGTGTTGAGTGGGTGGATCTATGCTAGTACACCCTCTAGACTAAGATAAGTGCACTCTTATGATTAAACATCTTGCAAGCATCCGCAAATACAAGATAGTAATTAAGGAAAAATCCTAACCATAGCAATACGATCGATGATCCATTGTCCCCTTGTGCAAATGCGTGCGAACTGGGGTTCAGGTTTCTGTCACTCCGGCAACCCACCGTAAGCATTATTTATACACAATGCATTCCCCCTAGATCCTTAATAAGGCGAAGTGTTGAGTGTTCGACTCACACAACACCACTAGGAAAATAACAACACAACTTAAATATCAAACAACACATATTACTTCAACATCATATGACTACTAACAACTAGACTTCTCCCATGTCCTCAAGAACTAAAGTAACTACTCACAAGACATAAAGAGATCATGATCAGTGGGGATAAATAGATGATAAACAATCTGGACACAATGATATTTCTCCAACAAAACTCAATAGCATTCATCACAAGGTAGCAATCAACACCGGTAGAGTAGAGATGATAGATAGTACGGATTACAACACAAGTTGAACTTGTGAGGTGAGATTGGATGCAGATGGAGATGGTGCTGATGTTGGGGATGATGTTAATGATGATCTCGATGATGCCCGTGACGATGGTGATGACGATGGCGATGATCTCCTCTTCGGGGAGGTGTTCTCCCCGGCGGAATCTGCCGGCCGGAGATGTCTTTTCTCCTCTGTTGGTTTCCGCCACGGAGCGGCGGCGGAACTCTCGAAACTCCTCTCTTTTTAGGGTTTTCGGACGATGAGTGATATATAGGCCAAAGGGGGAGCCGGGAGTGGCCCCAGGGGTCCAGGCGCCCTCCCCGCACGTCCAGGGTGGGGGCCGCGTGATGGTGCGAGAGTTGACGGGTGTAGTCTTCTCGCCCTTCGTTGGTGAGCCCCAAGTGGAAGGCGTGATGTAGCACAGCGGCAAATTTCCCTCAGTAAAGATACCAAGGTTTGTCTCCAGTAGGACTCCAGAGATGATAAGTAGGTGTCAGTGGCGCAACTGACGCGGACCTGCACACAGACACAAATAACTTTGTTCCCAACGAAGTTCAGAGAGGTTGTCAATCTCTCCGGTCTTGTTGTTCACAAAGGATCAAACACAAGGGATAATGATAGCAACTGAAAGTAAAAGCAGAAAAGTAAATGAGCGTGGAAACAGCAATGAGGATATGGACCAGGATACGTGATGTTCACTAGTGATGTCTCTCTCCCAAAAGACGATAAAACTGCTATGCGAGGTAAAAAAACTACCGAAGGGCAATTGACAAGATTATGAACGCACCGCAATGCTAACTTTGCTACAAAAGAAAGGAAGAGGCTCAAAAGTACGGGCAGTACGCCAAAATAAGTAGACCGAAATCCAACTGTATCTACTACTAATCATCCACCTTGAGATATCTATCCAAAACATCTCGCTGGTATTAAGTTGCGAGCCCCACCCAAAGTGTAAACCCAAAGCAACAGACAACTGCATTAAAAAGCACTTTGCGTAAAGTAAAAAATCCTTTCAACCGCGGTTACAAGCACCGTTGTTTTCCCCCTTGTGGCAACAACACATCCCCTAGACTCATGTTTCTGTCACTCAAGCGTGTCATCGGGGGGCATGAACCCACAATCAAGCATAACATTCCCTCTTGGGGTTACTACCTACTACTTGGCCGAAGCAATAAATAGCAACGGAGAACATGCAAGAATTACTTAGGAACAAAAATATAAGAGATAAAAACCAAATATATTACTCAATCACAATCTGAACATAATCTCATAATCCATCAGATCCCATCAAACTCAGCATAGCAACAACAGAAAGATTACAAAAGTGCCTCGATCATGTAGGGCAGCTCACGAGGTCTAAACCATGAAGAACAAAGAGGGGAGGAGAACATCACATAGCTACTGATCACAGACCCATGGTCCAAGAAAAACTACTCACGAGACATCCGAGGAGCATCCATGGTGGAGAGGAGACTCTTGGAGGTCGGCCCTCCCTTCGGCAGGGTGCCGGGAAGAGGTCTTCTGGTGCTCCCGATCTCAGAAGCGCGGCGGCGGTGGAACAGAGGAGAGATCGCGAAAAAGGGTTCTCGCCTCGGAAGTTTCCCATGACGGAGAATATATAGGCGAAGGGGGGCAGCCAGAGTTGGACCAGGGGCCCCAGGCGCCCCCCTGGCGCGGCCAGGGGTGGGGCCGCGCCGGGTGGCCGCCTGGGCCACCCTTGGCTCCCCTCTGGCCCCACTCGGGCTCTTCGCGAAGCTTCCTATACGCTGATTTTTCCTATATTTTTCCCGGATTTTTTCTGGCACTTTTTATATGGGGGAAAACTGAAATAGAAAAACAGCAGAAAATAGGAACTGGCACTGTGGTGCACTGAGTTAATAGGTTAGTCCAAATATGATCAAAAGTGTATGAAAGTGTATCTAGATCATAGCAATATAAAAAAAACATGCATGGAGCAAGCAGAAATTATAGATATGTTTTGGACGTATCAACATCCCCAAGCTTAATTCCTGCTCGTCCTCGAGTAGGTAAATGATAACGGCATAATTTCTGTGGTGACATGCAAGCAACCATATAAGAACTTTGAAAAGTAAAGCAATCAAGGTTAGAAACTCAATTCAAGTCATAACATGCAAGAGTCTATATTAGCATTGAAACAAGTAACAAAAGAACATTAGGTGCAAGAGCTCTCGCTGTCCGTGACTCGAATGTCTCCAAATGGTGTTTGCGTGCAAGAAGGGGGATAGGGAATATGAGAAAAACAGATATTTGTTGAGAACTCAATCTACTAAAGTTTCACACTCGGTCTTTTTCTGGAATCTTATCTTGACTCGTCCCCAGACCACTAGCCAGGTACAAGTTAATTTGATCCACTCCTTTTTCAATATTTTGAGCACTCATGCAATGGATGAGCGTAAGCACGAGAGTTGACACTTAGAATGGCAAAGAGAGAAGTGCGGAGGAGGAAGACAAAAAGGATGAGAAAGGCTCACATCAATGAGGACAATCATAGGCAAGAGATGCCAAATGATAGATATGATGTGAGGAGTAGGGATTGCCATGCAACGGATGCACATACGAGCTAGGAAGCTCTCCAATGGAACTAGTGGGGGTGCATCTAACTTGCTCGCTCATGAAGACCTAGAGCTCGTTTGATGAGGCTCATCCTTGGAATATGCAAGCCAAGTTCTATAGTGTGAAGGTCCCCACATAGCTATATGCATAATGATCATCTCTATGGAGTACAAGGATATAAAGGGAGTACTAGTGTGGATCTCTCAAAAGGATAGTAGTGTTGCCCCTTTCTCTCTTTTTGTTTCTTTTTCTCTTTTTTCTCTTTTTTTGTATTTTTTTGTGGCCTCAATGGCTGTTTCTATTTAACTCTCATTTGTCCTCTTTGGGATCTTTTATTGTGTCCACTTTGGGATCTTTTCCTCACTTAAGGGCAACACTCTATTTTAAAAGAAGGTAAAGGAGATCTTTCACACTTTACAAGGTACTCAAAATCATAAAGAAGATGTAACTATCATGATGTATGCAATGTATGTCGCTGCCAGTGTAGCAGGAACATGTATGACATGAAGATCAAGTCATGAAGAGGTTTATGTTGCATGGCAATATATCTCGGAAAGGCTATGGAAATGCCTTGATAGGTAGGTATGGTAGCTGTTTTGAGGAAAGATATAAGGAGGTTTATGATGACAGAGCGTATCATGCCAAGGGTTTGGATGTACCGGCGAAGGTGGACACCAACTCTCGGAGTGAGAAGAAGGCAATGCACGGCACGGGAGAGGCTAGCAAAATATGGGAAGGTGGAAGTGTCAACTTTCAATACTTACATTAGTCCGAAGAACTCATGCACTTATTATCGGTAACTCTCAATCTAAAAAGGAGGTTCACAAAGAGACAAGTACCCCGAGGAGGAGTGTATGGGGGTTTGGTTATCCTTGCGCATCCTCGACTCATGGTACGTGAGTGTTCTCTAATATTCGATCCCTCCAAAGATTAGTCATCCATCTAGTAGCTAGAGTTCTCAACTAGTTTTGTAGGTTTTGAAAATACACACGAATTTCCCAAAATACGACACCTATCACTAATAGGCTAGAGCTCCTGACACCAAAAGTTCAAACATTACTCACAACAATACCTCAAAACTATTGCAAGTTACTACTAGAATTAAATAGCAACCTCAATTACCTACTTTCAAGACAAGACACAACTGAGTGCAACAACCAACTCTCTTTAACAAGATAAACATGAAAACTAAAAAGAGTTCCAGCAACAAACTAAAAAAAAGCCAAGGCTCTTGCTAAAGACAAACTAAGACTAAAACTAAACATGGCAGCAGCTATGAAAAGATAAAGAACACACAACAGCAAAAAGATAAGCAGGAAAAATCCTATGATGTGTTCTAGATTAGAGTGGAGCGTGTTTCTCTCCCACACAAAGCAAGATGGGGTCTAAATTGTTATGAACAGCAAGCAAAACTAAAGAAAACTAAAAATAAAACCTATGAGCGAGACGCTCCAAGCATAGCACATAACGCATGAAGTGATAAAAATATAGTGAGACGAAGGACGAACTGATGATTGTTGATGGAGAAGGGGATGCACGGGGGAATCCCCAAGCTTAGACGCTTGAGTCTCCTTGAATATTTATTGGGGATGCATGGGGGCATCCCCAAGCTTGAGCGCTTGACACTCCTGAATCTTCTTTCATAATCTTCCATCGCACACTTGAAAACACTCTTCATACATAACTCATCATAAGCTGATTAGAGAGGTTAGTACCCTTAATAAAATAATTTTTCCTCACTGGATATAAAGATATTCTTGAAGAGATACTGTTTCTCAAGAGTGCCAAAAAGTTTTTGCAAAGAAAAAGCAAGCTTAAGGTCTGCAAAAGTTAGGAGAGACAAAACGTGGCAGAATCTGTGAAAAACAGAACAGCAGGTAGTAAAGAATTTTTTAGTGGCACTTCTGCAACTCAAATAAAAAAACTCAGAACATACGAAAGTTTCACAATTGTATAGAGAATGCTGTCAAAAAAATTCAGATCAAAAAGATGATCTGGTGATTTGATTCGAATTTTTCTGTCAAGGGACAGAATCTGTTTTCTGGACAGCATGTCACAACTTTTGCTTCCCTTATCATAAGAGGCTATAACTTGGCACAAAGCTGAAAAATAAAGATACAATGATATTGCTACAGTAGTAACAAACATCAAGACACAACAAAAGCAAAAATAAAAACCTAAATTCGTTGCGGGCTGCCTTCCGAAAGCGCTTTCTTTTATGCCTTTAAGCTAGGCATAAAGATTATAAAAGATGCTCTCACAAGAGAATGGGAATTTTAGCAAAAGAGAGCAACAAGAAGAAAATTTGAAACACATTTAAGCCTAACCCACTTCCTATGCCTAGGAAACTTGTAAGAAAATAAATCAAAGAAACACAAAGTGACATGCATAGGAAGGTCGAAAAAGAACAACTTCAAAACTTTCAACATGAAGAGAGGCGTTTTAGTAATATGGAAGTTTCTACAACCAAACTTCCCTCTCTGGAAATAATTTTCAGTAGTATCATGAACAACATCAAGAATATAACTATCACATAAATCATGTTGTTCATGACCTACAAGCACACGTGTATAGTTTTCAACACGGTCTTTAGGATTATAAGATAAATGCAACCCATCACATTGAGCCTTGATAAGGGAAAAATTATCCGGAGTTGGAGGTTTCGAAAGGATAATATGGCAATCAAGTGTGGGTGCAATAGCAACAATTTCATGCTTAACATAAGGAACTATAGAGAGTTCATCTTCGTAGGCATCATCCATAGTGGCATCATGGCCATCAACAAAGCAAGTATCAAAATCATCAGAAAGGGAAGTATCAAGTGAGTCCTCGTAATCATAAGATTCCTCTTCATAGCAATCATTAGCCTCTTCTTGGGCAGCAAGCATTCTATTTTTAAAATCCTCAATATAAGCATTGGAAGTATAGTTCTCAAATCAATAAGCAAGAACATCAAAGTTTTCAGACTTGTGAATAGTATCGTAATACTTTTCAATCAAAGAAGCAATCTCATAAGCACCTTTAAAAGCAACAAACTCTTCAATCTTTTCAACATCAAAGTAATCATAAACACCTTTGGCATAAGAAGATAGGATCTCATTTTCATTAAACTCACATTGTAAAGGAAGGTGTTTACGCTCTATATTAGAGCAGCAAGTAAAATCATAAATGTGGCATAAACACTTAGCATAGCAATAAGAAACTTGTATTTGATCCCATAAGTGTTTCCCTTTCTGAGATAGGCGGTGCCGCGTATAATGAGAATGCTCATCCAATAATTTTCCCTCAACCAAGTCGGTTGGGTTTTTAGCGCGAGCACAAATTGATCGAAGACGATCCAAATGAAACATGTCCATCCTACCATATTTGGGTGGTTCCACACCCATGGTGAAGATAGCATCAATAGGTATTTTTGGTATTTTTTATAAGGGACACAAAAGTAAAAACTGAAAGGTAAACTAACAAGACTAAAAAATAAATAAAGGTAAAGGGTAGTGTGCAACTCCCCTATCTTAGCACTCGGAGTCCCCGGCAAAGGCGTCAGAAATTTGCTTGATGGCGCGAGAGTTGACGGGTGTAGTCTTCTCGCCCTTCGTTGGTGAGCCCCAAGTGGAAGGCGTGATGTAGCACAGCAGAAAATTTCCCTCAGTAAAGATACCAAGGTTTGTCTCAAGTAGGACTCCAGAGATGATAAGTAGGTGTCAGCGGCGCAACTGACGCGGACCTGCACACATACACAAATAACTTTGTTCCCAACGAAGTTCAGAGAGGTTGTCAATCTCTCCGGTCTTGTTGTTCACAAAGGATCAAACACAAGGGATAATGATAGCAACTGAAAGTAAAAGCAGAAAATTAAATGTGTGTGGAAACAGTAATGAGGATATGGACCGGGATACGTGATGTTCACTAGTGATGTCTCTCTCCCAAAAGACGATAAAACTACTATGCGAGGTAAACAAATTACAGAAGGGCAATTGACAGGATTATGAATGCACCGCAATGCTAACTATGCTACAAAAGAAAGGAAGAGGCTCAAAAGCACGGGAAGTACGCCAAAATAAGTAGACCGAAATCCAACTGCATCTACTACTAATCATCCACCTTGAGATATCTATTCAGAACATCTCGTTGGTATTAAGTTGCGAGCCCCACCCAAAGTGTAAACCCAAAGCAACAGACAACTGCATTAAAAACCACTTTGCGTAAAGTAAACAATCCTTGCAACCGCGGTTACAAGCACCGTTGTTTTCCCCCTTGTGGCAACAGCACATCCCCTAGACTCATGTTTCTGTCACTCAAGCATGTCATCGGGGGGCATGAACCCACATCCTCTTGGGGTTACTACCTACTACTTTGCCAAAGCAATAAACAGCAACGGAGAACATGCAAGAATTACTTAGGAACAAAAATATGAGAGATAAAAACCAAATATATTACTCAATCACAATCTGAACATAATCTCATAATCCATCGGATCCCACCAAACTCAGCATAGCAACAGCAGAAAGATTACAAAAGTGCCTCGATCATGTAGGGCAGCTCACGAGGTCTAAACCATGAAGAACAAAGAGGGGAGGAGAACATCACATAGCTACTGATCACGGACCCATGGTCCAACGAAAATTACTCACGAGACATCCGGGGAGCATCCATGGTGGAGAGGAGACTCCCGGAGGTCGGCCCTCCCTCCGGCAGGGTGCCGGGAAGAGGTCTTCTGGTGATCCCGATCTCGGAAGCGCGACGGCGGTGGAACAGAGGAGAGATCACGAAAAAGGGTTCTTGCCTTGGAAGTTTCCCGTGACGGAGAATATATAGGCGAAGGGGGGCAGCCAGAGGTGGACCAGGGGCCCCAGGCGCCCCCCTGGCGCGGCCAGGGGTGGGGCCGCGCCGGGTGGCCGCCTGGGCCACCCCTGGCTCCCCTCTGGCCCCACTCGGGCTCTTCGCGAAGCTTCCTGTACGCTGATTTTTCCTATATTTTCCCGGAATTTTTCTGGCATTTTTTATATGGGGGAAAACTGAAATAGAAAAACAGCAGAAAACAGGAACTGGCACTGTGGTGCACTGAGTTAATAGGTTAGTCCAAATATGATCAAAAGTGTATGAAAGTGTATCTAGATCATAGCAATATCACACAAAGCATGCATGGAGCAAGAAGAAATTATAGATACGATTTGGACGTATCACCGCGCCAGGTGGCCGCCTGGGCACCCTGTGGCCCCTCTTTTGCGTGTCTTCGTCATCCTTCTGGAAAATACCCTCCGTCGATTTTCAGGTAATTTGGAGGTCTTCTCCTTCAGCAACTCAACGTCCACTTTTTACCGTTGAATTCTGCTTCTGCTGCTTCAGCATCGAAAAGTTGCAAACTGTGTAAAATAAGCCAAAACAGCATAATAATAGCATCATAACATGAAATATATCAATGAATAGGAAAGAATTACTATATAAAATAGTGATGCATTTTGGATGTATCAACTCCCCCAAGCTTAGACCTGCTTGTCCCCAAGCGAATGCTGAGCTCGGTAAACCTGTCCACATGTTTAGAGAGTGAAGTGTCGATAAATAAAATACGGACAAGAAGCATCATGATCCTTTCATCAAACTCAAGCATCCTCAACAAGAACCTCAACTCATAAGGTCCTTATGAGAAAGTAATACCAATTATAATCAAAAGTAGGGCTGAGTAAACTCATCAAATTATGGCAAACATATCCTTGGTCAAAGGACAACTAATAACTTTTACTTTTGCTCTTTCTAATTACAATGAAACAGGTTGAAGCTTTTGAAAGAACATGTTATTAGTCAAGAAGTAAAAATGTTAACACAAAGGAAGGTGCTTGCTTAGCAAGCGCTTTCGCAAGAAACTTACTTATCAAAAGATAATGTCAACAATGATGCAGCATGGCAAAACTTAATGCATCATTATATGAATGAATCCTCATCAACATCAAGTGTCTTTTCTCTTTAAGAAAGGAGGGAAGTGGGAAAACTGGCTCAACATGAAAGTAAAAGAAAGACCTTGTGTCGGGACCCGGGGTTAGCGTATGCAAGCCTCGCTACAACACAATCATATGGAGAGCCAAGAACCATACCCACTTGTCTAAGCAGACAAGGCCAAGCACAGAACGTTCTCGGAAAGCATCGAACGTGAGGGGCATCCCATCCAGGCCGGATGATCAACTAAAATGGGTCCTCATCGTCCGCACACAAGTCTAAATGATATGGGTGGTGAACTCCCATACTCATAGACAAGTCGCCTCAACCATACTATCGATTGTATTATAACCCGTACATAGACTTACTCCAGCCCGATCACTTAGTCGGGGTCTAGGGCGGCTCGATCATACATCAAAGTGCTCGAGCAATCGCATCGCGATGCCCCAAGCTGCACACATCTAAGGGCCACTTGGTGTATAAAAGACCGCCAGCCAGATCACAACTAAGGTCTCGAAAACCCATACTAAGACATGCATGTTATAAACATACACGCAACACACATGTCTAGTATGAACAGCAGGTATCATTGCAATTCTCTACAATGTATACATCTTTATTAAAAACTCTTACAGAGTGCACACAGAGATCACAAGCATGTGATCCAACATTACAACAGACAAACGGAAGCAAAGTAGGTCTGAGTACAGACAAGTTTAACAAATGTCTTAGAGAAGCCTTATCTAAAAACAAGCCCTCCACGAGGGAACCAGTCGTCTGACTGGGACTACACTAGCTTGGTCTTGGTCTGAGTCTTCATTCTTCGAGCTTCAGGGAGAAGCCACCATCGGGGTCGGTGGGTTCATCTAAAACATAGATTAAGCAAACGTGAGTACAAAATCGTACTCAGCAAGACTTACATAGGAGCTATACTACTCATGCATATGTATCAAGGTAAAGGGAGGTGGGGTTTCACTTGCAGAAGTGCCAGCTTTGACTTGGCTAGTCCTGAACTACGAATACCAGACTTGAGGTAAGAAGCGTACACGAGTCCACTACATCTCTTCAACCAATACACCACTATGGTTACTTCCTCGACTTCCCCACGAGAAGCACACCATAGCACTCACACTTATCTTGCGAGTTTTAGAAGTATCCGGTTCAAGTTGTCTAATAATCAAGCTAAGCTTTCCAAGCAGTCCTTAACCGCGGACGCGGCTATTCGAATAGTTTTGTAAACCCTGCAGGGGTGTACCGCTACACACACGTGTCATCAGTTACCGCCTTTTGCATGTCACCGTTCAAGAGGTGACAGCGAGGATGCCACCACAACACTTCGCCCACAGCTCCGTTCTAGTCCAGAGAGTCGCCTATCTGAGGGGGATCTGTATGGAAGTCCGGTCGAGGTTCCAGTACAACCTCAAACGATGTGTGCAGGGTCCCAAGCCGGTCTTGAAAAGCCGTTCATCCACTTCGCAGACCGTGCCATAGCCCTACCAAAACTCCGAACTACTGCGACTCTTGGGGTTCGAACGGGGTGAGGTACTAGGATGAGAGGGGTCAGTGAGCCCAATGTGTGGTTGTACTCTTCTTCTTGGATCACCACACAAGAACTCGGACTTAAGGCGGTGTTCAACGAGGCAACCCACTGTGTACTCCTACACATCCTCTCATCGTTCACCTTGTATTAGGGTAGATTCACCAACACATTTCACTTTCATCAACACCATGTTTATCATCATCCCGACTCACATCAAAAGCAACCTCGTTGTGCCACTAAGCATGCAATAAGCAGTAACAGTTGCAGGGGCCACATGATATCAACCAACTCCTACATCTGCTAGGATTGTGGTTTGCTTACTACTGTGACAAGATGATAGGTCATGCAAAGGATATGGGTTCAACTATGCGGTAGAAACGTTATCATGGTGATCATCCTAAACAATGCATAAGCGAGACATGAGAGGGAAGTGGGATTTTATCGACATGATCAATGGGGGTTTGCTTGCCTTGCTGACGAGGTTTCGATAACGGTGTCTTCAACGAAGGGGGTGGCCTCCGATTCCGGCTCCACTTCTATCAGCAACATGACAATCATAGGATCAACATAATGTACAATGCACAATCACATGAATAAGATTGTAATGGTGATGTTCAAGGTACTGATGTGTTGAGCATTCCATTTAAAAGGAGTATATTGCATTTGAAATGCAAATTCAAACTCCAATTTGAATTCAAACTTAGCCAAGTTACATGTGACATTGTTTGATCAATTTGAAACATTTTGAATTGTGTATGATATGCCTCTGAAGTGTGGTTGAAAGGTAGCATAATTCCATGGTCCAAGTTGCAAAATCATTTGAATTGAATTTGAATAAATTCCAAATAAATCAAATCACATATGCTACTGGTCCAATTTTAAAATCAACTCAAACAAAGTTGAAATTTGGATATTTGGATAGGTTATTTTCTCCTGATCATTTTTCATATATTATTTGTTCAAATTGGAGTTAATATGATTTTTCTATGATTTTTCAAAGTTTCAGCCATTTTCTGCCTTTTCTGGAATAATTTAAAATGATTTAAATCTTTTACTGCGTCAGCCTGGCGCAGTGCTGACGTCAGGGGGCAGCTGACGAGTGGGTCCGGGCTGTCAGTGGGGGGTTAAATAACCCGGTTAGTTAAACTAACCAGGGGGTTAGTTAGTGGCCTTGGGCCCACTTGTCATCGAGTCTAGAGGGGATTAGGGGGTGATTAATCCCCTAATCAACCGGCCACGTCAGATGCTCGCCGGCGGCATGTCGCCGGCGTCGACCAGAGGCGGCGGCGTTCACGGACAAGGTGGCTCAGGCCACCATTTGGTGCGCTGGAGCCACCAAACGACAGCCCGCGCACGTCCGCATCAGATGGAGCACACAGGGCACACCCAGGTGGCCGGAATCCTCGCCGGCGTCAAGTTCCGCGGCGGCAGAAAACTTGCAGCTGACGAGATCGACGAAGTAGTTCACAAGATTGGGCAAGGGCTACCTAGTTAGGTTCCTAGAGCACGAAGGGGCATGAGGGACAACTTGATGGGCTTAAACGTGTACAGTAGCGAGCTTGTGGTCGTCCATGGCGGCGACGAAGCTCGGCTTCCATGGCGGGTTGCTCCAGAGCTAAAAGGGGCGCATGGGGATAGTTGGGTAAGCTAGAGGAGCTCACCAGGATCACAATGGAGCAGACGTCGAGGTTGGGGAGGCTGTGGTGGTGGCGCAATTTCACTGCAACTTCCGACGGCCGGTGGCGAAGACGAAGAAGGGGGCGGAGGCTACGGGGCATATGGGCTCGATTCCTTCTGCATCTTGGCGTAGTCGACGTTGCGCAAGACGATGGACATCACGACGGGGCCCGAGGAAGTCACTGGCCACGCTTGCTCGAAGCCATGGCGACGACAATGTTCGGGAGGCGATGGAATCCGGCGAGAGAGGACACGGGAGAGAACAGGGAGAGGGGGAAGTGGTCCACGACGTCTCAGGACGTGTCCAGGTGCTGAGACGTGGACGGGGGAAGCAGGAGGTGGCGAGGAGCTCGTCGGCGGCGTCGGTGGAGTGCTGCATGCATTCCACCGAGCACCTTCGGGGCGCGGGGAGGAAGAGACAAGCGGGGGAGGCTGCGCTGGGCCGGCTAGCTGGGCCTGGGGCTTAAGTTGGGTTAGAATCCAGGTGAGTCCTTTCCTTTTCCTTTTTTTGTTTCTTTTTCTTTTCTGCAATTTTGTTTAGCTTAGCAAATAAAATAGCTAAGCATTTTTATAAATGCTGAAACTTTTTATGTGGCTTCACAATATACTAGGCTAGCCACTTGTAAAGTTTGAACATTTTTAAAATTCAAATTATTTGAACTTTAAATCAAATAGGGATTTTTGATTAAATCCAAGGTCCTGTTTGAATATTTGAAAAATCCCTGAGCATGGGGTGGGTCCCACATCACTTGATATGTGATCACACTCATTTATAAGACTTTTCAAAAATCAAACATGAGTTTTTGGAGCAACTTTTTATTTGGCCATTTGAATTAAATTCATCTGGGGGGTTTTTCTCTCCCATTTCAATTTCTTTTGAAATTTTTAACATGAATGCAAAGAAGCACTTGATCCTAGCACATACCTAACTTGGGGTTGTGACACCTTGTCATGGGCAAGCAGGGAAAACTCATGTGTTATCCTTAAATCAAACATAATGCAAATAAATTTTGGGAGGTGCATAGTTTGTCAACGAATGCTAATAAATAGCTCACTTACTTCTTAAGATGGACAAGTTTCGAGTAACGGCTCCCAAGTGGGGACGATCACATCCCCTTCATTTCCTTTGTTTATCACTGCCAAAGTTTCTGATTTCTCATAGACCAAGCGTGAAGGAGGGTTTGTTTGTTGTATTATCTTTCGAGCTGGGCGCACTCATGCCAGTTTCTCCTCGTATTATGGGTTTGCAGATTAGACATGCAATCCCAGGGTAAAACTTGTCCAACTTAAGAAGATCATGAATTACCTACTACTTCCTCATGAGCTAAACAAGAGGCACAAAACAAAAGATTTTCAACATTTAAGGATAACACATAAATTCTATACTTTTAGGAGTGGTAGGGAAATACCATGAATAGGAAGGTATGGTGGAATCATATGGAAGATATTGGTTTCAGGGTATGGATGCACAAGCAGAAATCTGCTAGGCAAAGAGTTTGGCTAGCAAAGGCTTGAGAGAAAAGACAATTGATGCTAACTTAGATGCAAAACATATAAAGCATAAACATTAAGGTAAGCATGACACATCAAGTTGTCTTCCTTGTCAACATAACACTTCAAGCATAATAACATAAAGGTTTTGGCTATGTCGCTACTTGAGAAAACATGCATGTTGTCGTGACCAAAGCTATGTTTGCCAAAATTAAATAAAGTTTTCAAAGCCATACCTGAAAGGTCAATACTCCCATAAGAATCATCATATAAGGCCGATTGCGTGAAGAGAATACCAAGTGCAGCGAAGGAACCAATAGACTTCTCATTAATATTCCATCATAGAAGACTCCACACTCACGGATAAAAACTCTCCATAGAAGAAGTGATAGACCTCAATGCAAACACCTATTTCCTATAATAATGTAACAACCCAGATTTCACAAAAAATAAATTTTTTGTTTTCGGTGTGAATTGTTTGATTGTCTGATTTGTTTGCGGTGTTTGCATCCCTGATTTATCAATCGGAGATTATTTTCCCCATCTTATCTCGTACCGGACAGAGACCGACCCTTTCCACCCTGACACTCGACATTTGCGACACCGGGTTTCACCCGATCACCGTCGCGAAAACCCGCATAAGACCAGCCGAAGCCAACGGAACGAAAAACCCTGTTTAATAAGTAAACGGGATATTTTTATAGCGCACCAGAAAGTGTTCTAGAAACGGTTCCAGCGCGAGGTGAATGTCGCCGGCTCGACGCGCTGATCGCGCAGTTCGAAGTTTTACCCGAATCGAAGGTCCTGCAGACCCTCGACGGTTAGAAACGTAAAAGCCGCGCGCGCGCGAGAAAAACTGGGGATGTTTTTGCAAACTGCCATCCACCTGGGCTACATAAATACCACCACTCCCCCTAGCCCTTCTAGGGTTTCCCCTAGAAATTTTTTGCAGCCACCCCCTCCTAACTCCCAGATTTGCTCCAAAATATCCCCGGATCCGAAACACCCTAATCCCAAGCATTTCCAGCCATTGGATCTGCATCTGGACGCTCTAAATGCAGCCACGTCGCCCCTCCAGACTCCCAGGGCACCCCGAGCCCCGCTGGGCCGCTGCAGGGCCCAACCGGGCCGAGGAGCCGCCGCCGCCCGCGCTGCCTCGTGTGGCCGCCGGCCGGCAGCCGCGCCGCGCCCCCCCGCCAGCAGGCTGGCCGCCTCCTCCCTCTCCCCTCCCTCTCTTCTCCTGCGTTCCCTGACCTCTCCTCTCCTCTCCACTGCAGTCAACCGGAGCTCGTCGTGCCGCCATCGCCATGGAGGAGGTCACCGAGACCCCGAGCCGAGCTCCGCCGCCCCGAACCAAGGCCGCACCACCGACCTCCGCCGCCCTCTCCCCTGGACCTAGCCGGATCCGCCGCCGCGCCGTGGTGCCATCCCGGCCTTCCTGCCCTGCGTCCCGCCGCCTCCTCGCCGGCACGGCCGCGACCGTCACGGACCTTGGTCGGAGACGAGTGGCGCGACCAGCCAGCCGCCGGCTGGGACGCCTCCTCCGCGTGGGCTCGGCCTGCCCGAAGAGGCCCACCTCGCAGCCCCGGCCCAACGCCTCCTGCTGCTCCAGCCGGCCCGATGCGGCCCAGCCGCCTCTGCCAAGATGGGTCGGCCCATGGTGAGCCGACCTGCCACCCCTTTCCTTTTTTTCCTTTTCTTTTTCCAATTTTTTCTAAGTCTGGAACGTTTTGCTGCTGATGCGGTTTTGTGACATAGATTACGAGTAAACCGTAGCTCGGATGACGTTGCGCCCAAAAGGAGAATTGTTTAGAATTGTGTGTACTTCAATTCATCTTTTGTGAGCTTTTTTATTTGAGGCCATCTTGATATTGTTAATCACTGTTGAAGTGGGCATCAGACTGTTAACTGCTGCTAATTTCTGTTAAGTGCTGATGTTGTTATTTTATTGCAAGTTTGATTGATGATTGTGACACATCCATGAGGCCTATGCTATTAATTCTTGTTGCATACTGTTAAGCATCATGTCTACTTCAGTTCTATGCATTCACATGTCATATTTGCGTTCTGCATGATGTTTGTTTCATCACCCAAAGTAGCTACCCTGCTGTTAGTGTGCTGCTGTTTATATAAAGTTGCTACTTTGCTGCCCTATATCTTTTTAACCGTGCATCCTATTGAGCATTGCAATATGTCATTTTGATCTATGCCATGTCTACTTCCATTATATGTATTGCATTTTCATTTTTACATTTCTGGTCATAGATATGTTTAGCTCCAAAGTTGCTATGCCACTGTTTTTGACAGCACCTCTGTTTTTCTCTAAGTCTGTAACTTTCCGATGCCATGTTGCATGCTTAATATCTTTTGATCTGTGATGCATATGACCTTGATTCTTGTTTGTACCTGATCACCATCATGTCTACTCCATGCTCATCTATTTCTATGTCATGTTGCTGCACTTTTGCATATGGTTTTACCCCTGTTTATACAGTATGAAAATAACAGTTTCTGCCCTGTTTTCCTGATTTTCACTAAGTCCTTGATCAGGAATGTTTTATAGCTTTTTGTGCTGCTTATAACTAGTGAACCATGATGCCTATTTTCATGATTCCTTTTACCATGCCTTACCTGCCATGTCTACTTTAGTTGCATATCATTTGTGAGAATGTTTGCATTCATTATCCTATTTATGCATTGCTCTAAAGTGTGCTCCCTGATGTTAACAACATGTGTGCATAACTTGTTTTGCTTATATCTTTTTAACCGTAACTCCGTTTGGAGTGTTCTTTGTATGTAACTTGATTAGTTTTTCGTGTACTTTGTGTTTATGCTATTGTTTTCTGTTGTTAACCAACCTAAATTATGGTTTAGGGCAGAACAGTACCAAACACCTAAATTATCGTGGAGCACTTAGTGTATGCCATGTTTAGGTTGTGCCTCACTTAAATTGACTAGCATAAATAGTTTATCTTATGCTTCACCTCTTGCCATGTTTGTGTGCTATGCCATGCTTGGCTGAGATGCCATGTTAATAACCTCTGTTTACCTTGGGTAGCTAAACAACTTGAACCCTTGTAAATGTGCGGTATTGCGTGTGTGACGAGTACTCCACTTAACCTGTTAGTAACCGCTCTCAACGGTAGGTGTGATGTCACGTGTTGCATCTTGTTGGTGCTTGCTCATGTTTGCTTAGTATTAATAGATGCTTGCTCGTTGATTGCTTTCCAGTGTTTACCGTCTTGTGTGCTTCCGCGGGTACCTTCGGAGACGATGCGAGCTTGCTATCAACTACACCTTCGGAATCCAACTTATCAACAGGCAAGGACTATACATTACTTATGATCCATTCTATTTCAACCAGCGGTTTGCATGCTAGTCTAGGATAGGTTCGATGTTTGATCCTACCACATGTTTGCAGCCTCTTTCAAACTGATACAGCCATGTCCCCTCCCAGCAAACCTTGTACTGCTATGTTACTATTGCTCGTTACTCAGCCCCTACTTAGTATGCATGCTTAGGATGCTATGATGTTAGCCTGTTACTCCTTGGATTGGGCTATCACATTATTATATTGTCGTTGATGATATGATTATTATAATGTTGACTATATTCAACGAAGGATGGAAGGTCTAGGTTATCCTGCCCTGACGCTTTGTTCCATTCGAGTCACCTAGGACCGAGTTCCGGGTATTGTGTCTCTTGACGAGTGTGCCTAACCGCGTGCGGGTGCTATGGGGTCCCCTCTTCTTACCTACCTAGCTCCAAACATTTCTAGTGGTGGCCCAAGCGGATTTACCATTTGAAACCATGTGTTGACTGGTCCGCGGCCAGCTGATTTCAAACAACTCGGGCCAGCAGAGACAGAGTTCCTTTGTTGGTCCACACTGGTGAGCTAGGGAAGCCCCTGATTTCTGGTGAGGCTAACCCCGACCTTAGCCATACGGAAGAGTCCGATCCGAGAGCGCGACCGCTTTTGGGTTGGGTGTCGACTCCCCGAGGGCCACCCAGATTTGTGCGTTGTTAGTTAGAGGGACCTGTCGTTTCGGATATCTCGGAACTAAATCATAAATTTTTTGCTTGTGATGAGTAGCAACTGAGAGAGATGGCGTGCGTGCGAAGCCTTGTAATGGGCAGTTGGTACACCCCTGCAGGGTTAAATCTTTTCGAGAAGCCGTGTCCACGGTTATGGACGACGTGAGACCTACTCCTTGTTCATAGACAACAACAACTGAGATAATCTTAATATAACTTGATCAACGTGTGTGTGCCTTGACTGCTTCTTCTTCGTTGGGATGCGAAGACGAGGACAAGGATATGATAGGTGTTATGTTTGTGTAAGTAGCGAATAGCAAGACTTGTTGGAGGCGATTCCTCATCGAATGCTTGGCTTCTTATCTTACTCTCTAGATCGTTAGCCACTTCATAAATGCTAGTGCGGGAGCAACCTCACCACTTACCCCATCCTTACCGTAAACTACTAGTTTCCTAGAATGACGAGTGATGAAGTCCTTGCTGGGTCAGTTGACCACAACAGTTGGATGCTGAGTACTTCTGTACTCATGATACTACCCCCAAACTCTTTTCAGGGTTCTTGATCGACAACAGGTATGGTGATCGACGTTTCCCGTGGAGACTCAACGACGACTAGTTAGGCGGATCCCGGCGGAGGGCCTGGACCCGTGTGGTTATGGGGATCCATGATTTTACCTTTGACACTAGGCAATTGATTGTAGTCTGTACTCAGACAAGTATCTTCCGCTGATGTAATGTATTAAGGAAGTTGTATGCCGATTGTATGAGATGTTGTGTCCTTGTATCTGTAATGTTGTGATATCATGTTGGAAATCCGGGGCATATGGCTATGTCATATGTCGCGGTGGGACCGATATGTGCTTCGTCCCCGGATCTGGATGGAAACATCTAGATCTGGAACAGTACCGCATATCGGGCCTTACAAATTGGTATCAGAGCCTTACCGACCATAGGATCCCTTTTCTGGCCTAAGTCGAGTCTAGAAAAAAACTATTTTGTAGTTACTAAGTTAGTTATCGAAGAGTAGGAACCTTTTTACTCCTTACCCTTGCTCTGGTCAAGACAAGCGACATAAGTGTTTTACTCTCGCCTTATCCCCTTCAAACTTTAGGATCTCGAGTAAGTGGAGTTTCAGAATAGTTACAATGCCTTGCTTGCAGCGTATTGTCTCGATTCCGATCTTAGGATGGGAAATCCCGTAGTACCTTTAGTCTATCCGACTCTTGTTTACATCTTGGTCGTCTGTTGAGTTCAGTCCTCTTGCCCAGTATCCTCACGAATTTCAGTGAGAATGCTTCTCTTGACCGTATCTTGGTCTATGGTTCTTCCTCTTGATCTCCCGATGGTTTCGTTTTCCGATGTTGCCAACTCTCTGCGGAAAGTTATGTCGAAAAATGTTCGACGTCGACATGGAGCAGAGTCCCTTGTTGGTGGTGTTGAAGATTGCCGACTCTCTTTTCTCTTCCCCCTCTCCCCCGGATCGTCCAGGATCTCGGGACAAGATCCCTTGTTGGTGGTGTTGTACTGTAACAACCCAGATTTCACATAAATTAAAAATTTTGTTTTCGGTGTGAATTGTTTGATTGGTTTGCGGTGTTTGCATCCCCGATTTATCGATCGTAGATTATTTTCCCCCTCTTATCTCGTACCGGATGGAGACCGACCCTTGCCACCCTGACACTCGACCTTTGCGACACCGGGTTTCACCCGATCGTCGCGAAAACCCGCATAAGACCAGTCGAAGCCAACGGAACGAAAAACCCCGTTTAATAAGTAAACGGGGTACTTTTATAGCGCACCGGAAAGTGTTCTAGAAACGGTTCCAGCGCGAGGTGAACGCCGCCGGATCGACGCGCTGATTGCGTAGTTCGAAGTTTTACCCGAATCGGAGGTCCTGCGGACCCTGGCGGTCATAAACGTAAACGCCGCGCGCGTGAGAGAAAAACCGGGGATGTTTTTGCAAAATGCCATCACCTGGGCTATATAAAGACCACCACTCCCCCTAGCCTTTCTAGGGTTTCCCCTAGCAAAAATTCGCAGCCACCCCTCTCCTAACTCCAAGATTTGCTCCAAAATAGCCCCAGATCTGAATCACCCTAATCCCAAGGATTTCCTGCCATTGGATCTGCATCTGGACACTCTAGATGCAACCACGTCGCCCCTCCAGGCTCCCAGGGCGCGCCGGGCCCCGCCGGGCCGCCGCCGGGCCCAACCGGGCCGAGGAGCCGCCGCCGCCCGCGCTTCCTCGCGTGACCGCCGACCGGTAGCCGCGCCGCCGCCCGCCTCCAGTAGGCCGGCTGCCTCCTCCCTCTCCCCTCCCTCTATTCTCCTCCGTTCCCTGACCTCTCCTCTCCTTTGTAGCCAGCTGGAGCTCGCCGTGCCGCCTTCTCCATGGAGGAGGTCACCGAGACCCCGAGCCGAGCTCCGCCGCCCCGAACCAAGGCCGCACCATCGTCCTCCGCCGCCCTCTCCCCTGGACCCAGCCGGATCCGCCGCCGCGCCGTGGTGCCGTCCCAGTCTCCCTGCCCTGCGTCCCTGATACGTCCAAAATGTATCTATAATTTCTGCTTGCTCCATGCCTCTTTTGTGTGATACTGCTATGATATTGATGAACTTCCATACACTTTTGATCATATTTGGACTAACCTATTAACTCGGTGCACCCCAGTGCTAGTTCCTGTTTTCTGCTGTTTTTCTATTTCAGGTTTCCCCCTTATTAAAAGTACCAGAAAAATTCCTGAAAAATTATAGGAAAAATCAGCGTACCGGAAGCTTCGCGAAGAGCCCGAGAGGGGCCAGAGGGGAGCTAGGGGGCCCCAGGCGGCCAGAGGGCGCGGCCCCACCCCTGGCCGCGCCAGGGGGCGCCTGGAGCCCCTAGCCCACCTCTGGCTGCCCCCTTTCGCCTATTTATTCCCCGTGACGAGAAACCCTCGAGGACGGAACCCATTTTCGCGATCTCTCCTCTGTTCCGCTGCCGCGGCGCTTCCAAGATCGGGAGCACCAGAAGACCTCTTCCCGGCACTCTGCCGGAGGGAGGAATCACCTCCGGGAGCTTCTCCACCACCATGGATGCTTCCCGGATTAACCGCGAGTAGTCCACCTTGGACCATGGGTCTATGATCAGTAGCTATGTGATGTTCTGCTCCCCTCTTTGTTCTTCATGGATTAGACCTCGTGAGCTGCCCTACATGATCGAGGCACTTATGTAATCTTTCTGCTGTTGCTATGTTGAGTTTGCTGGGATCCGATGGATTATGAGATTATGTTCAGATTGTGATTGAGTTATATATTTGATTGTCTTCTTTTATATTTATGTTCTTGAGTAATTCTTGCATGTTCTTTGTTGCTGTTTATTGCTTTGGCCAAGTAGTGGGTAGTGACTCCAAGAGGGAGCGTTATGCTTGATTGTGGGTTCATGCCCCCCGATGACTAGCTTGAGTGACAGAAACATGAGTCTAGGGGATGTGTTGTTGCCACAAGGGGGAAAACAACGGTGCTTGTACTTGCGGGTGCAAGGATTGTTTACTTTACGCAAAGTTCTTTAATGTAGTTGTCTGTTGCTTTGAGTTTACACTTTGGGTGGGATTCACTAGTTAATACCAGCGAGATGTTCTGGAAAGATATGTCAAGGTGGATGATTAGTAGGTAGATGCAGATGGATTTCGGTCTACTTGTCTTGGCGTACTGCCCATGCTTTTGAGCCTCTTCATTTCTGTTTAGCATAATTAGCATTGGTTTACGCACATAATCCTGTCAATTGCCCAGCTGTTATTTGTTTACCTCGCATGGCTATTTTATCGTCTTTTGGGAGAGAGACATCACTAGTGAACATCATGGTACCCCGGTCCATATTTCCAACACTGTTTACACCTTCAATTTACTTTCAGTATTTAATTTTCCTTAGCTATCACTATCATTATTATCCCGTGCGGTTTATCCTTTGTAAACAACAAGGCCGGAGGAATTGACAACTCCTCTGTACTCGTTGGGAGCAAAGCTATCTGCTGTGTGCAGGTCCAGGTGAAGTAAGCAACTTAGAGTTGTGAACGGCGCCATTGTTCACTTCACCACCTACTTGTATCCGTTGGAGTCCTATTGGTTCGACATTCAACCTTAACATCTTCGCTAAGGGAAACTTGCTGCTATCTACATCTCACCTTCCACTTGGGGTAACCAATGAGGGGCGAGAAGTTATCTCGTGTATCAAGAAAATTTCTGGCACCGTTGCCGGGGACTCCACTCTTCAAGATAGGGGAGTTGCACACTATCTTTTATCTTTGCTTTTAGTCTTGTTAGTTTACCTTTCAGTTTTTGCTTTCGTGTCTTTTATGAAAAAATCAAAAAAATAGTTATCTTGCTTGCTGCTACCATGGGTTCCTCTGAGAACACCAAGTTGTGTGACTTCACTATTCACAACAACAGTGACTTTATCTGCTCTCCTATTGCTACACCTGCTACTTCAGCACCTTATTATGAGATTAAACTTGCTTTGCTGAACCTTGTTATGAAAGATCAATTCTCTGGTGCTAGAGATGATGCTGCTTTGCACTTAAATAATTTTATTGAGCTTTGTGATATGCAAAAGTACAAATAAGTAGATGGTGATATTGTTAAGCTTAAGCTTTTTTCCTTTCTCCTTGAGGGATGAAGCTAGAATCTGGTTTCAATCCTTGCCTAAGAATAGCATAGATTCTTGGGATAAGTGCAAGGATGCTTTTATTGGTAAGTACTATCCCCCTGCTAAGATTATCCAGTTGAGGAGCTTTATTATGAATTTTAAGCAATTGGATAATGAACACGTTGCCCAAGATTGGGAACGCATGAAATCTCTTGTTAAGAATTGCCCTACGCATGGTTTGACTACTTGGATGGTTATCCAGACTTTTTATGCAGGCTTGAACTTTACCTCGCGGAACTTGCTAGATTCGGCCGCGGGAGAAACCTTTATGTCAACTACACTTGGTGCTGCCACAAAACTTCTCGATGAGATGATGACCAACTATTCCCAATGGCACACCGAAAGAGATCCAACATGTAGGAAGGTTAACTCTGTCGAGGAGATCTCCTCCCTAAATGAAAAAGTTGACTTGATTATGTCTCTACTTACCAAGCAATCTCCTATTGATCCTCAAAATGTTCCTTTAAATTCTTTGATTGCTCAGGATCAAGTAGATGCGAACTTTATCTCTAGAAACAACTTCAACAACAATGCTTATAGGAGTAACTTTGGTAGCAATCCTAGACCGTTCCCCTCCAACAACTATGGGAACAACAACACTTATCCTAGCACCAAAAACTCCACTTCTGAATTAGAGAGTATGCTTAAATACTTTATCACTACCCAAAAAGCCTTCAACAAGAGTGTAGAGGAAAAACTAGACAAACTAGATACCCTCTCGTCGAAGGTAGACAACTTAGCCCACGAAGTAGAATTGCTTAAAATTAGAACTTCTCCCCTTGAGGAGAGGAAGGTCACTTTTATGAATGCTATCCAATTGCAAATTAATGAAAACATTAGGATGATGGCTAAACTTAAAGAGAGATGGGCTAGAGAAAAGGAGGAAGAGGATAGAATTAAGAGCCTTCCTACACACCATACTGTTGCTACTATCCAAGTGGTTGAGGATATCCAAACTCTTAGCACCCAATGCACCCCTAGTCCCATAGGACCTATTAATGGTGATGCTATGACCTCAACCGTAGAAGAAGAAATTCCTATGACTATAGAAGCTCCCAAACAAGTGAGCCTAAAGGACACCACTACTACTCTACTTGATAGTAGTGACCTTGATTTTGATAATTCTACCCTTTCTGAAGTTATTCGTTTCCTTCACAAGATGTCTAGAGACCCCCACACTAGCACACTTAATCTTGCCGTCACGGAGCATATCACTAATGCTCTCATCAAAGCTAGGGAGGATAAGCTTAGGGTAGAAGCCTCCATACCTAGAAAGCTAGAAGATGGTTGGGATCCTATGACTAAAATTAATTTGAATAACTTTTCTTGCTATGCTTTATGTGATGTTGGAGCTAGTACCTCCGTTATGCCCAAAAGAATGTATGATATATTTGAATTGAAACCTTTTGATGCTTGTTCTTTTGGTGTTCGCCTCGTCGATTCTTCTGTAAAGAAACCTTTGGGGAAGATAGATGATATTCTTATCATTGTCAATGAAAATTATGTTCCCATTGATTTTACTATTATGGACATTGAATGTGAACCTTCTTGTCCAATTATTTTGGGACGTCCTTTTCTTCGCACCGTGGGTGTTGTTATTGATATGAAAGAAAGGATTATAAAATTCCAATTCCCTCTCAAGAAAGGGATGGAACACTTCCCTAGGAAAAATATTAAGTTTCCTTTTGAGTCCGTCACACGGGCTAGTTTTTTTCTTGAAAAAACTTGATCTATTTTGCATTAAGCCTAGCTAATGGCTTTAAAGAAGCACTTTCGGGAGGCAGCCCGCAACGAATTTAGGTTTTCCCTTTTTGTTTTTCTTCTGTTTTTAGTGGTCTTGATGATTGTTAATACTGTAGGAACATCATTGTATCTTTAATTTTCAAGCTTTGTGCCTTTTATAGCCTCATACGACAAGGGAAGTGAAAGTTGTGACATGCTGTCCAGAAAACAGATTCTGTCCTCGTGACTAGAAAAATCAGAGAAAAATCCCAGTTCATCTTGTTGAGCTGAATTTTTTACACAGCGTGATCTATACAATTATGAAACTTTCGTATGTTCTGAGTTTTTTTATTTGAGTTGCAGAAGTATCCCTAAAAAATTCTTTACTACCTGCTGGTCTGTTTTTCACAGATTCTGTCCTGTTTTGCCTTTTCTTCGTTTTGCAAACCTTAAGCTTGCTGTTTATTTGAAAACACTTTTTGGCAATCTTGAGAAACAGTATCTATTCAATATTATCTTTATTTCCAGTAGATAAAAATTATTTTATTATGGGTACTAACCTCGCTAATCAGATTATGATGAGTTATGTATGAAGGGAGTTTTCAAGTGTGCGAGGGAAGATGATGAAAGAAGATTAAGAAGTGTCAAGTGTTCAAGCTTGGGGATGCCCCCATGCATCCCCAAGAAATATTCAAGGAGACTCAAGCGTCTAAGGTTGGGGATGCCCCCGTGCATCCCCTTCTCCATCGACAATTATCAGTTCGTCTCTCGTTTCACTATATTTTTATCACTTCATGCGTTATGTGCTATTCTTGGAGCGTCTCGATCTTAGGTTTTATTTTTAGTTTTCTTTAGCTTTGCTTGCTGTTCATAACAAGTTAGAACCCAACTTTCTTTGTGTGGGAGAGAAACACGCTCCACTTCCAAAATCTAGAACACAACATAGGACTTTTCATGCTCATCTTTGTTGTGTGTGTTCTTTATATTTTTTCGTAGCTACTGTCATGTTTTGCTCTTAGCTTTCATGCTTATCTTTTAAAAGAGATTTTGTTTATTTTGTTTCTGGAACTCTCTTCAGTTTTCATGTTTATATTGTTTAGAGAGTTTGCCTGTTGCACTGAGTTTTGTGTCTGACTTGAAGTAGGTAATTGAGGTTGCTATTCTTTTGGTAGTAGTAACTTGCAATAGTTTTGAGGTGTTGTTTTGAGTAATGTTTGGACTTTTGGTGTCAAGAGCTTTAGCCTATTAGTGATAGATGTCGTATTTTGGGCAATCCGTGTTTATTTTCAAAACCCACAAATTAGTTTAGAACTCTAGGTACTAGATGGATCACTACTCTTCTGAGGGGTTGAATATTAGAGTACACTCATGTACCATGAGTCGAGGATGCGCAAGGATAACCAAACCTCCATACACTCCTCCTCGGGGTACTTGTCCATTTGTGAAACCTCCTTATTAGATTGAGAGTTACCGATAATAAGTGCATGAGTTCTTAGGACTAATGTGAGTATTCGAAAGTTGACACTTCCACCTTCCCATATTTTTCTAGCCTTTCCTGTGCCGTGCATTGATTTCTTCTCACTCCGAGAGTTGGCGTCCACCTTCGCCGGTACATCCAAACCCTTCACATGATACGCTCTGTCATCATAATACTCCTTATATCCTTCCTCAAAACAGCAACCATACCTACCTATCAAGGCATTTCCATAGCCTTTCCGAGATATATTGCCATGCAACATCCATCTTCTCATGACTTGATCTTCATGTCATACATGCTACTTGCTTGATCGATGAGCCGCATGCTAGTTGGGCCTTGCCCTAATCATTGCTACATGACGCGCTAGTATCATTGCATATACTGCTACACTGGCAGAGGCATACATTTGCATACATCATGATAGTTACATCTTCTTTATGATTTGAGTACTTTGTAAAGCGTGAAAGATCTTCTATACCCTCTTGTAATATATAGAGTGTTGTCCCTAAAGTGAGGAAAAGATCCCAAAGTGGACAAAATCAAAAGATCCCAAAGAGGACAAATTAAAAGATCCCAAAGAGGACAAATGAGAGAAATAGAAAGAGCCATTGAGGCCACCAAAAAATAGAAAAAAGAAAAAAAAGAAAAAAAAAGAAAAAAAAGAGAGAGAAGGGGACACACTACTATTCCTTTTGAGAGATCCACACTCGTACTCCCTCTTATATCTTGTACTCCATAGAGATTATCATTCATGCATATAGCTATGTGGGGACCTTCACACTTTAGAACTTGGATTGTATATTCCAATGATGAGTCTCCTCAAATGAGCTGTAGGTCTTCTTGAGCAAGCAAGTTGGATGCACACCCCACTAGTTCCATTGGAGAGCTTACCTTAGCTCATATGTGCATCCGTTGCATGGCAATCCCTACTCCTCACATCATATCTATCATTTGGCTTTCTCTCTCCTATGATTGTCCTCATTGATGTGAGCCTTTCACACCTTTTTGTCTTCCTCCTCCACCATATTCTCTCTTTGCCATCCTAAGTGTCAACTTTCTTGCTTACGCTCATCCATTGCATGAGTGATCAAAATGTCGAAAAGGAGTGGATCATTTTGACTTGTACCTGGCTAGTGGTCCGAGGATGAGTCAAGATAAGATTCCAAAGAAGACCAAGTGGGAAACTTTAGTAGATTGAGTTCTCAACATAAAAATAATTTTCCTCGTATATGCCTATCCCCTTTCTTGCACGCAAACACCATTTGGAGACATTCGAGTCACGGACAGCGAGAGCTCTTGCACCTTTATGTTCTTATGTTGCTTGTTTCAATGCCAAATATAGACTCTTGCTTGTTATGACTTGAATTGAATTACATGCCTTGATTGCTTTACTTAAAAGTTATTATATGGTTGTTAGCATGTCACCACAGAAATTATGCTTGTTATCATTTACCTACTCGAGGACGAGCAGGAATTATGCTTGGGGACGTTGATACGTCCAAAACGTATCTATAATTTCTGCTTGCTCCATGCCTCTTTTGTGTGATATTGCTATGATATTGATGAACTTCCATACACTTTTGATCATATTTGGACTAACCTATTAAGTCAGTGCACCCCAGTGCCAGTTCCTATTTTCTGCTGTTTTTCTATTTCAGGTTTCCCCCTTATTAAAAGTACCAGAAAAATTCCGGGAGAAATATAGGAAAATTCAGCGTACCGGAAGCTTCGCGAAGAGCCCGAGAGGGGCCAGAGGGGAGCCAGGGGGGCCCATGCGGCCAGAGGGCGCGGCCCCACCCCTAGCCGCGCCAGGGGGCGCCTGGAGCCCCTAGCCCACCTCTGGCTGCCCCCTTTCGCCTATTTATTCCCCATGACGAGAAACCCTCGGGGACGGAACCCTTTTTCGTGATCTCTCCTCCGTTCCGCTGTCGCCGCGCTTCCAAGATCGGGAGCACTAGAAGACCTCTTCCCGGCACCCTGCCGGAGGGAGGAATCAACTCCGGGAGCTTCTCCACCACCATGGATGCTTCCCGGATTAACCGTGAGTAGTCCACCTTGGACCATGGGTCTATGATCAGTAGCTATGTGATGTTCTCCTCCCCTCTTTGTTCTTCACGGATTAGACCTTGTGAGCTTCCCTACGTGATCGAGGCACTTATGTAATCTTTCTGCTGTTGCTATGTTGAGTTTGCTGGGATCCGATGGATTATGAGATTATGTTCAAATTGTGATTGAGTTATATATTTGATTCTCTTCTTTTATATTTATGTTCTTGAGTAATTATTGCATGTTCTCCGTTGCTGTTTATTGCTTTGGCCAAGTAGTAGGTAGTGACTCCAAGAGGGAGCGTTATGCATGATTGTGGGTTCATGCCCCCCGATGACTAGCTTGAGTGATAGAAACATGAGTCTAGGGGATGTGCTGTTGCCACAAGGGGGAAAACAACGGTGCTTGTACTTGCGGGTGCAAGGATTGTTTACTTTACGCAAAGTTCTTTAATGCAGTTGTCTGTTGCGTTGAGTTTCCACTTTGGGTGGGATTCGCAACTTAATACCAGCGAGATGTTCTAGATAGATATCTCAAGGTGGATGATTAGTAGGTAGATGCAGAGGGATTTCGGTCTACTTGTCTTGGCGTACTGCCCATGCTTTTGAGCCTCTTCCTTTTTGTTTAGCATAATTAGCATTGGTTTGCGCACATAATCCTGTCAATTGCCCAACTGTAATGTGTTTACCTCGCATGGCTTTTTTATCGTCTTTTGGGAGAGAGACATCACTAGTGAACATCATGGTACCCCGGCCCATATTTCCAGCACTGTTTACACCTTCAATTTACTTTCAGTAATTACTTTTCCGTAGCTATCACTATCATTATTATCCCGTGCGTTTTAACCTTTGTAAACAACAAGGCCGGAGGAATTGACAACTCCTCTGTACTCGTTGGGAGCAAAGCTATCTGTTGTGTGTGCAGGTCCAGGTGAAGTAAGCAACTTAGAGTTGTGAACGACGCCATTGTTCACTTCACCACCTACTTGTATCCGTTGGAGTCCTATTGGTTCGACATTCAACCTTAGCATCTTCGCTAAGGGAAGATTGCTGCTATCTACATCTCACCTTCCAATTGGGGTAACCAACGAGGGGCGAGAATGTTGGAAATATGCCCTAGAGGCAATAATAAAATGTTATTATATATATATTTCCACGTTCATAATTAATGTTTATATTTCTGTGCTATAATTGCAATGACCCTGACTGTGAGATTCGGAAGAAAACTCATTTTCATGTGTGGAAATGTAAACACCAAGAGTTCCTGGTTTAGCCTCTAAGACCAGCTCATGTGCTAACTGATGATTACGTTTTCTTAATCATGGACATTGTTCTTGTAACAAGGATGTCAGTAGCAATGGGAACATATTGTTAGCAGAACAATGATGTTGAACCGACCCCAGTATGGAATGATATACTTAGAGATCACATCGTAACTACGTTATAAGTCATATCATGAAATGTTTTCATATACGTAATTCCTTAGACCATGAGAGTATCGAGTTGCTTCACACAGGAAGACATGCTTTGGTTCTTAGATGAATCCTCCCGTAAATGGGAAGTAGTAAAATAAGTTCTGGGTATGTCAGATGGTGTGGCTAGTGACTGTGATAGTTCAAGAATGGGATTTGCTCCTTCACGATGAAGAAGATATTCACTTCGGGCCCACTCGGTATGACGGTATCCATTATAGTCTGGCCAGACGCATTGTGATTCAGTCACGGGGATACCGGAATACGATAACGAGAAAAGGGACAAACGAGCAAAGAGGATAACGAGTGGCTTGTGTTCAAAAGTTGTTACACATGGGTGCCAAACTTCTCTCCTCTAACTTTGTCATATATCGCGAAGCAAAGGGAATGGTACATGACTAAACATAATGGTTCACTCGAAGTTTCTTCGTGTATGTGCGGGAGTCAACATGGGTGTCCATGGCTCCGCTGTTGATTATTGGCTATTGACAAAAGGCTGTTGACCTATGTCCGGAAGATGTTCTGAGTCATGTCCGCATTATACCGAACCTATTGGGTCACACACTTAACGAGCAGTAGTCTGTTAGAATACTAGTATGGTAGAAGGTTTAGTGGAAGCAAAGCAGAATAGTTCATACGGGTACCGGAAGTAGTTCCGGAGATTTATGGAATTGTTCATAAGGGCACCAGAAGTAGTTCTGGGTATTTAAGGTTATGTCCGGATCACTCTGGAGTAGTCCCAGGTGGTTCCGGAACATATGAGAATGGTACTGGGGAAGTCCTGGATCAACCGGAATAGTTTCCGAATAATCGCTGGGCGTCCCGACAACCTTCGCGGTCATCCGGTGGCTTAAACTGTAACTCAGATGGTCTTGGAAACTATCCGGATGGCTCCGGAACGTCCGAGAACGGTCTCGGAAGGTCCTGGAAGTGCTCCAGAAGTGTCCGGAATGTCCCAAAACGGTCCCGGTATGTCCTGGAAGGTCCTGGAAGCTTCTAGAAGGTCATGGAAGGTTCCAGAAGGTTCCGGGCAGTACCACCCACTCCCCTGCGCCCCTAGCCTTGGGGGGCAAGCCACCTAGGCTGCCCTGGCCGGCCAAGGGGTGGGGGGCGCACCAAGGGGAAGGAATCCCCCTCCAGGTGGAAAGTCCAACTCTCCAATATGGCAGGTTTCCGGTGGGAAGGTTTGGGAGTCCAAGTTGGACTCCCCACCCCCCTTATTGCGCCCCAAGGGCCTCTTGGCCACCTATATAATGTGGGGGAGGGGTGGGGGGCGCAGCACAACTTTTCCCCAAGGCCTATGCGCCACCCTCCCTCCTCTAAACCCCGTTGCTCCACAATTAGACCCCGGTTTAGACGCTGTTCTAGATCGGAATCCGTTAGGGTTTTCTCCCTCTAGTTTTCTCGGTGGCGTTCATCTCTGGACGGCGGAGCGCTGCTGGATTGCTGCTACGGGATGTGTGGATACTAATGGAGGGGTTGTACCTTCGACCCTTCTTCGAGGAGCTTGTTCATGGGACTTGTCCGTGGGACTAGATCGCGGGACTTGTTCGTGGGATTGATCGAGGGACTGTTCGTGGGAGAACTTGCGAGATCTACTTCCAATACGTCCACGAGCTTCACCAACTCTACTTCCGCTGCATAGGTTGGTGAGCCATGACCTAAAACCTTGTATGCAATCTTCTTGGATGATCTTGGGTTCTTGATTCGTAGGCCGAAATTTTTGTTTTCTGCTACGTTTCCCAACAGAGAAGTTATCTCGTGTATCAGTCCCGCCGCCTCCTCGCCGTCACAGCGCCGCCGTCACGGACCTTGGTCGGAGAGGAGGGGTGCGACAAGCCAGCCGCCGGCTGGGCCGCCTCCTCCTCGTGGGCTCGGCCTGCCCGACGAGGCCCACCTCGCAGCCCCGGCCCAGCGCCTCCCGCAGCCTCCAGCCGGCCCGGTGCGGCCCAGCCGCCTCTGCCAAGATGGGCTGGCCCATGGTGAGTCGACCTGCCTCCCCTTTCCTTTTTTTCCTTTTTTTTCCAATTTTTTGTAAGCCTGGAATGTTTTGCTGTTGATGCTGTTTTGCGACGTAGATTACGAGTAAACCGTAGCTCGGATGACGTTGCGCCCAAAAGGAGAATTGTTTAGAATTGTGTGTACTTCAGTTCATCTTTTGTGAGCTTTTTTATTTGAGGCCATCTTGATGTTCTTAGTCATTGTTGAAGTGGGCATCAGACTGTTAACTGCGGCTAATTTCTGTTAAGTGCTGCTGTTGTTATTTTATTGCAAGTTTGATTGATGATTGTGACACATCCATGAGGCCTATGCTATTAATTCTTGTTTCATACTGTTAAGCATCATGTCTACTTCAGTTCTATGCATTCACATGTAATATTTGCGTGATGCATGATGTTTGTGTCATCACCCAAAGTAGCTACCCTGCTGTTAGTGTGCTGCTGTTTATATAAAGTTGCTACTTTGCTGCCCTATATCTTTTTAACCATGCATCCTATTGATCATTGCAATATGTCATTTTGATCTATGCCATGCCTACTTCCATTATATGTATTGCATTTTCATGTTTACATTTCTGGTCATAGATATGTTTAGCTCGAAAGTTCCTATCCACTGTTTTTGACAGCCACCTTTGTTTTTCTCTAAGTCTGTAACTTTCTGATGCCATGTTGCATACTTAATATCTTTTGATCTGTGATGCATATGACCTTGATTCTTGTTTGTACCTGATCACCATCATGTCTACTCCATGCTCATCTATTGATATGTCATGTTGCTGCACTTTTGCATATGGTTTTACCCCTGTTTATACATCATGAAAATAACAGTTTGTGCCCTTTTTTCCTGATTTTCACTAAGTCCTTGATCAGGAATGTTTTATAGCTTTTTGTGCTGCTTATAACTAGTGAACCATGATGCCTATTTTCATGATTCCTTTTACCATGCCTTACCTGCCATGTCTACTTTAGTTGCATATCATTTGTGAGGATGTTTGCATTCATTATCCTGTTTATGCATTGCTCTAAAGTGTGCTCCCTGATGTTAACAGCATGTGTGCATAACTTGTTTTGCTTATATCTTTTTAACCGTAACTCCGTTTGGAGTGTTCTTTATATGTAACTTGATTAGTTTTTCCTGTAATTTGTGTTTATGCTATTTTTTGCTGTTGTTAACCAACCTAAAATATGGTTTAGGGAAGAACAGTACCAAACACTTAAATTATCGTGGATCACTTAGTGTATGCCATGTTTAGGTTGTGCCTCACTTAAATTGACTAGCATAAATAGTTTATCTTATGCTTCACCTCTTGCCATGTTTGTGTGATATGCCATGTTTGGGTGAGATGCCATGTTAATAGCCTCTACTCACCTTGTGTAGCTAAACAACTTGAACCCTTGTAAATGTGCGGTATCATCGTGTGTGACGAGTACTCCACTTAACCTGTTAGTAACCGCTCTCGATGGTAGGTGCGATGTCTCGTGTTGCCTTCTTGTTGGTGCTTTCTCGTGTTTGCTTAGTAGTAATAGATGCTTGCTTGTTGATTGCTTTCCAGTGTTTACCGTCTTGTGTGCTTCCGCGGGTACCTTCGGAGACGATGCGAGCTCGCGATCAACTACACCTTCGGAATCCGACTTATCAACATGCAAGGACTATACATTACTTATGATCCATTCTATTTCAACCAGCGGTTTGCATGCTAGTCTAGGATAGGTTCGATGTTTGATCCTACCACATGTTTACAACCTCTTTCAAACCGATACAGCCATGTCCCCTCCCAGCAAACCTTGTACTGCTATGTTACTATTGCTCGTTGCTCAGCCCCTGCTTAGTATGCATGCTTAGGATGCTACGATGTTACCCTGTTACTCCTTGGATTGGGCTATCACATTATTATATTATTGTTGATGATATGATTATTATAATGTTGACTATATTCGACGAAGAATGGAAGGTCTAGGCTATCCCGCCCCGACGCTTTGTTCCATTCGAGTCACCTAGGACCCGAGTTCCGGGTATGGTGTCTCTTGACGAGCGTGCCTAATCGCGTGCGGGATGCTATGGGGTCCCCTCTTCTTACCTACCTAGCTCCAAACATTTCTAGTGGTAGCCCGAGCTGATTTACCATTTGAAACGGTGTGTGTGACTGGTCCACGGCCAGTAGATTTCAAACAACTCGGGCCAGCAGAGACAGAGTTCCTTTGTTGGTCCACGCTGGTGAGCTAGGGAAGCCCCTGATTTCAGGTGAGGCTAACCCCGACCTTAGCCATACGGAAGAGTCTGATCCTAGAGCGCGGCCGGCTTTTGGGTTGGGTGTCGACTCCCCGGGGGCCACCTGGATTTGTGCGTTGTTAGTTAGAGGGACCAGTCGTTTCGGATCTCTCGGAACTAAATCATAAAATGGTTGCCTGTGATGGGTAGAAACTGAGAGAGATGGGCGTGTGTGCGGAGCCTTGTAATGGGCAGTTGGTACACCCCTGCAGGGTTAAATCTTTTCGAGAAGCCGTTTCGACGGCTATGGACGACTTGAGACCTACTCCTTGTTCATAGACAACAACAACCGAGATAATCTTAATATAACTTGATCAACGTGTGTGTGCCTTGACTGCTTCTTCTTCGTCGGGATGCGAAGAGGAGGCAAAGGATAGCATAGGTGTTATGTTTGCGTAAGTAGCGAATAGCAAGACTTGTTGGAGGCGATTCCTCATCGAATGCTTGGCTTCTTATCTTACTCTCTAGATCGTTAGCCACTTCATAAATGCTAGTGCGGCAGCAACCTCACCACTTACCCCATCCTTACCGTAAATTACTAGTTTTCCTAGAATGACGAGTGATGAAGTCCTTGCTGGGTCAGTTGACCACTACAATTGGATGCTGAGTATTTCTGTACTCATGATACTACCCCCAAACTCTTTTCAGGGTTCTTGATCGACAACAGGTATGGTGATCGACGTTTCTCGTGGATACTCGACGACGACTAGTTAGGCGGATCCCGGCGGAGGGCCTGGACCCGTGTGGTTGTGGGGATCGATGATTTTACCTTTGCCACTAGGAAATTGATTGTAGTGTGTACTTAGACATGTATCTTCCGCTGATGTAATGTATTAAGGCAGTTGTATGCCGATTGTATGAGATGTTGTGTCCTTGTATCTGTAATGTTGTGATATCATGTTGGAAATCCGGGGCATATGGCTATGTCATGTGTCGCGGTGGGACCGATATGTGCTTCATCCCCGGATCTGGATGAAAACATCTAGATCTGGAATAGTATCGCATATCGGGCCTTACAACTTGGTATCAGAGCCTTACCGACCGTATGATCCCTTTTTTGGCCGAAGTAGAGTCTAGACAAAAACTATTTTGTAGTTACTAAGTTAGTTATCGGAGAGTAGGAATCTTTTTAATCCTTACCCTTGCTCTGGTCGGGACAAGAGACGTAAGTGTTTTACTCTCGCCTTATCCCCTTCAAACTTTAGGATCTCGAGTAAGTGGAGTTTCGGAATAGTTACAATGCCTTGCTTGCAGCGTATTGTCTCGATTCCGATCTCAGGTTGGGAAATCCCGTAGTACCTTTAGTCTATCCGACTCTGGTTTACATCTTGGTCGTCTGTTGAATTCAGTCCTCTTGCCCAGTATCCTCACAAATTTCAGTGAGAATGCTTCTCTTGATCGTCGCTTGTTCTATGGTTCTTCCTCTTGATCTCCAGATGGTTTCGTTTTCCGACGTTGCCGTCTCTCTGCAGAAAGTTATCTCGACAGAAGTTCGACGTCGACATGGAGCAGAGTCCCTTGTTGGTGGTGTTGAAGATTGCCGACTCTCTTTTCTCTTCCCCCTCTCCCCCGAATCATCCGGGATCTCGGGACGAGATCCCTTGTTGGTGGTGTTGTATTGTAACAGCCCAGATTTCACAAAAAATAAAATTTTTGTTTTCGGTGTGAATTGTTTGATTGTTTGATTGGTTTGCGGTGTTTGCATCCCCGATTTATCGAGCGGCGATTATTTTCCCCCTCTTATCTCGTACCGGACAGAGACCGACCCTTCCCACCCTGACACTTGACATTTGCGACACCGGGTTTCACCCGATCACCATCGCGAAAACCCGCATAAGACCAGCCGAAGCCAACGGAACGAAAAACTCCGTTTAATAAGTAAACGGGATATTTTTATAGCGCACCGGAAAGTGTTCTAGAAACGGTTCCAGCGCGAGGTGAACGCCACCGGCTCGACGCGCTGATCGCGCAGTTCGAAGTTTTAACCGAATCGGAGGTCCTGCGGACCCTCGGCGGTAAGAAACGTAAACGCCGCGCGCGCGAGAGAAAAACTGGGGATGTTTTTGCAAACTGCCAGCCACCTGGGCTATATAAAGACAACCACTCCCCCTAGCCCTTCTAGGGTTTCCCCAAGCAAAATTTTGCAGCCACCCCCTCCTAACTCCCATATTTGCTCCAAAATAGCTCCAGATCCGAAACACCCTATTCCCAAGCATTTCCAGCCATTGGATCTGCATCCGGACACTCCAGATGCAGCCACGTCGCCCCTCCAGCCTCACAGGGCGCACCGGGCCACGCCGGGCCGCCTCCGGGCCCAACCGAGCCGAGGAGCCGCCGCCGCCCGCACTGCCTCGCGTGGCCGCCGGCCGGCAGCCGCGCCGCCGCCCGCTGCCAGCAGGCCGACCGCCTCCTCCCACTCCCCTCCCTCTCTTCTCCTCCGTTCCCTGACCTCTCCTCTCCTCTGCAGCCAGCCGGAGCTCGCCGTGCCACCGTCGCCATGGAGTAGGTCACCAAGACCCCCGAGCCGAGCTCCACTGCCCCGAACCAAGGCCGCACCACCGTCCTCCGCCGCCCTCTCCCCTGGACCTAGCCGGATCCGCATCCGCGCCGTGGTGCCGTCCCGACCTCCTTGTCCTGCGTCCCGCCGCCTCCTCACCGGCACGGCCGCCGCCGTCATGGACCTTGGTCGTTAACGAGGGGCACGACCAGCCAGCTGCCGGCTGGGCCGCCTCCTCCGCGTGGGCTCGGCCTGCCCGACGAGGCCCACCTCGCAGCCTCGGCCCAGCGCCTCCCACAGTCTCCAGCCGGCCCGATGCGGCCCAACCTCCTCTGCCAAGATGGGCCGACCCATGGTGAGCCGGCCTGCCTCCCCTTTCCTTTTTTTCCTTTTCTTTTTCCAATTTTTTCAAAGTCTGGAATGTTTTGTTGCTGATGCTGTTTTGCGACGTAGATTACGAGTAAACCGTAGCTCGGATGACGTTGCGCCCAAAAGGAAAATTGTTTAGAATTGTGTGTACTTCAGTTCATCTTTTGTGAGCTTTTTTATTTGAGGCCATCTTGATGTTGTTAATCACCGTTGAAGTGGGCATCAGACTGTTAACTGCTGCTAATTTTTGTTAAGTGCTGCTGTTGTTATTTTATTGCAAGTTTGATTGATGATTGTGGCACATCCATGAGGCATATGCGATTAATTCTTGTTGCATACTGTTAACCATCATGTCTACTTCAGTTCTATGCATTCACATGTCATATTTGCGTGCTGCATGATGTTTGTGTCATCACCCAAAGTAGCTACCCTGTTGTTATTGTGCTGCTGTTTATATAAAGTTGCTACTTTTCTGCCCTATATCTTTTTAACCGAGCATCTTATTGAGCATTGCAATATGTCATTTTGATCTATGCCATGTTTACTTCCATTATATGTATTGCATTTTGATGTTTACATTTCTGGTCATAGATATGTTTAGCTCCAAAGTTGCTATGCCACTTTTTTTGACAGCCACCTCTGTTTTTTTCTAAGTCTGTAACTTTCCAATGTCATGTTGGATGCTTAATATCTTTTGATCTGTGATGAATATGACCTTGATTCTTGTTTGTACCTGATCACCATCATGTCTAGTCCATGCTCATCTATTGATATATCATATTGCTTCACTTTTGCATATGGTTTTACCCCTGTTTATACAGCATGAAAATAACAGTTTCTGCCCTGTTTTCCTGATTTTCACTAAGTCCTTGATCAGGAATGTTTTATAGCTTTTTGTGCTTCTTATAACTGGTGAACCATGATGCCTATTTTCATGATTCCTTTTACCATGCCTTACCTACCATGTCTACTTTAGTTGCATATCATTTGTGAGAATGATTGCATTCATTATCCTGTTTATGCATTGCTCTAAAGTGTGCTCCCTGATGTAAACAGCATGTGTGCATAGCTTGTTTTGCTTATATCTTTTTAACCGTAACTCCGTTTGGAGTGTTGTTTATATGTAACTTGATTAGTTTTTCATGTAATTTGTGTTTATGCTATTGTTTGCCGTTGTTAACCAATCTAAAATATGGTTTAGGGAAGAACAGTACCAAACACTTAAATGATCGTGGAGCACTTAGTGTATGCCATGTTTAGGTTGTGCCTCACTTAAATTGACTAGCATAAATAGTTTATCTTATGCTTCACCTCTTGCCATGTTTGTGTGCTATGCCATGCTTGGGTGAGATGCCATGTTAATAACCTTTGCTCACCTCGTGTAGCTAAACAACTTGAACCCTTGTAAATGTGCGGTATCGTCGTGTGTGACGAGTACTCCACTTAACCTGTTAGTAACCGCTCTCGACGGTAGGTGCGATGTCTCGTGTTGCCTTCTTGTTGGTGCTTGATCGTGTTTTCTTAGTAGTAATAGATGCTTGCTCGTTGATTGCTTTCCAGTGTTTACCGTCTTGTGTGCTTCCGCGGGAACCTTCGGAGACGATGCGAGCTTGCGATCAACTACACCTTCGGAATCCGACTTATTAACAGGCAAGGACTATACATTACTTATGATCCATTCTATTTCAACCAGCGGTTTGCATGCTAGTCTAGGATAGGTTCGATGTTTGATCCTACCACATGTTTACAGCCTCTTTCAAACCGATATAGGCATGTACCCTCCCAGCAAACTTTGTACTACTATGTTACTATTGCTCGTTGCTCAGCCCCTGCTTAGTATGCATGCTTAGGATGCTACGATGTTACCCTATTACTCCTTGGATTGGGCTATCACATTATTATATTGTTGTTGATGATATGATTATTGTAATGTTGACTATATTCGACGAAGGATGGAAGGTCTAGGCTATCCCGCCCGACGCTTTGTTCCATTAGAGTCACCTAGGACCGGAGTTCCGGGTATGGTGTCTCTTGACGAGCGTGCCTAACCGCGTGTGGGATGCTATGGGGTCCCCTCTTCTTACCTACCTAGCTCCAAACATTTCTAGTGGTGGCCCAAGCTGATTTACCATTTGAAACCGTGTGTGTGACTGGTCCGCGGGCAGCAGATTTCAAACAACTCGGGCCAGCAGAGACATAGTTCCTTTGTTGGTCCACGCTGGTGAGCTAGGGAAGTTCCTGAGTTCAGGTGAGGCTAACCCCGACCTTGGCCATAGGGAAGAGTTCGATCCTAGAGCGCGGCCGCCTTTTGGGTAGGGTGTCGACTCCCCGGGGGCCACCCAGATTTGTGCGTTGTTAGTTAGAGGGACTGATAACCCACAACTGCAGGGGATCGAGATATTCTTCGCGGGTAAGAATAACCCAATTTATTGATTCGACACAAGGGGAGCCAAAGAATAGTTATAAGCCTTAGCAGTTGAGTTGTCAATTCAACCACACCTGAAAAGCACTAGAAAATATATTTAGTAGCAACGGTGTGTTGACGGGTGTAGTCTTAGAGACTTCCCCAATCACCAACACCACAAAGTAGTAACAAAGTAGTAGCAGCAGTGATGAGAGCAATAGTAACAACAAAGGCAATAAAGATGAAAGATGGACCGGGGTTCAAGGTTTCACTAGTGGTAGCTCTCCAAGCAAAAAGACAAGTGTTGGGTGAACGAATTATAGTTGGGCAATTGACAAAATTGCACAAACTCTATCCAAACAAACTAGAGCAATCCTAGTCTAAGAACCAAACGTAGGCATGTGTTCCATATGTAGTTGTACGTGCTTGCAATAAGAACTTGCACAACATCTATTGTCCTACCGTCCCGCTACGAACGGGGCCAAAGGGAACTTACGGAGATTAAGGTGCTCCTGTCAAAGATCACCGGAACAAAGCATTAGCACTCTATGAACACATGTGATCCTCAAATTATAGCCCATCTCCTTTGGTGTCCCAAGCTGTCACCATTGAGATCGCCGGTTCCGGACTATAATAGGTGCATACAACCGTAGATAAGATCTAGAACAACAATTATAATCATGCAACCATAACGTGCTCCGATCTGAAATCATGCTACTCGTGCACTAGTAACAAGGATTAAGCTCAACAAAATTGCAGCAACAATAATTCATAAATCTCTTAGGACTGAACAAGGTAACAATTCATCAGATCCCAACAAACACAACACCAATTACATCATATGGATCTCAATCATGTACGACAACTCATGATAACTTTGTATTGAAGATCAAGGGGGAGAAGATACCAACAAGCTACTGCCAAGAACCCGTAGTCCAAGGAGGAACTACTCACGATCCATCATGGGGTGAAGAAGAGTTGATGAAGATGGCCCCAGGGGCCAAGGCCCTCTCCGGCAGGGTGCTGGAGCAGGATCCTGGTGACCCCCGAAGCTAGGTTTCGATGGCGGCGAAGATCGGGAGCGCTTCTGGAGAAAAGGGTTCTGGAATCAGGGTTTTCGCGACGGGAGAATAAATAGGAGCCAAAGGGGGGCACCAGGGGGGCCACCAGTCGCCTAGGCGGCCTCCCTGCGCGGCCAAGCCCTGGGCCGCGCCCACTGGCCGCCTAGGCCCCAGGTGGGGCCCCTCTGGCCCTTCTTCGGTGAATCCGGAAGCTTCCGGAGAGGCTGATTTTTTATCTGATTTTTCCCGATTTTTTGGAGCACTTTTAGTATGGGGGAAACCTGAAATAGAAAAACAGCAGAAAACAGGAACTGACACTGGGGTGCACTGAGTTAATAGGTTAGTCCAAATATGATCAAAAGTGTATGAAATTGTATCAATATCATAGCAATATCACACAAAACATGCATGGAGCAAGAAGAAATTATAGATACGTTTTGGACGTATCAGGGACCTGTCGTTTTGGATCTCTCGGAACTAAATCATAAAATGGTTGCCTGTGTGATACACGAGATAACTTCTCGCCCCCGTTGGTTACCCCAAGTGGAAGGTGAGATGTAGATAGCGGCAAATTTCCCTTAGCAAAAATTCTAAGGTTGAGTATCGTCCAGGAGGACTCCAACGGCAACAAGTAGGTGGTTCGGCAAGTGAGGCGCCGTTTTATGATAATCACTTGCTTTGCCTGGACCTGCACGCACAATAGATAGCTTTGCTCCCAAGGAGTACAGAGGAGTTGTCAATTCCTCCGGCCTTCTTGTTTACAAAGGATAAAACGCACGGGATAATAATGATATTGATAGCTACGGAAAAGTAAATACTGAAAGTAAATTGAAAGTGTAAACAGTGGTGGAAATATGGACCAGGGTCCTATGATGTTCACTAGTGATGTCTCTCTCCCAAAAGACGATAAAATAGCCATGCGAGGGAAACAAATTACAACTGGGAAATTGACATGATTATGTGCGCAAACCAATGCTAATTATGCAAAACAGAAAGGAAGAGGCTCAAAAGCACGGGATGTACGCCAAGACAAGTAGACCGAAATTCATCTGCATCCACCCACTAACCATCCACCTTGAGATATCTATCCAGAACATCTCGCTGGTATTATGTTGCGAATCCCACCCAAAGTGTAAACTCAAAGCAACAGACAACTGCATTAAAGAACTTTGCGTAAAGTAAACAATCCTTACACCCGCAAGTACAAGCACCGTTGTTTTCCCCCTTGTGGCAACAACACATCCCCTAGACTCATGTTTCTGTCACTCAAGCTAGTCATCGGGGGGGGGGGGGCATGAACCCACAATCATGCATAACGCTCACTCTTGGAGTCAGTACCTACTACTTGGCCAACACAATAAACAACAACGGAGAACATGCAAGAGTTACTCAAGAACATAAATATAAAAGAAGAGAATCAAATATATAACTCAATCACAATCTGAACATAATCTCATAATCCATCGGATCCCAGGAAACTCAGTATAACAACATCAGAAAGATTACATATGTGCCTCGATCATGTAGGGCAGCTCACGAGGTCTAATCCATGAGGAACAAAGAAGGGAGGAGAACATCACATAGCTACTGATCATGGACCCATGGTCCAAGGTGGACTACTCACGGTTCATCCGGGAAGCATCCATGGTGGTGGAGAATCTTGCGGAGGTGATTCCTCCCTCCGGCAGGGTGCCGTTAAGAGGTCTTCTGGTTCTCCCGATCTTGGAAGCGCGACGGCGGCGGAACAGAGGAGAGATCGCGAAAAAGGGTTCCGTCCCCTAGGGTTTCTCGTCACGGGGAATAAATAGGCGAAAGCGGGCAGCCAGAGGTGGCCCAGGGGCTCCAGGCGCCCCCCTGGCACGGCCAGGGGTGGGGCCGCGCCCTCTGGCCGCCTGGGCCCCCTGGCTCCTCTCTGGCCCCTCTCGGGCTTTTCTCGAAGCTTTCGGTACGCTGATTTTTCCTATATTTTTCCCAGAATTTTGCTGGTACTTTTAATAAGGGGGAAACGTGAAATAGAAAAACAGCAGAAAACAGGAACTGGCACTGGTGTGCACTGAGTTCAAAGGTTAGTCCAAATATGATCAAAAGTGTATGGAAGTTCATCAATATCATAGCAATATCACACAAAATAGGCATGGAGCAAGCAGAAATTATAGATACGTTTTGGACGTATCACTGTGATGGGTAGCAATTGAGAGAGATGGGCGTGCGTGCGGAGCCTTGTAATGGGCAGTTGGTACACCCTTGCAGGGTTAAATCTTTTTGAGAAGCCGTTTCCACGGTTATGGACGACTTGAGACCTAATCCTTGTTCATAGACAACAACAACTGAGATAATATTAATATAACTCGATCAACGTGTGTGTGTGCCTTGACTGCTTCTTCTTCGTCGGGATGCGAAGAGGAGGACAAGGATAGGATAGGTGTTATGTTCGCGTAAGTAGCGAATAACAAGACTTGTTGGAGGCGATTCCTCATCGAATGCTTGGCTTCTTATCTTACTCTCTAGATCGTTAGCCACTTCATAAATGCTAGTGCGGCAGCAACCTCACCACTTACCCCATCCTTACCGTAAACTACTAGTTGTCCTAGAATGACGAGTGATGAAGTCCTTTTTGGGTCAGTTGACCACTAAAGTTGGATGCTGAGTACTTCTGTACTCATGATACTACCCCCAAACTCTTTTCAGGGTTCTTGATCGACAATGGGTATGGTGATCGAAGTTTCCCGTGGAGACTCGACAACGACTAGTTAGGCGGATCCCGGCGGAGGGCCTGGACCCGTGTGGTTATGGGGATCGATGACTTTACCTTTGCCACTAGGCAATTGATTGTAGTCTGTACTCAGACATGTATCTTCCGCAGATGTAATGTATTAAGGAAGTTGTATGCCGATTGTATGAGATGTTGTGTCCGTGTATCTGTAATGTTGTGATATCATGTTGGAAATCCGGGGCATATGGCTATGTTCGCGGTGGGACCGATATGTGCTTCGTCCCCGGATCTGGATGGAAACATATAGATCTGGAACAGTACCGCATATCAGGCCTTACAAATAACTTCCCTAGACATGATACGACTCTACTTGACTCTAAAAGACTAAGATAAAGATAAAGATACCGGGCACTCCCCCAAGCTTGGAACAAGCTAAGGGGATGCCATTACCCGAGGAGATTTACTCCTCATTCCTTTTGTTATTCATTCTTCAGATCCCTCATGACACGGCGAAAGGTTCGATTCTATAATTCCAAGAGTTCCACTTGTACTTTCAGTACACGAAAATCTTTACAGAGTTGATTGGTGATGCGGTAGGCTTCGGAGATGGTGGAGATTGTACGTTGATCTTCAAGTGAAGTGGGGGGTCCTGAAAGGTTAAGAGAAAGATCATAATGAGGTTGGACAGATCCCACCATGATGGGATGGCTTGGCCCTCCCTATTGCTGGGCAGTGATAATCTTGACTTCCTTTCTCACAGAGCGCTCCATCTCCGCTTGTCTTGCGGCAATTTCATCATCTGTAGCCCAATCAATGTGCTTCCCTTGGTTTAGATCCTGCTGAACTTGGTGCAGACGTCGCCCCAAGAAGTCTTCTTCGCTCGAGCCACAAGAAGACATCTCTAAAAGTAGCTTTTTTTTATCCTGGAAGAAACAGTTCGAGAAGAAAACACACGAAATCGCGAGATACGGTGCCGGGGCTATCCGGGCAAATATATAGCAAACATTTCTGCAACAATAGGAAGGTAACGAGCCAAAATGGAGTCGGAGACGGGCTCCGGGGTGCCCAGGCGGCCAGCCGGCGCGATCAGGAGGTAGGCCGCGCCAGGGGGCGCCTGCCCCCCTGGAGCTCCTCTCCGGATCCAATTAGGCTCTGAATTTTCTATATTTTGCAAAAACTTGTAATATGGAACTTTTATGGCGGTTTCACGATGTTTCCTTGCCGTAATACATACCTTTTCCTATTCTGCTTCTGCTGGTGTCTGAAATCGGGCTGCAACATATTCTTCATGAGTTTTTTTGAAGCTTTAAGACTGGAGGGAAAACAGCCCCCAACATTTTATTCCATTAGACACAATATTTACAAAAGTACAACAAAATCTTCAAAAAAATAGCCCATCAACGGGGCAAAAAGTCTATCCATCTAAGTAACTCATCCTTAAACCTATGCTTAATTCTGTAACTAAGCAGAGTGAGGTAATGAATGAAACCCACTCTCCATGAGTTACTTAGATGGATAGACTTTCTACCCCCAACATATTCTTCATGAGTTGTTGTGTGTATTAAATTTACATCAACATTGATAGGGTCTCCCGCCATGTAATGCTTGAGTCTTTGCCCATTCACAACTTGAGGTTTGGTGCCATCAAAATTGTTAATCTTGATTGCACCAGGATGGTATACTTCTTCGATATGAAATGGCCCTTCCCATCTGGAAAGTAGTTTACCTAGAGAAAACCTGAAACGGGATCTAAACAACAAAACTATATTACCAACATTAAATTCACGTTTCAGAATCCTTCTATCATGCCACTTCTTTACCTTTTACTTAAACATTTTAGCACTCTCGTAAGCTTCACTTCTCCACTCATCTAGAGAAGTCAAGTTCATGAGACGCTTTTCACCAGCTAACTTTGGGTCAGCATTAAGCTCTCTAACAGCCCAGAAAGCTTTGTGTTCCAACTCTAATGGAAGATGGCAAGCCTTGCCATAGACCATCTTATAGGGGGACATGCCCATGGGGTTTTTGTAAGCAGTTCTATACGCCCACAAAGCATCTCCTAACTTCTTTGACCTGTCCTTCCTAGAACTATTGACTGTCTTTTGCAAGATCAATTTGATCTCTCTATTGGTGAGCTCAACCTGCCCACTAGTTTGAGGATGGTAAGGTGAAGCAATTCTATGATTCACATCGTACTTGGCTAAAGCTTTTCTGAAATCTCCATGCGTGAAGTGTGATCCTCCATCAGTCATGAGATACCTAGGTACACCAAACCTAGGGAAAATTACATCTTTGAGCATTTTCAAAGATGTCTTGTGATCAGCACTTTCGGCGGGGATTGCTTCAACCCACTTGGTTACGTAATCAACAACCACTAAAATGTGAGTGTACTTGTGTGAGGAAGGAAAAGGACCCATCAAATCAAAACCCTAGCAATCAAAAGGCTCAATCACTAGAGAGTAATTCATAGGCATCTCATTCCTTCTACTAATATTACCAACTCTCTGACACTTATCACAAGATAAAACATAATTTCTAGCATCTTTAAAGAGAGTAGGCCAATAAAAACCTGATTGGAGAACCTTGTGTGCGGTCCTATCACCGGCGTGATGTACTCCATAGGGACTATCGTGACATTGCTTGAGAATGTCCTTCTGCTCATGTTCCGGTATGCATCTTCTCACGATCCCGTCTGGACCTTCTTTGAAAAGATGATGGTCATCCCAAAAGTAGTGCCTCAAATCATGGAAGAATTTCTTCCTTTGCTGAAATGTTAAAGCTGGAGGAAAATACTTTGCAACGATAAAATTAGCATAATATGCAAACCAAGGATCAGAGAGAGATTGTAATTTTACAACGGCAAGTTGTTCATCTGGAAAACTGTCGTTGACTGGGATGGGGTCATGCGGTATATCTTCCATCCTTGAAAGATTATCCGCCACCAGATTGTTCGCTCCTTTTCTATCAACAATTTGTAAATCAAATTCTTGAAGAAGAAGTACCCACCTGATGAGTCTTGGTTTGGCATCCTTCTTCGCCGTAGGATACTTAAGGGAAGCATGGTCAGTATTAATAATTGCTTTAGAATCAACAATATAGGGTCTAAACTTATCACAAGCGAACACTACTGCTAAGAATTCCTTCTCAGTAGTAGCATAGTTCTTTTGAGAACTATCAAGGGTTTTGCTAGCATAATGTATAACATTCAATTTCTTATCAACCCTTTGTCCTGAAACAGCTTCAACAACAAAATCACTAGCATCACACATAATTTCAAAGGGCAATTTCCAATCAGGCGGTTGTACTATAGGAGCGGTTATTAAAGCTTTCTTAAGAACTTCGAAAGCCTCCTTACAATCTTCATCAAATACAAAAGGAACATCCTTCTGGAGAAGATTAGTGAGGGGTCTTGATGTCTTAGAAAAGTCTTTAATAAATCTTCTATAGAAACCAGCATCACCGAGAAAACTACGAATAGCTTTAATGTCCCTTGGATAGGGCATCCTTTCAATAGCTTCAATCTTCTCCTTGTCCACTTCAATTCCCCTCTTGGAAATCTTGTGACCAAGAACGATCCCTTCGTTAACCATGAAGTGGCACTTTTCCCAGTTTAAAACTAAATTTGTATCCTCGCATCTCTGCAAAACTTTATTAAGATTGTGGAGACAGTGGTTAAAGGAAGTTCCATAGACGAAGAAATCTTCCATGAAGACTTCCACAATCTCCTCACAGAAACCATGAAAAATAGCAGACATGCATCTCCGAAAAGTAGCAGGTGCAATGCATAAGCCAAAAGGAATAAGTCTATAAGCATAAGTACCGTAAGGACACGTGAAAGTGGTCTTCTCTTGATCGGCAGTATTAACATGAATTTGAGAGAAACCAGAGTACCCGTAAAGATAGCAAAAGTGGTTGTTTTTGGACAAACTCTCAAGCATCTGATCGATAAAGGGAAATAGGTAGTGGTCCTTTCTGGTTGCCTTGTTCAACTTCCTGTAATCAATACACATTCTATATCCAATAACAACTCTTTGAGGTATTAGTTCATTTTTATCATTAGGAACAACAGTCATAACTCCTTTCTTAGGAACACAATGAACTGGATTTACCCACCTACTATCAACTATAGGATAGATGATACCTGCGGCTAGAAGCTTGAGAATCTCAGTCCTAACCACATCCTTCATCTTTGGGCTCAGCCGTCGTTGATGATCAACAACTGGCTTAGCATCAGGCTTGAGATTGATAGTGTGTTGGCAAATCGATGGACTAATCCCCTTAAGGTCATCAAGGGTATAGCCCAAGGCACCATGGTGTCTGCGAAGTGTCTCAAATAATTGCTCTTCTTCAAATCCTGAAAGGTTAGCATTGATAATAACATGATATATTTTCTTTTCATCTAAATAAGCATAGTTGAGCGTATCAGGCAATGGTTTGAGGTCAAACACATGGTCATTTTTTGGTTGTGCTAGGATCCCTAAAGGCTCAACCGGAAGGTTGTGCTTCAGGATAGCAGTTTGTCTTGTGAATATTTCGTCTAACTCATCTCTCTCCTGCATATGCATATCATTCTCGTGGTCTTCCATATATTGTTGCAAAGGATCATTAGGAGGAATAGCAATAGAAGCAATATTTTCAATAATTTTATCACCACTAGGTAAATTAGAACCACGAGGCTGCTTGGAGAACTTAGAAAAGTTAAATTCATATGTCTCGCCATTGAATTCAACAGAAACTTTACCTTTTTTGCAATCTATTATAGCACCACAAGTGCCGAGGAAAGGTCTACCAAAGATAATAGGGCAAAAACTATCTTGCACTGAGCCAAGTACAAGAAAGTTGATAGGATACTTTACCTTTTCGCATAGGACTTTAACATCTCTCACAATTCCAATGGGAGAGATAGTTTCTTTGTTTGCTAGATAAATAGTAACATCAATCTCTTCAAGTTCACATGGTGAAATCTCACCCATGATCTCGTGATACAGTGAATAAGGAATGGCACTAGCACTTGATCCCAAATCGCGTAGCCCGTAATAATCGTGATCTCCTATCAGATACAACTGGTGTACCTGAAATTGGACTTTTATTCTTGGCTGTGACAATGTTAGTTGAAACAGCACAAAAATTTATAATGGAATCTGAAACATCATCAGTAACTAAATCTTTAACCACCGCAACTTGAGGATCGACCTTGATCAGGTCCTCAGGTTCGTCAGTTCGTTTCTCACTTTTATTTATTATGCCTATCACAAAAGAGTGCTCCCTCATTCTTGTAGGAAAAGGGGGCTTTTCATATAAAACAACAGGCAGAATAGGGTCAGCAACATTTATATCAACAGGTAATTCTTTAAAGGGTTTATGATACTGATCCTTCTCCTTATTAGAAGAGTCAATGTGAGAGGCAAAGTTCTTAAAAAAATCAATCATAAGCTGGGAATCAAGACCAATCTTAGAGCAAAAGGTATTAAAATAATCAGTTTTCACATAGCTCTCAATGTAATCATGCTCATAATTTATAGCTGGTTCAATACCTTTGTCGATTTCCCAATCTACAGTGTTCTTCTGGATCCTCTCAATGAGATCCCATTTTTCTTCAACGCTTCTTGTTTGGAATACCCCGCTAGAGGAGGCATCCAACATCTCCTTGTCCTGACGAGAAAGCCTGACATAAAAATTCGTAAGTATAATATCTTTGGGGAGTTCATGGACAGGACATTTGAACCTTAGGGACTTCAGTCTCCCCCAAGCTTGAGCGATGCTCTCTCCATCACGAGACCAAAAGTTATAGATGTAGTTCCTGTCTCGATGAATTTCATGAAGATGATAAAACTTTGTATAAAAGAGAGACATAAGCTCTTCCCAATTAAGTAGATGTGAGTTATCGAGGAGCTTATACCAATATGAAGCTTTATCTATAAGTGATATGGAGAATAATTTCTTCATGAAGAACTCCATTGACACACCTGCAAGCTTAAATAATGAACATAGTTGTGATAAATATAGCAAGTGTTCACCTGGATGTATGTCTCCTGCATAACGATTAGCTAAGACATAATTGATAATACCAGATGGTATTTTGTAAGGCACAATTTCAGTAGGGGTAGGAGTGAACACCACAGTGGTGGGGCATTTCCCCATAAACAACGAACCAAGAGTAGAGGTGTCCATAGGGACAAAAATCAGCAAAACAAAAATAGAAATATAAAAAACTTCCTTACCAGCTTCACTTACTAATAGCGTTACGCTCCCCGGCAATGGCGCCAGAAAATAGTACTCGATGACCCTCAACTGTAGGGGATCGTTTGTAGCATTTTTGATAAATAAGAGTGTCGAACCCAACGAGGAGCATAAGGTATTGGTAAGTGACTTTGGCAAAGAAATAGCTGCAAGACCTGAAAGATAACTTTTTAGGGGTTTTCGGTATAAGCAACAAAAAGGTAAAAGCGAGCAAAGTAAAAGGCACTGAGGAGTAACAAGTGGACCGATCCTTTTGAGCAAAGGATAGGCCTAGCAACTGAACTTATAAAGGCTAAAGGGTTCTTGAGGACACACGGGAGCAATAGTCACGTGCTTTCACCATATTTTGCATCGGTACTATGTGCTGTGTTGATAAGTGTTGAGTGGGTGGATCTATGCTTGTACACCCTCTAGACTAAGATAAGTGCACTCTTATGATTAAACATCTTGCAAGCATCCGCAAATACAAGATAGTAATTAAGGAAAAACCCTAACCATAGCAATACGATCGATGATCCATTGTTCCCTTGTGCAAAAGCGTGCGAATTGGGGTTCAGGTTTCTGTCACTCCGGAAACCAACCGTAAGCATTCTTTATACAGAAGGCATTCCCCTAGGTCCTTAATAAGGCAAAGTGTTGAGTGTTCGACTCACACAACACCACTAGGAAAATAACAACACAACTTAAATATCAAACAACACATATTACTTCAACACCATATGACTACTAACAACTAGACTTCTCCCATGTCCTCAAGAACTAAAGTAACTACTCACAAGACATAAAAGTGATCATGGTCAGTGGGGATAAATAGATGATAAACAATCTGGACACAATGATATTTCTCCAACAAAACTCAATAGCATTCATCACAAGGTAGCAATCAACACCGGTAGAGTAGAGAGGATAGATAGTGCGGATTACAACACAAGTTGAACTTGCGAGGTGAGATTGGATGAAGATGGACATGGTGCTGATGTTGGGGATGATGTTGATGATGATCTCGATGATGCCCGTGACGATGGTGATGACGATGGCGATGATCTCCCCTTCCGGGAGGTGTTCTCCCAGGCGGAATCTTCCCTCCGGAGATGTCTTTTCTCCTCTGTTGGTTTCCGCCACGGAGCAGCGGCGGAACTCACGAAACTCCTCTCTTTTTAGGGTTTTCGGACAAAGAGTGATATATAGGCCAAAGGGGGGAGCCGGTAGTGGTCCCAGGGGTCCAGGCGCCCTCCCCGCGCGGCCAGGGTGGGGGTCATGCCAGGTGGCCTCTTGGGCACCCTCTGGCCCCTCTTTTGCGTGTCTTCGTCATCCTTCCAGAAAATACCCTCCGTCGATTTTCAGGTAATTTGGAGGTCTTCTCCTTCAGCAACTCAGCGTCCAATTTTTAACGCTGAATTCTGCGTCTGCTGCTTCGGCATCGGAAAGTTGCAAACTGTGTAAAATAAGCCAAAACAACATAAGAATATCATCATAGCATGAAATATATCAATGAATAGGAAAGAATTACTATATAAAATAGTGATGCATTTTGGACGTATCAGAGAGTTGACACTTAGGATGGCAAAGAGAGAGATATGGTGGAGGAGGAAGACAAAAAGGGTGAGAAAGGCTCACATCTATGAGGACAATCATAGGCGAGAAGGCCGAATGATAGATATGATGTGAGGAGTAGGGATTGCCATCCAATGGATGCACATATGAGCTAAGAAAAGCTCTCCAATGGAACTAGTGGGGGTGCATCCAACTTGCTCTCTCATGAAGACCTAGAGCTCGTTTGAGGAGGCTCATCCTTGGAATATGCAAGCCAAGTTCTATAGTCTGAAGGTCCCCACATAGCTATATGCATAAATGCTCATCTCTATGGAGTACGGGATAAGAGGGAGTACGAGTGTGGATCTTTCAAAAGGAATAGTAGTGTTGCCCCTTTCTCTCTTTTTATTTCTTTTTATCTTTTTTCTATTTTCTTGTATTTTTTGGTGGCCTCAATGGCTCTTTCTATTTAACTCTCATTTGTCCTCTTTGGGATCTTTTATTTTGTCCTCTTTGAGATCTTTTCCTCACTTAAGGGCAACACTCTATTTTACAAGAAGGTATAGAAGATCTTCACACTTTACAAGGTACTCAACATAAAGAAGATGTAGCTATCATGATGTATGCAAACGTATGCGTCTGCTAGTGTAGCAGGAACATGTATGACATGAAGATCAAGTCATGAAGAGGTGGATGTTGCATGGCAATATATCTCGGAAAGGCTATGGAAATTCCTTGATAGGTAGGTATGGTGGCTGTTTTGAGGAAAGATATAAGGAGGTTTATGATGACAGAGCGTATCATGCCAATGGTTTGGATGCACCGACGAAGGTGGATGCCAACTCTTGGAGTGAGAAGAAGGCAATGCATGGTACTGAAGAGGCTAGCAAATATGAGGAGGTGGAAGTGTCAACTTTCAATACTTACATTAGTTCGAAGAACTCATGCACTTATTATCGGTAACTCTCAATCTAATGAGGAGGTTCACAAAGACACAAGTACCCCGAGGAGGAGTGTATGGGGGTTTGGTTATCCTTGTGCATCCTCGACTCATGGTACGTGAGTGTGCTCTAATATCCGATCCCTCAAAAATTAGTGATCCGTCTAGTAGCTAGAGTTCTCAACTAGTTTTGTAGGTTTTGAAAATAAACACGGATTTCCCAAAATACGACACCTATCACTAATAGGCTAGAGCTCTTGACACCAAAAGTTCAAACATTACTCACAACAATACCTCAAAACTATTGCAAGTTACTACTAAAATTGAATAGCAACCTCAATTACCTACTTCAAGACAAGACACAACTCAGTGCAACAACCAACTCTCTTAACAAGATAAACATGAAAACTAAAGAGAGTTCCAGCAATAAACTAAACAAAAGCCAAGGCTCTTGCTAACGACAAACTAAAACTAAAACTAAACATGGAAGTAACTACTAAAAGATAAAGATCACACAATAGAGAAAGATAGGCATGAAAATCCTATGATGTGTTCTAGATTGGAGTGGAGCGTGTTTCTCTCCCACACAAAGTAAGTTGGGGTCTAACTTGTTATGAACAGCAAGGAAAGCTAAAGAAAACTAAAAAGGAAACCTAAGATCGAGACGCTCCAAGCATAGCACATAATGCATGAAGTGATAAAAATATAGTGGGACGAAGGACAAACTGATGATTGTTGATGGAGAAGGGGATGCACGGAGGCATCCCCAAGCTTAGACGCTTGAGTCTCCTTGAATAGTTATTGGGTATGCATGGGGGCATCCCCAAGCTTGAGCGTTTGACACTCCCGGATCTTCTTTCATCATCTTCCCTCGCACACTTGAAAACTCCCTTTATACATAACTCATCATAAGCTGATTAGAGAGGTTAGTACCCTTAATAAAATAATTTTTCCCTACTGGACATAAAGATATTCTTGAAGAGCTACTATTTCTCAAGATTTCCAAAAAGTTTTTGCAAAGAAAAAGCAAGCTTAAGGTTTGAAAAAGTAAGGAAAGGCAAAACGTGGCAGAATCTGTGAAAAACAGAACAACAGGTAGTAAATAATTCAGGACATACGGAAGTTTCAAAATTTTATAGAGAATGCTGTATAAAAAATTCAGCTCAAAAAGATGAACTATTGATTTGTTTTGATTTTTTCCATTAAGCAGACATAATCTGCTTTCTGGACAGCATGTCACAACTTTTTCTTCCCTTATCATAAGAGGCTAAGCTTGGCACAAAGCTTGAAAATAAAGATACAATGATGTTGCTACAGTAGTAAAAATCATCAAGACCACTAAAAATAGAAGTAAAAACATATTGGGTTGCCTCCCAACAAGCGCTTTCTTTTACGCCTTTAAGCTAGGCATAAAGCAAAAGAAGAATCAAGTTTTATCAAGAGAGAGAGAGAATAGCTAGCCCGTGTAACGCACTCAAAAGGTAACTTGATTTTCTTTCGAGGGAAGTGTTCCATCCCCTTTTTGAGAGGGAATTGAAATTTTATATTCCCCTCTTTCATGTCAATAACATCACCAACGGTGCGAGGAAAGGACGTCCCAAAATAATTGGACATAAAGGTTCACACTCTATATCCATAATAGTGAAATCAACGGGAACATAATTGTCATTGACAATGATAAGAACATCGTTGATCTTCCCCAAAGGTTTCTTTACGGAAGAATCAACGAGACGAACACCAAAAAAACAAGGCTCAAAGGGCTTCAATTCAAACATATCATACATTCTTTTGGGCATAACGGAGGTACTAGCTCCAACATCACATAAAGCATAGCAAGAGAAGTTATTCAATTGAATTTCAATCATAGGGTCCCAACCATCATGTAGCTTCCTAGGTATGGAGGCTTCTATTCTAAGCTTCTCCTCCCTAGCTTTGATAAGAGCATTAGTGACATGCTCCGTGAAGGCAAGATTTAGTGTGCTAGTGTGGGGGTCTCTAGACATTTTGTGCAACAAGCTAGTAACTTCTGAGAGGGTACAACTATCAAAATCAATATCACTACTATCAAAGGTGGTAGTGGTGTCATCTAGGCTCACTTGTTTGAAAGCCTCTATGTTCATAGGAGTTTCTTCTTCTTCTACGGTTGAGGTATTAGCATCACCATTAATAGGTCCAATGGGACTAGGAGTGTGTTGGATGCTAATAGTTTGGGCGTCCTCAACAGTTTGGATAGTAGCAACTGTGTGGTGTGTAGGAAGGATCTTAATTCTCTCCTATTCCTCTTTTTCTCTAGCCTATCTTTATTTAAGTTTAGCCATCATCCTAATATTTTAATTAATTTGTAATTGGATAGCATTAATAGGAGTGGCCTTCCTCTCCTCAAGGCGAGAGGTTCTAATTTTAAGCATCTCAACATCAAGGGCTAAGCTATCTACCTTCAAAGAGAGATTATATAATTTAGCTAATTTCTCTTCTACATTCTTGTTGAAGGCTTTTTGGGTAGTGATAAAGTCTCTAAGCATGCTTTCTAATTCATAAGTTGGGTTCTTGTTGCTAGGATAAGTGTTGTTATTCCCATAGTTGGATGGAAACGGTCTAGGATTGCTAGCAAAATTACCCCTATAAGCATTGTTCTTGAAGTTGTTTCTATCAATAAAGTTCACATCTACTTGTTCCTGAGCAACCAAAGAATTTAAAGGAACATCATGAGGATCAATAGAAGGTTGCTTGGTAAGTAGAGACATAATCAAGTCAACTTTTTCATTTAGGGTGGTAATCTCCTCGATAGAGTTTACCTTGCTACCTGTTGGAGCCATTGGGAATAGTTGGTCATCATCTCATCGAGAAGTTTTGTGGCGGCACCAAGTGTAGTTGACATAAAGGTTCCTCCCGCGGCCGAATCTAACAGGTTACGCGAGGTAAAGTTCAAGCCTGCATAAAAAAGTCTGGATAACTATCCATGCAGTCAAACCATGTGTAGGCATTTCTTAACAAGAGATTTCATTCGTTCCCAAGCTTGGGCAACGTGTTTATTATCCAATTTCTTAAAATTCATAATGTTACTCCTCAATTGGATAATTTTAGCAGGTGGGTAATATTTCCCAATGAAAGCATCTTTGCACTTATCCCAAGAATCTATGCTATTCCTAGGCAAAGACTGAAATCAGATTTTAGCTTCTCCCCTTAAAGAGAAAGGAAAGAGCTTAAGCTTAACAACATGACCTTCTACTTCTTTATACTTTTGCATATCACATAACTCAACAAAATTGTTCAAGTGTAAAGTAGCAGCATCTCCAGCACCAGAGAATGGATCTCTCATAACAAGCTTTAACAAGGTAGGTTTAATTTCATAAGAGGTAGCTGAAGTGGCAGGTGTGTCAATAGGAGTGCAGATAAAGTATTTGTTGTTGTGACTAGTGAAGTCACACAACTTGGTGTTTTCAGCGGAACCTATAGCAGCAGCAAGTGTGGCAGAATTTTTGTGATTTCCGATATAGGACACAAAGATAAAAACTGAAAGGTAAACTAACAAGACTAAAAAGAAAAGGTAAAAGATAGTGTGCAACTCCCCTATCTTAGCACTTGGAGTCCCCGGCAACGGCGCCAGAAATTTGCTTGATACTCTATCCTCGTTGGTTACCCCAAATGGAAGGTTAGATGTAGTGTAGCGGCAAATTTCCCTCGGTGAAGATACCGAGGTTTTAAGATTGTCTCCCGTAGGACTTCAATAATGATAAGTAGGTGGTTTGGCAAGTGAGGCTCCGAATCACTTTCTTCGCCTGGACCTGCACACGACACAAATAACTTTGCTTCCCAACGAGTACAGAGAGGTTGTCAATCTCTCCGGCCTTGCTGTTCACAAAGGATCAACGCAACATATAAAAGATAATAATGATAGCAGATGGAAAGTAAAGGCAGGAACATAAAAGAGCGTGTAAAAAGTGATGAGAATATGGACCGGGGTCCTGTGATGTTCACTAGTGATGTCTCTCTCCCAGAAGACGATAAAACTTCTATGCGAGGTAAACAAATTACAGCTGGGCAATTGACAGGATTAAAAACGCATTGCATTGCTAACTTCTATAAAGAAAGGACGAGGCTGAAAAGCATGGGCGGTACGCCAAAATAAGTAGACCGAAATCCAACTTCATCTACTACTAATCATCCACCTTGAGATATCTATCCAGAACATCTCGCTGGTATTAAGTTGCGAGCCCCACCCAAAGTGTAAACCCAAAGCAACAGACAACTGCATTAAAAAGCACTTTGCTAAAAGTAAACAATCCTTGCAACCGCGGTTACAAGCACCATTGTTTTCCCCCTTGTGGCAACAACACATCCCCTAGACTCATGTTTCTCTCACTCAAGCGTGTCATCAGGGGGCATGAACCCACAATCGAGCATAACGTTCCCTCTTGGAGTCACTACCTGCTACTTGGCCAAAGCAATAAACAACAACGAAGAACATGCAAGAATTACTTAGGAAAAATAATATAAAAGATAAGAACCAAATATATTACTCAGTCACAAACTGAACATAGTCTCATAATCCATCAGATCCCAGCAAACTCAGCATAGCAACAACAGAAAGTTACATATGTCCCTCGATCATGTAGGGCAGCTCACGAGGTCTAAACCATGAAGAACAAAGAGGGGAGGAGAACATCATATAGCTACTGATCACAGACCCATGGTCCAAGGGAATCTACTCACGGATCATCCGGGAAGCGTCCATGGTGGAGGGTGATACGTCCAAAATGCATCACTATTTTATATAGTAATTCTTTATATTCATTAATATATTTCATGTTATGATGCTATTCTTATGTTGTTTTGGCTTATTTTACACAGTTTGCAACTTTCCGATGCCGAAGCAGCAGACACAGAATTCAGCGGTAAAAAGTGGACGCTAAGTTGCTGAAGGAGAAGACTTCCAAATGACCTGAAAATCGACGGAGGGTATTTTCCGGAAGGATGACGAAGACACGCAAAAGAGGGGCCAGAGGGGGTCCACAGGGTGCCCAAGCGGCCACCTAGCGCGACCCCCACCCTGGCCGCGTGGGGAGGGCGCCTGGACCCCTGGGACCACTCCCGGCTCCCCCTTTGGCCTATATATCACTCGTCGTCTGAAAACCCTAAAAAGAGAGGAGTTTTGTGAGTTCCACCGCCGCTCCGTGGCGGAAACCAACAGAGGAGAAAAGACATCTCCGGCGGGCAGATTCCGCCGGGGAGAACACCTCCCGGAAGGGGAGATCATCACCATCGTCATCACCACCATCACGGGCATCATCGAGATCATCATCAACATCATCCCCAACATCAGCACCATCTCCATCTTCATCCAATCTCACCTCACAAGTTCAACTTGTGTTGTAATTCGTACTATCTATCCTCTCTACTCTACCGGTGTTGATCGCTACCTTGTGATGAATGCTATTGAGTTTTGTTGGAGAAATATCACTGTGTCCAGATTGTTTATCATCTATTTATCCCCACTGATCATGATCTGATTTATGTCTTGTGAGTAGTTACTTTAGTTCTTGAGGACATGGGAGAAGTCTAGTTGTTAGTAGTCATATGATGTTGAAGTAATATGTGTTGTTTGATATTTAAGTTGTGTTGTTATTTTCCTAGTGGTGTTGTGTGAGTCGAACACTCAACACTTCGCCTTATTAAGGACCTAGGGGAATGCATTGTGTATAAAGAAGGCTTACGGTGGGTTGTCGGAGTGACAGAAATATGAACCCCAGTTCGCACGCTTTTGCACAAGGGAACAATGGATCATCGATCGTATTGCTATGGTTAGGCTTTTTCCTTAATTACTATCTTGTATTTGCGGATGCTTGCAAGATGTTTAATCATAAGAGTGCACTTATCTTAGTTTAGAGGGTGTACTAGCATAGATCCACCCAGTCAACACTTATCAACACAACACATAGTATCGATGCAAAATATGGCGAAAGAACGTGACTATTTCTCCCGTGTGTCCTCAAGAACGCTTTAGCCTTTATAAGCTCAGTTGCTAGGCCTATCCTTTGCTCAAAAGGATTGGGCCACTTGTTAATCCTCAGTGCCTTTTACTTTTCTCGCTTTTACCTTTTTGTTTCTTATACCGAAAACCCCTAAAAAATTATCTTTCAGTTCCTGCAGCTATTTCTTTGCCAAAGTCACTTACCAATACCTTATGCACCTCGTTGGGTTCGACACTCTTATTTATCGAAAACGCTACAAACGACCCCCTACAGTTGAGGGTCATCAGAGGGGATGCTCCAGGAGGTCAATCCTCCCTCCGGCAGGGTGCCGGGAAGATGGCTCCTGGTGCTCCCGATCTTGGAAGCGTGACGGCGGCGTAACAGAGGCAGAATCGCGAAAAGGGGTTCTATCTTTGGAGGTTTCGCGTCACGGGAAATATATAGGCGAATGAGGGCAGCCCGGGGGGCACCAGGGGTCCAGGCGCCCCCTTGGCGCGGCCAAGCCCTAGGCCGCGCCGGGTGGCCGCCTGGGGCCCTGGTGGGTCCCCTCCGGCTCTCCTTTGGGACTTCATAAGGTTCCGTTGCGCTAATTTTTTATCCGATTTTCCCGAATTTTTGGAGCATTTTTAATATGGGGAAATCTAAAATAGAAAAATAGCAAAAAACAGGAACTGACACTGTGGTGCACTAAGTTAATAAGTTAGTCCAAATATGATCAAAAGCGTATGAAAGTGTATCTAGATCATAGCAATATCACACAAAACTTGCATGGAGCAAGCAGAAATTATAGATACGTTTGAGACTTATCAGCGTCCATGGTGGTGGAGAAGCTCTCGGAGGTCAATCCTCCCTTCGGCAGGGTACCGGGAAGAGGTATTCTGGTGCTCCCGATCTTGGAAGCGCGGTGGAGGCGGAGCAGAGAGGTATTTCACGATGCGGGATTCTCCTCGAGGGTTTCTGCGACGAGGGGTAAAAATAGGCCGAAGGGGGGCACCAGAGGCGGGACCCAACTCCCAGGCGCCCTGGTGGTGCGGCCAGTAGGCGGGCCGCGCCACCTGGCTGCCTTGTATATTATTGCTGTGTATTTACTGTTTCCTCCCCCCCTTAATCTCCGGTAGACCCCGCTGCTACCGCCGACTACACCGCTGCCGGGTACGACTACTTCGTCGACGACCCTACCCCTACCGTCGAGCTTGCAGGCAAGCAGAGCCATTCTCTTCCCCAGATATCGCCTATCTTTCCGTACATTTCTTGCACTAGGCATTGTTACTGCTGCTGCTACGTTATACTCCTATTCAATTGCATAGCCTGATTTTGTCGCCCCTTGATGTACCTTTCCTTTATCCTATGCTGCCTATTAATACTTATGCATTATTCAGCAGTGAACCCTGCGCATTGTTAGCTAGGATTAGATAGCGGACCGTGATCACTATGGGAGTGAACACGGATACTATATATACAACTGCACAGGTACGGTACAAAGCAGACACCGCCAAACGCCCCTATCTGGGTTATGCCTAGTCACCTCAGGTGTGAGCTATCAAGGAGTAATCCTTGTACTCCACTCGAGGCTGACCTTGTCTTGCCGCCATAGGGTCCTGAACAACGGTTGTCCTTAAAGGTAAGAAAGTCGGGCGACCCAACGGTGCCCGCGAGAGGTATATCGTCGGGAACGACAGGGAGGGTACGACCGACGTTACTGGCGTGCTTGGCCCCTGCTCGTATCTCGCGAGAGTTACCACACCACGAAAGTCGAGCTCTACCAAGAGCACACGCGAGACAAGGTAAGGAGACGGTTCACCTTGTTGGTAACCGCAGTGACTTGGTGGGACGACAGGGCAGGCACCGATGTACTGGTGGTCCTGACTGCTGTCGTTGACTGCGGGTCGGTTAAGTCGAGGCAACGATAACGGTTGTCGCGCAGGTTAATTAAAATGCTAAATGGTTCGGCGGATGACTTGAGAGGCCCGTTGGTCTGTACGCACTACCTACACGTGGGATTACGGTGTGGGCCCTCCGCGTCATAGTTTGTCCGAAAGCTCTTTAGACGTCAGCAGTACTGCGGCCTGATCGCCGGGAAGTGGTCTTGTCTTTTTTCTGCAGCAGGTGTGTTTGGATTTGCTTTTGCTTCACCGGCCAGACTCGCACCGTGCAGGAGCGTGCAAGGGTGAGGGACCTAGACCCCTTGGCGCATAGGATATAGTCCGGCGGATGGCCTCTCTGTTGAGCCTAGGATGGGCTGCGTCGTGTCGGATAGCCTCGGTGGGGCGTTCCCTAACGAGGTTCACGCCACCCTGGAGATCCGAGTGTGCAGGCTGAACAGTAGTGCACCCCTGCAGGGAGTTTAATCTATTCGAATAGCCGTGTCCACGGTAACAGGACGCTTTATGCTGAAGCTGGATCTTACCACTAGAAACTATTATTATTAAACTGTATGGTTCCGGGTTTTCTTCCTCGCGGGGATGTCGAGGAGGTGAACTCGGAGGCATAATTATTATTGTTAATCACTACAACTTATATTATACAATGTTGCAGCAACTTCTGCTTCGTTGTTACTTTATGCTTTATATGAACTGTTGGATGATTCTTACCTCATGCTGCAAGACATCGTCGGAAGATGCTAGTCTTCGATAGGCCTAGCTTCTTATCCTTATTCTGATTTCTATCTTGCAGTCCACTATATACAGCCTCTTCTTTCCGTTGATACAATGCATAATGCTTAGTAGCGGACGTAAGACTCGCGGGTATACTAGATACTCACCTGCTTTATTTCCTTTACTGTTTTGCCTGATCGGCCGCTGCAGTCGACGTTGGAGCCCAGGAGCAGGAGTACCCCGGAGGAGGATACTACTACGTCGAGACCCCCGCTGACCAGGACCAGGAGTAGTTTCGGAGGCTCCCAGGCAGGAGGCCTTGCCTTTTCGATCTGTATCTCTGATGTTATTTGTGCTAGCCTTCTTAAGGCAGAACTTGACTAACTATGTCTGTACTCAGATATTATGGTTTGTATGACTTATGTATTCGGGTCCGAGTGACCCCCCTTTATTGTAACATATTGGTTTATCCTTTTGTGTTTAGTGTTGTGCTGTGATATTCTCACCGTGGCACCCTAATCTCAGTCGTGTACCCTGCGTGTATGATTACTGTACACGGATTGATTTTGGGGGCGTCACAACAAATAACAAGTTTTGAACAAGATGAGGAGCTCGAATCACCTCGAACAGGAAGAAGTGCCTTTATCATAAGCTACGGGGTAGTAGATTGACGCTGTCGATGATCCTTTTATGGTCGCGGCTGCTGTGAGCTCCCAAAGCTATGGCCGCCGCTGCTCCTGGCCTGCACGACGAAATCATGGATTACAACCATCATTGGCCAACCCAATATGTACAACACAAAAAAACTAAGAAGCTGGGAGAGGCAAGGGATATTACCTTTGCTGGGCACCATGTTGAGCCCGGCGACAACATCGATTCCAATTGATCCTCACGAAGGATAAGTTTTTATGAGCATATAATGCAACCTTGCAAAACCATGTACAAATTTATGATCAAATGAAATTAAAATTGTTTTTTTTATTAAGGATTTGGTCTGGATTTTTTTGTCCTATTTGTTTCAAATGACAAAAACAACATAACCGATAGAGCATCAGTAGGAATAAACCTACAACTAAACCCTAGGCCAATCAATTGCTAATTCAAGTAGGTTTTTTGTCTCTCTTCTAATCATGCTACTTCAAATAAAAATAATAATAGGAATATCTAATTCAGACCCTCCCAGCCCCTGCCCCCAGCCTCTTTTTAATTATCGATAGGCCGGTGCGCTGGCAGCCCTTGCTTTTCCTCGCCATCAGCAGGACCGTTGATCATGGCGTTGCCGCCCTGCCGTCCACTGGTCTTCCTCGGCCAACCTGGAAAGATCAACTATTAAGAATGCCATCTGAACCTGCTAGGTGTCCAGGCGGCCCCATGGCGCGGCCTAGCCCTAGGGCGCGCCACCAGGGCGCCTGGACCCCTGGTGGTGGCCCTCTGGCCCCACCCAGGTGTTTCTGGAAGCTTCCGTTACGCAGGTTTTTTATTTGATTTTCCCGAATTTTTGCAGCACTTTTCATATGGGGGAAACCTGAAATAGAAAAACAGCAGAAAACAGGAACTGATACTGGGGTGCACTGAGTTAATAAGTTAGTCCAAATATGATAAAAAGTGTATGAAAGTGTATCTAGATCATAGCAATATCACACAAACCATGCATGGAGCAAGCATAAATTATAGATACGTTTGGGACGTATGAACATGCATCTCTGAAAAGTAGCAGGTGTATTACATAAACCAAAAGGCATACACCTATAAGCATAAGTACCGTAAGGACACGTGAAAGTGGTCTTCTCTTGATCGGCAGTATTGACATGAATTAGAGAGAAGCCAGAGTACCCGTCGAGATAGAAAAAGTGGGTGTTTTTGGCCAACCTATCAAGCATTTGATCGTTGAAAGGCAGCGGGTAGTGATCCTTCCTGGTGGCTTCGTTCAACTTCCTGTAATCAATACACGTTCTGTATCCAATAACAACTCTTTGAGGTATTAGTTCATTTTTATCATTAGGACTTACCCACTTACTATCAGCTATACCTCCTTTCTTAGGAACACAATGAACTGGACTTACCCACTTACTATCAGCTATACCTCCTTTCTTAGGAACACAATGAACTGGACTTACCCACTTACTATCAGCTATAGGATAGATGATACCTGCAGCTAGAAGCTTGAGAATTTCAGTCCTAACCACGTCCTTCATCCTTGGGTTCAACCGTCGTTGATTATCAACAACTGGTTTAGCATCGGGTTCGAGATTAATAGTATGTTGGAAAATCGATGGACTAATGCCCTTAAGGTCATCAAGGGTATAGCCAAGGGCACCACGGTGTCTACGAAGTGTCTCCAATAATCGCTCTTCTTCAAATCCTGAAAGGTTAGCATTGATAATAATAGGATATATTTTCTTTTCATCTAAATAAGCGTACTTGAGCGTATCGGGAAGTGGTTTGAGGTCAAACACCGAGTCTTCTTTTGGTTGTGCAAGGATTCCTAAAGGTTCAACCGGAAGGTTGTGCTTCAGGATAGCATTTTGTCTTGTGAATATTTCATCTAAATCATTTCTCTCTTGCATATGCATATCGTTCTCGTGGTCTTCCATATATTGCTGCAAAGGATCATTAGGAGGAATAGAAATGGAAGCAGTATCTTCAATAATTTTATCACTACTAGGTAAATCAGTACCACGACGCTGCTTAGAAAACTTAGAAAAGTTAAATCCATAAGGCTCACCGTTGAATTCAACAAAGACTTTACCATTCCTTCAATCTATTATAGCTCCACAAGTTTTGGGGAAAGGCCTACCAAAGATAATAGGGAAAAAATATCTTGTACTGAACCATGTACTAGAAAGTCGGTAGGATATTTTACCTTTCCACAATGGACTTCAACATCTTTCACAATTCCAATGGGAGAGATAGTTTCTTTGTTTGCTAGATAAATAGTAACATCAACCTCTTCAAGTTCACAAGGTGAAATCTCACCCATGATCTCTGATAGAGTGAATAAGGTATGGCGCTAACGCTTGACCCAAAATCACATAGTCTATAATAATTGTGATCTCCTATCTTACCAGATACAACAGATGTACTTGAAATTGGGCCTTTATTCTTGGCTGTAACAATGTTAGTTGAAACAGCACAAAAATTTATTCTAGAATCTAAAACATCATTAGTAACTAGATCCTTAACCACAACAACTTGAGGATCGACCTTGATCTGGTCCTCAGGCTCGTCGGTTCTTCTCTCACTTTTATTTATTATGCCTTTCACAAAAGAGTGCTCCCTTATCCTTGCGGGAAAAGGGGGGTTTTCAGATAAAACTGCAGGAAAAATAGGGTCAGCAACATTAATGGTAACAGGTAATTCTTTAAAAGGTTTATGGTACTGATCCTTCTCCTCCTTAGAGGAGTCAATATGAGAGGCAAAGTTCTTACAAAAATCAATCATTAGCTGGGAATCAAGACCAATCTTAGAGCAAAAGGTATTAAAGTAATCATTTTTCACATAGCTCTCAATATAATCATGCTCATAATTTATAACGGGTTCAATACCTTTATCAATTTCCCAGTCTTCAGTGTTCTTCTGGATCCTTTCAATGAGATCCTATCACTCTTCAACGCTTCTCATTTGAAATACCCCACTAGAGGAGGCATCCAACATCTCCTTATCCTGCCGAGAAAGCCGAGGAGGCACCAGGGGGACCTCGAGGAGGCCTGTGGCCATGGCTGCGACGAGGAGAGCGGCCGCTGGAGCTCCTGTTAATGGCGAAGACGGTGTAGTGGATCGGGGAAAAGCACATATGGGGGGAAACGGAGCGCCCAGCTCACCTGAAGGCGATGGCGCACTCGGGGAAGCCGGGGAGGAGCTGGGGGCGCCGGATTTCTCGTCGGAGTTCCTTGCGGCCGGTGGCGGGGAATTGAAGCGGGCGTCGTCTCCAGCGAAGCCCAGCTCGAATTGATGATGTAGGTCGACGAAGACGATGTATCTACGGGCGGCTCGGAAACGGAGGGGAAACGGCTAGAGATAGGGGGGAAAGGCACACGGGGCTCAGGTCGTCTCCAGGCGGCTCTAGGCGTCGAGGTGGAGGCAGGGGCGCGGCCAGGACGCTGCCACCGCGGCGGCTGCGGCATGCCGGGCACGCAACAGTGTGCTCGTGCCCGGGGAAGACGACAAGGGTGCCAGGGTGGGCTTGGGCCGGCTTCTGCGAGTTGGGCTTCTTCCCTGGTAAGCCCTCTTTCTTTTTATTTCTTTTCTATAATTTGTTTTGATTTGATTTCTAAATCAAATCATTTTTAGAAATTCCAAAAACTTTATTGTGAGCTACTGGAACATATATAAGTCCACTCACCAAGTTTCAGAATTATTGAAATTATATTTAAATAATTTCAATTGCAAATACAACATTTATTTAATTTCCAAGGGCATCTTGGACTTTTAGAATAATCAGAGAACATGAAGTGGGAACCACTTCACTTGAAATGTGATCGTGCCCATTTATGATTTTTTTCAAAAAGTTCAAAGCATTTTTGGAAAAAGATTTTTGTCTGGCCTTTTATTAAAATATTTTGGTGCTTTTCTGCTCCCCAATTCTTTTTCTTTTGCAAAAATTTTCATGATGCAAAAATGCAAACTTAGCAAAGCACAAACATAAATTAGGGTTCTGACAACTCGCCCCCACTCAAAAGAGTCTCGTCCCGAGATTCAGAAGTCGTCGGGAAGAGGGTGGGGTACTCAGCTCGTAGACGATCCTCTCGTTCCCATGTGGCTTCTTTCTCTGAATGATGTGACCACTTCACTTTGAGGAATCTGATCTTCTGACGTCTAGTGCTACGCTCGGCTTCATCAAGAATACGAACAGGGTACTCTCGATATGAAAGGTTATCTTGGAGATCAAGCTTTCATGGTCTACTTCGCGGATGGGGTCCTTGAAGCAACGCCTGAGTTGAGAGATGTGGAAGACATCATGAACCTGGGAGAGGTGAGGGGGTAGTTCCAATTGGTAGGCAACTTCTCCACGTTTGGCGAGAATGCGAAAGGGGCCGATGTAACGTGGGTCCAACTTGCCTTTGATACCGAAGCGATGGGTACCCTTCAGAGGAGTAACCCGAAGGTAAGCCTTCTCATCCAGATTATAGCTTTCTTCCCTATGATGACGATCATAATAGCTTTTCTGACGAGACTGGGCTGTTTTCAATCTCTCACGAACAATGCGAACCTGCTCTTCTGCATCCTGAATCATATCCGGTCCAAAGAATTGTCTTTCACCGGTTTCTGACCAGTTTAGGGGTGTTCGACATTTCCGTCCATAGAGAAATTCAAAAGGAGCCATGTCCAAACTAGATTGGAAGCTATTGTTATACGCGAATTCGGCAAAAGGAAGAGAGTTCTCCCATTTCTTTCCGAAAGAGATAACACAAGCTCTGAGCATGTCTTCGAGAATTTGATTGACCCTTTCTACTTGACCACTGGACTGCGGGTGATAAGCGGTGCTAAAGGAGAGGTGGGTTCCCATAGCATTCTGGAAACTTTCCCAAAACCGAGGAGTGAAAAGACTACCACGGTATGTCTCCTGAATCGTGTCACTTCACGGTGTTCCTTTCGAAATCAATTCAGACCGTGGTAAGCAGTTATAGACTCGCGAACGGGAAGGAAGTGAGCAACTTTGGAAATTCTGTCAATGACAACGAAGATGGCATCATTTCCTTTCTGGGTTTTTGGAAAGCCAGTGATGAAGTCCATACTAACTTTAACCAATTTCCACTCGGGGATAGGCAAAGGTCTAAGAGTACCAGCAGGTCTTTGATGTTCTGCCTTAACGCGACGACAAACATCACATTCAGCAATGAACTGATCAATTTCTCTCTTCATCCTAGTCCACCAAAATCTCTGGCGTAGATCTTGATACATTTTTGTACCACCGGGATGAATCGAGAGGGGAGATTCATGGGCTTCTTTAAGGATCAGTTGTCTAAGGTTCTTATTCTTCGGTACTACTATCCTGTTCTCGAAGTATAAAATACCTTCATTGTCTAGGGTAAAACATTTAGCCTTACCACTAGCAATAATTTCTTTGATGTATAGGATACCCCGAGCACGTTTCTATGCAGCTTTGATTTGATCCTCAAGAGTTGGTTTCACTACCAAGGTGGAAAGGAATCCATAAGGAACAATCTCAAGATTAAGCTTTCGAAGTTCCTCATAGAGAAGTGGTTGATACTGTTGTAACATGAGGTTGTTACAATACGACTTACGACTTAGTGCATCAGCCATGACATTGGCTTTGCCTGGGGTATAAGAAATTCCTAAGTCATAATCTTTTATCAACTCAATCCAGCGTTTTTGCCTGAGATTAAGATCTGGCTGGCTGAATATGTATTTGAGGCTTTGGTGGTCGGAATAGATCTCACAACGATTACAAAGGAGATAATGTCGCCAAGTTGTCAGGGCATGAACTACGACAGCGAGTTCAAGATCATGGGTAGGATAGTTCTCTTCATGTGGACGCAACTGGCGTGAAGCATAAGCTACCACATGTCTATCTTGCATAAGTATGCATCCTAACCCTTGCCGTGAGGCGTCACAATAGATCTCAAAATTCTTTTTGGTGTTTGGAGGTGCAAGTACAGGTGCAGAAGTCAATCTTCTTTTTAGCCCTTGAAAGTTTTCCTCGCACTTGGGGGTCCATTGGAATTTCTTATCTTTCTTGAGGAGTTCAGTAAGAGGCTTTGCAACTTTAGAAAAGTTCTCAACGAAGCAGCGACAATAGCTTGCTAAGCCAAGAAAACTCCTAACTTGCTTAACCGATTCAGGTGGAGTCCACTCAAGGACGGCCTGAACTCTCTCGGGATTGACAGCAATGCCTTTGGCAGAAATCACGTGGCCTAGATAGGTCACTTCTGGTAGCCAGAATTCACACTTTGTGAATTTGGCATATAGGCGATGCTCTCGAAGTTTCATCAATACCAGCCTAAGATGTTCTGCGTGTTCTTCTTCGTTCTTCGAGTAGATGAGAATGTCATCAAGATAAACTACTACAAATTTATCTAGGTACTCCATGAAGATCGAATTCATCAAGCGCGAGAATGTGGCGGGGGCATTGGTTAAACCGAAGGACATGACGGTGTACTCGTAAATACCATAACGAGTAGTGAAAGCCGTCTTGGGAATGTCCTCATTTCTGATTTTGATTTGATGATAGCCTAATATCAAATCCATCTTGGAGAAGACAGAGGATCCAACAAGTTGATCATAAAGATCATTGATCCTGGGAAGTGGGTACTTGTTCTTTATCGTCGCTAGATTTAGCGGGCGATAGTCTACGCACATCCTTTCTGTTCCATCTTTCTTCGTTACGAACAGAACAGGGCAACCCCATGGCGATGAGCTAAGGCGGATGAAGCCTTTAGCCAATGAAGTTTCAAGTTGGATTTTGAGCTCAGCTAACTCACGTGGGGCCATTCTATATGGGCGTCTGGATATTGGGGCGGTTCCTGGGATAAGATCTACCACAAACTCTACAGATCTGTCAGGTGGTATGCCTAGCAGCTCTTCTGGGAAGACATCCGGGAAGTCAAGAACCACCAGAATATCTTCAATGTCAGGAAGGGGAAGCACATTCAAAGAATGCAGCTAGGTTCTAGAGCTTGGTGAGCTGTAGTCAATTGCCTGGCCTGAAGGATGGTTGAGTTTAACTGACTTGGCTTTAGAATCAAGGACAACATTCTGTCTTGATAACTAATCCATTCCTAGGATGACATCAATGTCGGAAGACTTGAGGGCTATAAGTGAAGCAAGAAATACTAAACCCTCAATGGCTACTTCATTTTCATGACTCACCATGGTGGTGTGCCATCTAGATCTAGGGGCTTGCACAACTAAGGGTGTGGATAACATAGAAAATGAGATGTCATGCGACATTGCAAAATCCTGGGATATGAACGAATGAGATGCTCCTGGGTTGAAAAGAACGGAAGCTGGGATGGAATTGACAGGAAGGGTCCCAAGTACAACATCGGTTGACTTGTGGGAATCTAGAATGGATACATGATTCACATAACCATATTCATAAACAGGAGGCTTGACATTGGAAGATTTGGGTAGTGGCTTACCACGACGAAAGGTTTGCTTGAGGTTGTAAGTGGTGGCTACATGATTTTGGGGACACTCTCAAACATTGTGGCCTGATTGTCCACATTGGAAACAAACACCACGTGGAATGAAAGGAACATGAGCACTTGATTGTCCAACAAAATTCCAAGGAGGAAGATTGGGTTGAGGTGGACGATATATGGTGCTTGGTGGTCTAGAAGCACTTACAGCATGACTGGCGTCATTGAAGGGAATCCATACACAGCGTTTCCGAGAACTTGAGCTAGAAGATGGTGCAAACTCACGATCACGCTTACGAGACTCTTCGTACAACTCATTTCCATACTCGGCCTTGAAGGATTTGTTGACTAAATCCTAGAAGTTGACGAACTCATGAAGATTCAGGTCATGACGAAGGACGGGGCTAAGTCCCTTGCGGAACCTTGCTTGCTTCTTGGCATCGGTGGATACTTCCTCTTGGGCATAGCATGCTGGACGAGTGAACTCAGTCCTATACTCATGAACAGACATCTCTCCTCGGGTTAGATTGCAAAATTGTTCTCTCTTGCGCTCCATCAACTGATCCGGAATATGGTACCCTCGGAATTCATCACATAACTCTTGCCAAGTCACCACGTGACCTATGGGCTGCATTGCTACAAAATTCTCCCACCACTGAAGAGCAGCACCTTCCAGAAAGTATGCTGCGAATAGCACACGATCACCGAAAGAAACATGGGTTGTGTCAAGCTTACGCTCGAGGGAACGAAGCCAATCATCTGCATCAAGGGGCTCAGAAGAACATCAGAATACTGGCGGGTTGAGGAGAATGAAGTCTTGGATGGTAACAACATTATGACGCTGACGAGAAGTGCTCTTCTCAATACGCTCGAGAAGACGTGTCTGATCACGACAATTCAGCTCAGCCTCCATCATGATTTCCTCCGCAGAAGGCGGTGGTGGAGGATCTTCATCATCTCTATTACCGGGACTGAAATCAACACAACGATTTCCACCTGACATTCTGTGTGATAAGAATCAACAATCAGAATAGGATTTATGATACACTTTAAGCTAAGACAAGAAGACTAAAATGCAACAGCATCAAAGTCACAGTCGGACAGTGATGGCTTCTCGCCCCTCGTTGGTTACCCCAAGTGGAAGGTTTGAGATGCAGTGCAGCAGCAAGTTTCCCTCGGTGAAGATACCAAGGTTATCGAACCATTAGGACTCAGGAGATACAAGTAGGTGGCAACGTCACCAGAAATTGCTTCCTGACTAGGGTGTTGTCGTGGACCTGCACACAGCAACAAATAACTTTGCTCCCAACGAGTACAGAGGAGTTGTCAATTCCTCCGGCCTTGTCGTTTTACAAAGGATCAATGCAAGAGATAAAAGGTGCAAAGGAAAGTAAAAGCTGAAAGTAAATTGAGGGTGTGAACAATAATGTGAAGATGGACCAGGGTCCCGTGATTTTCACTAGTGATGTCTCTCTCCCAAAAGACGATAAAAGTGCTAGCGAGGTAAACAAATCACAGTTGGGCAATTGACAAGATTATGAAGGCACTGCAATGCTAACTATGCTGCAAAGAAAGGAAGGGCTCAAAAGCAATGGGCAGTACACCAAGGTAAGTAGATCGAAATCCATCTGCATCTACTACGAATCATCCACCTTGAGATATCTATCCAGAACATCTCGTTGGTATTAAGTTGCGAATCCCACCCAAAGTGTAAACTCAAAGCAACAAACAACTGCATTAAAAGAACTTTGCGTAAAGTAAACAATCCTTGCACCCGCAGGTACAAGCACCGTTGTTTTATCCCTGGTGGCAACAACACATCCCTAGTCTCATGTTTCTGTCACTCAAGCTAGACATCAAGGGGCTGAACCCACAATCGAGCATAACGCTCTCTCTTGGAGTTGCAAATAAAATACTTGGCCAAAGCAAATACCGCAACGGAGAACATGCAAGAATTTAATCAAGAACAAAATATAAAAGAGAAGAACTAAATATATTACTCATCACAATCTGAACATAGTCTCATAATCCATCAGATCCCAACAAACTCAGCATAGCAACAACAGAAATTACATAGATGCCTCGATCATGTGAGGCAGCTCACGAGGACTCGAAAGTGGAAGCACAAAATAGGGAGAGATAGATCACATAGCTACTGATCACGGACCCATGATCCAAGGGAAACTACTCACGGTACATACGGGAGGCGTCCATGGCTATGGAGGGTCTCCCGGAGGGGGTAGCTTCTCCCGGCAGGGTGCCGGAGCAGCTTCTCCAGGCAGCCCCGATCTAGAAACGGCGGCGGCGGCGGAATAGAGGCGAGATCGCGAAAGAGGAGTCCGTATTAGGCGCTTCCACCCCGAGGGGTAAATATAGGCGAAGGGGGCGTCGAGGGGACCCACGAGGAAGTCAGGAGGGTCCCTGGCGCGGCCCAGGGTGGGGCCGCTCCACCTGCCCTCCTGGTTGCCTGGTGGTGGCCCGCCTTCCCTCTCTTGGTGATTCCGGAAGCTTCTGTTGCGCTGATTTTTTATATATTTTTCTCGGAATTTTTGGAGCACTTTCAATGGCCGGAAAACCTTAAATACAGAAACAGCAGAAAACAGAAACTGGCAACTGGGTGCACTGAGTTAATAGGTTAGTCCAAATAGGTTCAAAAGTGTATGAAAGTTCAAGCAAAACATGGAAAAGTCACACAAAACATGCATGGAGCAAGCAGAAATTATAGATACGTTTGGAACGTATCGACATCCCCAAGTTTAATTCTTGCTCGTCCTCGAGTTGGTAAATGATAACAAGCATAATTTCTGTGGTGACATGCCACACAACCATAAAAGGACTTTTAAGTAAAGCAATCAAAGCATGCAATTCAATTCAAGTTTTAACAGGCAAGAGTCTATATTAGCATTGACACAAGCAACAAAAGAACAAAAGGTGCAAGAGCTCTCGCTGTCCGTGACTCGAATGTCTTCAAATGGTGTTTGCGTGCAAGCAAGGGATAGGGAAATACAAGAGAAAAAATAAGGTTGTTGAGAACAACTATCTACTAAAGGTTCACACTTGGTCTCCTTTGGATTATTATCTGGACTCGTCCCCAGACCACTAGTTAGGTCCAAGTCAAACTGATCCACTCCCTTTCGATATTTCGAGCACTCATCCAATGGATGAGCGTGAGCAAGAAAGTTGACACCTAAAAGGCGAAACAGAAAGAAGGTGGAGGTGGAAGACAAAAAAGGTGTGAAAGGCTTACATCAATGAGGACAATCATAGGCGAGAGAAGGCCATATGATAAATATGATGTGAGGAGTAGGGATTGCCATACAACGGATGCACATGTGAGCTAAAAGCTCTCCAAGGGAACTAGTGTGGGTGCATCTAACTTGCTTGCTCAAGAAGACCTAGAGCTCGTTTGAGGAGCCTCATCATTGGAATATACAAGCCAAGTTCTATAGTGTGAAGGGTCCCCACATAGCTATATGCATGATGATGATCTCTATGGAGTACAAAGGATAGAAGATGAAGTATAAGTGTGGATCTCTCAAAAGTAATAGTAGTATGCCCCCTTCTCTCTTTTTATTTTTCTTTTCTCTTTTTCTCTTTTTATTTTATTTTTTGGTGGGCTCAATGGATCTTTCTATTTAACTCTCATTTGTCCTCTTTGGGATATTTTGATTTTGTCCTCTTTGGGATCTTTTCCTCACTTTAGGGGCAATACTCTATATTTTACAAGAATATAGGAGATCTTTCACACTTTACAAAGGTACTCACATAAAGAAAATGTAACTATCGTGATGCAAATGTATGCTTCTGCCAGGATAGCAGGATATGCAATGATACTAGCGCGTCATGTAGCAATGATTAGGGCAAGTCACAACTAGCGTGCGGCTCATCGATCAAGCAAGTAGCATGTATGACATGAAGATCAAGTCATGAGAAGGTGGATGTTGCATGGAAATGTATCTCGGAAAGGCTATGGAAATGCCTTGTAGGTAGGTATGGTGGCTGTTTTGAGGAAAGATATAAGGAGGCTTATGATGACAGAGCATATCGTGCCAAGGGTTTGGATGCACCGGCGAAGTATGCGCCAACTCTCGAGGTGAGAAAGGGCAATGCACGGTACTGAAGAGGCTAGAAAAAGTATAGGTGGGTGGAAGTGTCAACTTTCGAATACTCACATTAGTTCGAAGAGCTCATGCACTTATTATAGGTAACTCTCAATCTAATCAGGAGGTTCACAAAGAGACAGGTACCCCGAGGAGGAGTGTATGGGGGTTTGGTTATCCTTGCGCATCCTCGACTCATGGTACGTAAGTGTACTCTAATATTCGAACCCTCCAGAGGTTAGTGATCCATCTAGTAGCTAGAGTTCTCAACAGGGGTTTTTGGTTTTCGAAAAACACACGGATTGCCCAAAATACGACATCTATCACTAATAGACAAGAGCTCTTGACACCATAAGTTCAAACATTACTCTAATCAATACCTCAAAACTACTGCAAGTTACTGCTACAAAGAGAAAAACAACTTTAACTACCTACTTTCAGCCAAGACATAGAATTCAGTGCAACAGGCAAACTCTCTAACAAGATAAAACATGCAACCTATAGAAAGTTCAACCTAAGACAAAAAGAAAAGCTCTAGAAAAACTAAAGCACTACAACTCAACAGAACAACAGCTAAGAAAAGAAAAAGAACAGCTCACAGCTAAAAGAATAAGCATGCAAATCCTATGAGGAGTTCCAGTTCAAGCGGAGCGTGAATCTCTCCCACACAAAAGAGTAAGTTAGGGTCTAACTTTTTACTACAGCAAACAAAGCAAAAGAAAACTAAAAACAAAACCTAAGAGCGAGACGCTCCAAGAATAGCACATAATGCATGAAGTGATAAAAATATAGTGCAACGAGAGACGAACAGATAATTTTTGATGAAGAAGGGGATGCACGGGGGCATCCCCAAGCTTAGACGCTTGAGTCTCCTTGATTATTTATTGGGGGTGCACATGGGCATCCCCAAGCTTGAGCATTTGACCCTCCTGAATCTTCTTTCATCATCCTCCATCGCGCACTTGAAAACTCCCTTCATACATAACTCATTGTAGGCTTATTAGAGAGGTTAGTACCCTAATAAAATAATTTTCCTCTACTGAAAATAAAGATTTACAGGAAGATCTACTGTTTCCCAAGATTGCCAAAAGGTTTTTGCAAAGAAAAATCAAGCTTAAGGTTTGCAAAAGTGAAGAGAGACAAAACGTGGCAGAATCTGTGAAAAACAGAACAGCAGATAGAAACGAATTTTTTAGTGGTACTTCTGCAACTCAAATAAAAAAACTCAGAACATACGGAAGTTTCGTAATTGTATAGAGCACTCTGTGTAAAAAATTCAGGTCAAAAAAATGAACTGGGATTTTTCTCTGATTTTTCTAGTCACGAGGACAGAATCTGTTTTCTGAACAGCATGTCACAACTTTTACTTCCCTTTCCGTATGAGGCTAAACTTGGCACAAAGCTTGAAAGGTAAAGATACAATGATGTTGCTACAGTAGTAACAATCATCAAGACCACTAAGAACAGAACAAAATAAAAAAGAAAAACCTAAATTCGTTGGGGGCTGCCTCCCGAAAGCGCTTCTTTAGAGCCATTAGCTAGGCTTAAAGCAGAAGATCAAGTTGCATCTATTGAACCATCATCATGATCATCAAAAAGCTCTTCAATAGTACAACTAGTCTTAATGGGTTTCTCAAATAAAGGACGAATGAAAATGCTTCTTGGAATAAAATCAAAAGGAGGGAAATCAATTGGAGTTTCATTAAAGTTAAAGATATGTGTCTCCTCCGAAGTTTTCACCGTTTCAACTCTCTTGGCACTGGGTGTGCTAGCTTTAGCTCGGGGAACCTTGGGTACGTAAACGGACTTAGGTTCCTTCTTTGCTGGAGTTTCATCCTTTTTGGTTTTGATTGAGGAAAATGTAGTTCCTAAAGTTTCAATAACTTCCTCAATCTTTTCTATCCTAGAAGACTTTTCATCAAGGGATTTTATAGTCTCCAAAGTTTTGACAATTTTCTGCATGGAATTATCTAGCCTATTCAAATTCCCTTGAATCTTACGATCCAACTCATTCACCCTATCGATACTTGGCATCTCTAGCTCTATCTTTTCAAGTTTTCTCATAATGTGAGCTAAAGTAATTTCCTCCTTAATACTAACAATGGGGAGACTTCCAACAAGATTTTCAATAACATTAAGGGCTTCCCAAACTGGGGCCTCTATGAAGTTCCCATTGATAGCAGTGTCTCAAAGAAACCTATTCGAAGAAGTAATCCCAACATAAAAATTTCTAAGCAGGATAGTAGTGAATTGCTTCTTGGTGGCTCTTTTTTGAGAATCATTAATTCTATACCAAGCATCTTTCAAACTTTCACCACCTCTTTGAGTAAAGGTAAGCACTTCTACCTCACCAAAGGAAAAAGGACCAGCCATAGTGGTAACTACTGACAAGGTAACAGGTGTTTTTGGTATTTTTGATTAAGGACACAAAAGTAAAAAACTGAAAGGTAAACTGACAAGACTAAAAAGCAAAGGTAAAAGATAGTGTGCAACTCCCCTATCTTGTAGACTTGAGTCCCCGGCAACGGCGCCAGAAATTTTCTTGATGGCTTCTCGCCCCTCGTTGGTTACCCCTAGTGGAAGGTTTGAGATGCAGTGCAACAGCAAGTTTCCCTCGGTGAAGATACCATGGTTATCGAACCAGTAGGACTCAGGAGATACAAGTAGGTGGCAAAGTCGCCAGAAATTGCTTCCTGACTAGGGTGTTGTCGTGGACCTGCACACAACAACAAATAACTTTGCTCCCAACGAGTACAGAGGAGTTTTCAATTCCTCCGGCCTTGTCGTTTTACAAAGGATCAATGCAAGAGATAAAAGTTGCATAGGAAAGTAAAAGTTGAAAGTAAATTGAGGGTGTGAACAATAATGTGAAGATGGACCAGGGTCCCGTGATTTTCACTAGTGATGTCTCTCTCCCAAAAGAAGATAAAAGTGCTAGCGAGGTAAACAAATCACAGTTGGGCAATTGTGTAACAGCCCAGATTTCACAAAAATTAAAATTTTTGTTTTTGGTGTGAATTGTTTGATTGTCTGATTTGTTTGCGGTGTTTGCATCCCCGATTTATTGATCGGCGATTATTTCCCCCCTCTTATCTCGTACCGGACGGAGACCGACCCTTGCCACCCTGACACTCGACCTTTGCGACACGGGGTTTCACCCGATTACCGTCGCGAAAACCGCACGAGACCAGCTCAGCCCAGGCGCTCCCGCGGCCCAGATCTGGCTAGGCCAGCCGGCCAGACCGCCGCCGGCCTATTGGGCCCCGACCCGTAAGGTCGTTTTTTTTTTCCTCTTTTCCTTTTTTTCATTTTTTTGCTAAGTATGAGATAATTGTTGTTGTATTAATTTTGCGATGCGATTATGTTTTAAACCGTAGCTCGGACCGCGACGCTTTAAACATGAAAATTGCTTAGATTTTTGTGTAGATTATTAAAATGTGCTCGTTTTTCATGTTTGACTTTGTTTACATGTTGTTTACCTGCTAATTACAAGTGCTTGCCACTGTAAACTGTAACTGCAATAACTTTTTATCCGTTGCTCCGATAAAAATGTTCTTTATATGTAATTTGACTAGAATATTGTGTAGATTGTATTTATGCTTCTGTTGCTTGCTAATAACAAATATAAAATATTGTTTAGGGTAAAACAGTACCAAACATATTTATTTTGCGGGGTAAATAGCGATATGCCATGTGTAGGAATTTTACCCGCTTAACTTGACTAGTATATGTAGTTTATCTTATGCTTCACCTCTTGTAATGTTTGTGTGCTATGCCATGCTTGAGTGAGATGCCATGTTAACAACCTTTGTTGATAACCTGTAGCTAAAAAATTTGAACCACCGTAAACATGCGGTATCGTCGTGTGTGACGAGTACACCACTTAACCTGTTAGTAATCGCTCTCGACGGTAGGTGCGATGTCTCGTGTTGCCTCCTTGTTGATGTTTGCTCGTGATTGCCTCGTAGTAATAGAGTGCTTGCTCGTTGATTGCCTTTTCCAGTGTTTACCTCTTGTGTGCTCCCGTGGATACTCTCGGAGACGTTGCGAGCTTGCGATCAACTACACCTTCGGAACCCGACCTATCAACAGGGAAGGACTATACATTACTTATGACCCATTCTATTTCAACCAGCGGTTTGCATGCTAGTATAGGATAGGTTTGATGTTTGATCCTACCACATGTGTACAACCTCTTTCAAACTGATACAACCATATCCCCTCCCAGCAAACCATGTACTGCTATGTTACTATTGCTCGTTGCTCAGCCCCTGCTTAGTATGCATGCTTAGGATGCTATGATGTTACCCTGTTACTCCTTGGTTTGGGATATCACATTATTATATTGTTTTGGATGATATGATGATTATTATAATGTTGACTATATTCGACGAAGGATGGAAGGTCTAGGCTATCCCGCCCCGACGAGTTGTTCCATTCGAGTCACCTAGGATCCGAGTTCCGAGTATTTGTTTTAAGACTGAGCATGCCTAACCACGTGTGGGATATTATGGGGTCCCCTTTTCTTACCTACCTAGATTCAAACATTTCTAGTGGTGGCCCAAGCTGATTTACCATTTGAAAACGTGTGTGTGATGGTCGGCCGCCAGTTGTTTACAAACCAACCTGGACCAGTGAGGACATAGTTCTCTTGCTGGCCCACCTTGTCCGGCTGAGGACCCGGTTTCCCATGTGTGATTAACCGGCTATCCAAACCTGCGACAGACGGTAGAGACCGATTCTAGAGCGCGGCCGGCTTTTGAGTTCGGTGTCGACTCACCGGGGGCCACCCGGATTTGTTCGTTGTTAGCTAGAGGGACCTGTCGTTTCGGATCTCTTGGAACTAAATCATAAAATGGTTGCCTGTGATGGGTAGCAACTGAGAGAGATCGGCGTGCGTGCGGAGCCTTGTAATGGGCAGTTGGTACACCCCTATAGGGTTAAATCTTTTCGAGAAGCCGTGTCCACGGTTATGGACGACTTGAGACCTACTCCTTGTTCATAGACAACAACAACTGAGATAATCTTAATATAACTTGATCAACGTGTGTGTGTGTGCCTTGGCTGCTTCTTCTTCGTCGGGATGCGAAGAGGAGGACAAGGATAGGATAGGTGTTAACCTTGCGTAAGTAGTTGATAGCAAGACTTGTTGGAGGAAATTCCTCATTGAATGCTTGGCTTCTTATCTTACTCTCTAGATCGTTAGCCACTTCATAAATGCTAGTGCGGCAGCAACCTCACCACTTACCCCATCCTTACCTTAAACTACTAGTTGGCCTAGAATGACGAGTGATGAAGTCCTTGCTGGGTCAGTTGACCACTACAGTTGGATGCTGAGTACTTCTGTACTCATGATACTACCCCAAACTCTTTTCAGGGTTTTGATCGACAACAGGTACGGTGATCGACGTTTCACGTGGAGACTCGACGACGACTAGTTAGGCGGATCCCGGCGGAGGGCCTGGACCCGTGTGGTTATGGGGATCGATAGTTTTTCTCTTTGCCACTAGGCATTTTCTTGTAGTCTGTACTCAGACATATATCTTCCGCTGTTGTATTGTATTAAGGCAGCTGTATGCCGATTGTATGAGATGGTGTATCCTTGTATCTGTAATGTTGTGATATCATGTTGGAAATCCGGGGCATATGGCATTGTCATATGTCGCGGTGGGACCGATATGTGCTTCGTCCCCGGACCTGGATGGAAACATCTAGATCTGGAACAGTACCGCATATCGGGCCTTACAACTTGGTATCAGAGTCTTACCGACCGTAGGATCCCTTTTCTGGCCGAAGTCGAGTCTAGACAAAAATTATTTTGTAGTTACTAAGTTAGTTATCGGAGAGTAGGAATCTTTTTACTCCTTACCTTTGCTCTGGTCAGGACAAGTGTCGTAAGTGTTTTAATCTCGACTTATCCCCTTTCAAACCCTAGGATCTCGAGAGTGTGGAGTATCGGAACCGTTACAATGCCTTGCTTGCAGCGTATTGTCTCGATTCCGATCTCAGGTTTGGGAAATCATGTAGTACCTTTAGAATTCCAACTCTGGTTTACATCTTGGTCACCCGTTGCCATCCATCCTTTTGCCCATTGTTTTCACGACTTGCGTTGAAATGCACTGTCCTTTGATCCAGCTTTCATTGTCGTTCTTCCTCTTGACACTGATGGTTTCGTTTTTCCGACGATGTCGTCTCTCTGCGGAAAGTTTCTCGACGGAAGTTCGACGTCGACATGGAGCAGAGTCCCTTGTTGGTGGTGTTGAAGATCGTCGTCTTTCTTTTCTCTTCCCCATCCCCTCTCCCCCGGATCGTCCTGGATTTCGGGAGGAGATCCCTTGTTGGTGGTGTTGTATTGTAACAACCCAGATTTCACAAAAATAAATTTTTTTGTTTTCGGTGTGAATTGTTTGATTGTCTAATTTGTTTGCGGTGTTTGCATCCCCGATTTATCGATCGGTGATTATTTTACCCCTCTTATCTCGTACCGGACGGAGACCGACCCTTGCCACCCTGACACTCGACCTTTGCGACACGGGGTTTCACCCGATTAACGTCGCGAAAACCGCACGAGACCAGATCAGCCCAGGCGCTCCCGCGGCCCAGATCTGGCTAGGCCAGCCGGCCAGGCCGCCGCCGGCCTATTGGGCCCCGGCCCGTAAGGTCGTTTTTTTTCTCTTTTCCTTTTTTTTTATTTTTTTGCTAAGTATGAGATAATTGTTGTTGTATTAATTTTGCGATGCGATTATCTTTTAAACCGTAGCTCGGATCGCGACGCTTTAAACATGAAAATTGCTTTGATTTTTGTGTAGATTATTAAAAATGTGCTCTTTTGCCATGTTTGACTTTGTTTACATGTTGTTTACCTGCTAATTAAAACTTCTTGCCACTGTAAACTGTAACTGCAATAACTTTTTATCCGTTCCTCCGATAAAAATGTTCTTTATATGTAATTTGACTAGATTTTTGTTTAGATTGTGTTTATGCTGCTGTTGCTTGCTAATAAAAGATATAAAATATTGTTTAGGGTAAAACAGTACCGAACATATTTATTTTGCGGGGTAAATAGTGATATGCCATGTGTAGGAATTTTACCCGCTTAACTTGACTAGTATAGGTAGTTTATCTTATGCTTCACCTCTTGTAATGTTTGTGTGCTATGCCATGCTTGATTGAGATGCCATGTTAACAACCTTTGTTGATAACCTATAGCTAAACAATTTGAACCACCGTAAACGTGCGGTATCGTCGTGTGTGATGAGTACACCACTTAACTTGTTAGTAACCGCTCTCGACGGTAGGTGCGATGTCTCGAGTTGCCTCCTTGTTGATGCTTTCTCGTGATTGCCTTGTAGTAATAGAGTGCTTTCTCGTTGATTGCCTTTTCCAGTGTTTACCTCTTGTGTGCTCCCGCTGATACTCTCGGAGACGTTGCGAGCTTGCGATCAACTACAGCTTCGGAACCCGACCTATCAACAGGCAAGGACTATACATTACTTATGATCCATTCTATTTCAACCAGCGGTTTGCATGCTAGTATAGGATAGGTTTGATGTTTGATCCTACTACATGTTTACAGCCTCTTTCAAACTGATACAGCCATATCCCCTCCCTGCAAACCATGTACTTCTATGTTACTATTGCTCGTTGCTCAGCCCCTGCTTAGTATGCATGCTTAGGATGCTACGATGTTACCCTGTTACTCCTTGGTTTGGGATATCACATTATTATATTGTTTTGGATGATATGATGATTATTATAATGTTGACTATATTCGACGAAGGATGGAAGGTCTAGGCTATCCCGCCCCGACGCTTTGTTCCATTCGAGTCACCTAGGATCTGAGTTCCAGGTATTGGTTTTAAAACCGAGCGTGCCTAACAGCGTGCGGGATTTTATGGGGTCCCATTTTCTTACCTACCTAGCTTCAAACATTTCTAGTGGTGGCCCAAGCTGATTTACCATTTGAAACCGTGTGTGTGCTGGTCGGCCGCCAGTTGTTTACAAACCAACCTGGACCGGTGAGGACATAGTTCCCTTGCTAGCCCACCTTGTCCGGCTGAGGACCCGGTTTCCCATGTGTGATTAACCGGCTATCCAAACCTGCGACAGACGATAGAGACCGATTCGAGAGCGCGGCCGGCTTTTGAGTTGGGTGTCGACTCACCGGGGGCCACCCGGATTTGTTCGTTGTTAGCTAGAGGGACCCGTCGTTTTGGATCTCTTGGAACTAAATCATAAAATGGTTGCCTGTGATGGGTAGCAACTGAGAGAGATGGGCGTGCGTGCGGAGCCTTGTAATGGGCAGTTGGTACACCCCTGCAGGGTTAAATCTTTTCGAGAAGCTGTGTCCACGGTTATGGACGACTTGAGACCTACTCCTTGTTCATAGACAACAACAACTGAGATAATCTTAATATAACTTGATCAACGTGTGTGTGTGCCTTGACTTCTTCTTCTTCGTCGGGATGCGAAGAGGAGGACAAGGATAGGATAGGTGTTATGCTTGCGTAAGTAGTTGATAGCAAGACTTGTTGGAGGCAATTCCTCATCGAATGCTTGGCTTCTTATCTTACTCTCTAGATCGTTAGCCACTTCATAAATGCTAGTGCGGAAGCAACCTCACCACTTACCCCATCCTTACCGTAAACTACTAGTTGTCCTAGAATGACGAGTGATGAAGTCCTTGCTGGGTCAGTTGACCACTACAGTTGGATGCTGAGTACTTCTGTACTCATGATACTACCCCCAAACTCTTTTCAGGGTTTTGATCGACAACAAGTACGGTGATCGACGTTTCACGTGGAGACTCGACGACGACTAGTTAGGAGAATCCCGGCGGAGGGCCTGGACCCGTGTGGTTATGGGGATCGATGTTTTTCTCTTTGCCACTAGGCATTGTCTTGTAGTCTGTACTCAGACATATATCTTCCGCTGTTGTATTGTATTAAGGTAGCTGTATGCCGATTGTATGAGATGTTGTATCCTTGTATCTGTAATGTTGTGATATCATGTTGGAAATCAGGGGCACATGGCATTGTCATATGTCGCGGTGGGACCGATATGTGCTTCGTCCCCGGACCTGGATGGAAACATCTAGATCTGGAACAGTACCGCATATCGGGCCTTACAAATTGACAGGATTATGAAGGAATCACAATGCTAACTATGCTGCAAAGAAAGGAAGGGCTCAAAAGGAATGGGCAGTACGCCAAGGTAAGTAGATCGAAATCCATCTGCATCTACTACGAATCATCCACCTTGAGATATCTATCCAGAACATCTCAAAGCAACAGACAACTACATTAAAAGAACTTTGCGTAAAGTAAACAATCCTTGCACCCGCAGGTACAAGCACCGTTGTTTTATCCCTGGTGGCAATAGCACATCCCCTAGTCTCATGTTTCTGTCACTCAAGCTAGACATCAAGGGGCTGAACCCACAATCGAGCATAACGCTCTCTCTTGGAGTTGCAAATAAAATACTTGGCCAAAGCAAATACCGCCACGGAGAACATGCAAGAATTTACTCAAGAACAAAATATAAAAGATAAGAACCAAATATATTACTCATCACAATCTGAACATAGTCTCATAATTCATCAGATCCCAACAAACTCAGCATAGCAACAACAGAAATTACATAGATGCCTCGATCATGTGAGGCAGCTCACGAGGACTCAAAAGTGGAAGCACAAAAGAGGGAGAGATAGATCACATAGCTACTGATCACGGACCCATGGTCCAAGGGAAACTACTCACGGTACATACAGGAGGCGTCCATGGCTATGGAGGGTCTCCCGGAGGGGGTAGCTTCTCTCGGCAGGGTGCCGGAGCTGCTTCTCCAGGCAGCCCCGATCTAGAAACGGCGGCGGCGGAACAGAGGCGAGATCGCGAAAGAGGAGTCCGTATTAGGGGTTACCACCCCGAGGGGTAAATATAGGCGAAGGGGGGCGTCGAGGGGACCCACGAGGCAGTCAGGAGGGTCCCTGGCGCGGCCCAGGGTGGGGCCGCGCCACCTGCCCTCCTGGCTGCCTGGTGGTGGCCCCCCTCCCCTCTCTTGGTGATTCCGAAAGCTTCTGTTGTGCTGATTTTTTATATATTTTTCCCGGAATTTTTGGAGCACTTTTAATGGCCGGAAAACCTGAAATACAAAAACATCAGAAAACATAAACTGGCAACTGGGTGCACTGAGTTAATAGGTTAGTCCAAATAGGTTCAAAAGTGTATGAAAGTTCAAGAAAAACATGGCAAAGTCACACAAAACATGCATGGAGCAAGCAGAAATTATAGATACGTTTGGAATGCATCAGACAACATAACGGCTGTGTCGGGATTAAAAATGAGACAACCAACAAGATGACAAACATAACTTCCTAAGAACACTATGGAATGATGACTCTAGAAGACCACAACACTCCTACAGCTACAAAGAAGCAAACAAGGAGATGTCCTAGTAAAGACATAGATGAGCCTAGTCCTATCTTCTCGTACAACAAGATGAGAGTGACTCAGAACTCAGATCGTTGAGGGTAAGGAGAAAAAGAAGCCTTATGTTGTTCCCTTTATACCCAAGTAACTATATAACTATAGAATGCTAGACTCGACTTCGACCAAGGGTTTGATAATCCTATAGACAGTCCTGCTCTGATACGAAGTCTGTCGGGACCCGGGGTTTGCGTATGTAATTCCAGTCACATCTCAATCATATGGGGAGCCGAGAGTCGTACCCACTTGTCTAAGAAGAAAAGGCCAAGAACAGAACACTCTCGGAAAGCATCGTACGTGAGGGGCATTCCATCCAGGCCGGATGATCAAATGAGATGGGTCCTCATTGTCCGCTCACAAGTCTAAATGATTATGGGTGGTGAAATCCCATACTCATAGACAAGTCGCCTCAACCATATTCTCGATTGAATTGTAACACTTACATAAACAGACTCCAGCCTGATCACCTAGTCGGGATCTCGGGCGGGCTCAATCATACAACAAAGTGTGCCACGTGACAGAGTCACGAGCAATCGCATCGTGATGCCCCAAGCTGCACACATCTAATGGCCACTTGGTGTATAAAAGACCGCCGGCAAGAACTCAACTAAGCTATCGAATCCCACACTAAGACATGCACGTTATAATCATACACGCAACATACATGTCCAGTGTAAACAGCAGGTAATCACAACATGAACTCTACAAACTCATAGTATTTATAACTTCTACTAAACAGAGCAGACATAGTAGTTGTATTACAAGCAGAGATCACATGGTTGTGATCCAACATTACATCAAACATCAATGGAAGCAAATTATGTCTTAGTAAAGACAAGGTTAACAAATGGCTTAAGAAGCCTGAAAGAAAATACAACGACCCTTCAGAGGGCACAGGCTGCTGTTTGGAACTATACGACTTGGTCCACGTCGAGTTCGAGGTAGAGGCCACCATCATGGTCAGTGGTCTCGTCTCTAAAACATAGAATAAGCAAACGTGAGTACAAAGACGTACTCAGCAAGACTTACATAGGAACTATACTACTCATGCACATGTATCAAGGCAAAGGGAGGTGGGGTTTCAATGCAGAAGTACCAGCTTTGACTTGGCTAGTCCTGTACTACGAATACCATAATGAGGTAAGGAGCGTACACGAGTCCAAGTATCAAGTCTCCAACCAATACACCACTATGGTTACTTCCTCGACTTCCCCACGAGGAATCACACCATAGCACTCATACTTATCTTGGAAAAGTTTTAAGAGTAACCGTTCAAGTTGTCTATGATCAAGTAAAGGTCTCCAAGTAGTCCATAACCGCGGACACGGATATTCGAATAGTTAATTAACCCTGTAGGGGTGTACTGCTACACACATGCATGCATCAGTTACCGCCTGGGAGCGGACCCTTCAAGCGAGTACCAGCGAGGATCTTGCCACGACACTTCACTCACAGCACCATCTCTAGTACTAGGGAGTCGCCTATTTGAGTTGGGACCACGATCGGAATCCGGCCGATTTTTCCGATGCGGACTCAAACGTTGTGTGACCTCCATCAAGCTCAACTCGATCATGATCACTTGATTAAACGTGCCCACAACCTACGCCAACCACTTACCTTGGTTCCACCTGCTTGAGATCGTTAAAGGGCGAACTACTTGCGACTCCTGGACAGGTCCGGGGTGAGGTACTAGGCCGAGAGGGGTCAGTGAGCCCAATGTGTGGTCGTACTCTTAGTCTTGGATAACAACACAAGAACTCGGGCTTAAGGCGGTGTTCAACGAGAAAACCCACTGTGTACTCCGACACAGCCTCTCATCGTTCACCTTGTTTAGGTCAAATTCACCAACACGTTACCACCATCATTCACATGATCACTACCATCCCGACTCACAACAAAGTAGCCTCATTGTAACCTCTAAGCATGCAATAAGCTGTAGCAGTTGCAGGGGCCACATGATATCAAACAACTCCTACATCTGCTAGGATTGTGGTTTGCTTACTACTGTGACAAAATGATAGGTCATGCAAAGGAATAGGTTCAACTAGCGGTAGAACGTATCATGGTGACATCCTAAACATGCATCAGCGAGAATGAGAGGGAACTGGGATTTTATCGACATGATCAAAGAGGGGGTGCTTGCCTTGCTGACGATCATGATGTAACACTCTTCTGACGCGAGGTTGAACTCGTCTCCGAGATCAACTCTACCGAGAAGATGCAACCACCGAAGCACTGGAGGTAAAGCACAATCAAGAAAATACAATGCTCAAGCAATATGCAAAACATGGCATGGCAAGGTACTGATGTGTCACATCCCAACTTTTACTCTTCTTGTTAATCTAGTTAACCAAAAATTAGAGCCAACAAAAAAAAACCTTGCATGAAATGTTAGGTTGTGTTTCAATGCTTGAACTTGTGTGCTTAGGGTTAGTCATGTTGTTGCTTGATGATGCACTTGTGATGGTGATCATTTTGTGTTGCATGTGCCTAAGATAACCTAGTGACTATGGTTAACCATATATGTCTACCATGCATGCACTTCATACTTAAATTGGTCATATAAAAAAAATGGCAACTTGTCAAATTCTAAAAACCCTTGGTGCTAACACCTAGTAAATTTTCTATATAGTAATAATACTAATAATTTTAGCCACCACAAAATCCTTAGGCATCAACCTTTTGGTTGTTTGCTAGTAACTAAAGCAGTTATCAAAAAAAAACCTAACTACATAAAATAATAATGAGATGAGTGCATGACCTTCATAACTCAAAAAAAATGTGTATGTTTATGGTTTCTCCAACAAAAATTCCTGGAATGTTTTCTTTTATGTGTTAACCCAGTTTTACTTAAAAATATATATATATTAACTAGATTTAAACAAAAAGAAAAAGAAACAGAGAAACTATCCTAACTACCTCACTAATCCCTCCCCTAATTTCTCTCTTTCCCTCTAACCTCCCCTCTCTCTCTCACGTTCTCTCTCTCCCCACGCAGGGAGAGCCTCTCCCCCTCTCGCTCCTGTTATCTCTCTATCTCTCTCTCGCATCTCTCTCTTTCTCATTTCCTTCTCTCCCTGCTGCTGGCCCACTGTCATCCTCCTCGCATCCTTCTTCCTGTGTACGCCTACCCCCCATCGAGGCCACAGATCGATGGCGTGGACTGACAGAGCTCACGTACCCCCCAACCCTCGGTGATGAAGTGACCGGCGAACGCCACGCCGGAATCGACCCACCTCACCTCCCTCACGAGCCCGTCCGCCGCCCTCGTTTCCCAGTAACCAAAGAGGCCACAGATCGCCACCCAAATCTCCCTCCCGTTGGAGCTCTCCCTCGCTCGCCTATAAAAGGAGGCCGCTCCAGCCCTCCTCTCCACACTCGCCCCACCACAGCACCACCCAGCCACACCACCCCGCTCGTCCGCTTTGCCAGCCCGAGCAGAAGGAAAGGAAGAGGAAGGAGAAGAGGAGGAAGAGGGAGACCGGAAGAGGAGGAAGAGGGAGACCGGAGGAGGAGGAGGGGAGGCCGGCGAGCCCGCCCCTCTGCCTCTCTCATGCCGGAGCGGCCGGCCAGGAGGAGGAGGCGACGCCCTACCCCGAGCCCGTGCTACCCCGACGCCGTCTACCCCGAGCCTCCCAAGCTGAAGCTTCTGCCATTCCGGAGCTCGCACGCCGCCTCCGAGCCCAAAAACGGAATCCCGCCACCGAGCCGCGCCCCCGCCACACCTCGCCGTCGCCTACAGCCGCCCGAAACGGCCCCCACGGTGAGCTCCCGTCCCTCTGTTCGCCTTGGAGCCGCCGAAATTTTTTGCGTTGCATGCGCCGCGTTAGGGAAAAAATGGAACCCCCCTAGTCTCCCCTACCTCCGCCGCCCCCTGACTCCGGCCTCTGGCCACCGGAGGGCCGCCGACGAGGCTGGCCCTAGCCTCTGGCCGCCATGGCCTTGGGAGGCCGAGCCTCCCAGGCTCGCTGGGGAAGACGATCCCCCAGCCGTCAGATTGGACTTGATCCGACGACTAGGGGGCACCCATACCCCTTCGGTTTAAGTTAAAAAAAAACCGCTGCTGCGCTGTGCTGGGCTCGGCCCGTTTAAAAAAAACGAAGGGAGCGCCGTGGGCGCCTGATAGCCGGGCCGACCTGCTGTTTTTTTTTGTTATTATTATTAAGCCGCAACACCGTTTTACTTATAGAAAAATAACTACAACTCCAATTTCAGTGAAATAAATTTTGTTGGATGCATAAAATTAATGTTTATAATTCTGCATGTTTAGAATAATTTCTTGTCCAGTGCCAAATTGATTGTTTTAGTTTTAGCTAGTTAATTTTGTTATGTTATCAGCTTAAAATAGTTTTAGTTAATTCCTTGTTGACTCTAAAAATGTGGTGTTGACTTGTTTATATTCCTATGAATATTCTTGATTTTTTTGTGTGTGTAGACTAGTTTTTAGCTTAAACCAATTTGTGGCTTTTTTTATTGCCTTTGCTAGTTTAATTCTTATCTAAATAATACTAGTAATATTAAATTATTAGTTTAATATAAAACTAACCTATGGTCAGTAGGTTATTGCTATACAATTGGTTGTTGAGTTAATAAAAATTAAAAGGTTGTTAGTGAATAAAATAGGTTAATAATATTGCTTATAGTTAAAGTTGCTTTACTGCAAATTAATAAATCCAGTAAAGTTATCCTAATGCTTTGTTGTAAAATTTAGCCTTGGTTGCATGTTTTAGGACTTAATAAACATGGGAGTTAAAACTCTGAGAATTATTTTGCCCTTGTTGTTTGTGTTTGATTGTGAAAATTGAATGTTGTGTGCCGTGTGCTGTTTTTGCCTCATGGTAATTGTGTGCTCTTTTCCGCAACGTGTAGACGAACCGCTTGATGTTCCAGGTGAAGACTCCTTCCAAGCCGAAAAAGCCGTACCGGGAGACACCGCCGAGGAAGGCAAGCCATTTTCAAAAACTCAAACCCTTGTCCTACGTTTCTACTTCTTTGTACCATATTATATATCATGCTACTGTTATATCATTTTGGGGATGGGTTTGTATTAGTTTATTAGGTGAAACACCACATACCTTGTAAGCCTACCTATTTGGGAGAAATAAACTAGACACCGATAGTCTTGTGGTACTATTACAAGCCTTGCTAAAGAACTAGTGACAACATAATAATTTGGTTAATCTTGCTCCCCCCTAATGTATTGGCATACATCTAAGAAGATGTGATGGCCAAGGTTGTGGTTGTTGGAAACATCGTTGAACATATTCAAAGTCTAGAGGGACTCTCTATAAGTGCCGCCAAAACCTAGTATTACAGTACAACCACAATACTCTGGTATGGGACAGGGCTAGTTGGAAGCTTGCTTATCTTAGTACGGGGATCTTATAACTACATGAGTGAGGTACACGATGGTACCCAGAAGCCGGAATCCTGCCGATGCGTCGGGGGTGTAATATGCAGGACTATATCAGTGTCGGTACGGAACTTTGCCGCACCTCTACTACGGTGAAGGCTTGCACGAGGAGCATGACCTTGCACACGGACAGTTCAGGATGTGGGCATCGGGTAGATCACCTGCACTAGGATAGGCAAGGGGAAGACTACGGTCGATTATCCGAAAACCGCATACTGAGGTATGACGAACCGTGGGAACTCCCGGCGGATGTATCGAATGTTGTGGGTAAAGTGTACAACCTCTGCAGAGTGAAAACTATTCGAGTAGCCGGAGTCCACGGTCATGGACAACTAGTGAGGCCACACTTTGTGGGGACAAGATGAGAAATTCTAGTACTAAGAATTATGGTTCACGATGATGTTGAAAAGGGTTGGACATGATTTAATCAAATATAAATATTGGGATTAAAATTTGTCAAGAGTAAAATATTGCCAACTTAACTAATATTGAGTAGTTAGGTTCCCCAGGTTAAACCCCACCATATAGCCATCCCATTATTTTCTTGTACAAAAATCATTGTTCCTTTCTTTAGGTGGTTTGCGAGTACTTTGTATGTACTCACGGCTTTGTCCCTGGTTATTCAATCGGCCAGGCTTGGAGGAGCAGGTATTTGACGATGACGCGACTGACGAGTACTAGGATGTGCTACGCTCTGAGCTTTGCCTGTGGATTGTGATGCTGCTATCTATCTTGCTTTTGCTTATTCCGCTGCCATTTGAGCCCGATGAGGCCGTGTAAGACTATGTTTATGTATGACTTTGTATTCGGTACTGTATGAACTTGTGACTGTGATATCCATTGTCGAGTTGTGCGTCATGCGACACTGATCATGGGAGCATGATGGTATGCACAGCTGGCCGCTTCGGACATTTAGTCCGGGGTGCCCACAGACTTGATATCAAAGCCCCTGTTCCGAACGTAGCAGCCTAGTTAGAATGGACGATAGATAGGATGTGGGAAAATCAAAAACTATTTTCTAAAATAAAGAGATGGTAATCTGCATAGTATAAAATGCTTACCTCTCTTATCCCTTCTATAGTAAACCATTTATAACTGTTTTGTTATGTTTAAAATATTGCACACTTGTCATCTAACTTAAACTTATAAAAATTGTAGATGGCTGGAGTTCCGGTGCACCACCTGCATCTGACTCAGGCTGGGGATACGCTCTTTTCTCAGGATCTTATCGAGCTGCTTCAGCTTGTTCACCGCCCCGTTGCAGAGTTTTGGGCCTACGAGATCTCCGGGAGGAAGGATGTGGAGGCTCGCCTGGTTGTGCGGTGTACGCTCCGAGGATCGGAGGTTACTCCACGGTCGGACACCATCGCCTTTGTGCTGTTACGCCCGTACTTGAGGAGGGTCTGCGTCGAGCTTGTCAGGAGGCGATTTCTCGCATTGTGAGGTTCCACCAGTACGAGATGAGATCCACGCGGTTCCGTCACTACGGTATGCGCGATGGCGAGGGTGATCCCACTCCCGGCATTCCTCACCCGATCATGAGGGATCACCTAATAGCTGTGGAGAAGCACTTGGCTTTGACTGAGGCTCAGCTGGATGAAGCCCGGTTTAAGCACGACTACAACCTCCAGACAGGGGGTCACGCCCACATCGACCCCATCGACCTAGAGTCCCGGGACTGGATTATAGAGGAGCTGCAGGGCCAGGTCGCCCGTCTGGAGGGGAGTAATGAGATGCTGATGAAGAGGACCAGGAGCCTGAAGCGCAAGTGCGCGGATTTGGAGGACGAGATTTCCGCTCTGGATGATGGCGAGGACATCCGGAAGGAGGATGACGCCTACCTTAGTGTTGACGAGGACCATGACGAGGAGGAGGACGTCTCGAACTCCGAGGATCGTTCTTTCATCGACGATGAGGAGGAGAGTGACGCGTAGGAGGTGTCCCATTGAGTAGTTGCCACTTTTGGGTTTAGTCGTGGCTCGGTTTGATGATTGTGTGGTTGGTTATCTGTAAGACTTGGTTATGTATGAGACATATGCTATCGTTATGCTACCATGTGCTGATTTGCTAGTTGCAAGTTTATTGTCTATCTTATATGTCTTGCTTGTGTATGATAACTAAATTGTTAGGGACTTACCCCCCCTTGTAGACTAAATTCCCTCTTATCTTACGCCATAACCTCAGGATGTCGAGGCACACCCGCAGCAACCCGAGTGGATCCGGTGATGTGCCACCGCCACCACCCGACCCGAACATGGCGCAACTTCTGCGTCTACTGATGGAGAAGCGCCAGGCTGCTCGTGACGAGCACCAGGCGAACATGGATGCACTCCAGCAGCTTGTCCAGGCCGCCACCAATGCCAACCAAGGAGGCGGAGGAGCTGGTGGGAATGAGGAGCCCAGGTCTCGGCTCCGAGATTTTCAGAACACCAACCCGCCCGTGTTCTCGCAGACGAAGGAGCCTCTGGATGCTGAGGATTGGCTCCGCACCATGGAGAACAACCTTACTGCCGCCGTTGTTGGCAACAACGAGAAGGTCATGTATGCCACCCACTACCTCGCCGGCACCGCTAGGAGCTGGTGGGAAGGAGTGCGTGCCCGTCTTCCCGAAGGGCAAGTACTCTCCTGGGCGGAGTTCTCCGCCAAGTTCAAGAAGGCACACATCCCCACCGCACTGATCAGGAGGATGAAGGACGAGTTCCGCCACCTCAAGCAAGGGGGTATGACTGTGGTCGGTTATCTTGACCGATTCACTCAGCTGTCGAGGTATGCCCCGGAGGAGGTGGACACCGAGGAGAAGCGGAAGGACCGTTTCCTGGATGGACTTCACGATGAGCTGCAGGTTGTTCTGGTGGCCATGCAGTTCCCTGATCTTGAGTCTCTCGCTGATGCTCCTGTTATGATGGAGGGCAAGCTCAAGATGGCCGCTGAAAACCGCAAGCGCCGCATGATGCAGCAGGGTGGATCCAACAACCCCCGACTGCGTCCGACACAGCCGCCAAGACCAACACCACAGCCTCAGAGGAGCCCTTACCCAGCGCCACGCCCCAAAGCACCTACCCGCCCTGTTGGAGTTCCGCGTCCAGCAGACGGAGTTCCCCGCAACCCTGGAGTGATCTGCTTTGGATGTGGTCAGAAGGGCCACTACTCGACAGAGTGTCCCAACAAGAAGAATGTTGCTCCACGCCCAATGCACCAGCGCCAGTTAGAGGGAACCCCGGCCGCAGCAATGCCCCACGCGGTGCGTCTAACGCCACGAAGGGACGTCTGAATCATGTGCAAGCCGAGGAAGCCCAGGAGACCGCAGACGTCATCTTGGGTACGTTCTCAGTTAATTCAGTACCTGCCCAAGTATTGTTTGATTCTGGTGCATCCCACTCGTTTGTTACGTCGTCGTTTGTGAATAGAAGTGGGATGAGGTTCGAGCCCATGAGGAGGTCCATGAGCGTGCAAATTCCAGGGTCTAGAGTCAAGGCATTTCACACATGTTATGGTGTGCCCGTAGAGATCCAAGGAGTCATGTTTCCGGCAGAATTGATTGTGCTGGGAACAGAAGGGATATAGGTGATACTTGGCATGAACTGGTTGTCCAGGTACCAAGGTCGGATAGATTGCACAGAGAGGACAGTCAACCTCACCAGTGCTGAAGGACTTAGGATAGAGTACTCAGACCTGACCGACAAGACCCGAGCCTGCTGTCATCAGAGTGTCTCGGTGCCATCCCTTGAAGAAGTGAATGTGGTATGTGAATTCCCGGATGTCTTTCCGGAGGAGTTACCCGGTATGCCGCCTGATCGGGATATCGAGTTTATCATCGAGTTAGTGCCTGGCACAGCCCCAATTTCACAGAGACCCTACCGGATGAATGCCGAAGAGCTGGTTGAATTGAAGAAGCAGCTGAATGACATGCTCCAGAAAGGACTGATTCGACCCAGTGCTTCACCCTGGGGTTCGCCAGTTCTCTTTGTGGACAAGAGAGGCGGCACCATACGCATGTCTGTGGACTACCGTAAGCTGAACGAAGTAACCATCAAGAACAAGTATCCGCTCCCCAAGATCGAGGATCTGTTCGACCAGTTGAACGGAGCCCGAGTCTTCTCCAAGATCGATCTGAGGACCGGATATCATCAGCTGAAGGTCCGAGAGTCGGACATCCCCAAGACAGCCTTCACGACCCGCTATGGTTTGTTTGAGTACACTGTGATGTCCTTCGGACTTACCAATGCCCCAGCCTATTTCATGAACCTCATGAACAAGGTCTTCATGAAGTACCTTGACAAGTTTGTAGTGGTTTTCATTGATGATATCCTGATATATTCCAAGACGGAGGAAGAGCATGCCGAGCATCTATGCTTAGTCCTCGATACATTGCGAGAGCACCAGCTGTACGCCAAGTTCAGCAAGTGCGAGTTCTGGCTCAAGGAAGTTGGATTTTTGGGACATGTATTGTCAGAAGGAGGAATATCCGTCGACCCCGCCAAGATTCAGTCTGTCATGGACTGGACAGCTCCGACAACTCAGACCAAAGTGAGAGGATTCCTCGGACTAGCGGGATACTACCGCAAGTTCGTGGAAGGCTTCTCCAGCATTGCCCGTCCCATGATCCAGTTGTTGAAGAAGGACCAGAAGTTTGTGTGGACAGAAAAGTGTGAAGCCAGTTTCCAGGAGTTGAAGAGGAGATTGGTATCCGCCCCAGTGTTGACTATGCCTGACCTGACCAAGAGCTTTGATGTGTACTGTGACGCATCGAAGATTGGTTTGGGTTGTGTCCTTATGCAAGTGGGCAAGGTGATTGAGTACCTGTCACGACAGTTGAAGCCGCACGAGTTGAACTACCCCACCCACGACTTGGAGCTAGCCGCAGTTGTGCTTGCTCTCAAGAGATGAAGACATTACCTGATGGGTCACCGTTGCGACATATACACAGATCATAAGAGCCTGAAGTACATTTTCTCACAGAAGGAGTTGAACATGAGGCAGAGAAGGTGGATCGAGCTGATCAAAGACTATGATCTCGAAATCCATTACCATCCTGGTAAGGCCAATGTGGTAGAAGATGCCCTCAGCCGCAAGCCATGCACACTTAATGCAATGGTCAGAGAGACGCAACCAGCTCTGCACGAGGAGTTCGAGAAGCTGGGTTTGGAACTTGTTACACCCGGTTTTCTGGCTCACCTCGAGCTGACCCCGAATCTATTTGATCATATCAAGGAGGCACAAAAGGGACACGACAGTATCGAGGGAATCAAGAAGAAGATGCCCCTCGGCAAGGCCCCGAAGTTCACGACGGATGATGAAGGAGTTATTTGGTTTGATGGCCGATTGTGTGTGCCTGATGTGGAGGAGTTGAAGCTCACTATCCTGAAGGAAGCTCACGATACACCTTACTCCATCCACCCCGGAGGGACTAAGATGTATCAAGACTTGAAGGACTGGTTTTGGTGGCACGGTATGAAGCGTGAGATTGCCTTGTATGTTGCCAAGTGCGACATCTGCCAAAGGGTGAAGGCAGAACATCAGAGACCTGCAGGATTGCTGCAACCACTCCGAGTTCCTGAATGGAAGTGGGAACAGATAGGCATGGACTTAATCACAGGACTACCGAGGTCGAGCAATTGTCATGACTCTAGCTGGGTCATCGTCGACCGACTCACCAAGGTAGCGCACTTTATTCCAGTCCGAACCACCTATCAAGGAGACCAGCTGGCAGACTTGTACATGTCAAGGATCGTCTGTCTGCATGGAGTTCCGAAGGAGATTGTGTCTGACCGAGGCACCCAGTTTACCTCGAGATTCTGGAAGCAAGTTCAGGAGGCACTCGACACTAAGCTCACTTTCAGCACAGCCTATCACCCGCAGACTGGAGGCCAGACCGAGCGAGTGAATCAGATATTAGAGGATATGCTCCGCGCATGTGCTCTAGCATATGGTTCCAAGTGGGAGGATTGCTTGCCGTATGCAGAATTCTCCTACAACAACAACTATCAGTCGAGTCTGCAGATGGCCCCATTTGAAGCATTGTATGGACGGAAGTGCCGCACGCCCCTAAACTGGTCTCAGACCGGGGAAGGGAAGATCTTTGGACCCGATGTTTTGAAGGAAGCTGAGGAACATGTCCAGTTGATTCGTGAGCACCTCAAGAACGCTCAGTCCCGTCAGAAGAGCTATGCCGACCCCAAGCATCGAGAGGTGACTTTTGCAGTTGGAGACTTCGTGTATCTCCGAGTCACCCCATTGAAGGGAATGCAGCGATTCCATGTGAAGGGGAAGTTAGCGCCACGATACATCGGACCATTTGAGGTGATAGCCATCCCATTATTTTCTTGTACAAAAATCTTTGTTCCTTTCTTTAGGTGGTTTGCGAGTACTTTGTATGTACTCACGGCTTTGTCCCTGGTTATTCAATCGGCCAGGCTTGGAGGAGCAGGTATTTGATGATGACGCGACTGACGAGTACTAGGATGTGCTACGCTCTGAGCTTTGCCTGTGGATTATGATGCTGCTATCTATCTTGCTTTTGCTTATTCCGCTGCCATTTGAGCCCGATGAGGCCGTGTAAGACTATGTTTATGTATGACTTTGTATTCAGTACTGTATGAACTTGTGACTGTGATATCCATTGTCGAGTTGTGCGTCATGCGACACTGATCATGGGAGCATGACGGTATGCACAGCTGGCCGCTTCGGACATATAGTCCGGGGTGCCCACAGACTTGGTATCCCAACTTTTACTCTTCTTGTTAATCTAGTTAACCAAAAATTAGAGCCAACAAAAAAAACCTTGCATGAAATGTTAGGTTGTGTTTCAATGCTTGAACTTGTGTGCTTAGGGTTAGTCATGTTGTTGCTTGATGATGAACTTGTGATGGTGATCATTTTGTGTTGCATGTGCCTAAGATAACCTAGTGACTATGGTTAACCATATATGTCTACCATGCATGCACTTCATCCTTAAATTGGTCATATAAAAAAATGGCAACTTGTCAAATTCTAAAAACCCTTGGTGCTAACACCTAGTAAATTTTCTATATAGTAATAATACTAATAATTTTAGCCACCACAAAATCCTTAGGCATCAACCTTTTGGTTGTTTGCTAGTAACTAAAGCAGTTATCAAAAAAAAACCTAACTACATAAAATAATAATGAGATGAGTGCATGACCTTCATAACTCAAAAAAAATGTGTATGTTTATGGTTTCTCCAACAAAAATTCCTGGGATGTTTTCTTTTATGTGTTAACCCAGTTTTACTTAAAAAATGTATATATTAAGTAGAGTTAAAAAAAGAAAAAAAAGAGAGAAACTATCCTAACTACCTCACTAATCCCTCCCCTAATTTCTCTCTTTCCCTCTAACCTCCCCTCTCTCTCTCACGTTCTCTCTCTCCCCACGCAGGGAGAGCCTCTCCCCCTCTCGCTCCTGTTATCTCTCTCTCTCGTATCTCTCTCTTTCTCATTTCCTTCTCTCCCTGCTGCTGGCCCACTGTCATCCTCCTCGCATCCTTGTTCCTGTGTACGCCTACCCTCCATCGTGGCCACAGATCGATGGCGTGGACTGACAATGCTCGCGTACCCCCCAACCCTTGGCCATGAAGTGACCGGCGAACGCCACGCCGGAATCGACCCACCTCACCTCTCTCACGAGCCCGTCCGCCGCCCTCGTTGCCCAGTAACCAAAGAGGCCACGGATCGCCACCCCAATCTCCCTCCCGTTGGAGCTCTCCCTCGCTCGCCTATAAAAGGAGGCCGCCCCAGCCCTCCTCTCCACACTCGCCCCACCATAGCACCACCCAGCCACACCACCCCGCTCGTCCGCTTTGCCAGCCCGAGCAGAAGGAAAGGAAGAGAGGAAGGAGAAGAGGAGGAAGAGGGAGACCGGAAGAGGAGGAAGAGGGAGACCGGAAGAGGAGGATGGGAGGCCGGCGAGCCCGCCCCTCTGCCTCGCTCACGCCGGAGCCGCCGGCAAGGAGGAGGAGGCGACGCCCTACCCCGAGCCCGTGCTACCCCGACGCCGTCTACCCCGAGCCTCCCAAGCCGAAGCATCTGCCATTCCGGACCTCTCACGCCGCCTCCGAGCCCAAAAACGGAACCCCGCCACCGAGCCGCACCCCCGCCACACCTCGCCGTCGCCTACAGCCGCCCGGAATGGCCCCCACGGTGAGCTCCCGTCCCTCTGTTCGCCTTGGAGCCGCCAAAAATTTTCGCGTTGCATGCGCCGCGTTAGGGCAAAAACGGAACCCCCCTAGTCTCCCCTACCTCCGCCGCCCCCTGACTCCGGCCTCCGGCCACCGGAGGGCCGCCGGCAAGGCTGGCCCTAGCCTCTGGCCGCCATGGCCTGGGGAGGCCGAGCCTCCCAGGCTCGCTGGGGAAGACGATCCCCCAGCCGTCAGATCGGACTTGATCCGACGGCCAGGGGGCACCCATACCCCTTCGGTTTAAGTTAAAAAAAAACCCGTTGCTGCACTGTGCTGGGCTCGGCCCGTTTAAAAAAAACGAAGGGAGCGCCGCGGGCGCCTGATAGCCGGGCCGGCCTGCTGTTTTTTTTGTTATTATTATTAAGCTGCAACACCGTTTTACTTATAGAAAAATAACTACAACTCCAATTTCAGTGAAATAAATTTTGTTGGGTGCATAAAATTAATGTTTATAATTCTGCATGTTTAGAATAATTTCTTGTCCAGTGCCAAATTGATTGTTTTAGGTTTAGCTAGTTAATTGTTTATGTTATCAGCTTAAAATAGTTTTAGTTAATTCCTTGTTGACTCTAAAAATGTGGTGTTGACTTGTTTATATTCCTATGAATATTCTTGATTTTTCTGTGTGTGTAGACTAGTTTTTAGCTTAAACAAATTTGTGGCTTTTTTTATTGCCTCTGCTAGTTTAATTCTTATCTAAATAATATTAGTAATATTAAATTATTAGTTTAATATAAAACTAACCTATGGCTAGTAGGTTGTTGCTATACAATTGGTTGTTGAGTTAATAAAAATTAAAAGGTTGTTAGTGAATAAAATAGGTTAATAATATTGCTTATAGTTAAAGTTCCTTTACTGCAAATTAATAAATCCAGTAAAGTTATCCTAATGCTTTGTTGTAAAATTTAGCCTTGGTTGCATGTTTTAGGACTTAATAAACATGGGAGTTAAAACTCTGAGAATTATTTTGCCCTTGTTGTTTGTGTTTGATTGTGAAAATTGAATGTTGTGTGCCGTGTGCTGTTTTTTCCTCATGGTAATTGTGTGCTCTTTTCCGCAACGTGTAGACGAACCGCTTGACGTTCCAGGTGAAGACTCCTTCCAAGCCGAAGAAGCCGTACCGGGAGACACCGCCGAGGAAGGCAAGCCATTTTCAAAAACTCAAACCCTTGTCCTACGTTTCTACTTCTTTGTACCATATTATATATCATGCTACTGTTATATCATTTTGGGGATGGGTTTGTATTAGTTTATTAGGTGAAACACCACATACCTTGTAAGCCTACCTATTTGGGAGAAATAAACTAGACACCGATAGTCTTGTGGTACTATTACAAGCCTTGCTAAAGAACTAGTGACAACATAATAATTTGGTTAATCTTGCTCCCCCCTAATGTATTGGCATACATCTAAGAAGATGTGATGGCCAAGGTTGTGGTTGTTGGAAACATCGTTGAACATATTCAAAGTCTAGAGGGACTCTCTATAAGTGCCGCCAAAACCTAGTATTACAGTACAACCACAATACTCTGGTATGGGACAGGGCTAGTTGGAAGCTTGCTTATCTTAGTACGGGGATCTTATAACTACATGAGTGAGGTACACGATGGTACCCAGAAGCCGGAATCCTGCCGATGCGTCGGGGGTGTAATATGCAGGACTATATCAGTGTCGGTACGGAACTTTGCCGCACCTCTACTACGGTGAAGGCTTGCACGAGGAGCATGACCTTGCACACGGACAGTTCAGGATGTGGGCATCGGGTAGATCACCTGCACTAGGATAGGCAAGGGGAAGACTACGGTCGATTATCCGAAAACCGCATACTGAGGTATGACGAACCGTGGGAACTCCCGGCGGATGTATCGAATGTTGTGGGTAAAGTGTACAACTTCTGCAGAGTGAAAACTATTCGAGTAGCCGGAGTCCACGGTCATGGACAGCTAGTGAGGCCAGACTTTGTGGGGACTAGATGAGAAATTCTAGTACTAAGAATTATGGTTCACGATGATGTTGAAAAGGGTTGGACATGGTTTAATCAAATATAAATATTGGGATTAATATTTGTCAAGAGTAAAATATTGCCAACTTAACTAATATTGAGTAGTTAGGTTCCCCAGGTTAAACCCCACCATATAGCCATCCCATTATTTTCTTGTACAAAAATCATTGTTCCTTTCTTTAGGTGGTTTGCGAGTACTTTGTATGTACTCACGGCTTTGTCCCTGGTTATTCAATCGGCCAGGCTTGGAGGAGCAGGTATTTGACGATGACGCGACTGACGAGTACTAGGATGTGCTACGCTCTGAGCTTTGCCTGTGGATTGTGATGCTGCTATCTATCTTGCTTTTGCTTATTCCGCTGCCATTTGAGCCCGATGAGGCCGTGTAAGACTATGTTTATGTATGACTTTGTATTCAGTACTGTATGAACTTGTGACTGTGATATCCATTGTCGAGTTGTGCGTCATGCGACACTGATCATGGGAGCATGACGGTATGCACAGCTGGCCGCTTCGGACATATAGTCCGGGGTGCCCACAGACTTGGTATCCCAACTTTTACTCTTCTTGTTAATCTAGTTAACCAAAAATTAGAGCCAACAAAAAAAACGTTGCATGAAATGTTAGGTTGTGTTTCAATGCTTGAACTTGTGTGCTTAGGGTTAGTCATGTTGTTGCTTGATGATGAACTTGTGATGGTGATCATTTTGTGTTGCATGTGCCTAAGATAACCTAGTGACTATGGTTAACCATATATGTCTACCATGCATGCACTTCATACTTAAATTGGTCATATAAAAAAAATGGCAACTTGTCAAATTCTAAAAACCCTTGGTGCTAACACCTAGTAAATTTTCTATATAGTAATAATACTAATAATTTTAGCCACCACAAAATCCTTAGGCATCAACCTTTTGGTTGTTTGCTAGTAACTAAAGCAGTTATCAAAAAAAAACCTAACTACATAAAATAATAATGAGATGAGTGCATGACCTTCATAACTCAAAAAAAATGTGTATGTTTATGGTTTCTCCAACAAAAATTCCTGGGATGTTTTCTTTTATGTGTTAACCCAGTTTTACTTAAAAAATGTATATATTAACTAGAGTTAAAAAAAGAAAAAAAGAGAGAAACTATCCTAACTACCTCACTAATCCCTCCCCTAATTTCTCTCTTTCCCTCTAACCTCCCCTCTCTCTCTCACGTTCTCTCTCTCCCCACGCAGGGAGAGCCTCTCCCCCTCTCACTCCTGTTATCTCTCTTTCTCTCGTATCTCTCTCTTTCTCATTTCCTTCTCTCCCTGCTGCTGGCCCATTGTCATCCTCCTCGCATCCTTGTTCCTGTGTACGCCTACCCTCCATCGAGGCCACAGATCGATGGCGTGGACTGACAATGCTCGCGTACCCCCCAACCCTTGGCCATGAAGTGACCGGCGAACGCCACGCCGGAATCGACCCACCTCACCTCTCTCACGAGCCCGTCCGCCGCCCTCATTGCCCAGTAACCAAAGAGGCCACGGATCGCCACCCCAATCTCCCTCCCGTTGGAGCTCTCCCTCGCTCGCCTATAAAAGGAGGCCGCCCCAGCCCTCCTCTCCACACTCGCCCCACCATAGCACCACCCAGCCACACCACCCCGCTCGTCCGCTTTGCCAGCCCGAGCAGAAGGAAAGGAAGAGAGGAAGGAGAAGAGGAGGAAGAGGGAGACCGGAAGAGGAGGAAGAGGGAGACCGGAAGAGGAGGAAGAGGGAGACCGGAGGAGGAGGAGGGGAGGCCGGCGAGCCCGCCCCTCTGCCTCGCTCACGCCGGAGCCGCCGGCAAGGAGGAGGAGGCGACGCCCTACCCCGAGCCCGTGCTACCCCGACGCCGTCTACCCCGAGCCTCCCAAGCCGAAGCATCTGCCATTCCGGACCTCTCACGCCGCCTCCGAGCCCAAAAACGGAACCCCGCCACCGAGCCGCGCCCCCGCCACACCTCGTCGTCGCCTACAGCCGCCCGGAATGGCCCCCACGGTGAGCTCCCGTCCCTCTGTTCGCCTTGGAGCCGCCAAAAATTTTCGCGTTGCATGCCCCGCGTTAGGGAAAAAAAGGAACCCCCCTAGTCTCCCCTACCTCCGCCGCCCCCTGACTCCGGCCTCCGGCCACCGGAGGGCCGCCGGCAAGGCTGGCCCTAGCCTCTGGCCGCCATGGCCTGGGGAGGCCGAGCCTCCCAGGCTCGCTGGGGAAGACGATCCCCCAGCCGTCAGATCGGACTTGATCCGACGGCCAGGGGGCACCCATACCCCTTCGGTTTAAGTTAAAAAAAAACCCGCTGCTGCACTGTGTTGGGCTCGGCCCGTTTATAAAAAACGAAGGGAGCTCCGCGGGCGCCTGATAGCCGGGCCGACCTGCTGTTTTTTTTGTTATTATTATTAAGCTGCAACACCGTTTTACTTATAGAAAAATAACTACAACTCCAATTTCAGTGAAATAAATTTTGTTGGGTGCATAAAATTAATGTTTATAATTCTGCATGTTTAGAATAATTTCTTGTCCAGTGCCAAATTGATTGTTTTAGGTTTAGCTAGTTAATTGTTTATGTTATCAGCTTAAAATAGTTTTAGTTAATTCCTTGTTGACTCTAAAAATGTGGTGTTGACTTGTTTATATTCCTATGAATATTCTTGATTTTTCTGTGTGTGTAGACTAGTTTTTAGCTTAAACAAATTTGTGGCTTTTTTTATTGCCTCTGCTAGTTTAATTCTTATCTAAATAATATTAGTAATATTAAATTATTAGTTTAATATAAAACTAACCTATGGTTAGTAGGTTATTGCTATACAATTGGTTGTTGAGTTAATAAAAATTAAAAGGTTGTTAGTGAATAAAATAGGTTAATAATATTGCTTATAGTTAAAGTTCCTTTACTGCAAATTAATAAATCCAGTAAAGTTATCCTAATGCTTTGTTGCAAAATTTAGCCTTGGTTGCATGTTTTAGGACTTAATAAACATGGGAGTTAAAACTCTGAGAATTATTTTGCCCTTGTTGTTTGTGTTTGATTGTGAAAATTGAATGTTGTGTGCCGTGTGCTGTTTTTTCCTCATGGTAATTGTGTGCTCTTTTCCGCAACGTGTAGACGAACCGCTTGACGTTCCAGGTGAAGACTCCTTCCAAGCCGAAGAAGCCGTACCGGGAGACACCGCCGAGGAAGGCAAGCCATTTTCAAAAACTCAAACCCTTGTCCTACGTTTCTACTTCTTTGTACCATATTATATATCATGCTACTGTTATATCATTTTGGGGATGGGTTTGTATTAGTTTATTAGGTGAAACACCACATACCTTGTAAGCCTACCTATTTGGGAGAAATAAACTAGACACCGATAATCTTGTGGTACTATTACAAGCCTTGCTAAAGAACTAGTGACAACATAATAATTTGGTTAATCTTGCTCCCCCCTAATGTATTGGCATAAATCTAAGAAGATGTGATGGCCAAGGTTGTGGTTGTTGGAAACATCGTTGAACATATTTAAAGTCTAGAGGGACTCTCTATAAGTGCCGCCAAAACCTAGTATTATAGTACAACCACAATACTCTGGTATGGGGCAGGGCTAGTTGGAAGCTTGCTTATCTTAGTACGGGGATCTTATAACTACATGAGTGAGGTACACGATGGTACCCAGAAGCCGGAATCCTGCCGATGCGTCGGGGTGTAATACGCTGGACTATATCAGTGTCGGTACGGAACTTTGTCGCACCTCTAGTACGGTGAAGGCTTGCACGAGGAGCATGACCTTGCACACGGACATTTTAGGATGTGGGCATCGGGTAGATCACCTGTACTAGGATAGGCAAGGGGAAGACTACGGTCGATTATCCGAAAACCGCACACTGAGGTATGACGAACCGTGGGAACTCCCGGCGGATGTATCGAATGTTGTGGGTAAAGTGTACAACTTCTGCAGAGTGAAAACTATTCGAGTAGCCGGAGTCCACGGTCATGGACAGCTAGTGAGGCCAGACTTTGTGGGGACTAGATGAGAAATTCTAGTACTAAGAATTATGGTTCACGATGATGTTGAAAAGGGTTGGACATGATTTAATCAAATATAAATATTGGGATTAAAATTTGTCAAGAGTAAAATATTGCCAACTTAACTAATATTGAGTAGTTAGGTTCCCCAGGTTAAACCCCACCATATAGCCATCCCATTATTTTCTTGTACAAAAATCTTTGTTCCTTTCTTTAGGTGGTTTGCGAGTACTTTGTATGTACTCACGGATTTGTCCCTGGTTATTCAATCGGCCAGGGTTGGAGGAGCAGGTATTTGACGATGACGCGACTGACGAGTACTAGGATGTGCTACGCTCTGAGCTTTGCCTCTGGACTGTGATGCTTCTATCTATCTCGCTTTTGCTTATTCCGCTGCCATTTGAGCCCGATGAGGCCGTGTAAGACTATGTTTATGTATGACTTTATATTCGGTACTGTATGAACTTGTGACTGTGATATCCATTGTCGAGTTGTGCGTCATGCGACACTGATCATGGGAGCATGACGGTATGCACAGCTGGCCGCTTCGGACATATAGTCCGGGGTGCCCACATGATGTGACCTATGTTTAATTTGCAACATGTTAATTGAAGTTGAATTGAAAAGTAAATTCAAATTCAAACTCCAAATGGTATTAAATTTAGTCCAAGTTGCATTTGCTAATGTTTGTTCATTGTAAACCATGTGATCATGTGTGTGATATGCCTCTGATGTACAAGTGATCATGTTTGCATTGCATTGGTTGAAGTTGGAATAGCATTTGAATCCAATTTGAATTAATTCCAATTAAACAAATAGCAAAAGCTACTGTTCCCAATTTAAGATCAACTCAAACAAAGTTGAAAGTTGGAAATTTGGATAGAGCATTTTCTGCTGATCATTTTTCATATATAAATCTTTTCATTTGGAGTTATGGTTTAAAAGATATTAATATTCAAAGTTTTGAATATTTTCTGGATTTTCCGGAATTTCTAAATAAATTAAATTAAAAGGATTATTGCATCAGCACTAGGTCATGCTGACGTTAGCGGGTTGACGTGTCAACTGACTAGTGGGGCCCGGCTGTCATAGGCTCAGGGGTTAATTAACTCGATTTAAAATAAACTGAGTTTAGTTAGTGGCCTGGGGCCCATCTGTCAGTGTCTAAGCGGGGGGGGGGGGGGGGTAGCACGGGTGGTTAGGCCTAACAGGCCGGCGGCTTGACGCCAGTGGCTTGGGTCACGGCGGCGCTCGCCGGAATAGGGTTCCCGGCCACGGGAGGGCACGGGGAAGGCACAGGCGTGTGCCTAGTGGCCTTGCGCATCTAGTGGAGCAGCAAGGGGACCTCGAGGAGGCCTGTGGCCATGGCTGCGACGAGGAGAGCGGCGGCTGGAGCTCCTGTTAATGGCGAAGACGGTGTAGAGGCTCGGGGAGAAGCACGGATGGGGGGAAACGGAGCGCCCAGCTCATCTGAAGGCGATGGCGCACTCGGGGAAGACGGGGAGGAGCTGGGCGCCGGATTTCTCGCCGGGGTTCCTTGCGGCCGGCGGCGGCGAATTGAAGCGGGCGTCGTCTCCAACGAAGCCCGGCTCTAATTGACAATGCAGGTCGACGAAGACGATGGTGGCGGATCTTCTGGACACGGCGGTGTGGCGAGGGGAGCAAGGTCGCCGCGCGGGCGCACGACGATGGCCGGCGATGATCTACGGGCGGCTCGGAAACGGAGGGGAAACGGCTAGAGAGAGGGGGGGAAAGGCACACGGGGCTCGGGTTGTCTCCAGGCGGCTCTAGGCGTCGAGGTGGAGGTAGGGGCGCGGCCAGGACGCTCCCACCACGGCGGCTGCGGCATGCCGGGCACGTAGGAGTGTGCTCGTGCCCGGGGAAGATGTCAAGGCCGCCAGGGTGGGCTTGGGCCGGCTTCTGCGAGTTGGGCTTCTTCCCTGGTAAGCCCTCTTTCTTTTTATTTCTTTTCTTTAATTTGTTTTGATTTGATTTCTAAATAAAATCATTTTTAGAAATTCCAAAAACTTTATTGTGAGCTACTGGAACATATATAAGTCCACTCACCAAGTTTCAGAATTATTGAAATTATATTTAAATAATTTCAATTGCAAATACAATATTTATTTAATTTCCAAGGGCATTTTGGACTTTTAGAATAATCAGAGAGCAGGAAGTGGGACCCACTTCACTTGAAATGTGATCATGCCCATTTATGAGATTTTTCAAAAAGTTCAAAGCATTTTTGGAAAAATATTTTTGTCTGGCCTTTTATTAAAATATTTTGGGGCTTTTCTGCTTCCCAATTCTTTTTCTTTTGCAAAATTTTTCATGATGCAAAAATGCAAACTTAGCAAAGCACAAACCTAAATTAGGGTTCTGACAAACATGCCGCAGACAACTGGATAGAGGAGCTCCCCGCAGTCCTATGGAGCCTACGCACCACCCCAAACAGCTCAACCCAGTATACGCCTTTCTTCTTGGTATACGGGGCAGAAGCAGTTCTACCGCACGACCTAAAATTCGGAGCACCCAGAATCTCAGGGTACGAAGAGGAAGAGGCAGAAAAAGCGCTGCAGAACGACAAAGACATAACAGACGAAGCACGAGACACAGCCTCACAAAATCTGAAGCATACCAAGACAAGGTGCGCACCTATCAAAGCAGTCGCCTACGGACCAGATCATTCAATAAAGGAGATATCGTGCTACGACTAATACAGGAAAAAGTGCACAAACTTGCCCCTCAATGGGAAGGACCGTTCATCATCTCGGAAGTCATAGGAGGAGGAGCATACAGATTGAAGAATCCGAAGACTAACGAGGACGTGGGAAATCCATGAAACGTAGTGAACCTGCAACTGTTCTACCCATAGTCCTCTAGACACTATCAAGACATCGGCGGCAGCACCAATCAACAACTCATGTAAAAATTTGAAGGAATAAAACTATGTTGCCCAAAAACATCCTACAAGCAGTCGGGGGCTCGAGCCTAGAACTCCCCCCGAGAGACGCTATCTTCACGAACACGAATTTTACTTACAAGCACTCGGGGTTCGAGCCTAGAACTCCCCCCGAGAGACGCTATCTTCGCGAACGCGACTTTTACTTACAAGCACTCGGGGGCTCGAGCCTAGAACTCCCCCGAGAGACGTTATCTTCGCGAACGCGACTTTTACTTACAAGCACTCGGGGGCTCGAGCCTAGAACTCCCCCCGAGATACGCTATCTTCGCAAACGCGACTTTTACTTACAAGCACTCGGGGGCTCGAGCCTAGAACTCCCCCCGAGAGACGCTATCTTCGCGAACGCGACTCTTACTTACAAGCACTCGGGGGCTCGATCCTAGAACCCCCCCCCCCCCCGAGAGAAGCTATCTTTGCAAACGCAACTTTTACTTACAAGCACTCGGAGGCTCGAGCCTACAACTCCTTCCGAGATACGCTATCTTCGCAAAACGCGACTTTTGCTTAAAAAGACTCGGGGGCTCGAGCATAAAACTTCCCCCGAAATACGTTACCTTCGATAAAAAACGCGACTGTCGCCGAACAACAAAAGAAAACAAGGGAAAGTCGCATCTTTAGTCTTCACCCGATCACAAGCGATCGCCTAAAGACTCGGGGGCTACTCCCATCGGGAGCGCTGACACGCACCCAATCCAAAGCTTGGAAAAATTCAAAGAGAACTACAAACTAGTGCGACAAAAATTTGTAAAGTCTGCGCTTGATTCTGCAAATCATACGCAGCCTCGGGGGCTACTCCCATCGGGAGCGCTGGTGCGCACCCGAGAAGACATTCTCATTACAAAAGAGTTGAAGACATTCTCATTACAAAGGAGTCAAAGACGTTCTCATTAAAAAAGAGTTGAAGACATTCTCATTAAAAAGGAGTCGAAGACGTTCTAATTACAAAGGAGTCGAAGACATTCTCATTACAAAGGAGTCGAGGACTATCTCATTACAAAGAAGTCAAAACGATGGTTTGTCACTACAAAAGAACCTGCGGAACTGCAAGACGGGCTACATACAGCTTCTACATGTGTGCTCATGCTGAGATAATTGGCACTTTCGTGCCACCACCTGACGGGCATCAGCACAGACAAAGTAGCATCTCAGCCGGTGAAGAAGAAGCTCGCCGTCTTCCAATTCTACAAGGTCGCCGCCTTCCAGTTCTACAAGGTGCCTCGCCTACTGACGCAGCCTCTTGACGACCGGTTTGACATCCAGTTCTTCCTCAGAACTAGAAGAGCAAACACCATCGCCTGAGGGATCAGCTGAAGATGAAGACACGGGAGAAGCAGGCGAACCACCACTCGAGCCATCAGAACCGCTGCTGCTTGTCTCCCCACAGTATGGATCCAGACGGTTACCACCAGCATCAAATGCACAGATAATAAAAGTATGTTCGCCGTCAAAGCGACATCAAAGACTGTCTCCACTGTGCAGATTCAGCCGACGAGAAAACTTCCTCCAGCCAGAACCAAGAAAAATCAAGGACGAAGCATCAACTTCCAGCTCCACCCAAGAAGAAGAACGAGAGCTCCCGTGAAGACGGAGCCAGAAACCCCTCAAGTTACGCTCTGAAGCAATGGAGGCAAACGAAAAGGGAAGAGGAATCCAGGCAGCATCCCGTCTAAGAACACGCAAAAGAAAGTCATAGCGCCAAAAACCCTCCTCCATGGAGGAAGAGGAAGAAGGCGCCAACGTAGCACCGTGGCGTCCACCTCGTGAAGAACGAGGCGTGCGGCCACCACGACCACGGCGGCCACGACTTCTCCCAGCCACACCTCTACCACGCTTGGGCGACATATGAAGAAGAAGAAGAAGGTGCGAAGAATGGATGCCAAGGATGGTCAACCAAAGGAAGCATTTATAGACCAATCCAAGGGCAAATAAGGAAAAACACACAGAAGCCCAGGCGGCGCCATCATTGCATCAAAGACCAAACGGGCCAAGCGTTACGAAATCCAAGAAGAAGATGCCTTCACACGGTCAGCATTATTTACAACACACATCCAATCTCGCCTGTTTCCCATACAAAGCCTTGGAAATCCAACAGGCAAAAGGCAGCGCGACGCCCAAATCATCATTATGAAAGTTCAGAGGACGTGACGGATCAAACAAAAATCAAGCATCATCATACGTCATCAAACAACATGACAAGGCATATCAACACGGTATCCCAAAAGGAACGGATCAAGGTAAAAGCAGTTGGGAAAAAACAAACAAGCTATATGTCCAAATTTTCTGACGCTAAAAAATCTCTTACTCCCATTGGGAGTACCCTTTCGAGTTCGGGTGCTCCCTCACCTAGAAGGCAAAGATGTGCTCGAGTGATCACTCTCACCAACAGACACAAAATACTCTCAGAGTTCGGGTGCTCCCTCACCCCAAAGGCAGAAAAGAATTCGAGTGACTATTCGCGAAAAGACTCAGCCATTCAGCAAACATGACTTACTCGTGCACTCGACGACATTCCGAGTGGGTGCCTTCTTATTTTCCTCGCCTGAGTTCACTATAAGCTCCTCGAGTGACGACTAAAACAACTTACTTGATTGTTTATTCCAAGTGGGTGCATCGCTAATAAGGCTCCGTGCCTCAACAAAAGCAAATTATGCCTGGACTACGACACACTGTACCCAGATGCCATGCAAGCTTAGCGTGTAGGTAAGACCCCGCTGCAAAGAACGGCCGGGCCGGGACTTGCCGCAGAGCGATTTCACTCCCGACCTTTTCCATGCGCTTGCATGATAGAAAGAGACGAGCGGACGCGTTCAATACTGAGGAGTAACAAGTGTCCCAATACTTTCGAGAAGAGGATAAGCCTAGCAACTGAACTTATAAAGGCTAAAATGTTCTTGAGGACACACGGGAGAGATAGTCGCGTGTTTTCGCCATATTCCGTATCAGTAGTATGTTTTGTGTTGATAAGTTTTGAGTGGGTGGATCTATGCTAGTGCACCTTATAGACTAACATAAGTGCACTCTTATGATTAAACACCTTGCAAGCATCCGCAAATACAAGGTATAAATTAAGGCATAAGCCTAACCACAACAATACGATCAAGGATCCATTATTCCCTTGTGCAAAAGTGTGCAAACTGGGGTTTAGGTTTCTGTCACTCCGACAACCCCCCTGTAAGCTTTATTTTTACACAATGCATTCCCCTAGGTCCTTAACAAGGCGAAGTGTTGAGTGTTCGACTCACACAACAACACTAGGAAAATAACAACACAACTTAAATATCAAACAACACAACTTAAATATCAAACAACACATATTACTTCAACATCATATGACTACTAACAACTAGACTTCTCCCATGTCCTCAAGAACTAAAGTAACTACTCACAAGACATAAAAGAGATCATGATCAGTGGTCATAAATAGATGATAAACAATATGGACATAACAATATTTCTCCAACAAAACTCAATAGCATTCACCACAAAGGAGTAATCACCGGTAGAGTAGTGAGGATAAATAGTACAGATTACAACACAAGTTGCAATTGTGAGATGAGATAGGATGGTGGTGGAGATGGTGCTTGTAATAACCCAAGAGAAAATTATGTTTTCATGATGTAATTTTTCTTTCATTAATGGCTTCGAAACTTGTTATGCTGCAAGAGGATGTAATTCCATGTGATGATTTTAAATACCAAAAGATTTTGAGATCATTTGAATTGCTTTTGAATTCATGCAAGTTGGTTCAAGTAAGGTGTTTGAAGATTTTTTCCATGTTTCATGCATGCTCCCCTTGACCCCAAACTTGGCATAGCCATTTATTTTCCCTTCCCAAGTGTTTTCAAACCCTTGCTCCAATTTTTCCAATTCTAAAAATGTGGGCCATAGTTCAATGTGGTTTGAATTTCAAAAATGGCCCCACATTTTAGTTGTTTAAAAAATGGCCAAACCAATTTTATAAATTGGAGAATATTGCAAGGAGCTCAAAACATATTTTTTACATGTTTTTCCTCTTTACCTTTGATCTGAACAATTCCTGGGATTTTTTTCCTGCCATTTTAAAAGGAAAAATCCCTGGTGATGGTTTTTCTTTGCAAAAGGGAGTTGCTGGCCCAGTCCAACCTGGGCCTGCCCAAACCAGCCCAACAGAGCAGCACCCCTCGTTTTTTTCCTTTTTCCTCTCTCAGCGCCCCGGGCCCGCCTGTCATCCCCCTTCTTCCACCTTTTTCCTCACGCACATGACGTGGCCGTGGAGGAGAGGAGCTCCTGGAGCCACGTCGCCCCTTTCCCCCATCTTGTTCCTCTCCGTTTCATGCGAGCCCACGTCTTCCCCCTACGTTCTGCTCGCTTCCGCTGTGTCTAGCACACGCCAAAGGCCGTGTCTTGTCCTCCCTAGGTGTGCCATGAGCCCACGACACCGGCGTCCTCTGAATCGTATGCAACCTCAGTGTCTTTGTTTCAGTTTCAGAGTTGGCGTCTGTAGCTGGAATATCTCCCCTCGCGCTCCTTTTCCACCGTGATTCATTAGCTAGCGCAGTGGTAGCACCGCTGGGTTTCTAACAGAGAGGTCCTGGGTTCAAACCCCGTCCGGCGCAAGGCGCCCCTTTTTCTTCAGTTTTGCTTTTTCTTCAGTTATCCCGCGTATTACCTAGTTGTTTTTCTTTTCAGTTTGTTGTGTGCATAGGAGGTGCTTCTAGCTCAACTGGTGGGCGCCCTGTGTCGAGACCAAGAGGTCACAGGTTCGAATCCCAGCCTAGCGTTGTGGATTTTGGCCCTTTTTTTTCCTCTGTGGGGCTAGCAGGCAGGCCCCACCTGCCAGTGGCACAGGCCACGGTGAGCTGCTGGCCTAGCGAGGATGGCCTCGGGCTGGGCCAGGTTGGCTGGTTTCAACCCAGTGTAACAGAGGCCGATCCCATCTTCTTTTTTTTCTTCTGTTCGTTTTCTTTTTCTTTTAGCAATTATTTCAAACCCTTATAGAATTTGAACCTCAATTCAAATGCTGACATGTTGTACATGTTTATGGGGTAGAAAAATCCAAGGATTATTGTGGTGGCAACATTTTTATGTTTTGAGCAACATAAAAATGATGATATATGAGGTTGCCCATATGTATGCCACCTTCATTTTTTTTGCTTATCAAATCCTTTGCCTTTGCCTCATGGTGGCCCTGCCATTTAGATGGGGCAGATATTTTGGAGTGTTGGCCTAGGGGGTGCTGACCATTTGTATTTTTCTAAATACAAGTTGGGGTGAACCTTTCACATACACCACCTTGTCCAAATCATTTCTTTTCCTTGGATCATGCAACATGTCATCAATCTATGATCTTGATCCTTTGGACAGCCCCAAACATATTGTTATATGAGAGTGGCTGCTCTCCGATCCTTCTTTTGAAAACTTATCCGGTGTCAACTTTCATCGACACCTTTTCGTCTCCGGAATCGATAGATCTATTTCACGATGCTTATTATTGATAACATGTTGTTGTTATTGTTCAATTCCATGCCAAGTTGCCATGCCACTTACACCAAATTAAGGTTATGACCAAAGCCATAAAATATAAATTAATTGCATATGAAGTTGTTGACGTGCCGTCAACACCTTCATTTAAACTTGACTAGCTAGGGTCACATCATGTCTAAATTAAATTTGATCATGCCATCCATGCTTGAGAATTTTGGTCTCGATGTTTACTTGTGTGCTCTTCTTTGCCGGTACCTTACGTTAGCACCTGAGACTGCTGAGGAGACTTTCGTGGAGATTTCCTACACCGAGCCCGAGGACCCTGCTACGTCTCCTTCGTCGACCGGTTACACAGGAAAGGGGGTTTATATATCATTCTTTATAGCTTTCAGCTCACTTTCCTAGCTGTATTTAGGACGGTTGCTTGATCCTACCACCATATACTTTTGCCTCTCATTTAACCCAAATATCCATGTCCCCACATCCTAGCAAAACCTTGTTTGGCTTTGTACCTTTCTTGCTTAACCATTGCTTAGTATGTGTAGGCCCGTAAACTCCTTCTTATACCCATTGCTGCTTGGTGGTTTATCATGCTATTATCAGAAATTGGTTGATATTTATTATTATGATGTTAACTTATACTTGATGAAGGATAGGAGACTGGGCTGCTCCCGCCAGGTGTTTTGTTCCATCTGAGTCACCTAGGCCCCGAGTTCCGGGTTTTGTGTTTCTTGATGAGCGTGCATAATCGTGTGTGGGATTCTATGGGGTCCCCTTGTCTTACCTACCTAGCTCCAAACAATTCTAGTGGTGGGCCGAGATGAATTTTCCATTTGAAACCCGTGTGTGTATCTGGTTAGCGCTCCAGCAGTTTTAAACAACTTGGGCCAGCGAGGACAGAGTTCCCTTGTTAGTCCACACTGGTGAGCTAGGGGAGCCCCTGAGTTCAGGTGAGGCTAACCCCGACCTTAGCCATACGGTAGAGGCCGATTCGAGAGCGCGGCCGGCTTTTGAGTTGGATGTCGACTCACCGGGGGCCACCCGGAGTTCTGCGTTGTTAGTTAGAGGGACTCTGACGTTCTGGGGTTTCAGGCGCCTTCACCCGCCAAGCAGAAATCGGGCGTACATGCGAAGCCTATGATGGGCAGTTGGTACACCCCTGTAGGGTTAAATCTTTTCGAAATGTCGTGTCCGCGGTTATGGACGACTTTAGACCTTCTCCTTGTTCATAGAATAACATCAATTTAATCATGCTATAAAACTTGCCAACGTGTGAGTTGCCTTGATTGCTCTTCTTCGTCTGAGGCGACAAAGAGGGGACAAGGTTGTGTTATGTTTTGCGTAGGTAGGTGGATAGTAGACTTACGACACGTTGTCCACGAACTCTTGGATCTTCCCTTACTCTAATAGTTCGTTAGCCACTCATATGTGCTAGCGCCGCTGCAACCTCAACCACTACTTTTCCTTACCGTGAGAAGTTAGTTATACTGCATTGATATATTCTCACCCCTTGCTTTTATTTTCCCTTTTATTGCTTTGCCTGATCGGCCACTGCAGTTGATTACTACCTCGACCCGAGCACTGGACGTTACTTCGTGGAGGTGCCAACGGAGGAGGACGATGAGGAGGACTTCGCCCAGTAGATCCTGTAGTTGGGTTCCGATGTTCTGTGGGTGGACTTGTTTATGTGCAGCCCTCTCTAGGGCCATTTGGATTTTGACCGTACTCGGCCGTGTGTGTCTTCCGCATGATATTATGATGTACTGTTGGATTTTCTGATCTCTGAGATGATGTAATAAATACCAGCGGCGAGTGTATGCCCTAGACTTATATATATTTATGTCTTAGTTGTTCATGCTTCATTTACCTGTTGTCGAGAATCCGATAGCGATACGAGTGCGAGTATCGTGCGTCGGTGGCCACTTATGCGCTTCTATCTCAGGTGGGACGCGAAAGCGACTAACTCGAGATAGTACCGCATCGGGGGCCTTACAGTGCTGATGTTGGGGATGATGTTGATGATGATCTCGATGATGCCCGAGACGATGGTGATGACGATGGCGATGATCTCCCCTTCCGGGAGGTGTTCTCCTCGGCGGAATCTGCCTTCCGGAGATGTCTTTTCTTCTCTGTAGGTTTCCGCGACGGAGCAGCGGCAGAACTCGTGAAACTCCTCCCTTTTCAGGGTTTTCAGATGATGGAGAATAAATAGGCCAAAGGGGGGAGCCGGGGTGGCCCCAGGAGTCCAGCCGGCCTCCCGGTGCGCCCCTGGTGGGGGCCGTGCCAGGGTGGCGCCTGGGCTCCTGGTGGCCCCCTCTAGATCTTGTTTTGCGTGCCTCTGTCATTTTACTGGAAAATAACCTCCATTGATTTTTAGGTCATTTGGAGGTCTTCTGATTCAGCAACTCTATGTCCACTTTTTACCGATGAATCCTGCGTCTGCTGCTTCGGCATCGAAAAGTTGAAAACTACATAAAACAAGCCAAAACAATGTAAGAATAACATCATAACATGAAACATATCAATGAATAGAGGTGAATTAAAATATAAAATAGTGATGCATTTTGGACGTATTAGGGCCCACCAGGGGTCCAGGCGGCCTCCCGGCACGACCCCACCCTAGGTCGCGCCACCTGGCCGCCTGGGCACCAGGTGGGTCCCCTCTGGGCCCCCTTCGGGACACTCGAAGCTTCCGTTGCGCTGATTTTTATATATTTTCCCGGAATTTTTCTGGCATTTTACGTAATGGGAAAACCTGAAATAAAAAGACAGCAGAAAACAGAAACTGGCACTGGGGTGCACCGAGTTAATAGGTTAGTCCAAATATGATCAAAAGTGTATGAAAGTGTATCAAAAGCATAGCAATATTACCGAATTCCTGCTCGTCCTCGAGTAGGTAAATGATAACAAGCATAACTTCTGTGGTGACATGCTACCAACCATATCCGAACTTTCAAGTAAAGCAATGAAGACATGCAATTCAATTCAAGTCATAACAGGCAAAGAGTCTATATTAGGTGCAAGAGCTCTCGCTGTCCGTGACTCGAATGTGTCCAAGTGGTGTTTGCGTGCAAGAAGTGGGGGATGGGAATACGAGAGAGAAAAAAATATTTATTTGTTGAGAACTCAATCTACTAAAGTTTCACACTTAGTCTTCTTTGGAATCTTATCTTGACTTGTCCCCAGACCACTAGTCAGGTACAAGTCAAACTGATCCACTCCCTTTCGATATTTTGAGCACTCATGCAATGGATGAGCGTAAGCAAGAAAGTTGACACTTAGGATGGCAAAGAGAGAGAGAGAGATGGTTGAGGAGGAAGACAAAAAGGTGTGAAACACTAACATCAATGAGGACAATCATAGGCGATAGAAGGCCGAATGATAGGTATGATGTGAGGAGTAGGGATTGCCATGCAACGGATGCACATATGAGCTATGGAAAGCTCTCCAATGGAACTAGTGGGGGTGCATCCAACTTGCTTGCTCAAGAAGACCTATAGCTCATTTGTGGAGGCTCATCATTGGAATATACAAGCCTAGTTCTATAGTATGAAGGTCCCCACATAGCTATATGCATATATGATCATCTCTATAGAGTACAAGGTATAAGAGGGAGTACGAGTGTGGATCTTTCAAAAGGAATAGTAGTGTTGCCCCCTTCTATCTTTTTATTATCTTTTTCTCTTTTTTCTTTTTTTGGTGGCCTCAATGGCTCTTCCTATTTAACTCTCATTTGTCCTCTTTGGGATCTTTTACTTTTGTCCTCTTTGGGATCTTTTCCTCACTTAGGGGCAACACTCTATTATACAAGAAGTATGGAAGATCTTTCACACTTTACAAAAGTACTCAACGTAAAGAGGATGAAGCTATCATGATGTATGCAAATGTATGACTCTGCCAGTGTAGCAGGAACATGTATGACATGAAGATCAAGTCATGAGAAGGTGGATGTTGCATGGCAATATATCTCGGAAAGGCTATGGAAATGGCTTGATAGGTAGGTATGGTGGCTGTTTTGAGGAAAGATATCATGAGGTTTATGATGACAGAGCTTATCATGCCAAGGGTTTGGATGCACCGGCGAGGTAGACACCAACTCTCGGAGTGAGAAGAGGGCAATGCACGGTACCGAAGAGGCAAGCAAATATGGGAAGGTGGAAGTGTCAACTTTCGAATACTTATATTAGTCCGAAGAACTCATGCACTTATTATCGGTAACTCTCAATCTAATCAGGAGGTTCACAAAGAGACAAGTACCCCGAGGAGGAGTGTATGTGGGTTCGGTCATCCTTGTGCATCCTCGACTCATGTTATATGAGTTTACTTTAATATCCGATCCCTCCAAAGATTAGTGATCCGTCTAGTAGCTAGAGTTCTCAACTAGTTTTTGTAGTTTTTGAAAATAAACACGGATTGCCCAAAATATGACATCTATCACTAATAGGCTAAAGCTCTTGACACCCAAAGTTCAAACATTACTCACAACAATACCTCAAAACTATTGCAAGTTACTACTACAATTGAATAGCAGTCTCAGTTACCTACTTTAAGTCAAGACACACAACTCAGTGCAACAAGCCAACTCTCTAAACAATATAAACATGAAAACTCAAGAGAGTTCCAGCAACAAACTAACATAAAAGCTCTTTAAAAAGATAAGCATGAAAACTAAGATCTAAACATGACAGCTGAAATCTCAAGAATGATCAAACGGGGAGGGGGTGAATGATCATTTCTAAAACTTCTACGGAACTTAGAAGGAATTCATGCAAACTACGAAGGACTAATAGAATCTTGAAGGAATTGCAGTACCGAAAGTCATCCATGGATCAAAAGGATTGGGGACGAGAGGAAACATCAAATACAAATAGGCAATAGAGTAAATACTGAAAGTAAGTACGAGTAAGAAAACGAGCCTGACACTGCGATGTTTGGTAAACCAGTTCAGACTCTGTAAAGTGCTACATCTGGTTGGAGGGACTGGTGATTGAACACCTGGAGCAAAACTCTCTCCGTCCTATTCTCCGCTGCAACAAACTCCTTGAGCTTGTCCAGTATTCACTCGGGGTAGATGATTCAGGACATCTCCGAAACCCAAACTTCCTTGATCAGTGATAATTACTCTTCGACTGCTTGGCAGGCGACGCCTCACCGTCTAGGAGACTTGCAGTTCTCCAAGATAAAAAGATCGGCTAATATCAACCTAAGTCTCTGTGAAATCCTCAACTCAGTTTAGACTTGGGTTTTGGTTTTCTCTCGAAATCTCTCTCGGGATGCTCAGAGCTCTTCTGTCTCAGAATATTCAGTGGAGCAGCCAACCGCAAATGGCGGGTGGGTGCGGGGTATTTATAGGTGGTGATCCCGATGGGTAAAATGACTGAAGTGAACCGATGCAACCGCTTGACGCGTGTCCACGACGGTCGGATTTTCAATAAGTGCACAACTTTTCTTGCGGAGCAAGTAAGCTGACTTACCGACCGAGTTCTCCATCAAAGGCACAAAGTGCGATGACTTTGCCTTCGAGCTATTACTCGACTCAGTAAGATTTCTCTAGGTAGGCTTTCTGTGGGTTTATGTTGGGCAGAGAAAATTCACTTCGACTAAGATCTCAACTAGCAAACCCCTCTTGATAGTGCGGTTTTTCCTATGACTCAAGAAAACAAAGAGAAACTAGTAAAAAGACTAAGTCTTCGTCCAGCTTCAGCTTTCTCCTCGTTGCACTTTTACTAGAGAGGATCTTCTTTCTCGATGACATTTTTAGGGGTCGTCTTCCTTCAAAGACTTCGGTAATGATCTGCAGCTTCGCTGCAGTGAGTTGTCCTTAAAACTTCTATTTGCAAACTCCATTATTTCGGAACCTAAGTGTTTTTTATACTTGAAAACAATATTAGTTTTTCTACTGATTTGTCCAACAATCTCCAAAACCTTTGGGGGAAAAACATGCTCTTACAATCTCCCCCTTTTTGGACGATTGTTGAAAAAATAGGCATCAGTAAATAATTGAAAAGTTCTGAGTTTTCGATGATAAACCAGAGCTAAGATCGATGATATACTCCCCCTTGATGTATGCAAGGAAGACGAAAGTTTCCAGTGAAGTGCACATTTAATAAGGATTGAGTCGAGGGAAAACATCATAATCTTAGCGAGCAGGATTGCAGTAAAAATAATGTTCAATGAGAAATATGCAATCTCCTTGATTAACCTGTGAACTTATATGATAGATAACTTCCTGCAAAATGTTATGTATCGCAAGCATAGCAGATAGATATCTTACGATAAAAGCATCAGTTCACTGACCTAGTTAGTTACAACTAGATCGAATGTAAATTTAATGTTTGTTGAAACCACTCGGAAACTCAAAGTTCAACGACCAAAAAGAAAATCCCTTAACCCCAATAGCAAACTATTTCTTCGATGCCACTATGATAACCCACAACTGCAGGGGATCGAGATAGTCTTCGCGGGTAAGAATACCCCAATTTATAGATTCGACTCAAGGGGAGACAAAGAATATCCACAAGCTTTGACAGTGGAGTTGTCAATTCCACCGCACCTGAGATACACTTACTTGCAACAAGATATTAGTAGTAACTGCGATATGGAGGTGATGATACCAACGGAAATAGTGGCGGTGAAATAGCGACAATAAAATAGCAAAAGTAAACAACTAGTAACCAACGGAATTAAAAACACTATAGGCTAGGGAGATGGATTGTTGGGCGCTGCATGGATAAGGCACATCATGTATTTAACTTGGGGAAAGGCACACAGAAAAGTAAAGATCATCTAGGCATAAATCAAACATCAGGCATGTACCCCACAGGTAGTTGTACGTGCTTGCAATAAGAACTTGCACAACATCTTTTGTCCTACCATCCCGCTACGAACGGGGCCAAAAGGAACTTATGGAGATTAAGGTGCTCCTGTCAAAGAGCACCAGAACAAAGCATTAACAATCAATGGATACATGGAATCCTCAAACTATAGTCCAACCCCTTTGGTGTCCCAAGCTGTCACCTTTGGGATCGCCGGTTCCGGACTATAACAGGTGCATACAACTCATAGATAGGATCAAGAACACAAATATATTCATGCAAACACATAGGGTTCAGATCTGAAATCATGGCACTCGGGCCCAAAGTGACAAGCATTAAGAGCAACAAGTTGAAGCAGAGATGATAAACAACAATCTAGATGATAGGCAACATGCCCCCAACAATCTGGTAAACTATTACATGATCTAACTCATCTAATCCCTACCATCCTCTTTGCCTACAGCAGGGAATTACTCACACATGGATGGAGAAGTCATGGAGGGAGGATGGAGTGGTGATGATGATGACGATGGCGACGATCTCCCCTCACCAGAGGCCAAAACAGCCTCCAGATTAGCCCTCCCGGAGAAGAATAGAGGGTGGCGGCGGCTCCGTGACGCGAATTGGGAAAACGACTTCTGTTTCGGGATTTCTCCGTCACGGGAATAAATAGGAGCCTCGGTAGGGAACCAGAGGAGGGGGGAGGCCCCCAGGCGGCCAGAGGGCGCGACCCCACCCCTGGCCGCGCCAGGGGGGCGCCTGGGGCCCCCTTGGCTGCCCTCTGGTCCCACTTCTGGCACAGTTTCCCTTCGGGTGCGTTGATTTTCTGTGATTTTTCCTGAAATTTTCTGAGACACCTACAAATCCATGTTCCTGCGCACAATAAAACCATACAGGTAGCTCTGCTGAAAACAACGTTAGTCCGGGTTAGTTTCGTCCACATCTTGCAAGAATGAGGGCAAAACAATAGCAAAAGTGTTTGGAAAAGTAGATACGTTTGAGACGTATCAACTCCCCCAAGCTTAGCATATTGCTTGTCCTCAATCAATTCAGTACAACGAACTGAACGCGACCAAGAAAACTTTGACAAACTCTTTTGCTTCAATGAATGTATATAAGCATGTACTACGAAAGGAATTTAGCGAGTATCAAAACAATGCTATGAGGACAATGCACGAAGCAATCCTTCTTTCAAGTGATCAATCACAAACAACTAAAAGTAAATAATATGCTACTGAAAATCAAGACAAGATTATAATGCACAAAGCTTGAACATACTAGAGTGGTATTTCGCTAGCCTCCATGAGTGAAGCACATAAATGCAGAAACTCCCCCGGAGTTTTAAAGGAGACTAGAACTAAGAACTTCAGAATAAGTAATACCACAATCATGCAAAAGACAATGTAATACTTTGGGACAATTACACTCAGAATGACAATTATGCTCTCCTAGTTGGTTCTTTGAAGAAAGAAGGTGGAGAATCTCGAACCGTGGAGTTTGATGGCAAGGTTTAAAACCCATGGTAGGAAGCAAAAACTAAACTTGTACCAGAGCTCTTGGTTTTGAAAACAGAAATAAAAAGTGTTTTGGGAGGTGCATGGTTTGTCAACGAATGCTAGTAGACAACTCAATCACCTCTTATGCTAGACATGTTTCGAGGAACGGCTCCCAAGACGGAGACGATCACATCCCCTTAATCTCCTTTGTTTATCACTGCCAAAGTTTTCTGATTTCTCATAAACAAAGCGTGAAGGAGGGTTTGTTGGTTGTGATTATCTTTTGTGAGCTGGGCGCGCTCATGCCAGTCTCTCCTCATATTAGGGGTTTGCAGATTAGACATGCAATCCCGGAATAAAACATGTCTAACATAAGACGGTCATGAATTACCTACTACTTCCTCATGAGCTGAAGAAGAGGCACAACACAGGAGTGTTTTTGAATAGTTTCGAGATGGTACAAGAAAGTGTTCGTTAGGATGGCCGGTAAATACCACATAGGAAGGTATGGTGGACTCATATGGAAAAACTGGTTTCAAGGATTTTGGATGCACAAGCAGAAATCCGCTTGGTGCGAGCGAAGGCTAGCAAAAGACTGGGAAGCGACCAACTAGGGAGCAATAACAGTCATAATCATGCAGGGCGACAAAGTAACATTGAATTGGGCATGAAGATGATACAACTATTCTGAAATTCAAAGATCATCAAGGCATAGTAGACTTTTCAGTCATAAACATGTGTAAGCATGTGCCAAGTCAATCCAAGAATTCTCCAAAGGGAAATACCACTTCAGTATGCCAAACCATGAACAATGCAAAGCATGTAAATAATTTTAAAAACACATTATGTACTTTAGTTATTTGAGATTAGCCACAAGGAAAGCATGAACACTGGGAAATCATTGTAAACATAGCCCTATGTCGCTACAAGCTGGTCTCTAATCATAAGTACAAGCATATGTACGAAAGTAGAAACAAAAAGAGTTCATACCGGTTTTTCTTGTTGCATCCCTTTCGTCGATCTTCGTCATAACTGCCTTGTCGCTTGCACGGTTGAACGTAGGAAATATATCAAGTGCAAATGCCATCACGGACTCGAGCTGAACTCTGCAACAAAGCAAACTAAAGAGAGAAAAGAAAATCTTTTTGAATTTTTCAAAGAATTAGCGAAAGAAAAAGAAAAGAGAAATCTTTTTGTTGTTTTTGCAAAATAAAAGAACAAAGAAGAATGGGCAAAAACTTCAAAAAGATCAAAGCGAACAAAATGAAAACGGATAATACAATGGAAAGGTGAGAAAGGCACGTACTCCCCCAAGCTTAGGCTTTTGGCCTAAGTTGGTAGCAGCTACTGCCCCCAGGAGCCTCCTGCTCCGGGGTAATGGTGAGCCCAGGAGTCGTATGAGCCCTCCGGTGCGTACACCGAAGTCCTCGGGTCCTCCCATGAGGAAGGCCCTGCGCTCCAAGTGGAAGAAGACCCCTCGCCCTGCTCGGTGAAGGTCTCTCCCTGGAAAGGTGGGAACTCACCATGCTCCTCCTCATCGGGCACAACCCCCTCCATGGGGTTATGCGGCTGGTAATGAGCCATGAACTCATCGAACTGAATCTCGTTGAAGGACCATCGTTCCTGCGAGTGCTATCAAATAAAAGTGGTGCAGGTAGACGGATCTCACGAGTAATGGTCCTTTCAAACCTCAAAATATAATCAAGGTTACCAAACTGGTAAGTCATGGTAACAAACTTATGCCTCTTCATAGCCGCAAGATCGAGACTCGCGTATGAAAAGGGAACATCATCAGGATGCGGGGTGCGCTCAAGTGACTCAAGGATAAGTGTGGCGTAAACGCCACCATATAAATCTCCTTTGCTACTGTTCGTAACAAGGCGCCGAGCAATGAAGGCACCCACATTATACTCATTCTTATCAGAGAGGGCGTTCGCATAAATAGAGAAATCTGGTGCAGAGACATTGCTCGTGTTGTCACGAGCTAACACCTCTCTAGCAACAAAATACGCAAAATACCTAAGGTGTGGAAACTGAATGCTGGAAATCTTCGTACGCCGAATGTCAGTCTCCTCCTGGCAACAAAGGGAGTTGAAGAGGGTCCTCAACCCGGAAGGCTGCATGGTCATCTTCGTTGTCTGACCAACGTTCGGCACACCTATTATATCACAAAACTGTGCCAAAGACATGGTTATGAGATCATTATAAAGTTTGAACTCGACGGTTCCAGCATCATGGCTATAACAAAAACTGTTAACAAAGCAGGAGGTAAGCTTTTTGTATTGTACTACACGACATAATGCTAGCCGTGTCAAACCTGCATTGGCACAAAGGCCATAAAATTCCTCCTTAATTCCTGCAGCTGTAAGAAAATCATCGCACAGATACATCATTGCGCATGCTGGACTTGTGTCTTCCAATAACTCCAGGGGCACATGATCTTCATTGTAGCTAACCCTAACTGCTGAGGGTGAAGCTGCAGCTCTAGTAACTCGATCGGAGCGCTCGGGCTTCTTCTTCCCAAGCTATCCTTTTGCTTTTCCAAAGAAACTCATTTCTGAAATTTTTTACAATTCAAGAAAACAAGGATTTAAACAAGGCGAGTTTAGGCAAACTACTCTACCCAGTTACCTAAGGCATAAACTTGCATCAAAACTTGGAAAATAAATTTCTACACATGCATGCAAGCTCATATGAACAACACCAAAAGCTACTAAATACTCACAAATGAAGCCACCAATCACAAATCTAATTGGAGGGGTGAAGGAGTTACATACCAGGGAGTATTTTCTCAAAATCTCAGCTCGAATGATGGGTTGTAGAGAGAGATCGAATATCGCCTCCAAGAACAGCAAGAACGCAAGAACTTGAGCAGAACTCGTGTTTTTGGAGAGAGAGGAGGAAGGGGGAAGAAGACATACCTGGAGGTGGGGTCTGTGGGCGCGGCCAGGGGGCAGGCCGCTCCAGCTGGCCGCCTGGGCCACTGGTGGCCCCCCTGGTTAGCCCCAGGTGCCTCTGGGTCACTCCCGGCATGGAAATTTTTAATATAATTTTTCTAGAAATTTTCTCACAACTTCACCGTTGAAATTTTTTCGAAGCTCAAAAAGCTGCGAAACTTTCTGAAAACTTGAAGCAGTGATTAGAATTGTGAAGCTTCAAAAACATTTAAACTTGGTACAGCAAGAAAGATAAAACTAAAAGAAATGCAAACATAACAACCTCTACTTTTTACTTATATAAAACTCATCTAATAACAAGGTTGATCAAGTCCTACTACCAAACTAGCAATACATAGAGCAAAAAGTTTCACTTACTATGAAGCATTCATGGTACCTTTACTTTAATGGATATTGTCCCCACCATAATGGCTTTGTATTTGTGGTGCACATGTAGAGGACAATCCCACTCACCAATCTTCATAGTCTCGATATTCTCTATAGAGTTGAGGCCATGCCTTTTGTCAATCTTCTTCGGAAAATACACCGTGTGTTCTTTATCATTCACATTAAAAGTAACCTTCCTTTATTGCAATCAATAATAGCACCTGCGGTGTTAAGAAAAGTTCTACCAAGAATAATAGACATGCTCCCATCCTCGGGCATGTCAAACACAACAAAACCAGTAAGGATTAAACAATTAGCAACTTCAACGGGAACATCCTCACAAATACCAATGGGAATGGCTATTGACTTGTCAGCCATCTGAAGAGAGATATCTGTAGGGATTAGTTTTTCTAAACAAAGTCTCTTGTAAAGAGAAAAAGGCATAACACTCACTCCTGCTCCCAGATCACATAGAGTAGTCCTGAAATAATTATTCTTTATGGAGCAAGGAATGGTGGGTATACCTGGATCACCAAGCTTCTCAGGAATCTTGCCACTAAAAGAGTAGTTAGCAAGCATAGTAGATATTGCTTCATTAGGAACTTTTCTTTTATTAGTGACAATATCTTTCATATATCTCGAGTAAGGAGGTAACTTAATAGCATCAATCAAAGGAATTTGAAGAAAAAGAGGTTTCATCCACTCACAAAACTTATTGTAATGCTCTTCTTCTTTAGTTTTGAGAGACTTACCTGGAAATGGCATGGGTTTCTGTACCCATGGTTCTCTTTCCTTCCCATGTCTTCTTGCGATGAAGTCTTCTCTAGTGTATTTCTTGCGTTTATCGGGTGCTTCTTCTTCTCGAACTTCGGGTGGATCATTCTTTTCAATATCCTTTTCCGGTTCAGCACCGTCTTAGGTCTCAGCATCAAAGGTAGATATACTATTTGGATCATTGGAATTGTCATCTTCTTTGTGCTTCTTCTTCTTCTTCTTCGGAGAGCTAACAATTTCTTCTTCCTACATTTGAGAATCTTGCTCGATCCTCTTCGGATGCCCCTCCGGATAGAGAGGATCTTGAGTGCTAGTTCCTCCTCGGATTTTAATCCCGAAGGCCTGTATATCCTGTTTGGCATTATTAGCAAGCAAATATTTTTGCACGTTAGAAATTTGATCAAGCTGAGTTTGAACCATATGAAAATGCTTCACAATACATTTAACATCATTAACTGTTCTACCTAGAACATCAAGCCAGCTTTTGATAGCAAGGGAATTATCATGCAACTGACTTTGTATCCTCTCATTAAAGTGATTTTGCTTCAGAATAAAATTATCAAGCTCATCTAAACATTGATTAGGAGGCTTACCATGAGGAATGTCACTTGCATTGAAGTCTAAAAGAGAGTGTACCTCTACCATAGGAGGGTGAGTGGTAGGCTCACACAACTTCTTAATAGGGGGTAGATTCTTTACGTCTTCAGTTTTAATACCCTTCCCTTTAATAGACTTCTTCGCTTCTTGGATATCTTTGGGGCTTAGGACAAGCATGCCCATTTTTTTGGTGGTGGAGCTGGTTCAGGGACGGACCAATCTTCGTGGTTCTTGGCAATCTTGACCATTAATTCTTCTGCATCGTCCGGTGTTCTTTTCCTGAAAACACAACCAGCACAACTGTCCAAATAGATCTAGATTCATCAGTTGGACCAACATAAAATATATCAATTAATTCATTCTTAGGGACTCCATGTTCCGGCCTAGCCTAGATCAGACTGCAATACCTCCCCCAAGCTCTAGGGAGGTTCTCATCCTGCAACTGTTTAAAGTTATAAATTCTTCCTAAAGCAGCATGTTGCATATGAGCAGGAAAGTACTTATCAACAAAATAGTGAGCTAAGTCTTGAGGACTCCTAATGGAACCACATGGTAGTGCAACATACCATGCTTTAGCACCTTCCTTTAAAGAGAAAGGAAGAAGCTTAGTAACATAGACATTTCGTATCTTTTCATCTGTAGTAAACAAGCCACCCAACTCAGTGAGTTTGGTCAGGTGTACAATAGCATCATCATTTTCTCTGCCACAAAAGGGGCCATCTTCAACCATAGATATAAGTGAAAGATCAACAGAGAAATTATAATCAGGATCATTGATGCATATAGGAGATGTAGCAAATTTAGGATCAGGAGTAAATTTGTTCTTCAATGAGTGTTTTTTGAGAATCTTCTTAATAGCATCAGGGTCAGAGTCAACAAACTCTGTTAGCTCCCTGCATAAATCATCATCAAGTATAATATAATCATCATCAAGGAGTCTCTCCTTGAATTTATTCAAATCAGGATAATTGTAAGTTCCATCAAAAGGGTAGCAAGTATCGGGAAATTCAATTCGAGATTTTTTTTGCAGCAGCGATCTGTTTCTCAAGAGCGTGACTAAGTGAACCAATATCATCAAGAGTAGTAGAAGCATCATCAAAAGTATCGGACATAGTAACAGATTCAGTAGAAGCATCATGTGGTGGAGGTGAAGCAAACTGACGAGGGGGTGACCCCACGACTCCTATGGATGGGCCTACCCGGTGTACCCGAAGATAGAAAGGCCCACAAGGATGCCGCCTGGGCCTAGCCTTGGCCCATTAGTGGCACCGACGTAGGAGTCCGCGACCCGTAAGGAAGGTGCAAACCTGCTGTGCGGTACAAGATTAGGGTTAGGAAACCTCATATGTAATCGAAGACGGGTTCCCCGAGACCTAGCCTAATATATAAGGGCTGGGAGGGGAGACGTCGAGATCAACCAATACACAATCTGTAACCCTAGCCTTGTGCGCACTAGCCTTGGCCTTCCTATAATCGCATCTCCAAGTAATAATATCGAGCAGGAACGTCTCCTCCTGTTAGCCGACGAGCTATCATCCAACCTGTGCCTCTCATGACTAACCCAGGGTCCCTGACCATGGGATTTTCTGGGGTTGATCCCCGTCACAAACTTACTCATAACTGAAGGTGAATCAAGTGTAGCACTAGTGTTCAGAACGGTACCTTTTCTCGTACGGGATGGTAAGATCGGGACCTTGGGTTCTTCTTTCTTACCCATAGCGGATAAATTACAGCAGGTAAAATACTTCAAGTAGACTTGTGAATAAAGCTATGCTCCCCGGCAACGGGCCAGAAAACGGGCTTGATAACCCACAACTGCAGGGGGTGGAGATAGTCTTCGCGGGTAAGAATAACCCAATTTATAGATTCGACTCAAGGGGAGCCAAAGAATATCCACAAGCTTTGACAGTGGAGTTTTCAATTCCACCGCACCTGAGATACACTTACTTGCAACAAGATATTAGTAGTAACTACGATATGGAGGTGATGATAGAAACGGAAATAGTGGTGGTGAAATAGCGACAATAAAACAACAAAAGTAAACAACTAGTAACCAGCAGAATTAAAAACACTGTAGGCTAGGGAGATGGATGGTTGGGCGCTGCATGGATAAGGCACATCATGTATTTAACTTGGGGAAAGGCACACAGAAAAGTAAAGATCATCTAGGCATAAATCCAACATCATGCATGTACCCCACAGGTAGTTGTACGTGTTTGCAATAAGAACTTGCACAACATCTTTTGTCCTACCATCCCGCTACGAACGGGGCCAAAATGAACTTATGGAGATTAAGGTGCTCCTGTCAAAGAGCACCGGAACAAAGCATTAACAATCAATGGATACATGGAATCCTCAAACTATAGTCCACCCCCTTTGGTTTCCCAAGTTTTCACCTTTGGGATCACCGGTTCCGGACTATAACAGGTGCATACAACTCATAGATAGGATCAAGAACACAAATATATTCATGCAAACACATAGAGTTCAGATCTCAAATCATGGAAGTCGGGCCCAAAGTGACAAGCATTAAGAGCAACAAGTTCAGGCAGAGATGATAAACAACAATCTAGATGATAGGCAACATGCCCCCAACAATCTGATAAGCTATTACATGATCTAACTCATCCAATCCCTACCATCCCCTTTGCCTACAACAGGGAATTACTCACACATGGATGGAGAAGTCATGGAGGGAGATGGAGTGGTGATGATGATTACGATGGTGATGATCTCCCCTCACCGGAGGCCAAAACAACCTCCAGATTAGCCCTCCCGGAGAAGAACAGAGGGTGGCGGCGGCTCCGCGACGCGAATTGGGAAAACGACTTCTGTTTCGGGATTTCTCCTTCACGGGAATAAATAGGAGCCTCGGTATGGCACCAGAGGAGGGGGGAGGCCCCCAGGCGGACAGAGGGCGCGGCCCCACCCCTGGCCGGGCTAGGGGGGCGCCTGGGCCCCCCTTGGCTGCCCTCTGGTCCCACTTCTGGCACAGTGGCCCTTCGGGTGCGTGGATTTTCTGTGATTTTTCCTGGAATTTTCTGAGACACCTAAAAATCCATTTTCCTGCGCATAATAAAACCATACAGGCAGCTCTGCTGAAAACAACGTTAGTCCGGGTTAGTTTCGTCCAAATCATGCAAGAATGAGGGAAAAACAATAGCAAAAGTGTTTGGAAAAGTAGATACGTTTGAGACGTATCACACTACATCTCCCCCTTTTTGTCACAACGAACAAAAAGTTAGAGAATAGGGCCGAAGGAATTCCTACTCGATGGAGCGCCGCTCACGAGAAGATTCGTCGGGCGTAGAAGGACGTCGGATGGGGCGACCGCCACGAGGGGTAATATTCGTCATGAAGGAGTGCTGAGCACAAGAGGAATCCAATTGCGATTCTGGAGGGGTCTTGGGGATTCAAGGCAATGGAGAGTAAACTCTCGCTGTGCGCCTAGGTTCTTCGTCGGGGTCGGAGTTGGAGGAGAAGGTGTCCAGAGTGATGTGATAATAGTCGTCGACGCTGAGGACATCCCTTTTCTTCAGCAGCAGTGGAATGGTTGAATCTGGTCGGTCAACGCGATCATCATTTGACCATTGCCTCTGCAGATGCAGAGGAAATTCTTTGAATCCAAAACGCTGCAGTTGACCGAGGGATTTGAATTTGCGCAGTCCTTTCCATTCCCTTCGAAGACATTCACGAAGGAGTTGGTTGTTGTTCATGGTGATGTTGCGCAGGTGGATGATCTTAGTCATGATCTTCTGCTTTTGCACGAGATCTTGGTCGATGTAGTGCTGAAATATTTGCTGAGCGCGAATGGAAACTTCCATGTGATGCACTGGCTTGATGAATTTCGAGCGAATATTGCGCTCATTCATATGTGCCCTTATGCCAGTGTGCTCGGCAAAGCGGTCATTTGGTTGAGCAACAATCTGCAATACTTAAGCTGCAAAAAAACAATCTGCAATACTTCCGTGACATGTGGAGTGAAAATCTTCTGGTAAATTGGTACGGGGAATGGCACGTCCCGTGAGTAATTGCAGATAGCCATGAGCCAAGGTGCATATGGCTTGTGATCATTGTGGTCATCAGCACACGAGACCAATGTACGAATGAAATAGTCCTCAAAATCGAAGGGATGACCATGGACTAGTTTCATCAGAGCCAGCTGCACATCGTTGGGAATTCTAAAATCATCATGCACATCAAGCATTGGCATCAGGGTCTTCGACAACATTAAGAACCATGATTTTTCTTCGAAGACTAAATGCTTTGGCTTCGGCTCAGCGGGGTAGTGATCTCCTACGACATCTGGATTCATCAATGTTGAAAATTCAGCAGGAGTTGGAGCAGGCAGATCATGCAGCTTATGTGGTAATCCTTTCAAACGAGGCAAATTAATCACTACCATAAATTCATCGACGGTCATGTGAAAAACTTGGCCTTGAATCATGAAGTCAAACTTCCAAGTCCTCGAATCTTCGGGATCGTTTGTGAGATATAAAGTGGCATAGAATTGCTTGATGAGCTCTGGATTGTAACCATTGTCGAGAGCAAACATCTTGTGAGCATGAAGACCATCAATTGTCTCGGCCACATTCTCGAAGCATGTTGTGGCGTACACCGAGGGCAAATCAAGATATTGATGTTGGAATATTCTGGCCTTGTTGTATAGCACCCGAGTGTAATAGATAGCCTGCTCTTGGGTCCAAAACCGAAGAGAATAAGAATTCCTTGGTTGCTTGTAGGGATTGGGCCCGAAGAAAAATGGCTTGTGTTCACACCGCCTAAAGATAGGGCCTCCACAAGGAACATCTGGGAGGAACAGGGTCGACATTTCTCTCGGATGAGTTGAGTGCAGCAACTCATCGACAGGAAAGACTTTAGCGACATTTTCTGGCAACTGTAGGTTTGGGGAAGCAGCACGAGGTTGTGATGATGGAACATTGATAAAATACTGAGCTGGAATAGAAGCAGGAGCATTTTCCTCGGCTTGCTCTTCGACGGCATCTCCTTCGTCAGCATGCTGATTTTGCTCGGCCTCTGCAGTTTCCATGGCCTCTAGATCTGCATCAAGCTGTTCGAAAGCATCAACCATTTCTTCGTTCGAGGAAGTGGATGAGGATGAGGAGCTATCATCAGAACTCTCGTCGCCAGAACCATCTTCTTCGGCATCGGCCTCATTAGTAGCAGGCGGTCCCTCTTGTCGAGAGGAAACTGTGGTTACATCCACATTTTCTTCTTCTTCTTCTTCGTGTAAAGTGTGGGCATAGGAGTACTCCTTATGCACGGATGGAACTGGGGCAGGAGCTTCTTGCTCGACCTGAGCATTCTTCTCGGTCTCAACTTGGGTCCGGGGCTCGGCAGCTGGGGTGGTAGAGGGAATAACTTGTCGGGGTGGCGAAGGGGTGGGTGGTGGCGATGGAGCTTTTGGTGGAGTAGGTTGTCGAGGTGGTGGAGTTGTTTGGCGAGGTGGAGGAGTTTTTTCTTGTGGTGGAGTGGGTTGTTTGGAAGGAGGGAAAGTTTCTTGTCGTGCTGGTGCAGCATCGACTTCGACAATCTTCTTTTTCTTCGACATCTCTTGCATCCGACGCCCAGAGGATGGGGAATCACTCTTCTCGGTGGACTTTCTCTTTCGAGATTGTCGCTCGGTTAGGGCAGCATTGTGATCTTTGCACATGTCCGTCACAATCTGTCGGACCTTGTCATGGACAGCAGAGATGTTTTGTTTTTGAGCTCTCCTTGATTCAGCAAGTGTTGCGATCTTAGACTTGAAAAACTGTCGGGATGCCATGTCCTCAGTTTCTTCTCGAAGCTAATTTGTATAGAAGATTTCTTGCTCGCGGTCCTTGCGGTCCTGGGCAAGATATCCATCCCATCGAAGCATGTATCGAGCCACACGTTCTTGAATTTCCTCGGGAACAACATCCTCGAGTGACACTTTTCTGGGTGTGGTGGCCATCCGCCAAAGAATAGCAGTAATTTTCACTGCATCCCATGCAACCGTGTATGATGAATCTCCTTCGTTGGAGCTTTCTTCATCTGCTCGAGGGCCACATGCATCAGGTGCAGCAGGGGCAGCAGGTGCCGGAGCAGCACGAGTAACTTGAGCTTCCTGAGAATTCTGCCTGGCCTCCTTGGCATTCCTCTCGGCCTCCTTGGTGGTCTTGGCAGAAATGACTTGTTTCGTTACTGCACTTGGGGCTGCAGCTTTCTCCTTCGAGGCTCTAGCAGCCTAAGCATTCTTTTTCGCAACACTAGCGGCCACAACAATTTATTTCGTGACTGTGGGAGTCACAACTTTCTCGGTGGCACTAGGGGCCACGACCTTTTTTTTCGATGAGCTGGGGGCAGGGTTCTTCTCAAACTGGCGTTTCTACTTGTCAGAAACCAGATGAACAATTCCCAATTGCTGGGAAACCATTGCTTTCTTATCTTCGGGCTGACTGTGAAAGTTGATCAGTTTCGCCTTCTCAAAATATTTGGCCTCAATTTCTCGTTGTTTGGCCAATCTTTCGTTCCTCTTGAGAAGTGTTTCTTCTTCTATGTTTACAGCCGCCTGCTTGCCCTTGGACTTAGCTGAGGGTTTTGGTTGACGAGGGGGAGCAGATGCAAGCGGTGGATCGAAGACTATATTGGTGATGTCAATTGTTGCTCGAGGAGCCGCAACAATTGGCTCCTAGATTCGTATGCCCTTGTGTCCTGGTTTCTTTGTTGGTGCGGGAGGAGGAATATACTTGACATCTGCCTAAGTACCTGGATCTTGTTTCTCGGTACTGGCTTCTTGCTCGTCAGATGTTGCTTCAGGTGGTGAAACAACAATGACCTTTTTCTGGCGCTTGGCAGATTTCTTGCCAACCTTCGACTTGGTACTGGGACCAACGTCTTCGGCAACTTCTTCGTTGCCCGCAGCAGCGGCAGCAGCTTTCCTGGCCTTGGCTTCCTTTCTCATTTCTGCTCGTTCAGCTCGAGCAACAACTAGATCTTGAAAATCTGCTGGAGTCTTCAAGGTGGATGGATGAGCATTATCTGGAGGAGAAGGTCTGTTTGCTTTGGTCCACTTGGGCCTCAAGGATTTCACATCTGACCAGGGGTACATCAGAGCACACAGTCTTTCCCAACAAAGGATAATTGCCTTGTACTCATACCAACGAAGAGCTTGAACTATTCGAATTTCTTGCAGCCTGTTTTCTCTCGTTCCAGCATCTTCAACAGATCCTTCAGGTGTTCGCGGATTTTTCTCAGTGATCAAGTCCTCAGACAGGCCTTCTGAATTGTTTATGATTTTCGTTCGGCCTCCTGCACGCTTGGGCTCCCTGATGTTACCAGCGTTCTCAGACATTTTCCTGCGAAAGATATAGGTACGAGGGAAAAATAGACAAGATATGAACATGTACCAAAACATTTTCGAAGAAAAACTTTTTGAGCCCAGCAACCATATAGAGGGATTTATCTTTGAAGCAAATTTTCATACGAGTGCTAGGCTAGATTTCCATCGGGTGCAAGTCAAACGAAGAACTGGTATGAAAGGGGTGCTCAAAGCGTAAATCTATCGATATGAATCCGAGAGATTTGCCTCGGTGAGAAACTCCATGGGACGAGGGATTTCCTACCTAGATCGGATGGGAATTCGATAGGAAACGCTAGAAACATATTTCCCAAGGTGCAAAGATCCAAACGGATCGAACAGACCTAATAAAATAAAAGAAAATCCAGAACAAACCTGAGCTCGATGAACGGAATAGATTGGAATCGATTTCAGTGTCGTGCATACCCTAACTCGGTGATTGTACGACAACTACGGCGGCCTGGATGATGATCTGCGTTGACGGGAAAGCCTCCGGCGACTTCCTTCCGGCAGTGAAGCGGCGAGGGAATCGACGGTGAAGGAATTGCCACGGCGGCGCGCAAGAGCTCGGGAGCGAGAGGGGAAGAGACAAAGTCGAGGAAGTGGAGGAGCTGTGCTGGCGGGGTTGGATCAATATTTACAAAGGGGGGGTCTGACGTAACCGTCAAATCTGATCCAACGGCGCAGATCTCGCGTCTCTCCGAATTCAACGGACGGATTTGGTGGCGGTAATCGCGGAAAAGTCCCAACGAACCGAAAGATATGTGTTCCACATCCGAGACCAAACTCATCGAACATAGAGCAATAAATTAGATAAATTTTCGACAGATTTTCCTTCGAAATCAATGACATTTGAAGGAAATCTAATCAAGTACAAATATACATGTTCACTAGAGAAAAGCAAAGATGGGGTAGGGAAAGAATAGAGGGAAAACAGGGTCCGATACTTAATCAATCCGAGAGAAAACGATCGATAGAAAACTCGGAGTGATAAGTGTATAGGAAAACACCAAACGAACAAAAGTAAAACGAAAAAGAAACACAAGAGAAAACCAACGAAAGTAAACTACTGGTAGTAAGAAAACTTATAATACAATGTATAGATAGTTTTGATCTTACTGCACGTTGCGTGAGTCCAATATGTTCAACTCACACCTTAGTGCACAGAACCTTTTCTCATCCAGGGGCTTCGTAAAGATATCATCCAATTGATCTTCGGTGCGGACATGACTGATAACAATATCTCTCACTGAACGTGATCTCGAAGAAAATGATGACGAATATCAATATGCTTCGTTCGAGAGTATTGCACAGGATTATGGGAAATTTTGATAGCAATCTCATTATCACATAGTAGTGCAATTTTCTTCACGAGAATACCATAATCTTTCAGCGTTTGCTTGAGCCACAGAATTTGAGTGCAGCATGAACCAGCAGCAATATACTCGGCTTCAGCCGTAGAGATTGATACACAATTCTGTTTCTTCGAAGCCCAACAGACAAGAGACTGCCGAGAAAATGACATGTGCCTGAGGTAGATTTCCGGTTGACACGATCACCAGCCCAGTCATAATCAGAATATCCAACGATATCAAACTGGGCACCTTTAGGATACCAAAGTCCCAAGGTAGGTGTGAGCAAGATATCGAAGAATTCGCTTGACAACAATATGATGTGATTCTTTCGGGTTTTCCTGAAAACGAGCACACATACAAACTGATAGCATAATGTCAGGTCTATATGCACAAAGGTAAAGAAGTGAACCAATCATCGAGCGGTGTTTCTTCTCGTCGAAAGGTTTGCCCTTCTCATCTGCATCTAGGTGAACATTCGTAGGCATTGGAGTCTTGATAGTTTTGCAATTGACAAGGTCAAACTTTTTCAGGCAATCTCTGAGATACTTCTCTTGCGAGATAAATGTCCCATTCTTCTGTTGACGGATTTGAAGTCCGAGAAAGAACTTCAATTCACCCATCATAGACATTTCATATTTCTTCGACATCATTCGAGCAAATTCTTCGCTGATATCAGGGTTAGTACAGCCAAAGATAATATCATCGACGTAAATTTGACACACAAAAAGATCATTTTTGTATGCTCGAGTGAAAAGAGTCGGGTCAGTTGTTCCTGGTTTGAAGACCTTCTTCAGAATAAAATCCTTGACTGTTTCATACCAAGCACGAGGTGCTTGCTTTAACCCATAAAGGGCCTTGTGCAACCTGTACACCATATCCGGATTCTTAGGGTCTTCAAAACCTGGTGGTTGCATAACATACACTTCTTCCTCGATTTCATCGTTAAGAAATGCATTTTTGACATCCATTTGATATAGCAATATACCATTGTAATTTGCAAAAGCAAGGATGACACGAATGGATTCAAGACGAGCAACTGGAGCATAAGTATCACCTTCGACAGGACGAATATCTCCAATTGCCATGTACCCGATAACTTCATCCAAAGGTGGTTCATCTAGGTTAAGAGGTAGTTTCTCCTTTTGAGAGACGTTAGTTCCATCAAATCGGACATTTACAGTTTCTACAACTTTGCCAAGATGAGAGTTGTATACTCTGCAAGTGTGAGAATTCGAACCATAACCTAAGAGAAAACCTTCGTGAGCCTTTGGGGCAAACTTGGAGCTATGATTCATATCTCTGATGTCACATGGAGCACCAAAAACCCTGAGATATTATACATTTGTCTTTTTACCAGTGATAAGCTCATGTGAAGTTTTCTTCAGAAATTTGTGCAGATAAACCTTGTTGATGATATGACATGCAGTGTTAATTGCTTCAACCTAGAACCTGATAGGAGTCTTGTATTCAGCAAGCATTGTTCTGGCCATTTCAATAAGAGTTCGGTTCTTTCTCTCGACCACACCATTTTGTTGCGGTGTATAAGCAGCCGAAAATTCATGAGTAAAGCCATATTCATCAAGAAATTCTTCGAGATGAGTATTGTTGAATTCTATACCATTATCACTTCTGATATTCTTGAGAGATAATTCATACTCGGTCTGATCTATCTTTGCGAAGGTTTTGAAATATTTGACAACTTTGATCTTGTCATCTACAAAGAAAATCTAAGTATATCGAGAGACATCATCAACAATAATTAGACCATACTTGTTACCTCCAAGACTAGCATAATTTTGCGGACCGAATAAATCCGTATGAAGCAATTCAAGAGGAGGAGGAGTAGTCATTATAGTATTTGCTGAGTGATGTTTCATGGCAATCTTTCCGGCTTCACAGGAACTGCATAGACGATCTTTATCGAATTTCACATTTTCAATACCAACGATATTTTTCTTCGAGATTAGAGTTTGAAGATTTTTCATCCCTGCATGACCAAGTCTTCGTTGCCATAACCAACCAGATGTGGCTTTAGCCATTAAGCATGTGGAAACAGAAGGTCCCGAAGAGAAATCGACAATATAAAGATCACCTTTGCGATATCCTTCGAACACGAAGGAATAATCATCATGTGAAAACACAACACAACGAGAAGATGAGAACAATACAAGCATACCCATATCACAAAGGTTTGAGATAGACATCAGATTACATCCTAGAGATTGACCAAGCATAACTTTTTCAATATGCTTATCCTTCGATATAGCAACCTTACCCAAACGAAATATTTTACCTTTGTTGTTGTCATCGAAGGTAATATATCTCTCAGAAGATGCAGTAAGTTTGTCTTCGGTGAACAATTCTTTGTCTCCGTGTAGCATCCCAAAAATTTCCAAATTTTGGAATGTTAATAAATAATATAATATTGATTGACTTGTTTGAAATTTAGAGTAAATGAAAACTTTTCATTTGAGTTTTTGTTTAAACCTTTACAAACCATTTAATAAAATTTGGATAATCATTTATCGAATAATAAAAATCTTGGTTGTGAAGTTTATTCAAAATTCAAAGAATGATTTTCTTTATTTTGTCTTTTTGAAATTTGGTAGGAACCACAATTAAATATTTTAGAGTAAGAATAAAATGACTATCTCAAATTTATTATGGCCCAAAAAACATTCTTGAATTTTTATTTTAGATTGGAGTTTATTTGATATTGACATTTAAGAGATATTTCCAATAATTCAATTAATAAATGAGAGGAGATAATATGACTTCTCCCAAAATATTATTGGAAATATTTACAAATTTCCATTTGAATACTTGATTATATTTTATTAAACATTTTTGGGCATTTATAAAATCCCAAAAAAACTAATTTAGGGAGTTTATTAATATCTTAGGTGTTTAAAAAATATTTATAAAATATATTCAGAGAAGAAAATATATTTTCCTAAAGACTCTATATTTTATTTGACGTATAAAGTTTTATTGGGAGTAATTATTTTCAAATTGTATTGATATTGCATAAAAAAACAGAAATCCTAAGCCTATTGGGTCGAGTTTATTTTTTTCTCTCTATGTCTCTTCTTTTTTTTTCTTTTTTTGTTAGGCCAGATTTCCCACTAAAGCCCATACCCCGAGCGAGTCATCTTCCTCCTCCGTTCATACGTGAACATCACGTTTCATAGTACGTGTTAGCCATGGCAAGTGAAGCTCTTCCTCCCTTCTTCCCATCTACTCCGTTGACCGATTCACTTTAGAACCTACACAAAAATTATGGACAAGTTCATGAGGAATCCATTTAGAGAAACAAACACGCATTTTAATGCTTTTAATTGTCCACAAATTTATTTATGAACACCATTCATGGTTTCCATAACCTCGCCTCGGATTTCCTTCTACGGACCTCCCCCGACCCTATAAATACCGCCCTGGGGAGCACCTTCGATCCACTCCTCCACACGACGAAAACCCCCCTCCAAACCCCTCTCATTTGCGAGCAATTGCTTGCCGAAGTTCGTCCTTTCGCCGAAGTCCGTCGTAGATCCCGACTTCTACAAGGTGAACCAGACCCTCTTTTTCTTCCTATTTCATACTTTGTTGGCGCGCATCACCTTGACATTCATATCCGGCGTGCGCCGTTCATGAAACCGTGAACCGCCGGTGCTCTGACCAACTCCGACGAACCTTCTCGGCCATACAGTGATGAAGCCAAGCTTTGTACTTTGTCCAACAAGTTTCCCACGTCATACTCTACCCCGTTTGGACATTAGCTGATACCGTAGACCCTTCTCTAAAATTCCGGCGAGATATCCAGTGAGCTCTCTCTCCACTCCTTTTCATTGCATTTTTTCTGTTAAAAAAATTCGAACATATATCTGCCTATCAGATTTCGACACGTGGCAGCCCATTTTCAATCCCGTATATCATTTTCAGAAAAATACCTAAACTTTAGAAATTCATAGCTTCTAGCCTGTAAATCGTATTTCGACATATTTTATATCCCCGGATTCCTTGAAACATGTACTTTATTTTGGTCCAGTAATATTCCACTTTTGATAATTCTAAATTTAACTCAAATTTATTTTTGTAATTTGAGTATATTTGATATACATCTTATTTTATAATTTATTTGGAATTATTTTCTTCATCAAATTTGAACCTTAGATCAATAACTTTCTATGTTGACATTTGTCACATTCTTTCCAGTATGTTAACACCTTATTTTGACGTCAAGCCTTTGTTTCAACTTCCATTTAGTTACATCATTTTCCTTTATAAATTTGACCATAGAAATGATTCAATCTTTTCAAGATTTCTATCGGATCATTTTCGTATTCAAACATGTAATATATTTTCAAATATCCACATGGTCAAACCAAGTGAAGTTTGACATACTCTTCATCCAATATATTTTATAATCAAGCTTCAACATATCCAATTGATTTTGCAATCCCCAGAGATATGATTTCCATCATATTTTTTTCCAATCCAACTTGATCCTATCTCAACCTAGGCCCGCCATAGTAATTAGTTTATTAATAGTAACAACTAAATATTTATGTTGTTAATTGTATCTTTATTTGGATCTTCATTTTTGATTTGTGTTGTGGGCAAGTGTGTTGAAGTATTTCTCTGTTATCGTTAGATATATTGTAAAGAGAAGGAGAGACGACAACGAGTACAATATTTCATATTCAGGATCCAGGAAAGTTACTCTTTTGGTCATACTCCCGTTATACCTATATTTTTCCTATGCATTGTAGTCCAACTTAATATTATGCATTGATAGGATTATGTATTATATTATACTATTACACCCAGTAGTTCATTGAGGTAGGTCCGAACCTTATATCATTGTCGCCACCGTGTAGAATTATACTGCTTTGCTAAGTAGACGTGGATTGAGAAGTGATCCATTATGAGGTATGAGTGACAAAGTAGTAAACAGGACCAAGATAATCTTAATGAACCACCTGGGTGGAATGGTGGGGGCACCCTGGAGGAACCAGTGGATTTGCCTGAGATACCTGGAGATGGCCAGTAATCACTGCGGAATGCCACCCAGGCTTAAAGGGATCAATCATATTTTTCATAACTAGAAGCTTACGTGTGCAACGACAAGCTATTATGGGCTCTGGCTTGGTTGATTAGTTGTAGTGACTCTTACTAGGTGGTTCTACGAACGTGGTTATGAGTAGGTGGGATTGGCACCGCTAGAGTAGGGGAAACTCTTCTAAAAGACCTTGTCTCGACCTTCCTGTTTCCATACAACGTGTAGTGTGGAAAATACCAAAGGAGGTGGTCGAGTCTTGTGGGGGAAAAGTGCACAGCCTCTTCAGAGTGTACAAACTGATCATGATTAGTCGTGTCCCCGGTTATGGACAACTTTGAGCATCTGGAAGTGGGAATGTTGACGGATCTCATCATCTTTAATTAATCAATCGGGTTTAATCAACCTCGGGAGTAGATTGACTTGGAGAAACCAAGTCAATCATATTATGAGCTTTGTAGTACTGATATGATATTCTTTGAGTAGGACAAAACCAGCTTTATGTAAACAGAAACTCTTAGAGCTTTTCCACCAGCCAAATTGCATGTAGAAGATAGGTCTGTTATATATTCTTTTGGGAGTAACTTGCCGTACATTCAAAGTACTGACCCATTTTGGGCTGTAACCTTCGGTGTTGCAGGATTGTGTACGACGAGTAAGTGATGCGATGTAGGGTTACGATGTCTACACTCAACTTTGCCGTTGGTTTTGATGGGACTCCACTTATGTATTATTTGTTTCCGCGGTGTATTCTTGCCAAAGGCTATAAGGTAATAAATACCATGTACTTACGTTAATTTTTGACATGTGATTTATGGTATTTCATCGAGTACTGTGTGTGCTAGCATACTGATCCACGGATAGCACAGAAGCATAGTAGACTTGGTTCCCTTCGGAACCGGGTCGTTACACTCCGGTCATATGATTAGTGCAACCACTGTCCAAGACCCATTCGGATCCACCGGAGACATAGACCTGCAGAAGAATTAGTTCTTCTTAACCACCCACAAACGAGCTAGTGAATGAGAAGGGATGGAAGTGCTGGATGAAGCAGCGGTATTATAGCGAACAAGATCATATTGGCGAGGGGGACAATCAAGCACACCATAAATATAATTCCTCGGAGAGGGGTTAGAGTACTGGTAGGTAAAGGAAATTTTGTTGTTATTATCACGATGACGATAAGCATTTATATCTACTCGATAGTATTCATTTTGGGGAACATTTGATGCAGGCACCAGAGGTTCATTTCTATCCTCAAGAGAATAGTAGTGTCTCGGTGGTACCGAAGATTTTCCCTGCATAGAATGGTTAGGGGGCAGTTTTTCTACGAGGGATTTGCGAACCCAAATCTGTCGCTTATAGAAACCCTTCTTCAGAGGAGTACCAACGAATTCAGCAAACATTTTTCCTTCCTCATCTTTGATAAGCTTTTAGTCAGAATCAAGTGATTCATCAACAATAGCCTTATCAATTTTGCAGTTGAAACCTGAAAGGTTAGCAATATCAATGGGTTTTTCTTTCGCAAGAACCCATATAGTTTTAGGATACTGCTCGGGTTCCCAGTAGGTGCCATCAGGGTTGTGTTTCCTCTCGAAACCAACACCTTCCTTTCGTGGATTCCTATGAAGAAGAGCCTTCTTTAGGATATCACATAGGTACTGGTGTCCTTGAACACTTTTGAACATGCATCTATCAAGTAAATCTTTAGACTTAAGGAGTTCCTTGGTAATAGTAGAATTTTCCTCGACCGAGGGGTTAGCATCATCAATGACAATACGTTCCTTTCCTTTCGATTGCTTAGAAATAGACTCAGTTTTACTTCGTTCCAAACACGTTAGGAAGGGTGAAATAGATTCATTTTTAGATTTTGGGCCCTGTTGAGCAATGAGAGTGAGATTGACATTCTCCAAATCTTCATGAGCCTCTCTCAGTTTCTCGAGAGCCATTTTCCTTTGAATTAATTCGTAGGTTAGCTTCTCGTAATACACTGAGAGAATATCATGCCGAGAGGAAAGTTCATCATACTTTTCCTTTAGAGCAGCATGCTCATTCGTCAAAGTTTGACCTTTCTCAATCTCATCGATCAACAGAGTCTTAGATTTCTGAATAGTTTCACTTAGAGAATCTAGTTTATCTTGTTGGATAGAAGCAATTTTAGCAAGTTTTGCATAGCTTATCCTAGAGTGACTTTCATAAGCAGATCCATCAGAAGTATGATAGGAATTCTTAGAAGAAGATACCTTTTCCTTTGCCGTGAAGCAGTAGGATGAAGTTTCATCTTCACTGCTTTGGTTGGTGAAGAATGAAGTCGATGCCTTGTTCGAAGAAAATACTAGTCCAGCAACACCATCAGACTCAGAACCAGATCTTGAGTTTGATTCAGCTTTTGTCCTAGAGGCTTCATCTTCAGAGTTCATCTCTTTACCCAGATAGGCCTTGGCACAATGAGAATTCTTGCGCCGAGAGGAATGTGATTTCGAAGAAGAACTCTCTCGATGATTGTGGTACTTCTTCTTCTTGTCATCATCACAATCATATTTCTTGTCTTTTCTGGACTTTGAATCATATCTCTTCGACTCATAGTGTTTTCTCGATCTGTGCGACTTGCTCGACGATTTGCTGTGAGAATGCTTGGACCTTTGTTCAATTTCCTAGAGAGGACAATCAGCGATGAAGTGACCTGTCTTCTTGCACTTGTAACAACAGTTATCTTTCGCTGAAGAGTTTCTAGATGATGATCGATGCTGTGATGAATTGCTTGAATGTCTGGAAGAGTAGTTTTTCTTCGCTGAAGAGGAATTCCTTCTCTGGAAGCGGTTGAATCTTGTCATTATCAGTGCCAAATCTTTTCCAATATTTTCGGGGTCATCTAAGGCACCTCCAGATTCACAACTAGGTTCAGGCGAGGAGTGATGTGAGGCTTTGGCCTTTAGATCATGGGATTTTCTTCGAGTTCCATTGACATCATGTTTTTCTTCTTCTTCCATTTCAAAGGTGGTAAGTCTCTCGAGAATATCAGCAGCGACAAGATTTATGAAATCAGTCCTTTCTTTGATCATTAGCACAATGTGATCGAAGGAATCATCAAGAAAACGAAGCAAAGTCCTAACAATAATTTGACTGGTGATATCTTCAGCACAGAGGTAAATTAACTCATTTGATAATGTGGTGAGTCTGCTGTAGATGGAGTTAACTTTTTCTCCCTCGTGCCTCTTGAACCGATATAATTTTCTTCGAAGAGTGTCAATACGAGCATCTTTCTGAGTAGATACACCTTCACCAATATCTTCTCGAGATAGTCCCGGACACCTTTGGCCGTAGGAATATTCTTGACCTCATGGTATTTTTCAGGAGTCAGATGGTTCGTGATGAATACCCAGACTTCAGAATCAAGATCCATGTTCTTTGCCTCAGTAGGGGTGATGGAAGCTTTCTCCTTGACTGGAACTCCATTTTTGACAACCTCCCAAGCGGCAGAATTGATGTCCATGATGTTCCTCTTCATTTTGTCCTTCCAATAAGGATAGTCCTTCCCATTGTAAATAGGAATCGGTTCGCCCGAGCGAACAACTGCAAATGACATTCTTGACAACACTCCAGGTGGTTAGACCAAAATACGTAGAGCATATGGAGTGCCTAGCTCTGATACCAATTGAAATCTCAAGAATGATCGGAGGGGAAGGGGGTGAATGATCACTTCTAAAACTTCTACGGAACTTAGAAGGAATTCATGCAAACTGCAAAGGACTAATAGAATCTCGAAGGAATTGTAGTATCGAAAGTCATGCATGGATCGAAAGGATTGGGGACGAGAGGAAACATCGAAGACAAACAGGCAATAGAGTAAATACTGAAAGTAAGTACGAGTAAGAAAACGAGCCTGACACTGGGATGTTTGGTAAACCAGTTCACACTCTGCAAAGTGCTACGTCTGGTTGGAGGGACTGGTGATTGAACACCTGGAGCAAAACTCTCTCCGTCCTATTCTCCACTGCAACAAACTCCTCGAGCTTGTCTAGTATTCACTCGGGCTAGATGATTCAGGACATCTCCGGAACCTTTACAAACTTCCTTCAGCAGTGATAATTACTCTTCGAGTGCTTGACAGGCGACGCCTCACCGTCAAGGAGACTTGCAGTTGTCCAAGATAAAAAAGATCGGCTAATCTCAACCTAAGTCTCTGTGAATTGCTCAAATCAGTTTGGACTTGGGTTTTGGTTCTCTCTTGAAATCTCTCTCGGGATGCTCACAGCTCTTCTGTCTAAGAATATTTAGTGGAGCAGCCAACCGCAAATGGCGGGTGAGTGCGGGGTATTTATAGGTGGTGATCCCAATGGGTGAAATGACTGAAGTGACGCGATGCAACCACTTGACGCGTGTCCACAACTGTCGGTTTTCAATCACAGCGCAACTTTTCTTGCGGAGCAAGTAAGCTGACTTACCGAACGAGTTCTCTCTCAAAGGCACGAAGTGCGATGACTTTGCCTTTGAGCTATTACTCGAATCAGTTAGATTTCTCTCGGTAGGATTTCTGTGGGTTTATGTTGGGCAGAGGAAATTCACTTCGACTAAGATCTCAACTAGCAAACCCCTCTTTATAGTACAGTTTTTCCTACGACTCAAGAAAACAAAGAGAAACTAGTAAAAAGACTAAGTCTTCGTCCAACTTCAGATTTCTCCTCGTTGCGCTTTTACTCTAGAGCATCTTCTTTCTCGATGACATTTTTAGGGCTCGTCTTCCTTCAAAGACTTCGGTAATGATCTGCAACTTCGCTGCAGTGAGTTGTCCTTCGACCTTCTACTTGCAAACTCCATTCTTTCGGAACCTAAGTATTTTTTTATACTCGAAAACAATATTAGTTCCTCTACTGATTTGTCCAACAATCCCCAAAACCTTCGGGGGCAAAACTTTCTCTTACAACAGCAGCTATAAAAAGATAAAGAAGAAATCGACGACCTAGAAGACAGGCGCGAGGATTCTATGAAGAGACCCCACTCGACGAGTCGCACTATACAACTACGCGCTCGCCGACCACTCGAGGACCCGCCACCGCGCGGACAGTTGTCGCCTGCTAGGACAGTGACTCTAAGACTCAGACTGGCGAATACTACGACCCAGATCGAAGACCAGACGAATTTGCCAACCTTATAAAGAACCAGAATCTGAGCGAGGGGATCGAAATCGACCCGCGAGTCCACGAGCACCCGGCGGATCACGCGCAGATCTTCCGAATCTCAAGGAGGAAACGGCACGCCGGATCCAGCAAACTCACGGTCAGGGAGAATCTAGAAGGACCCTGCACGATCCACTGCTTTAAAGATGACTGGGGATACATCAGATCGGGTCACACTCTGGGAGACTGCCGCCTGTTCAACAAACTCGCCGACAACCTCGAGAAGGAAAAACAACGAGAAGCCAAACGCACCCGACGAACCGAGCAGTCGCCAACTCCAAGTCCTGAAAGACGCTACAACCCGCCTCACTGACAGGTGTACACGATCCAAGAAGGCAGGGTATCGCAAGCTCAACAAGACGCCTACACCCTGCAAGCCAGAGCAGCCGAGAATCTAAACACAGTCGAAGTCTACCAGCTACACGACGCAGAAACTAGTATCACGTTCTCCCAGAGCGATCACCCACCTGCAGTCGCAAGGCCGAGGCACGCGCCCCTGGTACTCGATGCTCAAATTGGAGGGTACGACATGGACAGAATCTTCATGGACGGAGGCAGCAGAATGAACATAATCTTTGTCAGCACTCTACACAAGATGCTGATCCCACGATCAGTATGGAAAAAATCAAGCACCGTGCTATACGGAGTAGCCCCAGGATAAGCGGCTACTTCCCTTGGAATAATCGAGATCGAAGTTTTCTTTGGCAGCAGACGCAATTTTGCAAGACACACCCTCGAGTTTGAAGTACTCGATTGGCAGTCGCAGTACCACGCCATACTGGGATGTCCAACATTCCGCAATTCATGGCGGTTCCGCACTACGCCTACCTCAAACTCAAGATGCCAGGATCCGCGGGCATCATTACAGTCAACGGGAGCTTCACCAAATCAGACCAATGTGATCGCGATTTCCACAAAGTTTCCGACACCTTTGGAGCCGAGCAAGAACTCACAGAAATAGCCATGGCGATAGACAAAAGTATATTCCCGCTAGCAAGTCGAAGCGAGTCAAAAGAGTATGGGCGAGACTTCAGCATCGACAGCGACACGATCACCCACCAAGTGTACCCGACGGACCCAGAAAAAACAGTCCACATGTACGCCCACCTCCCGGAAGAGCAAGCGACTGCCCTCATCGCTTTCCTTCGTGAACAATGGGAAATCTTTGCCTGGTGTCCAGCCGACATGCCAGGAATACCGCACGAGTTCGCGGAACACGCGCTGCGCATCAAGCCAAACACCAGGCCAGTGAAGCAGGCACTACGAAGATTCTCAGAACCCAAGCGCAGAGCAATCGGGGAGGAGGTCAACCGATTACTCGACGCTCAATTCATCCGAGAGACGAAGAAAGCCACTTGGATTGCCAACCCTGTGCTGGTCCCCAAGAAAGACACAGACGTGCTGCGGATGTGCGTCGATTACGGGCTAGTCAACAAATACTGCCCAAAGGATCACTTTCCCCTGCCAAGAATCGATTAGATAATCGACTCGACAGCAGGATGCGATCTACTATCGTTCCTCAACGCCTACTCAGGATACAATCAGATCAGGATGAAGGAAGAAGACAAAGAGCATACATCATTCATCACCCCTTACGGCGTATTTTGCTACAGGATAATGCCCTTCGGACTCAAGAACACCGGTGCCACATACCAGCGGATGATGCAAGCCTGCTTGAAAGATCAAATCGGAAGAAACGTGCAAGTCTACGTGGACGACATTGTCATCAAAACTTACAGTGCAAACACGCTACTCGACGACCTGCGCGAGACCTTCGCAGCACTCAACAAGTACATAATCAAGCTCAACCCGAAGAAGTGCGCATTTGGCGTCCCAGCCGGGAAGTTTCTCGGTTACATGGTCTCCGCTCGAGGAATCGAAGCGAACCCCGAGAAAGTTCAAGCAATCGCCAGGATGCAGGAGCCAACCGACATCAAAGGCGTGCAGCAGCTCACCGGAAGACTCGCAGCCTTGAGTCGTTTCATCAGCAGATTGGGAGAGCACACACTGTCATTCTACCAGCTGGTCAGAAAAGTGGAGAAATTAGAGTGGACCGAAGAAGCCCGCAAAGCATTCGCGAACCTGAAGAAAACACTCTCGACCCCACCGATCTTGGCGGTACCCAAAGAACGAGAAAATATGTACCTCTATGTGGCAGCACGCAACAGCATGGTAAGCACAACACTCGTCGTCGAGCGCACAGAAGAAGGCAAGGTCCAGAGCATACAAAGGCCGATCTACTACCTCAGCCTTCTCTTGAAAAAATCCCAGCAGCGGTACCCGCACTACCAGAAGCTACTACTGGCCATCATCATGACCTCAAGAAATATGTCGCACTACTTCGACGAACACCCTATCACAATCGTGAGCAGCGCACCACTCGCGGACATCCTCAACAACCCCGGAGCGAATGGGAGAGTCGCCGAGTGGAACATTGAGCTCAGCCCGCGGGACCTGCAGTTCAAGAACCCAACAGCAATCGAGGCCCAAGTCCTCCCAGATTTTATGGTCGAGTGGACGGAGGTCCAAACACCAGCCCCCCCGGACCTGTCGAACTCATGGACAATGTTCTTCGATGGGTCCAAAAGACAGCAAGGAGTCGGAGCAGGAGTCGTTCTGATCTCCCCCAAAGGAACGAAGCTCAGATACGTCCTCCAGATCAACTTCAGCCACGCCTCCAATAACGAAGCCGAATACAAGGCACTACTCCATGGCATGCGCATGGCTAAAACATGCGGTGCCACTCGCCTCGTAATCCACGGAGACTCCAACCTCGTCGTCCAGCAAACGATGAAAGACTGCGATGCAATAGCCGACAACATGGCGGCCTATCAGAAGCTCTACAACACGCCCGAAGGAAGTTTCGATGGTTGCGAGCTCAATTATACCCCCAGAGAAAACAACACAGAAGCCGACGAACTTGCAAACATCGGCTCGACTCGAGGACCAGTACCACCCGGCGTCTTCCTCGAAAGCTTCAGCCAGAGATCCATCAAAGAAAAAACAACAGCACCCGAGGCAGCTGTAAATGACGACACCACCGAGCCAGCACAGGTGGCATCAGCAAGCCCATCCGAAGGCAACAACTACCAAGCGGTCGAATCTACAGATCCAACAGCACTCAAAGGACAAGCATGTACGAAACCGTTCCTCCGATTCCTAATCGAAGGCACGCTACCGCAAGACGTCACAGAAGCTCGACGCATCAGTCGTCGATCCAAGGCATTCACAATGATCAACAGACAGTTATACAAGCGCATTATCACCCAGATACTCCAAAAGTGCATCGACGAGGAAGACGGAAAAGCCCTACTACTGGAGATTCACGAAGGCACCTGCCGGCACCATGCCAACAGCCGAGCACTCGTGGAAAAAGCCTTTCGAGCAGGATTCTATTGGCCAACAACCATGAGAAACGCAGAGGATATCGTGCGGCGTTGCAACGCCTGCCAAAAGTTCGCCAGCAGGCTGCACGCCCCAGCATCAGAACTCAAAACCATACCACTATCATGGCCATTCGCCACATGGGGACTCGACATGGTAGGCCCGCTCAAGAAATCATCAAAAGGAGGAAGAACGCATCTATTGGTCGCAGTCGACAAATTCACCAAATGGATTGAGGCAGTACCAATCACCAGCTCAACAGCCTTCACGGCAGTCAACTTCATCAAATCAATCATCTTCAGATCTGGAGTACCACACAACATCATCACGGACAATGGTAAAAACTTCACAGCAGCAGAATTCCAAAACTTCTGCTAGGAGTTGTGCATCAAAATCAACTACGCAGCAGTCGCACACCCGCAGTCCAATGGCCAGGTGGAGAAAGCAAACGGCTTAGTATGCGGAGGAATAAAGAAGCGAGTCCTGGCACCACTCGAGCAAGCCGCGGGCAACTGGATAGAAGAGCTCCCCGCAGTCCTATGGAGCCTACACACCACCCCAAACAGCTCAACCCAACATACCCCTTTCTTCTTGGTATATGGAGCAGAAGCAGTGCTACCACACGACCTAAAACTCGGAGCACCCAGAATCTCAGGGTACGAAGAAGAAGAGGCAGAAGAAGCACTGCATAATGACAAAGACCTAGCAGACGAAGCAAGAGACACAACCCTAGCAAGGTCAGAGGGATACCAGGACAAGCTGTGCACTTACCAAAGCAGCCGCCTGCGCTCCAGAACCTTCAACAAAGGTGACCTTGTCCTACGGCTCATAAAAGAGAAAGCCCACAAGCTTGCCCCCCAATGGAAAGGGTCGTTCATAGTTTCAGAAGTCATACAAGGAGGCGCCTATAGACTTAAGAACCCGAAGACTGAAGAGGACATGGGAAATCCATGGAACGTAGAAAACCTAGGCCCATTCTACCCATAATCTCCACCAGTCATGCTCGACTGGCAACTCATGTAACCGTTCGACGCAATACAATGATGTTGCCCAAATGCTACCACCCCAAAGCACTCGGGGGCTCGAGTACAAACTCCCCCCGAGAGACGCTATCATCGCTCATGCGATCTTTCGCCAAAGCACTCGGGGGCTCGAGTACAAACTCCCCCCGAGAGACGCTATCATCGCTCACGCAATCTTTCACCAAATCACTCGGGGGCTCGAGTACAAACTCTCCCCGAGAGACGCTATCATCGCTCACGCGATCTTTCAACAAAGCACTCGGGGGCTCGAGTAAAAACTCCCCCCGTGAGACGCTATCATCTCTCATGCGATCTTTCACCAAAGCACTAGGGGCTCGAGTACAAACTCCCCCCGAGAGACGCTATCATCGCTCACGCGATCTTTCACCAAAGCACTCGGGGGCTCGAGTACAAACTCCCCCCGAGAGACGCTATCATCGCTCACACGATCTTTACCCAAAGCACTCGGGGGCTTGAGTACAAACTCCCCCCGAGAGACGCTATCGTTGCTCACGCGATCTTCACTTAAAGCACTCGGGGGATCGAGTACAAACTCCCCCCGAGAGACGCTATCATCGCTCACGTGATCTTCACTTAAAGCACTCGGGCGCTCGAGTACAAACTCCCCCTGAGAGACGCTATCTTCGCTCACGCGATCATTGCCCAAAGCACTCAGGAGCTCAAGCACACCTCCCCCGGAGAAACACTATCATCTCTCGCGCAGCCCGAAACTTAAAAATAAGGGTCCAAGCAAAACCCCCGATAGGGGCCACATGCTGAAAACCGTTTGGAATCAAAGGGAGAACAAGGCTACAACCAGGTGGAACGCCAAGTACTTTGGAGAAATATGGACGGAGCACAAGACACAGACAATCCTTTAGTCTTCACCTGATCGCGAACGATCACTAAAGACTCGGGGGCTACTCCCATCGGGAGCGCTGTCGCGCACCCGATAAAAAACGGCAGTTAACAGAAGAACGACAAAGGAAACAAATCTCATCCTACGTTCGACTCTACAACTCGAACGTAGCCTCAGGGGCTACTCCCATCGGGAGCACTGTCGCGCACCCGATAGAATCCACAGTACAAGGGCCTGATGGACTCGAAGACTGCTCTCGTTGAAAGAATTCTCAAACAGCTCATACCACAAAAACTCGAAGACAGGTCACATTGCAAAGGACTCGATCACAGTACATTGGATAGAAGGCAGCTCTCATCACTTGAAGACAATCCTCATTACATGGAGAACTAACCTATTTACAAAGACACAAGAAGCCGACAAGACTACAGCACAAATCACCCAAGGAATTACGACTTTTACATGTGTGCCCATGCTGGGGTGATTGGCGCTTATAAAACAAGCATCACAGATAAAGGAGGAGTCGAAGCAGCCAGCTCATGATGTCAATGACATAACAAAAGGTGAAGCTCGACTTATTTGCGGAGCACCGAAGCCGATGCTCCACCAGCTTCTTCTCCAGCTTCACCAACTTCTTCTCCAGCTGCACAGCTTCTTCTCCAGCTCCACCCAAGCTGCCGGCGAAGATGACGCCGCTGCCTTCAGTTCTACAAGGTCGACTGGCGTGCCCGCTTGATCGGTGGCGTGACGTCGAGGTCCTCTCCAGAGCTAGAGGGCACAACACCACCACCCGAGGAGTCAACAGAGGATGAAGCCGCTGAAGACATGGGCGAAGGACTCCCCGACCTGTCGGAATTGTCGCTGTTTGTCTCCTGCCAGTACGGATCCATGCGATTGCCGCTCGGGTCAAAAGCATGGATGGTGAGAGTATTTTCGCCATCAAAACGGCAACAAAGAGTATCACCATCTCGCAGGTTTAAACGCCGAGAAAACGACTTCCATCCAAAACCGAGAAAAATCAAGCGGGAACTGTCGGTCTCCAACTCAACATAAGAAAGAGGCTGAGAGAATCTCTGAAGACGAAGAAGCAGACCATCCAGGCCACACTCAGAAACAATGGCAGCAAATGCAGAAGGAAGAAGAATGCGAGCAGCGTTCTAGCCACGGACGCGTAGGAGAAAGTCGTAGCGCCAAAAACCCTCCTCTGAGGAAGAGGAGGAAGGAATCAACGCTGCACCACCACGACCACCGCGAGAAGAGCGTGGAGTACGACCACTGCGGCCACGGCGAACCCGGCCGTGGCTAGTCATACTTGCACCTCGTTTTGGCCCCATGAGAAGGGAAAGAGAAAAAGGAAGATGAAGAAGAGGAGCAAGATGGGCAGAGGATGAACATTGCTGCTAGATGAAAAAGAGGGGTCTATTTATAGTACAAACCCAAGGGCACGCAGAAGCCCAGAAGATGGCATCAATTAATTCAAAAACAGAGCATGCCGGGCGATTCGAATTCCGAGACGAACATGCCTTCACACGGGCGGCACTGTGCGATGGACACGTCCAATCTCGCACGTTTTCAATGCGCGCATCGGCAACTCAACAGGCGGCTGTAGCACGCCACAAAAGCCATCATTATGACCGTTCATGAAGACATGACGGTTCGCCGACAAAGCATCTTTGACGGTTAGTCAACAAGGAGATCGTGATCCTTATCAAGAAGAGATAAATCAAAGTGGCAGCACAAAAGTAAGTGCAGCTTGCGAGGATCGTTTTTCACTGATCCAAATACATTTTTCAAATTTATTTAACTCCCATCGGGAGCCTATCCACCCATGAGAGTTTCGGGTGCTCCCTCACCAAGAAGAAAAAATGTGCTCGAGTGATTACTCGCACCCATGAGAGTTTCGGGTGCTCCCTCACGTAGAAGAAAAGATGTGCTCGAGTGATTACTCGCACCCATGAGAGTTTCGGGCGCTCCCTCACCTAGAAGAAAAGACATGCTCGAGTGATTACTAACACCCATGAGAGTTTCGGGTGCTCCCTCACCACGATACAAGATAAGCAGACTTGCACTCGCCAGACCGTACGGTCCCAGAGTATCGGGTTCTCCCTCACCCCGAGAGCGAAGGCGATACTCGAGTAATTACTCGCAGAACTCTGAGTACCCGAGCACTCGAAAGACCTCCCGAGCAAGTACTCCTCTACATTACTCCTCGCCCGAGCGCTCGACAAAGCTCCACGAGTGACCGCTAAAACAACTCACTTGATTGTTTATTCCAAGTGGGTGCATTACTAACTAGGCTTCGTGCCTCGATAAAAATACATATTCCTGGAACACGATACACTGTACCCAGATGCCACGCAAGCTTGTAGGTAAGACCCCGCTGCGCAGATCGGCGGGGCTGGGACTTGCCGCAGAGCGATTTCACTCCCAATATTTTCCATGCGCTTGCATGATAGAAAAAGCCGGGCGGACGCGCCTAGGCTATGAACTTTACTGGCCGCAATTGATCACTATAAGACCTGCAGCGGCATGAATTTTGCTCGATAGCAATGTCCAAGCTCATGTCGAGGGACGTGAGTTTGATTGGGCTACTGCGGTATTTGCCACTAGCGCAATTCACCATGGCTCGAACAGTCGACTCCTTGGGCCCTTTCAGCTTAGCATTCCCTCAGAACAGGTTTTGTCATGGCCCTAGACTGCCAGTGACCCGCGGTTAAACCGTGCATACATCGAAATGACGCTAGAATAGACTCGAGTCCCTGCACAACTCTTCGAGTCCCCCAGGAACTCGGGGGCTACTGACGAGGGGGTGACCCCATGACTCCTATGGATGGGCCTACCCGGTGTACCCGAAGATAGAAAGGCCCACAAGGATGCCGCCTGGGCCTAGCCTTGGCCCATTAGTGGCACCGACGTAGGAGTCCGCGACCCGTAAGGAAGGTGCAAACCTGTTGTGCCGTACAAGATTAGGGTTAGGAAACCTCATATGTAATCCAAGACGGGTTCCCCGAGACCTAGCCTAATATATAAGGGCTGGGAGGGGAGACGTCGAGATCAACCAATACACAATCTGTAACCCTAGCCTTGTGCGCACTAGCCTTGGCCTTCCTGTAATCGCATCTCAAAGCAATAATATCGAGAAGGAACGTCTTCTCCTATTAGCCGACGAGCTATCGTCCAACCTGTGCCTCTCATGACTAACCCAGGGTCCCTGACCATGGGATTTTCCGGGGTTGATCCCCGTCACAAACTTACTCATAACTGAAGGTGAATCAAGTGTAGCACTAGTGTTCAGAACGGTACCTTTTCTCGTATGGGATGGTAAGATCGGGACCTTGGGGTCTTCTTTCTTACCCATAGCGGGTAAATTGCAGCAGGTAAAATACTTCAAGTAGACTTGTGAATAAAGCTATGCTCCCCGGCAATGGCGCCAGAAAACGAGCTTGATACCCCACAACTGCAGGGGATCGAGATAGTCTTCGCGGGTAAGAATAACCCAATTTATAGATTCGACTCAAGGGGAGCCAAAGAACATCCACAAGCTTTGACGGTGGAGTTGTCAATTCCACCGCACCTGAGATACACTTACTTGCAACAAGATATTAGTAGTAACTGCGATATGGAGGTGATGATAGCAACGGAAATAGTGGTGGTGAAATAGCGACAATAAAACAGCAAAAGTAAACAACTAGTAACCAGCAGAATTAGAAACACTGTAGGCTAGGGAGATGGATGGTTGGGCGCTGCATGGATAAGGCACATCATGTATTTAACTTGGGGAAAGGCACACAGAAAAGCAAAGATCATCTAGGCATAAATCAAGCATCAGGCATGTACCCCACAGGTAGTTGTATGTGTTCGCAATAAGAACTTGCACAACATATTTTGTCCTACCATCCCGCTACGAACGGGGCCAAAAGGAACTTATGGAGATTAAGGTGCTCCTGTCAAAGAGCACCAGAACAAAGCATTAACAATCAATGGATACATGGAATCCTCAAACTATAGTCCACCCCCTTTGGTGTCCCAAGCTTTCACCTTTGAGATCGCCGGTTCCGGACTATAACAGGTGCATACAACTCATAGATAGGATCAAGAACACAAATATATTCATGCAAACACATAGGGTTCAGATATGAAATCATGGCACTCGGGCCCAAAGTGACAAGCATTAAGAGAAACAAGTTGAAGCAGAGATGATAAAAAACAATCTAGATGATAGGCAACATGCCTCCAACAATCTGATAAGCTATTACATGATCTAACTCATCCAATCCCTACCATCCCCTTTGCCTACAACAGGGAATTACTCACACATGGATGGAGAAGTCATGGAGGGAGATGGAGTGGTGATGATGATGACGATGGCGATGATCTCCCCTCACCGGAGGCCAAAACAGCCTCCAGATTAGCCCTCCCGGAGAAGAACAGAGGGTGGCGGCGGCTCTGCGACGCGAATTGGGAAAATGACTTCTGTTTCGGGATTTCTCCGTCACGGGAATAAATAGGAGCCTCGGTAGGGCACTAGAGGAGGGGGGAGGCCCCCAGGCGTCCAGAGGGCGCGACCCCACCCCAGGACGCGCTAGGGGGGCGCCTGGGGCCCCCTTGGCTGCCCTCTGGTCCCACTTCTGGCACAGTGGCTCTTCGGGTGCATGGATTTTCTGTGATTTTTCCTGGAATTTTCTGAGACACCTAAAAATCCATTTTCCTGCGCATAATAAAACCATACAGGCAGCTCTGCTGAAAACAACGTTAGTCCGGGTTAGTTTCGTCCAAATCATGCAAGAATGAGGGAAAAACAATAGCAAAAGTGTTTGGAAAAGTAGATACGTTTGAGACGTATCACACTATATCTCCCCCTTTTTGTCACAACAAACAAAAAGTTAGAGAATAGGGCCGAAGGAATTCCTACTCGCTGGAGCGCCGCTCACGAGAAGATTCGGCGAGCGTAGAAGGACGTCGGATGGGGCGACCGCCACGAGGGGTAATATTCTTCCTGAAGGAGTGCTGATCACAAGAGGAATCCAACTGCGATTCTGGAGGGGTCTTGGGGCTTCGAGGCAATGGAGAGTAAACTCTCGCTGTGCGCCTGGGTTCTTCGTCGGGGTCGGAGTCGGAGGAGAAGGTGTCCAGAGTGATGTGATAATAGTCGTCGACGCTGAGGACATCCCTTTTCTTCGGCAGCAGTGGAATGGTTGAATCTGGTCGGTCAACGCGATCATCATTTGTCCATTGCCTCTGCAGATGCGGAGGAAATTCTTTGAATCCACATCACTGCAGTTGACCGAGGGATTTGAATTTGCGCAGTCCTTTCCATTCCCTTCGAAGACATTCACGAAGGAGTTGGTTGTTGTTCATGGTGATGTTGCGCTGGTGGATGATCTTAGTCATGATCTTCTCCTTTTGCACGAGATCTTGGTCGATGTAGTGCTGAAATATTTGCTGAGTGCGAAGGGAAACTTCCATGTGATGCACTGGCTTGATGAATTTCGAGCGAATATTGCGCTCAGTCATATGTGCCCTTATGCCAGTGTGCTCGGCAAAGCGGTCATTTGGTTGAGCAACAATCTGCAATACTTAAGCTGCAAAAAAAAACAATCTGCAATACTTCCGTGAAACGTGGAGTGAAAATCTTCGGGTAAATTGGTACGGGGAATGGCACGTCCCGAGAGTAATTGCAGATAGCCATGATCCAAGGTGCATATGGCTTGTGATCATTGTGGTCATCAGCACACGAGACCAATGTACGAATGAAATAGTCCTCAAAATCGAAGGGATGACCATGGACTAGTTTCATCAGAGCCAGCTGCACATTGTTGGGAATTCTAAAATCATCATGCACATCGAGCATTGGCATCAGGGTCTTCGACAACATTAAGAACCATGATTTTGCTTCGAAGACTAAATGCTTTGGCTTCGGCTCAGCGGGGTAGTGATCTCCTACGACATCTGGATTCATCAATGTTGAAAATTCAGCAGGAGTTGGAGCAGGCAGATCATGCAGCTTGTGTGGTAATCCTTTCAAACGAGGCAAATTAATCACTACCATAAATTCATCGACGGTCATGTGAAAAACTTGGCCTTGAATCATGAAGTCAAACTTCCAAGTCCTCGAATCTTCGGGATTGTCTGTGAGATATAAAGTGGCATAGAATTGCTTGATGAGCTCTGGATTGTAACCATTGTCAAGAGAAAACATCTTGGGAGTAGATCACTTCTGGTAGACAAAATTCGCACTTAGAGACCTTGGCATATAGGCGATGCTCTCGAAGTTTCATCAATACCAACCTAAGATGTTCTGCGTGCTCTTCTTCATTCTTCGAGTAGACGAGAATGTCATCAAGATAAACTACAACAAATTTATCTAGGTACTCCATGAAGATCGAATTCATCAAGCGCGAGAATGTGGCGGGGGCATTGGTTAAACCGAAGGACATGACGGTATACTCGTAAAGACCATAACGAGTAGTGAAAGCCGGTTTTGGAATGTCCTCATTTCGGATTTTGATTTGATGATAACCTAATCTCAAATCCATCTTGGAGAAGACAGAGGATCCAGCAAGTTGATCATAAAGATCATTGATCCTGGGCAATGGGTACTTGTTCTTTACCGTCGCTAGATTTAGCGGGCGATAATCTACGCACATCCTTTCTGTTCTATCTTTCTTCGTTACGAACAGAACGGGGAAACCCCATGGCGATGAGCCAGGGCGGATGAAGCCTTTTGCCAACGAAGCATCAAGTTGGGTTTTTAGCTCAGCTAACTCATGTGGGGCCATTCTATATGGACGTCTGGAAATTGGGGCTGTGCCTGGTATAAGGTCCACTATGAATTCTACACATCTGTCAGGGGGCATCGCTGGCAGATCTTCAGGAAAGACATCCGGAAGTCACGAACCACCGGAATATCTTCAAGGTCAGGAAGGGGAAGAACATTCAAGGTATGCATCTGGATTCTAGAGCTAGGTGAGGTGTAGTGAATGGTCTGGACTGAAGGATGGGTGAGTTTAACTGAATTGGCTTTACAATCAAGGAAAGCATTCTGTCTTGATAACCAATCCATTCCTAGGATGACATCAATGTCCGAAGACTTGAGGGCTATAAGTGAAGCAAGGAATACTAAACCCTCAATTGCAATTTGATTGTCATGGCTTACTCTATTAGTTTGCCATTTGGAACCAGGAGTTTGAATGATCATTGGAGAAAACATTTCTTCAAAAGGAAAATCATGACGAAGTGCATAACTCTCCGACATGAATGAATGAGAAGCTCCTGGATCGAAAAGAACGGAGGCGGGAACATGATTGACTGGGAGTGTACCAAGGATGACGTCAGGAGCAGCAGTGGTTTCCTCAACTGAGATCTGGTTCACACAACCACTACCTGGGACTAATAGCTTTGCTGGAAAGGTTTTGGTGGTTGATTTCTTTGGAGGCTTATGTCGAGAATGACGTGGTGTCATCAAGACCTGAGGGCATTGACGAAAGTAATGGCCTGACAGACCACACTTAAACACACCCTGCCTGAATTGTTGGGAGCAGGATTACTTGACTGCACACCATCATTCTGGGGTGGAATAATGTGTTGGAGTGGATGGAATATATTGGATGGTGGCCTCTGAAGAAGGTTTTGAGGTATGGCACTAGTTGGAATCAAAATTCGGCGTTTCTGAGGGGCTGAACTTGAAGAAGGAGCAAGCTCAAGAGCATGCTTGCGAGACTCTTCGAACACTTCATTGCCATGCTCAGCTCTGAAGGATCTGTTGACTAAATCCTCAAAGGTGGCGAAATCAAGGAGGTTGAGATCTTGGCGAAGGATAGGGCTAAGTCCCTTACGGAACCTTGCCTGCTTTCTGGCATCGGTGGTGATCTCATCTTGGGCATAACGAGCAAGACGGTTGAACTCTCTCACATACTCATGAATGGATATCTCTCCTTGAGTCAGATTGCAGAAATCTTCCTTCTTGTGCTCCATCAACTCATCCAGAATGTGGTACCCTCGAAAGGCAACACAGAACTCCTTCCAAGTCACTACGTGACCATTTGGCTGCATAGCAACATAGTTCTCCCACCATTTAAGACAAGCACCTTCCAAGAAGTATACCGCGAAAATAACCCGGTCATCGGGAGCAACATGTGCAGTATCAAGCTTACGCTCGATGGAATGGAGCCAATCATCAGCTTCAAGGGGATAATAAGAACATCGGAATACTGGTGGCTTGAGGAGGATGAAGTCCTGAATGCTCACAACCACATTGCAATGACGTGAGGTATTCTGCTCGATGAGCTCCAAAAGGCGTGTTTGATCACGTCTATTCCGCTCGGCTTCCATCATGATTTCCGCCGCAGAAGGCGGTGGTGGAGGAGCATCATCATTTCGATCCTGATCACGGTCTCGATTGCGACGAACAGCACTACGAGTTCCACCTGACATCCTGTGTGATAAAAATCAACAATCAGAACAGGTTGTACGATGGAATCAAAGATAAGAGGACATGAGTAGGAGGAAAAGATTGTAATGCAAAGGCAAAGATCCCTAGAAACACGGAATAAATCGGGCAGCATAACGGCTACACCGGGATGGAAAACAAGACAACCTCGAGGAGATTGAACAGAACTTCCTCAAGGAACTCAAAACACGAAGACTCTGGATGACCACAACTGTCCTACGGCTACAAGGAGGCAAACAGCGAGATGTTCTAGTCAGACATAGATGAGCCTAGTCCTAACATCCCGTAGAAAAGGTAAGGGTGACCCAGAACTCAAATCGATGAGGATAAGGAGAAAAAGAAGCCTTACGTTGTTCCCTTATACCCAGAGTAACTATATAACAGTAGAATTCTAGACTCGACTTCGACCAAGGGTTTAATAATCCTACAGACAGTCCTGCTCTGATACCAAGTCTGTCGGGACCCGGAATAGGAGTATGTAATTCCAGTCACGATACAATCACATGGAGAGCCGAGAGCCGTACCCACTTGTCTAAGCAGACAAGGCCAAGCACATAACACTCTCGGAAAGCATCGAACATGAGGGGCATCCCATTCAGGCCGGATGATCAACTGAGATGGGTCCTCATCGTCCGCTCATGAGTCTAAATGCTTATGGGTGGTGAATCCCATATTCATAGACAAGTCGCCTCAACCATGTTATCGATTTAACCCTAACTCTTACATAGACTTACTCCATCCCGATCACTTAGTCGGGGTCTAGGGCGGGCTCGATCATACAACAAAGTGTGCACGTGACAGAGTCACGAGCAATCGCATCGCGATGGCCCAAGCTGCGCACATCTAAGAGCCACTTGGTGTATAAAAGACCGCCAACCAGATCACAACTAAGGTCTCGAAAAACCCATACTAAGACATGCATGTTATAAACATACACGCAGCACACATGCCTAGTGTGAACATCAGGTATCATCACATAACTCTACATAGTGTATCTTTATTGACTTACACATAGAGCTTAGAAAGATCACATGTCTGTGATCAACATTACATCATACAACGGAATCAAATTAGGTCTGAGTACAGACAAGTTTAACAAATGGCTTAGAGAAGCCTTGTAAACATACATGCCCTTCCACGAGGGGCCAGACTGCTGTCTGGAACTATACTAGCTTAGTCAACGTCGAGCTTCAGGTCAGTGACTCCATCGGGTCTGGGTTTCCATCTAAAACATAGAATAAGCAAACGTGAGTACAAATTCGTACTCAGCAAGACTTACATCAGAACTACACTACTCATGCTCAAGTATCAATACCATACTTGAGGTAAGAAGCGTACACGAGTCCACTACTTTCTCCAACCCAATTACACCACTATAGTGCCTTCCTCGACTTCCCCACAAGAAAGCACGCTATAGCACTCACACTTATCTTGGTGTGTTTTAGAAGTATCCAGTTCAAGTTTTCTAATAATCAAGCTAAGCTTTCCAAGCAGTCCTTAACCGCTCAAGTATCAAGGTAAAGGGAGGTGGGGTTTCAACATGAAGAAGTGCCAGCTTTGACTTGGCTAGTCCTGAACTACGAGTACCAGACTTGAGGTAAGAAGCGTACACGAGTCCACTACCAAGTCTCCAACCAATACACCACCATGGATACTTCCTCGACTTTCCCACGAGGAAGCATGCCATAGAACTCACACTTATCTTGCGAGTTTTAGAAGTATCCATTTGTAAGGCCCGATATGCGGTACTGTTCCAGATCTAGGTGTTTCCACCCAGATCTGGGGACGAAGCACATATCGGTCCCACCGCGACATATGACATATCCATATGCCCCGGATTTCCAACATGATATCACAACATTACAGATACAAGGATACAACATCTCATACAATCGGCATACAACTGCCTCAAATATAATACAACAGCGGAAGATACATGTCTGAGTACAGACTACAAGCAAATGCCTAGTGGCAAAGAGAAAAACAACGATCCCATAACCACACGGGTCCAGGCCCTCCGCCGGGATCCGTCTAACTAGTCGTCGTCGAGTCTCCACGTGAAACGTCGATCACCATACCTGTTGTCGATCAGAACCCTGAAAAGAGTTTGGGGGTAGTATCATGAGTACAGAGGTACTCAGCATCCAACTGTAGTGGTCATCTGACCCAGCAAGGACTTCATCACTCGTCATTCTAGGACAACTAGTAGTTTACGGTAAGGAAGGGGTAAGTGGTGAGGTTGCTGCCGCACTAGCATTGTGAAGTGGCTAACGATCTAGAGAGTAAGGTAAGAATCCAAGCATTCGATGAGGAATCGCCTCCAACAGTCTTGCTATCAACTACTTACGCAAACATAACACATATCCTATCCTTGTCCTCCTCTTCGCATCCTGACGAAGAAGAAGCAGTCAAGGCACACGCGCACGTTGAACAAGTTATATTAAGATAATCTCAGTTGTTGTTGTCTATGAACAAGGAGTAGGTCTCAAGTCGTCCATAACCGTGGACACGGCTTCTCGAAAAGATTTAACCCTGCAGGGGTGTACCAACTGCCCATTACGAGGCTCCGCATGCACGTCCATCACTCTCAGTTGCTACCCATTATAGGCAACCATTTTATGATTTAGTTCCAAGAGATCCGAAACGACAGGTCCCTCTAACTAACAACGAACAAATCCGGGTGGCCCCCGGTGAGTCGACATCCATCTCAGGAGCCGGCCGCTCTCTCGATCTGGTCTCTACCGTCTGTCTCGGGTTTGGATAGCCGGTTCATCGCACATTGGGATAACCGGGTCCTCAGCCGGACAAGGTGGGCCAGCAAGGGAACTATGTCCTCACTGGTCCGGGTTGGTTTGAAAACAACTGGCAGCTGACCAGCACACACACGGTTTCAAATGGTAAATCAGCTTGGGCCACCACTAGAAATGTTTGAAGCTAGATAGGTAAGAAGAGGGGACCCCATAAAATCCCACACGCGGTTAGGCACGCTCAGTCTCAAAACCAATACCCGGAACTCGGATCCTAGGTGACTCGAATGGAACAAGGCGTCGGGGCGGAATAGCCTAGACCTTCCATCCTTCGTCGAATATAGTCAACATTTATAATAATAATCATATAATCAACAATAATATAATAATAATGTGATATCCCAACCCAAAGAGTAACAGGGTAACATCGTAGCATCCTAAGCATGCATACTAAGCAGGGGCTGAGAAACGAGCAATAGTAACATAGCAGTACAAGGTTTGCTGGGAAGGGACATGGCTGTATCGGTTTGAAAGAGGCTGTAAACATGTGGTAGGATCAAACATCGAACCTAACCTATACTAGCATGCAAACCGCTGGTTGAAATAGAATGGATCATAAGTAATGCAAGTCCTTGCCTGTTGATAAGTCGGGTTCCGAAGGTGTAGTCGATCGCAAGCTCGCATCGTCTCCGAGAGGTACCCGTGGGAGCACACAAGAAGTAAACACTGGAAAACAATCAACGGTGCACCACTATTACTACGGAGCAAACACGAGCAGGCATCAACAAGAAGTAACACGAGACATCGCACCTATCATCGAGAGCGGTTGCTAACATTTTAAGTGGAGTACTCGTCACACACGACGAATACCGCACGTTTACGGTGGTTCAAGTTGCTTAGCTACAGGTGACCAAACAACGGTTATTAACATGGCAACTCAAGCAAGCATGGCATAGCACACAAACATTGCAAGAGGTGAAGCACAAAAAGTAAACTATCTATGCTAGTCAATTTAAGTGAGGCACAACCTAAACATGGCATAGCACTAAGTGCCGCACGATGATTAAAAGATTTGGTACTGTTCTGTCCTAAACCATATTTTAAGTTGGTTAACAACAGCAAACAATAGCATAAACACAAAGAACACGAAAAACTAATCAAGTTACATATAAAGAACACCCCAAACAGAGTTACGGTTAAAAAGATACGAGCAAAACAATGTATGCACACATGCTGTATAAACAGGAGTAAATCTATATGCATAAGTGCAGCAACATGACATAGCAATACATGGAATGAAAGTAGACATCATGCTTAACAAAATGCAATTGGAATCACTCAATTCCGATGAACGGTTGCGAAGCAATCGTCATCCGAAGTTGCAACAAAATAACAGTTTCAGCAATAGTAGCACAACAACATCATGATAGCTACTTTGGAGCAAAATATAAACATGATGCAGCAGGAGATTATGGCATGTGAATGCATGAAACTTAAGTAGAAACATTGCTTAACGCAACGCAAAAGGAATCAATGCAATAGGCCTCATGGATTACTCACAATCATCATGCAAAGTTGCAACAAAATAATAACAGCAGCTCAATAACAGGAAATAAATGCAATTAACGGCCTGATGCCCACTTTGAACAGCAAAAACTATATCTAAAAAACCTCAAAACAATTAACTCACAAAAGACGGATTAAAGTACACGCAATTCTAAGCAGTTCGTCTTTTGGGCGCAACGCGATCGGAGCTACGGATTAACGGGAAATCGCATCGCGGAATTGAATCAGCACAATAAATCTCAGGACTTAGCAGTAATTGAGGTACTAGAAAAGAAAAAAGAAAAAACAAATAAAAGAACAGAAAAAAAAAGGGGAACGGGCTCCCACCCATGGGCTGAGCCCATCTGGCGCTGGAGGCCTGGCCTGGCCGTGGGCTGGTGCTGGGCCGGGGCGCGGCCCACCTGGCGGAGGCGGTAGGTGGCCTGGCAGCCCGACCGGCTGCTCCCGATCCGATCGGACGGGGCGCGACGGCGCGGTGGCTTGTCGGCCGGCCACCGGCGGCGGGGCAGGCGAGGGGCGACGAGGAGGAGCTGGAGCAGGGGAGGCCGGCAGGCGGCGGATCCCGACGCGGGGTCGCCGGATCCGACGAAGGCGGCGGCACGACGAGGAGGAGCTCGGCTCGGGAGGCGGCCATGGCGGCGACGGCGGCCGTCCTGGCGCCGGCGGCTACCTGCAGAGGGGAGAAGCGGTGAGGCACGGGGAGGAGAGAACGGGAGGAGGCGGCTCAGGAGGAGAGGGAGGTGGCCGGGCTCGCTGCTGGTTGCCGGCGGCGGAGGGGCGGCCGGCCGGAGGCGGCGGCTCCTCCATGGCGTGGAGCTCGGCCGGATGGGCCCGGGCGGGCCTGGCGGCGGCCCTGCGGGGCCCGGGCGCCTGGAGGCTGCGGTTGGTGGAGCTGGGGGCGTGATCTGAGCCCTCAGATCTGGATCTCATGGTCCAGATCGGGGGCTGAGATTAGGGTTTCGAGATCTGGGGGTTTGGGGGGCTAATTTGAGCAAAGTGGAGGGGGGTGTCTGCAAATATGCCATGGGGTAAACCCTAATTGGGTGTGGGAGGCTGGTGGTCTTTATATAGGGCTGGTTGGCTGGCCAGTTGACGCAAACGCCCTCGGTACCCCTCTCGCGTGTCCGGTGAATACGTTCGTGACCGCCGAAGTTGCATACGGACTCCGATTCCGACGAAATCTCGAACCACGCGCTCAGCGCGTCGAGCTCTTCGATCGTACGTCACTGCGGTGATGTTCCAACAACATTTTCCGGCGCGCTATAAAAATATCCCGTTTAATCATTAAACGGGGTTTTTCGTTCCGTGGGTTGCGGCTGGTCTCGTGCGGTTTTCGCGACGGTGATCGGGTGAAACCCGGTGTCGCAAAGGTCGAGTGTCAGGATGGCAAGGGTCGGTCTCCGTCCGATACGAGATAAGAGGGGGAATATAATCGTCGATCGATAAATCGGGGATGCAAACACCGCAAACAAATCAGGCAATCAGACAATTCACGCAGAAAACAAAATTTTTAATTTTTGTGAAATCTGGGCTGTTACAGTCAACACCACCAACAAGGGATCTCGTCCCGAGATCCAGGACGATCCGGGGGGGGGGGGGGGAGGGGGAAGAGAAAGGAGTCGACGATCTTCAACACCACCAACAAGGGACTCTGCTCCATGTCGATGTCGAACTTCGCTCGAGATAAATTTCCGCAGAGAGACGACATCGTCGGAATAACGAAAACGTCAGTGACAAGAGGAAGAACGATCGCGTAAACCAGATCAAGGGATAGTGATTTTCGACGCAAGTCGTAAAAACACCGGCAAAAAGGATGGATGGCAATGGATGACCCAGATGATAACCAAAATTGAAGAAGCTAAAGGTACTACATGAATTCCCACCTGAGCTCGGAATCGAGACAATACGCTGCACGCAGGGCATTGTAACGGTTCCGAAACTCCACACACTCGAGATCCTAGAGTTTGAAGGGGATAAGATCAGAGTTAAAACACTTACGACACTTGTCCTAACCAGAGCAAGGGTAAGGAGTAAAAAGATTCCTACTCTCCGATAACTAACTTAGTAACTACAAATTAGTTTTTGTCTAGGCTCGACTTCGGCCAGAGAGGGGATCCTACGGTCGGTAAGGCTCTGATACCAAGTTGTAAGGCCCGATATGCGGTACTGTTCCAGATCTAGGTGTTTCCACCCAGATCCGGGGACGAAGCACATATCGGTCCCACCGCGACATATGACATATCCATATGCCCCGGATTTCCAACATGATATCACAACATTACAGATACAAGGATACAACATCTCATACAATCGGCATACAACTGTCTCAAATATAATACAACAGCGGAAGATACATGTCTGAGTACAGACTACAAGCAAATGCCTAGTGGCAAAGAGAAAAACAACGATCCCATAACCACACGGGTCCAGGCCCTCCGCCGGGATCCGTCTAACTAGTCGTCGTCGAGTCTCCACGTGAAACGTCGATCACCATACCTGTTGTCGATCAGAACCCTGAAAAGAGTTTGGGGGTAGTATCATGAGTACAGAGGTACTCAGCATCCAACTGTAGTGGTCATCTGACCCAGCAAGGACTTCATCACTCGTCATTCTAGGACAACTAGTAGTTTACGGTAAGGAAGGGGTAAGTGGTGAGGTTGCTGCCGCACTAGCATTGTGAAGTGGCTAACGATCTAGAGAGTAAGGTAAGAATCCAAGCATTCGATGAGGAATCGCCTCCAACAGTCTTGCTATCAACTACTTACGCAAACATAACACATATCCTATCCTTGTCCTCCTCTTCGCATCCTGACGAAGAAGAAGCAGTCAAGGCACACGCACACGTTGAACAAGTTATATTAAGATAATCTCAGTTGTTGTTGTCTATGAACAAGGAGTAGGTCTCAAGTCGTCCATAACCGTGGACACGGCTTCTCGAAAAGATTTAACCCTGCAGGGGTGTACCAACTGCCCATTACGAGGCTCCGCATGCACGTCCATCACTCTCAGTTGCTACCCATTATAGGCAACCATTTTATGATTTAGTTCCAAGAGATCCGAAACGACAGGTCCCTCTAACTAACAACGAACAAATCCGGGTGGCCCCCGGTGAGTCGACATCCATCTCAGGAGCCGGCCGCTCTCTCGATCTGGTCTCTACCGTCTGTCTCGGGTTTGGATAGCCGGTTCATCGCACATTGGGATAACCGGGTCCTCAGCCGGACAAGGTGGGCCAGCAAGGGAACTATGTCCTCACTGGTCCGGGTTGGTTTGAAAACAACTGGCAGCTGACCAGCACACACACGGTTTCAAATGGTAAATCAGCTTGGGCCACCACTAGAAATGTTTGAAGCTAGATAGGTAAGAAGAGGGGACCCCATAAAATCCCACACGCGGTTAGGCACGCTCAGTCTCAAAACCAATACCCGGAACTCGGATCCTAGGTGACTCGAATGGAACAAGGCGTCGGGGCGGAATAGCCTAGACCTTCCATCCTTCGTCGAATATAGTCAACATTTATAATAATAATCATATAATCAACAATAATATAATAATAATGTGATATCCCAACCCAAAGAGTAACAGGGTAACATCGTAGCATCCTAAGCATGCATACTAAGCAGGGGCTGAGCAACGAGCAATAGTAACATAGCAGTACAAGGTTTGCTGGGAAGGGACATGGCTGTATCGGTTTGAAAGAGGCTGTAAACATGTGGTAGGATCAAACATCGAACCTAACCTATACTAGCATGCAAACCGTTGGTTGAAATAGAATGGATCATAAGTAATGCAAGTCCTTGCCTGTTGATAAGTCGGGTTCCGAAGGTGTAGTCGATCGCAAGCTCGCATCGTCTCCGAGAGGTACCCGTGGGAGCACACAAGAAGTAAACACTGGAAAACAATCAACGGTGCACCACTATTACTACGGAGCAAACACGAGCAGGCATCAACAAGAAGTAACACGAGACATCGCACCTATCATCGAGAGCGGTTGCTAACAATTTAAGTGGAGTACTCGTCACACACGACGAATACCGCACGTTTACGGTGGTTCAAGTTGCTTAGCTACAGGTGACCAAACAACGGTTATTAACATGGCAACTCAAGCAAGCATGGCATAGCACACAAACATTGCAAGAGGTGAAGCACAAAAAGTAAACTATCTATGCTAGTCAATTTAAGTGAGGCACAACCTAAACATGGCATAGCACTAAGTGCCGCACGATGATTAAAAGATTTGGTACTGTTCTGTCCTAAACCATATTTTAAGTTGGTTAACAACAGCAAACAATAGCATAAACACAAAGAACACGAAAAACTAATCAAGTTACATATAAAGAACACCCCAAACAGAGTTACGGTTAAAAAGATACGAGCAAAACAATGTATGCACACATGCTGTATAAACAGGGGTAAATCTATATGCATAAGTGCAGCAACATGACATAGCAATACATGGAATGAAAGTAGACATCATGCTTAACAAAATGCAATTGGAATCACTCAATTCCGATGAACGGTTGCGAAGCAATCGTCATCCGAAGTTGCAACAAAATAACAGTTTCAGCAATAGTAGCACAACAACATCATGATAGCTACTTTGGAGCAAAATATAAACATGATGCAGCAGGAGATTATGGCATGTGAATGCATGAAACTTAAGTAGAAACATTGCTTAACGCAACGCAAAAGGAATCAATGCAATAGGCCTCATGGATTACTCACAATCATCATGCAAAGTTGCAACAAAATAATAACAGCAGCTCAATAACAGGAAATAAATGCAATTAACGGCCTGATGCCCACTTTGAACAGAAAAAACTATATCTAAACAACCTCAAAACAATTAACTCACAAAAGACGGATTAAAGTACACGCAATTCTAAGCAGTTCGTCTTTTGGGCGCAACGCGATCGGAGCTACGGATTAACGGGAAATCGCATCGCGGAATTGAATCAGCACAATAAATCTCAGGACTTAGCAGTAATTGAGGTACTAGAAAAGAAAAAAGAAAAAACAAATAAAAGAACAGAAAAAAAAGGGGAACGGGCTCCCACCCATGGGCTGAGCCCATCTGGCGCTGGAGGCCTGGCCTGGCCGTGGGCTGGTGCTGGGCCGGGGCGCGGCCCACCTGGCGGAGGCGGTAGGTGGCCTGGCAGCCCGACCGGCTGCTCCCGATCCGATCGGACGGGGCGCGACGGCGCGGTGGCTTGTCGGCCGGCCACCGGCGGCGGGGCAGGCGAGGGGCGACGAGGAGGAGCTGGAGCAGGGGAGGCCGGCAGGCGGCGGATCCCGACGCGGGGTCGCCGGATCCGACGAAGGCGGCGGCACGACGAGGAGGAGCTCGGCTCGGGAGGCGGCCATGGCGGCGGCGGCGGACGTCCTGGCGCCGGCGGCTACCTGCAGAGGGGAGAAGCGGTGAGGCACGGGGAGGAGAGAACGGGAGGAGGCGGCTCAGGAGGAGAGGGAGGTGGCCGGGCTCGCTGCTGGTCGCCGGCGGCGGAGGGGCGGCCGGCCGGAGGCGGCGGCTCCTCCATGGCGTGGAGCTCGGCCGGATGGGCCCGGGCGGGCCTGGCGGCGGCCCTGCGGGGCCCGGGCGCCTGGAGGCTGCGGTTGGTGGAGCTGGGGGCGTGATCTGAGCCCTCAGATCTGGATCTCATGGTCCAGATCGGGGGCTGAGATTAGGGTTTCGAGATCTGGGGGTTTGGGGGGCTAATTTGAGCAAAGTGGAGGGGGGTGTCTGCAAATATGCCATGGGGTAAACCCTAATTGGGTGTGGGAGGCTGGTGGTCTTTATATAGGGCTGGTTGGCTGGCCAGTTGACGCAAACGCCCTCGGTACCCCTCTCGAGTGTCCGGTGAATACGTTCGTGACCGCCGAAGTTGCATACGGACTCCGATTCCGACGAAATCTCGAACCACGCGCTCAGCGCGTCGAGCTCTTCGATCGTACCTCACTGCGGTGATGTTCCAACAACATTTTCCGGCGCGCTATAAAAATATCCCGTTTAATTATTAAATGGGGTTTTTCGTTCCGTGGGTTGCGGCTGGTCTCGTGCGGTTTTCGCGACGGTGATCGGGTGAAACCCGGTGTCGCAAAGGTCGAGTGTCAGGATGGCAAGGGTCGGTCTCCGTCCGATACGAGATAAGAGGGGGAATATAATCATCGATCGATAAATCGGGGATGCAAACACCGCAAACAAATCAGGCAATCAGACAATTCACGCAGAAAACAAAATTTTTAATTTTTGTGAAATCTGGGCTGTTACACCATTCAAGTTGTCTAATAATCAGGTATAGGTTCCTAGTAGTCCATGACCGTGGACGCAGCTATTCGAATAGTTTTGTTAACCTTGCAAGGGTGTAAACTACGCACACATGACCATCGGTTACCGCCTTTTGCTCACCACCGTTCAAGAGGTGACAGCGAGGATGTTCACCACGACACTTCGCTCACAACCAGTCTATTCCAGGAGTCGACTATCTGAGTTGCCTCCGCTCGAGAGCCCGGACGGATCAACGAAACGGACTCAAACAATGCAAGTGACCGAGACGCCACCTTTGGTAGATGGTTTTCCTGCCTCACAGGTGCACCCACATATCTATATGATGCAACCATTCCTTCATTCTTTTTCTATGCACATGCCAAAAGGAAAACCCGAACTAATGTGACTCCTGGACGTCAACACGAATCAAAGTACTAGGCCGAGAGTGGTCAGTGAGCCCAATGTGTGGTTGTACTCTTTATCTTGGATTACCATACAAGAACTCGGTTCTTAAGGCGGTGTTCAACGAGACAACCCACTGTGTACTCCTACATAGCCTCTCATCGTTCACCTTGTATTAGGGTGGATTCACCAACACGTTATCATCAGCATCACTGTGTTCATCCATCCCGACTCACAAACAATGTAACCTCATTGTATCACTAAGAAGAAATAAGAAGTAACAATTGCAGGGGCCACATGCTCATCATTCAACTCATATATCTGCTAGGATTGTGGTTTGCTTAATACTGTGACAAAGTGATAGGTCATGCACCGGAATAGGTTAACCTATGTGAAAGAACGTGTCTCGGTGATCTCCTAAACATGCATAAGCGAGACTGAGAGGGAAGTAGGATTTTATAGATATGATCAATGGGGGTTTGCTTGCCTTGCTGACGAGGTTCACACACGGTGTCTTCAACGAAGGGGGTAGCCTCTGGTTCCGGTTCCACTTCTATCGAGCAAACAAAGCAATCAAGGGATAAATATAATTGCGATGCTCAAGCACATGATAAGTTGTGAAAACATGATGCACATGGTACTGATGTGTTGACAATTCCATTTAATTGAAGTGTATTGCAAAAGAATTGCAAATTCAAACTTCAAATTTGAATTCAAATTAAGCCATATGCAAACTTGCTACTGTTGCCCCATTTTAAAATGTTCAAACATGATTTTTTTTTGCATATTCTTAATCCTTGCATTTTTTGATAATTTTTCATATATTATATGTTAAATTTGGAGTTAAAATGAATATACTATGATTTATTGAAGTTTAACACATTTTCTGCTATTTCTTTAATTTCTTTTAATTAGAAAAACCCCTTTACTGCGTCAGCATGACCTCATTCTGACGTAGGGGGCATCTGACCTGTGGGGCCTGATTGTCAGCCACAGTGGGGTTAATCCCTGTTTTAAATTAATTAAGCAGAGGGGTTAGGGGGCCTGGCCCCACTGTCAGTGGCCCTAGGGGGTAATTAGCTTAGGCTAATTAAGGCCTTAATGGCCGGCCATGTCAGCTCGTCGCCGGGGGCAACAGAGCACGGCGGCGTCCTCGCCGGAGCGGGCTCCCGGCCATCAATCGGGGCACCGTGACCACCAGGAGGATCCGCACGAACGCTCATCTCCCTGGTGAGTCGAGCGTCAACGGGTGGGGCTAGGTCGTCGGCTGCGACCACCCATGGCGGCGGCCGGAGAAGGTCCACGGCGGCCAGGCGGTTCGGGGTTCCATTTCGCGCGCAACTAGGGGGGAAAACACCGGGGGCTCACCAGAAGCTCAAAGGAGCAGTTGAGGAGGCCGGGGGCTTCTTGGAGACGATGCAATCGACGGGGACGTGCGACGACTCCGGCGAGCTGTCGAGGACGAAAGGGGCGGCTCGAGGTGGAATTGGTGCCTGATCTTCTGCGGGGAGACGTGGAAGACGACGCAGGGGAGAAAGGACACGGCCGGGTGGCTTCCCGTCGTCGTTGGCCGCGGGTGTGCACTCACGGCGGCGACGGTGAGCTCTCGGGTGCGGTGAGAATCCAGCGAGAGAGAGAGAGAGCTAGAGGGAGCAGGGAGAGGGGGAAAGGACACGGGGTGAGCTGGGCATCTCCGTGGCGCGAGAAAAGGGCAGGGGGATGCTTGGAAGCTCCTCGGCGTCGACGTGGAGCCGACCACGTTCTCTGCCTCCACCGAGCAACTTGGCTCGGCGGGGAGGAAGAAGACAAGGGCGCAGGGTGGGCCTGGGCTGGCTTCTGCTAGTTGGGCCCGAGCCAAGTGAGCTCCTTTTTCTTTTTCTCTCTGTTTTCCTTTTTTATTTCTTCTGACATTTGTTCTGTTTTGATATAAAAAAATACCAAAACATTTTATAAAATCCCCAAATGATTTATATGGACTTACATGTCACAACACTAGCCAATCCCAAGATTTGAAGATTTTTGAAATTCAACTTATTTGAATTTCAATTCAAATAGGGTTTTTATTTAATTTCCAAGCTTTAATTCGAATTTTTGACAAATCTTGGTGCATGCAGCGGGACCCACAGCACCAGAGGAATTTTTGGAAGCAATTTTTATCTGGCCTTTTTGAATTAAATTCTCTAGGGCTTTTCTTTTCCCCATTTTTGAATTTCTTTTGAAATTTTCAAATGATGCAAAGGGGCACTCAAACCCTAGCACTTACTCAAGTTGGGGTTCTGACAACTCGCCCCCACTCAAAAGAATCTCGTCCCGCGATTCAGAAGTCGTCGGGAGGAAGGAGGGGTACTCGGCACGGAGGCGGTCTTCTCTTTCCCAGGTTGCTTCTTTCTCGGAGTGATGTGACCATTGAACTTTGAGAAACCTGATCTGCTGACGACGAGTGACACACTCTGCGGAATCAAGAATACGAACAGGGTACTCTCGATAAGAAAGGTCATCTTGGAGATCAAACGTTTCATGGTCGACTTCGCGGATGGGGTCCTTGAAGCAACGCCTGAGTTGTGACACATGGAATACATCATGTACTCGGGAAAGGTGCGGGGGTAGTTCGAGTTGGTAGGCAACTTCTCCATGTTTAGCAAGAATGCAGAAAGGTCTGATGTAACGTGGGGCCAACTTGCCTTTGATACCAAAGCGTTGGGTTCCCTTCAGAGGAGTAACCCGAAGGTAAGCCTTCTCATCCATATTGTAGCTTTCTTGCCTATGATGACGATCATAGTAGCTTTTCTGACGAGACTGGGTGGCTTTCAATCGATCACGAACAATGTGAACTTGCTCTTCTGCTTCCTTGATCATATCCGGTCCAAAGAATTGTCTTTCACCGGTTTCTGACCAGTTTAGGGGTGTTCGACATCGTCGTCCATATAGGAGTTCAAAAGGAGCCATGTTCAGACTAGATTGGAAACTGTTGTTATAAGCAAATTCGGAAAATGGAAGATTTCTCCAAATTCTTTCGGAATGAGATAACACAAGATCTGAGCATGTCTTCCAAGATTTGATTAACCCTTTCAACTTGAACGCTAGACTGAGGATGGAAAGTTTTACTAAAGAGAGATGAGTTCCCATAGCATTCTGAAAGCTTCCCCAGAATCTAGAGGTGAAAAGGCTACCACGATCAGAATTGATTTCCAAAGGAACACCGTGAAGAGACATAATTCTAGAGACATACAAGTCCGCTAACTGGCTAGCAATTATAGACTCGCGAACTGGAAGGAAGTGAGCAACATTGGAAAGCCTATCTATGACAACGAAGATGGCATCGTTTCCTTTCTGGGTTTTCGGAAAGCCGGTGATGAAGTCTATACCGACTTTGTCCCATTTCCACTCGGGAATAGGCAAAGGTTGAAGTGTGCCATCAGGTCTTTTGTGTTCTGCCTTAATGCGACGACAAACATCACATTCAGCAACGAATCGAGCAATGTCTCTCTTCATACTGGTCCACCAAAATCTCTGGTGTAGATCTCGGTACATTTTTGTGCTACCGGGATGAATCGAGAGGGGTGTGTCATGGGCTTCTTTGAGGATTAGTTGCCTTAGATCCCTATTCTTAGGTACTACCAAACGATTTTCAAAGAATACCGTTCCTTTACTATCTGTGGAGAAACATTTAGCAACTCCGCTAGCAATGTTCTCCTTGATCCGACGAACACCTCGTGCATGCCTTTGGGCAACTATGATTTGATCCTCAAGGGTTGGTTTCACCACCAAGTTGAAAAGAGATCCACGAGGAACAATCTCGAGATTGAGCTTTCGAAATTCCTCATGAAGAAGTGGTTGATAATGTTGTAACATGAGGTTGTTACAATACGACTTACGACTTAGTGCATCAGCCATGACATTGGCCTTGCCTGGGGTGTAAGAAATTCCTACGTCGTAATATTTTATCAACTCTATCCAGCGTCTTTTCCTGAGATTAAGATCTGGCTGGGTGAATATGTATTTGAGGCTTTGGTGGTCGGAATAGATCTCACAACGATTACCAAGGAGGTAATGTCGCCAAGTTGTCAGGGCATGAACTACGGCAGCGAGTTCAAGATCATGGGTAGGATAGTTCTCTTCATGTGAACGCAACTGGCGTGAAGCATAAGCTACCACATGTCTATCTTGCATAAGTATGCATCCTAACCCTTGCCGTGAAGCATCACAAAAGATCTCGAAATCCTTTTTGGTGTCTGGAGGTGCAAGTACGGGTGCAGAATTCAATCTTCTTTTTAGCTCTTGAAAGCTTTCCTCGCAGTTGGGGGTCCATTGGAATTTCTTATCTTTCTTGAGGAGTTCAGTTAGAGGCCTTGCAACTTTAGAAAAGTTCTCGATGAAGCGGCGACAATGGCTTGCTAGCCCAAGAAAACTCCTAACTTGCTTAACCGATTATGGAGAAGACAGAGGATCCATAAAGTTGATCATAAAGATCATTGATCCTGGGCAATGGGTACTTGTTCTTTACCGTCGCTAGATTTAGCGGGCGATAATCTACGCACATCCTTTCTGTTCCATCGTTCTTTGTTACGAACAGAACGGGGAAACCCCATGGCGATGAGCTAGGGCGGATGAAGCCTTTTGCCAACGAAGCATCAAGTTGGGTTTTTAGCTCAGCTAACTCATGTGGGGCCATTCTATATGGACGTCTGGAAATTGGGGTTGTGCCTGGTATAAGATCCACTATGAATTCTACACATCTGTCAGGGGGCATCCCTGGCAGATCTTTAGGAAAGACATCCAGGAAGTCATGAACCAAAGGAATATCTTCAAGGGCAGGAAGGGGAAGCACATTCAAGGTATGCATCTGGATTCTAGAGCTGGGTGAGGTTTAGTCAATGGTCTGGCCTGAAGGATGGTTGAGTTTAACTGACTTGGCTTTACAATCAAGGAAAGCATTCTGTCTTGATAACCAATCCATTCCTAGGATGACATCAATGTCCGAAGACTTGAGGGCTATAAGTCAAGCAAGGAATACTAAACCCTCAATTGCAATTTGATTGTCATGGCTTACTCTATTAGTTTGCCATTTGGAACCAGGAGTTTGAATGATCATTGGAGTAAACATTTCTTCAAAAGGAAACTCATGACGAAGTGCATAACTCTCCGACATGAATGAATGAGAAGCTCCTGGATCGAAAAGAACGGAGGCGGGAACATGATTGACTGGGAGTGTACCAAGGATGACGTCAGAAGCAGCAGTGGTTTCCTCAACTGAGATTTGGTTCACACAACCACTACCTGTGACTAAACGCTTTGCTGGAAAGGTTTTGGTGGTTGATTTCTTTGGAGGCTTATGTCGAGAATGACGTGGTGTCATCAAGACCTGAGGGAATTGACGAAAGTAATGGCCTGACAGACCACAATTAAAACACACCCTGCCTGAATTGTTGGGAGCAGGATTACTTGACTGCACACCATCATTCCGGGGTGGAATAATGTGTTTGGCTAGATGACATATATTGGATGGTGGCCTCTGAAGAAGGTTTTGAGGTATGGCACTAGTTGCAATCAAAATTCGGCGTTTCTAAGGGGCTGAACTTGAAGAAGGAGCAAGCTCAAGAGCATGCTTGCGAGACTCTTCGAACACTTCATTGCCATGCTCAGCTCTGAAGGATCTGTTGACTAAATCCTCAAAGGTGGAAAAATCAAGGAGGTTGAGATCATGGAGAAGGATAGGGCTAAGTCCCTTACGGAACCTTGCCTGCTTTCTGGCATCGGTGGTGATCTCATCTTGGGCATAACGAGCAAGACGGTTGAACTCTCTCACATACTCATGAATGGACATCTCTCCTCGAGTCAGATTGCAGAACTCTTCCTTCTTGCGATCCATCAACTCATCCAGAATGTGGTACCCTCGAAAGGTAACACAGAACTCCTTCCAAGTCACTACGTGACCATTTGGCTGCATAGAAACATAGTTCTCCCACCATTGAAGAGCAGCACCTTACAAGAAGTATACCGCGAAAATAACCCGGTCATCGGGAGGAACATGTGCAGTATCAAGCTTACGCTCGATGGAACGGAGCCAATCATCAGCTTCAAGGGGCTCAGAAGAACATCGGAATACTGGTGGCTTGAGTAGGATGAAGTCCTGAATGCTCACAACCACATTGCAATGACGTGAGGTATTCTGCTCGATGAGCTCCAAAAGGTGTGTTTGATCACGTCTATTCCGCTCGGCTTCCATTATGATTTCCGCCGCAGAAGGCGGTGGTGGAGTTGCATCATCGTTTCTATCCCGATCACGGTCTCGATTGCGACGAACAACACTACGAGTTCCACCTGACATCATGTGTGATAAAAATCAACAATCAGAAGAGGTTGTATGATGGAATCAAAGATAAGAGGACATGATTAGGAGGAAAAGATTGTAATGCAAAGGCAAAGATCCCTAGAAACACGGAATAAATCGGGCAGCATAACGGCTACACCGGGATGGAAAACAAGACAACCTCGAGGAGATTGAACAGAAGTTCCTCAAGGAACTCAAAACACGAAGACTCTGGACAACCACAACTGTCCTACGGCTACAAGGAGGCAAACAACGAGATGTTCTAGTCAGACATAGATGAGCCTAGTCCTATCATCCCGTATAAAAGGTAAGGGTGACCCAGAACTCAGACCGATGAGGATAAGGAGAAAAAGAAGCCTTACGTTGTTCCCTTATACCCAGAGTAACTATATAACTATAGAATGCTAGACTCGACTTCGACCAAGGGTTTAATAATCCTACAGACAGTCCTGCTCTGATACCAAGTCTGTCGGGACCCGGAATAGGCGTATGTAATTCCAGTCACGATACAATCACATGGAGAGCCGAGAGCCGTACCCACTTGTCTAAGCAGACAAGGCCAAGCACAGAACACTCTCGGAAAGCATCGAACATGAGGGGCATCCCATTCAGGCCGGATGATTAACTGAGATGGGTCCTCATCGTCCGCTCACGAGTCTAAATGCTTATGGGTGGTGAATCCCATATTCATAGACAAGTCGCCTCAACCATGTTATCGATTGAATCCTAACTCTTACATAGACTTACTCCAGCCCGATAACTTAGTCGGGGTCTAGGGCGGGCTCGATCATACAACAAAGTGTGCACGTGAAAGAGTCACGAGCAATCGCATCGCGATGCCCCAAGCTACGAACATCTATGGGCCACTTGGTGTATAAAAGACCGCCATCCAGATCACAACTAAGGTCTCGAAAAACCCATACTAAGACACGCATGTTATAAACATACACGCAACACACATGCCTAGTATGAACAGCAGGTATCATCACATAACTCTACAAAGTGTATCTTTATTGACTTACTGTCGGGACCCGGGGTTAGCGTATGCAAGCCTCGCTACAACACAATCATATGGAGAGCCGAGAACCGTACCCACTTGTCTAAACAGACAAGGCCAAGCACATAACGTTCTTGGAAAGCAGCGAACGTGAGGGGCATCCCATCCAGGCCGGATGATCAACTGAAATGGGTCCTCATCGTCCGCACACAAGTCTAAATGATATGGGTGATGAACTCCCATACTCATAGACAAGTCGCCTCAACCATAATATCGATTGTATTATAACCCTTACATAGACTTACTCCAGCCCGATCACTTAGTCGGGGTCTAGGGCGGGCTCGATCATACATCAAAGTGTGCACGAGACAGAGTCTCGTACAATCGCATCGCGGTGCCCCAAGCTGCGCACATCTAAGGGCCACTTGGTGTATAAAAGACCGCCAGCCAGATCACAACTAAGGTCTCGAAAACCCATACTAAGACATGCATGTTATAAACATACACGCAGCACACATGCCTTGTATGAACATCAGGTATCATTGCAATTCTCTACAAAGTATATATCTTTATTAATAACTCTTACAGAGTGCACACAGAGATCACAAGCATGTGATCCAACATTACAACAGACAAGCGGAAGCAAAGTAGGTCTGAGTACAGACAAGTTTAAAAAATGGCTTAGAGAAGCCTTATCTAAAAACAAGCCCTCCACGAGGGAACCAGTCGTCTGACTGGGACTACACTAGCTTGGTCTTGGTCTGAGTCTTCATTCTTCGAGCTTCAGGTAGAAGTCACCATCGGGGTCGGTGGGTTCATCTAAAACATAGATTAAGAAAACGTGAGTACAAAATCGTACTCAGCAAGACTTACATAGGAACTATACTACTCATGCACATGTATCAAGGTAAGGGGAGGTGGGGTTTCACTTGCAGAAGTGCCAGCTTTGACTTGGCTAATCCTAAACTACGAGTACCAGACTTGAGGTAAGAAGCGTACACGAGTCCACTACATCTCTTCAACCAATTACACCACTATGGTTACTTCCTCGACTTCCCCACGAGAAGCACACCATAGCACTCACGCTTATCTTGCGAGTTTTAGAAGTATCCAGTTCAAGTTGTCTAATAATCAAGCTAAGCTTTCCAAGCAGTCCATAACCGCGGACGCGGCTATTCGAATAGTTTTGTTAACCCTGCAGGGGTGTACCGCTACACACACGTGCCATCAGTTACCGCCTTTTGCGTGTCACCATTCAAGAGATGACAGCGAGGATGCCACCACAACCGTTACCTCATAGCCAATCTAGTCCATGAAAGCCGCCTATCTGGGTTGTCTGCCACTATCGTGAACCCAGCCGGTTTACCGAAGTGGACCCAGACGATGTGTGCGTGGTGCGAAAGCCGGTCTCGGATGAGCCGTTCTCTCACTTGGCTACCAGGCCACAATACCTACAGAAATCCGAACTACTGCGACATCTGGACATCGAAGGGGATGAGTTAGTAAGCCGAGAGGGGTCAGTGAGCCCAATGTGTGGTTGTACTCTTCATCTTGGATCACCACACAAGAACTCGTATTAAGGCGGTGTTCAACGAGACAACCCACTGTGTACTCCTACAGAGCCTCTCATCGTTCACCTTGTATTAGGGTGGATTCACCAACACGTTTTACTTTCATCAACACCATGTTTATCAACATCCTGACTCACATCATAGTAACAACATGGTATAATACTAAGCATGCAATTAGCGATAAACATTTGCAGGGGCCACATGATATCAAACAACTCCTACATTTGCTAGGATTGTGGTTTGCTTACTACTGTGACAAAATGATAGGTCATGCAAAGGAATGGGTTCATCTATGCGGTAGAATCGTAACATGGTGATCATCCTAAACAATGCATAAGCGAGACATGAGAGGGAAGTGGGATTTTATCGACATGATCAATGGGGGTTTGCTTGCCTTGCTGACGAGGTTCGGTCACGAGGTCTTCAACGAAGGGGGTGATCTCGGATTCCGGCTCCACTTCTATCAGCAACATGACAATCATAGGATCAACATAATGTACAATGCACAATCACATGAATAAGATTGAAATGGTGATGTTCATGGTACTGATGTGTTGAGCATTCCATTTAAATGGAGTATATTGCAAATTGAATTGCAAATTCAAACTCCACATTTGAATTCAACATTAACCAAGTTACATGTGACATGGCTTGATCATTTTGAATCATCTTCAATTGTATAAGATATGCCTTTGATGTGGGGTTGAATTATAGCATAATTCCATGGTCCAAGTTGCAAAATCATTTGGTTTGAATTTGAATTAATTTCAAATAAAGCAAATGACATATGCTACTGGTCCCATTTTAAAATCAACTCCAACATAGTTGAAAGTTGCATATTTGGAAAGATAATTTTCTCCATCATTTTTCATATATTATTTGTCCAATTTGGAGTTAATAAGAAATTTCTATGAATTTCCAAAGTTTGGGGTATTTTCTGGAATTTCTCTGATTTATTAAATGATTTAATTGGTTTACTGCGTCAGCATTGCGCCATCATGGCGTCAGCAGGGGGCTTTGACCCCGGTCAAACTGACCAATGGGCCAGGGCTGTCAGCCTCACATCTAATTTCCCTGTTAGATTAATCTAACAGAGAGGATTAGAGGGGGTTGGGCCCACCTGTAAGTGACCCAGGGGGGTGGATTAGGTGCTAATCACCCCGGCCACGTGACCCAGGGGGGTGGATTAGGTGCTAGCCGCCGGTGACCAGAAACGCGGCGCCGCCGCTCGGGATTGCGCATCCGGGCACCATCTGGCACGCTGCGACCACCAAAAGGCGGCCCGTGCACGCCCGCTTCACCCAGCACCAACGGGGAGGCTCGGGAGGGGTCGAAGCCTCGCCGGCGTCGAGATTTGCGGCGATGGAGCTACGGCTGCGAGTTGGTTTTCGTTACAAGTCGCGAAAAGGAGCGGGGTTAGGCTGGTTCGAAGTAGTGGAGAACGGGGATCACGGTGCGCGTGCTGGTGCAAGATGGAGCTCACGAGAACGAGCTTGGGCTCATCCATGGCGGAGGCCGAGCTCGGCTCTCATGGCAGTCGACGGAGGGGGCCCAAAATAAACACGGGGTTTGGGGGTTTTTGAAGAGGGGCTCACCCCGAGGTGATTGGTGAAGACGGCGCGGTCGGAGAGGCAACAATGGCGACGAATTTGACAGTGATCTTCTCGGCGTCCGGCGAGAACTCGAGGAAGAATCCGGCGGCTTGGGGTCGAATTGGCTCGCGATCTTCCGCGCGGTGATGAAGACGAAGGTGGCGAGGAGGAAGGACAGCTTGGTGCGGCCTGGAGGTGACGATGGCCACACGTTCTTCACGGCATGGCGACGGCGGCGCTCGGGTCGTCGTCGGGTTCGTCGCAGGAGCGAGAGGGAGAGGCTCTGGAGGGGAGGAATGGAGGCGTGGCACTCGGGTGCGTCTCCAGGTGCGCGTAGAAGAGTCGAGGAGGGCAGGTGGAGGCTAGGGAGACGACGCCGTGCCCGGCTGTCTCGGTGGCATTCCACCGAGCAGCTTGGAGGCGCGGAGAGGAAGACGACAGGGGAGGGGTCCAGCTTGGAGGCGCGGACTGGGCCAGAAGAGGTGGGCCTCGCCTGTGGCGCCAGGTAAGCTCTCTGCTTTCTTTTCTTTTCATTATTTCTGCAATATGTTTGACCTAGCTAAAAAATAGCTAGGCATTTTATAAAATGCCACAATTTTTTTATATGGCCTCATAAAATAGAGAGCTAGCCACTTATAAAATTTGAGCATTTTTGAAATTCAAATAATTTGAACTTCAAATCAAATAGGGTTTTATTTAATTTCCAAAGCCACTGTTTGAATATTAGAAAATTCCATGAGCATGGGATTGCTCCCAAACCATTTTTAAAATGATCAGTACCATTTATAGGAATTTTCCAAACATTCAAATGATTTTTGGAAAAATATTTTTATCTGGCCATTTGATTTAATTTCTCTGGGCTTTTCTTTTCCCCATTTTCGAAATTTTCTTTTTGAATTTTTGCATGATGCAAGGTAGCACTTGATCCTAGCACAAACCTAACTTGGGGATGTGACAACTCGCCCCCACTCAACAGAATCTCGTCCCGAGATTCAGAAGTTTGCGGGAGGAAGGTGGGGTACTCAGCACTGAGACGGTCTTCTCTTTCCCACGTAGCTTCTCTTTCAGAGTGGTGTGACCATTGCACTTTCAGAAACCTAATCTTCTGACGACGAGCGACACGCTCTGAGGAATCAAGAATACGAACGGGGTATTCTTGATAAGAAAGGTCATCTTGGAGATCAAGCGTTTCATGGTCGACTTCGCGGATGGGGTCCTTGAAGCAACGCCTGAGTTTGGGACACATGGAATACATCATGTACTCGGGAGAGGTGAGGGGGTAGTTCAAGTTGGTAGGAAACTTCTCCACGTTTAGCTAGAATGCGGAAAGGTCCGATGTAACGTGGGGCCAACTTGCCTTTGATACCGAATCTTTGGGTTCCCTTCAGAGGAGTAACCCGGAGGTAAGCCTTCTCATCAATATGGTAGCTCTCCTCTCTATGATGACGATCATAGTAGCTTTTTTTGACGAGACTGAGCGGCTTTCAAACGATCATGAACAATGCGAACTTGCTCTTCTGCTTCCTTGATCATATCCGGTCGAAAGAATTGTCTTTCACCGGTTTGTGACCAGTTTAAAGGTGTTCGACATCGTCGTCCATAAAGGAGTTCAAAAGGAGCCATGTTGAGACTAGATTGAATACTATTGTTATAAGAAAATTCGGCAAATGGAAGAGACTTCTCCCAATTCTTTCCGAATGAGATAACACAAGCCCTGAGCATGTCTTCAAGAATTTGGTTAACCCTTTCGACTTGACCGCTAGACTGAGGATGGAAAGCCGTACTAAAGGAGAGATGAGTTCCCATCTCATTCTGAAAGCTTCCCCAAAATCTAGAGGTAAAAAGGCTACCACGATCAGAATTGATTTCCAAAGGAACACCATGAAGGGATACAATTCTAGAGATGTACAAGTCCGCTAACTGGCTAGCAGTTATAGACTCGCGAACCGGAAGGAAGTGAGCAACTTTGGAAAGCCTATCTATGACAACGAAGATGGCATTGTTTCCTTTCTGGGTTCTTGGAAAGCCTGTGATGAAGTCCATACCGACTTTGTCCCATTTCCACTCGGGAATAGACAAAGGTTGCAGTGTACCAGCAGGTCTTTGATGTTCTGCCTTAATGCGACGACAAACATCACATTCGGCAACAAATTGAGCAATGTCTCTCTTCATCCTAGTCCACCAAAATCTCTGGCGTAGATCTCGGTACATTTTTGTGCTACCGGGATGAATTGAGAGGGGTGTATCATGGGCTTCTTTGAGGATGAGTTGCCTTAGTTCCTTATTCTTAGGTACTACCAAACGATTTTCAAAGAATACCGTTCCTTTGCTATCTGTGGAGAAACATTTAGCAACTCCGCTAGTAATGTTCTCCTTGATCCGGCGAACACCTCGTGCACGCCTTTGGGAAACTATGAATTGATCCTCAAGAGTTGGTTTCGTCATCAAGGTAGAAAGATAGCCATGAGGAACAATCTCAAGATTGAGCTTGCGAAAGTCCTCATGAAGAAGTGCTTGATACTGTTGTAACATGAGGTTGTTACAATACGACTTACGACTTAGTGCATCAGCCATGACATTGGCCTTGCTTGGGGTGTAAGAAATTACTACGTCGTAATCTTTTATCAACTCAATCCAGCGTCTTTGCCTGAGATTAAGATCTGGCTGGGTGAAAATATATTTGAGGCTTTGGTGGTTGGAATAAATCTCGCAACGGTTACCAAGGAGGTAATGTCGCCAAGTTGTTAGCACTACTGGAATCTGCTGGTTTGCCGTCAGCCATAGCTGATGGCAAAGGCCACTTTAACCGACGGCAAAGGCTTTGCCGTCAGCAAAGAGACTGGCCACGAATTTATCGGCAAACAGGTTCTTTGCCGTCAGCTGGAAATCGACCGACGGCAAAGCCTGTGCCGTCAGCTAGGGAGCCGAGGCTGACGGCATAAACCGTTGACGGCAACGACTTAAGCCCAGTCCCGTTAGGGGGTTAACGGCAGGCTTTGCCGTCAGCTGGAGTCCAGCTGACGGCAAAGCTGCTGCTTGTGGGTCATGCTTGCCAGGGGAGCTGCGATCAGTGCCACGTGGGGTCCTTTCCCTTTGCCGTCAGCCGCTGTCCAGCTGACGGCAAAGCTGACAACCTGGGACATTTGGTCGTCCCAGAGTTGCCAGATTTAACAGTTAGCTGCCACGTGTCCTTCTTTGCCGTCAGCCCACCGACGGCAAAGGCTTTGCCGTCAGTAAGCTGACGGCAAAGACTCTCTCTGTTTTTTTAATTTAATTTCTGTTAATTCCCTGCATTTTCAAACAACAATATAGATAACACAATTAATATTTTGCCAGGCCCTAAACAGCACCACAAGTCCATCACAAAGCATCGCAAAGCATCTAACAACATCACAAAGCATCACAATATAAATAACACAAAGTGCAAACAACAAAGATGGCATCACAAAGCATCGCAAAGAATCCCAAGTGCATCCGCAAGTACAAGTGCATTACAAAGTGCATTACAAAGCATCTAAGACTACAACTAGCTAGAGTCCCTGGAGCATCCATCCATGTGCCATGCTGCTTTATCAAAATCTGCATAATGAGAAGAAGAAAGAATTTAGCGCTAAGTAATTAGAAGAAGAAGAAGAAGAAGAAGAAGAAGACAAGAACAAGAAGAAGAAGAAGAAGAAGAAGGACACAAGAACAAGAAGAAGAAGAAGAAGAAGAAGAAGAAGAAGAAGAAAAAGATGGAGAAAAAGAAAGAAGAGAAAAAGGAAGAATAAGAAGATTTGTTTCTTCTTAATCTATCTTTTTCTCCTCTTTCTTCTTCTCTTATTTCTTCATCTCTTCTTTGTTCTTCTCTTCTGTTCTTCTCTTATGGTTTCTTTTGAAAATTTCTAAAGTAATTATGTCATTTTTGAGCTCTAATATCAACTAATTATGCTATTTTTGCCTAACTAGAATTTACTAAGCTAACTACAGCATGGCATAGTCTAAGTTGAGCTAGGCATGTCATTTTTGAGCTCTAATATCAACTAATTATGCTATTTTTGGTGTTATCAAGTAATTATGTCATGTTTTTACCAAATAAGCAAAGTCTATGTCATTTTGTAGGTAAGTAAGCTAATTATGTAAAAAATTTTATGTAATTAAGCTAATTATGCAATTTTTTGCCTAACTAGAATTTACTAAGCTAACTAAAGCATGGCATAGTCTAAGTTGAGCTAAGCAATAAGAATAAGAAGGAGAGGAATAACTAACAAATGCCAAGTCACGGAGGAGAAGCACCATCTCGGTTGGTCGCCGGGTTGGTAGGGCTCTGACCGGGAGAGGGATTGTGGGATGCGACTCTGGAATGATGCTGCAACAAGGCAAGAGTTGAAATATGTGGTTAGCATGGCAACATACAACGATATAAGTCCGTGCAAGGTTGGTCATTGAAAGGGAACTCACCGTTCCCACCGGAGAAGGCATCGGCGGAGGGGGTGGCAAACCTTTCTTCTCACACATAGCCTGCAAATTAGTTTTCGAGAAGTCAAAGAAATAGTCTTGTTGCTTCTCACACATAGCCTTGCTTCTCACACAACTGACTTACCGCAACGAAGTCGTGCATAGCCTTCGCATGGGCATTATTGCGTGCCCTCTCCTCCTCCAGCAGCCTCTGGGTATTCCGGTCCCTCTCCTCCAACAAGAGTCTGGTGGCCTCCCTCTCTTTCTCAAGTGCGGCCTGCAACCACTTCTCATCATCATCCATCCAGGGTCAAATGAACTAAATAAATAATGAAGGAAAACTAACCTCGATGGCAAGGTCAACTGGCCTCGCGCGCTGCCGTATTACAGGAGCCGAGCTAGTTTGCCTCGCCTTGATCTGAGAGAGAGACTCAGTGATAGGGACGAAGCCATCACACATGGCCAGCGTGCCATGACTCTTACCGCCACCAGAGATCATCAACACCTCCCCATCCATAGGATTCAGGCTCGGGTCAAAGTCAGGGCCGCGCAGTTGTTTGACAACCTGAGAATAAGACGTCATCTTGTTGTAGGCAGACAGGCTTGTGTACAACGATGACCCGTCCGCCTCAGAATATGGTGTCGCCGTCTTGTACGAGCCCTTATGGGCCATGCCAAACGCGGCGTATCCCTGAGGCTCGGGCTGGTTATGGTGTTTGGCCTACAAGAAAAGGCAAAGAGTTAGTACAACAAAAATAATGCACAAATGAATTAATGATGAAAGAAAACAAGGCACACATACCCATTTTTTGGCGTATTGCTTGATGTTGGCATTTCCTTGGTGGTGTGGCACACCAACCAATTGGGCACGACACTCCTTGGCCACATTGTGGGTGGTCAACCAAGCCTCTGTGCACCACTTGTCCACTATCATCTCCCAGCAATCCATCTTATCCGCCAACCATCTCGGGGGCACCTATGAATGAAACTAAGTATTGTAACTAGCCCTAACATAACTAATAAAGAATGTAACTAAGGAATCTACGTACCTCCATGTACTCGGTCTTATCAAGGAAAAGCTTTCGACATTCAGCCTTCGTCTTCGGCTCGTTTTGCTTGGCGTACCAATCTCGAACGGCCTGAACACGCATCTCATGCCTTGTGTTATTCAATAATCTCTTGCACTCTTTCTCGAGATTCTTCTTGGCCGCCTCCTCCGTCCCCTCCTCGACCCTATGGTAACTCTGCAATTATGCCATATATATGCACAGATGAATAGGAAATAACAAGATATAACATTGGATATTGTATACTTATTATTGGGTAAAATAATAGTTACCCAAAAATCAGCCAACACCTTGTCGGCCACGCTCGCGCAAACAACACCGTTCATGTGAGTGTTTTCTGGGAGCAGCGCGGCTTGGTAGTGCTCCCACTTGAGTCCTGGCTCGGGAACCATACCCTCCCCGGGCAAATTCACTAGCCCGGGAAAGTGCTCCCTAAGCAAAGCACCAAGGAGGCAGTTTGGATTCCGGGTATTCTCCTGGTAATTCCACCCCCTGCATAATGAGAAGGCAAAGAAATTAGCTACTTGGTGGAAAATAATGATATAAGGTACACAATAGACATCAACTTACTTCTCGCCATCTAGCGAAATCAACGCCCTGTGCTGCAACTCTAATCGGTCTGGAACTCGTGTCATACCACGTTGGTAGACCGACTTGCTGGCAGACGGGCCCTCATCCTCCGCCTCAGCCCTCTCATCCTCCGCCTCAGCCCCCTCATCCTCCACCTCAACCTCAGCCTCCGCATCCGCCCCAGCCCCCTCACCGTCCCGCCCCCAAGTCCCCCACTCCTCGTGTGAGGGTGTCGGCTCCTGGACGGGAGGATCCTGCATCGGTGTCCGCTCCTGGACGGGAGGATCCCGCATCGGTGACACCCTTGTCTGCAGGGGTGAAGTGGCTGAGACTGAAGTAGCTGAGGGTGGTGGCGACTGGCTCCTATTAGGCAGCCTCCCTTTCCCGCGACCACGTCCTCTGCCTCTCTTCTTTCCTCCGCCTCTCCCACGGGGCTCCTCGGCAAAGCTCTGCAACAACTGTCTCCGTAGTTGGCCAGGTGCTATACTCAACTTATCCCCGCCTGCCATGTCTCACCACCTGCAACAATACATAGTTAAATACTTAGTACAAATTCAAAGACAATAATTAAATGAACAATAATAAATACATGAATAATTAAACAATTAATTAAATAATTAAACAAAAATGTTTGGATGCATACAAAGTACTAATAGTCGGGATCATCTGTCTCTTCTCCAAGGTCAACTGAAGCATAATCATCATCAGTATCATACGTGTCGTCATGAATGACATCGTCATCGGGTTCAGGGACATCATGTGGAAGGCCTTTTTGTAACCGATCAAGCATTGTTAGCTCATCCGGATTGGTAACCTCTTCTACTTCCACTTCTTCCTCATCATCACGTGATTCTTGTTCCTCCGTGTTCAGGGTGGACGTAGAGCAGTTCCGGAGACGACGTCTCACACCACGTGATTCTTGGAAGAATTCTCCATCATATGTTATTGGGTCAATTTGAGGTTCATAATCCTCTTCGTTTGGTGGAGGTGGTCTAAGATGGGGCGGCACATCGTACACGACATACCAACCTTCCAGGTTCTTAACACTTTGACGACTGTATGGAAGATAAAAAACTTGGGTGGCCTGTTGAGCCACAATTAAGACATCATCACCGCTTAACTTCCTGTCTTGTCGGATTTCGACTAGCCCAACATGTTCATGAGCCCGTCTTGTCTTAGTAGGATCGAACCAATGACATTTGAACACAACAACATTTGGAGGATTTTCACCATAATAATGAAGTTTGTAAACTTGTTCAAGTCTTCCATAATACTCGACACCTCCCTCGCCTATAGCAGAGACACCGGAATTGGTTGTTTTTCGACCGGGCATTGAAAGCTCTTTGCTAGCAGTACGAAAGCGATACCCGTTGATGTCGTACTTCTGAAATGTCCGGACCTTAAAGGCAAAACCATTTTCTATTTGTCTCAATTCATCGTCGACTTGCTCATCTGAATTAGCTATTTGTTTGAACCAAGAGATGAAACCGGGATAGGCGCCTCCTGTCTTTTCAAGAAGTTCATACTCGAGAATGGATTCTTTTTCGATTGCAACACCATTCGAGAACTGTTCGACGTATCGACTGTATCAATTAATAACAGTTGTTAGACACAAAACTTGTTAAAAAGTTGCGAAACAATGTATCGAGGACTTACTCGATGTACGGCCGAACTTCTGTTAAGTTGATCAATATATACATCGTTAGTGTGCGCCACTCCTCGATGCCTAGCAACTTTGATTTTACCACACCAGAAGGAGCGAGTTTCCCTTTGAAGAGGCTGAGTTTGGATTCACGTCGTTTGGGGTCGTCCACATTGTACCGAGGCTTTGGATTATGCAAGCTGTGCAAAGTGGCATCATAGTGTGCTGTTACGAAGTTTGCCGCCTCCTCGGTAATGAACGCCTCGGCCATCGATGCTTCAATTCTACGTTTATTTTTACATTTTGCTCTAAGTGTCTTCTGCATTCTTTCAGTTGCATAGCACCAACGATTTTGCACAGGGCCACCCAATCTTGCCTCGGTCGGGAGATGCAAAATCATGTGTTGCATCGGATTAAAGAAGCCCGGTGGAAAAATCTTCTCTAACTTGCAGAGCAACTCAGGCGCCAACTCTTCCATGTCATCTATCACGGCACGCGACAACTCTTTAGCACAAAGAACACGGAAGAAATAACTTAACTCGGCCAATACTAGCCATTCAGACTCTGGGATATAGCCGCGCAATATCACTGGCATTATCCGCTCAAGCCATATGTGCCAATCATGACTCTTGAGCCCAAAATTTTTCATTTTTTCAATGCTCGCTCCCCTCGCTAGATTCGCAGCATACCCATCAGGGAACAACAACTTTTGTTGCACCCACAAGAGGATTTCCCTTATTGCTCCCTTCTCGAGATTGTACCAGGCAGGTGGCTTGGACCAATTTTTTCTTCCTTTAGGTTGTCGCATGTTTAGTGATGGCCTATCACAAAGAGTCTCCTGGTCAACTCTAGCCTTTGTATTATCTTTGCCCTTATCAGTGCCGAAAAATGTGCCAAGAAGGGCCTCGGCGATATTCTTTTCAGTGTGCATCATGTCAATGTTGTGTGGTAGTAAGAGGTCTTCAAAGTAGGGGAGATCCCAGATGCATGGCTTGTGGGTCCAGGCGTGTTCCTCATTATAACCCAAGAAATACCCTGGACGGTTTGGATCAGGCTCCATAGATTTTAACTGTTCATGAATTTGTGTGCCCGTCAACGCAGGTGTTGCCGAGTGTTTGACAACTTTAGCTTTCATGAAATTCTTCTTGTCTTTTCTGAATGGATGGTCCATAGGCAAGAACTGTCTATGCAAGTCAAAGCAGGAATACTTTCCACCCGCCGGCAACCAATGAAACTTAAGAGCTGCTTTGCATTGTGGGCATGGGAACCTTCCATGCACACACCAGGCAACGAAAAGCGCAAATGCCGGCAGATCATGCAACGAGTATTGGTACCAAACATACATTTGAAAGTTCTCTTTCTTAGCTACGTCGTATGTGTTGACCCCATTCACCCAAGCTTCTTTCAAGTCATCCATCAGCGGTTGCATGTACACACTCATATTCTTCCCCGGATAGTTTGGCCCTGGAACTATCAACGTCAGAAATATGTGCTTTCTTTGCATAATGGACGATGGTGGAAGATTGAGCGGAATAACAAACACAGGCCAGCAACTATATTGGGTAGCCGTCATACCAAAAGGATTGAACCCATCGAGACCGATGGCGACTCGGAAATTCCTTGGCTCTTTAGCTTTTTCCGTATGTTTAGCATCAAATGCCTTCCATGCGTCACCATCCGAAGGGTGTACCAACATCGGATCTCCGTTTTCATCTAATTCTTTCCTAATTCCATGTTTGTGCCATGTCATCTGTTTTGCTGTTTCTTCGAGCATGTAAAGTCGTTGAAGTCTTGGTAGGATCGGCAGATACCGTAGAACACTCATAGGGATTTTTCTCTGCTTCTTCTCACCTTCACCGTTTTCTACCTCAACATATCTGGAGGACTTGCAAAATGGACAATATGTTTCGTCCACATACTCTTTCCTAAATAAGGCACATCCTTTCTCACAAGCATGTATCTGCTCATACGGCATCTTAAGTGCACTAAGGATTTTGTCTGACTCATATAGGTTTGAAGGCATAATATGACCTTCGGGTAGAAACCGCCCAAATAGGGTCATCATTGAGTCAAACAGGTCTCTTCCAATGTTGAATTGGGCTTTCAGAGCCATTACTTCTGCGATGGCATCTAGCTGAGAAATCTTAGTGTGCTCGTGAAGAGGACGTTTTGAAGTCTCCAACATGGCATAGAAAGCCTTTGCGGATTCCTCCATCTCTTCATCCTTGTTCTGAGCATCATCAAAATCATTGACCATGTCTTCAATCCCTGTACCATAATCGTCGGTGCGCCGACGCAAAACTTCGTCTCTATTACGTTGGGCCGACTCACCATGAAATGTCCACAAGGTATAGCCGGGAGTAAAACCGCGCATCTGCAGGTGTTTACCCATTACATCCTTTGTCTGTCGCGAATAATTCTTGCACTTAGTGCAGGGGCACCATGTTTTTGGCTGGCCTTTAGAAAATCCCGTTTGCAGGAATTCATAGGTTTTGCTCAACCATTCATCGGTCATGTCTTTCTAACTAGGGTGACCGGAGTACATCCATTCACGATCAGTCATTCTGTCAAGCTAGCTATATAGTATCCACATATGAACAATATAAATTATCAGTTCATCAAGTATGTCAAATTAATTATGGTCATTTTTTAATCATGGTTAAAACATTGGGATGCACGGCATGCACACCTACCAGCTACTAGGTAAAGATGGGTCCTAATCCCACCCGAGTATGTGTAGAATGGGTCATTTTCCCATGCTCTTCTCCCGATCCAACGCAAAATTTCGGCAGCACCTCCCCGCTGTTCTCCTAATACACGTCTCGGAAACTAACCGAGAGGATGTGTACTCGGAGAACAACAAGGAGGCGCTGTCGAAACTCTGCATCGGATCCGGAACAAAGCATGGGAAAATGACCCAATCTACACATACCCGGGCTGTCCATGGATAACGTTGGACAATTCGAAAGAATCACCGTTATAAATATGCAAATGCATGCATAGTTATAACCGTAACCCTTTTGAACGGGAGACGCATATTGGTTACGCGAAGACTTTGCATTTCAATACTAAAACTACCTATCTAGATAGTGTCATCGGCACGAAGGCCAAAACAGAGCAATATAAAGGTGGAGAAGGAAGAGTTAACAAATACGCACTCGCGATAACTAATCTAACTAATACCAACATCTAGATAGTGTCATCGGCACGAAGGCCAAAACTGCACATTTAAATGCAATCAACCAAAACAAATACGCACTCGCGATAACTAATCTAACTAATACCAACATCTAATTGACAACTACAATATTAAAAGTATAAAGCTAATTAATATCACTACTATAAAGCTAATAGTTCTTATTCTTCACATCTCTTCTTCTTTTTCTTTACTCTTCTCTTCTTCTATTTCTATTCTTCTTCTAATTTTCTTCTTTTCTTCATTATTCTCTCCTTCTTCCTCTTTTTCCTTTTCTTCTTATTGTCTTAATCTCCTTCTTCTTCCTTTTCCTTTTCTTCTTTTTCTTTTCATCTCCTTCTCCTCATTCTTCAATTATTATTCTTCTCTCCATCTCTTCATTCTTCCTCTTTTTCCTTTTCTTCTTATTCTCTTAATCTGCTTCTCCTTCTTCTTCCTTTTGCTTTTCTTCTTTTTCTCTTCATATCCTTCTCCTCATTCTTTTTTTTCTCTCAATCTCTTTCTCCTCTCTTTCTCTTCCTACTTCTACTAACTAAGTACTAGCGTTCTTACTGTCTAAATACTAACTAATAATTCCTAGTGTCTAAATACTAACTACTAACTAATTCATATATTCTTAATTACTAACTAAATCTTCTATCTACTTCTAAAAGATATAACTAATATACTAACTACTAACTAATTCATATAACAAATTAACTACTAATTGCTAACTAAATCTTCTATCTACTTCTAAAAGATATAACTAATATAATAAAAATCAACTAAAAAAGGAAAACTAATAAAAACAGAAGATAGTTCAACTAATAATACAAAAGAAAAACAAAAATAAAAGGAGGAGGTGGCTCACCTGGCGGCAGCAAGCTAGGGCGGGCTCCGGCGGGGGAGTGGCGGGGGAGGGGGGCGGCCGGGGGCGGGGGTGGGCTCCGGTGGGGGAGGGGGGCGGCCCGGGGGGCGGGGGTGGGCTCCGGCGGGGGGCGGGCTCCGGCGGGGGCGGTCTCCGGCGAGGGCGGCGGCGGCGGTGTCGACGAGGAGGCGGCGGCGGCTGGGGCTCGGGCGGGGTGGGGTTGGCGGGTGGGGTGGGCGCGTGATAGAGAGAGAGGGCTGGGGGGCGGGGGTTATCTACTCAGGTCTTTGCCATCAGCTAGCTGACGGCATAGGCTCGCCTTTATCCTTTGCCGTCAGCTAGCTGACGGCAAAGCCTGGGGCGGTTAGGCAGAGGTAGTAGGGGGGGCTGAGAAGCTGCCTACGCCGTCAGGCCACCTATGCCGTCAGCCTTAGTCTTCTATGCCGTCAGCCAGCCGACGGCATAGAACAGGCTGACGGCAAAGAAATCCTTTGCCGTCAGCCTGTTCTACGCCGTCAGTTTTTCACCTGGCTGACGGCATAGAGCCTATGCCGTCAGCCCCGTCAAACAGCTGACGGCAAAGCCAGAAACTGACGGCAAACTCTGTTTTTCCAGTAGTGTAGGGCATGAACTACGGCAGCGAGTTCAAGGTCATGGGTAGGATAGTTCTCTTCATGTGGCCGCAATTGGCATGAAGCATAAGCTACCACATGTCGATCTTGCAGAAGTATGCATCCTAACCCTTGCCGTGATGCGTCACAATAGATCTCGAAATCCTTTTTGGTGTCTGGAGGTGCAAGTACAGGTGCAGAAGTCAATCTTCTTTTTAGCTCTTGAAAGCTTTCCTCGCACTTGGGAGTCCATAGGAATTTCTTATCTTTCTTGAGGAGTTCAGTCAGAGGCTTTGCAACTTTGGAGAAGTTCTCAACGAAGTGACGGCAATAGCTGGCTAGGTCAAGAAAACTCCTAACTTGCTTAACCGATTCAGGTGGAGTCCAGTCAAGGACGGCCTGAACTCTCTCGGGATTCACAGCAATGCCTTTTGCAGAAATCACGTGGCCTAAGTAGGTCACTTCTGGTAGCCAAAATTCACACTTGGAGAATTTAGCATACAGGCGATGCTCTCTAAGTTTCATCAATACCAGCCTTAGGTGTTCAGCATGTTCTTCTTCGTTCTTCGAGTATATAAGGATGTCATCGAGGTAAACCACGAAGAACTGGTCCAAATACTCCATGAAGATCGAATTCATCATGCGTGAGAAAGTGGCGGGGGCATTGGTTAAACCAAAGGACATGATGGTGTACTCGTAAAGACCATAACGAGTAGTAAAATCCGTTTTGGGAATGTCCAAGTTTTGGATTTTGATTTGATGATAACCTAATCTCAAATCCATCTTGGAGAAGACAGAGGATCCTGCAAGTTGATCATAAAGATCATTGATCCTGGGCAATGGGTACTTGTTCTTTATCGTCGCTAAATTTAGCGGGCGATAGTCTACGCACATCCTTTCTGTTCCATCTTTCTTCGTTACGAACAGAACGGGGCAACCCCATGACGATGAGCTAGGGCGGATGAAGCCTTTTTCCAACGAAGCATCAAGTTGGGTTTTTAGCTCAGATAACTCATGTGGGGCCATTCTATATGGACGTCTGGAAATTGGGGCTATGCCTGGTATAAGATCCACTATGAATTCTACACATCTGTCAGGGGGCATCCCTGGCAGATCTTCAGGAAAGACATCCAGGAAGTCATGAATCACAGGAATATCTTCAAGGGCAGGAAGGGGAAGCACATTCAAGGTATGCATCTGGATTCTAGAGCTGGGTGAGGTTTAGTCAATGGTCTGGCCTGAAGGATTGTTGAGTTTAACTGACTTGGCTTTACAATCAAGGAAAGCATTCTGTCTTGATAACCAATCCATTCCTAGGATGACATCAATGTCCGAAGACTTGAGGGCTATAAGTGAAGCAAGGAATACTAAACCCTCAATTGCAATTTGATTTTCATGGCTTACTCTATTAGTTTGCCATTTGGAACCAGGAGTTTGAATGATCATTGGAGTAAACATTTCTGCAAAAGGAAACTCATGACGAAGTGCATAACTCTCCGACATGAATGAATGAGAAGCTCCTGGATCGAAAAGAACGGAGGCGGGAACATGATTGACTGGGAGTGTACCAAGGATGACGTCAGAAGCAGCAGTGGTTTCCTCAACTGAGATTTGGTTCACACAACCACTACCTGTGACTAAACGCTTTGCTGGAAAGGTTTTGGTGGTTGATTTCTTTGGAGGCTTATGTCGAGAATGACGTGGTGCCATCAAGACCTGAGGGCATTGACGAAAGTAATGGCCTGACAGACCACAATTAAAACACACCCTGCCTGAATTTTTGGGAGCAGGATTACTTGACTGCACACCATCATTCCGGGGTGGAATAATGTGTTTGGCTGGATGACATATATTGGATGGTGGCCTCTGAAGAAGGTTTTGAGGTATGGCACTAGTTGGAATAAAAATTCGGCGTTTCTGAGGGGCTGAACTTGAAGAAGGAGTAAGCTCAAGAGCATGCTTGCGAGACTCTTCGAACACTTCATTGCCATGCTCAGCTCTGAAGGATCTGTTGACTAAATCCTCAAAGGTGGCAAAATCAAGGAGGTTGAGATCATGGAGAAGGATAGGGCTAAGTCCCTTACGGAACCTTGCCTGCTTTCTGGCATCGGTGGTGATCTCATCTTGGGCATAACGAGCAAGACGGTTGAACTCTCTCACATACTCATGAATGGACATCTCTCCTCGAGTCAGATTGCAGAACTCTTCCTTCTTGCGATCCATCAACTCATCCAGAATGTGGTACCCTCGAAAGGTAACACAGAACTCCTGCCAAGTCACTACGTGACCATTTGGCTGCATAGAAACATAGTTCTCCCACCATTGAAGAGCAGCACCTTCCAAGAAGTATACCGCGAAAATAACCCGGTCATCGGGAGGAACATGTGCAGTATCAAGCTTACGCTCGATGGAACGGAGCCAATCATCAGCTTCAAGGGGCTCAGAAGAACATCGGAATACTGGTGGCTTGAGTAGGATGAAGTCCTGAATGCTCACAACCAAATTGCAATGACGTGAGGTATTCTGCTCGATGAGCTCGAAAAGGCATGTTTGATCACGTCTATTCCGCTCGGCTTCCATTATGATTTCCGCCGCAGAAGGCGGTGGTGGAGGTGCATCGTCGTTTCGATCCCGATCACGGTCTCGATTGCGATGAACAACACTACGAGTTCCACCTGACATCATGTGTGATAAAAATCAACAATCAGAAGAGGTTGTACGATGGAATCAAAGATAAGAGGACATGATTAGGAGGAAAAGATTGTAATGCAAAGGCAAAGATCCCTAGAAACACGGAATAAATCGGGCAGCATAACGGCTACACCGGGATGGAAAACAAGATAACCTCGAGGAGATTGAACAGAACTTCCTCAAGGAACTCAAAACACGAAGACTCTGGACGACCACAACTGTCCTACGACTACAAGGAGGCAAACAACGAGATGTTCTAGTAAGACATAGATGAGCCTAGTCCTATCATCCCGTATAAAAGGTAAGGGTGACCCAGAACTCAGACCGATGAGGATAAGGAGAAAAAGAAGCCTTACGTTGTTACCTTATACCCAGAGTAACTATATAACTATAGAATGCTAGACTCGACTTCGACCAAGGGTTTAATAATCCTACAGACAGTCCTTCTCTGATACCAAGTCTGTCGGGACCCGAAATAGGCGTATGTAATTCCAGTCACGATACAATCACATGGAGAGCCGAGAGCCGTACCCACTTGTCTAAGCAGACAAGGCCAAGCACAGAACACTCTCGGAAAGCATCGAACATGAGGGGCATCCCATTCAGGCCGGATGATCAACTGAGATGGGTCCTCATCGTCCGCTCACGAGTCTAAATGCTTATGGGTGGTGAATCCCATATTCATAGACAAGTCGCCTCAACCATGTTATCGATTGAATCCTAACTCTTACATAGACTTACTCCAGCCCGATAACTTAGTCGGGGTCTAGGGCGGGCTCGATCATACAACAAAGTGTGCACGTGAAAGAGTCACGAGAAATCGCATCGCGATGCCCCAAGCTACGCACATCTATGGGCCACTTGGTGTATAAAAGACCGCCAACCAGATCACAACTAAGGTCTCGAAAAACCCATACTAAGACACGCATGTTATAAACATACACGCAGCACACATGCCTAGTATGAACAGCAGGTATCATCACATAACTCTACAAAGTGTATCTTTATTGACTTACTGTCGGGACCCGGGGTTAGCGTATGCAAGCCTCGCTACAACACAATCATATGGAGAGCCGAGAACCGTACCCACTTGTCTAAACAGACAAGGCCAAGCACAGAACGTTCTCGGAAAGCAGCGAACGTGAGGGGCATCCCATCCAGGCCGGATGATCAACTGAAGTGGGTCCTCATCGTCCGCACACAAGTCTAAATGATATGGGTGATGAACTCCCATACTCATAGACAAGTCGCCTCAACCATAATATCGATTGTATTATAACCCTTACATAGACTTACTCCAGCCCGATCACTTAGTCGGGGTCTAGGGCGGGCTCGATCATACATCAAAGTGTGCACGAGACAGAGTCTCGTACAATCGCATCGCGATGCCCCAAGCTGCGCACATCTAAGGGCCACTTGGTGTATAAAAGACCGCCAGCCAGATCACAACTAAGGTCTCGAAAACCCATACTAAGACATGCATGTTATAAACATACACGCAGCACACATGCCTTGTATGAACAGCAGGTATCATTGCAATTCTCTACAAAGTATATATCTTTATTAATAACTCTTACAGAGTGCACACAGAGATCACAAGCATGTGATCCAACATTACAACAGACAAGCGGAAGCAAAGTAGGTCTGAGTACAGACAAGTTTAACAAATGGCTTAGAGAAGCCTTATCTAAAAACAAGCCCTCCACGAGGGAACCAGTCGTCTGACTGGGACTACACTAGCTTGGTCTTGGTCTGAGTCTTCATTCTTCGAGCTTCAGGTAGAAGTCACCATCGGGGTCGGTGGGTTCATCTAAAACATAGATTAGGCAAACGTGAGTACAAAATCGTACTCAGCAAGACTTACATAGGAACTATACTACTCATGCACATGTATCAAGGTAAGGGGAGGTGGGGTTTCACTTGCAGAAGTGCCATCTTTGACTTGGCTAATCCTCAACTACGAGTACCAGACTTGAGGTAAGAAGCGTACACGAGTCCACTACATCTCTTCAACCAATTACACCACTATGGTTACTTCCTCGACTTCCCCACGAGAAGCACACCATAACACTCACGCTTATCTTGCGAGTTTTAGAAGTATCCAGTTCAAGTTGTCTAATAATCAAGCTAAGCTTTCCAAGCAGTCCATAACCGCGGACGCGGCTGTTCGAATAGTTTTGTTAACCCTGCAGGGGTGTACCGCTACACACACGTGCCATCAGTTACCGCCTTTTGCGTGTCACCATTCAAGAGATGACAGCGAGGATGCCACCACAACCGTTACCTCATAGCCGATCTAGTCCATGAAAGCCGCCTATCTGGGTTGTCTGCCACTATCGTGAACCCGGCCGGTGTACCGAAGTGGACCCAGACGATGTGTGCGTGGTGCGAAAGCCGGTCTCGGATGAGCCGTTCTCTCACTTGGATACCAGGCCACAATACCTACAGAAATCCGAACTACTACGACATCTGGACATCGAAGGGGATGAGTTAGTAAGCCGAGAGGGGTCAGTGAGCCCAATGTGTGGTTGTACTCTTCATCTTGGATCACCACCCAAGAACTCGTATTAAAGCGGTGTTCAACGAGACAACCCACTGTGTACTCCTACAGAGCCTCTCATCGTTCACCTTGTATTAGGGTGGATTCACCAACACGTTTCACTTTCATCAACACCATGTTTATCAACATCCCGACTCACATCACAGTAACAACATGGTATCATACTAAGCATGCAATTAGCGATAAACATTTGCAGGGGCCACATGATATCAAACAACTCCTACATTTGCTAGGATTGTGGTTTGCTTACTACTGTGACAAAATGATAGGTCATGCAAAGGAATGGGTTCATCTATGCGGTAGAATCGTAACATGGTGATCATCCTAAACAATGCATAAGCGAGACATGAGAGGGAAGTGGGATTTTATCGACATGATCAATGGGGGTTTGCTTGCCTTGCTGACGAGGTTCGGTCACGAGGTCTTCAACGAAGGGGGTGATCTCGGATTCCGGCTCCACTTCTATCAGCAACATGACAATCATAGGATCAACATAATGTACAATGCACAATCACATGAATAAGATTGAAATGGTGATGTTCATGGTACTGATGTGTTGAGCATTCCATTTAAATGGAGTATATTGCAAATTGAATTGCAAATTCAAACTCCACATTTGAATTCAACATTAACCAAGTTACATGTGACATGGCTTGATCATTTTGAATCATCTTCAATTGTATAAGATATGCCTCTGATGTGGGGTTGAATTATAGCATAATTCCATGGTCCAAGTTGCAAAATCATTTGGTTTGAATTTGAATTAATTTCAAATAAAGCAAATGACATATGCTACTGGTCCCATTTTAAAATCAACTCCAACATAGTTGAAAGTTGCATATTTGGAAAGATAATTTTCTCCTGATCATTTTTCATATATTATTTGTCCAATTTGGAGTTAATAAGAAATTTCTATGAATTTCCAAAGTTTGGGGTATTTTGTGGAATTTCTCTGATTTATTAAATGATTTAATTGGTTTACTGCGTCAGCATTGCGCCATCATGGCGTCAGCAGGGGGCTTTGACCCCGGTCAAACTGACCAGTGGGCCAGGGCTGTCAGCCTCACATCTAATTTCCCTGTTAGATTAATCTAACAGAGAGGATTAGAGGGGGTTGGGCCCACCTGTAAGTGACCCTGGGGGTGGATTAGGTGCTAATCACCCCGGCCACGTCGGACCTGCCGGAGGCTAGCCGCCGGTGACCAGAAACGCGGCGGCGCCGCTCGGGATTGCACATCCGGCCACCATCTGGCACGCTGCGACCACCAAAAGGCGGCCCGTGCACGCCCGCTTCACCCAGCACCAACGGGGAGGCTCGGGAGGGGTCGGAGCCTCGCCGGCGTCGAGATTTGCAGCGATGGAGCTACGGCTGCGAGTTGGTTTTTGTTACAAGTCGCGAAAAGGAGCGGGGTTAGGCTGGTTCGAAGCAGTGGAGAACGGGGATCACGGTGCGCGCGCTGGTGCAAGCTGGAGCTCACGAGAACGAGCTTGGGCTCATCCATGGCGGAGGCCGAGCTCGGCTCTCATGGCAGTCGACGGAGGGGGCCCAAAATAAACACGGGGTTTGGGGGTTTTTGAAGAGGGGCTCACCCCGAGGTGATTGGTGAAGACGGCGCGGTCGGAGAGGCAACAATGGCGACGAATTTGACGGTGATCTTCTCGGCGTCCGGCGAGAACTCGAGGAAGAATCCGGCGGCTTGGGGTCGAATTGGCTCGCGATCTTCCGCGCGGTGATGAAGACGAAGGTGGCGAGGAGGAAGGACAGCTTGGTGCGGCCTGGAGGTGACGATGGCCACACGTTCTTCAAGGCATGGCGACGGCGGCGCTCGGGTCGTCGTCGGGTTTGTCGCAGGAGCGAGAGGGAGAGGCTCTGGAGGGGAGGAATGGAGGCGTGGCACTCGGGTGCGTCTCCAGGTACGCGTAGAAGGGTCGAGGAGGGCAGGTGGAGGCTGGGGAGACGTCGCCGTGCCCGGCTGTCTCGGTGGCATTCCACCGAGCAGCTTGGAGGCGCGGGGAGGAAGACGGCAGGGGAGGGGTCCAGGTGGGCTGGACTGGGCCAGAAGAGGTGGGCCTCGCCTGTGGCGCCAGGTAAGCTCTCTGCTTTCTTTTCTTTTTATTATTTCTGCAATATGTTTGACCTAGCTAAAAAATAGCTAGGCATTTTATAAAATTCCACAATTTTTTTATATGGCCTCATAAAATAGAGAGCTAGCCACTTATAAAATTTGAGCATATTTGAAATTCAAATAATTTGAACTTCAAATCAAATAGGGTTTTATTCAATTTCCAAAGCCACTGTTTGAATATTAGAAAATTCCATGAGCATGGGATTGCTCCCAAACCATTTTTAAAATGATCAGTACCATTTATAGGAATTTTCCAAACATTCAAATGATTTTTGGAAAAAGATTTTTATCTGGCCATTTGATTTAATTTCTCAGGGCTTTTCTTTTCCCCATTTTTGAAATTTTCTTTTTGAATTTTTGCATGATGCAAGGTAGCACTTGATCCTAGCACAAACCTAACTTGGGGATGTGACACTTACACATAGAGCATACAAAGATCACATGTCTGTGATCAACATTACATCATACAACGGAAGCAAATTAGGTCTGAGTACAGACATGTTTAACAAATGGCTTAGAGAAGCCTTGTAAACATACATGCCCTTCCACGAGGGGCCAGACTACTGTCTGGAACTATACTAGCTTAGTCAACGTCGAGCTTCAGGTCGGTGACTCCATCGGACTGGGTTTCCATCTAAAACATAGAATAAGAAAACGTGAGTACAAAGTCGTACTCAACAAGACTTACATCAGAACTACACTACTCATGCTCAAGTATGAAGGTAAAGGGAGGTGGGGTTTCAACATGCAGAAGTGTCAGCTTTGACTTGGCTAGTCCTGAACTACGAGTACCAGACTTGAGGTAAGAAGCGTACACGAGTCCACTACCAAGTCTCCAACCAATACACCACCATGGATACTTCCTCGACTTTCCCACGAGGAAGCATGCCATAGCACTCACACTTATCTTGCGAGTTTTGGAAGTATCCATTCAAGTTGTCTAATAATCAGGTACATGTTCCAAGTAGTCCATGACCGCGGACGCGACTATTCGCATAGTTTTGTTAACCTTGCAAGGGTGTAAACTACGCACACATGACCATCGGTTACCGCCTTTTGCTCGCCACCGTTCAAGAGGTAAGAATGAGGATGTTCACCACGACACTTCGCTCACAACCGGTCTATTCCAGGAGTCAACTATCTGAGTTGCCTCCGCTCGAGAGCCCGGCCGGATCAACGAAACGCACTCAAACAATGCAAGTGACCGAGACGCCACCTTTGGCAGATGGTTTTCCTGCCTCACAGGTGCACCCACATATCAATATGATGCAACCATTCCTTCATTCTTTTTCTATGCACATGCCAAAAGGAAAACCCGAACTAATGTGACTCCTGGATGTCAACATGGATCAAGGTACTATGCCGAGAGGGGTCAGTGAGCCCAATGTGTGGTTGTACTCTTTGTCTTGGATTACCATACAAGAACTCGGTGCTTAAGGCGGTGTTCAACGAGACAACCCACTTTGTACTCCTACACAACCTCTCATCGTTCACCTTGTATTAGGGTGGATTCACCAACATGTTATCATCAACATCACTGTGTTCATCCATCCCGACTCACAAACAATGTAACCTCATTGTATCACTAAGCAGCAATAAGCAGTAACAATTGCAGGGGCAACATGCTCATCATTCAACTCCTATATCTGCTAGGATCGTGGTTTGCTTAATACAGTGACAAAATGATAGGTCATCCACCGGAATAGGTTCAACTATGCGAAAGAATGTGTCTCGGTGATCTCCTAAACATGCATAAGCGAGACTGAGAGGGAAGTAGGATTTTATAGATATGATCAATGGGGGTTTTCTTGCCTTGCCGACGAGGTTCACACACGGTGTCTACAACGAAGGGGGTGGCCTCCGGTTCCGGTTCCACTTCTATCGAGAAAACAAAGCAATCAAGGGATAAATATAATTGCGATGCTCAAGCACATGATAAGTTGTGAAAAATTGATGTACATGGTACTGATGTGTTGAAAATTCCATTTAATTGAAGTGTATTGCAAAAGAATTGCAAATTCAAACTTCAAATTTGAATTCAAATTAAGCCATATGCAAACTTGCTACTTTTTCCCCATTTTAAAATGGTCAAACATGAAAACAAATTGCATATTCTTAATCCTTACATTTTTCTGATAATTTTTCATATATTATATGTTAAATTTGGAGTTAAAATGAATTTACTATGATTTATTGAAGTTTAACACATTTTCTGCAATTTCTTTAATTTCTTTTTATTAGAAAAACCCCTTTACCGTGTTAGCATGACCTCATGCTGACGTGGGGGCCTCTGACCTGTGGGGCCTGCTTGTCAGCCACAGTGGGGTTAATCCCTGTTTTAAATTAATTAAGCAGAGGGGTTAGGGGGCCTGACCCCACTGTCAGTGGCCCTAGGGGGTAATTAGCTTAGGCTAATTAAGGCCTTAATGGCCGGCCATGTCGGCTCGTCGCCGGGGGCAAAAGAGCACGGCGGCGTCCTCGCCGGAGCGGGCTCCCGACCATCTATCGGGGCGCCGTGACCACCAGGAGGATCCGCATGCACGCACGCATCTCCCTGGTGATTCGAGCGTCAACGGGAGGGGCCAGGTCGTCGGCTGCGACCACCCATGGCGGCGGCCGGAGAAGGTCCACGGCGGCCAGGCGGTTCGGGGTTCCATTTCGCGCGCAACTAGGGGGGAAAACACTAGGGGCTCAGCAGAAGCTCAAAGGAGCAGTTGAGGAGGCTGGGGGGCTGCTTGGAGACGATGCAATCGACGGGGACGTGCGACGGCTCCGGCGAGCTGTCGAGGACGAAAGCGGCGGCTCGAGGTGGAATTGGTGCCTGATCTTCTGCGCGGAGACGTGGAACACGACGCAGGGGAGAAAGGACATGGCCGGGTGGCTTCCTGTCGTCGTTGGCCGCGGGTGTGCACTCACGGCGGCGACGGTGATCTCTCGGGTGCGGTGAGAATCCAGCGAGATAGAGAGAGAGCTAGAGGGAGCAGGTAGAGGGGGAAAGGACGCTGGGTGAGCTGGGCATCTACGTGGCGTGAGAAAATGGCAGGGGGAGGCTTGGAAGCTCCTCGGCGTCGACGTGGAGCCGGCCACGTTCTTTGCCTCCACCGAGCAGCTTGGCTCGGCGGGGAGGAAGAAGACAAGGGCGCGGGGTGGGCCTGGGCTGGCTTCTGCTAGTTGGGCCCGAGCCAGGTGAGCTCCTTTTTCTTTTTCTCTCTGTTTTCCTTTTTTATTTCTTCTGACATTTGTTCTGTTTTGATATAAAAAAATTCCAAAACATTTTTATAAAATCCCCAAATGATTTATATGGACTTACATGGCACAACACTAGCCAATCCCAAGATTTGAAGATTTTTGAAATTCAACTTATTTGAATTTCAATTCAAATAGGGTTTTTATTTAATTTCCAAGCTTTAATTGGAATTTTTGACAAATCTTGGTGCATGCAGTGGGACCCACTTCACTTTATATGTGATCATGCATATTTATAAGACTTTTCAAAAATACCAGAGGAATTTTTGGAAGCAATTTTTATCTCGCCTTTTTGAATTAAATTCTGTAGGGCTTTTCTTTTCCCCATTTTTGAATTTCTTTTGAAATTTTCACATGATGTAAAGGGGCACTCAAACCCTAGCACTTACTCAAGTTGGGGTTCTGACATTACATCCACATTTTCTTCTTCTTCTTCTTCATGTAAAGTGTGGGCATAGGAGTAATCCTTATGCACGGATGGAACTGGGGCAGGAGCTTCTTCCTCGACCTGAGCATTTTGCTCGGTGTCAACTTGGGTCCGGGGCTCGGCAGCTGGTGTGGTAGAGGGAGTAACTTGTCGGGGTGGGAAGGGGTGGGTGGTGGCGATGGAGCTTTTGGTGGAGTAGGTTGTCGAGGTGGTGGAGTAGATTGTCGAGGTGGTGGATTTGTTTGGCGAGGTGGAGGAGTTTTTTCTTGTGGTGGAGTGGGTTGTTTGGCAGGAGGGAAAGTTTCTTGTCGTGCTGGTGCAGCATCGACTTCGACAATCTTCTTCTTCTTCGACATCTCTTGCGTCCGACGCCCAGAGGATGGGGCATCACTCTTCTCGGTGGACTTTCTCTTTCGAGATTGTCGCTCGGCGAGGGCAGCATTGTGATCTTTGCACATGTCCATCACAATCTGTCGGACCTTGTCATGGACAGCAGAGATGTTTTCTTTTTGAGCTCTCCTTGATTCTGCAAGTGTTGCGATCTTAGACTTGAAAAACTGTCGGGATGCCATGTCCTCAGTTTCTTCTCGAAGATGATTTGTATAGAAGATTTCTTGCCCGCGGTCCTTGCGGTCCTGGGCAAGATATCCATCCCATCGAAGCATGTATCAAGCCACACATTCTTGAATTTCCTCGGGAACAACATCCTCGAGTGACACTTCTTTGGGTGTGGTGGCCATCCTCCAAAGAATAGCAGTAATTTTCACTGCATCCCATGCAACCGTGTTGGACGAATCTCCTTCGTTGGAACTTTCTTCATTTGCTCGAGGGCCACATGCATCAGGTGCAGCAGGGGCAGCAGGTGCCGGAGCAGCACGAGTAACTTGAGCTGCCTGAGACTTCTGCCTGGCCTCCTTGGCATTCCTCTCGGCCTCCTTGGTGGTCTTGGCAGAAACGACTTGTTTCGTTACTGCACTTGGGGCCGCAGCTTTCTCCTTCGAGGCTCCAGTAGCCTGAGCATTCTTTTTCGCAACACTAGCGGCCGCAAAAATTTCTTTCGTGACTGTGGGAGTCACAACTTTCTCGGTGGCACTAGGGGCCACGACCTTTTTTTCGATGAGCTGGGGGCAGGGTTCTTCTCAAACTGGCGGTTCTACTTGTCAGAAACCAGATGAACAATTCCCAATTGCTGGGCAACCATTGCTTTCTTATCTCCGGGCTGACTATGAAAGTTGAACAGTTTCACCTTCTCAAAATCGTTGGCCTCAATTTCTCGTTGTTTGGCCAATCTTTCCTTCCTCTTGAGAAGAGTTTCTCCTTCTTTGTTCACAGCCGCCTGCTTGCCCTTGGACTTAGCTGAGGGTTTTGGTTGACGAGGGGGAGCAGATGCAAGCGGTGGATCGAAGACTATATTGGTGATGTCAATTGTTGCTCGAGGAGCCGCAACAGTTGGATCCTAGATTCGTATGCCCTTGTGTCCTGGTTTCTTTGTTGGTGCGGGAGGAGGAATATATTTGACACCTGCCTCAATACCTGGATCTTGTTTCTCGGTACTGGATTCTTGCTCGTCAGATGTTGCTTCAGGTGTTGAAACAACAACGATCTTTTTCTGGCGCTTGGCAGATTTCTTGCCAACCTTCGACTTGGTACTGGGACCAACGTCTTCGGCAACTTCTTTGTTGCCCGCAGCAGCAACAACAGCTTTCCTGGCCTTGGCTTCCTTTCTCATTTCTGCTCGTTCAGCTCGAGCAACAACTAGATCTTAAAAATCTGCTGGAGTCTTCAAGGTGGATGGATGAGCATTATCTGGAGGAGAAGGTCTGTTTGCTTTGGTCCACTTGGGCCTCAAGGATTTCACATCTGACCAGGGGTACATCAGAGCACACAGTCTTTCCCAACAAGGGATAATTTCCTTGTACTCATACCAACGAAGAGCTTGAACTATTCGAATTTCTTGCAGCCTGTTTTCTCTCGTTCGAGCATCTTCAACAGAGCCTTCAGGTGTTCGCGGATTTTTCTCAGTGATCAAGTCCTCAGACAGGCCTTCTGAATTGTTTGTGATTTTCGTTCGGCCTCCTGCACGCTTGGGCTCCCTGATGTTACCAGCGTTCTCAGACATTTTCCTGCGAAAGATATAGGTACGAGGGAAAAATAGACAAGATATGAACATGTACCAAAACATTTTGGAAAAAAATCTTTTTGAGCCCAGCAAACATATAGAGGGATTTATCTTTGAAGCAAATTTTCATACGAGTGCTAGGCTAGATTTCCATTGGGTGCAAGTCTAACGAAGAACTGGTATGAAAGGGGTGCTCAAAGCGTAAATCTATCGATATGAGTCCGAGAGATTTTCCTCGGTGAGAAATTCGATGGTACGAGGGATTTCTTACCTAGATCGGATGGGAATTCGATAGGAAACGCTAGAAACAGATTTCCCAAGGTGCAAAGATCCAAACGGATCGAACAGACCTAATAAAATAAAAGAAAATCAAGAACAAATCTAAGCTCGATGAACGGAATAGATTGGAATCGATTTCAGTGTCGTGCATACCCTAACTCGGTGATTGTACGGCAGCTACGGCGGCCTGGATGATGATCTGCGTTGACGGCAGTGACGGTGATGGAATCGGCGGCCTGGATGATGATCTGATGATCTGCGTTGACGGCAGTGAAGCGGCGAGGGAATCGACGGTGATGGAATTGCCATGGCGGCGCGCAAGAGCTCGGGAGCGAGAGGGGAAGAGACAAAGTTGAGGAAGTGGAGGAGCTGTGCTGGTGGGGTTGGATCAGTATCTATAAAGGGGGGTCTGACATAACCGTCAAATCTGATCCAACGGCGCAGATCTCGCGTCTCTCCGAATTCAACGGACGGATTTGGTGGCGGTAATCGCGGAAAAGTCCCAACGAACCGAAAGATATGGGTTCCACGTCCGAGACCAAACTCATCGAACATAGAGCAATAAATTAGATAAAGTTTCAACAAATTTTCCTTCGAAATCAATGACATTTGAAGGAAATCTAATCAAGTACAAATATACATGTTCACTAAAGAAAAGCAAAGATGGGGTAGGGAAAGAATAGAGGGAAAACAGGGTCCGATACTTAATCAATCCGAGAGAAAACGATCGATAGAAAACTCGGAGTGATAAGTGTATAGGAAAACACCAAACGAAGAAATGTAAAACGAAAAAGAAACACAAGAGAAAACCAACAAAAGTAAACTACTGCTAGTAAGAAAACTTATAATACATTGTATAGATAGTTTTGATCTTACTGCACGTTGCGTGAGTCCAATATGTTCAACTCACACCTTAGTGCACAGAACCTTTTCTCATCCAGGGGCTTCGTAAAGATATCAACCAATTGATCTTCGGTGCGGACATGACTGATAACAATATCTTCTCGCTGAACGTGATCTCGAAGAAAATGATGACGAATATCAATATGCTTCGTTCGAGAGTATTGCACAGGATTATGGGAAATTTTGATAGCAATCTCATTATCACATAGTAGTGGAATTTTCTTCACGAGAATACCATAATCTTTCAGCGTTTTCTTGAGCCACAGAATTTGAGTGCAGCCTGAACCAGCAGCAATATACTCGGCTTCAGCCGTAGAGATTGATACACAATTTTGTTTCTTCGAAGCCCAACAGACAAGAGACTACCGAGAAAATGACATGTGCCTGAGGTAGATTTCCGGTTGACACGATCACCAGCCCAGTCATAATCAGAATATCCAACGAGATCAAACTGGGCACCTTTAGGATACCAAAGTCCCAAGGTAGGTGTGTGAGCAAGATATCGAAGAATTCGCTTGACAACAATATGATGTGATTCTTTCGGGTTTGCCTGAAAACGAGCACACATACAAACTTATATCATAATGTCAGGTCTAGATACACAAAGGTAAAGAAGTGAACGAATCATCGAGCGATGTTTCTTCTCGTCGAAAGGTTTGCCCTTCTCATCTGCATCTAGGTGAACATTCGTAGGCATTGGAGTCTTGATAGTTTTTCATTTGACAAGGTCAAACTTTTTCAAGCAATCTCTGAGATACTACTCTTGAGAGATAAATGTCCCATTCTTCTGTTGACGGATTTGAAGTCCGAGAAAGAACTTCAATTCACCCATCATAGAAATTTCATATTTCTTCGACATCATTCGAGCAAATTCTGCGCTGATATCAGGGTTAGTACAGCCAAAGATAATATCATCGACGTAAATTTGACACACAAAAAGATCATTTTTGTATGCTCGGGTGAAAAGAGTCGGGTCAGTTGTTCCTGGTTTGAAGACCTTCTTCAGAATAAAATCCTTGACTGTTTCATACCAAGCACGAGGTGCTTGCTTTAACCCATAAAGGGCCTTGTGCAACATGTACACCATATCCGGATTCTTAGGGTCTTCAAAACCTGGTGGTTGCATAACATACACTTCTTCCTCGATTTCATCGTTAGGAAATGCACTTTTGACATCCATTTGATATAGCAATATACCATTGTAATTTGCAAAAGCAAGGATGACACGAATGGATTCAAGACGAGCAACTGGAGCATAAGTATCACCAAAATCAATACCTTCGATTTGTGTGTAACATTGTGCAACCAGTCGAGCTTTATTCCTTACCACAATACCATCTTCATCTTGCTTGTTGCGGAAAATCCACTTTGTACCAATGATATTATGCTTCTTGGGATCAGGTCTTTCAACAAGGGACCAAACTTTATTTCTCTTGTACTGATTAAGTTCTTCGAGCATGGAATTCATCCAGTCTAATTCCTTCATGGCTTCATCGAATTTCGACGGTTCTAACATAGATACAAATGGAAAATTTCCACAGAAGTTAGCTAAATGAGTACGTGAGAGAGTGGTGGGACGACCTGGTAGACGAATCTCTTCGAGCATTGAGTCGACATCCACTATTCTTCGGACTTGAGATAGTACTCCTTCGATAGCTTGAGGATCTGGTTGTTCTTCGGTATCATCTTGGCCTTCAGGATCAGCTTGTCCTTCAGGGATAATTTCCTTCAGGTTCATCTTGTCCTTCGGGCTGAGCATTTTCTTCGTTCATGTGATCTCCTTTGTCCTGTACATCATTGACTTCAGAATGTTGATCTCCGGCGCCCCGGGCTATGTTTGGGAACATTGGATCATCACCATCCTTGTTGACTTGATGTGCATTTCCTTCGACAGGACGAATATCTCCAATTGCCATGTACCCGATAACTTCATCCAAAGGTGGTTCATCTAGGTTAAGAGGTAATTGCTCCTTTTGAGAGCCGTTAGTTCCTTCAAATCGGACATTTACAGTTTCTACAACTTTGCCAAGATGAGAGTTGTATACTCTATAAGTGTGAGAATTCGAACCATAACCTAAGAGAAAACCTTCGTGAGCCTTTGGGGAAAACTTGGAGCTATGATTCATATCTCTGATGTAACATGGAGCACCCAAAACCCTGAGATATTATACATTTGTCTTTTTAGCAGTGATAAGCTCATGTGAAGTTTTCTTCAGAAATTTGTGCAGATAAACCTTGTTGATGATATGACATGCAGTGTTAATTGCTTCAGCCTAGAACCTGATAGGAGTCTTGTATTCAGCAAGCATTGTTCTAGCCATTTCAATAAGAGTTCGGTTCTTTCTCTCGACCACACAATTTTGTTGCGGTGTATAAGCAGCCGAGAATTCATGAGTAAATCCATATTCATCAAGGAATTCTTTGATATGAGTATTGTTGAATTCTATACCATTATCACTTCTGATATGCTTGAGAGATAATTCATACTCGGTCTGAGCTCTCTTTGCGAAGGTTTTGAAAAATTTGAAAACTTTGATCTTGTCATCTAGAAAGAAAACCTAAGTATATCGAGAGAAATCATCATCAATAACTAGACCATACTTGTTACCTCCAAGACTAGCATAATTTTGCGGACCGAATAAATCCGTATGAAGCAATTCAAGAGGAGGAGTAGTAGTCATTATAGTCTTTGCTGAGTGATGTTTCATGGCAATCTTTCCGGCTTCACAGGCACTGCATAGACGATATTTATCGAATTTCACATTTTCAATACCAACGATATTTTTCTTCGAGATTAGAGTTTGAAGATTTTTCATCCCTGCATGACCAAGTCTTCGTTGCCATAACCAACCAGATGTGGCTTTAGCCATTAAGCATGTGAAAACAGAAGGTCCCGAAGAGAAATCGACAATATAAAGATCACCTTTGCAATATCCTTCGAACACGAAGGAATAATCATCATGTGAAAACACAACACAACGAGAAGCAGAGAACAATACAAGCATACCCATATCACAAAGGTTTGAGATAGACATCAGATTACTTCCTAGAGATTGACCAAGCATAACTTTGACAATATGCTTATCCTTCGATATAGAAACCTTACCCAAACCAAATATTTTACCTTTGTTGTTGTCATCGAAGGTAATATATCTCTGAGAAGATTCAGTAAGTTTGTCTTCGGTGAACAAATCTTTGTCTCCGTGTAGCATCCCAAAATTTTCCAAATTTTGGAATGTTAATAAATAATATAATATTGAAATTTAGAATAAATGAAAACTTTTCATTTGAGTTTTTGTTTAAACCTTTACAAACCATTTAATAAAATTTGGATAATCATTTATCAAATAATAAAAATCTTCGTTGTGAAATTTATTCGAAATTCAATGAATGATTTTCTTTATTTTGTTTTTTTGAAATTTGGTAGGAACCACAATTAAATATTTTAGAGTGAGAATAAAATGACTTTCTCAAATTTCTTATGGCCCAAAAAACATTCTTGAATTATTATTTTAGATTGGAGTTTATTTGATATTGACATTTAAGAGATATTTCCAATAATTCAATTAATAAATGAGAGGAGATAATATGACTTCTCCCAAAATAGTATTGGAAATATTTACAAATTTCCATTTGAATACTTGATTATATTTTATTAAACATTTTTGGCATTTAAAATCCCAAAAAAAACTAATTTAGGGAGTTTATTAATATCTTAGGTGTTTAAAAAAATATTTATAAAATATATTCAGAGAAGAAAATATATTTTCCTAAAGACTCTATATTTTATTTGACCTATAAAGTTTTACTGGGAGTAATTATTTTCAAATTGTATTGTTATTGCATAAAAAAAACAGAAATCCTAAGCCTATTGGGTCGAGCCTATTTTTTCTTTATTTCTCTTCTTTTTTTTCTTTTTTTTGTTAGGCCAGATTTCCCACTAAAGCCCATACCCCAAGCGAGTCATCTTCCTCCTCCGTTCATACGTGAACATCACGTTTCACAGTACGTGTTAGCCATGGCAAGTGAAGCTCTTCCTCCCTTCCTCCCATCTACTCCGTTGACCGATTCACTTTAGAACCTACACAAAAATTATGGACAAGTTCATGAGGAATCCATTTAGAGAAACAAACACGCATTTTAATGCTTTTAATTGTCCACAAATTTATTTATGAACACCATTCATGGTTTCCATAACCTCGCCTCGGATTTCCTTCTACGGACCTCCCCTGACCCTATAAATACCGCCCTGGGGAGCACCTTCGATCCACTCCTCCACACGACGAAACCCCCCTCAAAACCCCTCTCATTTGCGAGCAATTGCTTGCCGAAGTTCGTCCTTTCGCCGAAGTCCGTCGTAGATCCTGACTTCTACAAGGTGAACCAGACCCTCTTTTTCTTCCGTATTTCATACTTTGTTGGCGCACATCACCTTGACATAAATTGGAATCCGTTTTCATATCCGGCGTGCGCCGTTCATGAAACCGTGAACCGCCGGTGCTCTGACCAACTCCGGCGAACCTTCTCGGCCATACAGTGATGAAGCCAAGCTTTGTACTTTGTCCAACAAGTTTCCCACGTCATACTCTACCCCGTTCGGACATTAGCTGATACCGTAGACCCTTCTCTAAAATTCCGGCGAGATCTCCAGTGAGCTCTCTCTCCACTCCTGTTCATTGCATTTTTTCTGTTAAAAAGATTCGAACATATATCTGCCTATCAGATTTCGACACGTGGCAGCCCATTTTCAATCCCGTATATCATTTTTAGAAAAATACCTAAACTTTAGAAATTCATAGCTTCTAGCCTGTAAATCGTATTTCGACATATTTTATATCCCCGGATTCCTTGAAACATGTACTTTATTTTGGTCCAGTAATATTCCACTTTTGATAATTCTAAATTTAACTCAAATTTATTTTTGTAATTTGAGTATATTTGATATACATCTTATTTTATAATTTATTTGGAATTATTTTGTTCATCAAATTTGAACCTTAGATCAATAACTTTCTATGTTGACATTTGTCACTTTCTTTCCATTATGTTAACACCTTATTTTGACCTCAAGCCTTTGTTTCAACTTCCATTTAGTTACATCATTTTCCTTTATAAATTTGACCATAGAAATGATTCAATCTTTTCAAAATTTCTATCGGATCATTTTTGTATTCAAACATGTAATATATTTTCAAATATCGACATGGTCAAACCAAGTGAAGTTTGACATACTCTTCATCCAATTGATTTTATAATCAAGATTCAACATATCCAATTGATTTTGCAATCCCCAGAGATATGATTTCCATCATATTTTTTTCCAATCCAACTTGATCCTATCTCGACCTAGGCCCGCCATAGTAATTAGTTTATTAATTGTAACAGCTAAATATTTATGTTGTTAATTGTATCTTTATTTGGATCTTCATTTTTGATTTGTGTTGTGGGCAAGTGTGTTGAAGTATTTCTCTGTTATCGTTAGATATATTGTAAAGAGAAGGAGAGACGACAACGAGTACAATATTTCATATTCAGGATCCAGGCAAGTTACTCTTTTGGTCATACTCCCGTTATACCTATATTTTTCCTTTGCATTGTAGTCCAACTTAATATTATGCATTGATAGGATTATGTATTATATTATACTATTACACCCAGTAGTTCATTGAGGTAGGTCCGAACCTTATATCATTGTCGCCACCGTGTAGAATTATACTGCTTTGCTAAGTAGACGTGGATTGAGAAGTGATCCATTATGAGGTATGAGTGACTAAGTAGTAAACAGGACCAAGATAATCTTAATGAACCACCTGGGTGGAATGGTGGGGGGCACCCTGGAGGAACCAGTGGATTTGCCTGAGTGACCTGGAGATGGCCAGTAATCACTGCAGAATGCCACCCAGGCTTAAAGGGATCAATCATATTTTTCATAACTAGAAGCTTACGTGTGCAACGACAAGCTATTATGGGCTCTGGCTTGGTTGATTAGTTGTAGTGACTCTTACTAGGTGGTTCTACGAACGTGGTTATGAGTAGGTGGGATTGGCACCGCTAGAGTAGGGGAAACTCTTCTAAAAGACCTTGTCTCGACCTTCCTGTTTCCATACAGCGTGTAGTGTGGAAAATACCAAAGGAGGTGGTCGAGTCTTGTGGGGTAAAAGTGCACAGCCTCTTCAGAGTGTACAAACTGATCATGATTAGTCGTGTCCCCGGTTATGGACAACTTTGAGCATCTGGAAGTGGGAATGTTGACGGATCTCATCATCTTTAATTAATCAATCGGGTTTAATCCACCTCGGGAGTAGATTGACTTGGAGAAACCAAGTCAATCATATTATGAGCTTTGTAGTACTGATATGATATTCTTTGAGTAGGACAAAACCAGCTTTATGCAAACAGAAACTCTTAGAGCTTTTCCACCAGCCAAATTGCATGTAGAAGATAGGTCTGTTATATATTCTTTTGGGAGTAACTTTCCGTACATTCAAAGTACTGACCCATTTTGGGCTGTAACCTTCGGTGTTGCAGGATTGTGTACGACGAGTAAGTGATGCGATGTAGGGTTATGATGTCTACACTCAACTTTGCCGTTGGTTTTGATGGGACTCCACTTATGTATTATTTGTTTCCGCGGTGTATTCTAGCCAAAGGCTATAAGGTAATAAATACCATGTACTTACGTTACTTTTTGACATGTGATTTATGGTATTTCATCGAGTACTGTGTATGCTAGCATACTGATTCAGGGATAGCACAGAAGCACAGTAGACTTGGTTCCCTTCGGAACCGGGCCGTTACACTCCGGTCATATGATTAGTGCAACCACTGTCCAAGACCCATTCGGATCCACCGGAGACATAGACCTGCAGAAGAATTAGTTATTCTTAACCACCCACAAACGAGCTGGTGAATGAGAAGGGATGGAAGTGCTGGATGAAGCAGCGGTATTATAGCGAACAAGATCATATTGGCGAGGGGGACCATCAAGCACACCATAAATATAATTCCTCGGAGAGGGGTTAGAGTACTGGTAGGTAAAGGAAATTTTGTTGTTATTATCACGATGACGATAAACATTTCTATCTACTCGATAGTATTCATTTTGGGGAACATTTGATGCAGGCACCAGAGGTTCATTTCTATCCTCGAGAGAATAGTAGTGTCTCGATGGTACCGAAGATTTTCCCTGCATAGAATGGTTAGGGGGCAGTTTTTCTACGAGAGATTTGCGAACTCAAATCTGTCTCTTATAGAAACCCTTCTTCAGAGGAGTACCAACGAATTCAGCAAACACTTTTCCTTCCTGATCTTTGATAAGCTTGTAGTCAGAATCAAGTGATTCATCAACAATAGCCTTATCAATTTTGCAGTTGAAACCTGAAAGGTTAGCAATATCAATGGGTTTTTCTTTCGCAAGAACCCATATAGTTTTAGGATACTGCTCGGGTTCCCAGTAGGTTCCATCAGGGTTGTGTTTCCTCTCGAAACCAACACCTTCCGTTCGAGGATTCCTATGAAGAAGAGCCTACTTTAGGATATCACATAGGTACTGGTGTCCTTGAAAACTTTTGAACATGCATGTATCAAGTAAATCTTTAGACTTAATGAGTTCCTCGGTAATAGCAGAATTTTCCTCGACCGAGGGGTTAGCATCATCAATGACAATACGTTCCTTTCCTTTCGATTGCTTAGAAATAGACTCAGTTTTACGTCGTTCCAAACACGTTAGGCAGGGTGAAATAGATTCATTTTTAGATTCTGGGCCCTGTTGAGCAATGAGAGTGAGTTTGACATTCTCCAATTCTTCATGAGCCTCTCTTAGTTTCTCGAGAGCCATTTTCCTTTGAAGTAATTCGTAGGTTAGCTTCGCGTAATCCACTGAGAGAATATCATGCCGAGAGGAAAGTTCATCATACTCTTCCTTCAGAGCAGCATGCTCATTCGTCAAAGTTTGACCTTTATCAATCTCATCGATCAATAGAGTCTCAGATTTTTGAATAGTTTCACTTAGAGAATCTAGTTCATCATGTTGGATAGAAGCAATTTTAGCAAGTTTCACATAGCTTATCCTAGAGTGACTTTCATAAGCAGATGCATCAGAAGTATCATAGGAATTCTTAGAAGAAGATACCTTTGCCTTTGCCGTGAAGAAGTAGGCTGGAGTTTCATCTTCACTGCTTTGGTTGGTGAAAAATGAAGTCGATGCCTTGTTCGAAGAAAATGCTAGTCCAGCAACACCATCAGACTCATAACCAGATCTTGAGTTTGATTAAGCTTCGGTCCTAGAGTCTTCATCTTCCAAGTTCATCTCTTTACCCAGATAGGCCTTGGCACAATGAGAATTCTTGCACCGAGAGGAATGTGATTTCGAAGAAGAACTCTCTCGATGATTGTGGTACTTCTTCTTCTTGTTATCATCAGAATCATATTTCTTGTCTTTTCTGGACTTTGAATCATATCTCTTCGACTCATAGTGTTTGCTCGATCTGTGCGACTTTCTCGACGATTTTCTGTGAGAATGCTTGGACCTTTGTTCAATTTCCCAGAGAGGACAATCAGCAATGAAGTGACCTGTCTTCTTGCACTTGTAACAGCAGTTATCTTTCGCTGAAGAGTTTCTAGATGATGATCGATGCTGTGATGAATTGCTTGAATGTCTGGAAGAGTAGTTTTTCTTCGGTGAAGAGGAATTCCTTCTCTAGAAGCGGTTGAATCTTGTCATTATCAGTGCCAAATCTTTTCCAATATTCTCGGGGTCATCTGAGGCACCTCCTGATTCACAACTAGGTTCAGGCGAGGAGTGATGTGAGGCTTTGGCCTTTAGAGCATGGGATTTTCTTCGAGTTCCATTGACATCACGTTTTTCTTCTTCTTCCATTTCAAAGGTGGTAAGTCTCTCGAGAATATCAGCAGCGACAAGATTTCTGAAATCAGTCCTTTCTTTGATCATCAGCACAATGTGATCGAAGGAATCATCAAGAAAACGAAGCAAATTCCTAACAATAATTTGACTGGTGATATCTTCAGCACAGAGGTAAATTAACTCATTTGATAATGTGGTGAGTCTGCTGTAGATGGAGTTAACTTTTTCTCCCTCGTGCCTCTTGAACCGATAGAATTTTCTTCGAAGAGTGTCAATACGAGCATCTTTCTGAGTAGATACACCTTCACCAATATCTTCTCGAGATAGTCCCGGACACCTTTAGCCGTAGGAATATTCTTGACCTCATGGTATTTTTCAGGAGTCAGATGGTTCGTGATGAATACCCAGACTTCAGAATCAAGAGCCATGTTCTTTGCCTCAGTAGGGGTGATGGCAGCTTTGTCCTTGACTGGAACTCCATTTTTGACAACCTCCCAAGCGGCAGAATTGATGGCCATGATGTTCCTCTTCATTTTGTCCTTCCAATAAGGATAGTCCTTCCCATTGTAAATAGGAATCGGTTCGCCCGAGCGAACAACTGCAAACGACATTCTTGACAACACTCCAGGTGGTTAGACCAAAATACGTAGAGCATAGGGAGTGCCTAGCTCTGATACCAATTGAAATCTCAAGAATGGTCTGAGGGGAAGGGGGTGAATGATCACTTCTAAAACTTCTACAGAACTTAGAAGGAATTCATGCAAACTGCAAAGGACTAATAGAGTCTTGAAGGAATTGTAGTACCGAAAGTCATGCATGGATCAAAACGATTGGGGACGAGAGGAAACATCGAAGACAAATAGGCAATAGAGTAAATACTGAAAGTAAGTACGAGTAAGAAAACGAGCCTGACACTGGGATGTTTGGTAAACCAGTTCACACTCTGCAAAGTGCTACGTCTGGTTGGAGGGACTGGTGATTGAACACCTGGAGCAAAACTCTCTCCGTCCTATTCTCCACTGCAACAAACTCCTCGAGCTTGTCCAGTATTCACTCGGGGTAGATGATTCAGGACATCTCCGGAACCTTTACAAACTTCCTTCAGCAGTGATAATTACTCTTCGAGTGCTTGACAGGCAACGCCTCACCGTCAAGGAGACTTGCAGTTATCCAAGATAAAAAAGATCGGCTAATATCAACCTAAGTCTCTGTGAATTTCTCAAATCAGTTTGGACTTGGGTTTTGGTTCTCTCTTGAAATCTCTCTCGGGATGCTCACAGCTCTTCTCTCTAAGAATATTCAGTGGAGCAGCCAACCGCAAATGGAGGGTGAGTGCGGGGTATTTATAGGTGGTGATCCCAATGGGTGAAATGACTGAAGTGACGCAACTCAACCACTTGACGCGTGTCCACAACTGTCGGTTTTCAATCACAGCGCAACTTTTCTTGCGGAGCAAGTAAGCTGACTTACCGACCGAGTTCTCTCTCAAAGGCACGAAGTGTGATGACTTTGCCTTCGAGCTATTACTCGACTCAGTTAGATTTCTCTCGGTAGGATTTCTGTGGGTTTATGTTGGGCAGAGCAAATTCACTTCGACTAAGATCTCAACTAGCAAACCCCTCTTTATAGTACGGTTTTTCCTACGACTCAAGAAAACAAAGAGAAACTAGTAAAAAGACTAAGTCTTCGTCCAGCTTCAGCTTTCTCCTCGTTGCGCTTTTACTCTAGAGCATCTTCTTTCTCGATGACATTTTTAGGGGTCGTCTTCCTTCAAAGACTTCGGTAATGATCTGCAGCCTCGCTGCAGTGAGTTGTCCTTCGACCTTCTACTTGCAAACTCCATTCTTTCGGAACCTAAGTATTTTTTTATACTCGAAAACAATATTAGTTCCTCTACTAATTTGTCCAACAATCCCCAAAACCTTCGGGGGCAAAACTTGCTCTTACAACAGCAGCTATAAAAAGATAAAGAAGAAATCGACGACCTAGAAGACAGGCGTGAGGATTCTACGAAGAGACCCCACTCGACGAGTCGCACTATACAGCTACGCGCTCGCCGACCACTCGAAATCAAAAAACCCAGAACAGATGCCCGAAAGCTAATTGTATAGAGCACGCTGTCAACAAATCAGATAAAAATATGATCTGGTGATTTATCGTGAATTTTTCCGTCGAATGACAGAATCTGTTTTCTGGACAACATGTCACAACTTTTGAACTTTCTTGCAATCGGCGGCTAAACTTGGCACAAAGCTTGAAAATAAAGATACAATGATGTTGCTACAGTAGTAACAATCATCAATACCACTAAAAACATAAGTAAAAACATCTTGGGTTGCATACCAACAAGCGCTTTCTTTTACGCCTTTAAGCTAGGAAAGAAGCAAAAGAAGAATCAAGTTTTATCAAGTGAAAGAGAATAGCTAGCCCGTGTAAGGGGCACAAAAGGTAACTTGATTTTCTTTCTAGGGAAATTTTCCATCCCCTTTTTGAGAGGGAATTGAAATTGTATATTCCCCTCTTTCATATCAATAACAACACCAACGGTGTGAAGAAAAGGGCATCCCAAAATAATTGGACATAAGGGTTCACACTCAATGTACATAATAGTAAAATAAACGGGAACATAATTGTCATTGACAATGATAATAACTTCCTCAATCTTCCCCAAAGGTTTCTTTACGGAAGAATCAATGAGACGAACACCAACAGAACAAGGATCAAAAGGTTTCAATTCAAACATATCATACATTCTTTAGGGCATAATGGAGGTACTAGCTTCGACATCACATGAAGCATAGCAAGAGAAGTTATTCAATTTAATTTTATCATAGGATCCCAACCATCTTCTAGCTTCCTAGGTATGGAGGCTTCTATCCTAAGCGTCTCCTCCCTAGCTTTAATGAGAGCATTAGTGATATGCTCCGTGAAGGCAAGATTTAGTGCGCTAGTGTGGGGGTCTCTAGACATTTTGTGTAGAAAGCTAATAATTTTAGAAAGGGTGGAACTATCAAAATCAATGTCAGTACTATCAAAGGTGGTAGTGGTGTTATCTAGGCTCACTTGTTTGAAAGCCTCTATGTTCATAGGAGTTTCTTATTCTATGGTTGAGGTAATAGCATCACCATTAAGAGGTCCAATGGGACTAGGGGTGTGTTGGGTGCTAAGAGTTTGGGTATCCTCAACAACTTTGATAGTAGCAATGGTGTGGTGTATAGGAAGGCCCTTAATTCTATCTTCTTCCATGGGATAACTTCGGGTTTGGCTGCCATCTGGTTTATCAAAGTAGCTTGGATGTGAGACATGTTTGAAACATAAGTTTCAGTGGTAGTAAGTCTAGTTTGGAGATTAGAAATCTCACTGTTCAGGCTGTCAAGTTGCTCGCTAATGTTTTGCAAAATAGAAGTGTGCTCACCTAATTGTCTGGAGAAGGCTTTGTTCTGTTCAAACTATGTGTGCATATAATTCTTAGTGTCCTTCTCTATCTCTACCAGTTTCTCATAGCTAGGTAAATCTCTTTCCTTATAGGTTTGACCACAGGAGTTGTCGTTGTTGTTATTGTTCCCATAGTTGTTGGATGGGAACGGTCTAGGATTGCTACCAAAATTACTCCTATAAGCATTGTTGTTGAAGTTGTTTCTAGAGATAAAGTTCAAATCTACTTGTTCTTGAGCAACCAAGGAATTTAAAGGAACATCATGAGGATCAATAGGAGCTTTCTTGGTAAGTAGAGACATAATCAAGTCAACTATTTCATTTAGGGAGGAAATCTCCTAGACAGAGTTTACCTTCCTACCTGTTGGAGCTCGTTCGGTGTGCCATTGGGAATAGTTGGTCATCATCTCATCTAGATGTTTTGTGGCAGCACCAAGTATTGTTGACATAAAGGTTCCTCCCGCGGCCGAATCTAACAGGTTCCGTGAGGTAAAGTTCAAGCCTGCATAAAAGGTCTGGATAACCATCCAAGTAGTCAAACCATATGTACGACATTTCTTAACAAGATATTTCATACGTTCCCAAGCTTGGGAAACATGTTCATTATCCAATTTCTTAAAATTCATAATATTACTCCTCAATTGGATAATTTTAGCAGGTGGGTAATACTTCCCAATAAAGGCATCCTTGCACTTATCCCAAGAATCTAAGCTATTCCTAGGCAAGGATTGAAACCAAATTTTAGCTCCTTCCCTCAAGGAGAAAGGAAAAGACTTAAGTTTAACAATATCACCTTCTACTTCTTTATACTTTTGCATATCACAAAGCTCAACAAAATTATTTAAGTGTAAAGCAGCATCATCTCCAACACCGGAGAATTGATCTCTCGTAACAAGGTTCATCAAAGCAGGTTTAATTTCATAAGAGGTTGCTGAAGTAGCAAGTGTAGCAATAGGAGTGCAGATAAAATCATTGTTGTTGTGACTAGTGAAGTCACACAACTTAGTAGCAGCAAGCAGGATAAGCATTTTTTTGTGATTTTTTATAAAGGACACAAAGATAAAAACTGAAAGGTAAACTAACAAGACTAAAAAGCAAAGATAAAAGATAGCGTGCAACTCCCCTATCTTGTAGATTGGAGTCCCCGACAATGGCGCCAAAAATTGCTTGATGCTAGTGAGGAAGATATACTTGCCCCTCGTTGGTTACCCAAGCGGAAGGCTGAGATGTAGCGTAGCAACAAGATTTCCCTTGGCAAAGATACCAAGGTTCAGATCGACCAGTAGGACTCCAAGGTCGACAAGTAGGTGGTAAAGTGAAAAATGGCGCCGTTCACAACTCAAGGTTGCTTACTTTACCTGGACCTTCACACACAACAAATAACTTTGCTCCCAACGAGTACAGAGAGGTTGCCAATCTCTCCGGCCTTGCCATTTACAAAGGATCAACGCAAGAGATAATAGTAGTGATAATGGCAACTAGAAAGTAAAATCAAGAAGTAAATTGAGGGTGTAAACAGTGGTGGAAATATGGACCAAGTCCCCATGATGTTCACTAGTGATGTCTCTCTCCCAAAAGACGATAAACAACTATAAGAGGTAAACAAATTATAGCTGGGCAATTGACATGATTACGGGTGCGAACTAATGCTAACTATGCTACAAAATAAAGGAAGAGGCTCAAAAGCATGGGAAGTACACCAAGATAAGTAGACCGAAATCCATCTGCATCTACTACTAATCATCCACCTTTAGATATCTATCCAGAACATCTCACTGGTATTAAGTTGCGATTCCCACCCAAAGTGTAAACCCAAAGCAACAGACAGCTGCATTAAAAGAACTTTGCGTAAAGTAAACAATCCTTGCAACCACGGTTACAAGCACCGTTGTTTTCCCCCTTGTGGCAACATCACATCCCCTAGACTCATGTTTCTGTCACTCAAGCTAGTCATCAGGGGGCATGAACCCACAATCATGCATAACGCTCCCTCTTGGAGTCACTACCTACTACTTGTCCAAAGCAATAAACAGCAAGGGAGAACAAGCAAGAATTACTCAACAACAAAAATATAAAAGAGAAGAACGGTAACACCCTCACTGTCATGAACAGTAACCCCTCTTGTTAATCAAGTTTACTGTTCCTAAATCTTGCTTTGATCAACCATGATCAACTTGGGTCAATTCAAAATTCAAATGCCCCTTTGATAATATTAAAAACAATGTGGCAATTAATACTTTGTCCAAAATTGTGAATACAATTTTGTAAAATGCACAATAATCACTTGATCATGTCCATGTAGTTTGGGGAATTTACTAAGCTATAAATTAATTCAAACAAACCAAACAGTAGCTGGAAAACTCCCTTTTTAACCATTTAATATTTAAATGAAATATCAAATGAGTTTATAAAAACTCCAAAACTTTTGTGGCAATGTTATACAGTGCAATACTAATTTAGGGACACATTACATATTTTACAAAATTGTAAAACAACTAAAAGAGATGCAAAAGAGAAAAGAACAGAAAAAGAAATTGCAAAAGGAATAAAACAAAAAGGAGCCCACTGGCCCAGTGCACTAAGTGCACAGTGCGGCCCAACCAACCCATCCCGGGCCAACCCCACTTATCCCCTACCCCGCATTGCTCACCATGCCGTGGCGGCAATCCCATGGTGCCACGGCCGTCGTCTTCGCCGTGGCACCCATTGGCGACCAGCCGGCGGTGTTAAAGCCTGAGGCCCCCCCGTGCCCCCCGCACCCAACCCTAACCCTAGAACCCGGCCTCCTGATGACCCTCAACTGTAGGGAATCGATTGTAGTGCTCTCGCGGGTAAGTTAACCCAATTTATTGATTCGACACAAGGGGAACCAAAGAGTATTTATAAGCTTTGGTATTTGAGTTGTCAATTCAACCGCACCTGAAATATGCTTGCTTGCAACAAAGTATTAATAGAAACTGTGATATGATAGCAATAGTGATGATAGCAAAAGTGAAACAGCGAAAAGTAAGAACTAGTGACCAACAGGATTAAAATACTGTAGGCTAGGGAGATGGATGGTCGGACGCTACATTAATAAGAATGAACATGTAATAAATTCTAACACGGGGCAAGGCACACAGAAAAGCAATGATCATCTAGGAAAATATCAAAGAATATGCATGTATCCCATAGGTAGTTGTGTGGGCTTGCAATAAGAACTTGCACAACATCTTTTGTCCTACCATCCCGCTACGAACGGGGCCAAAAGGAACTTATGGAGATTAACGTGCTCATGTCAAAGAGCACCGGAACAAAGAAATAAACTCAATGGATACATGGAATCCTCAAATTATGGACCATCCCCTTTGGTGTCCCAAGCTGTCACCTTTGGGATCGCCGGTTCCAGACCATAATCGGTGAAAACAACTCATAGATAGGATCTCGAACATAAATATACTCATGAAAACATAAGTGGTTCAGATATGAAAACATGGCTCTCGGGCCCAAAGTGAAAAGCATTAAGAGCAACAAGTTGTAGCAAAGATGATAAACACCAAAGTAGATGATAGGCAACATGCCTCCAACAATCTGACGAACTATTACATGATCAATCTCATCCAATCCCTACCATCCCCTTTGCCTACAGCAGGTAATTACTCACACATGTGAAGAGAAGTCATGGAGGGAGGATGGAGTAGTGATGGTGATGACGATGGCGATGATCTCCCCTCTCCGGAGGCCAAATCATCCTCCAGATTAGCCCTCTCGAAGAAGAACAGAGGTTGGCGGTGGCTCCGCGACGGGTTCTGGAAAATTGACCTCTTTTTTGGAGTTTCCCCGTCACGGGAATAAATAGGAGTCGAAGTAGGGCACCATGGGAGGGGGAGTCGCCCAGGCAGCCTATGGGCGCGGCCCCACCCCTGGACGTGCCAGCAGGGCGCCTGGGCCCCCCCTGGCTGCCCTCTGGCCCCCCTTTTGGCTCCGGGCTCCTTCGGGTGCATGGATTTTTGGTATTTTTTTGGGAATTTTCTGAGATGTCCAAAAATCCATTTTCCTGTGCACAATAAAACCATACAGGTAGCTCTGCTGAAAACAGCGTCAGTCCGGGTTAGTTTAGCTCAAATCATGCAAGAATGATGGCAAAACAATAGCAAAAGTGTTTGGAAAATTAGATACGTTTGAGACGTATCAACTCCCCCAAGCTTAGCCTATTGCTTGTCCTCAAGCAATTCAGTTCAACGAACTGGACGCGACAAAGAAAACTTTGACAAACTCTTTTGCTTCATAAGATGTATATAAGTCGGTACTACGAAAAGGGTTTAGCGAGTATCAAAACAATGTTATGAGGACAATGCACGAAGCAATCCTTCTTTCAAGTGACCAATCACAAACAACCTAAAGTGAATAATATGCTACTGAAAATCAAGACAAGATCACAATGCACATAGCCTGAACATATCAGAGTGGTATCTCGCTAGCCTCCATGAGTGAAGCAAAACAAAAATGCAAAAAATCCTCCGGAGTTTTAAAGGAGACTAGAACTAAGAATTTCAGACTAGCAATATCGAGATCGAGACTTGTGTATGAAAAGGGAACATCATCAGGATGTGTGGTGCGCTCAAGAGACTCAAAGATAAGTGTGGCGTAAACACCACCATATAAATCGCCCTTGTTACTGTTCGTAACAAGGCGCTGAGCAATTAAGGCACCCACATTATAATCATTCTTATCAGAGAGGACGTTCGCATAACTAGCGAAATCTGGTGCAGAACCACTGCTCGTGTTATCACGAGCCAACACCCCTCTAGCAACTCGGAAGGCTGAGTGGTCATCTTTGTCGTCTGACCAGCGTTCGACGCACCTATTATATAACAAAACCGTGCCAAAGACATGGTTATGAGATCATTATAAAGTTTGAACTCGACGGTTCTAGCATCATGGTTATAACAAAAACTGTTAACAAAGCAGGAGGAGAGCTTCTAGTATTGTACCACACGGCATAATGCTAGCCGTGTCAAACTTGCATTGGCACAAAGCCCATAGAATTCCTCCTTAATTCCTGCAGCTATAAGAAAATCATCGCACAGATACATCATGGCGCATGCTGGACTTGTGTCTTCTAAAAACTCCAGGGGCACATGATCTTCATTGTAGCTCACCCTAACTGCTGAGGGTGAAGCTGTAGCTCTGGTGACTCGATCGGAGCGCTCGGGCTTCTTCTTCCCAAGCCACCCCTTTGCTTTTCCTAGAAAACTCATTTCTGAAATTTTTGACAATTCACAAAAACAAGAATTTAAACAAAGTGAGTTGAGGCAAACTACTCTACTCACTTACCTAAGGCATAAACTTGCATCAAAACTTGGAAAATAAATTTTTACACATGCATGCAAGCTCATCTAAACAGCACCAAGAACTACTAAATACTCACAAATGAAGCCACCAATAAAAAATCTATTTGGAGGGGTGGAGGAGTTACATACCAGGGAGTGTTTTCCCAAAATCTCAGCTAAAATGATGGGTCGTAGAGAGAGATCGAAATTCTGGACGGAGAGTAGCAAGAACGCAAGTTCCAGGTGCAGAACTCGTGTTTTGGCGAGGAAAGAAAGAGAGAGGAAGAAGACTCAAATGAAGGTGGGTCCTGTGGGCCCCAGGCGCTCTATGGGAGCTGGCCGCGCTAGCTGGTCGCCTGGGCCACTGGTGGCCCCCCTGGTCAGCCCCAGGTGCCTCTGGGTCACTCCCGGCATGGAAATTTTTAATATTTTTTTTCTGGAATTTTTCTAAAAACTTCACTGTTGAAAATTTTCCGGAGTTCAAAAAGTTGCGAAACTTTCTGAAAACTTGAAGCAGTGGTTAGAATTGTGAAGCTTCAAAAACATATTAACTTGTTACAACAAGGAGAATAAAAGCTAAGTAAAATGAAAACATAACAAGATCCACTTTTTACCTATATAAAACATGCCCACTAGCAAGGTTGATCAAGTCTTACCAACGAACCGGCGATATATAGAAAAAAAAGTCTCACCTCTTATGAAGTGATCATTGCACCTTTACTTTAATGGACATTGTCCCCACCATGATGGTTTTGTATTTGTGGTGCACGTGTAAAGGAAAATCCCATTCTCCAATCTTCACGGTCTCTATATTCTCTATTGAGTTAAGGCCATGCCTTTTGTCGATCTTCTTTGGAAAATACACCGTGTGTTCTTTATCGTCTACGTTGAAGGTGACCTTTCCTTTATTGCAATCAATAATGGCACCTGCGGTGTTAAGAAAAGGTCTACCAAGAATAATGGACATGATCCCATCCTCGGGCATGTCAAGCACAACAAAATCATTAAGAATTAAACAATTAGCAACTTCAACTGGAACATCCTCACAAATACCTATCGGGATGGCTGTTGATTTGTCAGCCATCTGAAGAGGGATTTCTGTAGGGATTAGCTTATCTAAACATAGCCTTTTGTGAAGATAAAAAGGCTTAACACTCACCCCTTCTCCGAGATCACATAAGGCAGTCTTGACATAATTATTTTTTATGGAGCAAGGAATGGTGGGTATACCTGGATCACCAAGCTTCTCGGGAGTCTTGCCTCTGAAAGAGTAGTTAGCGAGCATAGTAGATATTTCCTCATTAGGAACTTTTCTTTTGTTAGTGAAAATATCTTTCATATATTTGGAATAAGGAGGTAACATGATAGCATCAGTCAAAGGAATTTGCAGAAAAAGAGGTTTCATCCATTCACAAAATTTATTATAATGCTCTTCTTCTTTAGATTTGAGAGACTTACCTGGAAAGGGCATGGGTTTTTGTACCCATGGTTCTCTTTCATTCCCATGTCTTCTTTCTACGAAGTCCTCTCTGGTATACTTCCTGCGTGTATCGGGTGCTTCTTCTTCTCGCACATCGGGAGGATCATTCTTCTCCTTGTCATTTTCTTCGGGCTCAGCACCGTCTTCAGTTTCAGCATCGGAGGTAGATATGATGTTGGGATCAACAGCAGGTTCTTCACTTGTAATAGGATCATTGGAGTTGTCAGCTTCCTTGCGTTTCTTCTTCTTCTTTTTCTTCTTTGGAGAGCTAACAATCTCATCTTCTACTTGCACTTGAGAATCTTTCTCGGTCCTATTTGGATGCCCCTCAGGATAGAGTGGGTCCTGGGTGTGCGTTCCACCCCTGGTCTTGATGCCATAAGCTTGTATGTACTGTTTGGCATTGTTAGCAAGCAAATCTTTTTGCACATTAGAAATTTGTTCAAGTTGAGTTTTAACCATATGAAAATGCTTAACAAGACATTTAACATCATTAACCATTCTTTCAAGAACACCAAGTAACTTTTGATAGCAAGAGAATTATCATGTAACTGACTTTGTATCCTCCTATTAAAATTGCCTTTCTTAATAATAAAATTGTCAAGCTCATCTAAGCATTGGTCGGGAGGCTTACCTTTAGGGATGTCACTTTTAGTAAAGTCTAATAGAGAGTGTACCTCTACCAAGGGAGGGTGAGTAGTAGGTTCACACAACTTCTTGATAGGCGGTAGATTCTTCACGTCTTCGATTTTAATGCCTTTCTCCTTTATAGACTTCTTCGCTTCTTGCATATCTTCGGGGCTCAGAACAAGCATGCCCCTCTTCTTTGGTGGTGGAGGTGGTTCAGGGACGGACCAATCTTCATGGTTCTTGGCAATCTTGCCCATTAATTCTTCACCATCGGCCGGTGTTCTTTCCCTGAAAACACAACTATCCAGATAGGACCTGGATTCATCGGTTAGACCAAAATAAAATATATCAAGTAATTCATTCTTTGGGACTTCATGTCCTAGTCTAGCCTTAATTAAGTCACAATACCTCCCCCAAGCTTTAGGGAGGTGCTCATCCTGCAACTGTTTAAAGTTATAGATTCTTTGCAAAGCAGCATGTTGCATATGAGCAGGAAAATATTTATCAACAAAAAATTGACTAAGGCCTGAGGACTCTCAATGGAACCATAGGGTAGTGCATTGTACCAGGATTTAGCGTCTTCCTTTAAAGAGAAAGTAAAAGGCTTGGCCACATAGAAATTTCGTATCTTCTCATCAGTAGTGAATAGGTCACCTAACTTAGCAAGTTTGGTCAGGTGTGCTATAGCATCATCATTTTCTCTACCATAAAAAGGGTCAGCCTCGACTGTAGATATAAGTGAAAGATCAACAGAGAAATCATAATCAGGATCAGTGATGCATATAGGAGATGTGGGAAATTTAGGATCAGGAATATTCTTATTCTTCATGGAGTGCTTTTCGAGCAGCTCCTTAATTTAGGATCAGTAGAAGTAGCATGTGGTGGTAGTGGTGAAGCAAACTTACTTATAACAGAAGGTGAATCAAGCGTAGCACTGGTACTCAGAACGGTACCTTTTCTTGTAGTGGATGGAAGGATCGGAACCTTGGGGTCTCCTTTCTTACCCATAGCAGATGAAGTGCGGCAGGAAGGATACTTCAAGTAGACTTGTAAATATTGCTATGGTCCCCGGGAACGGCGCCAGAAAACAGTACTTGATGACCCTCAACTGTAGGGGATCGATTGTAGTGTTCTCGCGGGTAAGTTAACCCAATTTATTGATTAGACACAAGGGGAACCAAAGAGTATCTATAAGCTTTGAAAGTTGAGTTGTCAATTCAACTGAACCTGAAATATGCTTTCTTGCAACAAAGTATTAATAGCAACTGTGATATGATAGCAATAGTGATGATAGGGAAAGTGAAACAGCGAAAATTAACAACTAGTGACCAGCAGGATTAAAATACGGTAGGCTAGGGAGATGGATGGTCGGGCGCTACATGAATAAGAATGAACATGTAATAAATTCTAACACGGGGCAAGGCACACAGAAAAGAAATGATCATCTAGGCAAATATCAAACATTAGGCATGTATCCCATAGGTAGTTGTGCGTGCTTGCAATAAGAACTTGCACAACATCTTTTGTCCTACCATCCCGCTAAGAACGGGGCCAAAAGGAACTTATAGAGATTAAGTTGCTCCTGTCAAAGAGCACTGGAGCAAAGCAATAAACTCAATGGATACATGGAATCCTCAAATTATGGACCATCCCATTTGGTGTCCCAAGCTTTCACCTTTGGGATCGCCGGTTCCGGACCATAATGGGTGCATACAACTCATAGATACGATCTCGAAATAAATATACTCATGAAAACATAAGTGGTTCAGATCTAAAAACATGGCACTCGGGCCCAAAGTGACAAGCATTAAGAGCAACAAGTTGTAGCAAAGATGATAAACACCAAAGTAGATGATAGGCAACATGCCCCCAACAATCTGACGAACTATTACATGATCAATCTCATCCAATCCCTACAATCCCCTTTTGTCTACAGCAGGGAATTACTCACACATGTGAAGAGAAGTCATGGAGGGAGGATGGAGTGGTGATGGTGATGAAGATGGCGATGATCTCCCCTCTCCGAAGGCCAAATCAGCCTCCAGATTAGCCCTCCCGAAGAAGAACAAAGGTTGGCGGCGGCTCCGCGACGGGTTCTGTAAAATCGACCTCTATTTCGGAGTTTCCCCGTCACGGGAATAAATAGGAGTGGAAGTAGGGAACCAGGGGAGGGGGAGTCGCCCAGGTGGCATGAGGGCGCGGCCCCACCCCTAGCTTCCCTCTGGCCCCCCTTCTGGCTCCAGGCTCCTTCGGGTGCGTGGATTTTTGGTACTTTTCTGAGAATTTTCTGAGATGTCCAAAAATCCATTTTCCTGCGCACAATAAAACCATACAGGAAGCTCTGCTGAAAACAGCGTCAGTCCGGGTTAGTTTAGCTCAAATCATGCAAGAATGAGGGCAAAACAATAGCAAAAGTGTTTGGAAAAGTAGATACGTTTGAGACGTATCACCTCCCCGTCTCCTCGCCTCGCTCTCGCTGGGGGAAAACCACCCGTGCGCCGCCGTCACCATTGTCGTGGCCCCGCGCGGCCACTAGACTCCCCTCGCCTCTCCGTTTGTCCATCGTCATCGCCATCGTCGACTACGCCACCGCGCCAACGGAATCGAGTAGGGAACTCCTATGCACCGCACCACGACGTCGTTCCCCTTCCGGCTCCGACGAGCTCCGCCGAGCAATTCCGGCGCCACCGAGCCCTCCCCCGAGCCCGCTTACACCGCTACACCTCCGCGGTGAGCTCCTCTACCACCGCCAACCCTCCCCGTAGCTCCCCGTGCACTGTTGCCGTTGGCGCCATTGAAGTCGTAGCTTCTCGCCGCCGACGTGCACCTCCCCACGCCCTAGCTCGTTCTTTTGACGCGTCATTAGCGTCAGTAGGCTGCCCGTGTTCCCCTCGTTCGTTTGCGCTAGGCCACGCCCCTCGCAGCGCCGTAGAGCGTCGTCGTCGACGTCACCCGAAGCACGGCCGTTGCCCCGCTCGACGCCGACGTGCCTTCCGGCCAACCCTGACGCCCCCAGCACCTCCGTTCGAACCGCCGTCGTCTCCTCGTTCCATTGCGCCCAACCGCGCGCCAAATAACCCACCCTAGCCAAATCCCAAAGCCCTCCAGTGGCCTCCGCCGTGCCGTGGCTCGCCGGCGGCTAAAAGCCGGTCACCGCCACCGTGGCAGACCTGGGGCAACCCCTTGGGTCACTGCCAGTGGGCCCCCGTGTCCCAGTTGACAGGGTTGACCAGTCAACCGTGCCGACTGGGCAACTGATACGTCTCAAACGTATCTATAATTTCTGCTTGCTCCATGCATGATTTGTGTGACTTTTTCCATGTTTTGCTTGAACTTTCATACACTTTTGATCATATTTGGACTAACCTATTAACTCAGTGCACCTCAGTGTCAGTTCCTATTTTCTATTGTTTTTGTATTTCAGGATTTCCGGCCATTAAAAGTGCTCCAAAAATTCCGGAAAAATTATATAAAAAATCAGCGTCCCGAACGCTTCTGGAATAACCAAGACATGGCAGGAGGGCCACCACCAGGGGCCCAGGAGGGTGCCCGGCGCGGGCCCCCCTAGGCCACACCATAGACCCTTCTAGAGCCGTGGTGGCCCCCCTGGCCCCCTCCTTTGTCCTATATTTAGCCCCCGCGGAGGAAATCCCTAATATCGAAGTAATTTTTCCAGAAGAGATTCTGATCTCCGCCGCCATCGGCGACAAGATTCGGGGGACCCGAATTCCTGCGCCGGCACCCTGCCGGGAAAGGGAAGTGCCACCGGATTCATCTCCATCGATGTTGCTTCCTCCCTCCATGAAGCGGGAGTAGTTCCTCCTCGGGGCTGAGGTTTCTACCAGTAGCTATGTGTTCCTCTCTCTCTCCCATGATGTGATCTTCGTTGTGATCATAGGCTATGTTCATCTAAGGTGATCCCATGATGTTTCCCCTTCCTCTATGTATTGGATTGATGTACTCACTTGATCTTATCTAGTATAATCCCCAAGACCATGGTGACAGCGGTCTATTGGACATGGGTTAGAAGAATATTATCATGAGTGATTTCCTCTTTTGTGTGTTCATTGAAGATTGAGAGTCTCTTGGTGCTTGTCTTTGACTATCCTTGAGATATGTTGTGGTGATTGTGGTAATCTCTTTGGATGGCCGTAGTGACATTGGGAAGTCCATAGATTGAGAACTACGATCTATGAGGTGTGCTTTTGTAGCCCTACATAATTCTTGTCCTCTCTTGACCACAAAGGAATGACCTCCGAGTACGTCTCCATTGCATGTTTTATTGGAAATATCATGTGATTAGAGTATGTTAATGTTGTTGAGAGTTGCCACTAGTGAAAGTATGAAGCCTAGGCCTTGTTTCCACCATTGTTACACCATTTGATCTCACTTTTACCACATGTTTCCTTGCTGCACTTTTTATTACAGATTTATATTACATTGTTTTGCCACACCTATCACTCGTATTTTACCATCTCTTCGCCGAACTAGTGCACCTATACAACTCCTAGTTGTATTAGGTGTGTTGGGGACACAAGAGACTTCTTGTATCTTAATTGCAGAGTTGCTTGAGCGATACCATCTTCAACCTCTACTTCCCTGAGTTCGATAAACCTTAGGTCATCCACTTGAGGGAAATTGTTGCTGTCCTACAAACCTCTGCGCTTGGAGGCCCAACATAGTCTACAAGAATAGATGCGTGTGTAGACATCAAGCTATTTCTGGCGCCGTTGCCGGGGAGTTAAGCGTTTAAGGTGTATCTTTACATCTTGCAATTAAATATTTTCGTTTCTTGTTTTTATTTTCACTAGTTAGGCTTATGGAAAACAACAAAAATATTATGAGAGAGCTTTATGAGCTCTACCTTGAGTTGGGACATGAAGTGTTTGAAGAGAAAATCAAAAATCCTATGGAGCTTTACTATTTGCACAACACTCATGATAGTAGCAATGTTATTAATATGTCTTCTTTGAATACCTTTGATCCTAATGATATGCAAAGCTATAAGCTTGGGGATGCTACGTTTTATGAAGATGATCTTGTTAGCCCCACAAGTTTTGATGAGGAAATTTATTTTGATGATACTTTGCCTCCTATCTATGATGATTATTGTGATGACACTTATGCTATAAAGAATGAATGTTTAGAAGTGTATCATGATAAGAATGATTCATGTGATAGCTATTTTTTTGAGTTTGCTCCCACTATTAATAATGAGAAGGATTTTGCTTATGTGGAGAGTAACAAATTTTCTATGCTTGTGGATCATCATAAGAATTTTTTACGTGATACTTATATTGTTGAGTTTATTCATGATCCCACTGAAAATTGTTATGAGAGGGGAATATATGCTTATAGATATTTCAATAATATAAAGATCCCTCTCTTTATGTTGAAGGTTTTGAAGTTGCACTTATTTTTCCTTCCTATGCTAATATCTTTATGCTTCAATGAGTTATTCCTCTACAAGATCCCTTTGCATAGGAAGCATGTTATAATTAAATGTGTTTGTTATTTTCTTCTTGATTCTCTCCTTTGTTCTTCAACTCTTATTCCTTATTCCTATTAGAGCATCATTAAAATCTTAAGCCTATCTTTATGGCTATAAAGAAAGAGCTCTAGGGAGACAACCCTTGTTATGTTTAGTTTGAGTTTTTCCTTTCAGTTTTTAGTGGTCTTGATGATTGTTACTACTCTAGCAACATCATTGTATCTTTATTTTCAAGCTTTGTGCCAAGTCTAGCCTCCGATTGCAAGAAAGTTCAAAAGTTGTGACATGCTGTCCAGAAAACACATTCTGTCCTTGGACGGAAAAATTAGGCTAAAATCACCAGATCATCTTTTTGATCTGAATTTTTCTGACAGCGTGCTCCATACAATTGAATTTCGAGCGTCTGTTCTGAGTTTTCTGATTTGAGTTGCAGAAGTACCCCTAAAAAATTCTTTACTACCTGCTGTTCTGTTTTTCACAGATTCTGCCACGTTGTGTCTCTCCTAACTTTTGCAAACCTTAAGCTTGCTTTTTATTTGCAAAAACCTTTTGGAAATCTTGAGAAACAGTAGCTCTTCAAGAATATCTTTATATCCAGTGGGGGAAAATTATTTATTAAGGGTACTAACCTCTCTAATCAGCTTATGATGAGTTATGTATGAAGGGAGTTTTCAAGTGTGCAATGGAAGATGATGAAAGAAGATTCGGGAGTGTCAAGCGCTCAAGCTTGGGGATTCCCCCATGCATCCCCAACAAATATTCAAGGAGACTCAAGCGTCTAAGCTTGGGGATGCCCCCGTGCATTCCCTTCTCCATCAACAATCCTCAGTTCGTTCTTCGTCTCACTATAATTTTATCACTTCATGCGTTATGTGCTATGCTTGGAGCGTCTCGCTCTTAGGTTTTATTTTTAGTTTTCTTTAGCTTTTCTTGCTGTTCATAACAAGTTAGATCCCGTATTACTTTGTGTGGGAGAGAAACACGCTCCACTTTCAAAATCTAGCACACATCATAGGATTCTTCATGCCTATCTTTTTGTTGTTGTGTGTTCTTTATCTTTTCGTAGCTACTGCCATGTTTAGTTTAGTTTTAGTTTGACTTTAGCAAGAGCCTTGGATTTTGTTTAGTTTTTTGCTGGAACTCTCTTTAGTTTTCATTTTTATCTTGTTAAGAGAGTTGGTTGTTGCACTGAGTTATGTCTTGTCTTGAGAGTAGGTACTTGACGTTGCTATTTAATTTTAGTAGTAACTTGCAATTGTTTTGAGGTATTGATGTGAGTAATGTTTGAACTTTTGGTGTCAAGAGATGTAGCCTATTAGTGATAGGTGTCGTATTTTTGGAAATCCTTGTTTATTTTCAAAACCTACAAAACTAGTTGAGAACTCTAGCTACCAGATGGATCGCTAATCTTTGGAGGGATCGAATATTAGAGTACAGTCACGTACCATGAGTCGAGGATGCGCAAGGATAACCATACCCCCATACAGTCCTCCTCGGGGTACTTGTTTCTTTGTGAACCTCCTTATTAGATTGAGAGTTACCGATAATAAGTGCATGAGTTCTTCGGACTAATGTAAATATTGAAGTTGACACTTCCACCTCCTCATATTTGCTAGCCTCTCCTGTGCCGTGCATTGCCTTCTTCTCACTCCGAGAGTTGGCGTCCACCTTCGCCGGTACTTCCAAACCCTTGGCATGATACGCTCTGTCATCATAAACCTCCCTATATCTTTCCTCAAAACAGCCACCATACCTACCTATCAAGGCATTTCCATAGCCTTTCCGAGATATATTGCCATGCAACATCCACCTCTTCATGACTTGATCTTCATGTCATACATGTTCCTGCTACACTGGCAGCGGCATACATTCCATACATCACGATAGCTACATCTTCTCTATGATTTGAGTACCTTGTAAAGTGTGAAATATCTTCTATACCCTCTTGTAAATTAGAGTGTTGTCCTTAAGTGAGGAAAAGATCCCAAAGTGGACAAAATAAAAGATCCCAAAGAGGACAAATGAGAGTTAAATAGAAGGAACCATTGAGGCCACCAAAAAATACAAAAAAGGAGAAAAAAAAGAGAAAACGAAAATAAAAAGAGAGAAAGGGGCAACACTACTATCCTTTTGAAAGATCCACACTAGTAATCCCTCTTATCCTTCTACTCCATAGAGATGATCATTCATGCATATAGTTATGTGGGGACCTTCACACTATAGAACTTGGCTTGCGTATTCCAAGGATGAGCCTCCTCAAAAGAGCTCTAGGTCTTCATGAGCGAGCAAGTTGGATGCACCCCCACTAGTTCCATTGGAGAGCTTTTCTTAGCTCATATGTGCATCCGTTGCATGGCAATCCCTACTCCTCACATCATATCTATCATTTGGCCTTGTCGCCTATGATTGTCCTCATTGATGTGAGCCTTTCTCACCCTTTTAGTCTTCCTTCTCTACCATATTTCTCTCTTTGCCATCCTAAGTGTCAACTTTCGTGCTTACGCTCATCCATTGCATGATGCTCAAAATATCGAAAAGGAGTGGATCAAATTGACTTGTACCTGGCTAGTGGTCTGGGGACGAGTCAAGATAAGATTCCAAAGAAGAATAACTGTGAAACTTTAGTTGATTGAGTTCTCAACAAAAATACTTTTTCATCTCGTATTCCCTATCCCCATTCTTGCATGCAAACACCATTTGGAGACATTCGAGTCACGGACAGCGAGAGCTCTTGCACCCTTTGTTCTTTTGTTGCTTGTGTCAATGCTAATATAGACTCTTGCTTGTTAAGACTTGAATTGAATTGCATGTTTTTATTTCTTTACTTAAAAGTCCTTATATGGTTGTGTGGCATGTCGCCACAGAAATTATGCTTGTTATCATTTACCTACTCGAGGACGAGCAGGAATTAAGCTTGGGGATGTTGTACGTCCATTTGTATCTATAATTTCTGCTTGCTGCATTTATGATTTGTGTGACTTTTGCCATGTTTTGCTTGAATTTTCATACACTTTTGATCATATTTGGACTAACCTATTAACTCAGTGCACCTCAGTGCCAATTCCTGTTTTCTGTTGTTTTTGTATTTCAGGTTTTCCGGCCATTAAAAGTACTCCAAAAATTCCAGAAAAATTATATAAAAAATCAGCGTCCCGGATGCTTCCGGAATAACCAAGACATGGCAGGAGGGTGCCCGGCGCGGGTCCCCCCTAGGCCGTGCCATAGACCCTTCTGGAGCCGTGGTGGCCCCCCTGGCCCCCTCCTTTGTCCTATATTTAGCCCCCGCGGAGAAATTCCCTAATATCGAAGTACTTTTCCAGAAGCGATTCCGATCTCCGCCGCCATCGCCGACAAGCTTCGGGGGACCATAATTCCTGTGCCAGCAACCTGCCGGGACAGGGAAGTGCCCCCGGATTCATCTCCATTGACGTTGCTTCCTCCCTCCATGAAGCGGGAGTAGTCCCTCCTCGGGGCTGAGGTTTCTATCTGTAGCTATATGTTCCTCTCTCTCTCCCTTTATGTGATCTTCGTTGTGATCATAGGATATGTTAATCTAGGGTGATCCCATGATGTTTCCCCTTCCTCTTTGTATTGGATTGATGTACTCACTTGATCTTATCTAGTATAATCCCCGAGACCATGGTGACAGCAGTCTATTGGACATGGGTTAGAAGAATATTATCATGAGTGATTTCCTGTTTTGTGTGTTGATTGAAGATTGAGGGTATCTTGGTGCTTGTCTTTGACTATCGTTGAGATATGTTGGGGTGATTGTGGTACTCTTTTTTGATGGCCGCGGTGACATTTGGAAATCCATAGATTGAGAAGTACGATCTCTGAGGTGTGCTTTTGTAGCCCTACATAATTCTCGTCCTCTCTTGACCACAAAGGAATGACCTCCGAGTACGTCTCCATTGCATGTTTTATGGGAAATATCATGTGATTAGACTATGTTAATGTTGTTGAGAGTTGCCACTAGTGAAAGTATGAAGCCTAGGCCTTGTTTCCACCATTATTACACCGTTTGTGCTCATGTTTACCACTTGTTTACTTGCTGCACTTTTTATTACAGATTTATATTACTTTGTTTTGCCACACCTATAACTTGTATTTTACCATCTCTTCGCCGAACTAGTGCACCTATACAACTCCTAGTTGTATTAGGTGTGTTGGGGACACAAGAGACTTCTTGTATCTTAATTGCAGGGTTGCTTGAGAGATACCATCTTCAACCTCTACTTCCCTGAGTTCGATAAACCTTAGGTCATCCACTTGACGGAAATTGTTGATGTCCTACAAACCTCTGCGCTTGGAGTCCCAACATAGTCTACAAGAATAGAAGCGTGTGTAGACATCAGCAACCCTAGTCATTGACATGCGGGGGACCAGTAGCTAATTAAAATGGTTTAGTTAATTAATCTGTCACTGCCATGTGGATCCAGTAGCTAATTAATCATTTTAGTTAGTTTAACTGTTTGGATTAAGTCTCAGCCTATGACATGTGGGCCCCTCTGGCCTATTTGATTAAAATAATAGAATTCATTTGTCTCTGCCTATGTCAGGTGGGTCCCACCAGTCTTAGACAAAGTTGTGGATAATGTTTATTTTAAATATTAAAAGAAATTAAGAAATTCATTTAAAATTGATTTAAACTTTGAAATTAATTATCTTTTATACCGTAAGTCAGATTCAAAAAACTTTATACATGAAAATTGCTCAGAAAAATACAATGAATACGAATACGCTATTCGTATGTCTACCACACCCCTCTAACACAACGAACATCGACATTCCCCCCTCTGGGGCGTCTGTCGATAATCACCCCGAGTCGGAATTTCATCCCTGGATGAATTCCCGTTCCGAGCATAGCACTTTGTATTGCGTTAGAACAACGATAACAATACATCTGTCATGTCATGTATCTGTTTGCATATGTTTGCTTTATATTTACTGTTTCTTCCCCCCTTAATCTCCGGTAGACCACGTCGTTGTCGCCGACTACACCGTCGTTGAGTACGACTAGTACGTCGACGACCCTACCCCTACCGTCGAGCTTCCAGGCAAGCAGAGTCATTTACTTCCCCAGATATCGCCTATATTTCCTTATATTTCTTGCACTAGGCATTGCTGCTACTGCTATGTTACAATCTTATTCAATTGCATAGCCTGTTTTTGTCGCCCCTTAATGTACCTCCCTTTATCCTATGCTACCTATTAAATATATATTATTCAGCAGTTAGCCATGCGCCTTGTTAGACAAATAGGATTAGATAACGGGTCGTGATCACTCTGGTAGAGGTCACGGATACAATATATTACAACTGCTACACGTACGGTACAATGCAGACACCGCCAAAGGCCCCTACCTCGGCTCTGCCAAGCCACATCAAGTGTGAGCTATCGAGGAGTAATCCTTGTACTCCACTCTTTGCTGACTCTGTATAGCCTCCCTAGGGTCCCGAACGCCGGTTGTCCTTAAAGGTAAGGAGTCGGGTGACCCAACGGTGCCCGCGTAGGGTATCGTATCAGACCGATAGGACGGGTGTATTCCACCGGTGTGCGGCGGGCCTGGTACTTGTTCGATGGCCGAGAGATACTCTGTTGTACGAAAGTCGAGCTCTTCCAAGAGCAAACGCGAGACAAGGTAAGGAGACGGTTCACCTTGTTGATAACCGCACGAGTTGGTGGGACGACAGGGCAGGCGGCCATTGGCTCTGGTTATGGGGGTGGACCTGGCTGCTGTCGTTGTCCGCGACTCAACCGAATAGGGGCAACGATAACGGTTGTCCCGAAAGAAAATAATAAAATGCTTAATGGGTCAGGTGGATGACTTGAGTGGGTCGTCGTGCCCTTTACGCACTACCTCCACGTGGGATTACGGTGTGGGCCCTATGCGTTGTAGCCTCGTTCGATGGCTCTTCAGACGTCAGCAGTACCACGGGCTGATTGCCGGGCTTGGACCACCTACTCCGGTAGTGGGAGGTGGGTCTGCTTCATCGGCCAGTCACGTACCGTGCAGGAGTACAAAGGGCAGGGGTCCAAGTTCCCTTTGTTCTTAGGATTTAGACCGGTGGATGGCCTCACTGTTGAGCTTGAAGGATGGACTTCAGCGTATCGGATAGCCTCGGTGGGGCATTCCTTAACAAGGTGTATGCCACCCTGTAGATCCGAGCGTGTAGGGTAACAGTAGTGCAGCCCCTGCAGGGATGATAATCTATTCGGATAGCCGTGTCCACGGTAACAGGACGCTTTATGCTGAAGCCAGACTCTACTACTGCAAACTACTACTACTAAACTGATTGGTTCCGGGTTTTCTTGCTCGCATGGGAAGTCGAGGAAGGATTCTAGGAGGAATTTTTAATTGTTATCTAATACAACTTACTATTATACAATGTTGCAGCAACTTCTGTTGCATTGTTACTTTATGCTTTATTGAACTGTTGGCTATTCTCTCCTCATGCTGCAAGACTCGTCGGAAGATGCTAGTCTTCGACAGGCCTAGCTTCTCATCTTTATTCCGACTTTCTACCTTGCAGCCCACTATATACAGCCTCCCTTTTCCATTGATACAAATGCATTAATTCTTAGTAGCTGGACGTAAGACTCGCGGGTATGCTAGATACTCACCCTTGCTTTATTTCCCCCTTTTTGTTTTGCCTGGTCGCCCGCTGCAGTCGACGTTGGAGCCCAGGAGCAGGAGTACCCCGGAGGCGACTACTACGATGTCGAGTTCCCCGTTGAACAGGAGTAGTTCGGTGGATCCCAAGCAGGAGGCCTCGCCTGTCCGATCTGTATCTCTGATGATATTTGTGCTAGCCTTTTTAAGGCAAAACTTGACTAATTATGTCTGTACTCAGATATTCAGGCTTGTCTAACTTATGAATTCAGATCCTCGTGATCCCTGGTTTGTAATATCAGATTTATCTTATTTGAGTCTAGTGTTGTGCTGTGATATTTTCATCGTGGCACCCTGATTTCGGTCGTGTACCCTGCGTGTATGATTATTGTACACGGCTTTATTTTTGGGGGCGTCACAAGTTGGTATCAGAACCGACTGCCTGTAGGAAGCCACCCACCCACTCCTTTGTCGAAGTTGAGTCTAGTCTTTGAAAAACTATTTTGCTAACTTAATGTTTGGCTTACGGGCCCACATCGATATCACCCCGTCGTGATATCTATTGGATTAGGATCCTTTTCTCCTTACCTATGCTCTGGGACTCTGCTCTCTTATCCTTGCTGGTAAGGTTTACTGACTCTGACATTAGGATCACGTTCTCTTGATTCCACCCGGCGTTCTGGTGCTTACCCCTTTGTTGAGTCGTGTCGCAGGAGTTCTGACCCAGGTCCCGGACAGCGGATCCCCTTTCTCATTCAGGGAAGGCCGCGCGTTCTCTGGCACAAACTCCTATGGCCAACAGTTTTCTTGCGGCGTGATTGACACATTGGAAGCTATGTCGCGTCGTGTATTCCTTACCGCGGTCTGTGCGCCGCCTAGTGTGTCCTTTTTCCTTAATTTTTACTATGTTATGCTGCCCGATTTTCGATTGATTCCGTGTGTGGATGTGTATGTCTTATATGACTACTCCTATATATCCGCGCCTCCTCTTCGTTGTCGCATTACCTCCTGCTTGCTTCCGGTATCTCGTTAAATTTCCATCGCCGAAATACACATGTTAAATTTTAGCAGAATGGGTGGTCGTGGTCGTGGTCGTGCTGCCAACGAACCAACTCCGCCGCCGGATTACATGGCCGCGATGATGCAGCAGTTTGAGCTGAACCGTCAGTTCATGCAGAATGTCATGGCTCAGTTCCCCCAGCCGAATCAGATTGGACACCACCATCAGCATGCCACCGTGACCCTGAACGACTTCACCCGCCTCAACCCCACTATGTTCCGCAACTCTGTTCAGCCGTTGGAAGCTGATGATTGGCTTCGCGACATCACTCACGAGCTGGAGTCTGCTAATGTCGATCCAGCCAACTATGTGAACTTTGCGTCCTATCACCTGAAAGGCGCCGCTGCTCAGTGGTGGAGCACCCACAAGCGTTCACTGCCAGTCGGAGAATTCATCACTTGGGATGAATTTCAGTCAGCTTTTCGCGCCCGCTACATTCCTCAGGGGATCATGGATCGTAAGGGGGGAGAATTCCACAACCTCATGCAGGGCAACATGATTGTTGAAGCCTATCAGCGCAAGTTCCTCAACCTCTCTCGCTATGCGGAAGAAGAGATCACCACTGATGCTCGCAAGCAGCAGAAGTTCCGCCGTGGCCTCAACTCAGACCTCAGGCTCGCTCTTGCTGTTCATGATTTGTCCAACTTAGCCACCATGGTGAACAAGGCTATCACCATCGAGACTGCCCAGATGGAGCACAAGGACTCACTGAAACGCTATAATGACGTTGGCTCATCTTCGGGCGCAACACAGAAGCGTCGCATTTGGCTCCCTCGAAGTGTGACTCAGGCAGCTGCCCCTGCCCCTGCTCCAGGGCCTTTGTATGCTACACCCCGTCTGCCTCCGCCACCACTGAAGCCAAGAGCTCTGCCCCCACCACCCAATGTTGCACCCCTTCGTCCTCAGGATGGACTGTGTTTCAAGTGTCGTCTCCCCGGACACATTACTAGAGACTGCCCCCTGGCTCAGAATCAGCTGGTAGTTCACCCCTGCTGGCCACGGAAATGGTCGTGGCAACAACAGGACCCCCAACTATAATACTGGATCTGCTGCTGATGCTTGTGGACATGCTTACAACATTGATGTTGTGGAAGCTCAGGAACAACCCGCTACCGTGATGGGTACCCTTCTCGTAAATTCAATACATGCTATTGTTTTATTTGATACAGGAGCATCGCATTCATTCATGTCGGAAGCATTTGCACTGTCACATAACTTCACGCTTGAAAAGATGAACCCACTGATGGTTGTCCGCACCCCGATAGGCCATTGCCACACCTCCAAGATATTGCCCAATACCACTGTTGAAGTCGAGGGAATTGTTTTCCCTGCTTCCCCCATCATTCTGAAGTCTTCCACCATAGACCTTATCCTTGGAATGGATTGGTTGAAAGTTCACGATGCCGCACTGTATTCTGGCACCAAGTATTTCCAACTTGTCCACCCCTCCGGTGAGATTGTTAACCACACCGCCCGAATAACCCAAAACTCTAAAGCGCAGGTCTATACGATGAATGCTTTGAACGTCTCACCTCTTAAAGGCATTGAGAAAGTTCCAGTCGTTTGTGATTTCCTCGACGTCTTACGAGAAGAACTGCCGGGAATACCCCAGACCAGAGAAGTTGAATTTGTCATCGACTTGAAGCCCGGCACTACCCCTATTGCTAAGAGTCCATAAAAGATGCCGCCGCATGAACTCCTTGAACTTAAGAAGGAGAACGACGAAGCACTTCGGAAAGGCTTCATTCGCCCAAGTTCCTCAGCTTGGGGAGCACCTTCGCTCTTTGTCAAGAAAAGTGATGGTACAAACCGTTTGGTCCAAGATTACCGACCTATCAACCAAGCCACCATCCATTAAAAATATCCACTTCCCCAGATCAACGATCTGTATGATCAACTTGCCGGATCAAAGGTGTTTTCTAAACTTGACTTGAGGTTGGGTTATCACCAAATCTTGGTCCGTGAAGAGGACATTCCGAAGACCGCCTTCATTACTCGCTATGGTTCATACGATTACACCGTCATGTCCTTTGGCTTGAAGAATGCCCCAGCCACCTTTTCCCGATTGATGAACTACATATTCATGGAATACCTCGACAAGTTTGTCGTGGTTTATCTGGATGATATCTTAATATACTCCAAGAATGAAGAAGAGCATGTTGAACATCTTCGTCTTATACTGGAAAAGCTTCGAGAACACAAACTCTACGCTAAGTATTCTAAGTGTGAGTTTTGGCTTCCTGAAGTAACCTACCTTGGTCATGTGATTTCCAAGGATGGCATTGCCGTAAACCTAGAACGTATTCAGGCTATCCTGGATTGGACTCGCCCCAATATTTTCAAGCAAGTCAGACGTTTCCTCGGACTCGCCAGCTATTGCCGCCGTTTCGTCGAGAACTTCTCCAAGATTGCCAAGCCTTTGACAAATCTGCTTCACAAAGGCATCAAATTCAAGTGGACTGATAAATGTTAGGAAAGTTTCCAAGCTCTCAAGGACAATCTCGCTTCTCCCCCGGTGCTTACTCCCCCTGATACTCGGAAGGACTTCGTGATATATTGTGACGCGTCTCGTCAAGGCTTAGTTTGTGTCCTAATGCAAGAGCGCAAAGTGATTTCTTATGGCTCTCGTCAGTTGCATGCTCACGTAGACAAGTATCCAACACATGATCTCGTATTGGCAGCAGTAATTTATACATTGAAGCTGTGGCGACATTACCTCGTCGGTAATCGTTGCGAGATCTACACCGACCACCAAAGCCTGAAGTACCTTTTTACTCAGCCAGACCTGAATCTCCGCCAACAAAGATGGCTCGAGACAATAGCCGATTTCAACATGGATATTCATTACACCCCTGGCAAAGCTAATGTGATGGTCGATGCCTTGAGCCGCAAAGCCTACTGTAGTGAACTTGAATTTCAAGTACAACAACCACTTCTATATGAAGAACTTCGCAAGTTGAACTTCGAGATTGTTCCACAGGGACATGTGAATTCCCTGGTTCTCAAACCAGACCTCGTTGACCGCATCAAACTAAGACAACATTATGACTCTGAAATTGAGAAGATTTAGCGCTATGTGGCAAGTGGAAAGCCTTCGTTCTTCACTTTTGATCACGATGATGATGATACGCTGTACTTCAAAGGTCGTTTAGTGGTCAATACAGCAAAGGCCAACCTGAGCTCAGCCCCGGATGTCATGAAAGAAGATCATGATACACCCTTGTCGATCCATCTTGGTAGTACCAAGATGTACCAAGACATTCGTCAGCGGTACTGGTGGTCTGGCATGAAACAAGACATTGCTCGTTATGTCGAAGAGTGTGACGTTTGCCGTCGCGTCAAAGCAGAACATCAAAGACCTGCTGGAACTCTGCAACCACTTTCTATTCTTGAATGGAAGTGGGACAAGATCGAAATGGACTTCGTCACCGGTTTTCCCTGATCATAGAAGGGTCATGATGTCATCTTTTTCGTCATCGACCGATTCTCCAAGTTTGCCCACTTTCTGCCAGTCAAGGAGACGATCTCTGCTAGTCAATTAGCAGACTTGTATGTTTCCAGAAGTGTGTCCCTCCACGGTATTCCGTTGGAGATCAGTTCAGACTGTGGCAGCATTTTCATTCAAGATTTTGGGATAGTTTCCAAGAAGCTATGGGCACTCACCTGAATTTCAGCACGGCCTATCACCCCTAGTCGCAAGGCCAAGTTGAACGAGTCAATCAAGTTCTTGAAGATATGCTTCGGGCTTGTGTCATCTCATTCGGCAAGAAATGGGAGGAATCTCTTCCGTTTGCTGAATTCTCGTACAACAATAGGTATCAAGCAAGTCTGAAGATGGCCCCTTTTGAAGTTCTCTATGGACATAAGTGTCGAACCCCTCTTAATTGGTCAGAAACTGGGGAACGAACACTCATTGGTCCGGACATTATCCAGCATGCTGAAGATCAGGTTCGCGTTATCCGTGACCATTTGAAGGCTCCTCAGTCTGCCAGAAGAGAAATTATGACCGCAAGCACAAGGAAATGGTCTATCAGCCTGGCGAACAAGCTTACCTCTATGTCACTCCGATGAGAGGCACTCATCGTTTCAGAATCAAAGGCAAGTTATCTCCTCGCTACATTGGCCCATTATGTATCCTTTCCAGAAGTGGACCAGTGGCATACCGATTGGAATTGTCGCCGAACCTCTCCCAAGTTCACGATGTACCACGTGTCGCAACTCCGACGCTGCTTCAAGGATCCTATCCGTGAGGTGGATCATGATCTGATAGAACTGCAGCAGGACTTGACTTATCAAGAACATCCGAGCCGCATTTTTGATCCATCTGAACGTCGAACTCGCAACAAGACGACCAAGTTCCTCAAACTTCAGTGGTAAAATCATTCCGAGGATGAAGCCACCTGGGAACGCGAATATCGTCTTCGCGATGAATACCCCGATCTTTTCCCCTCTACCGCTTAAATTCTCGAGACAAGAATTCCTGTAGTGGGGGAGATTTGTAACACCCTCACTATCATGAACAGTAACCCCTCTTGTTAATCAAGTGTACTATTCCTAAATCTTTCTTTTATCAACCATGATCAACTTGGGTCAATTAAAAATTCAAATGCCCCTTTCATAATATTAAAAACAATGTGGAAATTAATACTTTTTCCAAAAATTGTGAATACAATTTTGTAAAATGCACAATAATCACTTGATCATGACCATGTAGTTTGGGGAATTTACTAAGCTATAAATTAATTCAAACAAACCAAACAGTAGCTGGAAAACTCCCTTTTTAACCATTTAATATTTAAATGTAATATCAAATGAGTTTATAAAAACTCCAAAACTTTTGTGGCACTGTTATAAAGTGCAATACTAATTTAGGGACACATTACATATTTTACAAAATTGTAAAACAACTAACAGAGATGCGAAAGAGAAAAGAACAAAAAAAGAAATTGCAAAAAGAATAAGACAAAAAGGAGTCCACTGTCCTAGTGCACTAAGTGCACAGTGCGGCCCAACCAACCCACCCGGCGCCAACCCCACTCATCCCCTACCCCGCACTGCTCACCATGCCTTGGCGGCAATCCCACGGTGCCACGGCCGTCGCCGTGGCACCCATCGGCGACCAGCCGGTGGTGTTAAAGCCCGAGGCCACCCCATGCCCCCCCCCCCCGCACCCAACCCTAACCCTAGAACCCGTCCTCCCCGTCTCCTCGCCTCGCTCTTACTGGGGGAAAACCACCTGGGCGACGCCGTCGCCATTGTCATGGCCCCGCGCGGCCATTGGACTCCCCGCGCCTCTCTGTCTTGTCCATCGTCATCGCCATCCTCGACTACGCCACCGCGCCAACGGAATCGAGACGGGAACTCCTCTGCACCGCGCCACGACGTCGTTCCCCTTCCGGCTCCGACGAGCTCCGCCGAGCAATTCTGGCGCCACCGAGCCCTCCCACGAGCCCGCTTAAACGGATAAACCTCCGCGATGAGCTCCTCTACCACCGCCAACCCTCCCCATAGCTCCCCCGTGCACCGTTGATGTTGGCGCCATTGAAGCCGTAGCTTCTCGCCGCCGAGGTGCTCCTCCCCGCTCCCTAGCTCATTCTCTTGACGCGTCGTTCGCGTCAGTAGGCTGCCCGTGTTCCTCTCGTTCGTTTGCGCTAGGCCATGCCCCTCGCAGTGCGGTAGAGCGTCATTGTCGTCGTCACCCGAAGCACGGCCGCCGCCCCGCTCAACGCCGACGTGCCTTCCGTCCATCCCAGACGCCCCCACCACCTCCGTTCGAACCGTCGTCGTCTCCTCGTTCGATTGCGCCCAACCGCACGCCAAATAACCCACCCTAGACAAATCCCGAAGCCCTCCAGTGGCCTCCGGCGTGCTGTGGCTCGGCGGCGGCTAAAAGCCGGTCACCTCCACCGTGGCACACCTGGGGCAACCCCCTGGGTCACTGCCAATGGGCCCCCGAGTCCTAGTTGACTGGGTTGACCAGTCAACCGTGCTGACTGGCAAACCCCAGTCACTGACATGCGGGGACCCTCCCCTGGTTAATGAAAACTTAATTAAAATGGTTTAGTTAATTAATCTGTCACTGCCATGTGGGTCTAGTAGCTAATTAATCATTTTAGTTAGTTTAACTCTTTGGATTAAGTCTCAGCCTATGACATGTGGGCCCCTCTGGCATATTTGATTAAAATAATAGAATTCATTTGTCTTTGCCTATGTCAGGTGGGTCCCACCAGTCATAGACAGAGTTGTGGATAATGTTTATTTTTAATATTAAAAGAAATTCAGAAATTCATTTAAAATTGATTTAAACTTTGAAATTAATTATCTTTTAAACCGTAAGTCAGATTCAAAAAATTTATACATGAAAATTGCTCAGAAAAATACAATGAAAACGAATACGCTATTCGTATGTCTACCACACCCCTCTAACACAACGAACATCAACATTCCCCCTCCGTGTCGATAATCACCCGGAGTCAGAATTTCATCCCCGGATGAATTCCCTCTCCGAGCATAGCACTTTGTATTGCGTTAGAACAACGATAACAATGCATTTGTCATGTTATGTATCTGTTTGCGTATGTTTGCTTTCTATTTATTGTTTCTTTCCCCCTTAATCTCCGGTAGACCCGTCGCTGTCGCCGACTACACCGCCGCAGAGTACGACTACTACGTCGACGACCCTACCACTACCGTCGAGCTTCCAGGAAAGCAGAGTCATTCTCTTCCCCAGATATCGCCTATCTTTTCGTACATTTCTTGCACTAGGCATTGCTGCTACTGCTACGTTACAATCCTATTCAATTGCATAGCCTGTTTTTGTCGCCCCTTGATGTACCTCCCTTGATCCTATGCCGCATATTAAATATATATTATTCAGCAGTTAGCCCTGCGCCTTGTTAGTCAAATAGGATTAGATAGCGGGACGTGATCACTCTAGGAGTGGTCGCGGATACAATATATTACAACTTCTACAGGTACGGTACAATGCAGACACCGCCAAAGGCCCCTACCTCGGCTCTGCCGACCCACATCAAGTGTGAGCTATCGAGGAGTAATCCCTGTACTCCACTCGTTCCTGACTCTATATAGCCGCCCTAGGGTCCCGAACGCCGGTTGTCCTTAAAGTTAAGGAGTCGGGTGACCTAACGGTGCCCGCGCAGGGTATCGTATCGGACCGACAGGACAGGTGTATTCCACCGGTGTGCGGCGGGCCTGGTACTTGTTCGATGGCCGAGAGATACTCTGTTGTACGAAAGTCGAGCTCTTCCAAGAGAAAACGCGAGACAAGGTAAGGAGACGGTTCACCTTGTTGGTAATCGCACGAGTTGGTGGGACGACAGGGCAGGCGTCCACTGGCTCTGGTTATGGGGGTGGACCTGGCTACTGTCATTGTCCGCGACTCACCCGAATAGGGGAACCGATAACGGTTGTCCCGACAGAAAATGATAAAATGTTTAATGGGTCAGGTGGATGACTTGAGTGGGTCGTCGTGCCCTTTACGCACTACCTCCACGTGGGATTACGGTGTGGGCCCTCTGTGTTGTAGCCTTGTTCGATGGCTCTTCAGACGTCAGCAGTACCACGGGCTGATTGTCAGGCTTGGACCGCCTACTCCGGTAGTGGGAGGTGGGTCTGCTTCACCGTCCAGTCACGTACCGTGCAGGAGTACAAAGGGAAGGGGTCCAAGGTCCCTTTGTGCTTAGGATTTAGATCGGCGGATGGCCTCTCTGTTGAGCTTGAAGGATGGACTTCGGCGTATCGGATAGCCTCGGTGGGGCATTCCCTAACAAGGTGTACGCCACCCTGGAGATCCGAGTGTGTAGGGTAACAGTAGTGCAGCCCCTGCAGGGATGAAAATCTATTCGGATAGCTGTCTCCACGGTAACAGGACGCTTTATGCTGAAGCCAGACTCTACTACTACAATCTACTACTACTAAACTGATTGGTTCCGGGTTTTCTTCCTCGCAGGGAAGTCGAGGAAGGATTCTCGGAGGCATTGTTAATTGTTATCTAATACAACTTACTATTATACAATGATGCAACAACTTCTACTACATTGTTACTTTATGCTTTATTGAACTGTTGGCTATTCTTTCCTCATGCTGCAAGACTCGCCGGAAGATGCTAGTCTTCGGTGGGCCTAGCTTCTCATCTTTATTCTGACTTTCTACATTGCAGCCCACTATATACAGCCTCCCCTTTCCATTGATACAAATGCATAAATGCTTAGTAGCTGGACGTATGACTCGCAGGTATGCTAGATACTCACCCTTGCTTTATTTCCCCCATTTTGTTTTTCCTGATTGGTCGCTGCAGTCGACGTTGGAGCCCAGGAGCAGGAGTACCCCGGAGGCGACTACTATGCCGTCATTTCCCCGTTGACCAGGAGTAGTTCGGTGGATCCCAGGAAGGAGGCCTCGCCTGTTCGATCTGTATCTCTGATGATATTTGTGCTAGCCTTCTTAAGGAAAAACTTGACTAACTATGTCTGTACTCAGATATTATGGCTTGTATAACTTATGAATTCGGATCCTCGTGATCCCTTGTTTGTAATATAAAATTTATCTTATTTGAGTCTAGTGTTGTGCTATGATATTATCATCGTGGCACCCTGATTTCGGTCGTGTACCCTGCGTGTATGATTATTGTACACGGCTTGATTTTTGGGGGCGTCACAAGAACCAAATATATTACTCATCACAATCCGAACATAATCTCATAATCCATCAGATCCCAACAAACTCAACATAGCAACAACAGAAAAAAATTTACATATGTGCCTTGATCATGTAGGGAAGCTGACAAGGTCTAATCCATGAAGAACAAAGAGGGAGAGAGGACATCACATAGCTACAGATCATGGACCCATGGTCCAAGGTGGACTACTCACGAATCATCCGGGAAGCGTCCAGGGTGGTTGAGAAGCTCCCGGAGGTCAATCCTCCCTCCGGCAGGGTGCTGGGAAGACATCTTCTGGTGCTCCCGATCTTGGAAGCGCGGCGGTGGCGCAACAGAGGCGAGATCACGAAAAAGGGTTCTATCCTCGGGGGTTTCGGTAAGAAGGAAATATATAGGCAAAGGGGGGCAGCCAGGGGGGCCACCAGGGGTCCAGGCGGCCTCCCGGCGCGGCCCCACCCTTGTCCGCGCCACCTGGCCGCCTGGGGACCAGGTGGGGCCCCACTGGCCCCCCCTTCGGGACACTGGAAGCTTCCGTTGTGCTGATTTTTTATATTTTTCCCAGAATTTTTCTGGCATTTTACGTAATGGGAAAACCTGAAATAAAAAGACAGCAGAAAACAGAAACTGGCACTGGGGTGCATTGAGTTAATAGGTTCATCCAAATATGATCAAAAGTGTATGAAAGTGTATCAAAAGCATAGCAATATCACCCAAAACATGCATGGAGCAAGAAAAAATTATAGATACATTTGAGACGTATCACTTGCCCCTAGTGGCCTTCCCACTCCCAACACCAACCTCATCCACCTTCTTCTTACCTTTGTCCTTGTGCCCTTCACGAACAAAGATCACCTTTTTAGGAGTTGATCCCTTGCTAAGGGTGACATTCTTTATCACGCTCGTACTTGGGTCAAAACCAAGTCCCTCCTTAGCAAAGGACTTCTTGTGATGACTTAGTACATCATTTAGGTTTTTCTTGCCTCGGGCACAAGTCAAGAGGCCCTTCTTAAGTTGAGCATGAAGAGCTAATTTCTCCTCAATGAGAGATGCTTGATCAAGAGTAGAGTTACTAGCACAAGCATCAACATGTACAATAGTAGGAGGAGACATCTTATTAAGGGGTTTTATGTGAGCAAGTTTGTGAGCCTCAAGATTCTTCTTAAGGGTGGTGAGTTCATCATCTTTTGTCTTGAGAGACAAGGTGAGTACCTCAACATTCTTAGAAAGTGAGGTGTTTAGTTCAACAAGTTTGCTCATATCATTAGCAAGTTCCTTACAAATTTCATTAGCCTTTTTCAAGGAGGCAACATGTTTGTCATTTAAGTCATTTGATGTTTGAACAACTTTGCACAAGTTGTCATTGCGAACCACCTCAAAGTCAACCTTTCGCTCAAGGAGAGTATAGTTCTCATTTTCCTCGGTGAGGAGGATTTCAAGATCTTTGATGGTTGTGGAGTGCTTACCCACCACATCCATAAGCAATTGAAACATTTTGAGCTTGTTGCCTTTGAGGGAGCTCATCATTTTGTTCCACTTTAGCAAACAACAAATCTTCACAAGTAACATTTGCATCATCTCCTTCCGCATCATGAAATTCATCATTAGGTGTTTCGGAAGAGAACATGAAGGATTCATCAATAGGAGTTACCTTGATCTTGGCCGAGGTGGAGGGAGTATCATCATCAACCAACTTGGCCATGAGGCACTTGTGTGCATTTCCGGTGTAGTCACTCATGTATTTGTAATTGACAACTTCACCTTCCTTGTTGAGAAGCTTCAAGGTCTTTTGTGTGTCTTGAGCAACTCCGGCCACACCACCAACATCTTCGGGATCGGACCCTTCTAGGGCCAACAAGTCTTTCTTCTTGAACTTGTTGTTGAGAGGATTTGGGAACTTCTTGGCAACTTCCTTCCGAGAGAATCGAGGCTTGTCCTCTCTCTTCTCATATGGACAATCCTCCGCAAAGTGTTCCGACCTCTCATAGTTGTAGCATGTTCTTGTCTTATTCTTTTGAAATCTTCCCTTGAAGTCTCCTTTGGTGAACCTCTTGACAAAGAGGGCCATGTCTTCATATGATGGGGTGTTATCGGAGTTATCATCATCCTCATACTCTTCATCTTCCTCATCATCATCAAACTCCTCGAGCCTAGCCTTGAGGGCAAGGTTTGAGGATAGACCACCATATGTGGCGAGTAGTCTCTTGGACTCCTTTAGGTGTTCCTCGTATTGCAAGAAGGTAGCAATAACATCATACAGTGTCATCTTGAAGAAGTCGGGCATACGCCTCAATTCCCACACCATTTGATGTGAGTATACCATAAGAGCATTAAACATCTTGTCCACAAGGTATCGGTGGGTGATTTGATATCCATCCAAAGATTTCTCACAAGTGAAGGATTGAACATGTGCGGAGAGAACCTTGAGACGCATATGGAGTTGTTGAGGCGTCTCGTCTTTCTTCACGTGGAGGTTGTGCAAGGCATTCTTGGCGGTCTCATATCTTGTCATTTGAAGAGAACCGGTGCCGGGCTTGGCAATGGGAAGAGTATCCCACATCTCCTTGGCTTTGGTGATATGAAGAAATGGTGCACGTGTCAACTCATCCATTCCCCTTTTCAAGAACCCAATAGCAGCAAGGTTGAGGTGTCTATCAAACACTTCACTTGGTGTAAGGTTGTTTGGCTCAACGGGATAATAGCCTTTCCCGGAGTCGATGAGGTTCCACATGGGTTCACACACAAACCTAAGATAATCTTCCATAAGACTTTTCCAATCCAAAAAGTTAGTGTTCTCGGTTAGTACCAGCGAATTGACATTGAAATTATACTTAGGTTCCACAAGCTTAGGAGTAGGATATTCCCATTGGTAGGGACCACCTCTTTGCAAGGGAGCTTCGGAAACAGGGTGCACAAAGGTCGCTTGTGGGGACCTTGGGTACCACTTGACGTTTGTGACTCCGATGCCGAAGCCTTCATCCTTGCAAAGGAGGCTTCCATTTCCTTTCTTTGATTTTCTAAAGCCTTTTGTAAAGCTTTTTCCACATCACTTGAGGTGAACAACTTAGGATCCTCAATCTCATAGGTAACATTCCCCGTGGAGGGTGGAACCGCAAATGGCGTGGATGCCCTTCGTTCGGAAGCCAATCTCTCGGCTTTCAAACGAGCGACATCCGCAGCAATTACGACCTCCTCCATGCCGGCACCCGAACTCTCGGGATTGCCGTCCTTGGTCATCTCGCTCTAGGGAGGTTAAGCCAAAAGATTAGAGCACGAGGCTCTGATACCAATTGAAAGGATCGAGATAGACCTAGAGAGGGGTGAATAGGTTATATTACAAATTTTAACACTACTTAGCAATTTTAGGCAATAATGCGGAAAATAAAGATGTGCCTAACAATTGCAAGGGTGACCTAGATATGATAAGGTAAACAAACAAGCACAATATAATAAAGCAAGTGGGGGATAAACAACAAGGTAATCAACAAGGTAATGCAAGTAAAAGGGGAAGAGTAGGGATAACTGGATGACGCGAAGACAACGATGTATCCCGATGTTCACTTCCTTGGAGGAAAGCTACTCACCGTTCAGAGAGAGTGGGTGAAACCACGAAGGCACACCAACGCCTCGGAGACTCAATCTATTCCCCTTGAGATATCACCACGAATGTGATTCCCAACCACTACCGATTGACCTTGAAGGTGGTCACCAAACCCTCACAAACTCAACGGGGGTAATCACAATGGTCGATTCCTCTCTGAAGAACTCCTACCCGCCTAGGAGTCTCCAACCTCCAAGAGTAACAAGATTAATGGGGAAAAGATCAATACTTGCTCAAATCACGATTTTCTTTGGTCGGAAGATGGGGAAGGGACGGATCTATCACAGAGTGAAATATCCGAAAAGAACTCTCACAAATCTCTCCGGGATCTTGGATTTAGTGTAGGAGATAAGAGAAAGGGAGCACTTGGTGTTCTTGAGTGAAATAAATGAAGTGGCCAACCCTCACACGAGGAGGTGAGGCATATTTATAGGTGCTTACAAACTAGACGTTTTGGTGCAACCAGAGAGGGGTCGGACGGTCCGAGCTACTTGTCGGGCGGTCCGGGGCAAGCCCGGACGGTCCGACACTCAGTCCGGACGTCCGACAGGGTCAGCACCAAGGCATCCATGAAGATTTAACACCCCGGATGTCACACTATAGTAATCACCTTTTGATAGTGCCAAGTCATGTGATTTGCTGATAAAGATCACCCTTGATCATGGCCTATTCAAATTCAACCCAATAAAAAATTTCCAAAACAAAGTGGCAATTAAAGTTCAACCAAAAATTGTTCCATCAATTTTATAAAATCCCTAATATTCAGTAGGTCAAATTAAAAATGAAATGGGGATTTGTTAAAATGTTAAATAATGTAAACAAATCAAAACAGTAGAAAAATAGCATTTAAACCCTTTTAAAATAAAACAAAATGCAAATGGTTTTATTTAATAACCAAACTCTTTGTGGCATCATTATATTGTGTAACAATAAAACTAGAGCTAGTTACATATTTAAAAAAACTAATTGATGGCCAAACAAAATCAAAACAGATAAGATTGGAGTGGCAGAAAATGCAATAATGGGAAAACTTTATAAGTCACACATGGAAACTCCAGTTGGCTCAGCCCACTTAACCCCATTCCCTTTCTCCCTCCACTGCTCACGCTCACCCTCCAGTGCATGTCAACCATCCACCCGCCATGGTCACGGTCGTCGCTCGTTGTCGAGCATCCGGCGACGCCGCGCTGAGTATAAGACCCTCCCCATGCTTGGACGAACCCTAGATTCCTCGCCACTCTCCCCCTCTCCTCTCCCGGCAGCCCCCTCGCCAGTTCCCTCCACCATTGTGGGCTCCCCGTCGCCGTCCACCGTGGGCTGCGTGGCCAATGGCCACCCCAGACTGCACCGGCATGTCAGGGAGCTCGGTCGCGCTCGTCCATGCTGAATCCACCCTCATCTCGAGGCAGGGAAGCCTCACAGCCATCGCCTCCTTCGTCCTTCCCCGCTGAGATCAACACGGCCCCCGCGCAGAACCACTGCATCCGCTGCTTTGACAACCGCCCCGGCGCCTCCCTGGGCCTCCCCGAGACCTTGGAGTGCCTTGATGCGCCCCCTTGTGAGCTCCACTTCCCCCACGCCCCCCATTTCCCCCCATTGGAACCTGTCGGGTCGTCGTTCCCATGCTCGCCATGGCCACGGCCGGAGCCGCCGTTCTCGCCATGGGCTTGGCCGCTCCTGTGCACTCGCCTGCGTGCGTGCGCCGCGCCTGCCCGCACCCCCTCCCCCACGCCTCTCCGTAGCCCCTCCCCCTCGCCGGAGCGGCATCGCCGCCATGCCCCTGGCGACCAGCATGGGCACGCCGTGGGTAGCTGTGGGATAGCCAGTGCCCACCGGGGTCGGGCCCTATTATAATTAGGGGCTAACCCCCTGTTAAAACGTATTAAGATTTACCCCCTTTCTGCATATGACAAGTGGGACCTGCCCCACTAGCTAGTTACTTTAAATAAATGATTATGTTAAATGTGATAGGCTAACACATGGGCCCCATAGGTTAGGTTTGACCAGTCAAACACCCCTTTGTATGACATGTGGGTTCCTCCTGTCAGTGCACTGTTTTGGATAAGGTTATGGATAATGTTTGATTTAATAATAAAAGAAATTCCAGAATTTCTTTTAAATTGATTAAAACTTTGAAATTCCATATCTTTTAATACGTAACTCCGATGGAAAAACTTTATACATCAAACTTGATCAGAAAAATGCCATGGATAAGAATACATCACCCGTATAGCCACCACACCCCTCTAACATACTGAACATGAAACATTTCTCCTCCGATTCATCTGTCTATCAGATGACCGGAGCCTGTAAAATTCCCTGATGAAAATGATCTGTATACGAAAGTTATTCAGAATGGATCTGCGAGCACGAATACACTATCCACATGGCTGTCAGATGTATCCAACACTACAAACATGGAACCTTCCCCCTCCGGATCATCGGTCCGGTAATCAACTATTACTGGTGAGTCATCCCCGGATAAATTCCTGCTCCGAGAAAATCACCGAACACTGCGTTAGAGCCCCGTTGCTTTGTATCTGCTATGTCATACATTTGTATTGCTATTATTGTTGTGTATTTACTGTTTCTCCCCCCTTATTCTCTGGTAGACCCCGTTGCTGCCGCCGACGACACCGTTGCCGAGTACGACTACTACGTCGACGACCGTACCCCTACTACCGAGCTTCTAGGCAAGCAGAGCCATTTTCCTTCCCCAGATATCGCCTATCTTCCCGTACATTTCTTGCACTAGGCATTGTTGTTGCTGCTACGTTGCTTACCTATTCAATTGCATAGCCTGCCATTGTCGCCTCTTAATGTACCTTCCTTTATCCTATGCTGCCTATTAAATATATATATTATTCAGCAGTGAGCCCTGCGCATTGTTAGTCAACTAGGATTAGGTAGCAGGTCTTGATCACTCTGGTAGTGGACGCGGGAATAAATTATTATAACTACAACAGGTACGGTACAGAGCAGACGCTCAAGGGAATCTACAACGGCGAGACTCTCCGAGTCGCTTCAAGTTTGACTTACGAGTGGATGGACTCGTATTTCACTCTCTTCGCCGGCTCGGTAGCGTAGCACCACCGGGATGATACGGTGATATTCCTCTTTAGTTCATTCCGCTGATGTCTCGGTCGAACCTCTTCAAGTGTACAATCGAGGGTGATTCCTCCTGGTTTCACTTGATGTTAGGCACTCGAATCAACTGGTGTCCTTAAAGGTAAGTAGTCGGGTGACCCAATGGTGCCTGCGAGAGGTATTGTATCGGGACGGCAGGACAGGCGGATACCTTCGTGGGTCTGGTCCTTGCTCGTTGGCTGATACGTCCCAAACGTATCTATAATTTCTGCTTGCTCCATGCATGTTTTGTGTGACTTTGCCATGTTTTGGTTGAACTTTATTACACTTTTAAACCAATTTGGACTAACCTACTAACTCAGTGCACCCAGTTGCCAGCTTCTGGTTTTCTGCTGTTTTTGTTTTTCAGGTTTTCCGGCTGATTAAATGCCCAAAAAATTCCGCAAAAATTATATTAAAAATCAGCGGGCAGGAAGCTTCCGGAATAACCAAGGGAGAGAGCTGGGACCACCACCAGGGAGCCAGAAGGGTCCCTGGCGCGGCCCCAACCCTAGGGCGCGCCAGGAACCCTCCTGGCTGCCCTGGGTGGCCCCTCGACGCCCCCCTTCGCCTATATAACCCCCTCGGGGTACAAACCCCTACACAAGAACTCTTTTTCGCGGAAACCTCTCTGTTCCTCCGCCGCCACAGTTTTCAGATCGGGGCTGCCTGGAGAAGCTGCCCCGGCACCCTGCCGGAAGGAGATCACCCCTCCGGGAGACCATCCATAGCCATGGACGCCTCCCGTATATGTCGTGAGTAGTCCCCCTTGGACCATGGGTCCGTGATCAGTAGCTATGTGATGTCCTCTCCCTCTTTTGTCCTTTCACTTTCGAGACCTCGTGAGCTGCCTCACATGATCGAGGCACCTATGTAATTTTCTGCTGTTGCTATGCTGAGTTTGTTGGGATCTGATGGATTACGAGACTATGTTCAGATTGCGATGAGTAATATATTTGGTTTGCCCTTTTATATTTTGTTCTTGAGTAAATTCCTGCATGTTCTCCGTTGCAGTATTTGCTTTGGCCAAGTTATTTGCTTGCAACTCCAAGAGAGAGCGTTATGCTCGATTGTGGGTTCAGCCCCCTGATGTCTAGCTTGACTGACAGAAACATGAGACTAGGGGATGTGCTGTTGCCACCAGGGATAAAACAACGGTGATTGTGCCTATTGGTGCAAGAATTGTTTACTTTACGCAAAGTTCTTTTAATGCAGTTGTCTGTTGCTTTGAGTTTACACTTTGGGTGGGATTCGCAACTTAATACCAGCGAGATGTTCTGGATAGATATCTCAAGGTGGATGATTCGTAGTAGATGCAGATGGATTTCGGTCTACTTACCTTGGCGTACTGCCCATTGCTTTTGAGCCCTGCCTTTCTTTGCAGCATAGTTAGCATTGCGGTGCCTTCATAATCCTGTCAATTGCCCAACTGTGATTTGTTTACCTCGCTAGCATTTTTATCGTCTTTTGGGAGAGAGACATCACTAGTGAAAATCACGGGACTCCGGTCCATCTTCATACCATTGTTCACACCCACTATTTACCTTTCTGTTTTTACTTTTACTAGTACCTTTTTATCTCTTGCGTTTGATCCTTTGTAAACGACAAGGCCGAAGGAATTGACAACTCCTCTGAACTCGTTGGGAGCAAAGTTATTTGTTTTGTGCAGGTCCACGACAACTCCACGCATCAAAATAATTTCTGGCGCCGTTGCCACCTATCGTACTTATCGTTGAGTCCTACTGGAGACAAACCTTGGTATCTTTACTGAGGGAAATTACCGCTACGCTGCATCTCAACCTTCCACTTGGGGTAACCAATGAGGGGCGAGAAGCCATCATTGGCCATGAGATACCAAACCACGAAAGTCGAGCTCCTCCAGGATCACACGCGAGACAAGGTAAGGATGCGGTTCACCTTGTTGGTAACCGCATGCTTTGACGGGACGACAGGGCGGGCACCAACGCACTGGTGGTCCTGGCTTCTGTTTGTTGTCCGTTGTGTTGACTAGTCGGGCTACAATAACGGTTGCCTGCGAGCTAATAATAAAATGCTTAAATGGTTCAGGTGGATGACTTGAGAGGCCGCAAAGGCCTGTACGCACTACCTTCACGTGGGATTACGGTGTGGGCCCTCCGCGTTGTGGTCTCGTTTGAAAGCTCTGAAAGACGTCCAGTTCAGCATTGTGGCAGGGACGAAATTTTCTGCGGCGTTGGAATTCACCCTCCTCACACCGACCCGGAGAGCGAGGGGTGACGGCCCAAGACCCCCTTGCGCTTAGGACTCTAGACCGGCGGGGACCCCTCTGATGAGTCGTAGGATGGGCCTCGGCGTGTCGGATAGCCTCGGTGGGGCATTCCCTAACAAGGTGTATGCCACTCTGGAGATCCGAGCGTGCAGGCTGAACAGTAGCGCACCCCTGCAGGGAAGATGATCTATTCGAATAGCCGTGTCTGTGGTAACAGGACGCTTTATGCTAAAGCCAGAGCCTACAACTAAAAATTGTTACTATTAAACTGTTGGTTCCGGTTTCTCTTCCTCGCAGGGAAGTCGAGGAAGGGAACTCGGAGGCATTTACAATTGTTAATTATAAAAACTGACTATTATCAATGTTGCAGCAACTTCTGCTCCATTGTTACTTTATGCTTTATATAAACTGTTGGATGTTCTCTTCTTGTGCTTCAAGAATCGTCGGAAGATGTTAGTCTTCGATAGGCCTAGCTTCTCATCCTTATTATGACTTTCTATCATTCAGTCCACTATATATAGCCTCCCCTTTCCATTTGATACAAATGCATAAATGCTTAGTAGCGTACGTAAGACTCGTGGGTATGCTAGATACTCACCTTTGCTTTATTTCACCCCCCCATTTGTTTTATATACCCGACCGGTTGCTGACATTAGACGTTGGAGCCTTGGAGTCCAGGAGCAGAAGATCCCCGATGCCGACCACCGCAACGTGAAGATCCCCGATGCCTTTGTGACGCCCCCAAAATCAATCCGTGTACAGTAATCATACACGCCGGGTACACGGCTGAGATTAGGATGCCACGATGAGAATATCACAGCACAACACTAAACACAAAAGGATAAACGGAAATAAGAGGCTGTATATAGTGGACTGAAACACAGAAATCTAGAGCAAGGGTAAGAAGCTAGGCCTAACGAAGACTAGCATCTTCCGACGATGTCTTGCAGCATGGGGTAAGAATCAGCCAACAGTTTATATAAAGCATAAAGTAACAATGCAGCAGAAGTTGCTGCAGCATTGTATAATAATAAGTTGTAATGATTAACAATGCCTCCGAGTTCACCTCCTCGACATCCCCGTGAGGAAGAAAACTCGGAACCATACAGTTTAATAATAATAGTTTGTAGTGGTAAGATCCAGCTTCAGCATAAAGCGTCCTGTTACCGTGGACACGGCTATTCGAATAGATTAATCTTCCCTACAGGGGTGCACTTGTGTTACGCTACACGCGCGGATCTCCAGGGTGGCGGGAACCTTGTTAGGGAACGCTCCACCGAGGCTATCCGACACTTCATAGCCCATCTTTCAAACTCAACAGAGAGGCCATCCGCCGGTCTAAATCTTAAGTACTCAGAGCCTTGGGCCCCAACCCTGACGTACTCCTGCACGGTGCGTGGGTTGCCGTGAAACCGTAACAAAAACAACACAGCTCGAGCAAAGAAGACAGCGCACTTCCCGGCAATCAGCCCGCGGTACTGCTGACGTCTGAAGAGTCCTCGGACGACACTACGAAGCAGAGGAGCCCATAAACTCGTAATTCCCACGGTTAGGTAGTGCGTACATGGCATATAGCCAACTCAAGACATTCACTGAACCATTTAGCATTTTAAATTAACCTGCGTGACAACCGTTATCGTTGCCTCGACTTAACTGACCCGCGGACAACGACAGCAGCCAGGACCACCAGTACATCGGTGCCTGCCCTGTCGTCCCACCAAGTCACTGCGGTTACCAACAAGGTGAACCGTCTCCTTACCTTGTCTCGCGTGTGCTCCTGGAGGAGCTCGACTTTCGTGGTTTCGTAACTCTCGCGGCCAACGATCAGGGGCCAAGCACACCGGTACACTGGTCGTACCCTCCCTGTCATCCCGTCGCAATACCTCTCGCGGGCACCGTTGGGTCGCCCGACTTCTTACCTTTAGGACAACCGTTACTCAGGTACCTAGAGCGGCTATACAGAATCATCAACGAGTGGAGTACAAGGATTACTCCTTGATAGCTCACACTTGATGGTGGCTCGGCAGAGCCGAGCTAGGGGGCCTCAAGCGGTGTCTGCATTGTACCGTACCTGTGCAGTTATAATAACTGTATCCGCGTTCACTCCCCAGAGTGATCACAACCCTCTATCTAATCCTAGCTAACAATGCGCAGGGCTCACTGCTGAATAATGCATAATAATAATAATAGGCACCATAGCATAAAGGAGGTGCATCAAGGCGCGACAAAACAGGCTATGCAATTGAATAGGATTGCAACGTAGCAGCAGCAGAAACAATGCCTAGTGCAAGAAATGTACGGAAATATAGGCGATATCTGGGGAAGAGAATGGCTCTGCTTGCCTGGAAGCTCGACGGTAGGAGTAGGGTCGTCGACGAAGTAGTCGTACTCAGCAGCGGTGTAGTCGGCGGCAGCAGCGGGGTCTACCGGAGATTAAGGGGGGGAGGAAACAGTAAATACACAGCAATAATATACAAACATATGCATGAAATGACAGATGACATGTTAACGGTGTTCTAACGCAGTGCAGTGCACATTGCTCGGAACGGAAATTCATCTGAGGATGAACTACCGGCTCCGGGTGATTACCGGACAGGGTGTCCGGAGGGGGAGATATCATGCCGGAGGTATCGTGGACATCCGACACAAGTGTGGGTGGTGTATCCGGGTTAGTTGATCTATTCCGAACAACTTTCGTGTTCGAAATAAATTCATCCGGGTACTTTAGCAGTACCGGACAATTTATCGGACTGTCGGTCTGGAGGGGGACGGTTCGATGTTCGTTGTGTTAGAGGGGTGTGATAGACATACGGATAGCCACATTTTAGTAATTCCTTTTATTTAATCAAAAAAATCAGAGGGCCCACATGTCAGCCTCTCATTGTTAATAATTCTTTTTAATAAAACTAAATAGCCACTGAGCCAACATGTAATACACTAATTATCTCTAAAACCATTTATTTATCTAAACAATGGTGGGGTCCCTCTGTCATACACTAAGGGGGGGTTTAATCCCTGTGGGCCCACACGTCAGTGGGGGAGGGGGTGGGGGTTGCCCACGGCTTAAGCCAGGCGTGCTCGCCGGCGGGGCAGACCGCGGCGGCGTGAGCCCGGCCAAGGGGGTGGGGGGCACGACGTCCAACGCAGCGACCAGCGGAGGGGCGCGGCCTATGTGGGCAAGCCTGCACGCGAGGGGCAAGCAGCACCGCTGCAGTCGCGGCGAGCGGCCAGGGAGCTTATGCTCCGGCCATGGTGGCTACGAGCAGGGGGGGCAGTCTGGTGACGAACTAAGGCAAGGGAGGGCGGGAATCGTAGCAGCAGCTCACCCAGGAGGCTCACGGAGGCCCGGTGAGCGACGAGGTGTGGCGGTGGCGCCGAAATCGAAGAAGTACGCCGGCGGCTATCCAGGGAAGACGAACTCGATTCGCGCCACGTGCTGCACCTCGGCTCGAGCTGGTCCTCAGGATCGAAGGAGTCGACGAAGGTGGACCTCCCCGGCGTCTCGGAGCGAAGAATGGTGGCCCGAGGCCTCGCCGGCGCCGGGGCCGTACTGCCAGCGTGCGGGCAGAGGAGAGACGCGGGGGGGGGGGGGGAGGAGCGAGCGGGGGGGGGGGGAGAATGGAGGAGGGGGCGCTGCAGGGGTGGTTGGGTCCTCCTTATCCTCCACGCGAGCACAGGAGGAGGAGGGGGGCCGGCTCGGCAGCTCTTGGCCATGGTGAGCTCGCCACGACGCCAGGGCAGGTGGGGGGTGATGGAGGCAGGTGGGGATGAAGGGGGCCCGGGTGGGCCTGTCGCCCCAGGCGAGTTTTAAGCCTTTTATTTTGTTTTGTTTTTCTGTTTGTTCTATTTCTTTTCTGTAATTGATTTATTAACCCTAGACTTTTTGTAAAATGTTATTGGTGAATGTAAATTAGGGTTACATATTACTGAGGTGCCACAAAAGATTTTGAGTTTTTATAAAATCATTTGATATTTTATTTTATTGAAAATGGAGCAGAACCCACTGTTTTTGCTACTGTTTGAGTTGTTTGGATTTTTCAGTGGAAAAATAAAATACCATAACCACATGGGCATGACCCAATTATTATTAGTGATTTTATAAAAGTGGTCCCATGATTTTAGGGCAAAGTTTAATTGCAACATATTTTTCATAGCAACCAAAATGCATTTCTGAATATGATCAAAAGCAAAGTGGGTCATGGCATGGTTTGCATAGTGATTAGCAACAGTGATTAGTCCACAGTAAAAGTGATTACTGTTACAGACAACTAAGGGTGTTACAAATCTCCCCCACTACAAGAATTCTCGTCCCGAGAATTTAAGTGGTAGTGAGAAAAAGTTCGGGGTATTCCTCGCAAAGGCGATCTTCGCGTTCCCAAGTGGCTTCATCTTCAGAATGATTCAACCACTGAACCTTGAGAAACTTGACGGTCTTGTTGCGGGTTCGACGTTCAGACTGATCGAGAATGCGGCTCGGATGTTCCCAATAAGTCAAGTCTTGTTGCAGCTCGGTCATATCATGCTCCACTTCGCAGATAGGATCCTTGAAGCAACGACAGAGTTCCGACACGTGGAACACATCGTGGACTTGGGAGAGGTTCGGCGGCAATTCCAAACGGTATGCCACGGGTCCAATCCTGGAAAGGATACGGAACGGCCCAATGTAGCGAGGAGCCAACTTGCCCTTGATACCGAAGCGATGAGTGCCCCTCATGGGAGTGACACGGAGGTAAGCGTATTCGCTAGGTTGATAGACCATTTCCTTGTGCTTGCGATCATAGTTTCTCTTCTGACGGGACTCAGCAGATTTCAGGTGTTCACGAATAACACGAACCTGATCTTCGGCATGCTGAATAACGTCCGGACCAATGAGAGGTCGTTCTCCAGTTTCTGACCAATTCATAGGGGTTCGACACTTACGTCCATAGAGGACTTCAAAGGGTGCCATCTTTAGACTAGCTTGATAGCTATTGTTGTATGAGAATTCAGCAAATGGAAGAGATTCCTCCCATTTCTTACCGAATGAGATGACACAAGCTCGAAGCATATCTTCAAGCACTTGGTTGACTCGTTCGACCTGTCCTTGCGACTGGGGGTGATAAGAGGTGCTGAAATTTAGATGAGTTCCCATAGCTTCTTGGAAACTATCCCAGAATCTCGAGGTGAAAATGCTGCCACGGTCAGAACTGATCTCCAGCGGAATACCATGGAGGGACAATTTTCTGGAAACATACAAGTCTGCTAACTGACTAGCAGAGATCGTGTCCTTGACTGGCAGAAAGTGGGAAACCTTGGAGACTCGGTCGATGACGACAAAGATGGCATCATGACCCTTCTGTGATCGGGGAAAACCGGTGACGAAGTCCATCTCGATCTTGTCCCACTTCCATTCAGGAATAGAGAGTGGTTGTAGAGTTGCAGCAGATCTTTGATGTTCTGCCTTGACGCGACGGCAAACGTCACATTCAGAAACATACCGGGAAATGTCTTGCTTCATGTTAGGCCACCAGAATTGCTGACGAATGTCTTGGTACATCTTGGTGCTTCCAGGATGAATGGACAACGGGGTATCGTGAGCCGCTCTCATGACCTTCGGGGTCATATCCAGGTTCTCATGCCTGCCCTTGCTGTGAGTAACCACTAAACGGTTCTGGTAGAACACCGCACCTTTGCCATCAATGGTGAAGGGTGAGGGTCTCCCATTGGCGATATCGCGCTTAATCTTGTGTACGAAATCATCATAAAACTGTATACCCTTGACGGATTTGACGAGATCCGGTTCGATAACCAGGTTATTTGCATAACCTTGAGGAACAATCTCGAGGTTTAACTTTTGAAAATCTTCATACAGAGGTGGTTGGTCTAGTTGCACCTCAAGTTCACTACAGTAAGCTTTACGGCTCAAAGCATCGGCCATCACATTAGCCTTGCCAGGGGTGTAATGAATATCCATGTTGAAATCGGCTATTGTCTCGAGCCATCTTTGTTGGCGGAGATTCAGGTCGGGCTGAGTAAACAAGTACTTCAGGCTTTGGTGGTCGGTGTAGATCTCACAACGGTTACCAACGAGGTAATGTCTCCACAGTTTCAATGCATAAATTACTGCTGCCAATTCGAGATCATGTGTTGGATATTTGTCTTCGTGAGCACGCAACTGATGAGAGCCATAAGCAATCACTTTGCGCTCTTGCATTAGGACACAGCCTAATCCTTGACGAGACGCGTCGCAATATATCACGAAGTCCTTCTGAGTATCAGGGGGAGCGAGCACCGGGGGAGAAGTTAGCTTGTCCTTGAGCGCTTGGAAACTTTCTTGACATTTATCTGTCCACTCAAACTTGACGCCTTTGTGAAGCCGATTAGTCAGAGGCCTGACAATCTTGGAGAAATTCTCGACGAAACGGCGGCAATAGCTAGCGAGCCCGAGGAAAGTGCGGACTTGCTTGACGGTCTTGGGAGGAGTTCAGTCAAGAATATCCTGGATACGTTCTGGGGTGACGGCAATGCCATCCTTGGAAATCACATGTCCAAGGTAGGTTACTTCGGGAAGCGAGAACACACACTTAGAATACTTAGCGTAGAGTTTGTGTTCTCGAAGCTTCTCCAGTATAAGACGAAGATGTTCAGCATGTTCTTCTTCATTCTTGGAATATATCAATATATCATCCAGACAAACCACGACGAACTGGTCGAGGTACTCCATGAAAATATAATTCATCAATCTGGAGAAGGTGGCTGGAGCATTGGTTAAGCCAAAGGACATGACGGTGTACTTGTATGAACCATAGCGAGTAATGAAGGCAGTCTTCGGAATGTCCTCATCACGGACTCGGATTTTGTGATAACCCAACCTCAAGTCGAGTTTAGAAAACACCTTGGATCCGGCAAGTTGATCATACAGATCGTTGATCCGAGGGAGTGGGTATTTGTTCTGGATGGTGGCTTGGTTAATGGGCCGATAATCTTAGACCAATCGGTTTGTCCCATCGCTCTGCTTGACAAAAAGCGAAGGTGCTCCCCAAGCTGAGGAACTGGGGCGAATGAATCCTTTCTGAAGTGCCTTGTCGATTTCCTACTTAAGTTCAAGGAGTTCATGTGGCGGCATCTTGTAAGGACGCTTGGCAATAGGGGTGGTGCTGGGCTTCAAGTCGTTGACAAATTCAACTTCTCTGATCGGGGGTATTCCCGGCAGTTCTTCTGGGAAAACGTCGGGAAAATCGCGAACGGCTGGAACGTTCTCGATGCCTTCGAGGGGGGCGGCATTCAAAGCATTCATCAAAAATATCTGTGTTTCAGCATTATGGGTAACTCGGGTGGTGTGGTTAACAATCTCGCCGGAGGGGTGAATAAGTTGGACAGACTTGGTGCCACAATAGAGTGCGGCATCGTGAAATTTCAACCAATCCTTGCCCAGAATTAGGTCTATGGTGGAGGTTTTCAGGATGATGGGGGACACAAGGAATATAATCCCTTCGACGTCAATGGTGACATCGCGTACCATCATGGAGGTTTGGCAACGGCCTCCACGGGTGCGGACAACCATCGGTGGGTTCATCTTCTCAAAAGTAATGTTACGCGATAATGCAAATGCTTCCGACATGAATGAATGTGATGCTCCTGAATCAAATAAAACAGTAGCAGGTGCGGAATTAATGAGAAGGGTACCCATCACGGTAGCGGATTGTTCCTGAGCTTCTTCCACATTAATGTTGTAAGCATGTCCACGAGCACGAGCAGCAAACCCAGTATTATAGTTGGGGGTCCTGTTGTTGCCACGACCATTTCCACGGCCAGCGGGGTGAACTACCAGTTGCTTCTGTTTCTAGGGGCACTCCCGGGAAAAATGCCCAGGTTGGCGGCACGTGAAGCATAATCCATCCTGAGGACGAAGGGGGGTAGCATTGGGTGGTGCAGGCAGAGCTCTTGGCATCTGCGGTGGCGGAGGCACACGGGGTGCAGCATAAGATGGCCTTGGAGCAGGGATAGCTGAATGGGTCACACTGGTAGGGAGCCAGATACGACGCTTCTGCGTTGCGCACGAAGATGAGCCAACATCACGATAACGCTTCAGAGAGTTCTTGTGCTTCATCTGGGCAGTCTCGACGGTGATAGCCTTGTTCACCATGGTGGCGAACTTGGCGAAATCATGAACGGCAAGAGCGAGCCTGAGGTCTAGGTTGAGGCCACGACGGAACTTCTGCTTCCTGCGAGCATCAGTGGTGATCTATCCTTCCGCATAGCGAGAGAGGTTGAGGAACTCGCGCTGATAGGCTTCAACAGTCATGTCGCCCTGAGTGAGGTTGCGGAATTCTTCCGCCTTACAATCCATGATCCCCTGAGGAATGTAGCGGGCGCGGAAGGAAGACTGAAATTCATCCCAAGTGATGACTTCTCCGACTGGCAGTGAACGCTTGTGGGTGCTCCACCACTGAGCAGCGGCGCCTTTTAGATGATAAGACGCAAAGTTCACATAGTCGGCTGGATCGACATTAGCAGACTCCAGCTCGTGCGTGATGTCGCGAAGCCAGTCATCAGCATCCAACGGCTGAACAGTGTTGCGGAACATAGTGGGGTTGAGGCGGGTGAAGTCGTGCAGAGTCACGGTGGCATGCTGATGGTGGTTCCCATTCTGATTCGGCTGGGGGAACTGAGCCATGACATTCTCCATGAACTGACGGTTCAGCTCGAACTGCTGCATCATTCCGGCCATGTAATCTGGCGGCGGAGGTGGGTCGTTTGCAGCACGACCACGACCACGACCACGACCAGCCATCCTGCTAGAATTTAACAGGGGTATTTCAGCGATGAAAATTTAACGACATAACGGAATCAAGCCTGAAGTAAGACGCCAACGAAGAGGAGGCGCGGATATATATAGGAGTAGTCATATAAGACATACACAATGACACACAGAGTCAATCGAAAATCGGGCAGCGTAACGTTGTAGAATTTAAGGAAAAATGACTCACTAGGCGGCGCGCAGACCGCGGTAAGGATTACACGACGCGACATAGATTCCACTATGTCAATCACGCCGCAAGAAAACTGTTGTCCACAGGAGTTAATGCCAGAGAACGCGCGACCTGCCCAGAATGAGAATGGGATCCGCGGTCCGGGACCTGGGGTATGACTCCTGCGACACGACTCAATCAATGGGGGAAGCACCAAAACGCTGGGTGGAATCAAGAGAACGTGATCCTAATGTCAGATTTTGTAAAACTTACCAGCAAGGATAAGAGAGCAGATTCCCAGAGCATAGGTAAGGAGAAAATGATCCTAATACCATAGATATCACACGTAGTGACATCAATGTGGGCCCGTAAGCCAAATATTAAGTTAGCAAAATAGTTTTTCAAAGTCTAGACTCAACATCGACCAAGTAGTGGTGGGGTGGCTTCCTACAAGCAGTCGGCTCTGATACCAACTTGTGACGCCCCCAAAATCAATCTGTGTACAGTAATCATACACGCAGGGTACACGGCTGAGATTAGGGTGCCACGGTGAGAATATCACAGCACAACACTAAACACAAAAGGATAAACAAATATATTACAATAAAGGGGGTTCACGCGGACCCGAATACATAAGTCATACAAGCCATAATATCTGAGTACAGACATAGTTAGTCAAGTTTTGCCTTAAGAAGGCTAGCACAAATCACATCAGAGATACAGATCGAAAAGGCGAGGCCTCCTGCCTGGGATCCACCGAACTACTCCTGGTCAACGGGGAACTCGACGTCGTAGTAGTCGCCTCCGGGGTAATCCTGCTCCTGGGCTCCAACGTCGGCTGCAGCGGCCGATCAGGCAAAGCGAAAAAGGGGAAATAGAGCAAAGGTGAGTATCTAGCATACCCGCGAGTCTTACGTCCGCTACTAAGCATTATGCATTGTATCAACGGAAATAAGAGGCTGTATATAGTGGACTGAAAGACAGAAATCCAGAGCAAGGGTAAGAAGCTAGGCCTAACGAAGACTAGCATCTTCCGACGATGTCTTGCAGCATGGGGTAAGAATCAGCCAACAGTTTATATAAAGCATAAAGTAACAATGCAGCAGAAGTTGCTGCAGCATTGTATAATAATATGTTGTAATAATTAACAATGCCTCCGAGTTCACCTCCTCGACATCCTCGCGAGGAAGAAAACTCGGAACCATACAGTTTAATAATAATAGTTTGTAGTGGTAAGATCCAGCTTCAGCATAAAGCGTCCTGTTACCGTGGACACGGCTATTCGAATAGATTAATCTTCCCTGCAGGGGTGCACTTGTGTTACGCTACACGCACGGATCTCCAGGGTGGCGGGAACCTTGTTAGGGAACGCTCCACCGAGGCTATCCGACACTTCATAGCCCATCTTTCAAACTCAACAGAGAGGCCATCCGCCGGTCTAAATCCTAAGTACTCAGGGCCTTGGAGCCCAACCCTGACGTACTCCTACACGGTGCGTGGGTGGCTGGGAAGCCGTAACAAAAACAACACAGCTCGAGCAAAGAAGACAGCGCACTTCCCGGCAATCAGCCCGCGGTACTGCTGACGTCTGAAGAGTCCTCGGACGACACTACGAAGCAGAGGAGCCCATAAACTCGTAATTCCCATGGGTAGGTAGTGCGTACATGGCATATAGCCAACTCAACACATTCACTGAACCATTTAGCATTTTAATTAACCTTCGTGACAACCGTTATCGTTGCCTCGACTTAACTGACCCGCGGACAACGACAGCAGCCAGGACCACCAGTACATCGGTGCCTGCCCTGTCGTCCCACCAAGTCACTACGGTTACCAACAAGGTGAACCGTCTCCTTACCTTGTCTCGCATGTGCTCCTGGAGGAGCTCGACTTTCGTGGTTTGGTAACTCTCACGGCCAACGATCAGGGGCCAAGCACACCGGCACACTTGTCGTACCCTCCCTGTCGTCACTACTAGGGAATAGCCTTATAGTGGCGCACTGTTTTTGAGTTTAGTGGCGCATTAGGGATGCGCCACTAACTACAAGCCACTAATAAGGGCTTAGAGGTGGCGCATTCTGGATGCGCCACCCCTAAGGCCCTTAGGCGTGGCGCATCTCATAATGCGCCACCTCTAAGCTCTTAGGGGTGGCGCATTCTGGTATGCGCCACGCCTAAGGGCCTTAGGGGTGGCGCATTCACAGTGCGCCACTAAGTCCTGACAATATGCGCCACTAAATAATTACAGAAAACAAAAAAAAAGAATTACATAAAAGAATAAAAGCATTACAGATATTTTTATTATATTACAGAAATGCAAAATACAATATAACAATGAGGCCAACAATTATTGATACAAAATAATTGCAATATAATTTTTATTACAAAGGTTTAGAGGCCAACAAGATTCACAAGATTACATTCCATCAGAAAATTACAATGAGTCCAACAATTATTGAAAACCGAAAGCTACTTTCGTCATCACTACTTGTTTGCTCTTCAACCTGCACAAAACAAAGCTTTAGAGGTCACATCCATCATACCAAAGGAGAACAAAGCAATCTAGCATCTATTCTTATCAACAACTTAAAGCAAGTCGATGAATGGTGAAAAGCATGCACATATGCATAAAAATGCATATGCAGTGACCTTTATACACAAAGAGCACCAAGAGTATTTGACACTACCATCTAGTACACAAAGAGTACATCCAAATTACATCCAAATTACACAAAGAGTACATTCAATTAATTGTTTTGACTCGGCTCGGGGAATGGGCGGCATCCTTCTTTCGTCATGAAAGGCCTTGTGTCACGCAGGGCCTTTAGGCGGACTTCTATCTCCCCATTGGATGGTGCAATGTTGGAGTGGAAGATCGACCCCCTCATTTGTACTTCATGACGGATGATAGTCGCCATCTGCGCTTGGATGTGAAAGAACTCCTCCTTCAGATTTGCATCGGCGATTTCCGCCTTCCTTTCAGCCCACGCTCTGAGATGACTTGGCAGCGTAAGGTTGCGTTGTTCCTGTACAATCGCCCTCATGTGATGAAGGGCGTAGTATGCATCCCTCACACTGCCAGCCGGCTGCTTGACGCACGGGAACTGCGTTACGTGGTTGAACACGTTCACGCCAGGCTGATTTTTCCTGAACTTGTGCTTCATGATCTTGCCTCCGGCTTTTATGTAGCCGACGTGAGCATCATCCAAAACTCTCATGATATACTTGTATCTTTTTTGTTCACACTCCCCGAGTCTAAATACACGGCATGCGAGTGTTGCGGTGAAAAGAAGATGAGCACGCAGTCTTGATCCTCACTGCATAATTAAAACAATCCAAAAGGAATGTTGGAAGAGGACAATGGAAAGCTAAGAAAGCATATATGCTACGGAGGCGAGCGAATGACTTACTTGGGAGAGTAGGTCATAAGAAATGAATCTTTGTCGGCGTTCCGTAGCATGAAGTCTGTGATGTACCCCGCCGCGAGAGCCGCGTCCCCGTCGTCCATCAGGATGCTTTCACGCATGTAGAAGGGGTCCAATATCGCGACGCTCGGGGTCTTATCTCTCCTGATACTCATAGAAAGGCTGAGCGAGAACAGACGGATAAGGCTATGGTCTAGCCGCTTGAGATGGTACAAATTGAAGATCTCCGAAAACCGTAGGATTATCATATCCGCGGGGATAGTGTTGATGAAGCCCATTTTGAGTGGCACCTTGGCCATGAAAACCGGGTAAGAGGGATTCTCTTATCGAAGAAGAATCTTCTCTAATGCCATAATACTATGATGCACACTCTGCATATCCGAAGTTGCAAGGTCCAGCATGTCCTTAGGTAGCATCGCCCTACCAGCCACATGGATTTCAAACGAGAGATCCTTGGGTCTTGGTGGCCCGTCCTAAGCCCGGATCGGCATCGAAGGTTGGCTACTAGAAGTGATGCTCTTCTTTCTTTTCCGTCCCTTCTTCTTTTCTGATTTTGAGCAGTCACCGGCCTTTATCTGCTCAGTGGCCGCCTTATGGAGTGTGGACGGGCTGAGAATAGATCTTGTGGCATCTGCTTGAGGCTCGGTGAAGGCGCAAGCTACTGGAGACATGTCCTGAGAAGCAGCGAAGAGACGCGTGGAGCAAGCTGGCTTCGCCGCAGGATCAGCTGGACCGCGAGCTTCCTCGTCATGCTGACAGGCTCCTTCAGCAGGAGGCATGAATAAGTCATCAGCATCATACAAAGTATTGATGAACTGGTCGGCGCTGATATCATCATCAAGATCATCGTCTTCTTGTTGTGCTCCGATGGGATCATGTGGCGCCGACACGATGACTAGCGGTGTTGTCCTAGGTGTGGTGCCCCTTTCCCCCGTCATTAAACGCATTTGGCTCTTCGGCCATAGGCATATTTGGTTGAAACAGTCACTGAGGACTGCCGGCTCATCCTCATCGTATCCGGGGGGTTGAATGGGAGGTTCAACTCTCTCGTAGCCCGAAATCACGAGAGAGATTTGAACCCTATGCATCTCCGGTGCCATCGGCATATTGTGCATGATTCGATTTTGTGGTTGAATGATTTTACCTTTGGCAACATCCTTCAACTCGCCGTCCACGACTTGTAATAGAATGCATGGAGTGTCCTCCTGCGAAAGAGATATATATATATATATATATATATATATATATATATATATATATATATATATATATGCATGTACGGCATCAGAGAGATTCCACTAAAAAAGGCAAGGAGATGAAGTCCTCGTTTGAGTTGCAGACGCTTATAGTTACCTTGAGGGCGTCGAGGTCGGCTAGTGAAGAGACCCCGCCGATGACGGCGGGCATGCAAGAGACGGAGGGCGCGCTGCCTCCCGTGGCGTCGGTCCCCCTATTTGTGCTGCCGCCGGGTGCATTATTGTTATGCCCGGGTTGCTCGATCGTGGCCGGAGGAGTTACCATCACGTCCGGCGTCGCCGCCGCGGTGTTGGCGGCCGGAGTCACCAATACGCCGGGAGTCGGTGCGGGAGCCACCACTATGGCCGGAGTCGGGACTGCAGGCGCCGCGGGGCCCGAGTTGCTGCCGACCATGCTGGGGACTGGTATGGGCCCTTTTCCACCACGCGCTTTCCAATTCGCGAGCGACTGCATCATATCTGGAAGGAGAGCGTTCATCGTCTTCGCCACTTCGTCCTGGACAAGCTGCGGAAGCATGTTCACCTTCTACTCCAGTCCACGAACATAAGCGGCATCTTCTTCGGTCCTTCTCGCCTTGCGCCCCCTCGAACCGTACTGCTCCGCCGATTTTCCATAACATTCGGACCAATTTAGGTCCGCACCAAAGTCGACCACACGGCCGGCTGACGATGGCTTTGCCGTCACGTCGTCAACCTTCTTGACCTTGTTCAACGCCCTGTTGAAGGCGTTGTCCCACGGGCCGGCCGGCTTAACCGACGACTCCTGCGATGAGGCGATTTTCATTTCCGCTTGCTGCAAAAAGAATGTGAAACGTTAAGAAATTGTGAACTTCACTCAAGAATTCAATCGACAAGGTCGCGTGGTAAACTACTTACCACGGCAGTCGTAAAATCCTGAATCTTAGGATCGATAATTATTTTCGAGGTTGCTTTGTCCTTATAGCTCCGGGCCCTCACAAAGAATTCGGTCTGCGGATCATCTTTGTATTGCTGGAAGGGGTTAGGTATGCCCGCAGCGGCGTACTCGGCACCCTCCTTGTCCCATTTAGGCTTGGAACTTTTGTAACCACCGGCTCCGAGACGATGGTTACCTATGACCTGCGACCGCATGGCCTTGCCCTTTGCACTCGCGGCCTTGGCTTGCTCGGACTCACACCTAGCCTTGAAAAGGTTGTAGGTAGCTTCGTCGATCAACGACTCTTTCTCATTGAGCTCCTCCCAGGTTTTGTTCTTTTCAAAAATTGCCCTCTTCACCCGGGTTTTCCAACTGGACAAGGCCTTTCTCATCTTCCTGAGGGCCCATGTGTTTACTTTGTTCCCTCTGAGTTTGGTGTTATCGTACGGCTCCGGAAACTTGTATCGTCCGTGCAGCTTGTTGATAAGAAGCTGACAATAATGAATATTCTCACGACTCCTGAGGTTAATCGTGGTGATCGGCACGGTGTTGCGGAGGATCGCCGCGACTTGACGGTCGTACCCTTTCGAAAAACGTTCGGGCTCTTTAGGAATCCCGACGGCGGTCACAACAGTAAACTCTTGCCTGATGACGCCGACCTTGGTCGGTTTCCGATTCCTCTTCTTCGACTGAGTACCATCTGTGTTGGAGCCACCGGTCCCATCATCCTCGCCGATGTTCCTCTCGCCGTCTGTCGTACTGGCCTCCTCCTCTAGGTCATCATCCGATGAGTCGGACTCCGACTCTATCTCCTCCTCATACTCCTCCTCGCCCGGAGGTACTTCCTCTTCTCTCTGCTCCTCGACCTCTTCCTGGGAGTATTCCCAAAATTGCTTCCTTTTTTCTCCCGGCTGAGAAGAAGGACCGGCGTCGGCTCCGGTCAACATGTTTGCACTAGTACAATATTAAGAAATGCAACTACTTAATTAATTAGCACAATAAATAAATGCAACTACTCTCATGTTAAGAAAAATAGCAAAGGTCATGCACGAATTCACGGAAAAATTCGGCATGACCTTTGCTCTTTTTCTTAACATGAGAGTGCCCCATTCTCAACCGAAACGGAAGTTAATCAACATTTCGGGAGAAAGGGGATAATGATTTGTACCTGCACAAGAAAATGCCTTGTATGTAGGCACAACTAGCAAACAATGAACTTCATAAGCAATGGCAGCAAGCAATGAACTTGATAATTAACCAATGAAATTTATAAGCATTAATGGCAACAAGCAACCAACAAGTTAAGCAATGAACTTGATAAGCAATGGTAGCAAGCAACAAAAATATTTAATAAGCATGAACTTCACATGGTCAAGGTCAATAGCACACACACATCACACACACACACAGGAACATAGCCTACATTGCTACCACTAGTAGTACCTCTATTGCTACCACTATTGTTTCAACTACTACCTCTATTGCTACCACTACAAACCTAGTACAGAGTACTACTAGAACATAGCCTACATTCTGTTTTTATTTTTAATATAATTAATGTTCAGTTTCTTTAGTTAAAATGAAGTAAATTTTTAGACTTTAGACTAACTATGGCATATATATTCACTTTAAGCACTAATTGCACAGTTCAAAACTTAAATTTACAACGGAGACTTCAAAAGGCGTCCTTTATTAGTATAAGTTCTCCACCTCTGCATTCTAATATATTTTATACACAGTTAGCATTTAAACTGAATTATTTCAACCTCTGAATGAGATCAACTAAAATGGGCTACTTGAGTACAAGTAAATATATCTACAAAATTCAGAGCTATTGATTGTTGCATTCTTATCTAATCTTCAGTACACAAACTGAATCATATGATGCTGATCGATCAAGCTGCTACTACTTGTACATCCCTCCACCAAACAAATCAATTGTTGCTCATATGCATCATTTGTAATCTGTCTGCTACGTATACATCCCAATCAAATGGCGTAGAGGGGTTAGGGCTCTCTGTCTGTCTTGGATGGATGAAAAATAAAGCGAACGGTTTACACTGAATTTTTACCATGGATCGACTGAAACTACACTCCAGCAGCAGCAGCAGCAGGGAACAATTTTTTTTTGTTTCCTAAGAAGATTGGGTAATAATCCAGCAAGTAACAGGCTTGTGCCCAAGGAAACTACACGAACTCACACACACAAAATAAAGGACTAAATCATATGATAGGCAAGAAAAGAATCGAGGCAACAGCTGAAATGGTACTGGTAATCAGGCCAGGGAGGGGAAGGAGCGAGGCGCACGCGCACCTCTGGACCGGAGGCGGAATTGGGGTCTGGGGGGGGTGCTCCTCCGGCTCGGTCGGTGCTCCAGTGGCGCGAGGCGGTGGCGCGAGGCGGCTCCGATGCGGCGGCACGAGGCGGCTCCGGTGCGGCGGCTGGGGCTCCGGTGCGGTGGCTAGGGCTCCGGTGCGGCGAGGGCTCCGGTGCGGCGCGCTAGGCTCGAATGGGTACTGTGCGCGAGGAAGGGGAGGGCCCCGTGGAGGTTAAGGCTTAGGGGTGGCGCATTTTGCCAGAATGCGCCACCAACAGGTTACTTATGCGTGGCGCATCTCGGCAAAATGCGCCACGCATAAGAAACCTGTTGGTGGCGCATTCTGGCAAAATGCGCCACCCCTAAGGGAACTTAGTGCGCATCTCAACAATATGCGCCACCCCTAAGCTTTTTTTATTTTTTAATTAAAGTTTAAACAATTATTTATTTTTTAATTAAAGTTTAAACAATTATTTATTTTTTAATTAAAGTTTAAACAATTGTTTATTTTTTAAATAAAGTGAAACCATTTAAAAATAATAATTATGGAGTACATTTTTCTACAAAAGTGGTCAAACTTTATTAAGATTGACTTTGACCAAATCTTATATGCGGAGTAAAAAGAAACGGAGGGAGTACTTGCTCTAATCGACCTGTGGTGGCGACTGCGGGCTCCGGGATGGCGGGTCCGGTGGCGTCGAGGGAGGCTCCAGCGTCAAGGGGAAGGGGTGAGGGCTCCGACGAGTCGACGGCTAGGTGGGGGGATGGTTGCTGTGTGAGCAGGGGAGGGGGTAGGTGGTTATGTTAAGGCTTAGGGGTGGCCCACTTGTCAAAGTCTTGCTCGTTGGCGACTCCATCCATTCCGATGATGTTTCTTTTACCTCTCCTCACTACAACGCGGCTCGGCTTTGATGGGTCGGTAATGAAGAAGCATTGATCCACTTGGCTAGCCAGTACCCATGGCTCATTTTTCGCGGTGACGTTTGCGCCCGTAGACTTGGATTTGGCTTCGGGTATAACCATGGTGGTGAAGTACCGGTCTTCTTTTACGACGCTCTTGGCCCATCTCACACGGAACATCGGCACTTTCTCTCCACAGTAGTCGAGCTCCCATATGTCCTCGATCCTTCCATAGAATCTTTCCTTGACGTCATCGGTGTAGAATATCCCCGTTACCCCTGAGTTCTGGTAATCGCAGATATTGTCCTTTTCCTCCGTGTAAAATGTGTAGCCGTTGATATCATACGCTTGATAGGTCATCAGGTTGCGTGCGGCACCCTGTGACAAGGTGAATATCATCTTTTCGTCCTCGGAAGGGTTCCTTCGCGGGGGATTAGCACGAAGCTCGTCCTTGAACCAAGTCATGAAACCGGAGTTGTGCTCTTTGATTAGCCGTGGATCTCGGTCCGTTATCTGCAGGCCCTGGTCACTGTAATTCTTCCTGATTAAATCCTTGTGCTTTACTATCCAAGGATCGACCAGCTGGATGTGTTGTAGCACGACTAGGCTTGCTTTTTCAAAGTCGATGTCTCGACCGTCAAAGTGGACATGCATTGCGCGGCTTCCCTCGTGGTGACCACACCCATCGGTCCTGCCAAAGTGCTTGTTGACGGCCAGACCAACAGGGTTCTCGGTGTTGAGATAATTCGTGCAAAAAGAGATGCACTCTTCGGTTAGAAAGCCCTTCGCTACGCTTGCATCTGGACGGGACCTGTTACGAACGTATTTTTTGATGTGCCCATTCATCCTTTCGAACGGCATCATGCTGCGCAGAAACGCAGGCCCGAGTTGGACGATATCCTCCACGACGTGGATCAGCAGATGCACCATAATGTCGAAGAACGCGGGCGGGAAATAGATCTCAAGCTCGCATAGTATGAGCACGATCTCCTCCTGTAGCCTTTTGAGTTGCGTAGCGCAAATCGACTTCCGGGAGATGACGTCAAAAAAGTTGCAAAGGCCAAACAACGTTTTACGGATGTGCTCGTCCATTATCCCTCGCATCGCAACCGTGAGAATCTGCGTCATCAGCACGAAACAGTCATGAGATTTCATCCCGCTGAAACGCTGCTTCGCCTCGTCTAGGTATCTGCTTATCTTCCCCGCGTAGCCGTTCGGAAATTTTACTCCTATGAGGCAGTGGATAAACCGCTTGATCTCCTCCTCGCACAGAGTGAAGCATGCCGGGGGGCAGTGATCAATACCGGTCTTCTTCTTGGTCGTCCTTTTTCGTTTGCGAGAGTTTTGCGTTTCCGTATCCTCTTCCTCCTCCGGCTCATCATCGTCGTCACTAGGGGGGTGAAGTTCCCTCCTGATGCCCACAAATTTCAAGTCATTCCTTGCTTTTGGCCCGTCCTTGGTCTTCTCCGGCATGTTGAGCAGCGTGCCAAACAAGCTCTCGCACACGTTCTTTGTGATATGCATTAGATCAAGGATATGAGGACTGCGGAGTAGACTCCAGTATTGCAAATCCCAGAAAACAGACCTCGCTTTCCATACCCTCATCAACGGCTGAGTCTTCTTTTTTTTCTTTCCCGGCGCGGGGCACTCTTTCCAAGTTTTCAGCAAGTTGTCGATTTCTTTGCCGCTCCTTCGAGCTGGGGGTGCTCGGAGCTCCTCGCTTCCATCGAACAGAAGTCCCTGTTTTCAACACGCGTGTTTCTTGGGAAGCCACCTCCGAGACCCCTGGAACACGGTTTTTGAAGATCCAGGATCTTTTGGTAGCTGGCGGTACGTTGTATTATCCATGCACCTAACGCATGCACAGAATCCTTGGACCACCTGCCCTGAGAAATATCCGTATCCGAGATAGTCGTGCACCGTCGTGATCACCGCGGCTTTCATTGGGAAATATTCTTTTGCCGCGGCGTCCCACGTATTGACTCCGTCTTTCCATAACGTTTCTAGCTCCTCTTTCAACAGCTGCAGATATAGATTGAGGTCCGTAACTGGTTGTTTCGGCCCTTGAACTAGCATACACATTGTTATGTACTTTTTCTTCATGCACTTCCAGGGGGGAAGGTTGTATATGCATACAAACACGGGCCAGGTACTGTGTGTGCTGCTCTGGCCGCCAAACGGATTGACTCCATCGGCGCTCACACCAATCCTGAGGTTCCTTGGTTCTTTCCCAAAATCTGGGTATTCGAGGTCCAACGCAGTCCATTGGCTACCATCTGAAGGGTGCCTCAGCATGTCCTCCTTTTCCGGATCCGGGTTCGGGTCATCCTCTTTTAGCTTCTTTCTATCCGCGTGCCAGGTCACGAGCTTTGCTTCCTCGGGATCTACGAAATACCTCTGCAGACGAGGAGTGATCGGAAAGTACCATACCACTTTTCTAGGAACTTTCTTCCCTCTCTTGTATCGACTAACACCGCACACCGAACATGTGGTTTTATCTTCGTCCTCACCCCGATAGATCATGCAATCATTTATGCAGACGTGGTATTTAACGTGCGGAAGATCGAGAGGGCAAAGGACTTTCTTGGCCTCAGCGATACTAGTTGGGCACGTGTTGCCCTTCGGAAGACGATCGTGCCAGAATGCCATGTTATCATCGAAGCTTTCGTCGGTCCATTTGTGTTTTGCCTTCATCTCCATAGCCCCAAGTGTTAAATTCAAGCGGGTATCCTCGTCGTTGCATCCTTCGTACAACTTCGTAATCGCGTCTTTCTCGAGTTGCTCCATCTTGGCTTTCTCTCTAGCTGCACCTCTTGCGTTCAACGCCTCTTTGACAAGCAGCTCTTGAACATGAGGGTCCCGCACCCAGGTTGAATCATCATGTCCGACATCTTGATCTTCATGTCCGGAATCTTGATCTACATGATCCACTTCGGCATCTTCTTCATGATCATGTATGGGATGCTCTTCGTCATCTCGCCCGCCGATGTTTTCTGGTTGCCCTTCCTCATTTACTGGCGCCCCACCATTGACGTCCTCCTCCTCACCAGCTTCATCACTTATCCATCGTGTGTAGCCATCCATCAAACCATTACGCTTCAGGTGTCTTTGCAATATTCCGGAATCAGGCTCGGTCACGCACTGCAGTTTGCATCTCCGACACGGATATCTTATATCCGACCTATTATTCCTTAGCATGTCGTTTGTCGCACATTGCATCCACCTAGCCACGGTGATATCGCTCAGCATCTCGCGGACCATGGTCGATCACCTGCGTGCACGGAGAGAGCAACACAATTATATATCACAGTCGTCGCCGGAAAAATTCGGCATGACCTTCCCTAATAATGCATGGGAACATGCGGAGAGTGCGCTAGAAATTTGCCAAAACGGAAATGAATCGACATTTCGGCAAAACATTTGCCACTCAAGATACACATATACATCAAACCACCATAAGCTTCAGACATACATCAAACCACCACAAGCTTCACATATACATCAAACCCAAGATTCACATATACAACAAACCCCAAGCTAATAAAGGCAAGTATATGGGTCATAAATGGAACAAAAGAGTTTGGGAGGAGGTCCACTTACTTCAATATGAAACAAAAAAGATGTAATGCCAAGTATCGATGGATAAATGGAAGAAATGAGATGGGGAGGAGGAGAAAACCGAATAGATCTAGGGTGAGAAGAGTGGATATAGTTTGAGAATTGTGTGGAGTGAATGAGAGGTGGTAGGTGGGGTGGAGTAGATAAGGGAAGCTCTAGGCATTTAGTGGCGCATATAGGAAGTCAGTGGTGGCGCATCTGTGCAATGCTCCACCCCTAAGCTCTTATGGGTGGCGCATTACCACAATGCGCCACCCCTAAGGACCTTATGGGTGGCGCATATACAGAATGCGCCACCCCAAAGGTATTAGGGGTGGCGCATTCTGTATGTGCGCCACCTATAAGGTCCTTAGGGGTGGCGCATACTGCTAGATGCGCCACGTATAAGATCATCCAGGCTGGCCCACTCTTAGGTGTGGCGCACTGGAATATAATGCGCCACCCATAAGGTCTAATGGGTGGCGCATTATTTTCTAGTGCGCCACCCATAACAGGTGGTGGCGCATCGCTTTACATATGCGCCACTAATAGGCTTTCCATGTATAGCTATTTCCCTAGTAGTGCGTCCCGTCGCAATACCTCTCGCGGGCACCGTTGGCTCGCCCGACTTCTTACCTTTAGGACAACCGTTACTCAGGTACCTAGAGCGGCTATACAGAATCATCAACGAGTGGAGTACAAGGATTACTCCTTGATAGCTCACACTTGATGGTGGCTCGGCAGAGCCGAGCTAGGGGGCCTCAGGCGGTGTCTGCGTTGTACCGTACCTGTGCAGTTATAATAACTGTATCCGCGTTCACTCCCCAGAGTGATCACAACCCTCTATCTAATCCTAGCTAACAATGCGCAGGGCTCACTGCTGAATAATGCATAATAATAATAATAGGCACCATAGCATAAAGGAGGTGCAACAAGGGGCGACAAAACAGGCTATGCAATTGAATAGGATTGCAACGTAGCAGCAGCAGTAACAATGCCTAGTGCAAGAAATGTACGGAAAGATAGGCGATATCTGGGGAAGAGAATGGCTCTGCTTGCCTGGAAGCTCAACGGTAGGAGTAGGGTCGTCGACGAAGTAGTCGTACTCAGCAGCGGTGTAGTCGGCGGCAGCAGCGGGGTCTACCGGAGATTAAGGGGGGGAGGAAACAGTAAATACACAGCAATAATATACAAACATATGCATGCCATGACAGATGAAATATTAACTGTGTTCTAACGCAGTACAGTGCACATTGCTCGGAACGGAAATTCATCTGAGGATGAACTACCGGCTCCGGGTGATTACCGGACAGGGTGTCCGGAGGGGGACATATCATGCCGGAGGTGTCGTGGACATCCGACACAAGTGTGGGTGGTGTATACGGGTTAGTTGATCTATTCCGAACAACTTTCGTGTTCGAAATAAATTCATCCGGGTACTTTAGCAGTACCGGACAATTTATCGGACTGTCCGTCCGGAGGGGGACGGTTCGATGTTCGTTGTGTTAGAGGGGTGTGATAGACATACGGATAGCGTATTCATATTCGTTATATTTTTCTGATCAATTTTCATGTATAAAGTTTTTGAATCCGAGTTACGGTTTAAAAGTTATTGAATTTCAAAGTTTTAAATCATTTAAATGATTTTCTGAATTTCTTTTATTATTTATAACAACATTATCCAAAACATTATCCACAAGATTATCCAAAACAGTGCCTGACAGGTGGACTCCACATGTCAGCCTCACATTTTAGTAATTCCTTTTATTTAATCAAAAATCTCAGAGGGCCCACATGTCAGCCTCTCATTGTTAATAATTCTTTTTAATAAAACTAAATAGCCACTGGGCCCACATGTCATACACTAATTATTTCTAAAACCATTTATTTAACTAAACAATGGTGGGGTCCCTCTGTCATACACTAAGGGGGGGTTTAATCCCTGTGGGCCCACACGTCAATGGGGGAGGCGGTGGGGGTTGCCCACGGCTTAAGCCAGGCGTGCTCGCCGGTGGGGCAGACCGCGGCGGCGTGAGCCCGGCCAAGGGGGTGGGGGGCACGGCGTCCAACGCAGCGACCAGCGGAGGGGCGCGGCCTACGTGGGCAAGCCTGCACGCGAGGGGCAAGCAGCACCGCTGCAGTCGCGGCGAGCGGCCAGGGAGCTTATGCTCCGGCCATGGTGGCTACGAGCAGGGGGGGCAGTCTGGTGACGAACTAAGGCAAGGGAGGGCGGGAATCGTAGCAGCAGCTCACGCAGGAGGCTCACGGAGGCCCGGTGAGCGACGAGGTGTGGCGGTGGCGCCGAAATCGAAGAAGTACGCCGGCGGCTATCGAGTGAAGATGAACTCGATTCGCGCCACGTGCTGCACCTCGGCTCGAGCTGGTCCTCAGGATCGAAGGAGTCGACGAAGGTGGACCTCCCCGGCGTCTCGGAGCGAAGAATGGTGGCCCGAGGCCTCGCCGGCGCCGGGGCCGTACTGCCAGCGTGCGGGCAGAGGAGAGACGCGGGGGGGGGGGGGGGAGGAGCGAGGGGGGGAGAATGGAGGAGGGGGCGCTGCAGGGGTGGTTGGGTCCTCCTTATCCTCCACGCGAGCACAGGAGGAGGAGGGGGGCCGGCTCGGCAGCTCCCGGCCATGGTGAGGTCGCCACGACGCCAGGGCAGGTGGGGGGTGATGGAGGCAGGTGGGGATGAAGGGGGCCCGGGTGGGCCTGTCGCCCCAGGCGAGTTTTAAGCCTTTTATTTTGTTTTGTTTTTCTGTTTGTTCTATTTCTTTTCTGTAATTGATTTATTAACCCTAGCATTTTTGTAAAATGTTATTGGTGTATGTAAATTAGGGTTACATATTACTGAGGTGCCACAAAAGATTTTGAGTTTTTATAAAATCATTTGATATTTTATTTTATTGAAAATGGAGCAGAACCCACTGTTTTTGCTACTGTTTGAGTTGTTTGGATTTTTCAGTGGAAAAATAAAATACCATAACCACATGGGCATGACCCAATGATTATTAGTGATTTTATAAAAGTGGTCCCATGATTTTAGGGCAAAGTTTAATTGCAACATATTTTTCATAGCAACCAAAAGGCATTTCTGAATATGATCAAAAGCAAAGTGGGTCATGGCATGGTTTGCATAGTGATTAGCAACAGTGATTAGTCCACAGTAAAAGTGATTACTGTTACAGACAACTGAGGGTGTTACAAATCTCCCCCACTACAAGAATTCTCGTCCCGAGAATTTAAGTGGTAGTGAGAAAAAGTTCGGGGTATTCCTCGCAAAGGCCATCTTCGCGTTCCCAAGTGGCTTCATCTTCAGAATGATTCGACCACTGAACCTTGAGAAACTTGACGGTCTTGTTGCGGGTTCGACGTTCAGACTGATCGAGAATGCGGCTCGGATGTTCCCAATAAGTCAAGTCTTGTTGCAGCTCGGTCATATCATGCTCCACTTCGCAGATAGGATCCTTGAAGCAGCGATGGAGTTCCGACACGTGGAAGACATCGTGGACTTGGGAGAGGTTCGGCGGCAATTCCAAACGGTATGCCACGGGTCCAATCCTGGAAAGGATACGGAACGGCCCAATGTAGCGAGGAGCCAACTTGCCCTTGATACCGAAGCGATGAGTGCCCCTCATGGGAGTGACACGGAGGTAAGCGTATTCGCCAGGTTGATAGACCATTTCCTTGTGCTTGCGATCATAGTTTCTCTTCTGACGGGACTGAGCAGCTTTCAGGTGTTCACGAATAACACGAACCTGATCTTCGGCATGCTGAATAACATCCGGACCAATGAGAGGTTGTTCTCCAGTTTCTGACCAATTCAGAGGGGTTCGACACTTACGTCCATAGAGGACTTCAAAGGGTGCCATCTTCAGACTAGCTTGATAGCTATTGTTGTATGAGAATTCAGCAAATGGAAGAGATTCCTCCCATTTCTTACCGAATGAGATGACACAAGCTCGAAGCATATCTTCAAGCACTTGGTTGACTCGTTCGACCTGTCCTTGCGACTGGGGGTGATAAGAGGTGCTGAAATTTAGATGAGTTCCCATAGCTTCTTGGAAACTATCCCAGAATCTTGAGGTGAAAATGCTGCCACGGTCAGAACTGATCTCCAGCGGAATACCATGGAGGGACACAATTCTAAAAACATACAAGTCTGCTAACTGACTAGCAGAGATCGTCTCCTTGACTGGGAGAAAGTGGGCAACCTTGGAGAATCGGTCGATGACGACAAAGATGGCATCATGACCCTTCTGTGATCGGGGAAAACCGGTGACGAAGTCCATCTCGATCTTGTCCCACTTCCATTCAGGAATAGAGAGTGGTTGTAGAGTTCCAGCAGGTCTTTGATGTTCTGCCTTGACGCGACGGCAAACGTCACATTCAGAAACATACCGGGCAATGTCTTGCTTCATGTTAGGCCACCAGAATTGCTGACGAATGTCTTGGTACATCTTGGTGCTTCCAGGATGAATGGACAACGGGGTATCGTGAGACGCTCTCATGACCTTCGGGGTCATATCCAGGTTCTCATGCCTTCCCTTGCTGTGAGTAACCACTAAACGGTTCTGGTAGAACACCGCACCTTTGTCATCAATGGTGAAGGGTGAGGGTCTCCCATTGGCGATATCGCGCTTAATCTTGTGTACGAAATCATCATAAAACTGTATACCCTTGACGTATTTGACGAGATCCGGTTCGATAACCAGGTTATTTGCATAACCTTGAGGAACAATCTCGAGGTTTAACTTTTGAAAATCTTCATACAGAGGTGGTTGGTCTAGTTGCACCTCAAGTTCACTACAGTAAGCTTTACGGCTCAAAGCATCGGCCATCACATTAGCCTTGCCAGGGGTGTAATGAATATCCATGTTGAAATCGGCTATTGTCTCGAGCCATCTTTGTTGGCGGAGATTCAGGTCGGACTGAGTAAACAAGTACTTTAGGCTTTGGTGGTTGGTGTAGATCTCGCAACGGTTACCAACGAGGTAATGTCGCCACAGTTTCAATGCATAAATTACTGCTGCCAATTCGAGATCATGTGTTGGATATTTGTCTTCGTGAGCACGCAACTGACGAGAGCCATAAGCAATCACTTTGCGCTCTTGCATGAGGACACAGCCTAATCCTTGACGAGACGCGTCGCAATATATCACGAAGTCCTTCTGAGTATCAGGGGGAGCGAGCACCGGGGGAGAAGTTAGCTTGTCCTTGAGCGCTTGGAAACTTTCTTGACATTTATCTGTCCACTCAAACTTGACGCCTTTGTGAAGCAGATTAGTCAGAGGCCTGGCAATCTTGGAGAAATTCTCGACGAAACGGCGGCAATAGCTAGCGAGCCCGAGGAAAGTGCGGACTTGCTTGACAGTCTTGGGAGGAGTTCAGTCAAGAATAGCCTGGATACGTTCTGGGGTGACGGCAATGCCATCCTTGTAAATCACATGTCCAAGGTAGGTTACTTCGGGAAGCCAGAACTCACACTTAGAATACTTAGCGTAGAGTTTGTGTCCTCGAAGCTTCTCCAGTATAAGACAAAGATGTTCAGCATGTTCTTCTTCATTCTTGGAATATATCAATATATCATCCAGATAGATCACGACGAACTGGTCGAGGTACTCCAAGAAAATATAATTCATCAATCTGGAGAAGGTGGCTTGAGCATTGGTTAAGCCAAAGGACATGATGGTGTACTCGTATGAACCATAGCGAGTAATGAAGGCAGTCTTCGGAATGTCCTCATCACGGACTCGGATTTGGTGATAACCCAACCTCAAGTCGAGTTTAGAAAACACCTTGGATCCGGCTAGTTGATCATACAGATCGTTGATCCGAGGGAGTGGGTATTTGTTCTGGATGGTGGCTTGGTTAATGGGCCGATAATCTTGGACCAATCGGTTTGTCCCATCGCTCTTCTTGACAAAAAGCGAAGGTGCTCCCCAAGCTGAGGAACTAGGGCGAATGAATCATTTCTGAAGTGCCTTGTCGATTTCCTCCTTAAGTTCAAGGAGTTCATGTGGCGGCATCTTGTAAGGACGCTTGGCAATAGGGGTGGTGCCGGGCTTCAAGTCGATGACAAATTCAACTTCTCTGATCTGGGGTATTCCCGGCAGTTCTTCTGGGAAAACGTCGGGAAAATCGCGAACGACTGGAACGTTCTCGATGCCTTCGAGGGGGGCGGCATTCAAAGCATTCATCAAAAATATCTGTGTTTCAGCATTATGGGTAACTCGGGTGGTGTGGTTAACAATCTCGCCGGAGGGGTGAATAAGTTGGACAGACTTGGTGCCACAATAGAGTGCGGCATCGTGAAATTTCAACCAATCCTTGCCCAGAATTAGGTCTATGGTGGAGGTTTTCAGGATGATGGGGGACACAAGGAATATAATCCCTTCGACGTCAATGGTGACATCGCGTACCATCATGGAGGTTTGGCAACGGCCTCCAGGGGTGCGGACAACCATCGGTGGGTTCATCTTCTCAAAAGTAATGTTACGCGATAGTGCAAATGCTTCCGACATGAATGAATGTGATGCTCCTGAATCAAATAAAACAGTAGCAGGTGCGGAATTAACGAGAAGGGTACCCATCACGGTAGCGGGTTTTTCCTGAGCTTCTTCCACATTAATGTTGTAAGCATGTCCACGAGCACGAGCAGCAGACCCAGTATTATAGTTGGGGGTCTTGTTGTTGCCAGAACCATTTCCAGGGCCAGCGGGGTGAACTACCAGTTGCTTCTGTTTCTGGGGGCACTCCCTGGAAAAATGCCCAGGTTGGCGGCACGTGAAGCATAATCCATCCTGAGGACGAAGGGGGGTAGCATTGGGTGGTGCAGGCAGAGCTCTTGGCATCTACGGTGGCGGAGGCAGACGGGGTGCAGCATAAGACGGCCTTGGAGCAGGGACAGCTGAATGAGTCACACTAGTTGGGAGCCAGATACGACGCTTTTGCGTTGCGCCCGAAGATGAGCCAACATCACGATAACGCTTCAGAGAGTACTTGTGCTCCATCTGGGCAGTCTCGACGGTGATAGCCTTGTTCACCATGGTGGCGAAGTTGGCGAAATCATGAACGGCAAGAGCGAGCCTAAGGTCTGGGTTGAGGCCACGATGGAATTCTGCTGCCTGCGAGCATCAGTGGTGATCTCTCCTTCCGCATAGCGAGAGAGGTTGAGGAACTCGCGCTGATAGGCTTCAACAGTCATGTCGCCCTGAGTGAGGTTGCGGAATTCTTCCGCCTTATGATCCATGATCCCCTGAGGAATGTAGCGGGCGCGGAAGGCAGACTGAAATTCATCCCAAGTGATGACTTCTCCGACTGGCAGTGAACGCTTGTGGGTGCTCCACCACTAAGCAGCGGCGCCTTTCAGATGATAAGACGCAAAGTTCACATAGTCGGCTGGATCGACATTAGCAGACTCCAGCTCGTGCGTGATGTCGCGAAGCCAGTCATGAGCATCCAACGGCTGAACAGTGTTGCGGAACATAGTGGGGTTGAGGCGGGTGAAGTCGTGCAGAGTCACGGTGGCATGCTGATGGTGGTGCCCATTCTGATTCGGCTGGGGGAAATGAGCCATGACATTCTCCATGAACTGACGGTTCAGCTCGAACTGTTGCATCATTCCGGCCATGTAATCTGGCGGCGGAGGTGGGTCGTTTGCAGCACGACCACGACCACGACCACGACCAGCCATCCTGCTAGAATTAAACAGGGGTATTTCAGCGATGAAAATTTAACGAGATAACGGAATCAAGCCTGAAGTAAGACGCCAACGAAGAGGAGGCGCGGATATATATAGGAGTAGTCATATAAGACATACACATTTACACACAGAGTCAATCGAAAATTGGGCAGCGTAACGTCGTAGAAATTAAAGAAAAAGGACTCACTAGGCGGCGCGCAGACCGCGGTAAGGATTACACGACGCGACATAGATTCCACTATGTCAATCATGCCGCAAGAAAACTGTTGGCCACAGGAGTTAATGCCAGAGAACGCGCGACCTGCCCAGAATAAGAATGGATCCGCGGTCCGGGACCTGGGGTATGACTCCTGCGACACGACTCAATCAATGGGGGAAGCACCAAAACGCCGGGTGGAATCAAGAGAACGTGATCCTAATGTCAGATTTTGTAAAACTTACCAGCAAGGATAAGAGAGAAGATTCCCAGAGCATAGGTAAGGAGAAAAGGATCCTAATACCATAGATATCACACGTAGTGACATCAATGTGGGCCCGTAAGCCAAATATTAAGTTAGCAAAATAGTTTTTCAAAGTCTAGACTCAACATCGACCAAGTAGTGGTGGGTGGCTTCCTACAGGCAGTCGGCTCTGATACCAACTTGTGACGCCCCCAAAATCAATCCGTGTACAGTAAGCATACACGCAAGGTACACGACTGAGATTAGGGTGCCATGATGAGAATATCACAGCACAACACTAAACACAAAAAAAGGATAAACAAATATATTACAATAAAGGGGGTTCACGCGGACCCGAATACATAAGTCATACAAGCCATAATATCTGAGTACAGACATAGTTAGTCAAGTTTTGCCTTAAGAAGGCTAGCACAATTCACATCAGAGATACAGATCGAAAAGGCGAGGCCTCCTGCCTGGGATCCACCGAACTACTCCTGGTCAACGGGGAACTCGACGTCGTAGTAGTCGCCTCCGGGGTAATCCTGCTCCTGGGCTCCAACGTCGGCTGCAGCGGCCGATCAGGCAAAGCGAAAAAGGGGAAATAGAGCAAAGGTGAGTATCTAGCATACCCGCGAGTCTTACGTCCGCTAATAAGCATTATGCATTGTATCAACGGAAATAAGAGGCTGTATATAGTGGACTGAAAGACAGAAATCCAGAGCAAGGGTAAGAAGCTAGGCCTAACGAAGACTAGCATCTTCCGACGATGTTTGCAGCATGAGGTAAGAATCAGCCAACAGTTTATATAAAGTATAAAGTAACAATGCAGCAGAAGTTGCTGCAGCATTGTATAATAATATGTTGTAATAATTAACAATGCCTCCGAGTTCACCTCCTCGACATCCCCGCGAGGAAGAAAACTTGGAACCATACAGTTTAATAATAATAGTTTGTAGTGGTAAGATCCAGCTTCAGCATAAAGCGTCCTGTTACCGTGGACACGGCTATTCGAATAGATTAATCTTCCCTGCAGGGGTGCACTTGTGTTACGCTACACGCACGGATCTCTAGGGTGGCGGGAACCTTGTTAGGGAACGCTCCACCGAGGCTATCCGACACTTCATAGCCCATCTTTCAAACTCAACAGAGAGGCCATCCGCCGGTCTAAATCCTAAGTACTCAGGGCCTTGGACCCCAACCCTGACGTACTCCTGCACGGTGCGTGGGTGGGTGGGAAGCCGTAACAAAAACAACACAGCTCGAGCAAAGAAGACAGCGCACTTCCCGGCAATCAGCCCACGGTATTGCTGACGTCTGAAGAGTCCTCGGACGACACTATGAAGCAGAGGAGCCCATAACCTCGTAATTCCCACGGGTAGGTAGTGCGTACATGGCATATAGCCAACTCAAGACATTCACTGAACCATTTAGCATTCTAATTAACCTGCGTGACAACCGTTATTGTTGCCTCGACTTAACTGACCCGCGGACAACGACAGCAGCCAGGACCACCAGTACATCGGTGCCTGCCCTGTCGTCCCACCAAGTCACTACGGTTACCAACAAGGTGAACCGTCTCCTTACCTTGTCTCGCGTGTGCTCCTGGAGGAGCTCGACTTTCGTGGTTTGGTAACTCTCGCGGCCAACGATCAGGGGCCAAGCACACCGGTACACTGGTCATACCCTCCCTGTCGTCCCGTCGCAATACCTCTCGCGGGCACCGTTGGGTCGCCCGACTTCTTACCTTTAGGACAACCGTTACTCAGGTACCTAGAGCGGCTATACAGTATCATCAACGAGTGGACTACAAGGATTACTCGTTGATAGCTCACACTTGATGGTGGCTCGGCAGAGCCGAGCTAGGGGGCCTCAGGCGGTGTCTGAATTGTACCGTACCTGTGCAGTTATAATAACTGTATCCGTGTTCACTCCCCGGAGTGATCACGACCCTCTATCTAATCCTAGCTAACAATGCGCAGGGCTCACTGCTGAATAATGCATAATAATAATAGGCAGCATAGGATAAAGGAGGTGCATCAAGGGGCGACAAAACAGGCTATGCAATTGAATAGGATTGCAACGTAGCAGCAGCAGTAACAATGCCTAGTGCAATAAATGTACGGAAAGAAGGCGATATCTGGGGAAGAGAATGGCTATGCTTGCCTGGAAGCTCGACGGTAGGAGTAGGGTCGTCGACGAAGTAGTCGTACTCAGCAGCGGTGTAGTCGGCGGCAGCAGCGGGGTCTACCGGAGATTAAGGGGGGGGGAGGAAACAGTAAATACACAGAAATAATATACAAACATATGCATGACATGACAGATGAAATGTTAAAGGTGTTCTAACGCAATGCAGTGCACATTGCTCGGAACGGAAATTCATCTGAGGATGAACTACCGGCTCCGGGTGATTACCGGACAGGGTGTCCGGAGGGGGAGATATCATGCCGGAGGTGTCGTGGACATCCGACACAAGTGTGGGTGGTGTATCCGGGTTAGTTGATCTATTCCGAACAACTTTCGTGTTCGAAATAAATTCATCCGGGTACTTTAGCAGTACCGGACAATTTATCGGACTGTCGGTCCGGAGGGGGACGGTTCGATGTTCGTTGTGTTAGAGGGGTGTGATAGACATACGGATAGCGTATTCGTATTCGTTATATTTTTCTGATCAATTTTCATGTATAAATTTTTTCATCCGAGATACGGTTTAAAAGTTATTGAATTTCAAAGTTTTAAATCATTTAAATGATTTTCTGAATTTCTTTTATTATTTATAACAACATTATCCAGAACATTATCCACAAGATTATCCAGAACAGTGCCTGACAGGTGGGCTCCACATGTCAGCCTCATATTTTAGTAATTCCTTTTATTTAATCAAAAATATCAGAGGGCCCACATGTAAGCCTCTCATTGTTAATAATTCTTTTTAATAAAACTAAATAGCCACTGGGCCCACATGTCATACACTAATTATCTCTAAAACCATTTATTTAACTAAACAATGGTGGGGTCCCTCTGTCATACATTAAGGGGGGGTTTAATCCCTGTGGGGCCACACGTCAGTGGGGGAGGGGGTGGGGGTTGCCCACGGCTTAAGCCAGGCGTGCTCGCCGGCGGGGCAGAACGCGGCGGCGTGAGCCCGGCCAAGGGGGCGGGGGGCACGGCGGCCAACGCAGCGACCAGCGGAGGGGCGCGACCTACGTGGGCAAGCCTGCACGCGAGGGGAAAGAAGCACCGCTGCAGTCGCGGCGAGCGGCCAGGGAGCTTATGCTCCGGCCATGATGGCTACGAGCAGGGGGGTAGTCTGGTGATGAACTACGGCAAGGGAGAGCATCTTTCAGGTGTTCACGGATAACGCGAACCTGATCTTCGGCATGCTGAATAACGTCCGGACCAATGAGAGTTCGTTCTCCAGTTTCTGACCAATTCAGAGGGGTTCGACACTTACGTCCATGGAGGACTTCAAAGGGTGCCATCTTCAGACTAGCTTGATAGCTATTGTTGTATGAGAATTCAACAAATGGAAGAGATTCCTCCCATTTCTTACCGAATGAGATGACACAAGCTCGAAGCATATCTTCAAGCACTTGGTTGACTCGTTCGACCTGTCCTTGCGACTGGGGGTGATAAGCGGTGCTGAAATTTAGATGAGTTCCCATAGCTTCTTGGAAACTATCCCAGAATCTTGAGGTGAAAATGCTGCCACTGTCAGAACTGATCTCCAGCGGAATACCATGGAGGGACACAATTCTGGAAACATACAAGTCTGCTAACTGACTAGCAGAGATCGTCTCCTTGACTTGCAGAAAGTGGGCAAACTTGGAGAATCGGTCGATGACGACAAAGATGGCATCATGACCCTTCTGTGATCGGGGAAAACCGGTGACGAAGTCCATCTCGATCTTGTCCCACTTCCATTCAGGAATAGAGAGTGGTTGTAGAGTTCCAGCAGGTCTTTGATGTTCTGCCTTGACGCGACGGCAAACGTCACATTCAGAAACATACCGGGCAATGTCTTGCTTCATGTTAGGCCACCAGAATTGCTGACGAATGTCTTGGTACATCTTGGTGCTTCCAGGATTAATGGACAACGGGGTATCGTGAGACGCTCTCATGACCTTCGGGGTCATATCCAGGTTCTCATGCCTGCCCTTGCTGTGAGTAACCACTAAACGGTTCTGGTAGAACACCGCACCTTTGTCATCAATGGTGAAGGGTGAGGGTCTCCCATTGGCGATATCGCGCTTAATCTTGTGTACGAAATCATCATAAAACTGTATACCCTTGACGTATTTGACGAGATCCGGTTCGATAACCAGGTTATTTGCATAACCTTGAGGAACAATCTCGAGGTTTAACTTTTGAAAATCTTCATACAGAGGTGGTTGGTCTAGTTGCACCTCAAGTTCACTACAGTAAGCTTTACGGCTCAAAGCATCGGCCATCACATTAGCCTTGCCAGGGGTGTAATGAATATCCATGTTGAAATTGGCTATTGTCTCGAGCCATCTTTGTTGGCGGAGATTCAGGTCGGACTGAGTAAACAAGTACTTCAGGCTTTGGTGGTTGGTGTAGATCTCGCAACGGTTACCAACGAGGTAATGTCGCCACAGTTTCAATGCATAAATTACTGCTGCCAATTCGAGATCATGTGTTGGATATTTGTCTTCGTGAGCACGCAACTGACGAGAGCCATAAGCAATCACTTTGCGCTCTTGCATGAGGACACAGCCTAATCCTTGACGAGACGCGTCGCAATATATCACGAAGTCCTTCTGAGTATCAGGGGGAGCGAGCACCGGGGGAGAAGTTAGCTTGTCCTTGAGCGCTTGGAAACTTTCTTGACATTTATCTGTCCACTCAAACTTGACGCCTTTGTGAAGCAGATTAGTCAGAGGCCTGGCAATCTTGGAGAAATTCTCGACGAAACGGCGGCAATAGCTAGCGAGCCCGAGGAAAGTGCGGACTTGCTTGACGGTCTTGGGAGGAGTCCAGTCAAGAATAGCATGGATACGTTCTGGGGTGACGGCAATGCCATCCTTGGAAATCACATGTCCAAGGTAGGTTACTTCGGGAAGCCAGAACTCACACTTAGAATACTTAGCGTAGAGTTTGTGTTCTCGAAGCTTCTCCAGTATAAGACGAAGATGTTCAGCATGTTCTTCTTCATTCTTGGAATATATCAATATATCATCCAGATAAACCACGACGAACTGGTCGAGGTACTCCATGAAAATATAATTCATCAATCTGGAGAAGGTGGCTGGAGCATTGGTTAAGCCAAAGGACATGACGGTGTACTCGTATGAACCATAGCGAGTAATGAAGGCAGTCTTCGGAATGTCCTCATCACGGACTCGGATTTGGTGATAACCCAACCTCAAGTCGAGTTTAGAAAACACCTTAGATCCGGCAAGTTGATCATACAGATCGTTGATCCGAGGGAGTGGGTATTTGTTCTGGATGGTGGCTTGGTTAATGGGCCGATAATCTTGGACCAATCGGTTTGTCCCATGGCTCTTCTTGACAAAAAGCGAAGGTGCTCCCCAAGCTGAGGAACTGGGGCGAATGAATCCTTTCTGAAGTGCCTTGTCGATTTCCTCCTTAAGTTCAAGGAGTTCATGTGGCGGCATCTTGTAAGGACGCTTGGCAATAGGGGTGGTGTCGGGCTTCAAGTCGATGACAAATTCAACTTCTCTGATCGGGGGTATTCCCGGCAGTTCTTCTGGGAAAATGTCGGGAAAATCGCGAACGACTGGAACGTTCTCGATGCCTTCGAGGGGGGCGGCATTCAAAGCATTCATCAAAAATATCTGTGTTTCAGCATTATGGGTAACTCGGGTGGTGTGGTTAACAATCTCGCCGGAGGGGTGAATAAGTTGGACAGACTTGGTGCCACAATAGAGTGCGGCATCGTGAAATTTCAACCAATCCATGCCCAGAATTAGGTCTATGGTGGAGGTTTTCAGGATGATGGGGGACACAAGGAATATAATCCCTTCGACGTCAATGGTGACATCGCGTACCATCATGGAGGTTTGGCAACGGCCTCCAGGGGTGCGGACAACCATCGGTGGGTTCATCTTCTCAAAAGTAATGTTACGCGATAATGCAAATGCTTCCGACATGAATGAATGTGATGCTCCTGAATCAAATAAAACAGTAGAAGGTGCGGAATTAACGAGAAGGGTACCCATCACGGTAGCGGGTTGTTCCTGAGCTTCTTCCACATTAATGTTGTAAGCATGTCCACGAGCACGAGCAGCAGACCCAGTATTATAGTTGGGGGGCTTGTTGTTGCCAGGACCATTTCCAGGGCCAGCGGGGTGAACTACCAGTTGCTTCTGTTTCTGGGGGCACTCCCTGGAAAAATGCCTAGGTTGGCGGCACGTGAAGCATAATCCATCCTGAGGACGAAGGGGGGTAGCATTGGGTGGTGCAGGCAGAGCTCTTGGCATCTGCGGTGGCGGAGGCAGACGGGGTGCAGCATAAGACGGCCTTGGAGCAGGGACAGCTGAATGAGTCACACTAGTAGGGAGCCAGATACGACGCTTTTGCGTTGCACCCGAAGATGAGCCAACATCACGATAACGCTTCAGAGAGTTCTTGTGCTCCATCTGGGCAGTCTCGACGGTGATAGCCTTGTTCACCATGGTGGCGAAGTTGGCGAAATCATGAACGGCAAGAGCGAGCCTAAGGTCTGGGTTGAGGCCACGACGGAACTTCTGCTGCCTGCGAGCATCAGTGGTGATCTCTCCTTCCGCATAGCGAGAGAGGTTGAGGAACTCGCGCTGATAGGCTTCAACAGTCATGTCGCCCTGAGTGAGGTTGCGGAATTCTTCCGCCTTATGATCCATGATCCCCTGAGGAATGTAGCGGGCGCGGAAGGCAGACTGAAATTCAACCCAAGTGATGACTTCTCCGACTGGCAGTGAACTCTTGTGGGTGCTCCACCACTGAGCAGCGGCGCCTTTCAGATGATAAGACGCAAAGTTCACATAGTCGGCTGGATCGACATTAGCAGACTCCAGCTCGTGCGTGATGTCGCGAAGCCAGTCATCAGCATCCAACGGCTGAACAGTGTTGCGGAAAATAGTGGGGTTGAGGCGGGTGAAGTAGTGCAGAGTCACGGTGGCATGCTGATGGTGGTGCCCATTCTGATTCGGCTGGGGGAACTGAGCCATGACATTCTCCATGAACTGACGGTTCAGCTCGAACTGCTGCATCATTCCGGCCATGTAATCTGGCGGCGGAGGTGGGTCGTTTGCAGCACGACCACGACCACGACCACGACCAGCCATCCTGCTAGAATTAAATAGGGGTATTTCAGCGATGAAAATTTAACGAGATAACGGAATCAAGCCTGAAGTAAGACGCCAACGAAGAGGAGGCGCGGATATATATAGGTAGTCATATAAGACATACACATTTACACACAGAGTCAATCGAAAATTGGGCAGCGTAACGTCGTAGAAATTAAGGAAAAAGGACTCACTAGGCGGCGCGCAGACCGCGGTAAGGATTACACGACGCGACATAGATTCCACTATGTCAATCATGCCGCAAGAAAACTGTTGGCCAAAGGAGTTAATGCCAGAGAACGCGCGACCTGCCCAGAATGAGAATGGGATCCGCGGTCCGGGACCTGGGGTATGACTCCTGCGATACGACTCAATCAATGGGGGAAGCACCAAAACGCCGGGTGGAATCAAGAGAACGTGATCCTAATGTCAGATTTTGTAAAACTTACCAGCAAGGATAAGAGAGCAGATTCCCAGAGCATAGGTAAGGAGAAAAGGATCCTAATACCATAGATATCACACGTAGTGACATCAATGTGGGCCCGTAAGCCAAATATTAAGTTAGCAAAATAGTTTTTCAAAGTCTAGACTCAACATCGACCAAGTAGTGGTGGGTGGCTTCCTACAGGCAGTCGGCTCTGATACCAACTTGTGATGCCCCAAAAATCAATCTGTGTACAGTAATCATACACGCAAGGTACACGACTGAGATTAGGGTGCCATGATGAGAATATCACAGCACAACACTAAACACAAAAAAGGATAAACAAATATATTACAATAAAGGGGGTTCACGCGGACCCGAATACATAAGTCATACAAGCCATAATATCTGAGTACAGACATAGTTAGTCAAGTTTTGCCTTAAGAAGGCTAGCACAAATCACATCAGAGATACAGATCGAAAAGGCGAGGCCTCCTGCCTGGGATCCACCGAACTACTCCTGGTCAACGGGGAACTCGACGTCGTAGTAGTCGCCTCCGGGGTACTCCTGCTCCTGGGCTCCAACGTCGGCTGCAGCGGCCGATCAGGCAAAGCGAAAAAGGGGAAATAGAGCAAAGGTGAGTATCTAGCATACCCGCGAGTCTTACGTCCGCTAATAAGCATTATGCATTGTATCAACGGAAATAAGAGGCTGTATATAGTGGACTGAAAGACAGAAATCCAGAGCAAGGGTAAGAAGCTAGGCCTAACGAAGACTAGCATCTTCCGACGATGTCTTGCAGCATGAGGTAAGAATCAGCCAACAGTTTATATAAAGTATAAAGTAACAATGCAGCAGAAGGTGCTGCAGCATTGTATAATAATATGTTGTAATAATTAACAATGCCTCCGAGTTCACCTCCTCGACATCCCCGCGAGGAAGAAAACTCGGAACCATACAGTTTAATCATAATATTTTGTAGTGGTAAGATCCAGCTTCAGCATAAAGCGTCCTGTTACCGTGGAAACGGCTATTCGAATAGATTAATCTTCCCTGCAGGGGTGCACTTGTGTTACGCTACACGCACGGATCTCCAGGGTGGCGGGAACCTTGTTAGGGAACGCTCCACCGAGGCTATCCGACACTTCATAGCCCATGTTTCAAACTCAACAGAGAGGCCATCCGCCGGTCTAAATCCTAAGTACTCAGGGCCTTGGACCCCAACCCTGACGTACTCCTGCACGGTGCGTGGGTGGCCGGGAAGCCGTAACAAAAACAACACAGCTCGAGCAAAGAAGACAGCGCACTTCCCGGCAATCAGCCCACGGTATTGCTGACGTCTGAAGAGTCCTCGGACGACACTACGAAGCAGAGCAGCCCATAACCTCGTAATTCCCACGGGTAGGTAGTGCGTACATGGCATATAGCCAACTCAAGACATTCACTGAACCATTTAGCATTCTAATTAACCTGCGTGACAACCGTTATCGTTGCCTCGACTTAACTGACCCGCGGACAACGACAGCAGCCAGGACCACCAGTACATCGGTGCCTGCCCTGTCGTCCCACCAAGTCACTACGGTTACCAAAAAGGTGAACCGTCTCCTTACCTTGTCTCGCGTGTGCTCCTGGAGGAGCTCGACTTTCGTGGTTTGGTAACTCTCGCGGCCAACGATCAGGGGCCAAGCACACCGGTACACTGGTCATACCCTCCCTGTCGTCCCGTCGCAATACCTCTCGCGGGCACCGTTGGGTCGCCCGACTTCTTACCTTTAGGACAACCGTTACTCAGGTACCTAGAGCGGCTATACAGTATCATCAACGAGTGGACTACAAGGATTACTCGTTGATAGCTCACACTTGATGGTGGCTCGGCAGAGCCGAGCTAGGGGGCCTCAGGCGGTGTCTGAATTGTACCGTACCTGTGCAGTTATAATAACTGTATCCGTGTTCACTCCCCGGAGTGATCACGACCCTCTATCTAATCCTAGCTAACAATGCGCAGGGCTCACTGCTGAATAATGCATAATAATAATAGGCAGCATAGGATAAAGGAGGTGCATCAAGGGGCGACAAAACAGGCTATGCAATTGAATAGGATTGCAACGTAGCAGCAGCAGTAACAATGCCTAGTGCAATAAATGTACGGAAAGAAGGCGATATCTGGGGAAGAGAATGGCTATGCTTGCCTGGAAGCTCGACGGTAGGAGTAGGGTCGTCGACGAAGTAGTCGTACTCAGCAGCGGTGTAGTCGGCGGCAGCAGCGGGGTCTACCGGAGATTAAGGGGGGGGGAGGAAACAGTAAATACACAGAAATAATATACAAACATATGCATGACATGACAGATGAAATGTTAAAGGTGTTCTAACGCAATGCAGTGCACATTGCTCGGAACGGAAATTCATCTGAGGATGAACTACCGGCTCCGGGTGATTACCGGACAGGGTGTCCGGAGGGGGAGATATCATGCCGGAGGTGTCGTGGACATCCGACACAAGTGTGGGTGGTGTATCCGGGTTAGTTGATCTATTCCGAACAACTTTCGTGTTCGAAATAAATTCATCCGGGTACTTTAGCAGTACCGGACAATTTATCGGACTGTCGGTCCGGAGGGGGACGGTTCGATGTTCGTTGTGTTAGAGGGGTGTGATAGACATACGGATAGCGTATTCGTATTCGTTATATTTTTCTGATCAATTTTCATGTATAAATTTTTTCATCCGAGATACGGTTTAAAAGTTATTGAATTTCAAAGTTTTAAATCATTTAAATGATTTTCTGAATTTCTTTTATTATTTATAACAACATTATCCAGAACATTATCCACAAGATTATCCAGAACAGTGCCTGACAGGTGGGCTCCACATGTCAGCCTCATATTTTAGTAATTCCTTTTATTTAATCAAAAATATCAGAGGGCCCACATGTAAGCCTCTCATTGTTAATAATTCTTTTTAATAAAACTAAATAGCCACTGGGCCCACATGTCATACACTAATTATCTCTAAAACCATTTATTTAACTAAACAATGGTGGGGTCCCTCTGTCATACATTAAGGGGGGGTTTAATCCCTGTGGGGCCACACGTCAGTGGGGGAGGGGGTGGGGGTTGCCCACGGCTTAAGCCAGGCTTGCTCGCCGGCGGGGCAGAACGCGGCGGCGTGAGCCCGGCCAAGGGGGCGGGGGGCACGGCGGCCAACGCAGCGACCAGCGGAGGGGCGCGGCCTACGTGGGCAAGCCTGCACGCGAGGGGAAAGAAGCACCGCTGCAGTCGCGGCGAGCGGCCAGGGAGCTTATGCTCCGGCCATGATGGCTACGAGCAGGGGGGGTAGTCTGGTGATGAACTACGGCAAGGGAGAGCATCTTTCAGGTGTTCACGGATAACGCGAACCTGATCTTCGGCATGCTGAATAACGTCCGGACCAATGAGAGTTCGTTCTCCAGTTTCTGACCAATTCAGAGGGGTTCGACACTTACGTCCATGGAGGACTTCAAAGGGTGCCATCTTCAGACTAGCTTGATAGCTATTGTTGTATGAGAATTCAGCAAATGGAAGAGATTCCTCCCATTTCTTACCGAATGAGATGACACAAGCTCGAAGCATATCTTCAAGCACTTGGTTGACTCGTTCGACCTGTCCTTGCGACTGGGGGTGATAAGCGGTGCTGAAATTTAGATGAGTTCCCATAGCTTCTTGGAAACTATCCCAGAATCTTGAGGTGAAAATGCTGCCACTGTCAGAACTGATCTCCAGCGGAATACCATGGAGGGACACAATTCTGGAAACATACAAGTCTGCTAACTGACTAGCAGAGATCGTCTCCTTGACTTGCAGAAAGTGGGCAAACTTGGAGAATCGGTCGATGACGACAAAGATGGCATCATGACCCTTCTGTGATCGGGGAAAACCGGTGACGAAGTCCATCTCGATCTTGTCCCACTTCCATTCAGGAATAGAGAGTGGTTGTAGAGTTCCAGCAGGTCTTTGATGTTCTGCCTTGACGCGACGGCAAACGTCACATTCAGAAACATACCGGGCAATGTCTTGCTTCATGTTAGGCCACCAGAATTGCTGACGAATGTCTTGGTACATCTTGGTGCTTCCAGGATTAATGGACAACGGGGTATCGTGAGACGCTCTCATGACCTTCGGGGTCATATCCAGGTTCTCATGCCTGCCCTTGCTGTGAGTAACCACTAAACGGTTCTGGTAGAACACCGCACCTTTGTCATCAATGGTGAAGGGTGAGGGTCTCCCATTGGCGATATCGCGCTTAATCTTGTGTACGAAATCATCATAAAACTGTATACCCTTGACGTATTTGACGAGATCCGGTTCGATAACCAGGTTATTTGCATAACCTTGAGGAACAATCTCGAGGTTTAACTTTTGAAAATCTTCATACAGAGGTGGTTGGTCTAGTTGCACCTCAAGTTCACTACAGTAAGCTTTACGGCTCAAAGCATCGGCCATCACATTAGCCTTGCCAGGGGTGTAATGAATATCCATGTTGAAATTGGCTATTGTCTCGAGCCATCTTTGTTGGCGGAGATTCAGGTCGGACTGAGTAAACAAGTACTTCAGGCTTTGGTGGTTGGTGTAGATCTCGCAACGGTTACCAACGAGGTAATGTCGCCACAGTTTCAATGCATAAATTACTGCTGCCAATTCGAGATCATGTGTTGGATATTTGTCTTCGTGAGCACGCAACTGACGAGAGCCATAAGCAATCACTTTGCGCTCTTGCATGAGGACACAGCCTAATCCTTGACGAGACGCGTCGCAATATATCATGAAGTCCTTCTGAGTATCAGGGGGAGCGAGCACCGGGGGAGAAGTTAGCTTGTCCTTGAGCGCTTGGAAACTTTCTTGACATTTATCTGTCCACTCAAACTTGACGCCTTTGTGAAGCAGATTAGTCAGAGGCCTGGCAATCTTGGAGAAATTCTCGACGAAACGGCGGAAATAGCTAGCGAGCCCGAGGAAAGTGCGGACTTGCTTGACGGTCTTGGGAGGAGTCCAGTCAAGAATAGCATGGATACGTTCTGGGGTGACGGCAATGCCATCCTTGGAAATCACATGTCCAAGGTAGGTTACTTCGGGAAGCCAGAACTCACACTTAGAATACTTAGCGTAGAGTTTGTGTTCTCGAAGCTTCTCCAGTATAAGATGAAGATGTTCAGCATGTTCTTCTTCATTCTTGGAATATATCAATATATCATCCAGATAAACCACGACGAACTGGTCGAGGTACTCCATGAAAATATAATTCATCAATCTGGAGAAGGTGGCTGGAGCATTGGTTAAGCCAAAGGACATGACGGTGTACTCGTATGAACCATAGCGAGTAATGAAGGCAGTCTTCGGAATGTCCTCATCACGGACTCGGATTTGGTGATAACCCAACCTCAAGTCGAGTTTAGAAAACACCTTGGATCCGGCAAGTTGATCATACAGATCGTTGATCCGAGGGAGTGGGTATTTGTTCTGGATGGTGGCTTGGTTAATGGGCCGATAATCTTGGACCAATCGGTTTGTCCCATCGCTCTTCTTGACAAAAAGCGAAGGTGCTCCCCAAGCTGAGGAACTGGGGCGAATGAATCCTTTCTGAAGTGCCTTGTCGATTTCCTCCTTAAGTTCAAGGAGTTCATGTGGCGGCATCTTGTAAGGACGCTTGGCAATAGGGGTGGTGCCGGGCTTCAAGTCGATGACAAATTCAACTTCTCTGATCGGGGGTATTCCCGGCAGTTCTTCTGGGAAAACGTCGGGAAAATCGCGAACGACTGGAACGTTCTCGATGCCTTCGAGGGGGGCGGCATTCAAAGCATTCATCAAAAATATCTGTGTTTCAGCATTATGGGTAACTCGGGTGGTGTGGTTAACAATCTCGCCGGAGGGGTGAATAAGTTGGATAGACTTGGTGCCACAATAGAGTGCGGCATCGTGAAATTTCAACCAATCCATGCCCAGAATTAGGTCTATGGTGGAGGTTTTCAGGATGATGGGGGACACAAGGAATATAATCCCTTCGACGTCAATGGTGACATCGCGTACCATCATGTAGGTTTGGCAACGGCCTCCAGGGGTGCGCACAACCATCGGTGGGTTCATCTTCTCAAAAGTAATGTTACGCGATAATGCAAATGCTTCCGACATGAATGAATGTGATGCTCCTGAATCAAATAAAACAGTAGCAGGTGCGGAATTAACGAGAAGGGTACCCATCACGGTAGCGGGTTGTTCCTGAGCTTCTTCCACATTAATGTTGTAAGCATGTCCACGAGCACGAGCAGCAAACCCAGTATTATAGTTGGGGGTCATGTTGTTGCCACGACCATTTCCACGGCCAGCGGGGTGAACTACCAGTTGCTTCTGTTTCTGGGGGCACTCCCTGGAAAAATGCCCAGGTTGGCGGCACGTGAAGCATAATCCATCCTGAGGACGAAGGGGGGTAGCATTGGGTGGTGCAGGAAGAGCTCTTGGCATCTGTGGTGGCGGAGGCAGACGGGGTGCAGCATAAGACGGCCTTGGAGCAGGGACAGCTGAATGGGTCACACTGGTAGGGAGCCAGATACGACGCTTCTGCGTTGCGCCCGAAGATGAGCCAACATCACGATAACGCTTCAGAGAGTTCTTGTGCTCCATCTGGGCAGTCTCGACGGTGATAGCCTTGTTCACCATGGTGGCGAAGTTGGCCAAATCATGAACGGCAAGAGAGAGCCTGAGGTCTGGGTTGAGGCCACGACGGAACTTCTGCTGCCTGCGAGCATCAGTGGTGATCTCTCCTTCTGCATAGCGAGAGAGGTTGAGGAACTCGCGCTGACAGGCTTCAACAGTCATCTCGCCCTGAGTGAGGTTGCGGAATTCTTCCGCCTTACGATCCATGATCCCCTGAGGAATGTAGCGGGCGCGGAAGGCAGACTGAAATTCATCCCAAGTGATGACTTCTCCGACTGGCAGTGAACGCTTGTGGGTGCTCCACCACTGATCAGCGGCGCCTTTCAGATTATAAGACGCAAAGTTCACATAGTCGGCTGGATCGACATTAGCAGACTCCAGCTCGTGCGTGATGTCGCGAAGCCAGTCATCAGCATCCAACGGCTGAACAGTGTTGCGGAACATAGTGGGGTTGAGGCGGGTGAAGTCGTGCAGAGTCACGGTGGCATGCTGATGGTGGTGCCCATTCTGATTCGGCTGGGGGAACTGAGCCATGACATTCTCCATGAACTGACGGTTCAGCTCGAACTGCTACATCATTCCGGCCATGTAATCTGGCGGCGGAGGTGGGTCGTTTAGAGCACGACCACGACCACGACCACAACCAGCCATCCTGCTAGAATTTAACAGGGGTATTTCAGCGATGAAAATTTAACGAGATAACGGAATCAAGCCTGAAGTAAGACGACAACGAAGAGGAGGCGCGGATATATATAGGAGTAATCATATAAGACATACACATTTACACACAGAGTCAATCGAAAATCGGGCAGCGTAACGTCGTAGAAATTAAGGAAAAAGGACTCACTAGGAGGCGCGAAGACCGCGGTAAGGATTACACGACGCGACATAGATTCCACTATGTCAATCACGCCGCAAGAAAACTGTTAGCCACAGGAGATAATGCCAGAGAACGCGCGGCCTTCCCAGAATGAGAATGGGATCCGCGGTCCGGGACCTGGGGTATGACTCCTGCGACACGACTCAATCAATGGGGGAAGCACCAAAACGCCGGGTGGAATCAAGAGAACGTGATCCTAATGTCAGATTTTGTAAAACTTACCAGCAAGGATAAGAGAGCAGATTCCCAGAGCATAGGTAAGGAGAAAAGGATCCTAATACCATAGATATCACACGTAGTGACATCAATGTGGGCCCGTAAGCCAAATATTAAGTTAGCAAAATAGTTTTTCAAAGTCTAGACTCAACATCGACCAAGTAGTGGTGGGGTGGCTTCCTACAGGCAGTCGGCTCTGATACCAACTTGTGACGCCCCCAAAATCAATCCGTGTACAGTAATCATACACGCAGGGTACACGGCTGAGATTAGGGTGCCACGATGAGAATATCACAGCACAACACTAAACACAAAAAAGGATAAACAAATATATTACAATAAAGGGGGTTCACGCGGACCCGAATACATAAGTCATACAAGCCATAATATCTGAGTACAGACATAGTTAGTCAAGTTTTTCCTTAAGAAGGCTAGCACAAATCACATCAGAGATACAGATCGAAAAGGCGAGGCCTCCTGCCTGGGATCCACCGAACTACTCCTGGTCAACGGGGAACTCGACGTCGTAGTAGTCGCCTCCGGGGTACTCCTGCTCCTGGGCTCCAACGTCGGTTGCAGCGGCCGATCAGGCAAAGCGAAAAAGGGGAAATAGAGCAAAGGTGAGTATCTAGCATACCCGCGAGTCTTACGTCCGCTAATAAGCATTATGCATTGTATCAACGAAAATAAGAGGTTGTATATAGTGGACTGAAAGACAGAAATCCAGAGCAAGGGTAAGAAGCTAGGCCTAACGAAGACTAGCATCTTCCGACGATGTCTTGCAGCATGAGGTAAGAATCAGCCAACAGTTTATATAAAGCATAAAGTAGCAATGCAGCAGAAGTTGCTGCAGCATTGTATAATAATAAGTTGTAATAATTAACAATGCCTCCGAGTTCACCTCCTCGACATCCCCGCGAGGAAGAAAACTCGGAACCATACAGTTTAATAATAATAGTTTGTAGTGGTAAGATCCAGCTTCAGCATAAAGCATCCTGTTACCGTGGACACGGCTATTCGAATAGATTAATCTTCCCTGCAGGGGTGCACTTGTGTTACGCTACACGCACGGCTCTCCAGGGTGGCGGGAACCTTGTTAGGGAACGCTCCACCGAGGCTATCCGACACTTCATAGCCCATCTTTCAAACTCAACAGAGAGGCCATCCCCCGGTCTAAATCCTAAGTACTCAGGGCCTTGGACCCCAACCCTGACGTACTCCTGCACGGTGCGTGGGTGGCCGGGAAGCCGTAACAAAAACAACACAGCTCGAGCAAAGAAGACAGCGCACTTCCCGGCAATCAGCCCGCGGTACTGCTGACGTCTGAAGAGTCCTCGGACGACACTATGAAGCAGAGGAGCCCATAAACTCGTAATTCCCACGGGTAGGTAGTACGTACATGGCATATAGCCAACTCAAGACATTCACTGAACCATTTAGAATTTTAATTAACCTGCGTGACAACCGTTATCGTTGCCTCGACTTAACTGACCCGCGGACAACGACAGCAGCCAGGACCACCAGTACATCGGTGCCTGCCCTGTCGTCCCACCAAGTCACTGCGGTTACCAACAAGGTGAACCGTCTCCTTACCTTGTCTCGCGTGTGCTCCTGGAGGAGCTCGACTTTCGTGGTTTGGTAACTCTCGCGGCCAACGATCAGGGGCCAAGCACACCGGTACACTGGTCGTACCCTCCCTGTCATCCCGTCGCAATACCTCTCGCGGGCACCGTTGGGTCGCCCGACTTCTTACCTCTAGGACAACCGTTACTCAGGTACCTAGAGAGGCTATACAGAATCATCAACGAGTGGAGTACAAGGATTACTCCTTGATAGCTCACACTTGATGGTGGCTCGGCAGAGCCGAGCTAGGGGGCCTCAGGCGGTGTCTGCATTGTACCGTACCTGTGCAGTTATAATAACTGTATCCGCGTTCACTCCCCTGAGTGATCACGACCCTCTATCTAATCCTAGCTAACAATGCGCAGGGCTCACTGCTGAATAATGCATAATAATAATAGGCAGCATAGCATAAAGGAGGTGCATCAAGGGGCGACAAAACAGGCTATGCAATTGAATAGGATTGCAACGTAGCAGCAGCAGTAACAATGCCTAGTGCAAGAAATGTACGGAAAGATAGGCGATATCTGGGGAAGAGAATGGCTATCCTTGCCTGGAAGCTCGACGGTAGGAGTAGGGTCGTCGACGAAGTAGTCGTACTCAGCAGCGGTGTAGTCGGCGGCAGCAGCGGGGTCTACCGGAGATTAAGGGGGGGAGGAAACAGTAAATACACAGCAATAATATACAAACATATGCATGACATGACAGATGAAATGTTAACGGTGTTCTAACGCGGTGCAGTGCACATTGCTTGGAACGGAAATTCATCTGAGGATGAACTACCGGCTCCGGGTGATTACCGGACAGGGTGTCCGGAGGGGGAGATATCATGCCGGAGGTGTCGTGGACATCCGACACAAGTGTGGGTGGTGTATCCGGGTTAGTTGATCTATTCCGAACAACTTTCGTATTCGAAATAAATTCATCCGGGTACTTTAGCAGTACCGGACAATTTATCGGACTGTCGGTCCGGAGGGGGACGGTTCGATGTTCGTTGTGTTAGAGGGGTGTGATAGACATACGGATAGCCACATTTTAGTAAGTCCTTTTATTTAATCAAAAATATCAGAGGGCCCACATGTCAGCCTCTCATTGTTAATAATTATTTTTAATAAAACTAAATAGCCACTGAGCCAACATGTCATACACTAATTATCTCTAAAACCATTTATCTAACTAAACAATTGTGGGGTCCCTCTGTCATACACTAAGGGGGGGTTTAATCCGTGTGGGCCCACACGTCAGTGGGGGAGGGGGTAGGGGTTGCCACGGCTTAAGCCAAGCGTGCTCGCCGGCGGGGCAGACCGCGGCAGCGTGAGCCCGGCCAAGGGGGGGGGGGGGCACGGCGGCCAACGCAGCGACCAGCGGAGGGGCGCGGCCTACGTGGGCAAGCCTGCACGCGAGGGGCAAGTAGCACCGCTGCAGTCGCGGCGAGCGGCCAGGGAGCTTATGCTCCGGCCATGGTGGCTACGAGCAGGGGGGGCAGTCTGGTGATGAACTAAGGCAAGGGAGGGCGGGAATCATAACAGCAGCTCACCCAGGAGGCTCACGGAGGCCCGGTGAGCGACGAGGAGCGGCGGTGGCGCCGAAATCGAAGAAGTACGCCGGCGGCTGTCGAGGGAAGACGACCTCGATTCGCGCCACGTGCTGCACCTCGGCTCGAGCTGGTCCTCAGGATCGAAGGAGTCGACGAAGGTGGACCTCCCCGGCGTCTCGGAGCAAAGAATGGTGGCCCGAGGCCTTGCCTGCGCCGGGGCCGTACTGCCATCATGCGGGCAGAGGAGAGACGCGGGGGGGGGGGGAGGCGCGAGCGGGGGGAGAATGGAGGAGGGGGCGCTGCAGGGGTGGTTGGGTCCTCCTTATCCTCCACGCGAGCACAGGAGGAGGAGGGGTGGCCGGCTCGGTAGCTCCCGGCCATGGTGAGCTCGCCAAGGCGCCAGGGCAGGTGGGGGAGGTGATGGAGGAAGGTGGGGATGAAGGGGGCCCGGGTGGGCCTGTCGCCCGAGGCGAGTTTTAAGCCTTTTATTTTGTTTTGTTTTTCTGTTTGTTCTATTTCTTTTCTGTAATTGATTTATTAACCCTAGCATTTTTGTAAAATGTTATTGGTGTATGTAAATTAGGGTTACATATTACTGAGGTGCCACAAAAGATTTTGAGTTTTTATAAAATCATTTGATATTTTATTTTATTGAAAATGGAGCAGAATCCACTGTTTTTGCTACTGTTTGAGTTGTTTGGATTTTTCAGTGGCAAAATAAAATACCATAACCACATGGGCATGACCCAATGATTATTAGTGATTTTATAAAAGTGGTCCCATGATTTTAGGGCAAAGTTTAATTGCAACATATTTTTCATAGCAACCAAAAGGCATTTCTGAATATGATCAAAAGCAAAGTGGGTCATGGCATGGTTTGCATAGTGATTAGCAACAGTGATTAGTCCACAGTAAAAGTGATTACTGTTACAGACAACTGAGGGTATTACCGCCTTCTACGACATGGAGATCCCCGATGACCGGGAGTAGTTTGGAGGTTCCCAGGCAGGAGGCCTTGCCTTTTCGATCGTTGTTGTTTTTGCGCTAGCCTTCTTAAGGCAGATCATGTGTATCTTGTGTCTGTACTCAGATACTATTGCTTCCGCTAACTTTGTGCTCTCGAGCTGTTGTATTCGAGCCCTCGTGGCCCCTGGGTTGTATTGAAAAGCTTGTATTATTATATTTGTAGAGTTGTGTTGTGATATCTCACCGTGAGTCCCTCATCTCGATCGTATACCTTGCGTGTATGATTACTGTACACGGCCTGATTTTGGGTCCATCACAAGTTGTTATCAGATCCGACTGCCTGTAGGAAACCCCCTTCCAACTCCTTGGTCGAAGTCGAGTCTAGACAAACAAAAACTATTTTACTAACATGTTGTGTGGCTTACGGGCCCACATCGATACCACCCAGTTTTGATATCTATGGTATCAAGATCTTTTACTTTGTACCTTTACTCTGGGGCTCTGCTCTCTCTTCCTTTCGGGTTAAAGATTTTGCTAACTCTAACTCTAGGTTCTCGTGACTACTTCCGCCCAGAGAGCCCCTCATTCCAGATGATTGTTTGCTTCGCCAGAAGATGTCGAAGATTACTCTTCGATAAATTCCCGAGAACCTACGTGTTCATCGCCTTTGCAATCCCCTGCCACCAATAAGTCCGTATGGTTAATTACATCCACCTCCCGATCTGGAAGTCATAATATCCTTGTACTTAAGCCTCGATTTATTTCGATGCTTCTATCACCCGATGCCTTTGCATTCTTTCTCCTTCTGGTTGAGTGCCGGTACTCACATCAGATTCTTTGCGAACCACCCGACCTTTGTTGGATTATTATCCGACTAATCTTACATGACTTCTTCCATGTGTCAATTGGATTCGTCATGTGAAATACCATCCCTGCCCCTCGATGAATTGTGTTATCATCGACAACCTCCCTTGACTCCCTGCCAATACAACTTAGTCATGTATATCGTGCTCTACCTTACCTTGGGAAGGATATGTACCTAATACTTGTGTATAGTCACATTTTCCTTTCCATTGGTCCATTTAATTAGACAATCACATTTTTCTTTCCATTGGTCTGTTTAACCTTTCTTGCGATCATTATAACCTAAGCAGTGATAATTCCCCTGCTTATGTAAACACCTCGGTGTACAACCTCATTAGTAACACCTTGTTTCCATTGTTGATGACATTTCGGTAACCATCGGGATGAGAACTTTTCCAATTGGTCCGCCTCGTATTAACAAGCGGGAAAATGATTCTCTTCGTCCCTCACCCTTGGTACCGACGTCGTTGTAGAGATAACTGACGGACTGTTCTCTGACAAACCTTGCATCGCGATTGCACGGAATGTCGCCACCCTTCTTATTCAATGTGGGCCCATGACCCACAGTTCCACAGGATCAAAACCTGACTCTCTTGTACCTTTCTGTTCTCAAAGTTATTCCTCGTGCTTGACCTCTTATGCAATTCACGAGTCACGTACATTGTGATATTCAGTCCGATACCAGACGCATTGCTTATTCCTGATGCTCTGGACCCCTTTTCATCATACGTCAACGACGTCGAATGCATGTCTATCCGCTTGAGGTTTCTCATACATTCTTTGTTTCACTCAATGTATTTCCCTGAGTTTAAACTCGGAAGATACTTTGTACCCCATTTCCTCGGACAACCTCGATTGAGTAACCGGATGCCGATCTGACCCCCTTAAGTTTTCCCCCTATCCTATCTGTAAGTATGATGAAGACCCCGAAGGAAGGATGACAACTCGTCGAGATGCACTGATGCAGTGAAATGAAGACATCAATGTGAAGGATTAACTTCTTCAAGAAGGGCAACAAGAACCAGATGACTCGTTAGGATACGAAACCAGAACTTTAACCCTTACACTACCTTTTAATTCTGGGGACGAGAATTCTTTGTAGTGGGGGAGATTTGTAACACCCCGGGTGTCACACTACAGTTATCACCTTTTGATAGTGCCAAGTCATGTGATTTGCTGATAAAGATCACCCTTGATCATGGCCTATTCAAATTCAACCCAATAAAAATTTCCAAAACAAAGTGGCAATTAAAGTTCAACCAAAAATTGTTCAATCAATTTTATAAAATCCCTAATATTCAGTAGGTCATATTAAAAATGAAATGGGGATTTGTTAAAATGTTAAATAATGTAAACAAATAAAAACAGTAGCAAAACAATAGCATTTAAACCCTTTTAAAATAAAACAAAATGCAAATGGTTTTATTTAATAACCAAACTTTTTATGGCATCATTATATTGTGTAACAATAAAACTAGAGCTAGTTACATATTTTACAAAAACTAATTGATGGCCAAAAAAAATCAAAACAGATAAGATTGGAGTGGCAGAAAATGCAATAATGGAAAAAACTTTATAAGTCGCACATGGAAACTCCAGTTGGCCCAGCCCACTTAAACCCATTCCCTTTCTCCCTCCACTGCTCACGCTCACCCTCTAGTGCGTGTCAACCATCCGCCCGCCATGGTCACGGTCATCGCTCGCTGTCGAGCATCCGGCGACGCCTCGCTGATTATAAGACCCTCCCCGTGCTTGGATGAACCCTAGATGCCTCGCCACTCTCCCCCTCTCCTCTCCCGGCACCCCCTCGCCGATTTCCTCCACCATCGTGGGCTCCCCGTCGCCGTCCACCGTGGTCCGCGTGGCCAATGGCCACCCCGGACCGTGCCGCCATCTCAAGGAGCTCGGTCGTGCTCCTCCACACCGAATCCACCCTCAAGCCGAGGTTGGGAAGCCTCACAGCCGTCGCCTCCTTCGTCCTTCCCCGCCGAGATCGCCACGGTCCCCCATGACGCGCCGCTGCATCCGGTGCTTCGGCAACTGCCCCGACGTCTCCTTGGGCCTCCTCGAACACTTGGAGTGCCTTGCTGCGCCCCCATGTGAGCTCCTCTGCCCCCAAGCCCCCCCATTGGAATACGTCGGGTCATTGTTCCCGTGCTCGCCATGGCCACGACCGGAGCCGCCGTTCTCACCACGGGCTTGGCCGCTCCCGTGCGCTCCCCTGCGTCCGTGCGCCGTGCCTACCCGCACCCCCTCCCCTGCGCCTCGCTGCAGACCCTCCCCCCTCGCCGGAGCGGCATCGCCGCCGTGCCCCTGGCGACCGGCATGGGCACGCCGTGGTTAGATGTGGGCTAGCCACTGCCACTAGGGCCGGACCCTGTTATAATTAGGGGCTAACCCCCTATTACAACGTATTAAGATTAACCCCCCTGCTGTATATGACAAGTGGGACCTGCCCCTTTTAATTAAACTGTTAATTGACTACAAATGAAAACAATCCCATGTGTCACTTACAGATGGACCCCACCATGGTCATAGGTATTTAAAATAAATAGAAAACTTCTATGCATATCTGAGAGAATGACTTGTAGGCCCCTATTGTTTATTAGTTAATTAAACAGAAATTAAAAGATGTTAGGATGACAGATGGACCCCACTAGCTAGTTAGTTAAAATAAATGATTATGTTAAATATGATAGGCTGACACATGGGCCCCATAGGTCAGGTTTGACCAGTCAAACACCCCTTTGTATGACATGTGAGTCCCTCCTGTCACTGCACTGTTTTGGATAAGGTATGGATAATGTTTGATTTAATAATAAAAGAAATTCCATAAATTCTTTTAAATTGAATAAAACTTTGAAATTCAATATCTTTTAATCCATAACTCCGATGGAAAAAATGTATACATCAAACTTGATCAGAAAAATGCCACGGATAAGAATACATCGCCTATATAGCCAGCACACCCCTCTAACATACCGAACATGGAACATTTCTCCTCCGGTTCATCTGTTTGTCAGACGACCGGAGTCGGTAAACTTTCCGGATGAAAATGATTTGTATACGAAAGTTATTCAGAATGGATCTGTGAGCACGGATACACTATCCACATGTCTGTCAGATGTCTCCAACACTGCAAACATGGAACCTTCCCACTCCGGATCATCGGTCCAGTAATCAACATGTACTGATGAGAAATCCCCGGATAAATTCCTGCTCCGAGCAAATCACCGAACACTGCGTTAGAGCCCCGTTGCTTTGTATCTACTATGTCATACATTTGTATTGCTAATATTGTTGTGTATTTACTGTTTCTCCCCCTTATTCTCCGTAGACCCCGTTGCTGTTGTCGATGACACCGTTGCCGAGTATGACTACTACGTCGACGACCATACCCCTACTACCGAGCTTCCAGGCAAGCAGAGCCATTTTCTTTCCCCAGATATCGCCTATATTTCCGTACATTTCTTGCACTAGGCATTGTTGTTGCTGCTGCGTTGCTTACCTATTCAATTGCATAGCCTATCATTGTCGAACCTTGATGTACCTTATTTTATCCTATGCTGCCTATTAAATATATATATATATATTATTCAGCAGTGAGCCCTGCACATTATTAGTCCACTAGGATTAGATAGCGGGCCGTGATCACTCTGGGAGTCGACGCGAGAATAAATTATTATAACTACAAAAGGAACGGTACTGATACGGTGAGGATAGTTCTCACTCCTCGTTGGTTACCCCAAGTGGAAGGTGAGATGTAGCGTAGCAGCAAATTTCCCCTATGTAGAGGATAGGTTTATCTCCCGTAGGACTCGCAGAGATAAAATAAGGTGGTAAAGTGAACAATGGCGCCGTTCACAACCAAGGGTTGCTAACTTCACCTGGACCTGCACACAGAAACAAATAACTTTTCTCCCAACGAGTACAGAGGAGTTGACAATTCCTCCGGCCTTGTTGTTTACAAAGGATCAACGCAAGAGATAATAATAGTGGCAACTAGAAGTAAAGACTGAAAGTAAATTGAGGGTGTAAACAATGATATGAAGCTGGACCGGGGTCCCGTGATTTTCACTAGTGATGTCTCTCTCCCAAAAGACGATAAAAGTGCTAGCGAGGTAAACAAATCACAGTTGGGGAATTGACAGGATTATGAAGGCACCGCAATGCTAACTATGCTGCAAAAAAAGGAAGGGCTCAAAAGCAATGGGCAGTACGCCAAAGTAAGTAGACCGAAATCCATCTGCATCTACTACGAATCATCCACCTTGAGATATCTATCTAGAACATCTCGCTGGTATTAAGTTGCGAATCACACCCAAAGTGTAAACTCAAGGCAACAGACAACTGCATTAAAAGAACTATGCGTAAAGTAAACAATCCTTGCACCCGCAGGTACAAGCACCTTTGTTTTATCCCTGGTGGCAACAGCACATCCCCTAGTCTCATGTTTCTGTCACTCAAGCTAGACATCGAGGGGATGAACCCACAATCGAGCATAACGCTCTCTCTTGGAGTTGCAAATAAAATACTTGGCCAAAGCAAATACCGCAACGGAGAACATGCAAGAATTTACTCAAGAACAAAATATAAAAGAGAAGAACCAAATATATTACTCATCACAATCTGAACATAGTCTCATATCCATCAGATCCCAACAAACTCAGCATAGCAACAGCAGAAATTACATAGATGCCTCGATCATGTGAGGCAGCTCACGAGGACTCGAAAGTGGAGGCACAAAAGAGGGAGAGATAGATCACATAGCTACTGTTCACGGACCCATGGTCCAAGGGAAACTACTCACTGTGCATACGGGAGGCGTCCTTGGATATGGAGGGTCTCCCGAAGGGGGTAGCTTCTCCCGGCAGGGTGCCGGAGCAGCTTCTCCAGGCAGCCCCGATCTAGAAACGGCGGCGGCGGCGGAACAGAGGCGAGATCACGAAAAAGGATTCCGTCTTAGGGGTTTCCACCCCGAGGGGTAAATATAGGCGAAGGGGGCATTGAGGGGACCCACCAGGCAGCCAGGAGGCCTCCTGGCGTTGCCTAGGGTGGGGCCGCGCCAGGGGCCCTCCTGGACTCCTGGTGGTGGCCCTCCTCCGCTCCTTTGGTGCTTCCGGAAGCTTCCGTGACGCTGATTTTTTATCTGATTTTTCCGGATTTTTTGGAGCACTTTTAATGGCTGGAAAACCTGAAATACAAAAACAGCAGAAAACAGCAACTGGCAACTGGGTGCACTGAGTTAATAGGTTAGTCCAAATAGTTTCAAAAGTGTATGAAAGTTCAAGCAAAACATGGCAAAGTCACACAAAACATGCATGGAACAAGCAGAAATTATAGATACGTTTGGGACGTATCAACATCCCCAAGCTTAATTCCTTCTCGTCCTCGAGTAGGTAAATGATAACAAGCATAATTTCTATGGTGACATGCCACACAACCATAAAAGGACTTTTAAGTAAAGCAATCAAAGCATGCAATTCAATTCAAGTCTTAACAAGCAAGAGTCTATATTAGCATTGACACAAGCAACAAAAGAACAAAAGGTGCAAGTGCTCTTGCTGTCCGTGACTCGAATGTCTCCAGATGGTGTTTGCGTGCAACCAAGGGATAGGGAAATACGAGAGAAAAAATAAGGTTGTTGAGAACAACTATCTACTAAAGTTTCACACTTGGTCTCCTTTGGATTCTTATCTGGACTCGTCCCCGGACCACTAGCCAGGTACAAGTCAAACCGATCCACTCCCTTTCGATATTTTGAGCACTCATGCAATGGATGAGCGTGAGAAAGAAAGTTGACACCTAAAAGGCGAAACAGAAAGAAGGTGGAGGAGGAAGACAAAAAAGGTGTGAAAGGCTCACATCAATGAGGACAATCATAGGCAAGAGAAGGCCATATGATAGATATGATGTGAGGAGTAGGGATTGCCATGCAACGGATGCACATGTGAGCTAAAAGCTCTCCAAGGGAACTAGTGGGGGTGCATCTAACTTGCTTGCTCAAGAAGACCTAGAGCTCGTTTGAGGAGGCTCATCATTGGAATATACAAGCCAAGTTCTGTAGTGTAAAGGGTCCCCACATAGCTATATGCATGATGATGATCTCTATGGAGTACAAGGGATAGGAGATGAAATACTAGTGTGGATCTCTCAAAAGGAATAGTAGTATGCCCCCTTCTCTCTTTTTATTTTTTATTTATCACTTTTTCTCTTTTTTTTTGGTGGCCTCAATGGCTCTTTCTATTTAACTCTCATTTGTCCTCTTTGGGATCTTTTCCTCACTTTAGGGGCAATATTCTATATTTTACAAGAATATAGGAGATCTTTCACACTTTACAAAGGTACTCACATAAAGAAAATGTAACTATCATAATGCAAATGTATGCTTCTGCCAGGATAGCAGGATATGCAATGATACTAGCGCGTCATGTAGCAATGATTAGGGAAAGGCCCAACTTGCATGCGGCTCATCGATCAAGCAAGTAGCATGTATGACATGAAGATCAAGTCATGAGAAGGTGGATGTTGCATGGCAATGTATCTCGGAAAGGCTATGGAAATGCCTTGTAGGTAGGTATGGTGGCTGTTTTGAGGAAAGATATGAGGAGTCTTATGATGACAGAGCGTATCGTGCCAATGGTTTGGATGTACCGGCGAAGGTGGACGCTAACTCTCGGAGTGAGAAGAGAGCAATGCACGCCACAGGAGAGGCTAGAAAAAGTATAGGTGCGTGGAAGTGTCAACTTTCGAATACTCACATTAGTTCGAAGAACTCGTGCATTTATTATCGGTAACTCTCAATCTAATCAGGAGGTTCACAAAGAGACAGGTACCCCGAGGAGGAGTGTATGGGGGTTTTCTTATCCTTGCGCATCCTCGACTCATGGTACGTGAGTGTACTCTAATATTCGAACCCTCCAGAGGTTAGTGATCCATCTAGTAGCTAGAGTTCTCAACAGGGGTTTTTGGTTTTCGAAAAACACACAGATTGCCCAAAATACGACATATATCACTAATAGGCAAGAGCTATTGACACCATAAGTTCAAACATTACTCTAATCAATACCTCAAAACTATTGGAAGTTAGTACTACAAAGAGAAAAGCAACTTCAACTACCTACTTCTAGTCAAGACACAGAACTCAGTGCAACAGGCAAACTCTCTAACAAGATAAAACATGCAACCTATAGAAAGTTCAACCTAAAACAAAAGAAAATCTCTAGAAAAACTAAAGCACTACAACTAAATAGAGCAGCAGCTAAGAAAAGAGAAAGAACAACTCACAGCTGAAAGAACAAGCATGCAAATCCTATGAGGAGTTCTAGTTCAAGCGGAGCGTGTAAATCTCCCACACAAAATAAAGTAAGCTGGGATCTAAGTTGTTACTACAGCAAACAAATCAACAGAAAACTAAAAACAAAACCTAAGAGCGAGACGCTCCAAGAAAAGCACATAACGCATGAATTGATAAAAATATAGTGCAACGAGAGACGAACTCATAATTGTTGATGAAGAAGGGGATGCACGGGGGCATCCCCAAGCTTAGACGCTTGAGTCTCCTTGAATATTTGTTGGGGGTGCACATGGGTATCCCCAAGCTTGAGCGTTTGACACTCCTGAATCTTCTTTTATCATCCTCCATCGCGCACTTGAAAACTCCCTTCATACACAACTCATTGTAGGCTGATTAGAGGGGTTAGTACCCTAATAAAATAATTTTCCTCTACTGCAAATAAAGATTTCCAGGAAGAGCTACTGTTTCCCAAGATTGCCAAAAAGTGTTTGCAAAGAAAAAGCAATATTAAGGTTTGCAAAAGTGAAGAGAGACAAAACGTGGAAGAATCTATGAAAAACAGAACAACAGATAGAAACGAATTTTTTAGGGGTACTTCTGCAACTCAAATCAAAAAAACTCAGAACATACGGAAGTTTGGTAATTGTATAGAGCACGCTGTGTAAAAATTTCAGCTCAAAAAGACGAACTGGGATTTTTCTCTGATTTTCTAGTCACGAGGACAGAATCTGTTTTCTGGACAGCATGTCACAACTTTCACTTCCCTTGTCGTATGAAGCTAAACTTGGCACAAAGCTTGAAAAGTAAAGATACAATGATGTTTCTACAGTAGTAACAATCATTAAGACCACTAAGAACAGAACAAAAGCAAAAACAAAAACCTAAATTCGTTGCGGGCTGCCTCTCGGAAGCGCTTCTTTAGAGCCATTAGCTAGGCTTAAAGATTATGGAAGATGCTCTCGCAAGAATAAGAATTTTGAAGCAAAAGAGAGCATCAAGAAGCAAATATGAAACAGATTTAAGCCTAACCCACTTCCTATGCATAGGCATCTTGTAAGAAAATAAATCAAAGAAGCACAAAGTGACATGCATAGGAAGGTCGAAAAAGAACAACTTCAAAATTTTCAACATGAAGAGAGGTGTTTTAGTAATGGAAGTTTCTACAACCAAACTTCCCTCTCTCGAAATAATTTTCAGTAGTATCATCAACAACATCAAGAATATAACTATCACATAAATCATGTTGTTCATGACCTACAAGCACACGTGTATAGTTTTCAACACGGTCTTTAAGATTATAAGATAAATGCAACCCATCACATTGAGCCTTGATAAGGGAAAAATTCTCCGGAGTTGGAGGTTTCAAAAGGATAATATGGCGATCAAGTGTGGGTGCAATAGCAACAATTTCATGCTTAACATAAGGAACTATAGAAAGTTCATCTTCGTAAGCGTCATCCATAGTGGCATCACAGCCATAAGCATAGAAGGCATCAACTTCATCAAAAAGGGATATTTCAAAAGAATCCATAGGATCATAACCCTCATATAAGGTAAGAGTCAAAGAGTTACTCTCATTAGAAGGTAGACATGGATGGGTCCATTCTTCCTCCTCTTGTTCGTCACTCTCCTCCTCTTTTTCATCCAAGGAGCTTTCAGGTTTAGTAATTTCTTCTTCCATAGAGTCCTGCAAAACATTAGTCTCTTCCTTTGGAGGAGAGATTCTCTCAAGATGATCAGTAATATAGTAATTTGCATAGTAATTTTCCAAACAATAGTTAAGTATAGCAAGACTCTCAGATTTTTAAGGGGCATCATCAATATTTTTAAGAAGAGAAGTAATTTCATAGGCACCCTTATAAGCAACAAATTCTTCTATTTCCTCTGCATCATAAAAATCATAGTTTCTCTTAGCATAAGAAGCTAAGGTTTCATCATCGTTGTACTCACATTGGAAAGAAAGGTGTTTGTGCCTCATAAAGCAACAAGATTCATCCCTGCAGAAAGATATATTATATATTGAGCACAAGTTTCTAGCATACTCATACAACTGATGTATTTGTTTCCATAAGTGTATACCCTTTTGAGACAAGCGGTGTTCCTTGTACCACTTTTGTTGATCCTCGGTGAATCCTCCATGCCAATAAGATCCAGTTTCAAAGAAGTCAGACATTGATTGGCAAGTAAGGAACTAGACATACTTTTTTTTTGAATTTTTGATAAAAGACACTAAAGAAAAAACTGAAAGGTAAACTAACAAGACTAAAAGCAAAGATAAAAGATAGTGTACAACTCCCCTATCTTGTAGACTGGAGTCCCGGCAACGGCGCTAGAAATTAGCTTGATACGGTGAGGATAGTTCTCACTCCTCGTTGGTTACCCCAAGTGGAAGGTGAGATGTAGCGTAGCAGCAAATTTCCCCTATGTAGAGGATAGGTTTATCTCCCGTAGGACTCGCAGAGATATAAGGTGGTAAAGTGAACAATGACGCCGTGCACAACCGAGGGTTGCTAACTTCACCTGGACCTACACACAGATACAAATAACTTTGCTCCCAACGAGTACAGAGGAGTTGTCAATTACTCCGGCCTTGCTGTTTACAAAGGATCAACGCAAGAGATAATAATAGTGGCAACTGAAAGTAAAGACTGAAAGTAAATTGAGGGTGTAAAGAATGATATGAAGATGGACCGGGGTCCCATGATTTTCACTAGTGATGTCTCTCTCCCAAAAGACGATAAAAGTGCTAGCGAGGTAAACAAATCACAGTTGGGCAATTGACAGGATTATGAAGGCACCGCAATGGTAACTATGCCGCAAAGAAAGGAAGGGCTCAAAAGCAATGGGTAGTACGCCAAAGTAAGTAGACCTAAATCCATCTACATCTACTACGAATCATCCACCTTGATATATCTATCCAGAACATCTCGCTGGTATTAAGTTGCGAGTCTCACCCAAAGTGTAAACTCAAAGCAACAGACAACTGCATTAAAAGAACTATGCGTAAAGTAAACAATCCTTGCACCCGCAGGTACAAGCACCGTTGTTTTATCCCTGGTGGAAAAAACACATCCCCTAGTCTCATGTTTCTGTCACTCAAGCTAGACATCGAGGGGCTGAACCCACAATCGAGCATAACGCTCTCTCTTGGAGTTGCAAATAAAATACTTGGCCAAAGAAAATACGGCAACGGAGAACATGCAAGAATTTACTCAAGAACAAAATATAAAAGAGAAGAACCAAATATATTACTCATCACAATCTGAACATAGTCTCATAATCCATCAGATCCCAACAAACTCAGCATAACAACAACAGAAATTACATAGATGCCTCGATCATGTGAGGAAGCTCACGAGGACTCGAAAGTGGAGGCACAAAAGAGGGAGAGATAGATCACATAGCTACTGGTCACGGACCCATGGTCCAAGGGAAACTACTCACGGTACATACGGGAGGCGTCCATGGCTATGGAGGGTCTCCCGGAGGGGGTAGCTTCTCCTGGTAGGGTGCCGGAGCAGCTTCTCCAGGCAGCCCCGATCTAGAAATGGCGGCGGCGGCGGAACAGAGGCGAGATCGCGAAAAAGGAGTCTGTCTTAGGGGTTTCCACCCAGAGGGGTAAATATAGGCGAAGGGGGCGTCGAGGGGACCCACCAGGCAGCCAGGAGGCCTCCTGGCATGGCCTAGGGTGGGGCCGCTCCATGGGCCCTCCTGGCCTCCTGGTGGTGGCCCTCCTCCGCTCCTTTGGTGCTTCCGGAAGCTTCCGTGACGCTGATTTTTTATCTGATTTTTCCGGATTTTTTGGAGCACTTTTAATGGCCGGAAAACCTGAAATACAAAAACAGAAGAAAACAGCAACTGGGAACTGGGTGCACTGAGTTAGTAGGTTAGTCCAAATAGGTTCAAAAGTGTATGAAAGTTCAAGCAAAACATGGCAAAGTCACACAAAACATGCATGTAACAAGAAGAAATTATAGATACGTTTGGGACATATCAGGTACAGAGCAGACGCCAAAGGAAACCTACAACGGGGAGACTCTCCGAGTTGCTTCAAGTTTGACTTACGAGTGGATGGACTCGTATTTCACTCTTGTCGCCGGCTCGGTAGCGTAGCACCACCGGGATGATATGAGGATATTCCTCTTTAGTTCATTCCACTGATGTCTCGGTCGAACCTCTTCAAGTGTACCATCGAGGGTGATTCCTCCTGGTTTCACTTAATGGTAGGCACTCGAATCAACTGGTGTCCTTAAAGGTAAGTAGTCAGGTGACTCAACGGTCCCCGCGAGAGGTATTGTATCGGGACGGCAGGACAAGAGGATACCATCGTGGGTCTGGTCCTTGCTCATTAGCCGTGAGATACCAAACCACGAAAGTCGAGCTCCTCCGGGACGACAGGGCAGGCACCGACAGGGCAGGTAAGGAGACAATTCACCTTGTTGGTAACCGCGTGCTTTGACGGGACGACAGGGAAGGAACCGACGCACTGGTGGTCCTGACTATTGTTCGTTGTCCGTTGTGTTGACTTGTCGGGCAACGATAACGGTTCCCTGCGAGCTAATAATAAAATGCTTAAATAGTTTAGGTGGATGACTTGAAAGGCCGCAAAGGCCTGTATGCACTACCTTCACGTGGGATTACGGTGTGGGCCCTCCGCGTTGTGGTCTCGTTTGAAAGCTCTGAAAGACGTCCAGTTCAGCATTGTGGCAGGGACGGATCGCCCTGCGGTGTTTGAATTCACCCTCCTCACACCGACCTGGAGAGCGAGGGGTGACGACCCAAGACCCCCTTGAGCTTAGGACTATAGTCAGGCGAGGATCTCTCTGATAAGCCGTAGGATGGGCCTCGGCGTGTCGGATAGCCTCGGTGGGTGACGGGGATGTACCCCGGCAAATCCCATGGTCAGGGACCCTGGGTTAGTCATGAGAGGCACAGGTTGGACGATAGCTCATCGGCTAACAGGAGGATACGTTCTTGCTCGATGTTATTGATTGGATATGGCGGTTACAGGGAAGCCAAGGCTAGTGCGCTCAAGGCTAGGGTCATAGATTGTGTATTATTTGATCTTGATTTCACTCCCAACCTTTTCCCTGCGCTTTTTCTATCATGCAAGCGCATGGAAAAGGTTGGGAGTGAAATCGCTCTGCGGGAAGTCTCAGCCCGGTCGATCTGCGCAGCTGGGTCTTACCTACACGCTAAGCTTGCGTGGCATCTGGGCACAGTGTATCGTGTTCCAAGAATATGTATTTTTTAATGAGGCACAGAGACTAGTTAGTAATGCACCCACTTGGAATAAACCATCAAGTGAGCTGTTTTAGCAGTCATTCGCGGAGCTTGGTCGAGCGCTCGGGCGAGGAGTAATGTAGAGGAGTATTTTCTCGGGAGGTCGTCGAGTGCTCGGGTACTCAGAGTTTTGCGAGTGATCACTCGAGTATCGCTTTTTCTCTCGGGGTGAGGGAGCACCCGATACTCTGGGACCGCTCGATCTGGCGAGTGCAGGTCTGCTTATCTTCTGTCGTGGTGAGGGAGCACCCGAAACTCTCATGGGTGCGAGTAATTACTCGAGCACGTATTTTCTTTTCCTTTCGGGTGATAAAGTACCCGAGCGCGTTTTTTCTGTCGAGTGAGGGAGCACTCGGTACTCTGTGAGTGCAAGTGATCACTCGAGCACATATTTATCCTTTAGGTGAGGGAGCACCTGAGACTCTAGTGGAGATGCTCCCGATGGGAGTAAAATGTTTTGCCCATCGGAAAAATATTTAAAAGGATGAAACTCTGAGGCTGGGAAGCGTACTCGATACGCCTTTTTGGGATGTGACGCTGGCTTGGTTTTCTGGCATCTTGACCACAGTAGCCTGTCAAAGGAAATGACTTGGCGCTGTCCCGCCGAAATTTTCGCTTCGTGTGATTATGGTCCTCTTTTTGCGCGCGTAGTGGGCGGTGTTGTTACTGCGCTGATTGGGTTTTCCATGTTTTTCGCCTGCCGTGGGATCGTGCCACGTTTACTGGACGCTGGGATTGAACGGTGCCCCTGCTCGCCTGGCTGTTGGTTAAATACCGAGCGACTGAGTAAATTTTAGGTTTTACCTAGCCATTGCCTTCTCCTCTCGCTTTTGGATTTCCCCTGTTCTTGAGCCTTCTCCTTCCTCCTTTTGTTGCTTGCTGCGAAATTGATGACAACGCGCTCCCGTGCTGCTCCGGAATCGGCCAAGATGTCTGGCAAGTGGGAGCGCTCGACCTTTGCGGCTGCGGATCTCGGCTCGCTGATTGCTGATGGGCTGGTGGCGGGAGATGTCGTGCGGATTCCGGGGGATGAACATGTTCCCGCTCCGACGGCAGATGAGCGGGTGTGCTTTCAGGTGTTCTTCCCGCACGGGTTTGCCCTTCCGATTCACCCTTTTGTTCATGGTTTATTGTACACCTATCGGCTTCAGCTGCACAATTTGACTCCCAATGGGATTTTGCACATTGCTTGCTTTATTACCCTTTGTGAGGCCTTCTTGAGGATCTATCCCCATTGGGGGCTCTGGAAGCGCCTCTTTTGTATAAAGAGGACAAACTCTGAGTATGTTGTCGGGCAGGTGGGTATATCCATTAGGGATAAACATTCGTACTTTGATTTGGAGATGCTTGACTCCGTCAGTGCTTGGAGGAAAAGTTGGTTCTATCTGAAGGATCAGCACGTTGCTGGGCAGCGATTTGGTCTTGCTCCCTTTAATCCCGAGGCGCGAGTAGTCAAGCAGGCTTCATGGTCCCATTCTTGTCTGCGAAAGAGTCGTCTGAAGTAGCTCCATTCTTGGAGAGGGTTGCTCTAGTGAAGGACAACTTGACCGGTGGGCAGCTCATCTCTATTTTTATTGGGAGGCGCGTTCAGCCATTGCAGTATCGAGCCCGTCCCATGTGGAAATATGAGGGACTCGAGGACTCAACGAGATGCTCCCGCGAGGAGCTTAATACCGATGGCCTCTTGGCCTAGATCCAGTATGTGACCAAGTGCTCGAGCATTTCTGAGATGCGCTTCGTCCGTCCTTATTCTTCTGATCACGCGCTGCCGCAGGTTCGCGTTTTTGAGTTTCGTGCCTGATTTAGATGTTTGCTTGACTACTTGTTGATGATGATATTTGCTTTGTAGGACCATGTTCCTGTGTTGTGCAACCCGCCGCAGCCGGAAGATGCTGATATTCAGGACGAGCCGGGTGCTTCCACTGCTGTCGATGCTGCTCCGAGTGTTGATGCCAGCGTGCTCGCGGGTGCCACTGGTGCTGACGAGTCTGCGGGGGCCGAGCTGCCGGAGACCGGAGATAGTGAGGAATCGGCACCCTTTCGTGTCAAGCGGTAGCGGCCTTTAGGCGCCAAAGATCTTGACGCGACTAGTGGTGTTGTTCCGCTGTCTGCACCGTCCGCTGAGCCGTCTCCTCCTGTTGTTGTCCGTAAAAGGCCCAGGTTTGGGAGGTTGTTGCGTACACGCTCTGCGCGTGGCGGGTAAGAATATGCTCGACTTTGCCGGGGCTATTTTCCTCTGTTCTTTTGTCTAATGAAGATTATCTTGTAGCGCTGCGACTGCTCCGGATGCTTCCTCCACCAGTGCGGCTACTGTCGACCTGCAGTCGACTGACTCTGGAGCGGCCGCCAAGCATACTGGGGATTCTTCGGCTGCTGTTGGTTAGCCCATACCGTCGGCGACTCCTGCTGTCCCAGCTGCGGGTGTGATTCCTGCTGCTGCTCCGCCTGTGGCGTCTGGTGTTGTTGCTTCTGATGTCAAGCCTGCTGCTCCATGTCGTCCTTACCTGGGCCGTCTTGATCTCGTTGTTGAAGATAAAATCCGCTTTTTCTACCGCATAGCTGGGCTAGTGAGTTTGTTTCCTATTTGCTTGCGTAGTTTTTGTCATCAGGGGCACGGCAGTGCTCCCGATGGGAGTGGCCCCCGAGGCTGCAAGCAAGTGCTTGCGGTTGATTGTAGTCTTTCCTTGGCTCTGTCTTTGCATTGTTTCGTCAATGGGAGCGCGGCCAGTTCTCCCGATGGGAGTAGCCCCCGAGGCTGCAAGCGAGCGCTTGCGGTTGGTTGTAGTCTTGCTTTGGTTCTGTCTTAACATTTGATTTATTCAAGTAGCCAGTGTTCCAACACTGTGAGCGTCTGGTGGTTGAAGCTGAGCATTGGCAACAGGCGCACGATTCTGCCGAGGATGCTCTATCTGCCATGAGTGGTAAGTATTTTTCCTGTACTGCTGCTCTTGAACTATTGGGTCCTCTGTTCTGAATGTTGTCTTGTTTCCCAAACCACCGCCAAACTGCCGAGAAGCAGGTCAAGAAAGCGGAAAGAACGATTTCTAACCTCAAGGCTGCTTTGGCTTCCAAGGAGAAAGAGCTGCACGATCAGCGCGAGGAGCTGGTACGCCTGCGTCAGGCCGAGGATGCGCTCGTACAGGCAGAGGTGGTCGAGTGTGAGCGTCTTCGGGTCTTGGCGGACTCGCTTTTGTGTAAGTCGTCTTTCCGTTGCTGGGTGCTTTTTCTCTTTGTCTTCCCGTAGTAATTTTGGTTGCCTGGTGCAGCCTCGACGGGTTCGAGTGCGGCGAAAGTGGTTGCATCGGGGTCTGGAGTTCTCCGAGGGGCCGTGGATGCCATGTCGGCCGCTGTTGATGTTGCCAAGTGGGTCTGTGCCCTGGCTTCCACTCTTGTGGGTCTTGTTCATGAGCACCTCATGCCGGAGGGCGCGAAGGTGCCGGCTGGTCTGGACGCCCGCGTTGCTGCATTTGGTGATGGCGGGGATCTCTTGGAGGAGCTAGTTGGCGAGAACGTGGTGAGTGGTCTTTCCACGTGCCTTGTTGTTCTTATGGGGCACGGAATTTCCATTGATGACTCTCTGGTTGAGACTGTCCCTGGTTACACCGACGAGCAAAGTGAGCGAGCCACTGTTCTGGCTCGTCGCCTGCAAAAAGTTGTGGATACCCAGTATCCCTCCTCTACGGGCAAGGGGTGGGCGCAGCCATGTCGTGTCGTCTGAAACTTCTGGTTGTAATATGCCTCCTCTGTAGTGGTGAATCTGTGCTACTTTGATTGGAATAACTGCTTGGCCATTCCTGCTGTTGTGCTTGATTTTCCTTTATTTTTCTTTGTTTTGCGGTAGGCCGCCCCGGGCGTGCTTCGGTCTTGGAGTTCGTTGAAGGAGGACGCTCGCGAGGGCGCGTACGAGTCCGTGTGCTTGAGGCTGAGAAACGCTGAGCGGGAAGTTGTTCGCCTGAAGGGGGCTGCAGTAGTCCATCGTTCCAAGCGCGAGCGTGCTGAGGTCGTGCTGGATAGTCTTGCTTCGTGGGTAGTGAAGTTTTCTGACCTCCTGCGAGGTGAGTTTGGCTGCTGCTCCATTGCTCGACTGCATTTAGTAGCTTTTCTATCGTCGTCTTGATTTTGATTCTGTTTTTCGAAGTGCTGGCGGGGCGGTCCCGGGATGAAGAGAAGGCCGTTCAATCGGAACTGTCTCGGCTGGATGATCCTGATGTGCACGCGAGCAATCCTTCTGGGAAGATGGGGCTCGTGCTCGAGCATTTTTTGTGCTTTGTCTTCAAGTTGAACGGGTGCCTGCTGCTCTACGGTACTGTCACCGGGTGCTGGGCGGGGTCCACTCTGAGTTTTATCCGCTGCAGGTGGTGCCATCGTCTTTTGAAACGCTCTGCCGTGTATTTTCCCAGCCTACAGAGCTGCGTCGTGTGATGGGTCACCAGATTCATGTTGGAGCTCGAGCTTCCTTGGGCTTGGTCCATAGTCATTGGCCGGGAGATGATATTGCTCAAGTGGTGGAGGGTCCACCAGGTGGTAGGGATTACCCGATGGATGAGCATTACGCGGAGGTCGATGAGCCTGCGCCCCAAGTTGTGAAGCGGGTTTGCGAAGAGAACGATCGTTATCTGGGTTCCCTTATTAAGGCGAAGATGGAGCCTGGGGGTTAGATGCTTCCTTTCTTTGTATGTGCTTCCTCTTAGTGTACTGTATTCCTTTGTTGCCTTGATTTTGTAGTAAAGGGTTTTGCTGCTGTGGCGAACCCTTGAGTGTTGATTTCGTTTGTGTCGCGATTGCGAAGGACGCCTCGGGGGGTGGCTGCTGCGGCGAGCCCCCGAGTGCCAATGGTGTTTGTGTCGCGATTGCGAAGAACGCCTTGGGGGTGGCTGCTGCGGCGAGCCCCCGAGTGCCAATGTTGTTTTAGGTCGCGATTGCGAAGAACGCCTCGGGGGGTGGCTGCTGCGGCGAGCCCCCGAGTGCCAATTTTGTTTGTGTCGCGATTGCGAAGGACGCCTCGGGGGGTGGCTGCTGCGGCGATCCCCCGAGTGCCAATTTTGTTTGTGTCGCGATTGCGAAGAACGCCTCGGGGGGTGGCTACTGCGCGAGCCCCCGAGTGCCAATTTTATTTGTGTTGCGATTGCGAAGAACGCCTCGGGAGGTGGCTGCTGCGGCGAGCCCCTGTAACAGCCCAGATTTCACAACAATTAAAAAAATTGTTTTCGGTGTGAATTGTTTGATTGTCAGATTTGTTTGCGGTGTTTGCATTCCCGATTTATTAATTGGTGAATATTTCTTTCCCCTATTCTCGTATCGGATGCGTGACCGACCCCTTGTCCACAACGGCACACGACCTGTGCGACACCGGGTTTCACCCGAGCACCGTCGCAACCGGCACATGACCAACCATCGCCACCGGAACGCAAACCCCGTTTATTTAATAAACGGATAATTTTATGGGGCGCCGAAAAATGTTGTCAGAATGTCACCGCAGTGAGGTACGATCGACGGGCTCGACGCGTTGAGCGCGTGGTTCGAGATTTCGTCGGAATCGGAGTCCGTACGGAGTGTCGGCGGTCACGAACGCGATCACCGGACGCACGAGAGGGGTACCGGGGGCATTTGCGTAAACTGGCCGGCCAACCCTGCCCTATATATAGACCACCACACTCCCCTAGGCCTTCTAGGGTTTCCCCCATGTAACAATTGCAGCCACCCCCTCCAAAAACACCCCAATTTCGTCCAAAATACCCCAAATCCCGAAACCCTAGCTCCCAGGCATCCAGGACCGACGGATCTGAGATCCGGCGGCCCCGGAGGACGCCACGTGGCCTTCTCCCACCTCCAGCCAGCCTCCACCGCGCCCCGGGCTGCGCGGGCCCGCTCCGCCGCTGCTGGGGCTGGTCCAGGCTGAGCAACCCGCGCGCCCGAGCTTGCCTCCACGGCCATGGTAGTCGCCGCTCCTCGTCGGCCGCCCCGCGCAACTCCGGCGAGCCGTCGCGCCGCCCCGGTCTCATCCCCATCCCCGCGCCCTTCTCCCCCCTCTCCCTAACTCCCTCCTTCCCCCGTGCAGCAAGGCTCCATGACCAGCCGCCATGGGATCCGAGTTCGAGCTCGGGCTCGCCATGGATGTCGCCGCCACGGCCTTCCCCGGCCAAGATCCGGCGGCCCAAGGCCGGATCCGACCGTCCTCCGCCGACCCCGGGCCTCCCCTGAGCTTCTACGGACTCCCTTGGCTCTCCTCATGACGAACCGGCCACCACCAGCCCGCCATGGACGAACAGCCCCGAGCTCGGCCACCCCCTGTATTTTTCTAAGTCCTTTTATTTTGTTGTTGTACCCGTTTTGTAATGCGATTTCCTGTTGACTCATAGGTCGGAACGAAGTGATTCTTTTTTGTATTGTTGTGCTCTCTGTGCTCTAGCATCAATCTTTTGTGAGCATTTTGTTATGAGGTCATCTTGTTTGGGTAATTGTTGGTCAAACAGGGCACCAGATCGTTAAACTGCTAAACTGCTGTAAATCTGTCTGAAACTGTTAATTTGTTGAAACTTCGGGCGACGGTTGCCTCGCAACCGTACGTCGGAATGGAGTGATTCCTTTTGCATGTTGTTAAGCATTGTTTATACTTCAGTTCCACGCATTCAAATTCCATATTTTCTTGATGCATGATGATTGTATCTTGCTCCAAAGTAGCTACCCTGCTGTTAGTGTGCTGCTGTTTATATTTTGTTGCAACTTCGGTCGACGAGTGTGTCGCGATCGTTTATCGGAATTGAGTGATTCCAATTGAATATTTTTAAGCATCATGTCTACTGCCAATATTTGTATTGCATTGTCATGATATGCTTGCTGGTCGTATAGTTATAAAGCTCCAAAGTTGCTATGCTGCTGTTTTTGACAGCCACCTCTGTTTTTCTCTAAGTCTGTAACATTCTGATGCCATGTTGCATGCTTAATATCTTTTGATCTATGATGCCTATTTGCATGATTCTTTTTTCCATGCCTTCCCTGTCATGTCTACTTTAGTTCCATATCATTTGTGAGCATGTTTGCATTGATTATCCTGTTTATGCATTGCTCTAAAGTGTGCTTCATGATGTTGGCAGATTGTGCCCGTAAATTGTTTTGCTTATATCTTTTTAACCGTAACTCCGTTTGGGGTGTTCTTTATATGTAACTTGATTAGTTTTTAGTGTACTTTGTGTTTATGCTATTGTTTTCTGCTGTTAACCAAACTAAAATATATTTTAGGACAGAACAGGACCAAATGTTTTAATTATCATGCGGCACTTAGTGGTATGCCATGTTTAGGTTGTGCCTCACTTAAATTGACTAGCATAGATAGTTTCCTTTATGCTTCACCTCTTGCCATGCTTGTGTGCTATGCCATGCTTGCTTGAGTTTCCATGTTAACAACCTTTGTTGATCACCTGTAGCTAAACAACTTGAACCCTTGTAAATGTGCGGTATCGTCGTGTGTGACGAGTACTCCACTTAACCTGTTAGTAACCGCTCTCGACGGTAGGTGCGATGTATCGTGTTGCCTTCTTGTTGATGCTTGCTCGTGTTTTCCTTGTAGTAATAGATGCTTGCACATTGATTGCTTTCTAGTGTTTATCGTCTTGTGTGCTTCCTCGGGTACCTTCGGAGACGATGCGAGCTTGTGATCCACTACACCTTCGGAACCCGACTTATCAACAGGCAAGGACTATACATTAATTATGATCCATTCTATTTCAACCAGCGGTTTGCATGCTAGTCTAGATAGGTTCGATGTTTGATCCTACCACATGTTTACAACCTCTTTCAAACCGATACAGCCATGTCCCCTCCCAGCAAACCATGTACTGCTATGTTACTATTGCTCGTTGCTCAGTCCCTGCTTAGTATGCATGCTTAGGATGCTACGATGTTACCCTGTTACTTTTGGTTTGGGCTATCACATTATTATGTTGTTTTTGATGATATGATTATTATAATGTTGACTATATTCAACGAAGGATGGAAGGTCTAGGCTATCCCGCCCCGACGCTTTGTTCCATTCGAGTCACCTAGGATCCGAGTTCCGGGTATTGGTTTTAAGAATGAGCGTGCCTAACCGCGTGTGGGATTTTATGGGGTCCCACTTTCTTACCTACCTAGCTTCAAACATTTCTAGTGGTGGCCCAAGCTGATTTACCATTTGAAACCGTGTGTGTGCTGGTCAGCTGTCAGTAGTTTTTAAACCAACCCGGACCAGTGAGGACATAGTTCCCTTGCTGGCCCACCTTGTTCAGCTGAGGAGCCGGTTTCCCATGTGTGATTAACTGGCTATCCAAACCTGCGACAGACGGTAGAGACCAGATCGAGAGCGCGGTCGGCTCCTGATCTGGATGTCGACACACCGGGGGCCACCCGGATTTGTTCGTTGTTAGCTAGAGGGACCTGTCTTTTCGGATCTCTTGGAACTAAATCATAAAATGGTTGCCTATGATGGGTAGCAACTGGGAGAGATGGGCGTGCGTGCGGAGCCTTGTAAAGGGCAGTTGGTACACCCCTACAGGGTTAAATCTTTTCGAGAAGCCGTGTCCGCGGTTATGGACGACTTGAAACCTACGTCCTGTTCATAGACAACAACAACTGAGATAATCTTAATATAACTTGATCAACGTGTGTGTGTGCCTTGGCTGCTTCTTCTTCATCGGGATGCGAAGAGGAGGACAAGGATAGGATAGGTGTGATGTTTGCGTAAGTAGTTGATAGAAAGACTTGTTGGAGGCGAATCCTCATCGAATGCTTGGCTTCTTATCTTACTCTCTAGATCGTTAGCCACTTCATAAATGCTAGTGCGGCAGCAACCTCACCACTTACCCCTTCCTTACCGTAAACTACTAGTTGTCCTAGAATGACGAGTGATGAAGTCCTTGCTAGGTCAGTTGACCACTACAGTTGGATGCTGAGTACTTCTGTACTCATGATACTACCCTTAAACTCTTTTCAGGGTTCTTGATCGACAACAAGTATGGTGATCGACGTTTCATGTGGAGACTCGACGACGACTAGATAGGCGGATCCCGGCGGAGGGCCTGGACCCGTGTGGTTATGGGGATCGATGTTTTTCTCTTTGCCATTAGGCATTTGATTGTAGTCTGTACTCAGACATGTATCTTCCGCTGTTGTATTGTATTTAAGGCAGTTGTATGCCGAATGTATGAGATGTTGTATCCTTGTATCTGTAATGTTGTGATATCATGTCGGAAATCCGGGGCATATGGCTATGTCATATGTCGCGGTGGGACCGATATGTGCTTCGTCCCCGGATCTGGATGGAAACATCTAGATCTGGAACAGTACCACATATCGGGCCTTACAACTTGGTATCAGAGCCTTACCGACCGTAGGATTCCTTTTTTGGCCGAAGTCGAGTCTAGATAAAAACTATTTTGTAGTTACTAAGTTAGTTATCGGAGATTAGGAATCTTTTTACTCCTTATCTTTTATCTGGTCAGGACAAGTGTCATAAGTGTTTTATTCTCGACTTATCCCCTTTCAAACTTTAGGACCTCGAGTGTGTGGAGTTTCGGAATAGTTACAATGCCTTGCTTGCAGCTTATTGTCTCGATTCCGATCTCAGGTTGGGAAATCCTATAATACCTTTAGTTCTTCCGACTCTGGGTAAACATCTTGGTCGTCTGATGACTTCAGTCCTCTTGCCCAGTATCCTCACGATTTCAGTGAAAATGCTTCTCTTGCTCGTCGCTTTCAACTATCGTTCTTCCTCTTGATCTCCCGATGGTTTCGTTTTCCGACGTTGCCGTATCTCTGCGGAAAATTTATCTCGACCGAAGTTCGTCGTCGACATGGAGCAGAGTCCCTTTTTGGTGGTGTTGAAGATCGTCGACTCTCTTTTTCTCTCTCCCCTCTCCCCCGGATCGTCCTGGATCTCGGGACGAGATCCCTTGTTGGTGGTGTTGTATTGTAACAGCCCAGATTTCACAAAAATTAAAAAAAAATTGTTTTCGGTGTGAATTGTTTGATTGTCTGATTTGTTTGCGGTGTTTGCATCCCCGATTTATTAATTGATGAATATTTCTTCCCCCTATTCTCGTATCGGATGTGTGACTGACCCCTTGTCTACAACGGCACACGACATGTGCGACACCGGGCTTCACCCGAGCACCGTCGCAACCGGCACATGACCAACCATCGCCACCGGAACGCAAACCCCTTTTATTTAATAAACGGATTATTTTATGGGGCGCTGAAAAATGTTGTCAGAATGTCACCGCGGTGAGGTACGATCGACGGGCTCGACGCGCTGAGCGCGTGGTTCGAGATATCGTAGGAATCGGAGTCTGTAGGGAGTCTCGGTGGTCACGAACGCGATCACCGGACGCACGAGAGGGGTACCGGGGGCATTTGCGTAAACTAACCGGCCAACCCTGCCCTATATATAGACCACCACACTCCCCTAGGCCTTCTAGGGTTTCCCCCATGTAACAATTGCAGCCATCCCCTCCAAAAACACCCCAATTTTGTCCAAAATCCCCCAAATCCCGAAACCCTAGCTCCCAGGCATCCAGGACCGTCAGATCGGAGATTCGACGGCCCCGGAGGCCGCCACGTGGCCTTCTCCCACCTCCAGCCAGCCTCCACCGCGCCCCGGGCCACGCGGGCCCGCTCCGCCGCCGCCGGGCCCGATCCGGGCTGAGCAACCCGCGCGCCCGAGCTTGCCTCCACGGCCATGGCTGTCGCCGCTCCTCGTCGGCCGCCCCGCGCAACTCCGGCGAGCCGCCGCGCCGCCCCGGTCTCCTCCCCATCCCCGCGCCCTTCTCCCTCCTCTCCCTAACTCCCTCCTTCCCCCGTGCATCAAGGCGCCATGACCAGCTGCCATGGGAGTCGAGCTCGAGCTCGGGCTCGCCATGGATGTCGCCGCCACGACCTTCCCCGGCCAAGATTCGGCGGCCCAAGGCCGGATCCGACCGTCCTCCGCCGACCCCGGGCCTCCCCTGAGCTTCTATGGCCTCCCTTGGCTCTCCCCGCGACGAACCAGCCACCACTAGCCCGCCATGGACGAACAGCCCCGAGCTCGGCCACCCCCTGTATTTTTCTAAGTCCTTTTATTTTGCTGTTGTACCCGTTTTATAATGCGATTTCCCATTGACTCGTAGGTCGGAACGAAGTGGTTCTTTTTTTGTATTGTTGTGCTCTCTATGCTCTAGCATCCATAGTTTGTGAGCATTCTGTTTTGAGGTCATATTGTTTGGGTAATTGTTGGTCAAACAGGGCACCACATCGTTAAACTCCTAAACTGCTGTAAATCTGTCTGAAACTGTTAATTTGTTGAAACTTCGGGCGACGGTTGCGTCGCAACCGTACGTCGGAATGGAGTGATTCCTTTTGCATCTTGTTAAGCATTATTTATACTTCAGTTACATGCATTCACATGCCATATTTTCTTGATTCATGATGATTGTATCTTGCTCCAAAGTAGCTACCCTGCTGTTAGTGTGCTGCTGTTTATATTTTGTTGCAACTTTGGTTGACGAGTGTATCACGACCGTTTATCGAAATTGAGTGATTCCAATTGCATATTGTTAAGCATCATGTCTACTTCCATTATATGTATTGCATTGTCATGATATGCTTGATGGTAGTATAGTTATAAAGCTCCAAAGTTGCTATCCTGCTGTTTTTGACAGCCACCTCTGTTTTTCTCAGTCTGTAACGTTCCGATGCCATGTTGCATGCTTAATATCTTTTGATCTATGATGCCTATTTGCATGATTATTTTTGCCATGCCTTCCCTGTCATGTCTACTTTAGTTCCATATCATTCGTGAGCATGTTTGCATTGATTATCCTGTTTATGCATTTCTCTAAAGTGTGCTTCCTGATGTTGGCAGATTGTGCCCGTAACTTGTTTTGCTTATATCTTTTTAACCGTAACTCCGTTTGGGGTGTTCTTTATATGTAACTTGATTAGTTTTTCGTGTAATTTGTGTTTATGCTATTGTTTGCTGCTTTTAACCAAACAAAAATATAGTTTAGGACAGAACAGGACCAAATGTTTTAATTATCATGCGGCACTTAGTGGTATGCCATGTTTAGGTTGTGCCTCACTTAAATTGACTAGCATAGATAGTTTCCTTTATGCTTCACCTCTTGCCATTCTTGTGTGATATTCCATACTTGCTTGAGTTTCCATATTAACAACCTTTGTTAATCACCTGTAGCTAAACAACTTGAACCCTTGTAAATGTGCGGTATCGTCGTGTGTGACGAGTACTCCACTTAACCTGTTAGTAACCGCTCTCGACGGTAGGTGTGATGTCTCATGTTGCCTTCTTGTTGATGCTTTCTCGTGTTTGCCTCGTAGTAATAGATGCTTGCTCATTGATTGCTTTCCAGTGTTTATCGTCTTGTGTGCTTCTACGGGTACCTTCGGAGACGATGCGAGCTTGCGATCCACTACACCTTCGGAACCCGACTTATCAACAGGCAAGGACTATACATTACTTATGATCCATTCTATTTCAACCAGCGGTTTTCATGCTAGTATAGGATAGCTTCGATGTTTGATCCTACCACATGTTTACAGCCTCTTTCAAACCGATACATCCATGTCCCCTCCCAGCAAACCATGTACTGCTATGTTACTATTGCTCGTTGCTCAGCCCCTGCTTAGTATGCATGTTTAGGATGCTACGATGTTGCCCTGTTACTTTTGGTTTGGGCTATCACATTATAATGTTGACTATATTCGACGAAGGATGGAAGGTTTAGGCTATCCCGCTGTTACAACCCCAAGTTAGGTATGTGCTAGGATTAGCAAGTCACTTTGCATCATGTGAAAATTTCAAAAGAAATTCAAAAATGGGGAAAAGAAAAGCCCTAGAGAATTTAATTCAAAAGGCTAGATAAAAATTTCTTCCAAAAATTCGTCTGGTATTTTTGAAAAGTCTTATAAATATGCATGATCACATCTAAAGTGAAGTGGGTCCCATTGCATGCACCAAGATTTTTCAAATATTCCAAAAAGGGCTTGGAAATTAAATAAATACCTTATTTGAATTAAAATTCAAATTATTTGAATTTTAAAAGTGCTCAAAATTTATAAGTGTCTAGCTCTATATTTAATGAGGCCATATAAAAAATATTGGCATTTAATAAAATGCCTAGCTATTTTATTAGCTAGGTCAAACATATTGCAGAACAAAATAAAAATAAAAAGAGCAAAGACACTTACCTTGCGCCCAGGGCAAGGCCCACCTTACCTGGCCGGCCCAGCCCACCCGGGGGCGCCTTGTCTTCTACCTCCCCGCCGAGCCAAGCAGCTCGGTGGAGGGCAAAGAGACGCCGACTGCCACCTCGACGAGGAGAGGCTTCTAGGCCACCCCTTTGCGCCCGAGCTCGCCACGCAGTCGCCACTCGCCCCGCACGCCCTCCCCCCCCCCCCCCTCCTCTGGTCCTCCGTATCCCTCCCCGGCGTGGAAATCGCGCAGCACCCGTAGCCTGGCCAGAACACGGCGGTGCTCCAATGCGGCGACCAAGCTCCTCAAGATGCGCCGCCTTGTCCTTCGTCCTCCCCGACGTCGACTCCCTCGAGCTGCCGCACCAATTTAGCCCGAGTTGTACCGAAGGAGAAGCACGCTTCAAGTTCTTGCCGCCGGCCACCGAAGCTTCGTCGAGAAATTGCTCCGCCGCCCAGCCTTCTCCAACCTCTCCGTCGACGTGCTCGTGTTCAGAGTGAGCGTGTGGTAATTTCCCCCCTCCCCTCTATTCTTCCCGCGCCCCGGAGCTCAATCCCGGTGAGCACAGAGCTCCGGCCGCCGCTACCGGTGGATATGCCGTCGCCCTGGAGCCTCCTAGTGACCCCGCGTGCTCAGCGCGATGCGCGCGAGCACGGGGCACGCACTGGTGCCTTTTGTGGCTCCCCCCGTGGACATTTGGGCCATCCCGGCGTGCCTCCGCCGTGTGCAGAGGTCTCCGTCGGCGATGTGCCGACGTGGCTGTCATTAGGGGCTAATCCCCCCTGTTAGTTGACCCCAGGTCAATGACAGGTGGGGCCCCCAACCCCTAAACCCCTCTCTGTTTTAAATAAACAAAGGGATTAAGCCATGTGTCACTGGCAGCCTCACCCCACTAGTCAGACCCCCCCCCCACGTCAGCATGACCTCATTCTGACGCAATAAGTCTTTTTCCAAATTAAAAGAAATCAGAAAATTACAGAAAATTGATTAAACTTTTGAAATTCATAACTAATTCATTTTAACTTCAAATTGGACAAATAATATGTCTAAAATTATCAGAAAAATACAAGGATTCTGAATATGGACTTTGTTTGTATGTTTGACCAATTTAAATTGGGTGAACAGTGACAAACATCCATATGACTTTAAATTGAATTCAATTTTGGAGTGATTTTGCAAATGATTTTGCAACACACTTCATTTAGATGGATTCATCCACACATCAGAGGCTTTACCTCACCTTTACAACATCACTTCATGATCAACCATTTCAAATGAACATTCATGCATTCAAATGCATTTGAAATTCATCGATAAATCAAATGGAGTTTGAATTTGCAATTCAATTGCAATATACTCCTTTTAAATAGAATTTTCCACACAATGCAACCATGAACATCACCATTTCAATCTTATTCATGTGATTGTGCATTGTACATTATGTTGATCCTATGATTGTCATGTTGCTGATAGAAGTGGAGCCGGAACCGAGATCACCCCCTTCGTTGAAGACCCCGTGACTGAACCTCGTCAGCAAGGCAAGCAAACCCCCATTGATCATGTCGATAAAATCCCACTTCCCTCTCATGTCTCACTTATGCATTGTATAGGATGATTACCATGATAACGTTTCTACCGCATAGTTGAACCCAATCCTTTGCATGGCCTATCATTTTGTCAGAGTAGTAAGCAAACCACAATCCTAGCAAATGTAGGAGTTGGTTGATATCATGTAACCCCTGCAACTGTTACTGGTTATTGCATGCTTAGAGTTACAATGAGGTTACTATTTTGCGAGTCGGGATGGTAGTGATCATGTTGATGATGGTGGAAATGTGTTGGTGAATCTACCCTAATACAAGGTGAACGATGAGAGGTTGTGTAGGAGTACACAGTGGGTTGTCTCGTTGAACACCGTCTTAAGTCCGAGTTCTTGTGTGGTGATCCAAGAAGAAGAGTACAACCACACATTGGGCTCATTGACCCCTCTCATCCTAGTACCTCACCCCGTTCGAACCCCAGAAGTCGCAGTAGTTCGGAGTTCTGGTAGGGCTGTGGCATGGTCTGCGAAGTGAATGAACGGCTTTTCAAGACCGGCTTGGGACCCTGCACACATCGTTTGAGGTTGTACTGGAACCTCGGCCGGACTTCCATACAGATCCCCCACAGATAGGCGACTCTCTGGACTAGAACGGAGCTGTGGGCGAAGTGTTGTGGTGTCAGAACCCTCTGTTAGGTAATGTGCTAGGATCAAAGTAACCTTGCATCTTGTTAAAATTTTCAAAATAAATCATTGAAATCAAAATCAAAAGAAAAATGGGAGAAGGACCCCCCCCCCCCCAGATGAATTAATTCGAAAGGCCAGATAAAAATCTTCTCCAAAAATTCATGTTAGATTTTTGAAAAGTCTTATAAATGAGTGTGATCACATATCTAGTGATGTGGGACCCACCCCATGCTCATGGATTTTTCAAATATTCAAACAGTGCCTTGGAATTAATCAAAAACCCCTATTTGAATTTGAATTCAAATATTTGGAATTTCAAAAATGTTCAAACTCTGGGTATGACTAGCTACTGGTCATGTAATGCCATATAAAAGATTTGAGCATTTATAAAAATGTCTAGCTAATTATTTAGCTAAGAAAAACAAATTACAGAAAAGAAAAATAGAAAAGAAAAACAGAAGCTTACCTGGGCAAAGAAGCCCGACTAGCTCCCCCGCAGCCCACCTGGCCGGCCCAGCCCACCGAAGTTTTCTGTCGTCTTCCTCCCCGCGCGACCAAGAAGCTCGCTGGAGCGGCCGAGCACGCCGTGGACGCCACCTCGACGCCCAGGGGATTCCAGGCCGCCCCAGGACTCCAAAGTGCGCCACGGAGACGCCCAAGCCGTCGTGATCCTTTTCCCCCCTCTTCTGGCTCTCCTCTCGCCCTCCTGTGCTTGGCAACGACGACGGCAGTAACCCACCGGAGAGCACCGACACCCGCCGCCGTGGCCACCGGCTAGCTCAGGCCTCCTTGACTTGTCCAGAAGGAGCGCGGTGTTCGGCTACACCGAATCCCCCGTTCAATCGAGCTCGAGCGCCACTACATCCGACGCCAGCCTCGCCATCAAACTCCGGCCGCCGTGGAGATCAAGAAGCAATTCCTCCGCCGCCAGAGCCTCCCCGCCTCTTCCTTCTGCATCACCGTGCTCCCCGCACTCCGGTGAGCGAAAACCCCCTAACCCCGCCTTTTCCCTCACCCTCTAGCCATGGTCGCCATGGGAGCCGAGCACGGTTGCCTCCATGGTCGACCTGGAGCTCGCTCCTGTGCACCTCCGTCTCCCCCAACGTGTCCAGGACACTCCTGGAGCCCCCAGCAACCCAACGCACCCACGTATGCCTCGTTTCGTGGCCGTTTTGCGAGCGCAGCTCCAAGCCGTGGCTCCGGCCGCCGCCAAGGTTGAAGCCGACGACGAACACGGCCTCCCCGGTGACGCTGCGGAGCTCGGGAAGACGCGCGCGGATGCGGGCTTTCGAATGGTGGTCCTGGCGCAGAGATTGGAGGCCAGGAGGAGGAGATAGCAGAGCACCGCCGCGTCTGTGACGCCGGCGTTTAGCCGCTGGCAGGCCGCCGACGTGGCCATGATTAGGGGCTTAACCCCACCTGGGTTAAGTGACCCTAGGTCATTGACACTGGGCCCCAGTGGCTTAATTAAGCCATTGGTTAATTTAAACAGCCGGGTTAATTAACCCAGAGGCTGACAACCTTGGCCCACTCGTCAGCCCCCCCTCCTGACGTCATCCTTGCGCCAGCATGACGCAGTAAATGAATTTCTAGAAAATTAGAAATGTTTTAAAGAAATTCCAGAAAATCCAGAAAATAGCCCAAACTTTGGAAATTCATAGAAAATTCATATTAACTCCAAATTGGACAAATAATATATTAAAAATGATCAGGATAAAATAAGCTATCCAAAAATCCAACTTTCAACTATGTTTGAGTTGAATTTAAATTGGGACCAGTAGCATTTGTCATTTGATTTAATTGGAATTTATTCAAATTAAATTAAAATGCTTTTGCATTTTGAACCATGGCAACATGCTACATTTCAACCACACATCAGAAGCATATCATACACATTTCAAAATGATTCAAATTGATCAAACAATGTCACATGTAACTGGGCTAAGTTTAAATTCAAATTGGAGTTTGATTTTGCAATTCAATTTGCACTATACTCCATTTAAATGGAATTGCTTCACACATCAAAGCATATACATCAAGTTTCAACATTCCATCATGTGATTGTGCATTGTATTTACTTTGCTACCTTGTTTGTTGTTTGTCGAGTAGAGAGGTGGAACCGGAACAGGAGGCTGCCCCCTTCGTTGAAGACCCCGAACTCGAACCTCGTCAGCAAGGCAAGCAAACCCCCATTGATCATGTCGATAAAATCCCACTTCCCTCTCATGTCTCGCTTATGCATTGTTTAGGATGATTACCATGATGCGTTTCTACCGCATAGATGAACCCATTCCTTTGCATGACCTATCATTTTGTCACAATAGTAAGCAAACCACAATCCTAGCAAATGTAGGAGTTGATTGATATCATGTGGACCCTGCAATTGTTACTGCTTATTGCATGCTTAGAGTGGTACCATGATGATACTTTGATGTGAGTCGGGATGTTAGTGATCATGATGATGATGGTAGAAAAGTGTTGGTGAATCTACCCTAATACAAGGTGAACGATGAGAGGCTGTGTAGGAGTACACGGTGGGTTGTCTCGTTGAACACCGCCCTAAGTCCGAGTTCTTGTGTGGTGATCCAAGATGAAGAGTACAACCACACATTGGGCTCACTGACCCCTCTCAACCTATTAACTCATCCCTTTCGATGTCCAGATGTCGCAATAGTTTGGAGTTCTGGTAGGTCTGTGGCCTGGATGCTAAGTGAGAGAACGGCTCATCCGAGACCGGCTTATGCACCACGCACACATCACTTGGGTCCACTTCGGTAAACCGGCCGGGTTCACGATAGTGGTAGCCAACCCAGGTAGGCGGCTTTCTCGGACTAGATAGGCTATGAGGTAACAGTTGTGGTGAGCATCCTCGCCGACACTTCTTGAACGGTGTCGAGTACAAAGGCGGTAACTGATGATCATGTGTGTGTAGCGGTACACCTCTGCAGGGTTAACAAAACTATTCGAATAGCCGCGTCCGCGGTTAAGGACTGCTTGGAAAGCTTAGCTTGATTATTAGACAACTTGAACTGGATACTTCTAAAACACACCAAGATAAGTGTGAGTGCTATGGCGTGCTTTCTCGTGGGGAAGTCGAGGAAGGCACCATAGTGGTGTAATTGGTTGGAGAAAGTAGTGGACTCGTGTACGCTTCTTACCTCAAGTCTGGTATTCGTAGTTCAGGACTAGCCAAGTCAAAGCTAGCACTTCTGCAAGTGAAACCCCACCTCCCTTTACCTTGATACATATGCATGAGTAGTATAGCTCCTATGTAAGTCTTGCTGAGTACGACTTTGTACTCACGTTTGCTTAATCTATGTTTTAGATGAACCCACTGACCCCGAAGGTGGCTTCTTCATCGAGCTGGACGACTGAAGATCAAGCTAGTCTAGTCTCAGTCAGACGACTGGTTCCCTCGTGGAGGGCATGTGTTTAAATAAGGCTTCTTAATCCATTTGTTAAACTTGTTTGTACTCAGACATACTTTGCTTCCGCTTGTTGTTGTAATGTTGGATCACATGTTTGTGATCTCTGTGTGCACTCTATAAGAGTTATCAATAAAAATGTATACTTTGTAGAGAATTGCAATGATACCTACTGTTCATACAAGGCATGTGTGTTGCGTGTATGTTTATAACATGCATGTCTTTGTATGGGTTTTCGAGACCTTAGTTGTGATCTGGCTGGCGGTCTTTCATACACCAAGTGGCCCTTAGATGTGCGCAGCTTGGGGCATCGCGATGCGATTGTTAGAGACCCTGTCTCGTGCACACTTTGTGGTATGATCGAGCCCGCGCTAGACCCCGACTAAGTGATCGGGTTGGAGTAAGTCTATGTAAGAGTTATGAGATAGTCGATAGTATGGTTGAGGCGACTTGTCTTTGAATATGGAAGTTCATCACCCATATCATTAGACTTGTGTGCGGACGATGAGGACCCATCTCAGTTGATCATCCGGCCTGGATGGGATGCCCCTCACGTATGATGCTTTCCGAGAACGTTCTGTGCTTGGCCTTGTCTGCTTAGACAAGTGGGTACGGTTCTCGGCTCTCCATATGATTATGTCTTAGCTGGACTTGCATACGCTAACCCCGGGTCCCGACAGACTTGGTATCAGAGCAGGACTGACTGTAGGACTAGTAGCCTTGGCCAAAGTCGAGTCTAGCCTTCTATGGTTATATAGTTACACTGGTATATAAGGGAACAACGTAAGGCTTCTTTTTTCTCCTTACCCTCATAGTTCTGAGTTCTGAGTCGCCCTCATCTTATTCTACGGGAAGATAGGACTAGGCTCACCTCTGTCTGATTAGAACATCTCGTTGTTTGCTTCCTTGTAGCCGTAGGAAGGCTGTGATCGGTTGGTTAGAGTGGTTATGCTCCCTGAATTATTACATCGTATGTAAGTGTTGTTTCCATGTTGTAAGAAATTGTCTTTTTCTTGCAATTACAGCCGTTATGTTGTCCGAGTCATTCCAGGTTTATCTCATAATCTGATGCATTTGCAAACTCCTTCTTTCTGTTTCAGATGGCAGATCTTCCCCCTCGGCAGATTCTTCGTCTGACCCGGTGCCTCGGTGTGCGTGGCCATCCCGCCACGTTGATCGAGATGATGTCCTATGTGGGATATCGATGGTATCCTGAGTACACCGTCGAGGAGGAGTTCCACGACTTCAATCAGACCCAGTTCCACTGCATTGTCCGGATCTACCCGCACCACGTTGGAGTCACTCAGCCTATCCATTTTGGACATGGCATTGGCATGACCGAGAACATGGTTGTGCAGGATGCTGCATACTCATGCATTACACTGCTGAGAGAGGAGCACACTATGCTGAGAGAGACCTCGTTCCGCTATATCCCTGCTGCACTTCCAGGAGAAGAGGGATATTACACCGGACTCTACTCAGATCACTCTGCAGAAGATCCAGCACTTCAGATGACTGCTAGATTTGCTAGTGATCGAGATCGTGATGCACGCGCTCTTCGTTTTGTGCTTCACGCCACCCGTGTTCGTCTGTATCGAGCACTGACACTATTGGCACCCTTCGCGAGTGTTGGATCAGTTGAGTATGACGCTATCTACCCAGTGAGGACTCAGATGCCTTCTCGAGTTGCTTGGCCCGAGATTGGAGGCATTTTTCCACCCCGTGGTCCTTTGCTTCCACCCTACGCTGGACCTAGGCCCCATCCTTGCCCAAATGGATATCAGGGTCCACAGGACTCCGTGTTTTCCGATGGTCACCTTCAGCTACCGGGATACGCGGGTAACTTTTACGAGGACTACTATGGAGATGGAGATGAGTGAGACCGCTTGTGGTCTTACTTAGTGAGGATGTAGTAGTATCTTAGTATATTGTACGCAAGGTGTCTAAGTTCCAGAGTCTTAGATAAATAATGTATAGGAAGTCAGAGTGCCTCTGAAGGATGTATCATCTTCATCACGTTTGTATTAGCTTGGTGCTTGTACTAAAACGATGTATGGTTTGTATGACAGCTTGTGAATATATGGCTTGTATGCTTTTATCACCATGTTGTCAATATGATTACTTCCTTTGCTTTGTAATCCTTCCAGTACTTCAATACCTTGTTTAGACTCTTCAAATCAACTCTATTTGACTTTGGTTTTTCACCTTCAGGATGTCTCAAGGAACCCGTGGCCAGCTTGGTCGTAACCAGGGTCGTGGGAATGACCAGGAGGAAGGCAACCTTCCACCCCCACCCACGATGGCTCAGGTTTTTATGGAGGTTGAGAGGAACCGCCGAGACTCTCACCATCTGCTGGAAGTCATTGCTCGCAACACCACTCAGCAGCGCAACGAGTTGGTGTCCCTGAACGACTTCATCCGGCTTCATCCCCCGGTTTTCAGTTACTCCACCGAGCCCCTTGACGCCGATGACTAGCTTCGCAGCATCGAGAGGAAGCTCCAAGCAGGCCATGTTGCAGATGGCGACAAGGTCAGCTATGCCACCTATCACCTTGAAGGTGCAGCTAGCTCTTGGTGGGAGAACTTCCTGAACATGCGTCCCGTTGGACCACCCGCATCTTGGGATGAATTCTGCACTTCTTTCCGCGAGCACCACATTCCCAAGGGTCTTATGGACCGCAAGCGTGAGGAGTTCTGCAACCTCACTCAAGGCAGAAGGACTGTTGACGAGTTTAGTCGTGAGTTCAACCGACTTGCTCGTTATGCTATTGAAGAAGTCTCCACCGACGCAAAGAAGCAAGAGAGGTTCCGTCGTGGACTCAATTCCGGACTCCGTCGTGAGCTCAACCTACATGACTTTGCCACCTTCCAGGTCCTTGTCAACAAGGCCATCAACGCAGAGGACATGAACACCCCCAACGACTTCCGCAAACACCCTAGGGACGATGGTTCATCCAGTTCCGGCTCTCAGAAGCGCAAGATCTGGATCCCCAACAGTATGTTCCGCCAGAACAACCCACCGAGGCCATCCTATGTGGCGCCTCGTCCACCAACCCAGTTCCACCCAGCTCCACCAAACAACTCAGCTCCACGCACTGTCTTTGGAGCCTGTTACAAGTGTGGTCAGGAAGGCCACTACTCTCTTGAGTGTCCCCAGAACCAGATCCAAAATCAGAATGCTCCACCCCGTGCCGGAGGCAACAACAATGGACGTGGCAAGCCACCCCAGAAGGTCTACACCGCCAAACCCGCTCCTCCCGCCACTCGTGGACGTGTGAACCAGATTGCCGCCGAAGAGACTGACGACACTACTGACGTCATTCTTGGTACACTCCCAGTCAATTATGTTCCTACTTTCGTTCTTTTCGACCCAGGAGCATCTCATTCATTCATGTCGGAAAGTTATGCACTTCGTCATGAGTTATCTTTTGTTGAATTATCCACCCCCATGATTATTCAAACTCCAGGGTCAAGATGGCAAACTAATAGAGTAAGCCATGGTAATCAGATTGCAATTGAGGGTCTAGTATTCCTTGCTTCACTCATAGCCCTCAAGTCTTCGGATATTGATGTCATCCTTGGCATGGATTGGCTATCAAGACAGAATGCCTACCTGGATTGCAGAGGCAAATCCGTGAAACTAACCCACCCTTCAGGCAAGACCGTCATCTATACCTCACCCAGAACAAGAACCCAAGTGAATTATTTGAATGTACTTCCCCTTCCTGAACTTGAAGATGTTCCGGTGGTTCGTGACTTCCCGGATGTCTTTCCTGAAGAGCTGCCAGGCATGCCACCCGACAGATGTGTAGAGTTTATAGTGGATCTTGTACCAGGAACCGCACCAATTTCTAGACGCCCATACAAAATGGCCCCACGTGAGTTAGCTGAGCTTAAAACCCAACTGGAAGCTTTGTTGGAAAAGGGCTGCATCCGCCCTAGCTCATCGCCATGGGGTTGCCCCGTTCTGTTCGTAACAAAGAAAGATGGAACAGAAAGGATGTGCGTAGACTATCGCCCGCTAAATTTAGCGACGATAAAGAACAAGTACCCATTGCCCAGGATCAATGATCTTTATGATCAACTTGCAGGATCCTCTTTATTCTCCAAGATGGATTTGAGATTGGGTTATCATCAAATCAAGATCCGAAATGAGGACATTTCAAAAACGGCTTTTACTACTCGTTATGGTCTTTACGAGTACACCGTCATGTCCTTTGGTTTAACCAAAGCCCCGCCACTTTCTCACGCATGATGAATTCGATCTTCATGGAGTACTTAGATAAATTTGTTGTGGTTTATCTCGATGACATTCTCATCTACTCGAAGAACGAAGAAGAACATGCCGAACACCTAAGGCTGGTATTCATAAAACTTAGAGAGAATCGCCTGTATGCTAAATTCTCCAAGTGTGAATTTTGGCTACCAGAAGTGACCTACTTAGGCCACGTGATTTCTGCAAAAGGCATTGCTGTGAATCCCAACAGAGTTCAGGCCGTCCTTGACTGGACTCCACCTGAATCGGTTAAGCAAGTTAGGAGTTTTCTTGGCCTAGCCAGTTATTGCCATCGCTTCGTCCAGAGCTTTTCTAAAGTTGCAAAGTCTCTAACTGAACTCCTCAAGAAAGATAAGAAATTCCTATGGACTCGCAAGTGCGAGGTAAGCTTTCAAGAGCTAAAAAGAAGATTGACTTCTGCACCCGTACTTGCACCTCCAGACACTAAAAAGGATATCGAGATCTATTGTGACGCATCACGGCAAGGGTTAGGATGCATACTTCTGCAAGATCGACATGTGGTATCTTATGCTTCACGCCAGTTGCGGCCACATGAAGAGAACTATCCTACCCATGATCTTGAACTCGCTGCCGTAGTTCATGCCCTAACAACTTGGCGACATTACCTCCTTGGTAATCGTTGTGAGATCTATTCCGACCACCAAAGCCTCAAATACATTTTTACCCAGCCAGATCTTAATCTCAGGCAAAGACGCTGGATTGAGTTGATAAAAGATTATGACTTAGGAATTTCTTACACCCGAGGCAAAGCCAATGTCATTGCTGATGCACTAAGTCGTAAGTCATATTGTAACAACCTCATGTTACAACAGTATCAACCAATTCTTCATGAGGAATTTTGCAAGCTCAATCTTGAGATTGTTCCTCATGGCTATCTTTCTACCTTGGTGGCGAAACCAACTCTTGAGGATCAAATCATAGTTGCCCAAAGGCGTGCACGAGGTGTTCGTCGGATCAAGGAGAACATTGCTAGCGGAGTTGCTAAATGTTTCTCCACAGATAGTAAAGGAACGGTATTCTTTGGAAATCGTTTGGTAGTACCTAAGAATAGGGAACTAAGGCAACTCATCCTCAAAGAAGCCCATGACACACCCTCTCGATTCATCCCGGTAGCACAAAAATGTACCAAGATCTACGCCAGAGATTTTGGTGGACAGGATGAAGAGAGACATTGCTCAATTTGTTGCCGAATGTGATGTTTGTCGTCGCATTAAGGCAGAACATCAAAGACCTGCTGGTACACTTCAACCTTTGCCTATTCCAGAATGGAAATGGGACAAAGTCGGTATGGACTTCATCACCGGATTTCCAAGAACCCAGAAAGGAAACAATGCCATCTTCGTTGTCATAGATAGGCTTTCCAAAGTTGCTCACTTCCTCCCAGTTCGCGAGTCTATAACTGCTAGCCAGTTAGCAGACTTGTACGTCTCCAGAATTGTATCCCTTCACGGTGTTCCATTGGAAATCAATTCTGATCGTGGTAGCCTTTTCACCTCTAGATTCTGGGGAAGCTTTCAGAATGCTATGGGAACTCATCTCTCCTTTAGTATGGCTTTCCATCCTCAGTCTAGCGGTCAAGTCGAAAGGGTTAACCAAATTCTTGAAGACATGCTCAGAGGTTGTGTTATATCATTCGGAAAGAATTGGGAGAAGTCTCTGCCATTCGCCGAATTTGCTTATAACAATAGTTTTCAATCTAGTCTGAACATGGCTCCTTTTGAACTCCTTTATGGACGACGATGTCGAACACCTTTAAACTGGTCAGAAACCGGTGAAAGACAATTCTTTGGACCGGATATGATCAAGGAAGCAGAAGATCAAGTTCGCATTGTTCGTGACCAATTGAAAGCAGCCCAGTCTCGTCAGAAAAGCTACTATGATCGTCATCATAGGCAAGAGAGCTACAATCTGGATGAGAAGGCTTACCTCCGGGTTACTCCTCTGAAGGGAACCCAACGTTTCGGTATCAAAGGCAAGTTGGCCCCACGTTACATCGGACCTTTCCGCATTCTTGCTAAACGTGGAGAAGTTGCCTACCAACTTGAACTACCCCCGCACCTTTCCCGAGTACATGATGTATTCCATGTGTCCCAACTCAGGCGTTGCTTCAAGGACCCCATCCGCGAAGTCGACCATGAAACGCTTGATCTCCAAGATGACCTTTCTTATCGAGAATACCCCGTTCGTATTCTTGATTCCGCAGAGCGTGTCACTCGTCGTCAGAAGATTAGGTTTTTGAAAGTGCAATGGTCACACCACTCTGAGAGAGAAGCTACGTGGGAAAGAGAAGACCGTCTCAGTGCCGAGTACCCCACCTTCCTCCCGCAGACTTCTGAATCTCGGGACGAGTTCTGTTGAGTGGGGGCGAGTTGTCAGAACCCTCTGTTAGGTAATGTGCTAGGATCAAAGTAACCTTGCATCATGTTAAAATTTTCAAAAGAAATCATTGAAATCAAAATCAAAAGCAAAATGGGAGAAGGAACCCCCCCCCCAGATGAATTAATACAAAAGGCCAGATAAAAATCTTCTCCAAAAATTCATGTTAGATTTTTGAAAAGTCTTATAAATGAGTGTGATCACATATCAAGTGATGTGGGACCCACCCCATGCTCATGGATTTTTCAAATATTCAAACAGTGCCTTGGAATTAATCAAAACCCCCTATTTGAATTTGAATTCAAATATTTGGAATTTCAAAAATGTTAAAACTCTGGGTATGACTAGCTACTGGTCATGTAATGCCATATAAAATAAAAATAGAAAAGAAAAACAGAAGCTTACCTGGGCAAAGAAGCCCGACTAGCTCCCCCGCAACCCACCTGGCCGGCCCAGCCCACCGAAGTTTTCTGCCGTCTTCCTCCCCGCGCGCCCAAGCAGCTCGCTGGAGCGGCCGAGCACGCCGTGGACGCCACCTCGACGCCCAGAGGCTTCCAGGCCGCCCCAGGACTCCAAAGTGCGCCACGGAGATGCCCAAGCCGTCGTGATCCTTTTCCCCCCTATTCTGGCTCTCCTCTCGCCCTCCTGTGCTTGGCAACGACGACGGCAGCAACCCACCGGAGAGCACCGACACCCGCCGCCGTGGCCACCGGCTAGCTCAGGCCTCCTTGACTTGTCCAGAAGGAGCGCGGTGTTCGGCTACACCGAATCCCCCGTTCAATCGAGCTCGAGCGCCACTACATCCGACGCCAGCCTCGCCATCAAACTCCGGCCGCCGTGGAGATCAAGAAGCAATTCCTCCGCCGCCAGAGCCTCCCCGCCTCTTCCTTCTGCATCACCGTGCTCCCCGCACTCCGGTGAGCGAAAACCCCCTAACCCCGCCTTTTCCCTCACCCTCTAGCCATGGTCGCCATGGGAGCCGAGCACGGTTGCCGCCATGGTCGACCTGGAGCTCGCTCCCGTGCGCCTCCGTCTCCCCCAACGTGTCCATGACACTCCTGGAGCCCCCAGCAACCCAACGCACCCACGTATGCCTCGTTTCGTGGCCGTTTTGCGAGCGCAGCTCCAAGCCGTGGCTCCGGCCGCCGCCAAGGTTGAAGCCGACAACGAACGCGGCCTCCCCGGTGACGCTGCGGAGCTCGGGAAGACGCGCGCGGATGCGGGCTTTCGAATGGTGGTCCTGGCGCAGAGATTGGAGGCCAGGAGGAGGAGATAGCAGAGCGCCGTCGCGTCTGTGACGTCGGCGTTTAGCCGCCGGCAGGCCGCCGACGTGGCCATGATTAGGGGCTTAACCCCACCTAGGTTAAGTGACCCTAGGTCACTGACACTGGGCCCAGTGGCTTAATTAAGCCATTGGTTAAATTAAACAGCCGGGTTAATTAACCCAGAGGCTGGCAACCTTGGCCCACTCGTCAGCCCCCCCTCCTGACATCATCCTTGCGCCAGCATGACGCAGTAAATGAATTTCCAGAAAATTAGAAATGTTTTACAGAAATTCCAGAAAATCCAGAAAATAGCCCAAACTTTGGAAATTCATAGAAAATTCATATTAACTCCAAATTGGACAAATAATATATGAAAAATGATCAGGAGAAAATAAGCTATCCAAAAATCCAAATTTCAACTATGTTTGAGTTGAATTTAAATTGGGACCAGTAGCATTTGTCATTTGATTTAATTGGAATTTATTCAAATTAAATTCAAATGCTTTTGCATTTTGAACCATGGCAACATGCTACATTTCAACCACACATCAGAGGCATATCATACACATTTCAAAATGATTCAAATTGGTCAAACAATTTGCACTATACTACATTTAAATGGAATTGCTTCACACATCAAAGCATATACATCAAGTTTCAACCTTCCATCATGTGATTGTGCATTGTATTTACTTTGCTACCTTGTTTGGTGTTTGTCGAGTAGAGGTGGAACCGGAACAGGAGGTTGCCCCCTTCGTTGAAGACCCCGAACCCGAACCTCGTCAGCAAGGCAAGCAAACCCCCATTGATCATGTCGATAAAATCCCACTTCCCTCTCATGTCTCGCTTATGCATTGTTTAGGATGATTACCATGATGCGTTTCTACCGCATAGATGAACCCATTCCTTTGCATGACCTATCATTTTGTCACAGTAGTAAGCAAACCACAATCCTAGCAAATGTAGGAGTTGATTGATATCATGTGGCCCCTGCAATTGTTACTGCTTATTGCATGCTTAGAGTGATACCATGATGATGCTTTTATGTGAGTCGGGATGTTAGTGATCATGATGAGGATGGTAGAAAAGTGTTGGTGAATCTACCCTAATACAAGGTGAACGATGAGAGGCTGTGTAGGAGTACACGGTGGGTTGTCTCGTTGAACACCGCCCTAAGTCCGAGTTCTTGTGTGGTGATCCAAGATGAAGAGTACAACCACACATTGGGCTCACTGACCCCTCTCAACCTATTAACTCATCCCTTTCGATGTCCAGATGTCGCAATAGTTCGGAGTTCTGGTAGGTCTGTGGCCTGGATGCTAAGTGAGAGAACGGCTCATCCGAGACCGGCTTATGCACCACGCACACATCACTTGGGTCCACTTCGGTAAACCGGACGGGTTCACGATAGTGGTAGCCAACCCAGGTAGGTGGCTTTCTCGGACTAGATAGGCTATGAGGTAACAATTGTGGTGAGCATCCTCGCCGACACTTCTTGAACGGTGTCGAGTACAAAGGCGGTAACTGATGATCATGTGTGTGTAGCGGTACACCCCTGCAGGGTTAACAAAACTATTCGAATAGCCGCGTCCGCGGTTAAGGACTGCTTGGAAAGCTTAGCTTGATTATTAGACAACTTGAACTGGATACTTCTAAAACACACCAAGATAAGTGTGAGTGCTATGGCGTGCTTTCTCGTGGGGAAGTCGAGGAAGGCACCATAGTGGTGTAATTGGGTTGGAGAAAGTAGTGGACTCGTGTACGCTTCTTACCTCAAGTCTGGTATTCGTAGTTCAGGACTAGCCAAGTCAAAGCTGGCACTTCTGCAAGTGAAACCTCACCTCCCTTTACCTTGATACATATGCATGAGTAGTATATCTCCTATAAAAGTCTTGCTGAGTACGACTTTGTACTCACGTTTGCTTAATCTATGTTTTAGATGAACCCACTGACCCCGAAGGTGGCTTCTTCATCGAGCTGGACGACTGAAGATCAAGCTAGTCTATTCCCAGTCAGACGACTGGTTCCCTCGTGGAGGGCATGTGTTTAAATAAGGCTTCTTAAGCCATTTGTTAACCTTGTCTGTACTCAGACATACTTTGCTTCCGCTTGTTGTTGTAATGTTGGATCACATGTTTGTGATCTCTGTGTGCACTCTATAAGAGTTATCAATAAAAATGTATACTTTGTAGAGAATTGCAATGATACCTACTGTTCATACAAGGCATGTGTGTTGCGTGTATGTTTATAGCATGCATGTCTTTGTATGGGTTTTCGAGACCTTAGTTGTGATCTGGCTGGCGGTCTTTCATACACCAAGTGGCCCTTAGATGTGCGCAGCTTGGGGCATCGCGATGCGATTGTTCGAGACTCTGTCTCGTGCACACTTTGTGGTATGATCGAGCCCGCCCTAGATCCCGACTAAGTGATCGGGCTGGAGTAAGTCTATGTAAGAGTTATGAGATAGTCGATAGTATGGTTGAGGCGACTTGTCTTTGAATATGGAAGTTCATCACCCATATCATTAGACTTGTGTGCGGACGATGAGGACCCATCTCAGTTGATCATCCGGACTGGATGGGATGCCCCTCACGTACGATGCTTTCCGAGAACGTTCTGTGCTTGGCCTTGTCTGCTTAGACAAGTGGATACGGTTCTCGGCTCTCAATATGATTATGTCTTAGCTGGACTTGCATACACTAACCCCGGGTCCCGACATGTGGTGGCATCCTCGCTGTCACCTCTTGAACGGTGACACGCAAAAGGCGGTAACTGATGACACGTGTGTGTAGTGGTACACCCCTGCATGGTTCACAAAACTACTCGAATAGCTGCGTCCGCGGTTAAGGACTGGTTGGAAAGCTTAGCTTGATTATTAGACAACTTGAACTGGATACTTATAAAACTTACCAAGATAAGTGTGAGTGCCATGGTGTGCTTTCTCGTGGGGAAGTCGAGGAAGGCACCATAGTGGTGTAATTGGTTGGAGATGTAGTGGACTCGTGTACGCTTCTTACCTCAAGTCTGGTACTCGTAGTTCAGGACTTGCCAAGTCAAAGCTGGAACTTCTGCAATTGAAACCCCACCTCCCTTTACCTTGATACATGTGTATGAGTAGTATAGTTCCTACGTAAGTCTTGCTGAGTACGACTTTGTAACCACGTTTCCTTATTCTATGTTTTAGATGAACCCACCGACCCCGATGGTGGCTTCTACCTGAAGCTCGAAGAATGAAGACTCAAACCAAGACCAAGCTAGTGTAGTACCAGTCAGACGACTGTTCCCTCGTGGAAGGGCTTTTTTATAGATAAGGCTTCTCTAAGCCATTTGTTAAACTTGTCTGTACTCAGACCTACTTTGGTTCCGCATGTTTCATGTAATGTTGGATCACAGACTTGTGATCTCTGTGTGTACTCTGTAAGATCTATCAATAAAGTTGTATACTTTGTAGAGAACTGCAATGATACCTGTTGTTCATACTAGACATGTGCGCTGCGTGTATGATTATAAAATGCATGTCTTAGTATGGGTTTTCGAGACCTTAGTTGTGATCTGGCTGGCGGTCTTTTATACACCAAGTGGCCCTTAGATGTGCGCAGCTTGGGGCATCGCGATGCGATTGTTCGTGACTCCGTCACGTGCACACTTTGATGTATGATCGAGCCCTCCCTAGACCCCGACTAAGTGATCGGGCTGGAGTAAGTCTATGTAAGGGTTATAATACAATTGATAGTATGGTTGAGGCGACTTGTCTATGAGTATGGGAGTTCACCACCCATATCATTTAGACTTGTGTGCGGACGATGAGGACCCATTTCAGTTGATCATCCGGCCTGGATGGGATGCCCCTCACGTTTGATGCTTTCCAAGAACTTTCTGTGCTTGGCCTTGTCTGCTTAGACAAGTGGGTACGGTTCTCGGCTCTCCATATGATTGTGTTGTAGAGAGGCTTGCATACGCTAACCCCGGGTCCCGACAGACTTGGTATCAGAGCAGGACTGACTGTAGGATTATCCGCCTTGGCCGAAGTCGAGTCTAGCTTTCTATAGTTATATAGTTACTCTGGGTATATAAGGGAACAACGTAAGGCTTCTTTTTTCTCCTTACCCCCTTCGTTCTGAGTTCTGAGTCACCCTTACCTCTTCTACGGGAAGATAGGACTAGGCTCATCTATGTCTTACTAGAACATCTCGTTGTTTGCTTCCTTGTAGCCGTAGGAGAGTTGTGTTCGGTTTGCTATAGTTGTTATGCTTCCTGATTTCTTACATCGTATGTAAGGGTTGTTTCTACATTGCAAGAAAAGACATTTCTTACAATTACAGTCGTTATGCTGTCCGAGTCCTTCCAGGTTTCTTCATAATCTGATGCATTTGCAAAATCCTTCTATCTTTTTCGGTTGTCTTTCCAAAAGATTTGTTAGGTGGCATTCCCGACAGTTCCATAGACTTTGTTGTAGGTTTTCCTCTAGAAACCTATATTCAGGCATTTGCAGTTCTTCCTCCCGCTTTAGATGTCTTCTAGCAAGAAGAACCACACTAACCATCGTGTTGGGGTACTTTGCTACTCTGACATATCTGTTGTAGCCCCTAGTAAGCCATGGTCATCCTCAGGAAAACCATCCAGTAACCCAACTCCTTAAACCTAGCCACCCGACAGATGTGTAGAATTCATTGTAGATCTTGCCCCAGGAACCGCACCAATTTCCAGACGCCCATACAAAATGGCCCCACGTGAGCTAGCTGAGCTTAAAACCCAACTTGAAGCTTTGTTGGAAAAAGGCTTCATCCGCCCTAGCTCATCGCCATGGGGTTGCCCCGTTCTGTTCGTAACGAAGAAAGATGGAACAGAAAGTATGTGCGTAGACTATCGCCCGCTAAATCTAGCGAGGATAAAGAACAAGTACCCACTTCCCAGGATCAATGATCTTTATGATCAACTTGCTGGATCCTCTGTCTTCTCCAAGATGGATTTGAGATTAGGTTATCATCAAATCAAAATCCAAAATGAGGACATTCCCAAAACGGCTTTTACTACTCGTTATGGTCTTTACGAGTACACCTTCATGTCCTTTGGTTTAACCAATGCCCCCGCCACTTTCTCGCGCATGATGAATTCGATCTTCATGGAGTACCTAGATAAATTTGTTGTAGTTTATCTCGATGATATTCTCATCTACTCGAAGAACAAAGAAGAACATGCCGAACATCTAAGGCTGGTATTGATGAAACTTAGAGAGCATCGCCTGTATGCTAAATTCTCCAAGTGTGAATTTTGGCTACCAGAAGTGACCTACTTAGGCCACGTGATTTCTGCAAAAGGCATTGTTGTGATTCCCGAGAGAGTTCAGGCCGTCCTTGACTGGACTCCACCTGAATCGGTTAAGCAAGTTAGGAGTTTTCTTGGCCTAGCCAGATATTGCCGCCACTTCGTCGAGAACTTTTCTAAAGTTGCAAAGCCTCTAACTGAACTCCTCAAGAAAGATAAGAAATTCCAATGGACTCCCAAGTGCGAGGAAAGCTTTCAAGAGCTAAAAAGAAGATTGACTTCTGCACCCGTACTTGCGCCTCCAAACACCAAAAAGGATTTCGAGATCTTTTGTGACGCATCACGGCAAGGGTTAGGATGCATACTTATGCAAGATAGACATGTGGTCGCTTATGCTTCAAGCCAGTTGCGTCCACATGAAGAGAACTATTCTACCCATGATCTTGAACTCGCTGCCGTAGTTCATGCCCTGACAACTTGGCGACATTACCTCCTTGGTAATCGTTGTGAGATCTATTCTGACCACCAAAGCCTCAAATACATTTTCACCCAGCCAGATCTTAATCTCAGGCAAAGACGCTGGATTGAGTTGATAAAAGATTACGGCGTAGGGATTTCTTACACCCCAGGCAAAGCCAATGTCATGGCTGATGCATTAAGTCGTAAGTCGTATTGTAACAACCTCATGTTACAATAGTATCAACCACTTCTTCATGAGGAATTTCGAAAGCTCAATCTCGAGATTGTTCCTCATGGATCTCTTTTCAACTTGGTGGCAAAACCAACCCTTGAGGATCAAATCATAGTTGCCCAAAGGCGTGCACGAGGTATTCGCCGGATCAAGCAGAACATTGCTAGCGGAGTTGCTAAATGTTTCTCCACAGATAGCAAAGGAATGGTATTCTTTGGAAATCGTTTGGTAGTACCTAAGAATAGGGAACTAAGGAAACTCATCCTCAAATAATCTCATGACACTCCCCTTTCAATTCATCCTGGTAGCACAAAGATGTACCGAGACCTACGCCAGAGATTTTGGTGGACTAGGATGACGAGAGAAATTGTTAAGTTCATTGCCGAATGTGATGTTTGTCGTCGCATTAAGGCAGAACATCAAAGACCTGCTGGTACACTTCAACCTTTGCCTATTCCAGAGTGGAAATGGGACAAAGTCGGTATGGACTTCATCACCGGCTTTCCAAAAACCCAGAAAGGAAATGATGCCATCTTCGTTGTCATTGACCGACTTTCCAAAGTTGCTCACTTCCTTCCAGTACGCGAGTCTATAACTGCTAGCCAGTTAGCGGACTTGTATGGCTCTACAATTGTGTCTCTTCACGGTGTTCCTTTGGAAATCAATTCTGATCGTGGTAGCCTTTTCACCTCTAGATTTTGGGGAAGCTTCCAACATGCTATGGGAACTCATCTCTCCTTTAGTACAGCTTTCCATCCTTAGTCTAGTGGCCAAGTCGAAAGGGTTAACCAAATTCTTGAAGACATGCTCAGAGCTTGTGTTATCTCATTCGGAAAGAATTGGGAGAAGTCTCTTCCATTTGCCGAATTTGCTTATAACAATAGTTTCCAATCTAGTTTTAACATGGCTCCTTTTGAACTTCTATATGGACGACGATGTCGAAGACCCCTAAACTGGTCAGAAACCGGTGAAAGACAATTCTTTGGACCGGATATGATCAAGGAAGCAGAAGAGCAAGTTCGCATTGTTCGTGATCAATTGAAAGCCACCCAGTCTCGTCAGAAAAGCTACTATGATCGTCATCACAGGCAAGAAAGCTACAATCTGGATGAGAAGGCTTACCTTCGGGTTACTTCTCTGAAGGGAACCCAACGATTCGGTATCAAAGGCAAGTTGGCTCCACGTTACATTGGACCTTTCCGCATTCTTGCTAAACGTGGAGAAGTTTCCTACCAACTTGAACTACCCCCACACCTTTGCCGAGTACATGATGTATTCCATGTGTCACAACTCAGGCGTTGCTTCAAGGACCCCATCCGCGAAGTCGGCCATGAAACGCTTGATCTCCAAGATAACCTTTCTTATCGAGAATACCCCGTTCGTGTTCTTGATTCAGCAGAGCGTGTCACTCGCCGAAAGAAGATCAAGTTTCTGAAAGTTCAGTGGTCACACCACTCGGAGAAAGAAGCCACGTGGGAAAAATAAGACCGTCTCAGTGCCGAGTACCCCTCCTTCCTCCCGCAGACTTCTGAATTTTGGGACGAGATTTTTTTTGAGTGGGCGCGAGTTGTCACAACCCCAAGTTAGGTATGTGCTAGGATTAGCAAGTCACTTTGCATCATGTGAAAATTTCAAAAGAAATTCAAAAATGGGGAAAAGAAAAGCCCTAGAGAATTTAATTCAAAAGGCCAGATAAAAATTTCTTCCAAAAATTCCTCTGGTATTTTTGAAAAGTCTTATAAATATGCATGATCACATCTAAAGTGAAGTCGGTCCCACTGCATGCACCAAGATTTTTCAAATAGTCCAAAAAGGGCTTGGAAATTAAATAAATACCCTATTTGAATTTTAAAAGTGCTCAAATTTTATAAGTGGCTAGCTCTATATTTAATGAGGCCATATAAAAAAATATTGGCATTTAATAAAATGCCTAGATATTTTATTAGCTAGGGCAAACATATTGCAGAAAAAAATAAAAATAAAAAGAGCGGAGACACTTACCTTGCGCCCAGGGCAAGGCCCACCTTACCTGGCCGGCCCAGCCCACCCGGGGGCGCCTTGTCTTCTACCTCCCCGCCAAGCCAAGCAGCTCGGTGGAGGGCAGAGAGACGCCGGCTGCCACCTCGACGAGGAGAGGCTTATAGGCCACCCCTTTGCGCCCGAGCTCGCCACGCAGTCGCCACTCGCCCCGCACGCCCTTCCCCCCTCCTCTGGTCCTCCGTCTCCCTCCCCGGCGTGGAAATCGCGCAGCACCCGTAGCCTGGCCAGAACACGGCGGTGCTCCGACGCGGCGACCTAGCTCCTCAAGATGCGCCGCCTTGTCCTTCATCCTCCCCGACGTCGACTCCCTTGAGCTGCCGCACCAATTTAGCCCGAGCTGTACCGGAGGAGACGCACGCTTCAAGTTCTTGCCGCCGGCCACCGAAGCTTCGTCGAGAAATTGCTCCGCCGCCAGCCTTCTCCAACCTCTCCGTCGACGTGCTCGTGTTCAGGGTGAGAGTGCGGTAATTTCCCCCCTCCCCTCTGTTCTTCCCGCGCCTCGGAGCTCAATCCCGGTGAGCACAGAGCTCCGGCTGCCGCCACCGGTGGATACACCATCGCCCTGGAGCCTCCTAGTGAACCCCGCGTGCTCTGCGCGATGCGCGCGAGCACGGGGCACGCACTGGTGCCTTTTGTGGCTCCCCCCGTGGTCGTTTGGGCCATCCCGGCGTGCCTCCGCCGTGTGCAGAGGTCGTTGCCGGCGATGTGCCGACGTGGCTGTCATTAGGGGCTAATCCCCCCCCCCCCCTGTTAGTTCACCCCAGGTAAATGACAGGTGGGGCCCCCAACCCCTAAACCCCTCTCTGTTTTAAATAAACAGAGGGATTAAGCCCTGTGTCACTGACAGCCTGACCCCACTAGTCAGACCCCCCCCATGTCAGCATGACCTCATGCTGACGCAATAAGTCTTTTTCCAAATTAAAAGAAATCAGAAAATTACAGAAAATTGATTAAACTTTTGAAATTCATAACTAATTCATTTTAACTCCAAATTGGACAAATAATACGTCTAAAATTATCAGAAAAATACAAGGATTCTGAATATGGACTTTTTTTGTATGTTTGACCAATTTAAATTGGCTGGACAGTGGAAAACATCCATATGACTTTAAATTGAATTCAATTTTGGAGTGATTTTGCAAATGATTTTGCAACACACTTCATTTAGATGGATTCGTCCACACATCAGAGGCTTTACCTCACCTTTACAACATCACTTCATGATCAACCATTTCAAATGAACATTCCTGCATTCAAATGCATTTGAAATACATCGATAAATCAAATGGAGTTTGAATTTGCAATTCAATTGCAATATACTCCTTTTAAATAGAATTGTCCACACAATGCAACCATGAACATCACCATTACAATCTTATTCATGTGATTGTGCATTGTACATTATGTTGATCCTATGATTGTCATGTTGCTGATAGAAGTGGAGCCGGAACCCGAGATCACCCCCTTCGTTGAAGACCCCGTGACTGAACCTCGTCAGCAAGGCAAGCAAACCCCCATTGATCATGTCGATAAAATCCCACTTCCCTCTCATGTCTCGCTTATGCATTGTATAGAATGATTACCATGATAACGTTTCTACCGCATAGTTGAACCCAATCCTTTGCATGACCTATCATTTTGTCACAGTAGTAAGCAAACCACAATCCTAGAAAATGTAGGAGTTGGTTGATATCATGTAACCCCTACAACTGTTACTGGTTATTGCATGCTTAGAGTTACAATGAGGTTACTCTTTTGTGAGTCGGGATGGTAGTGATCATGTTGAATATGGTGGAAATGTGTTGGTGAATCTACCCTAATACAAGTTGAACGATGAGAGGCTTTGTAGGAGTACACAGTGGGTTGTCTCGTTGAACACCGCCTTAAGTCCGAGTTCTTGTGTGGTGATCCAAGAAGAAGAGTACAACCACACATTGGGCTCACTGACCCCTCTCATCCTAGTACCTCACCCCGTTCGAACCCCAGAAGTCGCAGTAGTTTGGAGTTCTGGTAGGGATGTGGCACGGTCTGCGAAGTGGATGAACCGCTTTTCAAGACCGGCTTGGGACCCTGCACACATCGTTTGAGGCTGTACTGGAACCTCGGCCGGACTTCCATACGGATCCCCCTCAGATAGGCGACTGTCTGGACTAGAACGGAGCTGTGGGCGAAGTGTTGTGGTGGCATCCTCGTTGTCACCTCTTGAACGGTCACACGCAAAAGGCGGTAACTGATGACACGTGTGTGTAGCGGTACACCCCTGCAGGGTTAACAAAACTATTCGAATAGCCGCGTCCGCGGTTAAGGACTGCTTGGAAAGCTTAGCTTGATTATTAGACAACTTGAACTGGATACTTATAAAACTTACCAAGATAAGTGTGAGTGCTATGGCCTGCTTTCTCGTGGGGAAGTCGAGGAAGGCACCATAGTGGTGTAATTGGTTGGAGATGTAGTGGACTCGTGTACGCTTCTTACCTTAAGTCTGGTACTCGTAGTTCAGGACTAGCCAAGTCAAATCTGGCACTTCTGCAATTGAAACCCCACCTCCCTTTACCTTGATACATGTGCATGAGTAGTATAGTTTCTACGTAAGTCTTGCTGAGTACGACTTTGTACTCACGTTTCCTTATTCTATGTTTTAGATGAACCCACCGACCCCGATGGTGGCTTCTACCTGAAGCTCGAAGAATGAAGACTCAAACCAAGACCAAGCTAGTGTAGTCCCAGTCAGACGACTGTTCCCTCGTGGAAGGGCTTGTTTATAGATAAGGCTTCTCTAAGCCATTTATTAAACTTGTCTGTACTCAGACCTACTTTTCTTCCGCATGTTTCATGTAATATTGGATCACAGACTTGTGATATCTGTGTGCACTCTGTAAGAGCTATCAATAAAGTTGTATACTTTGTAGAGAACTGCAATGATACCTGCTGTTCATACTGGACATGTGTGCTGCGTGTATGATTATAAAATGCATGTCTTAGTATGGGTTTTCGAGACCTTAGTTGTGATCTGGCTGGCGGTCTTTTATACACCAAGTGGCCCTTAGATGTGCGCAGCTTGGGGCATCGTGATGCGATTGTTCGTGACTCCATCACGTGCACACTTTGATGTATGATCGAGCCCGCCCTAGACCCCGACTAAGTGATCGGGCTGGAGTAAGTCTATGTAAGGGTTATAATACAATCGATAGTATGGTTGAGGCGACTTGTCTATGAGTATGGGAGTTCACCACCCATATAATTTAGACTTGTGTGCGGACGATGAGGACCCATTTCAGTTGTTCATCCGGCCTGGATGGGATGCCCCTCACGTTCGATGCTTTCCGAGAACGTTTTGTGCTAGGCCTTGTCTGCTTAGACAAGTGGGTATGGTTCTTGGCTCTCCATATGATTGTGTTGTAGCGAGGCTTGCATACGCTAACCCCGGGTCCCGACACCCGCCCCGACGCTTTGTTCCATTCGAGTCACCTAGGATCCGAGTTCCGGGTATTGGTTTTAAGACTGAGCGTGCCTAACTGCGTGTGGGATTTTATAGGGTCCCCTTTTCTTACCTACCTAGCTTCAAACATTTCTAGTGGTGGACCAAGCTGATTTACCATTTGAAACCGTGTGTGTGCTGGTCAAATGCCAGTAGTTTTTAAACCAACCCGGACCAGTGAAGACATAGTTCCTTTGTTGGCCCACCTTGTTCAGCTGAGGACCCGGTTTCCCATGTGTGATTAACCGGCTATCCTAACCTACGATAGACGGTAGAGGCCAGATCGAGAGCGCGGCCGGCTCCTGAGCTGGATGTCGACTCACCAGGGGCCACCCGGATTTGTTCGTTGTTAGCTAGAGGGACCTGTCGTTTCGGATCTCTTGGAACTAAATCATAAAATGGTTGCCTGTGATGGGTAGCAACTGGGAGAGATGGGCGTGCGTCCGGAGCCTTGTAATGGGCAGTTGGTACACGCCTGCCGGGATAAATCTTTTCGAGAAGCCGTGTCCGCGGTTATGGACGACTTGAGACCTACGTCCTGTTCATAGACAACAACAACTCAGATAATCTTAATATAACTTGATCAACATGTGTGTGTGCCTTGACTGCTTCTTGTTCGTCGGGATGCGAAGAGGAGGACAAGGATAGGATAGGTGTGATGTTTGCGTAAGTAGTTGATACCAAGACTTGTTGGAGGCGAATCCTCATCGAATGCTTGGGTTCTTATCTTACTCTCTAGATCGTTAGCCACTTCATAAATGCTCGTGCGGCAGCAACCTCACCACTTATCCCTTCCTTACCGTAAACTACTAGTTGTCCTAGAATGACGAGTGATGAAGTCCTTGCTGGGTCAGTTGACCACTACAGTTGGATGCTGAGTACTTCTGTACTCATGATACTACCCCCAAACTCTTTTCAGGATTCTTGATCGACAACAGGTATGGTGATCGACGTTTCACGTGGAGACTCGACGACGACTAGATAGGCGGATCCCGGCGGAGGGCCTGGACCCGTGTGGTTATGGGGATCGATGTTTTTCTCTTTGCCATTAGGCATTTGATTGTAGTCTGTACTCAGACATATACCTTCCGCTGATGTATTGTATTTGAGGCAGTTGTATGCCGATTGTATGAGATGTTGTATCCTTGTAGCTGTAATGTTGTGATATCATGTCGGAAATCCGGGGCATATGGCTATGTCATATGTCGCGGTGGGACCGATATATGCTTCGTCCCCGGATCTGGATGGAAACATCTAGATCTGGAACAGTACCGCATATCGGGCCTTACAGCCCCCGAGTGCCAATGTTGTTTTAGGTCGTGATTGCGAAGAACTCCTCGGGGGGTGGCTGCTGCGGCGAGCCCCCGAGTGCCAATTTTGTTTGTGTCGCGATTGCGAAGGACGCCTCAGGGGGTGGCTGCTGCGGCGAGCCCCCGAGTGCCAATTTTGTTTGTGTCCCGATTGCGAAGAACGCCTCGGGGGGTGGCTCCTATGGCGAGCCCCCGAGTGCCAATTTTGTTCGTGTCGCGATTGCGAAGAACGCCTCGGGGGGTGGCTGCTGCGGCGAGCCCCCGAGTGCCAATGTTGTTTTAGGTCGCGATTGCGAAGAACGCCTCGGGGGGTGGTTGTTGCGGCGAGCCCCCAAGTGCCAATTTTGTTTATTTCGCGATTGCGAAGAACGCCTCGAGGGGTGGCTACTGCGGCGAGCCCCCGAGTGTCAGTGAAGCAATTTTTTGGAAAAACATTTTTCAATATTCTTCCTGTTGTTCCTTACATTTAGTAAGAATGGGGGGTTCTGATGAGGACAGTCCCCTTTATTTAAAACGGCGGCTTGGTAGCCTTAAGGGCTAGTTAGCTTCTTCTCCGAGTGCTCGGGTCCTTCGAGTGGTGGCTTCTTCTATGGGAGCGCTTCTTCTGCGAGTCCCGTGGTCCTGCTGGCTTGGTGAGCTCCAAAGGCCTCTGATATCTTATGGAATTCTTTGTCGCAGCGATCGGACCTGACGAAACTGCCGCTGACTGTGATGACCCCATGTGGGCCAGGCATCTTTAGCTTAAGGTAGGCGTAGTGAGGCACTGCCATGAAGCGGGTGAAGGCTAGTCGCGCGAGGATTGCGTGGTACTGCGACTTCCAGTCGACCACTTCAAAGTCTAGGATCTCCTTGCGAAAGTTGGTCGCATTACCAAAGACCACCTCCAGGCTTATTTTTCCCAGAGGGTAGACTGCTTTTCCTGGACAATCCCGTGGAAGGTTGTGCTTGAGGATTTCAGCGCGGAGCTCTGGATTAGCATTTCTTCGAGCGTCCTTGTGAAGATGATGTTGATCCCGCTGCTGCCGTCCATGAACACTCGTGTCATGTCGTAGTTCCCAATTATGGCCTCGAGCACTAGCGCGGCGTGTCCTGGTCGAGGGATGGCGGGCGGGTGGTCCTCCCGAGAGAAGGTAATTTCTGTCTTGGACCCACGCAAGTACTCCGGGACAGCGGGATGCGAGGAGGCTGCGAGAAAAACTTGTCTTGTGACCTGCTTCTGCTGCCTATTTGAAGGCATGCCTTCTTCTATCATGTAGATCCTGCCGTGGGCTTCTGGATACTGCTCCTTTCCATCTGGTGTCTTGCGCCGTTCCTGGATTGCGACCACTTGCCTTGTTGGCAAGGGAGGGGCTGGTGGTGCGTCGTGGGCGATGGGCCCGACTGCTATGCTCGCGAGCGGATGGGCTGCTGTTGTCGCAGAACAACTTTTTTCCTCAGCCAACTCGTTGAAGCTTCTGCAGTTCCTGAGGGTGTGCCCTGATCTGAGCTCCCCTCGTTCGTTTCTGAATCCGTGTATCGAGCATGGTCCGTCGAGTTGTTCTTTGGCCGAGCGGTATGTTCTAGTGCTGTCGCGCGGCTGCCTCGTCGTCCAGTCTCGTTTCTGAGCTTGGGGCGCATCTTCGAGGTTGTCTCTTCTCTGTGTTCTTCTGTCGTCGCGATGCCTGCCGTCTCTGTCGTCTGGGAAGCCAACGGCGACCATGTCGGGTCCTCTGTCGTCGTAGAAACTGCGCCTGGATCGCTTCCTTCGTCGGTTGAGTCCTCTTTCTCCATTGTGGTAGTCGTAGTCGTGTTCTGAGCGTGCGGTGTGGATTTCTGTTTCGTTGCGAACGGAATCCTTGCCATCCGCCCAGCTGTTGGCTTGCTCCAGCAGCCATGCGAGTGTTCGGAATTTCATATGCCCAAGTTGTTCCTTGAATTTGATGCGCTGCAGGCCTTGCCTGAACGCGTCAATTGCGCTTTCGTCTGATATGTCTTCTGCTGAATTCTTGAGTATGGTCCACTGCTGGATGTAGGCTCGCAGGGTTTCCCTGGTTCCTTGCTTGCATGCCCGCAGCTCCTCGAGTGATGCCGGTCGCTTGTATGTAGATTTGAAGTTTTCTATGAAGGCTTCACGGAACTGCCTCCATGAGCTGATGGATCCTCGCGGGAGATTCTTCAACCAGTGTCGTGCCGAGCTCTCGAGCATGAGCTACACATACTGCATTGCCGTGACGTTGGTCCCTCGCTAGAACTTAACTGCTGTTAAGTAGTCGTCGAGCCATGCCTCTGGCTCCTCGAGTCCATTGTATTTTAGCATTGTGGAGTTCGATTTGAACCCACTCGGCATTCGCGTCTCGCGTATAGAATGCGTGAAGCATAATGCTCCGCATGGCTCAATTTCTTCGTCGAAGGCTTCTTCGTCCGAGTACTCTTCACGTGTTGCGCGTCTTCGCCTGCTGCAGTTGACTTTGTTCTGTGTGATTTCGTCGCGCGTGTCTCATCGACTGTTGCGGCGCCTGTTGTCGTTGTCGTCGATGTCGTGCTTCCTGTTTTTGCCGGAGCGTTTGCGCCAGTCATCGCTGCTGTCGTCGTCGTCGGGTGTGCTGGGGTCCCTGTCTGGTGTCCTCTCGCGGGTCGGTCGCCTTGCACTTGATTTTTTGGGTGCTGAGGCGGCGATGGCGTCTTTCATTATCTGCAAGGCTATTGATGTGTTGCGGTCTGGTCTGTTCTGCCTATTTTTCTGGGCGCGAGATAGGTAGTCTCGGGTGCTTATAAGGGCTTCTGCTGGTGTGAGGGGTTCCTCTTTGTCGTCCTCCTCTTCTAGCTTGAAGTCGTCGTCGAGCTTCCGAACCACTCTCTTCTTGTCTGTTCGTCGCAGGTTCCTGAATTTCGATTTAGTGCGGAGAGGGGAGCCGTGATCCGGAGAGTCATCTCTTGGAGGTGGCTTGCGATTGTTTTTCTGCTCGGCGGCCACCTTTTCTTGCTTCTCTATCTCTAGGCGCCATTGTCTCGCTCGCTGGGTTAGCTCGCTTGCCAATTTGTTGTATGCCCTAAGCTCGTCCCTTGTTGCGTTTGATGGTAGTAGCTTGCCGTGTTCGACTGCGTCCCTTACTCTGGCCATTGACTCTTTGGACAGGTATATTCACTCTTTGGGTGGGTTGTCCGCCGGACCCGGGGTTTGTTGCTTACTGCCTTATGGATCGTCGCTCTTGTGGTTGCTCTGTTCTTGTCCCTGTGGTACTTTCATTGGTATGCTTCCCGCTTCTCCCAACTTCACGACGGTCTTACTGGTGGTTCCGGGCTCTTTTGTGTTGCCGTTGACTTGGCGAGTGTTCGAGTCGTCGTCTTGGCCCTTGCCGTTTGCTGGTGGTGCGTCGGCTTCTGCCATGAACACCTAGGATGGTGCCCTGACTGCCTTATTGCTCGCGCGTGTGATGCTGCTTTTCCAGGCCGAGGGTCCACCCGAGCGGTCGCGGGTGACGTGAAGCCTTGGGTTGGGTGGGCAGTCGCGGCTGGCTCGAAGGGTGGCCGCGTGGGTGGAGACTGCGTCGATTGTTGCTGTAGATGTCGTCGCCGGTGCTCGGGCGTCGTCCGTGAGGCGGAGGGCGCCCCGGTGGTTGATGTAGATATGATATGCTCCGAAGATCAGGTTGATGCCGGAGCGGAGGTCGGCGAAGACTGGTCGGAGAGTCGAGAGGTGGGCCGTGAAACCGAGGGACCCAAACAGATCGGATTCCGCCTGGGTCGTTGGATCGAAGAGTGCTGGTGTAGTCATCGCGTTGGTGGGTGTTGAAGATGCTGGTGAGGCCACCGAGATCGCGTTCCCAACCTGTGCGGTTCCCACAGACGGCGCCAATTGACGGGGATGTACCCCGGCAAATCCCATGGTCAGGGACCCTGGGTTAGTCATGAGAGGCACAGGTTGGACGATAGCTCGTCGGCTAACAGGAGGATACGTTCCTGCTCGATGTTATTGATTGTAGATGGCGATTACAGGGAAGCCAAGGCTAGTGCGCTCAAGGCTAGGGTTACAGATTGTGTATTGCTTGATCTCGACGTCTCCCCTCCTAGCCCTTATATACTAGGCTAGGTCTCGGGGAGTCCGTCCTGGATTACAGATGAGGTTTCCTAACCCTGATCTTGTTTCGTACGGCAAGTTTGCACCTTCCTTATGAGTCGCGGACTCCTACGTCGGTGCCACTAGTGGGCCAAGACTGGGCACAAGCGGCATCTCTGTGGGCCTTCTGTCTTCGGGTACACCGGGTAGGCCCATCCATAGGAGCCGTGGGGTCACCCCCTCGTCAGTGGGGCATTCCCTAACAAGGTGTACGCCACCCTGGAGATCCGAGCGTGCAGGCTGAACAATAGTGCACACCTGCAGGGAAGATGATCTATTCGAATAGTCATATCCACGGTAACAGGACGCTTTATGTTGAAGCCAGAGCCTACTACTACAAACTATTACTATTAAACTGTTGGTTCCGGTTTCTCTTCCTCGCAGGGAAGTCGAGGAAGGGAACTCAGAGGCATTTATAATTGTTAATTATTACAAATTACTATTATACAATGATGCAACAACTTCTGCTGCATTGTTACTTTATGCTTTATATAAACTGTTGGTTGTTCTCTTCTTGTGCTTCAAGAATCGTCGGAAGATGCTAGTCTTCGATAGGCCTAGCTTCTCATCCTTATTTTGACTTTCTACCATTCAGTCCATTATATATAGCCTCCCCTTTCCATTTGATACAAATGCATAAATGCTTAGTAGCGGACTTAAGACTCGCGGGTATGCTAGATACTCACCTTTGCTTTATTTTCCCCCTTTGTTTTATATACCCGACCGGTTGCTGACATCAGACGTTGGAGCCTTGGAGTCCAGGAGCAGAATATCCCGATGTTGACCACCGCAACGTGAAGATCCCCGATGCCTTCTACGACATGGAGATCCCCGATGACTGGGAGTAGTTTGGAGGTTCCCAGGAAGGAGGCCTTGCCTTTTCGATCGTTGTTGTTTTTGTGCTAGCCTTCTTAAGGCAGATCATGTGTACCTTGTGTCTGTACTCAGATACTATTGCTTCCGCTAACTTTGTGCTCTCGAGCTGTTGTATTAGAGCCCTCATGCCCCCTGGCTTGTATTAAACAGCTTGTATTATTTTATTTGTAGAGTTTGTGTTGTGATATCTCACAGTGAGTCCCTGATCTCGATCGCGTACCTTGCGTGTATGATTACTGTACACGGCCTGATTTTGGGGGCGTCACAACCACCATGTCGGACGGTCCGGGCTAGGCCCGGACGGTCTGACTTATATCCCGGACGGTCCGACAAGGGTCTAAAATACCACTGGTCTTTGGAGCAGCATGTCGGACGGTCCAGGACGGAGCCCAGACGGTCCAGGTCGTGCCCGGACGGCCCGACCTGTATACCGGACGGTCCGACATTTCTCTACTATTAAAGGAGAGTTTACCGTCGTCGTCGTTGTCATATTGGTTCAACCATCCATCCTTCCGTCGCACACCATCACACAACATGCTAAAAAAATGAGGGAAGAAAGAAACAACTGTAACTCACGCACACGCCTGATACGTCCCAAACGTATCTATAATTTCTGCTTGTTCCATGCATGTTTTGTGTGACTTTGCCATGTTTTTCTTGAACTTTCATACACTTTTGAACCTATTTGGACTAACTTATTAACTCAGTGCACCCAGTTGCCAGTTTTTGTTTTCTGTTGTTTTTGTATTTCAGGTTTTCCGGGCATTAAAAGTGCTCCAAAAATTCCAGGAAAAATATATAAAAAAATCAGTGCAACAGAAGCTTCCGGAAACACTAAAGGAGCGGAGGAGGGCCACCACCAGGAGTCCAGGAGGGCCCCTGGCGCGGCCCCACCCTAGTTCGCGCCAGGAGGCCTCCTGGCTGCCTGGTGGGTCCCCTCGACGCCCCCCTTCGCCTATATTTACCCCTCGGGGTGGAAACCCCTAAGACGGACTCCTTTTTCACGATCTCTCCTCTTTTCCGCCGCCGCCGCCATTTCAAGATCGGGGCTGCCTAAAGAAGCTACTCCGGCACCCTGCCGGGAGAAGCTACCCCCTCCGGGAGACCCTCCATAGCCATGGATGCCTCGTTTCCCTTGGACCATGGGTCCGTGACCAGTAGCTATGTGATCTATCTCTCCCCCTTTTGTGCTTCCACTTTCGAGTCCTCGTGAGCTGCCTCACATGATCGAGGCGTCTATGTAATTTCTGCTGTTGCTATGCTGAGTTTGTTGGGATCTGATGGATTATGAGACTATGTTCAGATTGTGATGAGTAAACAGCAAGGCCGGAGGAATTGACAACTCCTATGTACTCGTTGGGAGCAAAGTTATTTGTATCTGTGTGCAGGTCCAGGTGAGGTTAGCAACCTCGGCGCCATTGTTCACTTTACCACCTTCTTGTATCCTTCGGAGTCCTACGGGAGACAAACCTTGGTATCTTTGCCAAGGGAAAACTTGTCGCTGCACTATATCTCACCCTGCACTTCGGGTAATCAACGAGGGCTTGAAGAGTATTAACACTCTCTTGCCATCAGCAAGTTTTCTGGCGCCGTTGCCGGGGGCTCCAGTCTACAAGATAGGGGAGTTGCACACTATCGTTTACCTTTTCTTTTTAGTCTTGTTAGTTTACCTTTCAGTTTTTACTTTTGTGTCCTTAATCAAAAATACCAAAAACACCTGTTACCTTGTCAGTAGTTACCACTATGGCTGGTCCTTTTGCCTTTGGTGAGGAAGAAGTGCTTACCTTTACTCAAAGAGGTGGTGAAAGTTTGAAAGATGCTTGGTATAGAATTAATGATTCTCAAAAAAGAGCCACCAAGAAGCAATCCACTACTATCCTTCTTAGAAATTTTTATGTTGGGATTACTTCTTGGAATAGGTTTCTTTTAGACACTGCTATCAACGGGAACTTCATAGAGGCCCCAGTTTGGGAAGCCCTTAATATTATTGAAAATCTTGTTGGAAGTCTCCCCATTGTTAGAATTAAGGAGGACATTACTTTAGCTCACGTTATGAGAAAACTTGAAAATATAGAGCTAGAGATGCCAAGTATCGATAGGGTGAATGAGTTGGATCGTAAGATTCAAGGGGATTTGAATAGGCTAGATAATTCCATGCAGAAAATTGTCAAAACTTTGGAGACTATCAAATCCCTTGATGAAAAGTCTTCTAGGATAGAAAAGATTGAGGAAGTTATTGAAACTTTAGGAACTACCTTTTCCACAATCAAAACCAAAAAGGATGAAACTCCAGCAAAGAAGGAACCTAAGTCCGTTTACGTACCCAAGGTTCCCCGAGCTAAAGCTAGCACACCCAGTGCCAAGAGAGTTGAAACGGTGAAAACTTTGGAGGAGACACCTATCTTTAACTTTAATGAAACTCCAATTGATTTCCCTCCTTTTTATTTTATTCCAAGAAGCATTTTCATTCGTCCTTTATTTGAGAAACCCATTAAGACTAGTTGTACTATTGAAGAGCTTTTTGATGATCATGATGATGGTTCAATAGATGCAACTTGATCTTCTGCTTTAAGCCTAGCTAATGGCTCTAAAGAAGCGCTTTCGGGAGGCAGCCCGCAACGAATTTAGGTTTTTATTTTTTCTTTTGTTCTGTTCTTAGTGGTCTTCATGATTGTTACTACTGTAGCAACATCATTGTATCTTTACTTTTCAAGCTTTGTGCCAAGTTTCGGCTCATACGGCAAGGGAAGTAAAAGTTGTGACATACTGTCCAGAAAACAGATTCTGTCCTCGTGACTAGAAAAATCATACAAAAATCCCAGTTCGTCTTTTTGAGCTGAACTTTTTGCACAGCGTGCTCTAAATAATTACGAAACTTCCGTATGTTCTGAGTTTTTTTATTTGAGTTTCAGAAGTACCCCTAAAAAATTCGTTTCTATCTGATGTTCTGTTTTTCACAGATTCTGCCACGTTTTGTCTCTCTTCACTTTTGCGAACCTTAAGCTTGCTTTTTCTTTGCAAAAACCTTTTGGAAATCTTGGGAAACAGTATCTCTTCCTGGAAATCTTTATTTGCAGTAGAGGAAAATTATTTTCTTAGGGTACTAACCTCTCTAATCAGCCTACAATGAGTTATGTATGAAGGGAGTTTTCAAGTGCGCGATGGAGGATGTTGAAAGAAGATTCAGGAGGGTCAAACGCTCAAGCTTGGGGATGCCCATGTGCACCCCCAATAAATATTCAAGGAGACTCCAGCTTCTAAGCTTGGGGATGCCCCCGTGCATCCCCTTCTTCATCAACAATTATCAGTTCGTCTCTCGTTGCACTATATTTTTATCACTTCATGCGTTATGTGTTTTGCTTGGAGCGTCTCGCTCTTAGGTTTTGTTTTTAGTTTTCTTTTGCTTTGTTTGCTGTAGTAACAAGTTAGACCCCAACTTACTCTTTTGTGTGGGATATATTCACGCTCCGCTTGAACTAGAACTCCTCATAGGATTTGTTATGTCAAAAAAAAACTCCTCATAGGATTTGCATGCTTATTCTTTTAGCTGTGAGCTGTTCTTTTTCTTTTCTTAGCTGTTGTTCTGTTTAGTTGTAGTGCTTTAGTTTTTCTAGATCTTTTATTTTGTCTTAGGTTGAACTTTCTATAGATTGCATGTTTTATCTTGTTAGAGAGTTTGCCTGTTGCACTGAGTTCTGTGTCTTGACTGAAAGTAGGTAGTTAAAGTTGTTATTCTCTTTGTAGTAGTAACTTGCAATAGTTTTGAGGTATTGATTAGAGTGATGTTTGAACTTATGGTGTCAAGAGCTCTTGCCTATTAGTGATAGATGTCGTATTTTGGGCAATCCGTGTGTTTTTCGAAAACCAAAAACCCATGTTGAGAACTCTAGCTACTAGATGGATCACTAACCTCTGGAGGGTTCGAATATTAGAGTACACTCACGTACCATGAGTCGAGGATGCGCAAGGATAACCAAACCCCCATACACTCCTCCTTGGGGTTCCTGTCTCTTTGTGAACCTCCTGATTAGATTGAGAGTTACCGATAATAAGTGCATGAGTTCTTCGGACTAATGTGAGTATTCGAAAGTTGACACTTCCACCTACCTATACTTTTTCTAGCCTCTCATGTGTCGTGCATTGCTTTCTTATCACTCCGAGAGTTGGAGTCCACCTTCGCCAGTACATCCAAACCCGTGGCACGATACGCTCTGTCATCATAAGCCTCCTTATATCTTTCCTCAAAATAGCCACCATACCAACCTACAAGGCATTTCCATAGCCTTTCCGAGATACATTGCCATGCAACATCCACCTTCTCATGACTTTATCTTCATGTCATACATGCTACTTTCTTGATCGATGAGCCGCATGCTAGTTGGGCCTTTCCCTAATCATTGCTACATGACGCGCTAGTATTATTGCATATCCTGCTACCCTGGCAGAGGCATACATTTTCATCATGATAGTTACATTTTCTTTATGTGGGTACCTTTGTAAAGTGTGAAACATCTCTTATATTCTTGTAAAATATAGAGTATTTCCCCTAAAGTGAGGAAAAGATCCCAAAGAGGAAAAAATCAAAAGATCCCAAAGAGGACAAATGAGAGTTAAATAGAAAGAGCCATTGAGGCCACAAAAAAAAAGAAAAAAAGAAAAAAGAAAAGGAGAAAAACATAAAAAGAGAGAAGGGGGCATACTACTATTCCTTTTGAGAGATCCACACTAGTAATTCATCTCCTATCCCTTGTACTCCATAGAGATCATCATCATGCATATAGCTATGTGGGGACCCTTCACACTATAGAACTTGGCTTGTATATTCCAATGATGAGCCTCCTCAAACGAGCTCTAGGTCTTCTTGAGCAAGCAATTTAGATGCACCCCCATAAGTTCCCTTGGAGAGCTTTTAGCTCACATGTGCATCAGTTGTATGGCAATCCCTACTCCTCACATCATATCTATCATTGATGTGAGCCTTTCACACCTTTTTGTCTTCCTCCTCCACCTTCTTTCTGTTTTGCCTTTTAGGTGTCAACTTTCTTGCTCACGCTCATCCATTGCATGAGTGCTCAAAATATCAAAAGGGAGTGGATCAGTTTGACTTGTACCTGGCTAGTGGTCTGGGGACGAGTCCAGATAAGAATCCAAAGGAGAACAAGTGTGAAACTTTAGTAGATAGTTGTTCTCAACAACCTTATTTTTTCTCTCGTATTTCCCTATCCCTTTCTTGCACGCAAACACCATTTGGAGACATTCGAGTCACGGACAACGAGAGCTCTTGCACTTTTTGTTCTTTTGTTGCTTTTGTCAATGCTAATATAGACTCTTTCTTGTTAAGACTTGAATTGAATTGCATGCTTTGATTGCTTTACTTAAAAGCCCTTTTATGGTTGTGTGGCATGTCACCACAGAAATTATGCTTGTTATCATTTACCTACTCGAGGACGAGCAGGAATTAAGCTTGGGGATGTTGATACGTCCCAAACGTATGTATAATTTCTGCTTGTTCCATGCATGTTTTGTGTGACTTTGCCATGTTTTGCTTGAACTTTCATACACTTTTGAACCTATTTGGACTAACCTATTAACTCAGTGCACCCAGTTGCTAGTTTCTGTTTTCTGCTGTTTTTGTATTTCAGGTTTTTCGGCCATTAAAAGTGCTCCAAAAATTCTGGGAAAAATATATAAAAAATCAGCGCAACAGAAGCTTCCGGAAACACCAAAGGAGCAGAGGAGGGCCACCACCAGGAGGCCAGGAGGGCCCCTGGCGCGGCCCCACCCTAGGCCGCGCCAGGAGGCCTCCTGGCTGCCTGGTGGGTCCCCTCGATGCCCCCCTTCGCCTATATTTACCCCTCGGGGTGGAAACCCCTAAGACGGACTCCTTTTTCGCGATCTCGCCTCTGTTCCGCCGCCACCGCTGTTTCAAGATCGGGGTTGCGTGGAGAAGCTGCTCCGGCACCCTGCCGGGAGAAGCTACCCCCTCCGGGAGACCCTCCATAGCCATGGACGCCTCCCGTATGTACCGTGAGTAGTTTCCCTTGGACCATGGGTCCGTGACCAGTAGCTATGTGATCTATCTCTCCCCCTTTTTTTCTTCCACTTTCGAGTCCTCGTGAGCTACCTCACATGATCGAGGCATCTATGTAATTTCTGCTGTTGATATGTTGAGTTTGTTGGGATCTGATAGATTGTGAGACTATGTTCAGATTGTGATGAGTAATATATTTGGTTCTTCTCTTTTATATTTTGTTCTTGAGTAAATTCTTGCATGTTCTCCGTTGCGGTATTTGCTTTGGCCAAGTATTTTATTTGCAACTCCAAGAGAGAGCGTTATGCTCGATTGTGGGTTCAGCCCCCTAATGTCTAGCTTGAGTGACAGGAACATGAGACTAGGGGATGTGTTGTTGCCACCAGGGATAAAACAATGGTGCTTGTACCTGCGGGTGCTAGGATTGTTTGCTTTACGCTAAGTTATTTTAATGCAGTTGTCTGTTGCTTTGAGTTTACACTTTGGGTGGGATTCGCAACTTAATACCAGCGAGATGTTCTGGATAGATATCTCAAGGTGGATGATTCGTAGTAGATGCAGATGGATTTCGGTCTACTTACCTTGGCGTACTGCCCATTGCTTTTGAGCCCTTCCTTTCTTTGCAGCATAGTTGGCATTGCGGTGCCTTCATAATCCTGTCAATTGCCCAACTGTGATTTGTTTACCTCGCTAGCACTTTTATCGTCATTTGGGAGAGAGACATCACTAGTGAAAATCACGGGACCCTGGTTCATCTTCATATCACTGTTTACACCCTTATTACTTTCAGTCTTTACTTTCAGTTGCCACTATTATTATATCTTGTGTTGATCCGGTTATCTTTGTCGTTCCTCCTCTTGACACCGACGGTTTCGTATTTTCGACGATGTCGTCTCCCTGCGAAAAGTATCTCGACGGAGATCGTCGTTCGACATGGAGCAGAATCCCTTGTTGGTGGTGTTGAAGAATCATCGACTCTCTTTTCTCCCCCCCCCCTCTCCCCCGGATCGTCCTGGATCTCGGGACGAGATCCCTTGTTGGTGGTGTTGTATTGTAACAGCCCAGATTTTGTAAAAATTAAAATTTTTGTTTTCGGTGTGAATTGTTTGATTGTCTGATTTGTTTGCGGTGTTTGCATCCCCGATTTATCGATCGGCGATTATTTTCCCCCTCTTATCTAGTACCGGACAGAGACCGACCCTTGCCACCCTGACACTCGACCTTTGCGACACCGGGTTTCACCCGATCACCGTCGTGAAAACCGCACGAGACCAGCCGCAGCCAACGGAACGAAAACCCCCGTTGAATAAGTAAACGGGATATTTTTATAGCGCGCCGGAAAGTGTTCTCGGAACGGTTCCAGCGCGAGGTGAACGCCGCCGGATCGACGCGCTGACTGCGGACCCCCGGCGGTCAGAAACGTAAGCACCGTGCGCGCGGGAGAAAACCCGGGGATGTTTTTACAAACTGCCAGCCACCTGGGCTATATAAAGACCACCACACTCCCACCCTTTCTAGGGTTTCCCTAACACAAATCTTGCAGCCACCCCCTCTAGATATTTCAGATCAGCCCCCTGGCCCTCCAAATTCCCGAAACCCTAGATCCAAATCAACCCTGGCCGTCAGATCTCGAATCGGAGGGCCAGATGAGTGCCACATCGCCCACAACCTCCTCCCAGCCAGCTCCACCACGGTTAGGGCCCCGCAGGGCTCTGGATCTCGCCGCCGAGCCCGCTCATGCCCATCTGGACCGCGCCGCCGCCGTGGAAATCGGCCTCCGCGCCGCCAGCCACCGGCAGCCGTCGCGAGCCGCTCCTCCCGCCGGTGAGGCCACCGCCACCACGCGCTTCTCCTCCTCCTCTCACCCCACCATCCCTCTCCCTGTAGACGCCGGAGCCGTCGCGCCATAGTCGGCCAGAGCCGCCATAGCCTCGAGCTCGGCCCCGCGACGTCGCGCCTCCTCGCCCCGCTGGAGCTCGGTCGCCGCACGCTGCCAAGCAGCCTCGCCGTCGCCAGGACAGGCATCGCGCTCCCCTGGGCCCTCACCTCCCCACGGCCCTCGCCGGAGGCAGCCGGAGCCGCCGCGGCCGCCCCGATCGGATCGGGCGCCGGTCGGTTGCCCCCAACCGCGAGCCTCCAGCCGGCTGGGCCGGCCTAGCTTCCAAGGCCCACCGCTACCTACTGGGCTCGGCACAGCAAGGTGAGCGCCCCAGCCTTTTCCTTTTTTTTCTTTTTTCTTCTTTTTTTTCCTACGCAGAATGGGCTTGGCCCACTATTTTTGTGCCTATGTAGCGCCCGTGGGTGTTTATCATTATTCTGCGCTCAGCCCTTTTAGGCCCAGCAGCAGCAATTCGGCCCAGAAGACATATATCATTTTTTCTGTTTAATATTATGGCAGTTTTATTTGTTTTCTTGCGACGCTTATATCTTTTCACCGGTAGCTCCGATGGAGATGCTTTCTACATGAAAGTTTCTCCGTTTTGCGTGTAGATTATTAAAATATGCTTTGTTGCCATGTTTGACTTTGTTTACATGTTGTTGACCTGCTAATTACAACTGCTTGCCACTATAAACTGCAATTGCCATAACTTTTTAACCGTTACTCCAAATAAAATGTTTCTTATATGTAACTTGACTAGAATTGCATTTCTATTGTGTTTATGCTGTTCTTGCTTCCTAATAAAAACTATAAAATATGCTTTAGGTCAAAACAGTACCAAATTCCATTTTGTCGTGGGGTCCGCAATAGTTTGCCATGTATAGGTTTTACCCCCCACTTAAAATGACTAGATTAGATAGTTTATTTATGCTTCACCTCTTATAATGTTTGTGTGTCATGCTTGCTTGAGTGAGATGCCATGTTAACAACCTTTGTTGATCACCTGTAGCTAAACAACTTGAACCTTTCTAAATGTGCGGTATCGTCGTGTGTGACGAGTACTCCACTTAACCTGTTAGTAACCGCTCTTGACGGTAGGTGCGATGTCTCGTGTTGCCTTCCTGTTGATGCTTGCTCATGTTTGCTTCGTAGTAATAGAGTGCTTGCTCGTTGATTGCTTTCCAGTGTTTATCGTCTTGTGTGCTTCCGCGGGTACCTCTCGAAGACGATGCGAGCTTGCGATCAACTACACCTTCGGAACCCGACTTATCAACAGGCAAGGACTATACATTACTTATGATCCATTCTATTTCAACCAGCGGTTTGCATGCTAGTCTAGGTTAGGTTCAATGTTTGATCCTACCACATGTTTACAACCTCTTTCAAACCGATACAGCCATGTCCCCTCCCAGCAAACCATGTACTGCTATGTTACTATTGCTCGTTGCTCAGCCCCTTCTTAGTATGCATGCTTATGATGCTACGATGTTACCCTGTTACTCCTTGGTTTTGGGATATCACATTATTATATTGTTGTTGATGATATGATTATTATAATGTTGACTATATTTGACGAAGGATGGAAGTTCTAGGCTATCCCGCCCCGACACTTTGTTCCATTCGAGTCACCTAGGACCCGAGTTCCGGGTATTGGTTTTAAGACTGAGCGTGCCTAACCGCGTGTGGGATTTTATGGGGTCCCCTCTTCTTACCTACCTAGCTTCAAACATTTCTAGAGGTGGCCCAAGGTGATTTACCATTTGAAACCGTGTGTGTGCTTGGTTGGGCCCCCAGCAGTTTTAAAACAATTCGGGCTAGCGGAGACAGAGTTCCTCTGCTGGTCCACACTGGTGAGCTAGGGAAGTCCCCTATTATATAGGTGAGACTAAACCCGACCTTAGCCATATGGAAGAGTCCGATCCGAGGGCGTGGACGGCTCTTGGATTGGGTGTCGACTCCCTAAGGGTCACCCGGATTTGTTCGTTGTTAGCTAGAGGGACCTCTCGTTTCGGATCTCTCGGAACTAAATCATAAAATGGTTGCCTATAATGGGTAGCAACTGAGAGTGATGGGCGTGCGTGCGGAGCCTTGTAATGGGCAGTTGGTACACCCCTGAAGGGTTAAATCTTTTCGAGAAGCCGTGTCCACGGTTATGGACGACTTGAGACCTACTCCTTGTTCATAGACAACAACAACTGAGATAATCCTAATATAACTTGATCAACGTGTGTGTGTGTGTGCCTTGACTGCTTCTTCTTCGTCGGGATGCGGAGAGGAGGACAAGGATAGGATAGGTGTTATGCTTGCATAAGTAGTTGATAGCAAGACTTGTTGGAGGCGATTCCTCATCGAATGATTGGCTTCTTATCTTACTCTCTAGATCGTTAGCCACTTCATAAATGCTAGTGCGGCAGCAACCTCACCACTTACCCCATCCTTACCGTAAACTACTAGTTGTCCTAGAATGACGAGTGATGAAGTCCTTGCTGGGCCAGTTGACCACTACAGTTGGATGTTGAGTACTTTTGTACTCATGATACTACCCCAAACTCTTTTCAGGGTTCTTGATCGACAACAGGTATGGTGATCGACGTTTCACGTGGAGACTCGACGACGTCTAGTTAGGCGGATCCCGGCGGAGGTCCTGGACCCGTGTGGTTATGGGATCAATGTTTTTCTCTTTGCCACTAGGCATTTGCTTGTAGTCTGTACCCAGACATGTATCTTCCGCTGTTGTATTGTATTTAAGGAAGTTGTATGCCGATTGTATGAGATATTGTATCCTTGTATCTGTAATGTTGTGATATCATGTTGGAAATCCGGGGCATATGGCATTGTCATATGTCGCGGTGGGACCGATATGTGCTTCGTCCCCGGATCTGGATGGAAACATTTAGATCTGGTACAGTACCGCATATCGGGCCTTACACCGGAGGAATTGACAACTCCTCTGTACTTGTTGGGAGCAAAGTTATTTGTATCTGTGTGCAGGTCCAGGTGAGGTTAGCAACCTCGGCGCCATTGTTCACTTTACCACCTTCTTGTATCCTTCGGAGTCCTACGGGAGACAAACCTTGGTATCTTTGCCAAGGGAAAACTTGTCACTGCACTATATCTCACCCTGCACTTGGGGTAATCAACGAGGGCTTGAAGAGTATCAACACTCTCTTTCCATCAACTCCCCCACGTCCCACGCCCGTTTCCTGTATCCCCAACAAACTCGCTTCCGATCCAATTTCTCCTGTGAAAATTCGCCATCCGCCGATCTCCTCTTTCATCGCTCGAGTCGGACATGGCGCCCAGGGGACTAAAGGCGACCATGGAGACAGGCATCGGATCGGTGGATGGGCCCATGCCGGGGCGCGGAGCGGCACGGTGGCGTGCCCGGCGACATTCCCAGGTCACCGTAGGCAACGGGGCGGCATTTGTCTGCATCATGATCATCATGAACGACTACTAGAACTACTAGAGGATCTGGGCGCAGGAGGGGAAGCCGTTGCGAGCGAGCCCGGCGAGCCGTTGCACGTCAAATGCTCTTCAAACACGTCCAGAAGATGCTCACCGGCGACAACACCGTCAACGCTGAGACCGGTGACTCGTGGTTCAACTGCTAGAAGCTTGAGTTCCCGGTTCAGAAGCAGCCATGCAAATTCTCGTGGTTCTCGTGGCAACACGTCTGTCTTCATTGCTGAGTTGATAGTAGCCTGGTGATCATGTGTGCAGGTGCAGGTGCAGGTACGAGTTCTAGATGCAGTACGTATCCATTGGGTGGTCCACCGGCTTGCTACTCGAGTACACGCAGGGTGCCGGGACAAGCGTAGCATCGCCTGCATCGGTGACGTTAACTTTCAGGTGACGACACAAGACGTGTCGACGATGCTCCGGTACGAGTAGAACCGCGTCATCTTTCTCATCAGCAACGACGGGTACACCATCGAGGTGGAGATCCACGACGGTCCCTACGATGTCATCAAGCACTGGAACTACACCAACCTCGTCGATGCCATCCATAACGCGAGGGCAATTGCTGGACCGCCAAGGTACGGGCTAACACACAATATTTGTCGTCTCTCCTTGTTAATAATAGAAATTACGCTTCATTCGATGATCAATAGTGCATGGATATGGTGGATGCAGGTGGCTTCAAAGGAGGAGCTGATGGCGGCGATTGAGACGATGATGGAGGCAAAGGACTACCTTTGCTTCATCGAGGTGGTGGCGCAAGGACAACACCAGCAAAGAGCTCTTGGAGTGGGGATCCAGGGTCGGTGCGGCCAACTCCAAGGTACACAAACCTCAGCAGTAATCCATATTATCGATGATTTGAGCGATGCATTAGTGTCCAACGTTTGATCTGATTTGCATTCATGTGTGCATGCAAACTTTGCATCATATTTCTAGGATCAAATAATTGATTGATTAATAAAGTTGGATGATTCTTCCAAATTTGTATGCTCTTTCTATCGTTGAGAGTTGTACAATAATTTTAGTTTTTTAGAAAGTTGTGTCGTCCCTACGATGTCATCAAGCTTGTGAGTAGAATCGCCACTCCTTATTTTTCATAACGGATTATTTGTATTATTAAAAGGGCAATACGTTTCAAAAAAATCATATTTTCTTCTCCAGTCGAAAATAAGTAACGTAATTTTATTTTGAATCGTGTCTTCTTTTGTTTGTCGGTTTTTCTGTTCCTTGTTAGATTTTTCAGTGAGAAAACGGCTCGACACGTCCTCCGATCGTAAGCGATACACACACAACTCATCCACCGTACGTCTCACCATCGGTGTCCATCCCCATCTGCCATCATCCTCCGCCCCGCGGCGACATGGATAACCAGAGACCAACAAGACCATATTCCGTGGCAACGCATGGGCATCCAGCTAGTAGGGCTAAAATACCACTGGTCTTGGGAGGGCATATCTCGGACGGTCCGACATATACACAATGTATCCTAAACGACGTGTGTTGATTTTCCTACACATCTACATCATTTTCATGGGTTGTAGATAAGTGTATTTTACATGTTCCAGTATTTTATGACTTGAGAAAGTCTTAAACTCATCCTTATGACCCCCTCTTAATAGTGCGGGGATCCCTATGACTCAAAAGGTAGATGGTAAAGAGGACTTAGCGTCATCTTCCGGCCTTTTGTTGAGTTCTTGAGTATGACTGGAGTTTTCGAACATGATATCTACATGGTGACATCAAGAGAACTAACAATTCCTGTGTATCACTTAGCAAACGTAGTTAGTCCCCTATATGTATATTGTCATCAACAACAAAATATGCTTAAGGGCAAGATTGCACTTTCAGCCGCGTGAAGGTCTACCACTAGTGGTTGGGAATCATCTTCGTGATGATATCTCAAGGGGAGAATAGGGTGAGCCTTTGTGGCGTGGTGTGACTTTGTGATAACATCCATCCCTCTAATGGTGAGTAGCTTTCCTCCAAGGAAGTGAACATCAGGATACATTCTCGTCTCCGTGTCTTCGGTTATCTATAATCCTAGCTCGCTACTCGTGGTTTACTTTTTTCACTTGACCTTGCATTCACTAATTAACAAGACGTCGCATATTCAGAACTAAGTTTACACACAAAGGAAGAATTCGCGCACCAATATGTGTTAACACCAAGCCCACATCTTAGAAGATCGAATATAAACTTAATTACTCAGAACAATTTTACTATTCATTACGCAAAAGATCATTGGAAAGAGAATATAACATACATAAAAAAACTCTAATAAAATTCGGACACATATTAAACCGTAAGAAATTGCTCTGCTTAGGGTACTTACTTATACGATAGTTGTATGATGGATATCCATCGACGTGTTGCTTTTGCATGGATGATATGATTGTCACTGTCGTACACAAATCGAACGCACAATATCGTACGCATATCAATGTTTTAAACCCTATGTATAGTGGTTTACGAGTCTATCAACCCGTTTTTTAACCCAAACATAATATTCTACAAACTAGTTATTCAAATTTTTATTAGTAAAACCGGTTTTGCAAAAAATCAATTAAACGTATGTTTTATGCACATCTATGGCTAAGAATCCCTACCCACACAACCATTTAGGTCTCCATTGATAAGTAGCAGCACCGCACCATAGCATCCTGGTGCGGCGTCTGGACAGTACGAGGCTGGGCATGCAAGACTATCATCACATTAAATACGTTTTCCTAAATTTTAAAATGATTTATCCTACAAACCATTAACCCGATTTGCGTTTTGTTTTCATGAGGGCTTCGAAACAAAATTCATATTGATATGTTTCAATGAATTTTTTTGTCACCGGTAGTTGCCAGATTAGGTCACCCTAGTTGCCATTTGTATTGTGATATATTGCCACAAATGTTTGTACATAGTTGTCGTGGAAATAGTTCCGTATACTTTAACTTAGGATACGACCCGATAAATAAAATGACAACTCAAACTGATAAAACTGGCAAGAACAATAAACCATCATGTGAATTAGATGTAAAGAATACGACAACCGAACATAAGTAAACCGATAACCAATCGTTCGAGCACAACAAGTCATTATGACATTTGGGTATAAATAATATGACAAGTATGTATGTTTTTATGTGATTCTAATACAAATACCACAAAACAAGATTTTCATTTATGTATGTTAGTGTACAGTGTTTTAACGACCAAGTTAGTATAATCTGGTAACTATATGAATAATTATCAGGTAAGTAGAACAGTAATGTGACAAGTATTGATGGAAAAAATGTTTTCAAAACATATTAACATGGGATTTAGTTTCGAAGATCTCGTCGCGAGAAAGCTAATGGTACAAACAGATCGTCAATTGAGTAACGATTTAAGAGATAAAACTTTTTAAAAATTCGAAGATCCAAAAGTTATTACTTTTTGCTAATTGCTATAGCACGTACAAAGAGGAAGAGGAGCCACCGCACCATATAGCCCAGATGCGGCGCCGCTCTGTAGTGGCATCCTTGATTCATATGATGGAAATATCATGGAAATAAGAAAACCATAGCATCTCATTTTTTCTAGAAAAAGGAATGTCATTTGATTCATGAGATATTTTTTTTTCACTGAATCTAGGTTAATATTTTTTGTAAAAATGTGAAGGATGGGTTTTTATCCTCCATACAAATATAAATTGATTCCAAAAATCAAATGACTTTTTTCTAAAATACAAAATTTCTATGTTATACTCCCTTCGTTCCAAATTAGATGACTTTTATTTGTCACCTAATTTGGAACACAAATGAAAGTCATCTAATTTGCTATAAATTTTAAACGACCTTATGGATAAAAAAAGTATTATAAACGGATTTACCTAACACTGTGTTTGGATGTTCGTATTCGGGCTCAGAAACTGATTTGGTATTGGTAGGTATCCAATTCAGCCGTTTGGATGCGCTTCGTATTGAAACACCGAAACCTGATTCAATACCGAGCGAAAATGTCCACGCACGAATGCACCATCCTACAATATGGACCCCCGAGGTTCCGTTTAAACGGATTTACCTAACACTGTGTTTGGATGTTCGTATTCGGGCTCAGAAACTGATTTGGTATTGGTAGGTATCCAATTCAGCCGTTTGGATGCGCTTCATATTGAAACACCGAAACCTGATTCAATACCGAGCGAAAATGTCCACGCACGAATGCACCATCCTACAATATGGACCCCCGAGGTTCCGTTTTCTGCTGAATTGCCTCGCTCCACTCTCCTGCAAAACATATTGTTTCGGTCTTCTGAAAAAAAAACGACAGGAGGCAAGACCGCAAGAGGTGAGCCAGAGGAGGTGAGATCTGCGCCGCCAGCCGAGGTCGATGTGGAGACCGGCGGCCGCGTCCTGGCCTTCTTTCCCATTCACTCCCCCGCTAGAGCCCTATTCCCTCCACCACAACGCTTTTCACCACCACCGCGGTGGCCATTGGTGCCGTCCGTCACTGGCCCATCCCCTCCTCCCAGGCTCTCCGTCTTCTCCGACGAGGGCAGGTTCAGGCGGTGGGCCATATGCATAGATGGCATGTCCACTAGGCCAATGGCTGGCGTCGGAGCGGGTCTAGGAGGTGACACTGGCATCCTCTATGCCATCTGTAGGCTGCAACCAGTGGATGCACATGCACGAGGGACCAGATGACCGCTCTGAAGGCGCAGGCATGGTGCCAGTTTAGAGCAACCTGCTCGCAACTGGCGATATTCAGTTCTGGAACACACACCGATGGCAGGACATGTCTGAACTCTAGTGATATTCAGGTGATATTTGATCACGTATGTGCTTTCTATAACTTTCTTCTATAGAATGTCTGTACATGTTAGCTTTTAATCCAATTTGTACTGTGGAACACACACAAAGATGCATGAAGATGTTAGCTTTTAATCCAATTTGTTGTGTAGATTTCATTTGATACATATAGAGCGAAGCATGTGAATATGCAATTCTAAAGTTTGCCATCCAAACATGATTTGGAATTGAGACCTAACTAAGATTCCATGCTTCAATTCAGCGATCAACTAAACAAAGGAATTCGTATTATGTTCAATACAGTTTCCTGGTTGAATTGGTATTTCATCCAATTCAATACGAAGGCTTCCAATACAGACATCCAAACAAAGCGGATGCTTTGATTCGTACTATCTCTGCCTCATAATATAATATGTTTTTATAGTTTAACTAGGAAAAGTGCCCGTGCGTTGCAACGGGAAAACATAATGTCAATTTGATATCGATAGTATTGTATGTGTTGAGCCCAGACGAATGAGATACATGATGATCAACCCAGCCGCAATCCAACTAATGTATTGTTTACCATCGTCCACTCCTCCTCAATTCTACTTCCTAGTCTATCATGTTAGGATGTGTCGAGCCTAACCTATGTGATGATATAATTATCTTTATTGGTGGCCTTATCGATCGCCTAGTTCGACGTTGAGAGGAGCTACATCATATCCATGTATCCAGGTGCAAAGTGATGATGCAATTGTAGGTATTGGTGGATCTGTCGACCACCAATTTTTCATGTGGTACATCTCACAGGTGTTTTTATTTTTTTAACATAAGTCCTTACAAAAAGAATAGTAGAATGATCATCTATAGAACTAATAATGAAAGAATAACATAGGGAATAAATTAATTTTCTTATTGATAATCGAATTTTTTTTTTAATTTGGAAGCAACATACTACCAGCTAGCCAATAACCCTGTTATTTTTTTAATGTTGAAATCAATTTTTAATTTCAACTGGACCAGATACATAATTTTCGCATATGTGTTCTGGATACCCACTTGCCACTTAAATTCTGAAGAATCGTTCCTTAAATTGCTTCACATTCAATCTCACAAATCGCTCATCAAATCAAGTTGGAAGTTAATTCATTCTGTGACTCATTTTGCATGCATGAAAACGATATTACACTTAACTCGGTTGGCAATATAGTTGGATAAGCTCTTTTCCTCATTCCTTCCTTCTTTATCACACTTAATTAGTTTTTTAATTAATTTGTTATAATCTCTCGTATGACTTCCCGATACTGAAGAAATTTAGAAGCATATTTAAATTGAACAAATTTCTTCTTATGGAGTAAGGTGGAACTAATTAATAGTCAAATTAACCTTTTAATATGCACACGACATGATTTATCTTTTTTTATGGGTGATACAATTTTTTATGGGTCCGGTGATTTAAATCCCCAAATCAATATACCTATATTTGCATCTTGAACTAAGGAATCCCGATCTAAATTCCATACATATCGGAATGGTTGAGTGAATATTAGAACACATCGAGTCGGCCCATTAGCGCAGTAGCTCGTGCTCACTCTGATCTATTTTATTTATTTTTTCCTTTTTAGTTTTGTTTTCTTTCCTTTTTATTTGTTTCATTTAAAAAAACGTTTTATGTGTTCAATTTTTAAAAAATCGTAGCAAATTTTTATACAACTATTCACACTCAAATTTGTAAACTTTTAAAAAATGCTCGCACTTCAAACTATTTCCTCTCCTTGGAACATTTTAATTTCTTTTTATTCTTCTTTTGCATCACTTTTATAAGATGTTTGCACTAAAAATAATACTTCAAAAAATCATGTATAAAAATCCAACTATTCGGAGTCAAATTTTGTAAGATTTTAAAAATTACACGCACTTAAAACTATTTGCTCTCCTTGGAACATTTTGATTTCTTTGTATTCTTTTTTGCATCACTTTTATAAGATGTTTTCACTAAAATTAATATTTAAAAAAAGCATATATAAAAAATTATAAAAATCCATTAACACATTTATTAAATAGTTCACACTTTCAAAATGCATTAAAATGTTGGCACACTTAAATGTGTATAAATTGTTCACACATAAACTTTTTACAGTGTGAATTATTATTAACTAATATATTTTTCTAAGTGCGAATTATTTTTTGAAGTGTGAAGTGTATTTTTTGTACGATATGATGTTGTGTGTGAGCGCGATTACAAAATTGGCCGAGTAGTTAGAGAAAGGGCCAAGGCCCAAGTGTGGCAGCGAAGCGTTTTATATTATCCTGCTGTAGTGGGGCACCAAACCTAGAGCGAAGCATGTGAATATGCAATTCTAAAGTTTGCCATCCAAACATGATTTGGAATTGAGACCTAACTAAGATTCCATGCTTCAATTCAGCGATCAACTAAACAAAGGAATTCATATTATGTTCAATACAGTTTCCTTGGCAGACATCCAAACAAAGGGGATGCTTTGATTCGTACTATCTTTGCCTCATAATATAATATGTTTTTATAGTTTAATTTATAAACTGTAAAACGTTTTGTACTCGTAGTTTTTAACGGTGACTGTGACTGGGACGGTTGGACAGGGAAGAAAAAGAGAAAGCGAGAATGGCAATGCAGAATAAACAGAGGACTGAAAAGCAAAACCCTAGCTCTTCGGGCACCCATGGCGATGGCGACAGCGACGGCGATCTCCGGCCGCGTAGCCGGCGGGGCCAGCGCAATGCTCGCTCCTTCCGCTTCATCCCTCCCCTCGCCGCTCCGATGCGCCGCCAAATCTAAGGTAATCCTAACCATCCTCAATTCCCCAAAACCCTAATCTCTATGCTAAGTGCTTGTCTATTGCTACACACCACAAAATCAGAGCTCAGCATTTCTCTCTGCTTCAGCATCGATTTCGTTCGTTGTCCTTGGGAGGCTATTTGAATTCGTGACTGGCTCCATGGAATTCCAGCTGTAGGCGCGGCCACGAAACCTAGTGGGCTTGACATCTGCATCGTTGTGTCGATTCGATTGGTGATGCAAGTAGGCTGCTGTGTATGTTTTTTTTAGGGGAAGCTGCTGTGTATGTTAGTAGTGCTAGGAGCGTCAACCATGTTTGCAAAATCTGGTCATCCAAAAATTTGTGCTGCCCCTATCTCTATCTATTGTCTGATTTGCATTTCTCGCCCTTTTCAACTCTGCACTTCTTGTTTTTAGTGTGGTGCTTATTTCATTTTGTGTAAGAACTTGTAAAAAAAATGCCTTCTGGGCATCACATGTAGTAGTATACTGAAATATGTTCAGATTTACTCTCTCCCGTTGGAGATTGAGGGACTAGTTTTACTTCCCAAGTGTGAACTTGGACCATAAATCTCGTGAACAATGTTTCGTTAGCAGTTACAAAATCACAATCATAAGAAAGTGATATGGAATATGTTAGGCCTACTAATCTCATCACTGTAATGCTCGTTAGTTTTCTGTTTCAGGAATAATGTGCGCATGGTCGTCGCCTGTGACCCATGCGTGCATGTAGTTAGTGGAGGAGCTGCTCCTAGCATGCACTCCTCCCTGATGTTCTCTCCCGTCCGTTGGGATCAGCTATGTGACACAGTTGTAGGATGGCACGACAGTTGCGGATCATGGCGGCCCGGCCGGGAGGTAGTTAGCTCCTTTGTTTTGTACCCACATAAAAGGAATGAATCACAACAGAAAACGCTGCAACGTTTTGTCACCACGTAAACCTCTCTCGCACTCTTTTACTAATCTGTATTTTGCAGTGCAATTCTTCAGAAAGTTCAGAATCAGCAAGGTTGACAACTACAAAATGCAATAGTATCTATTTTGTGTAACAGCACCCACATTAATATTATTTGTCAAACCTTGAACTTGGACAGTCAAATTACGTCCTACGATTTCGTAAATAGTTGGACTGTCCTACATTTCGAAGCGAGGAGTCAGTCAGTACTTGGTAGACAATCTTGAGACCATGTGCCTAGCCAGCTCGCAAGGAACATAAAATAAAGAACTTAATGATTTAGGGAATTTGGTTAATTAACTTTCTGGCATGCATGATAAACAGCACACAGTAGGGTGCTCTTGTCTATAGAAGTAGAGTGAAAAATCCTGAGCTTTACGGATCTCCTGATATGATTTGTGTACTCCGTTACGATTCTTTCTGTACCAGTATTGCCATTGCTTGACTCAGTTGGGCCTTTTCCTTTTAGAGATGCACATCCTTCAATTTTCCTTGTTGCAGAAATGCAAATGTGTGTTTACATGCCTGTCTGTTATATTTACCCTTATGTGCTGCTGTATACCTGTGTACAGATATTTACCATGTTGTGCAGGTATCATGTAGACCCTGATAATCCTATTGTTGCATAATTTTCTTGAAAAAACAATCAGTATGATAGAAGGTATTGGCTGTGGATCCTACCAGGGCTATAATGTGTGGGCTGCAGGGATGCACTCATAGGATCTTGATGCTGACTATACTAGGATCCGTACTAAAGCACAGTTAGTCAAACACTCGTTTGGCTTTGGTCTTGCTCACCCATGCATGGTGTTTCTTCCTACCATAGTTCTTTCAGGCTTCTTCCTACCATAGTTCTTTTGGTCCACCGACATTTGTCAATCTATTATTTTGTGAAGTTCTGTTTTCTTCTGCCTTGCATTGCATGCATGACCTAACTTGTACATTTGTTTGTAATCATGTTTTTATTATTTACTTCCCATATTTGTTTGTAATCATGTTTTTATTATTTACTGCCCTATTCGTAATTCCTCAGGGATTCTTTTGTGCTTTTCCTCGTGGAGCATCTAGCAAACTCATGCTTACACCAGGACAGCCATGCATTAAGCGGCAAAGCTCTTCACGAAGATCTAGTGCCAGTTCTGCTCTTTCAAGGCGAGACATCTCTCCTGTTACTCAAGACATGGAAGGCTTCCTTCACAATATTGTTAATATGGGATTTTTTGACCGTCTGAAATTGGCTTGGAAGATAATCTTCCCAGCACCAACCATACATGAGAACACAAATGCAAGTATTGCAAAGCAGAGGTTGAAGATGATTCTATTCTCCGACAGGTGTGAGGTTAGTGACGAAGCAAAGAAAAAGATAGTGGAAAACATAGTTGAGGCACTATCTGAAATTGTTGAGATTGAATCACGTGATAATGTGCAAGTGGATATCTCGACTGATGCTGGCCTTGGCACAGTGTATTCTGTGACTGTTCCAGTGCGCCGTGTGAAGCCTCAGTATCAGGAATCTGAAGAGCAGTATACAGGAAAAATCGTTGGTGTTGACTTCAAGGACACTGGAGAATCGTCTGGTAATGTTGATGTCACCTTTGATTTCTATGTTCCGAATGAGAACCACTGATTCCTTGATGTAGTGTGCTCCGTTCTGTTCCTTTATCACCTGTTGGGTCTCCTTGTGTAGCATGTTACAATTCCATTTCTGATGTAAATATCTAGGGTTTTCTTTCATTCAGTGTTTCATGTAATTTGATTTTGGAATTTTGTTCAGGAGGTTGCAGACATGTGGTGCCAGATTCTTGAAATCAAAATTTCCCACTTTTATTGTGTTATTTGGTGAAGTTACGCTGTGCCAAGTGTTTGGTCAGTTACCTAGCTGTCGTTTTTTTTGAAACAAACACATAGCTTTATTGGATGGTAATAACAGTTACATTGTCTATAATGAGGGGTACAATTTCAATCGAGAACTCCTCAAACCAATGAAAAGTGGAAGAAAATCTAACCAAACTAGCAAGTTCATGAGCTACCTTATTAGCTTTCCGATTACAATGTTTGAACTTGTAGTTGGGCTAGTGGAGTCTAAGTTGGAGAATGTAACGCAACAATTAATCAATCAGATTCTGGGGTTGGCGTATGACGGTTTTGTGGCTTTGCCGGCGAATGGCACTGGCGTATGACGGTTTTGTGGCTTTGCCGGCGAATGGCACTGCTGGTGGAATCATCCTAGCTTGGCGTTCGGCCGACGTGAGAGTAGAGGCGACTTTCGTACTCAGGTTCTCTGCGTCTGCCTGGTTTCAAATGCAAGATGGTAGTTCTTGGTGGTTTTCGGTCGTGTATGGGCCATGTGTAGACGAGTTGCGGGATGATTTTTTGCTAGAACTTCGCACTCTGCGCAATCGGTGCGCTGGGCCATGGTGTGTAGCCGGAGATTTCAATATGATCTTAAACGCATCGGACAAGAGCAATGGTAGACTGAACCGAACGCGGATGGCTAAATTCCGGGCTGCTGTGGATGATCTTGAGCTCATTGAGGCGCCATTCATTGGGCGCAGGTTCACTTGGAGTAACGAGAGGCGGCTGCCTACTATGTGCAAGATAGATAGGTTGTTTCACACGAACGATTGGGCGAACTTGTTCCCCAGCGCCCTCCTGGTAGCCGGCTCGACTGCGCTTTCTGATCATTGTCCCCTGGTAATGTCTACCAATGTGGAACTCCGATCACAGTGGAGGTTTCACTTCTAGGGGTTCTGGACTAAAATGCCGGGGTTTGAGGACGCGGTAAAAGAAGCTTGGAGCATGCCGGTATTTTGCAAGGATAACTTCTCCATTTTTGATAGGAAGCTCAGGAATACGGCCAGTGCGCTTCGGCGTTGGAGTGCTAGACAGATTGGTAACATAAACGAGCAAATACTGTTGGCCAAGGAAATTATCTTCCAGCTAGAACAAGCCATGGATAGCCGTAATTTAACTCGCGAGGAGAGGTGGCGGAGGGCCGACTTGAAGAAGAAGTTGCTAGGCATGTGTTCCCTGCAGCGCACCATTGCTAGGCAGAAGTCCCGCATCATGCGCATCAATGAGGGCGATGCAAACACTGCCTTCTTCCATCGCCAGGCTACGAGGAGGAGAGCCAAGAGTAGAATTTTTAAGTTGCGGTCGGGTGACCAGGCAGTTACCATCGACCAAGGGGGCATGGAATCGGTGGCTTTTAAACATTTCTCTGAGGTTTTGGGTACGCCTGTGAGCCGGGAGACGACACTGGAATTGAATCAGTTGGACCTCCCTGTCATAGGCCTCCCTGAGCTAGAGACAATCCTGTCCGAGGATGAAATCTGGCGTGCTATTAGGAGTTTGCCACCGGACAAGGCCCCGGGGCCGGACGGCTTCACGGCGCAATTTTACCAGCGATGCTGGCATATCATCAAGCCAGACTTCTTGCGGGTTGTCGAACAGTTTTGCTGCAGAGACTGTAGTAACTTTCATGTCTTGAACCGAGCATACATTACCTTGATTCCCAAGTCAGATGATGCGGTGGATATAAAAGAGTATCGGCCAATCAGCCTTACTCACAGCGCGACAAAGATAATCGTCAAGGCTCTAGCGAACAAGCTCGCTCCTAGAATGGATGAGATTGTGGCTAGGAACCAGAGCGCTTTCATTGGTGGTAGGTGCATCCAGGACAATTTTGCTCTAGTTCAGAGGGCTGTGAAGACTCTCCATCGACGGAAAATTGAATCACTTTTGCTGAAACTCGATGTGTCCAAGGCCTTCGACTCTGTGGCGTGGGCTTTTCTGATACAAGTACTCGAGGCCCGCGGTTTTGGGCCAAGGTGGCGAAGGTGGATCACCGCGATCCTTTCGTCTACATCAACACAAATCCTTGTAAATGGATGCCCAACAGATCGCATCTGGCATGCTCGAGGACTAAGGCAGGGTGACCCAATCTCTCCCCTCCTTTTCATCATCGTCATGGACGTCCTTAGCGCCGCGGTCAGACTAGTGGAGAACGTTGGGATCATATCCCCCATCGCAGATTGTGGAATCAAACACCGGTTATCACTGTTCGCGGATGACATGGTCATGTTTGTTAGACCAAGGAGAGAGGAGCTCCAGGCCGTGGCCAAGATCCTAGGATTATTTGGAGAGGCCTCTGGTCTGAGGGTGAACGTGAGTAAGAGCTCAATAATTCCTATCAGCTGCGACGCCCTTGATCAGAACATATTCGTGGATCTTCCCTGCCCCATCGGTGCTTTCCCATGCACTTATCTTGGGTTGCCACTGCGTACGGGTGCCTTGTGCGTTCTTGACCTCCAGCAGATCGTGGACACGGTGGCAAACCATTTTCCAGCCTGGAAGGGCAGCTTGCTGGGGGAAGGTGGAAGGACGATAATGATTCAGTCAGTCCTAACCGCCACTACTGTTTATCATATGCTCTCGTTTGATCTTCCGGCATGGGTGCTAAAGAGCATTGACAGAATATGTAGAAACTTCCTAGGGAAAGGATCCGAGACTGCCACTGGTGGAGACTGCAAAGTGGCTTGGGACATGGTATGTCGGCCTAAGGAATATGGCGGACCGGGGATTCACAATTTGCGCATGTTAAATGCCGCCCTTAGAGTCCGATGGCTCTAGCTGGATAGGACGGATGAACAAAGGCCGTGGAAGGGACTAACTGCGGCGCTATCGCCTGAGGCGACGAGCCTGGTGCATGCGTCCATCACATGCAATCCCGGCGATGGAAAATCGGCGCTGTTCTGGCAAGATCGGTGGATGAACGGGGAGGCGCCAAAAGACATAGCACCGGAAATCTACACAGCAATCCCCAAGAGGAACCGGCTCATGACGGTGGAAGAAGGGTTGGACAGTAACACATGGGCCGCGGACATCCCGGGAGAGTTCACGGTCGTCAGAATCTACCAATTCTGTACGCTTTGGGAGCGGGTGGAGCGCTCACGGGGAGTTCTCACCGAGGGGCCGGAAAAGTTTCGATGGATATGGACGGAGTCTGGAAAATACAGTGCCAAGACCGCTTACCGCGCTCTTTTCATGGGAAGGACAAGACTACCGGGAGCTGAGCAGCTGTGGGCCTCTTCGGCACCACTTAGGTGCAAATTCTTTGGTTGGTTAGTCTTGCACGACAGGTGTTGGACGTCGGATCGTCTCCAGCGTCGAGGTTTGCCCCACCAAGCTCTGTGCACTCTCTGCGCTAGCGAGGAGGAAACGATGCAACACATAACGACGCAATGCACTTTTGCCAAAAGGATTTGGAGTAGGGTGGCGAGTGAGTGTTCTTTCACAATTCCTCTCCCAGCGGGGAATCCTCCCATTGCGGATTGGTGGGCGCTTGTGCAGAATGCTAACCCAGCGGCAGGGCGTAAGAGGTTAAATTCTTTGGTCACCTTGGTGATGTTCCAGATTTGGAAGGAACGAAACAGTCGTACGTTCGATAAGGTAGCCACGATGGAGAAAGGTGTAGTCGATAGGATCCTGGCTGAGTGGGCTTTGTGGAACTTGGCTTGGGACGTGAGGAGAAGTAGAAACAAACTGATAACTCTCGTGGAAAGTGTGGAAACGTAGTCTTCTTTTTTTAGGTGGATCAGGCATCTTCTTGCCTTGTAATGAACGTCTCTTGTAACACCTTCCTTCTTAATGAAATAAACACGCAAATCTCATGCGTGTTCATGTAAAAAAACAATGTTTGAACTTAGAAATAGGAAAATCACAAGCTAAATGATAACAATCATCAAAAACTGCAGCCGCCGTTCCTGCCAAATGTCCATCATTCTTCATTGTTTTAATGATCTTCAAATTATTTGAATTAATAACTATGCGATTGCAACCTGCTCTTTGTGCAAGATAGATACCAAATCTTAGCGCTAAAGCTTCAGCCATCAGAACATCCACACACCAATCTATTCTCCGATTCCCCCCGCAATAAACTTTCCATTATCATCCCTTAGCACTGCCTCAACTGTCGCCCCTATTCGAAAAGGTTAAAACCGTAAAATAATTTTGAACTGGGTTCATTTTATGAATTAGTTTTGTGCCGAGGTTATTTTTATCCATTTTTGCTATAGACATCCCACTCACATTTCTTCTCGGAAACATTCCAATTCCAAGCACCCTCCAGTTTTATAATAAAGAAAGAAGGGGAATTATACATAGCTCCGCCGCAGCAACGCATGCCTCATGCGGCGGCTCAATCCATCAACTATATGCATTAGCTCTTTCAAATTTTAATTTTTTAAAAGATTTATCTCATAAACCGTTAACCCGATTGATGATCCGATTTCATCGTTAGATTTGCCGCGTCGAGATCTTCGAAATAAGATCCCATATTGATATGTTTCGATGAAATTTTTTCGTCACTGTCAGTTGCCACATTAGCCCCCCTAGTTGCCACAAATTTTTGTATATAGTTGTCAGAGGAATAGTTCGTGTACTTAAGCTTAGGATATAACCCGATGAAATAAAATGGTAACTCAGATTGATAAAACTGACAAGAACAATAAATTAGCATGTCAATTAGATGTAAAGAATACGACAACCGAACATAAGTAACCGTTAGCCAATCGTTCAAGCACAACAAATCATTATGACATTTGGTATAAACATCATGACAAATATGAGTAATTTTTGACGTGAGTCTAAAGGGAAACACATACAAATACTATACACCAAGTTTTTCATTTATGTATATTAGTGTATAGTGTTTTAACAACCAAATTGGTATAATATGACAACTATATGAATAATTATCAAGTAAGTAGAACAATAATGTGGCAAGTAACTGATGAAAAAAGTTTTAACAACCAAGTTAGTATAATCTGGCGACTATATGAATAATTATTAGGTAAGTAGAACAATAATGTGGCAAATACTGATGAAAAAAAGTGTTAACAATCAAGTTACTATAATCTGGTAACTATATAAATAATTATGAAGTAAGTAAAATAGTAATGTGGCAACTACGGATGATTTTTTTTAAAACATATTGACATGGGATCTAGTTTCGAAGATCTCGTTGCGAGAAAGCTAATGGTGAAAACAGATCATTAATCGGGTTAACGGTTTAAAAGATAAAATATTTCAAAAATTCAAAAACACAAAAGATAGGACATTTTACTATTATATTAGTACTACTAGCAGCCGCCGCACGGCACAGTGCAAAATGCGGCGCCGCTACGAAGTCGGTCAAACAGTGATACACATTAGACTCTGATGAACACATGCATCCCTATTCTAGCGGACGGGCATGATAGCAGGACAGGGCAGCCTATGCTCTATCAAACGCGTTTTTTTTTGGGAAGAAATCCCCCAAGCAGGGAGGTGTGACCCGAGGACGAGGGAGCGGGCCTCGCCATCCAACCCGAACCATCGGCATCCGCAGCACCGTTAGCCGCGGACGATGATCCAGGTGTAGCGGCGTAGGAGCTTCGTCCGGCGGCTGATGACTGTCATCTCTTTTCTCCCAGAACCTGGAGTTCTTCGAAGGGAAGCCAACAAACTCCCAGATTTCACCTTCCACCTGCTCCAGCGATTTGGGTGGTCGGAAGGTCACATCTCTCTATCTCTCTCTCTCTCTCTTCTACTATCACATCCATGGCCACACCGGTGGCCAGTTCTTCTGCCTCAGCATCGCTGTTCTCCATCGAGTGTAGCGCTGAGAACCGAGAACCAGAGCACCAACCCGGAGAACTCGATCCCCAACCCTGTAAGATCAATGAGATCACCCCGGGCTAGAGTGAATTTGCGCCGTCTAATGGCCGGGAGATCGATCCCGATGTAGACAACATACTCCGTAATCTCCGTCTCAACTCCGGTACGCAGGTTCTCTCCCTCCCCCAGATAACGACCAGCCAGGATATCCTCAAATTCATCCTTAGGCTGAATACCTGCATGGCGGTGATGGCGACCTCGAGCGAGGAGGCTCGCCCGCTCGCGCCCCGAGCATCTCTCTCACCTGACAGGCTTGGCCCTGCTCAGTGGGTAATCTTTTATTTTGGGGAGAATTTCACTTGGTTATGCATCTAGCCTAGTATTCAAGAATGAATGCATGAGTATTAGGAAAGCCTTGTCCTCAAGAATAAATATGAACATAAATTAACCTCCGTAAGATTTAAACCCAGGTGCTGGGTTTATACATCCACTCCCCCAACCAGTGAGCTAAGCTCACTCTGGGTATTTTTACCTTAATGTATCATCTAGTATTTACGGATGTTTGGTACAGTTCCAATCATAAGTACTTGCAATCACAAGTGAGAGCTTGTTAGCTTTGCCTCTCCCACATAAAAGAGGAGTACCATCTTTTTCTCATGCCCAATTCCGCCACGCCTTCCACCACTTTTCCACACTCATACTTCTGTTACTTTAGTGTTCTTTATTGTTGTCGAAGCTAACATATATTTTCTTGTTCTTTATGATCTTGCAATACTATCCTTTCATACCCAACAAAGTTCCTAATAGTTTAATTTTCTAGATGGAGAAAAGTTTAGCTCCTCGTCGGGTTCAACACTCTTACTTATCGAAAAGGGTACAATTGATCCTCTACACTTGTGGGTTATCACTCGCTCCTTCGTCTTATGTTCTGGTGGTAATATCTTGAGAGCCTCCGTGTATGATTTGGCAACTATCACGAACTATTCTTTCTTCCCCGAGCCATGGGACGGGTATGCCATTTTTATCGGCATAGTGATGGGTGTAGATAACACCTCCTCGTTTGTTAACACAAGTGTAAGGTTATGATGTACATAGCAGCAAATTTCCATTATGTGAGGATTGTAAGATTTATCGAACCAAGAGGATTCCCGAGACGACAAGTAGGTGTCTGCTGCTCTAACGCCAAGAGAAGAAGTGGATCTGCACACAAAAACACAAATAACTTTGCTCCCAACAAGTACAGAGAGGTTGTCAATCTCTCCAGTCTTGCTGTTTACAAAGGGTCAAACACAAAGGGGTAATAATAATGCAACGGAAAAGAAAAGTAAATTTTAAATGATGGTGGTGTAAACTATTGCGTGAATATGGACCTGGGTATCATGATGATCACTAGTAGTGTCTATCTCCCAAAAGAAAGTAAACAACTATGATGGTTAAACAAATTATAGCTAGGAAATTGACACAATTATAAACACACCGCAGTGTTAATTATGCTACTAGAAAATTAAAGGCTCAATCGTAGGGGAATTACACCAAGACAAATAGATTCTTTATTCATCAGCATCTACTCACTAATCATCCACCTTGAGTTTTCTATCTAGAACATCTCGCTAGTATTAAGTTGTGAGCCACAACTAAGGCTGCAAACCCAAAGCAACGGATAACTAACTTAACACTCAATGCGTAATGTAAGCAATCCTTATGACACGCAGTCATAAGGACCGCTGTTTTACCCCTAATGGCAACATCACATTCCCTAGTCTCATTTTCCCTCTTGGAGTTACAATCTACTACTTGAACAAAGGAAGAAACGACAACGGAGAACATGAAAGGCTACTCAAGAACTAAAATATAAAGTTGAACCAAATATATTACTTTCAAAAATCTAAACATAATCTCATAATCCATCGGATCCCAGCAAACAGAACATAGCAAAAAAAGGTATCATACATAGGTGCCTTGATCATGATAGGCAGCTCATAAGTGCCAAACATTGAAGCACAAGATTGGAGAGAAGACATCTACTAGCTACTAATCATCGACCCATGGTCCCAAGGGGACTACTCATGGCACATCCCGGAAGCGATCATGGTGATGGAGGAGCTTACGGAGGTCAATTGTAAGGCCCGATATGCGGTACCGTTCTAGATCTAGATGTTTCCATTCAGATCCGGGGACGAAGCACATATCGGTCCCACCGCGACATATGACAATGCCATATGCTCCAGATTTGCAACATGATATCACAACATTACAGCTACAAGGATACAACATCTCATACAATGGGCATACGACTGCCTTAATACATTACATCAACGGAAGATACATGTCTGAGTATGGACTACAATAATATGCCTAGTGGCAAAGGTAAAACACATCATTCCCACGTCCACACGGGTCCAGGCTCTCCGCCGGGATCCGCCTAACTAGTCGTCGTCGAGTCTCCACGAAGGCGTCCAGAAGAAGGGTCATCGAGCTCCTCTGTAGTCCAAGATCATTGCATAACATGCGTAAAAGAGAAAAGAAGGGGTGAGCTATATCAACAAGTCTTGTAACTAACTTCTCACGGTAAGATGAGGGTAGTGGTTGAGGTTGCAGCCGCACTACCAATATATAAGGTGTCTAACGATCTATTTAGAGTAAGATGAGAACCAAGCATTCGATGAGGAATCGCCTCCAGTAAGTCTGCTATCAGCTACTTACGCAAACATAACACCTATCCTATCCTTGTCCTCCCCTTCGCATCCCAACGAAGAAGAAGCAGTCAAGGCACACACAAGTTGATCAAGTTATTAAGATTATCTCAGTTGTTGATGTCTATGAACAAGGAGTAGGTCTCAAGTCGTCCATAACCGTGGACACGGCTTCTCAAAAAGATTTAACCCTGTAGGGGTGCACCAACTGCCCATTATAAGCTCTGCATGTACGCCGGTTCTCTTAGTTGGGCCCGTTAAAGACACTCATTGAAGAGTTGTTCCGAGAGTCGAGACGTTATAATCCCTCTAACTAACAACGCACAATTCGAGTGGCCCTCGGTGAGTCGACATCCATCTCAAGAGCCGGCGCGCTCTCGATCTGGTCTCTACCGTATGACTCCAGGTTTGGATTATCCGTATCTGCTCAACTGAGCCTGGGTCCTCAGCCGGTCAGGTTGGACCAACGGGAAACACTGCCCCCACTGGTCCGGTTTGTTTCGAAAAATGCTGGATGCAGACCAGTCATACACATGGGTTCAAATGGTAAATCAGCTTGGGCCACCACTAGAATTGTTTGGAGCTAGGTAGGTAAGAAAAGGGGACCCCATATAATCCCACACGTGGTTAGGCACGCTCGTCAAGAGACACAATACCCGGAACTCGGGACCTAGGTGACTCGAATGGAGCAAAGCATCAAGGCGGGATAGCCTAGACCTTTCACCCTTCGTCGAATATAGTGAACATTATAATAATCATATCATCCACAACAATATAATAATGTGATATCCCAATCCAAGGAATAACATGATAATAGTTGATAGCATCCTAGCATGCATACTAAGCAGTGGCTGAGCAACGAGAAATAGTAACATAGCCGAACAAGGTTTGCTAGGATGTGGAGGACATGGTTGTTTGGGTTTATTTGAGAGGCATGAATATTGAGGTGGTAGGATCAAGAAATCGGTCTATCCTATACGTAGGCGCAAGTGAGCTGAAAGTTATAAGCATGATATATGCTCCCCCTTACATGTTGAGAAGACGACGCCGAAGGTGTAGTCGATCGCAAGCTCGCATCGTCTCCGAGAGTAACCGTGGGAGCACACAAGAAGTAAACACTAGAAAGACAATCGACGAGCAATCATCTATTACTACTGAGCAATCACCATCAAGCAAGAACAGGAACACAACATGAGACAACGCAATACGATATCGCATCTATCGTCGAGAGCGGTTACTAACGGTTTAAGTGAAGTATCGTCTCACACGACGATAAGGCACATTTATCATCGGTTCAAGTTGAATAGCTACACAACATGAGCAAGGTTGTTAACATGGCATCTCACCCAAGCATGGCATATCACAAAATCATGGCAAGAGGTGAAACATTAAATAAACTATCTAATCTAGTCACTTTAAGTGAGGGCAAAACCTATACATGGAAACTGTTACGGACCCCACAATGATTAATAGTTTTACTGTTGTCCTACCCTAAACCACATTTTAATATTTTTATTAGCAAACAAGAGCAGCATATTCACAATCTAAACAAAGTTCTAGTCAAGTTACATACGAAGACCATTTTTATTAGAGCAACGTTTAAAAAGTTACGATCTATTTCATTTACAATGTCATGCGATGTAATTAGCAGTGAAACAACATGTAGACAAGTGCAAACATGGCAAAGGAGCACATTTTATTATTCTACATGCAAAACAGAGCAAGTTTAACGTTGGGACCGTCACAATCCGAGCTACGAGCAAAAAGATACGGGCATCGCCAAAATATTATATAATCTGCCATTTATTAAGCCCAGAAATATTAAACAGACTGGATATGCCACATGGGCCGAACCACGGTGGCACAACATAACTATTTATCGCTTAGGGCGCAGCATAAAGGGAAACTAAATGGGCCAAGCCCAACTCGCTCAGCAGAAGAAAAAAAAGGTAGGCGCCTCACCTTGCGGGCCTAGCCCATGGAGAGGAGGCAGCGCAGGATAGTGCGCCTCGCCGAGGGCGAAGGGGAGGCGCGGGGTGGCGTGATGGGCCTCTGGCTTGCTGGGCTTGGGGGCGCGCCGGCCCAACTGAGGCGGCGCTAGGGCAAGCAGGGCGGGCGGATCCAGTTGGTTCCCGCCGGATCTGGCCAGTGGGGCGACGAGAGGCGTACAAGGAGGCGGCTTGAAGCTTCTTAGGCTGATCTGGCCACGGCGGTGGCGCATCCTGGAGACGGAGAGGGGGGTGAGAGGGAAGTAGAAGGGAGGTGAGAGAGGGCGCGAGGGAGAGGAGGGGACGCGGTGGCCGTGACCTGCGGGGTGGTCGCCGCCGGCGCTGCAGCGGCCTCGTCGGTCGCGCGGGCGACCACGGGAGGAGGAGGGAGCTCGGGCTGGGGAGACTGCTCCATATGGTGACGTGGCTCATAGGATTCGACGAATCTGATTGGAGTTTCCAGATCTGGATGGTGGGATGGTTTTTTCTGCGAGGTGGCGGCGGTGGAGTGGGATGGCGCAGAAAGAGAGGAGGTAGGGCTAGGGTTTCTCCAGTCTAGGTTGGGATAGCACTGCTATAAATAGCAAGTGGGTGTTTGGGAGGGGTTTCGGGCCACAAAATGGCCAGTTTCGGATCCGGTTTTTTGGGTGGGCTAGAATCCGAAGATAAGTGGGGAATCCGGGGGTCTAGCTATCAGCGCACACAATATTTTTTAAATACGCCCCTGGAGTTATACCAGCTACTATGGCTGGCACCTCCGATCGTTTACCTGCCTGACGAAGTCAGAAACGCACGAAATTCGAAACATAACATCGCCCACACTGTACCAACAACGTCTAAAACATTTCACGCCCAACTGAGACGACGATTAACTCCCGATAAAATAACCCATCTAAATTTAAATGGGGTTTTTCCGCACTGTTGGTGATGGCTGGTCTTGTGCCGAAAGTTGTGACGGTGATCGGGTGACTTTCCCGTTGCCGCAACGAGGTCGTGTGCCGTTGGGAAAAGGGTTAGGTCTAGCATACGATATGAAAAGAGGGGGAAAGATAATCACCGATTATTAATTCGGCGAAGCAAACACTGCAAACAACACAGGCAATCAACAGAGTAACGCAACAAACAAATTTTTTAATTAGGGTGGAAATTCCGGGCTGTTACAATACAAGACCACTAACAAGGGATCTCGTCCCAAGATCGAGGATGATCCGGGGGAGAGGGGGGAGAGAAAAGAGAGACGACGATCTTCAACACCACCAACAAGGGACCATGCTCCATGTCGATGACAAACTTCCATCGAGAAACTATCCGTAGAGAGACGGCAACGTCGAAGAACGAAACCATCGGTGTCAAGAGGAAGAATTACAGTTCGAAGTGACGATCAAGAGAAGAATTCTCACTCAAATCATGAGGATATTGGGTAAGAGGACTGAAGTCAACGGAAGACCAATATGTTTAACCAGAGTCGGAAGAACTAAAGTTACTACGTGAATTCCCAAACCTGAGATCGGAATCGAGACAATACACTGCAAGCAAAGCATTGTAACAGTTTCGACACTCCACACTAATCGAGATCCTAAAGTTTGAAGGGTGTAAGGCGAGAGTAAAACACTTACGACACTCGTCCTGACCAGAGCAAGGGTAAGGAGTAAAAATATTCCGACTCTCCGATAACTAATTTAGTAACTACAAAATAGTTTTTGTCTAGACTCGACTTCGTCCAAAGAAGGGATTCTACGGTCGGTAAGGCTCTGATACCAAGTATTAGGCCCGATATGAGGTACTGTTCCAGATCTAGATGTTTCCATCTAGATCTAGGAACGAAGCACATATCGGTGTCACCGCGACATATGACAATGCCATATGCCCTGGATTTCCAACATGATATCACAACATTACAGCTACAAGGATACAACATCTCATACAATCGGCATACAACTGCCTTAATACATTACATCAGCGGAAGATACATGTCTGAGTACAGACTAAAATCAAATGCCTAGTGACAAAGGTAAAACACACCATTCCCACGTCCACACGGGTCCAGGCTCTCCCCGGGATTCGCCTAACTAGTCGTTGTCGAGTCTCCGCGAAGACGTCCATAAGAAGGGTCGTCAAGCTCCTCTGTCGTCCAAGATCGTTGCATAACATGCGTAAAAGAGAAAAGAAGGGGTGAGCTATATCAACAAGTCTTGTAAGTAACTTCTCACGGTAAGATGAGGGTAGTAGTTGAGGTTGCAGCCGCACTAGCAATATATGAGGTGGCTAACGATCTATTTACTGTAAGATGAGAACCAAGCATTCGATGAGGAATCGCCTCCAGCAAGTCTGCTATCAGCTACTTACGCAAACATAACACCTATCCTATCCTTGTCCTCCCCTTCGCATCCCGACGAAGAAGAAGTAGTCAAGGCGCACACACGTTGATCAAGTTATTAAGATGATCTCAGTTGTTGTTGTCTATGAACAAGGAGTAGGTCTCAAGTCGTCCATAACCGTGGACACGGCTTCTCGAAAAGATTTAACCCTGCAGGGGTGCACCAACTGCCCATTATAAGCTCCGCATGTACGCTGGTTCTCTCAGTCGGGCCCGTTAAAGACACTCATTGAAGAGTTGTTCCGAGAGTCCAGACGTTATAATCCCTCTAACTAACAACGCACAATTCTGAGTGGCCCCCGGTGAGTCGACATCCAGCTCAGGATCCGGCCGCGCTCTCGATCTGGTCTCTACCGTATGACTCCAGGTTTGGATTATCCGTATCTGCTCAACTAAGCCCGGGTCATCAGCCGGTCAGGTTGGACCAACGGGAAACACTTCCCCCACTGGTCTGGGTTGTTTCGAAAGCTGCTGACTGCAGACCAATCACACACACGGGTTCAAATGGTAAATCAGCTTGGGCCACCAGTAGAATTATTTGGAGCTAGGTAGGTAAGAAAAGGGGACCCCATAGAATCCCATACGCGGTTAGGAACGCTCTTCAAGGGACACAATACCCGGAACTCGGGACCTAGGTGACTCGAATGGAACAAAGCATCGAGGCGGGATAGCCTAGACCTTCAACCCTTCGTCGAATATAGTCAGTATTATAATAATCATATCATCCACAACAATATAATAATGTGATAGCCCAATCCAAGGAATAACAGGATAATAGTTGATAGCATCCTAGCATGCATACTAAGCAGTGGCTGAGCAGCGAGCAATAGTAACATAGCCGAACAAGGTTTGCTGGGATGTGGAGGACATGGCTGTTTGGGTTTATTTGAGAGGCATGAATATGAGGTGGTAGTCTCCAGCAATCGGTCTATCCTATACCTAGGCGCAAGTGAGCTGAAAGTTATAACCATGATATATGCTCCCCCTTACATGTTGAGAAGACGACGCCGAAGGTGTAGTCGATCGCAAGCTCTCATCGTCTCCGAGAGTAACCGCTGTAGCACACGAGAAGGAAACACTGTAAAGACAATCAACGAGCAAGCATCTATTACTACGGAGCAATCACCATCAAGCAAGAACAGGAACGCAACACGAGACAACGCAATACGATATCACATCTATCGTCGAGAGCGGTTACTAACAGGTTAAGTGAAGTATCGTCTCACACAATGATACCACATATTTATCATCGGTTCAAGTTGTATAGCTATACAACATGATAAAGGTTGTTAACATGGCATCTCACCCAAGCATGACATATCACACAATCATGGCAAGAGGTGAAACATTAAATAGACTATCTAATCTTGTCACTTTAAGTGGGGGCAAAACTTATACATGGCAACTGTTACAGACCCCACAATGATTAATAGTTTTACTGTTGTCGTACCCTAAACCACATTTTAATAATTTTATTATCAAGCAAGAGCGTCATATTCACAATCTACACAAAATTCTAGTCAACTTATATACAAAGAACATTTTTATTGGAGCAACGGTTAAAAAGTTACGATCTATTTCATTTACGGTGGCATGCGATGTAATTAGCAGTGAAACAATATGTAGACAAGTGCAAACATGGGAAAGGAGCACATTTTATTAATCTACACGCAAAGAGGAGCAAGTTTGACATTGGAACCGTCGCAATCTGAGCTACGAGCAAAAAGATACGGGCATCGCCAAAATACTATATAATCTGCCATTTATTAAGCCCAGAAATATTAAACAGACTGGATATGCCACATGGGCCGAACCATGGTGGCACAACATAAATATTTATTGCTCAGGGCGCAGCATAAAGGGCAACTAAATGGGCCAAACCCATCTCGCTCAACAGAAGAAGAAAAAAGGAAGGCGCCTCACCTTGTAGGCCTGGCCCATGGAGAGGAGGCGGCGCAGGATAGTGCGCCTCGCCCAGGGCGAAGGGGAGGCGCGGGGGTGGCGTGCTGGGCCTCTTGCTTGCTGGGCTTGGTGGCGCGCCGGACCAACTGAGGGCGATACTGGCGAGCGGTTTGCTCGTCCCGACCCCGCACAGGAGGTCGACGACGGCTGCTGTGGGGCGGCTCCCCGACGAGGTTCCGGCGAGGAGGAGGCCGAGGCGGTGCTAGGGCAAGTGGGGCGGGAGGATCCAGTTGGTTCCCGCCGGATCTGGCCAGTGGGGCGACGAGAGGCGTAGAAGGAGGCGGCTCGAAGCTTCTCGGGCCGATCTGGCCATGGCGGTGGCGCATCCTAGAGAAGGAGAGGGAGGCGAGAGGGAAGGAGAAGGGAGGTGAGAGAGGGCGCGAGGGAGAGGAGGGAACACGGTGGCCGTGACCTGCGGGTGCAGCGGTCGCCGGCGGCGCTGCAACGGCCTCGTCGGTGGCGCGGGCGACCACGGGAGGAGGAGGGAGCTCGGGCTGGGGAGGCTGCTCCATCTGGTGACGTGGATCTGATTGGAGCTGCGAGTTCTGGATGATGGGATGGTTGGTGCTGCGAGGTGGCGACGGTGGAGTGGGTTGGCGCGGAAAGAGTGGAGGTAGGGCTAGGGTTTCTCCAATTTAGGTAGGGGTAGCACTGCTATAAATAGCAAGTAGGTGTTTGGGAGGGGTTTCGGGCCACAAAATAGCCCGTTTCGGGTATGATTTTTTGGGTGGGCTAGAATCCGAAGATAAGAGGAGAATCCAGGGGTCCAGCTATCAGTGCACACAATAATTTTTAAATACGCCCCTGGAGTTATACCGGCTACTATGGCTGGCACCTCCGATCGTTTACCCGCCCGACAAAGTCGGAAACGCACGAAATTCGAAACACAGCATCGCCACACTGTACCGACAACGTCTACAACATTTCACGCCCAACTGAGATGACGATTAACTCCCGATAAAATAACCCATCTAAATATAAGTGGGATTTTTCTGCACAAATCGTGATGGCTGGTCTTGTGCCGAAAGTTGCGACGGTGATCGGGTGAATTTCCCGGTGCCGCAACGAGGTCGTGTGCCTTTGGGGAAAGGGTTTGGTCTAGCATCCAATACGAGAAAGAGGGGGAAATATAATCACCGATTATTAATTCGGCGAAGCAAACACTGCAAACAACACAGGAAATCAACAGAGTAACGGAACAAACAAATTTTTTAATTAGGGTGGAAATTCCGGGATGTTACATCAATCCTCCCTCCGGCAGAGTGTCGGGACAGGAATTTCTGCTGATCCCGATGTAAGACACGATATGCGGTACTATTCCAGATCTTGACATTTCCATTCAGACCCGAGGATGAAGCACATATCGGACCCATCGCGGCATATGACGAAGCCATATGTCTCGGATTTCAACATGATATCACAACATTACAGCTACAAGGATACAACATGTCATAGAATCGGCATACAACTGCCTTAAATACATTACATCAACGGAAGATATATGTCTCAATACATACTATAATCAAAGCCTAATGGCAAAGGTAAAACACACCATTCCCGTAACCACACGGGTCTAGGCACTCCGCCGGGATCCACCTAATTAGTCGTTATCGAGTCTCCGCGAGGGCGTCCGGAAGGAAGAGAATCTGGCTCCTATGGAGTCCAAGATCGTCTGCATAACGTGCGTAAAAGAGAGAAGAAAGGGGTGAGCTATATCAACAAGTTAGGTAACTAACTTCTCACGATAAGATGGGGGTAGTGGTTGAGGGTGCAGCCGCACTAGCATTATATAAGTGGTTAACGTTCTATTTAGAGTAATATGAGGAGCCAAGCATTCAATGAGGAATCGCCTCCAACAAGTCTGCTATCAGCTACTTATGGAAACATAAAACTATCCTATCCTTGTCCTCCCCTTCGCATCCCTTGCGAACAAGAAGCTGTCAAGGCACACACACGTTGATCAAGTTTTAGTTATGATTCAGTTGATGTTATCTATGAACAAGATGTAGGTTCCAAGTCGTCCATAACCGCGGACACGGCTTCTCGAAAAGATTTAACCCTGCAGAGGTGTACCAACTGCCCATTATAAGCTTCGCATGTACGCCTGGTTTCCGCTTGCCTGTGTGAAGACGCCTGAAACTCTGGAACATCAGAGTCCCTCTAACTAACAACACACAATTCCGGGTGGCCCCCGGGGAGTTGACACCCAATCCAAAATCCGGCCACGCTCTCGAATTGGACTCTTCCGTATGACGCAGGTCAGATTGCCAGATCACTCACATGATGCCGGGTCCTAGCTGATCAGGTGGAACAACAAGGGAACCATGCCCCGCTGGACCGATTTGTTTGAAATCTGCTGGTTGCAGACCAGTCACACACACGGGATTCAAATGGTAAGTCAGCTTGGGCCACCACTAGAACTGTTTGGAGCTAGGTAGGTAAGACAAGGAGACCCCATAGAATCCCACACACGATTAGGTACGATCAGTCTTGAACCAATACCCGGAACTCGGATCCTATGTGACTCGATTGGAACAAAGCATCGAGGCGGGATAGCCTGACCTTCCTCCCTTCGTTGAATATAGTCAACATCATAATAATCATATAATCCACAACAATATAATAGTGTGATAGCCCAATCCAAGGAGTAACAGGATAACATAAGTAGCATCCTAAGCATGCATACTAAGCAGTGGTTAAGCAAGCAAGGTACATGGCCAAACAATGGTTTGCTGGGATGTGGAGGACATGGTTGTTTGGGTTTATTCGAGAGGCATAAATATGAGGTGGTAGGATCAAGCAATTGTTCTATACTATATCTAGGCAAGTGAGTTGAACGTTATAAGCATGATACCCCCTTACCTGATGATAAGATGAAACCGAAGGTGTAGTCGATCGCAAGCTCGCATCGTCTTCGAGCGTAACCGCGGGAGCACACAGGAAGGAATCCTTGGAAAGGCAATCAACGAGCAAGCATCTATTACTACGACGCAATCACCAGCAAGCAACATCAAGAAGGCAACAACAGAAAACACACTACGGTATCGCATCTATCGTCGAGAGCGGATACTAACAGGTTAAGTGAAGTATCGGTCACACACGACGATACCGCACATTTAGAATGGTTCAAGTTGTTTAGCTACACAACATGAGCAAATGTTGTTAACATGGAACCTCACACAATCATGGCAAGAGGTGGAGCATAAAGTAAAGTATCTATGCTAGTCAATTTAAGTGAGGCAAAATCCTAAACATGGCATATCACTAAGCACCCCACAATGATTTAAGTATTCGGTACTTCTCTGACATAAATCATATTTTATTAATTCTATTAGCAAGCAAGAACAACATATTCTTGATCTACATGAAAATCTAGTCAAGTTACATATAAGGAACATTTTTATTGGAGCAACGGTTAAAAAGTTATGATCTAACACATTTTCCAAAGGCATGGCATGTAAATAGCAGTGAAACAACATGTAGACAAGTGGGAACATGGATAAGAGCAACATTTTATAAATCTACACGTAAAACTAAACAAGTTTCATGTAGAGCGCGTCGCAATCCGAGGTACCATTAAAAAGATACCGCCATCGCAAAATCCTATGTTTTTCTATAATTTAATTAATGTCCAGATAATTACTAAACATTTACTGGGCCAAAACACACTTAAACGGTCCTAATAGAATGGGCGCTACACTACTATACCACGCTCACGACGCTACACAACAAAAGATTCCGCTGGGCCAAGCCCAACAGGAAAACAATACAAAAGAGAAGGGGCGCCACACCGTGTGGGCCTTGGCCCAGGAGGCGAGGGTGGGCGGAGCTTAGAAGATTTGCGCCTGGGCGAGCGGGAGGTCACGGGCTGGTGCAGGGAGTTGGGTCGTGGGGTGCCAGATGGGCTGTGGCGTGGCCCACCTGGCAGCACACGTTCATGCAAGATCGGATCAAGCAGGAGGCTCATCCCGGCGTCTTCTCCAAGACGTGGTGGACGGCGCCGGTGACGACTTCTCCGGCGAGGGGGCAAGGTCGCACGGGGGCAGACGAGGAGGTCCAGAACGGGGCGTGGCGGCATGGATTTACCGGATCCGACAAGCTGCAAGGTGCCCAGAGCGGAGGCTTGAGCTCCAGGCACGCCGGACATGGCACGACGGAGGCGCGCTCCATCAGCGTCCTGCGAGGGGAAAGAATGAGAGGGTGAGGAGGAGAGAAGGGAGAGGTGTGGGGTGACGGCGGCCTAACCGGAGTGGCCAGCGGCGACGGACGGCGAGCGGCGCGGCTCCGCGGGCTGTGCGGCCCAGATCGGGCCGGACGACGGCCCCGTGGGGCCCGGTTCGCCTGTGTTGGCTGGTGGAGAGCTCGGGGGCACGTGGCAGCTTCTCGCGTGTCTGATCGGCGGATGCGACGGCTAGAAGTTGTTGGGGTTAGGGGTTCGGCTGTGGAGGGGCTTGGGGGTAATTTTTGGGGCAAATTTGAGGGGGTGGCTGCAAAAATGTCTTAGGGGAAACCCTAAAATGGTTGGGAGAGAGTGGTTGCCTATGTATAGGCTATCCTGGGTGGCAGGTTTACACTAACGACCTCAGTTTCTCTCTTTCGCGTTCGATTATTATGTTTCTGACCTCGGGAGTCCATACGACCTCCGATTCGGATGAAACCTCGAGCCACGCGCTTAGCGCTGCGGGCCGGTCACTTCTACTTCACTTCGATACCGTTCCGAGAACATTTTTCCGATGCCCAATAAAATAATCAATTTATTAAATAAACAGGTATTTCATTCCGATGGCAATGGCTGGTCCTGTGCCGGAAGTTGCGACGGTGCTCGAGTGAAACCCCGGTGTTGCAAAAGGTCGTGTGCCATGGTGGAAAGGGTCGTTCACGCATCCCGATACGAGAATGAGGGGGAAATATAATCGCTGATGAATAAATCGGTGAAGCAAATACTGCAAGCAATTCTAGCAATCAACAAAATAAAGCAACAACCAATTTTTTTAATTTGGGTGGAATTTCCAAGCTGTTACAATACAACACCACCAACAAGGGGTCTCGTCCCGAGATCCAAGATGATCCGGGAGAGAGGGGGAAGATAAAAGAGAGACGACGTTTCTCAACACCACCAACAAGGGACTCTGCTCCATGTCGAACGACGAACCTCCGTCGAGAAACTTTCCGCAGAGAGATGGCGACGTCGAAGAATGAAACCATCTGGAGATCAAGAGGAAGAACGATAGTTCAAAGCGACGATCAAGGGAAGCATTCTCACTCAAATCATGAGGACACTGGGCAAGAGGAACGAAGTCAACGAGCGACCAAGATGTTATCTGAAGTCGGAGAAGCTAAAGGAACTACATGACTTCCCAAACCTGAGATCGGAATTGAGACAATACTCCGTGATCAAAGCATTGTTACGATTCCGATACTCCACACACTCGATATCCTACAGTTTGAAGGGGATAAGGCAAGAGAAAAACACTTACGTCACTTTTCCTGACCAGAGCAAGGGTGAGGAGTAATAAGATTCCTACTCTCCGACAACTAACTTACTAACTAAAAAATAGTTTTTCTCTAGACTCGACTTCCACCAGAGAAGGGATCCTACAGTCGGTAAGGCTATGATACCAAGTTGTAAGACCAAATATGCGGTACTGTTTCAGATCTGGACGTTTCCGTTCAGACCCGAGGACGAAGAAACTATCGAACCCACCGCGACATATGACGAAGCCATATGTCTCGTTTTTCAACATGATATCACAACTTTACAGCTACAAGGATACAACATCTTATACAATTTGCATACAACTTCCTCAAATACATTACATCAGCGGTAATGGTAAAGATAAAATATACCATTCCCGTAACCACACGGGTCCAGGCTCTCCGCCGGGATCCACCTAACTAGTCGTCGTCGAGTCTCCGCGAGGGCGTCCGGAAGGAAGAGCATTAGGCTCCTATGTAGTCCAAGATCATTTGCATAACATGCATAAAAGGGAGAAGAAAGGGGTGAGCTATATCAAAAAGTCAGATAACTAACGTCCCACGGTAAGATGGGGGTAGTGGTTGAGGTTGCAGCCGCACTAGCATTATATAAGTGGCTAACGTATTTAGAGTAAGATGAGGAGCCAAGCATTCAATGAGGAACCGCCTCCAACAAATCTGCTATCAGCTACTTACGGAAACATAAAACTGTCCTATCCTTGTCCTCCCCTTCGCATCCCGGCGCAGAAGAAGCAGTCAAGGCACACACACGTTGATCAAGTTTTAGTTATGATTCAGTTGATGTTATCTATGAAGAAGATGTAGGTTCCAACTCGTCCATAACCGCGGACACGGCTTCTCGAAAAGATTTAACCCTGCAGGGGTGTACCAACTGCCCATTATAAGCTTCGCATGTACGCCTGGTTTCCGCTTGCCTGTGTGAAGACGCCTGAAACTCTGGAACATCAGAGTCCCTCTAACTAACAACACACAATTCTAGGTGGCCCCCGGGGAGTTGACACCCAATCCAAAATCCGGCCACGCTCTCGGATTGGACTCATCCGTATGACGCAGGTCAGATTGCCAGATCACTCACATGATGCCGGGTACTAGCTGATCAGGTGGACCAACAAGGGAACCATGCCCCACTCGCCCGATTTGTTTGAAATCTGCTGACTTTAGACTAGTCACACACACGGGTTTGAAATGGTAAATCAGCATGGGCCACCACTAGAACTGTTTGGACCTAGGTAGGTAAGACAAGGGGACCCCATAGAATCCCACACACGATTAGGTACGCTCAGTCTTATAACCAATACACGGAACTCAGATCCTAGGTGACTCGAATGGAACAAAGCATCGAGGCGGGGTAGCTTGACCTTCCACCCTTCGTCGAATATAGTCAACATCATAATAACCATATCATCCACAACAATATAATTGTTTGATAGCCCAATCCAAGGAGTAACGGGATAACATAAGTAGCATCCTGAGCATGCATACTAATCAGTGGTTAAAAAAGCAAGGTACATGGACAAACAATGGTTTGCCTGGATGTGGAGGATATGGTTGTTTGGGTTTATTCGAGAGGCATAAATATGAGGTGGTAGGATCAAGCAAGCGTTCTATACTATAGCTAGGCAAGTGAGTTGAAAGTTATAAGCATGATACCCCCTTACCTGATGAGAAGATGAAACCGAAGGTGTAGTCCATCGCAAGCTCATATCGTCTCCGAGCGTAACCGCGGGAGCACACAGGAAAGAATCACTGGAAAGGCAATCAACGAGCAAGCATATATTACTACGAAGCAATCACCGGCAAGCAACATAAAGAAGGCAACAACAGACAACGCACTACGGTATCACATCTATCGTCGAGAGAGGATACTAACAGGTTAAGTGAAGTATCGGTCACGCATGACGATACCGCACATTTAGAATGGTTCAAGTTGTTTAGCTACACAACATGAGCACATGTTGTTAACATGGAACCTCACACAATCATGGCAAGAGGTGGAGCATAAAGTAACCTATCTATGCTAGTCAATTTAAGTGAGGCAAAATCCTAAACATGGCATATCACTAAGCACCCCACAATGATTTAAGTATTTGGTACTTTTCTGACCTAAATCATATTTTATTAATTCTATTAGCAAGCAAGAACAACATATTCATGATCTACACGAAAATATAGTCAAGTTACATATGAGGAATATTTTTATTGGAGCATCGGTTAAAAAGTTATGATCTAACACATTTTCCAATGGCATGGCATGTAAATAGCAGTGAAACAACATGTAGACAAGTGGGAACATGGCTAAGAGCAACATTTTATAAATCTACACGTAAAACTAAACAAGTTGCATGTAGAGCGCGTCGCAATCCGAGGTACCATCAAAAAGATATCGCCATCGCAAAATCCTATGTTTTTCTATAATTTAATTAATGTCCAGATAATTACTAAACATTTACTGGGCCAAAACACACTTAAACGGTCCTAACAGAAGGAGCGCTACACTACTATACCACGCTCACGACGCTACACAACAAAAGATTCCACTGGGCCAAGCTCAACAGGAAAACAATAAAAAAGAGAAGGGGCGCCTCACCGTGCAGGCCTTGCCCCAGGAGGCGGGGTGGGCGGAGCTTAGCAGATTTGCGCCTGGGCAAGGGGGAGGTCACGGGCCGGTGCAGGGAGTTGGGTCGTGGGGTGCCAGCTGGGCTGTGGCATGGCCCACCTGGCAGCACACGTTCATGCCAGATCGGATCAAGCAGGAGGATCGTCTCAGCGTCCTCTCCAGAACGTGGTGGACGGCGCCGATGACGACTTCTCCGGCGAGGGGGCAAGGTCGCACGGGGGCAGGCGAGGAGGTCCAGAACGAGGCGCGGCGGCATGGATTTACCGGATCCGACAAGCTGCAAGGTCCCCTGGGCGGCGGCTTGAGCTCCAGGGCGGCGGCGAGGTTCGCGGCACGCCGACCATGGCACGGCGGCGGCGCGCTCCATCGGCAGCCTGCGAGGGGAAAGAGGGAGAGGTTGAGGAGGAGAGAAGGGAGAGGTGTGGGGTGACGGCGGCCTCACCGGAGCGGCCAGCGGCGAAGGACGGCGAGCGGCGTGGTGGTCGGGCGGTGGCGCGGCTCCGCGGGCTGTGCGGCCCAGATCGGGCCCGACGGCGGCCCTGCGGGGCCCGGGGGGCCTGTGCTGGCTGGTGGAGAGCTCGGGGGCACGTGGCAGCTTCTCGCGTGTCTGATCGGCGGATGCGACGGCTAGGAGTTGCTGGGGTTAGGGTTTCGGTTGTGGAGGGGCTTGGGGGTAATTTTTGGGGCAAATTCGAGGGGGTGGCTGCAAAAATGTCTTAGGGGAAACCCTAAAATGGGTGGGAGAGAGTGGTTGCATATTTATAGGCTATCCTGGGTGGCAGGTTTACACTAACGACCTCGGTTTCTCTCTTTTGCGTCCGATTATTATGTTTCTGACCGTCGAGAGGCCATACGACCTCTGATTCGGATGAAACCTCGAGCCACACACTTAGCGCGACGAGATGGTCACTTCTACCTCACTTCTATACCGTTCCAAGAACATTTTTCCGGTGCCTAATAAAATAATCAATTTATTAACTAAACGGGGTTTTCATTCCGATGGCAATGGCTGGTCCTGTGCCAGAAGTTGCGACGGTGCTCGGGTGAAACCCCGGTGTCGCAAAAGGTCGTGTGCCATGGTGGAAAGGGTCGGTCACTGTAACAGCCCAAATTTCACAAAAATTAAAAAAATTGTTTCGGTGTGAATTGTTTGATTGTCTGATTTGTTTGCGGTGTTTGCATCCCCGATTTATCGATCGTCGATTATTTATCCCCATCTTCTATCGTACCGGACGGAGACCGACCCTTACCACCCTGACACTCGACCTTTGCGACACCGGGTTTCACCCGATCACCGGGGCGAAAACTGCACGAGACCAGCCGCAGCCAACGGGACGAAAACCCCATTGAATAAGTAAACGGGATATTTTTATAGCGCGCCGGAAAGTGTTCTTGGAATGGTTACAGGGCGAGGTGAACACCGCTGGCTCGACGCGCTGATCGCGCTCTTCGAAGTTTTACCCGAATCGGAGGTCCTGCGGACCCCCGGCAGTCAGGAACGTAAACGCCACACGCGCGAGAGAAAAACCGGGGATGTTTTTGCAAACTGCCAGCCACCTGGGCTATATAAAGACCACCACTCTCCCACCCCCCTCTAGGGTTTCCCTAGCCAAAAATTGCAGCCACCCCCTCCACTTTGCCCAGTTTTTCCTCCCCATATCCAGATCCATCGATCTGGATCGTCGGATCCAGATCGGAGGGCTTGCAGGCCGCCACGTCACCACTCGCAGCACCACGCCCGGAGGCCTCCATGCCCGAGCCGCTCCCGTTCCCGAGTTCCGCACCGCCGCCTCGCGCCTCCGACCTCCATGCCGGTGCGGCGCCGTCGACCCGCAGGTCACGGACGCCCCTTCTCCTCTCCTTCTCCTTCCCTCTCCTCTCCCCCCTACTCTCCCTCACCTCATTCCTCCCTTCCCCCTCGCAGATCGGTGCCACCGAGCCCGCAGCCCCCATGGACGACCCCGAGCTCAAAGCTCGCGCCGGCGCTACCCCCGCGTCCAGATCCGGCTAGTTACTCCGCCGCTGCGCCCGGAATCGCTCATCCCTAACGTCCTCACCGCATTTCGCCACCAGGCCCCCCCGGAGCCGCGCCCTGCGCCGGCAACCACACGGCGGCGGCCTCCTGTACACGCTCGTGCGGGGACGAACCGACCGCTCGTCCTGCTCGCCTTGGTGGGCCTCGACCCCAACGGCCCAGGAGCGCCCCTCGGCCCAAGACCCCGGCCCGTAGCTCCCTTGCGCCCCAGGCGACCGAAGCTTATCTGCCGCCCCCTGCTTGCTGGGCCAGGCCCACTAAGTGAGGCTGCTGCTCATTTTTTTTGTTTTTTTTGTTTTTGTTGTTGTTGTTGCGTAGTTGGGCTGGCCCAGTATCTGTGTAGCGCCCGTGCGTAGTTTAGTTCCTGCGCGCCCACCCTGTTAGGCCCAATAGTGCCAGTTTCGGCCCGCTAGATGTTTTTTTTCCTTTTCTAGTTTATTTAATTTGCAGATTATGTTATTTTTTTACGATGCCCTTATCTTTTAAACGGTAGCTCGGATCGCGACGCTTTAAAAATGAAACTTGCTTACTTTTTCGTGTAGATTATTAAAATGTGCTTTGTTGCCATGTTTGAGTTTGTTTACATGCTGTTTACTTGCTATTTACACTGCTTGCCACTGTAAACTGTAATTGCCGTAACTTTTTAACCGTTGCTCTGTTTAAAATGTTCTTTATATGTAACTTGACTAGAATTGCATGTAGGTTGTGTTTATGCTGCTCTTGCTTGCTAATAAAAAATAACAAAATATGTTTAGGGGCAAAACAGTACCAAATGCAATAAATATTGTGGGGTCCGTAATAGTTGCCATGTATGGGTTTTACCCCCCACTTAAAGTGACTAGATTAGATAGTTTATTTATGCTTCAGCTCTTGCCATGTTTGTGTGATATGCCATGCTTGAGTGAGATGCCATGTTAACAACCTTTGCTCACCTTGTGTAGCTAAACAACTTGAACCATCGTAAACGTGCGGTATCGTCGTGTGTGACGAATACTCCACTTAACCTGTTAGTAAGCGCTCTCGACGGTAGGTGCGATGTCTCGTGTTGCCTTCTTGTTGATGCTTGATCGTATTTGCTTCGTAGTAATAGATGCTTGCTCGTTGATTGCTTTCCAGTGTTTACCGTCTTGTGTGCTTCCGCGGGTACCTCTCGGAGACGATGCGAGCTTGCGATCGACTACACCTTCGGAACCCGACTTATCAGCAGGCAAGGGCTGTACATTACTTATGATCCATTCTATTTCAACCAGCGGTTTGCATGCTAGTATAGGATAGGTTCGATGTTTGATCCTACCACATGTTTACAACCTCTTTCAAACCGATACAGCCATGTCCCCTCCCAGCAAACCTTGTACTGCTATGTTACTATTGCTCGTTGCTCAGCCCCTGCTTAGTATGCATGCTTAGGATGCTACGATGTTACCTCCTGTTACTCCTTGGTTTTGGGCTATCACATTATTATATTGTTGTTGATGAGATGATTATTATAATGTTGACTATATTCGATGAAGGATGGAAGGTCTAGGCTATCCCGCCCCGACGTTTTGTTCCATTCGAGTCACCTAGGATCCGAGTTCCGGGTATTGGTTTTAAGACTGAGCGTGCCTAACCGCGTGTGGGATACTATGGGGTCCCCTTTTCTTACCTACCTGGCTTCAAACATTTCTAGAGGTGGCCCAAGCTGATTTACCATTTGAAAACCATGCATATATGCCTGTCGGGTAGCTCCTGGCAGACATCCTTTAAAACAACCCGGACCAGTGAGGACTTAGTTTCCCTATTGGTCCACCTTTTACCGGCGAGGTCCCGAGGCCTCACGTGAGGGGTCTCGGTAACCCAAACCCTGTTGAGACGGAAGAGTCCGATCCGAGAGCATGGCCAACTTTTGGATTGGGTGTCGACTCCCCGGGGGCCACCCGGATTTGTTCGTTGTTAGTTAGAGGGACCTGTCGTTTCGTATCTCTTGGAACTAAATCATAAAATGGTTGCATGTGATGGGTAGCAACTGAGAGTGATGGGCGTGCGTGCGGAGCCTTGTAATGGGCAGTTGGTACACCCCTGCAGGGTTAAATCTTTTCGAGAAGCCGTGTCCACGGTTATGGACGACTTGAGACCTACTCCTTGTTCATAGACAACAACAACCAAGATAATCTTAATATAACTTGATCAATGTGTGTGTGCCTTGACTGCTTCTTCTTCGTCGGGATGCGAAGAGGAGGACAAGGATAGGATAGGTGTTATGCTTGCGTAAGTAGCTGATAGCAAGACTTGTTGGAGGTGATTCCTCATCGAATGCTTGGATTCTTATCTTACTCTCTAAATCGTTAGACACTTCATAAATGCTAGTGCGGCAGCAACCTCACCACTTACCCCATCCTTACCGTAAACTACTAGTTGTCCTAGAATGAAGAGTGATGAAGTCCTTGCTGGGTCAGTTGACCACTATAGTTGGATGCTGAGTACTTCTGTACTCATGATACTACCCCCAAACTCTTTTCAGGGTTCTTGATCGACAACAGGTATGGTGATCGACGTTTCACATGGAGACTCGACGACGACTAGTTAGGCGGATCCCGGCGGAGGGCCTGGACCCGTGTGGTTATGGGAGTGATGTCTTTTTCTCCTTGCCAGTAGGCATTTGATTGTAGTCTGTACTCAGACATATACCTTCCGCTGATGTATTGTATTTAAGGCAGTTGTATGCTGATTGTATGAGATGTTGTATCATTGTATCTGTAATGTTGTGATATCATGTTGGAAATCCGGGGCATATGGCTATTTCATATGTCGCGGTGGGACCGATATGTGCTTCGTCCCTGGATCTGGATGGAAACATCTAGATCTAGAACAGTACCGCATATCGGGCCTTACAGTCACGCATCCCGATACGAGAATGAGGGGGAAATATAATCGCTGATGAATAAATCGGCGAAGCAAATACTACAAGCAATTCTAGCAATCAACAAAATAAAGCAACAACAAATTTTTTCATTTGGGTGGAATTTCCGGGCTATTACAATACAACACCACCAACAAGGGGTCTTGTCCCGAGATCCAAGACGATCTGGGGAGAGGGGGAAGAGAAAAGAGAGACGACGTTTCTCAACACCACCAACAAGGGACTCTGCTCCATGTCGAACGACGAAGCTCCGTCGAGAAAATTTCCGCAGAGAGATGGCGACGTCGAAGAACGAAACCATCTAGAGATCAAGAGGAAGAACGATAGTTCAAAGAGACGATCAAGGGAAGCATTCTCACTCAAATCATTAGGACACTGGGCAAGAGGAACGAAGTCATCGGACGACCAAGATGTTATCTGAAGTCGGAGAAGCTAAAGGAACTAGATGACTTCCCAAACCTTAGATCGTAATTGAGACAATACTCCGTGATCAGAGCATTGTAACGATTCCGATACTCCACACACTCGATATCCTATAGTTTGAAGGGGATAAGGCAAGAGAAAAACACTTATGTCACTTGTCCTGACCAGAGCAAGGGTAAGGAGTAAAAAGATTCCTGCTCTCCGACAACTAACTTAGTAACTACAAAATAGTTTTTGTCTAGACTCGACTTCCACCAGAGAAGGGATCCTACGGTCGGTAAGGCTCTGATACCAAGTTGTAAGACCAAATATGCGGTACTGTTTCAGATCTGGACGTTTCCGTTCAGACCCGAGGATGAAGCAACTATCGAACCCACAGCGACATATGATGAAGCCATATGTCTCGGTTTTCAACATGATATCACAACTTTACAGCTACAAGGATACAACATCTCATACAATTTGCATACAACTTCCTTAAATACATTACATCAACGGAAGATATATGTCTGAGTACAGACTACAATCAAATGCCTAATGGTAAAGATAAAATATACCATTCCCGTAACCACACGGGTCCAGGCTCTCCGCCGGGATCCACCTAACTAGTCGTCGTCTCCGCGAGGGCGTCCGGAAGGAAGATCATTAGGCTCCTCTATAGTCCAAGATCATTTGCATAACATGCCTAAAAGAGAGAAGAAAGGGGTGAGCTATATCAAAAAGTCAGATAACTAACGTCCCACGGTAAGATGGGGGTAGTGGTTGAGGTTGCAGCCGCACTAGAATTATATAAGTGGCTAACATTATATTTAGAGTAAGATGAGGAGCCAAGAATTCGATGAGGAATCGCCTCCAACAAGTATGCTATCAGCTACTTACGCAAGCATAACACCTATCCTATCCTTGTACTCCCCTTCGCATCCCGACGAAGAAGAAACAGTCAAGGCACACACACGTTGATCAAGTTTTACTTATGATTCAGTTGATGTTATCTATGAGCAAGACGTAGGTTCAAAGTCATCCATAACCATGGACACGGCTTCTCGAAAAGATTTAACCCTGCAGGGGTGTACAAAGTGCCCATTATAAGCTTCGCATGTACACCCGGTTTCCTCTTGGCTGCGTGAAGACGCCTGAAACTCCGGAACGTCAGAGTTCCTCTAAATAACAATGCACAATTCCGGGTGCCCCCCGGGGAGTCGACACCCAATCCAAAAGCCAGCCACGCTCTCGAATCAGACTCTTCCGTATGACGTAGGTCGGATTGCCGGATCACTCACATGAGGCCGGGTCCTAGCTGATCAGGTGGACCAACAAGGGAACCATGCCCCACTGGCCCGATTTGTTTGAAATCTGTTGGCTGCAGACCAGTCACACACACGGGTTTCAAATGGTAAATCAGCATGGGCCACCACTAGAACTGTTTGGACCTAGGTAGGTAAGACAAGGGGCCCCCATAGAATCCCACACACGATTAGGTACGGTCAGTCTTAGAACCAATACACGGAACTTGGATCCTAGGTGACTCGAATGGAACAAAGCATCGAGGCGGGATAGCCTGAGCTTCCACCCTTCGTCGAATATAGTCAACATCATAATAACCATATCATCCACAACAATATAATTGTTTGATAGCCCAATCCAAGGAGTAACGGGATAACATAAGTAGCATCCTAAACATGCATACTAAGCAGTGGTTAAGCAAGCAAGGTACATGGACAAACAATGGTTTGCTGGGATGTGGAGGACATGGTTGTTTGGGTTTATTCGAGAGGCATATATATGAGGTGGTAGGATCAAGCAATCGTTCTATTCTATAGCTAGGAAAGTGAGCTGAAAGTTATAAGCATGATACCCCCTTACCTGATGAGAAGATGAAACCGAAGGTGTAGTTGATGGCGCGAGAGTTCACGGGTGTAGTCTTCTCTCCCTTCGTTGGTGAGCCCCAAGTGGAAGGCGTGATGTAGCACAACAGGAAATTTCCCTCAGTAAAGATACCAAGGTTTGTCTCCAGTAGGACTCCAGAGATGATAAGTAGGTGTCAGCGGCGCAACTGACGCGGACCTGCACACAGACACAAATAACTTTGTTCCCAACGAAGTTCAGAGATGTTGTCAATCTCTCCGGTCTTATTGTTCACAAAGGATCAAACACAAGGGATAATGATAGCAACTGAAAGTAAAAGCAGAAAAGTAAATGAGCATGGAAACAGTAATGAGGATATGGATCGGGATACGTGATGTTCACTAGTGATGTCTCTCTCCCAAAATACGATAAAACTGCTATGCGAGGTAAACAAATTACAGAAGGGCAATTGACAGGATTATGAACGCACCGCAATGCTAACTATGCTACAAAAGAAAGGAAGAGGCTCAAAAGCACGGGCAGTACGCCAAAATAAGTAGACCGAAATCCAACTGCATCTACTACTAATCATCCACCTTGAGATATCTATCCAGAACATCTCGCTGGTATTAAGTTGCGAGCCCCACCCAAAGTGTAAACCCAAAGCAACACACAACTGCATTAAAAAGCACTTTGCGTAAAGTAAACAATCCTTGCAACCGCGGTTACAATCACCGTTGTTTTCCCCCTTGTGGCAACAGCACATCCCCTAGACTCATGTTTCTGTCACTCAAGCGTGTCATCGGGGGGCATGAACCCACAATCGAGCATAACGTTCCCTCTTGGGGTTATTACCTACTACTTGGCCAAAGCAATAAACAGCAACGGAGAACATGCAAGAATTACTTAGGAACAAAAATATAAGAGATAAAAACCAAATATATTACTCAATCACAATCTGAACATAATCTCATAATCCATCAGATCCCATCAAACTCAGCATAGCAACAGCAGAAAGATTACAAAAGTGCCTCGATCATGTAGGGCAGCTCACGAGGTCTAAACCATGAAGAACAAAGAGGGGAGGAGAACATCACATAGCTACTGATCACGGACCCATGGTCCAAGGAAAACTACTCACGAGACATCCGGGGAGCATCCATGGTGGAGAGGAGACTCCCGGAGGTCGGTTCTCCTTCCGGCAGGGTGCCGGGAAGAGGTCTTCTGGTTCTCCCGATCTCGGAAGCGCGGCGGCGGCGGAACAGAGGAGAGGTCGCGAAAAAGGGTTCTCCTTTCGGAAGTTTCCCATGATGGAGAATATATAGGCGAAGGGGGGCAGCCAGAGGTGGACCAGGGGCCCCAGGCGCCCCCCTGCCGCGGCCGGGGGTGGGGCCGCGCCGGGTGGCCGCCTGGGCCACCCTGGCTCCCCTCTGGCCCCACTCGGGCTCTTCGCGAAGCTTCTTGTACGCTGATTTTCCTATATTTTTCCCGGAATTTTTTTGGCACTTTTTATATGGGGGAAAACTGAAATAGAAAAACAGCAGAAAACAGGAACTGGCACCGTGGTGCACTGAGTTAATAGGTTAGTCCAAATATGATCAAAAGTGTACGAAAGTGTATCTAGATCATAGCAATATCACACAAAACATGCATGGAGCAAGTAGAAATTATAGATACGTTTTGGACGTATCAACATCCCCAAGCTTAATTCCTGCTCGTCCTCGAGTAGGTAAATGATAACGGCATAATTTCTGTGGTGACATGCTAGCAACCATATAAGAACTTTGAAAAGTAAAGCAATCAAGGTTAGAAAATCAATTCAAGTCATAACAAGCAAGAGTTTATATTAGCATTGAAACAAGTAACAAAAGAACATTAGGTGCAAGAGCTCTCGCCGTCCGTGACTCGAATGTCTCCAAATGGTGTTTGTGTGCAAGAAGGGGGATAGGGAATACGAGAAAAACAATTATTTGTTGAGAACTCAATCTACTAAAGTTTCACACTCGGTCTTTTTCTGGAATCTTATCTTGACTCGTCCCCAGACCACTAGCCAGGTACAAGTCAATTTGATCCACTCCTTTTTCAATATTTTGAGCACTCATGCAATGGATGAGCGTAAGCACGAGAGTTGACACTTAGGATGGCAAAGAGAGAAGTGCGGAGGAGGAAGACAAAAAGGATGAGAAAGGCTCACATCAATGAGGACAATCATAGGAAATAGATGCCAAATGATAGATATGATGTGAGGAGTAGGGATTGCCATGCAACAGATGCACATACGAGCTAGGAAGCTCTCCAATGGAACTAGTGGGGGTGCATATAACTTGCTCGCTCATGAAGACCTAGAGCTCGTTTGAGGAGGCTCATCCTTGGAATATGCAAGCCAAGATCTATAGTGTGAAGGTCCCCACATAGCTATATGCATAATGATCATCTCTATGGAGTACAAGGATATAAAGGGAGTACTAGTGTGGATCTCTCAAAAGGATAGTAGTGTTGCCCCTTTCTCTCTTTTTGTTTCTTTTTCTCTTTTTTCTATTTTTTTGTATTTTTTTGTGGCCTCAATGGCTCTTTCTATTTAACTCTCATTTGTCCTCTTTGGGATCTTTTATTGTGTCCACTTTGGGATCTTTTCCTCACTTAAGGGAAACACTCTATTTTACAAGGAGGTAAAGGAGATCTTTCACACTTTACAAGGTACTCAAAATCATAAAGAAGATGTAACTATCATGATGTATGCAATGTATGTCGCTGCCAGTGTAGCAGGATCATGTATGACATGAAGATCAAGTCATGAAGAGGTGGATGTTGCATGGCAATATATCTCAGAAAGGCTATGGAAATGCCTTGATAGGTAGGTATGGTGGCTGTTTCGAGGAAAGATATAAGGAGGTTTATGATGATAGAGCGTATCATGCCAAGGGTTTGGATGTACCGGCGAAGGTGGAAACCAACTCTCGGAGTGAGAAGAAGGCAATGCACGGCATTGTAGAGGCTAGCAAAATATGGGAAGGTGGAAGTGTCAACTTTCAATACTTACATTAGTCCGAAGATCTCATGCACTTATTATCGGTAACTCTCAATCTAAAAAGGAGGTTCACAAAGAGACAAATACCCCGAGGAGGAGTGTATGGGGGTTTGGTTATCCTTGCGCATACTCGACTCATGGTACGTGAGTGTTCTCTAATATTCGATCCCTCCAAAGATTAGTGATCCATCTAGTAGCTAGAGTTCTCAACTAGTTTTGTAGGTTTTGAAAATACACACGGATTTCCCAAAATACGACACCTATCACTAATAGGCTAGAGCTCTTGACACCAAAAGTTCAAACATTACTCACAACAATACCTCAAAACTATTGCAAGTTACTACTAGAATTAAATAGCAACCTCAATTACTTACTTTCAAGACAAGACACAACTCAGTGCAACAACCAACTCTCTTTAACAACATAAACATGAAAACTAAAAAGAGTTCTAGCAACAAACTAAACAAAAGCCAAGGCTCTTGCTAAAGACAAACTAAGACTAAAACTAAACATGGCAGCAGCTACGAAAAGATAAAGAACACACAACAGCAAAAAGATAAGCAGGAAAAATCCGATGATGTGTTCTAGAATTTGAAAGTGGAGCGTGTTTCTCTCCCACACAAAGTAAGACGGGATCAAACTTGTTATGAACAGCAAGCAAAGCTAAAGAAAACTAAAAATAAAACCTAAGAGCGAGACGCTCCAAGCATAGCACATAACGCATGAAGTGATAAAAATATAGTGAGACGAAGGACGAACTGATGATTGTTGATTGAGAAGGGGATGCACGGGGGCATCCCCATGCTTAAATGCTTGAGTCTCCTTGAATATTTATTGGGGATGCATGGGGGAATCCCCAAGCTTGAGCGCTTGACACTCCTGGATCTTCTTTCATCATCTTCCATCGCACACTTGAAAACTCCCTTCATACATAACTCATCATAAGCTGATTAGAGAGGTTAGTACCCTTAATAAAATAATTTTTCCCCACTGTATATAAAGATATTCTTGAAGAGCTACTGTTTCTAAAGAGTGCCAAAAAGTTTTTGCAAAGAAAAAGCAAGCTTAAGGTTTGCAAAAGTTAGGAGAGACAAAACGTGGCAGAATCTGTGAAAAACAGAACAGCAGGTAGTAAAGAATTTTTTAGGGGCACTTATGCAACTCAAATAAAAAAACTCAGAACATACGGAAGTTTCACAATTGTATAGAGAACGCTGTCAAAAAAACTCAGATCAAAAAGATGATCTGGTGATTTGATTCGAATTTTTCTGTCAAGGGACAGAATATGTTTTCTGGACAGCACGTCACAACTTTTGCTTCCCTTATCATAAGAGGCTATAACTTGGCACAAAGCTGAAAAATAAAGATACAATGATGTTGCTACATTAGTAACAAACATCAAGACACAACAAAAAGGAAAAAGAAACCTAAATTCGTTCCGGGCTGCCTCCCGAAAGCGTTTTCTTTTATGCCTTTAAGCTAGGCATAATGCAAAAGAAGAATCAAGTTTTATCAAGAGAAAGAGAATAACTAGCCCGTGTAACGGACTCAAAAGGTAACTTGATTTTCTTTCTAGGGAAGTGTTCCATCCCCTTTTTGAATGGGAATTGGAATTTTATATTCCCCTCTTTCATGTCAATAACCGCACCAACGGTGCGAAGAAAAGGACGTCCCAAAATAATTGGACACAAAGGTTCACACTCTATATCCATAACAATAAAATCAACGGGAACATAGTTGTCATTGACAATGATAAGAACATCGTCGATCTTCCCCAAAGGTTTCTTTACGGAAGAATCAACAAGACGAACACCAAAAGAACAAGGCTCAAAGGGCTTCAATTCAAACATATCAAATATTCTTTTGGGCATAACGGAGGTACTAGCTCCAACATCACATAAGGCATAGCAAGAGAAGTTATTTAATTTAATTTTGATCATAGGGTCCCAACCGTCATCTAACTTCCTAGGTATGGAGGCTTCTACTCTAAGCTTCTCCTCCCTAGCTTTGATGAGAGCATTTGTGATATGCTCCGTGAAGGCAAGATTAAGTGTGCTAGTGTGGGGGTCTCTAGACATTTTGTGTAGCAAGCTAATAACTTCTGAGAGGGTGGAACTATCAAAATCAATATCACTACTATCAAAGGTGGTAGTAGTGTCGTCTAGGCTCACTTGTTTGAAACCCTCTATGTTCATAGGAGTTTCTTCATCTTTGGTTGAGGTATTAGCATCACCATTAATAGGTCCAACGGGACTAGGAGTGCATTGGGTGCTAATAGTTTGGGTGTCCTCAACAATTTGGATAGTGGCAACTGTGTGGTGTGTAGGAAGGATCTTAATTCTATCCTCTTCCTATTTTTCTCTATCCCACCTTTCTTTAAGTTTAGCCATCATCCTAATATTTTCATTAATTTGTAATTGGATAGCATTAATAGGAGTGGCCTTATTCTCCTCAAGGGGAGAGGTTCTAATTTTAAGCATCTCAATATCAAGGGCTAAGCTTTCTACCTTCAAAGAGAGATTATCTAATTTAGCTAATTTCTCCTCTACATTTTTGTTGAAGGCTTTTTGGGTAGTGATAAAGTCTCTAAGCATGTTTTCCAATTCAGAAGAGGGGTTCTTGTTGCTAGGGTAGGTGTTGTTGTTCCCATAGTTGGATGGAAACGGTCTAGGATTGCTAGCAAAATTACCCCTATAAGCATTGTTTTTGAAGTTGTTTCTAGCAATAAAGTTCACATCTACTTGTTCTTGGGCAACCCAAGAATTTAAAGGGACACGATGAGGATCAATAGAGGGTTGCTTGGTAAGTACAAACATAATTAAGTCAACCTTTTCATTTAGGGAGGTAACTTCGTCGACAGAGTTTACCTTCCTACCTGTTGGAGCGCGTTCGGTGTGCCATTGGGAATAATTGGTCATCATCTCATCGAGAAACTTCGTGGAAGCACCAAGTGTAGTTGACATAAAGGTTCCTCCCGCGGCCGAATCTAACAGGTTCCGCGAGGTAAAGTTCAAGCCTGCATAAAAAGTCTGGATAACCATCCAGGTAGTCAAACCATGTGTAGGGCATTTCTTAACAAGATATTTCATTCGTTCCCAAGCTTGGGCAATGTGTTCATTATCCAATTGCTTAAAATTCATAATGTTACTCCTTAATTGGATAATTTTAGAAGGTGGGTAGTACTTCCCTATAAAAGCATCTTTGCACTTATCCCAAGAATCTATGCTATTCCTAGGCAAAGATTGAAACCAGATTTTAGCGTCTCCCCTTAAAGAGAAAGGAAAGAGCTTGAGCTTAAAAATATCACCTTCTACTTCTTTATACTTTTGCATATCACATAATTCAACAAAATTGTTCAAGTGTAAAGCAACATCATCTCCAGCACCAGAGAATTGATCTCTCATAACAAGGTTTAGCAAGGCAGGTTTAATTTCATAAGAGGTAGCCGAAGTGGCAAGTGTGGCAATGGGGGTGCAGATAAAGTCTTGGTTGTTGTGACTAGTGAAGTCACACAACTTGGTGTTTTCAGTGGAACCCATAGCAGCAGCAAGTGTGGCAGATTTTTTTGTGATTTTTGATATAAGACACAAAGATAAAAACTGAAAGGTAAACTAACGGGACTAAAAAACAAAGGTAAAGGGTAGTGTGCAACTTCCCTATCTTAGCACTCGGAGTCCCCGGCAACGGCGCCAGAAATTTTCTTGATGGCGCGAGAGTTGACGGGTGTAGTCTTTTCGCCCTTCGTTGGTGAGCCCCAAGTGGAAGGCGTGATGTAGCACAGCAGCAAATTTCCCTCAGTAAAGATACCAAGGTTTGTCTCCAGTAGGACACCAGAGATGATAAGTAGGTGTCAGCGGCGCAACTGACGCGGACCTGCACACAGACACAAATAACTTTGTTCCCAACGAAGTTCAGAGAGGTTGTCAATCTCTCCGGTCTTGTTGTTCACAAAGGATCAAACACAAGGGATAATGATAGCAACTGAAAGTAAAAGCAGAAAAGTAAATGAGCGTGGAAACAATAATGAGGATATGGACCGGGATACGTGATGTTCACTAGTGATGTCTCTCTCCCAAAATACGATAAAACTTCTATGCGAGGTAAACAAATTACAGAAGGGAAATTGACAGGATTATGAACGCACCGCAATGCTAACTATGCTACAAAAGAAAGGAAGAGGCTCAAAAGCACGGGCAGTACGCCAAAATAAGTTGACCGAAATCCAACTGCATCTACTACTAATCATCCACCTTGATATATCTATCCAGAACATCTCGCTGGTATTAAGTTGCGAGCCCCACCCAAAGTGTAAACCCAAAGCAACACACAACTGCATTAAAAAGCACTTTGCGTAAAGTAAACAATCCTTGCAACCGCGGTTACAAGCACCGTTATTTTCCCCCTTGTGGCAATAGCACATCCCCTAGACTCATGTTTCTGTCACTCAAGCGTGTCATCGGGGGGCATGAACCCACAATCGAGCATAACGTTCCCTCTTGGGGTTGCTACCTACTACTTGGCCAAAGCAATAAACAGCAACGGAGAACAAGCAAGAATTACATAGGAACAAAAATATAAGAGATAAAAACCAAATATATTACTCAATCACAATCTGAACATAATCTCATAATCCATCAGATCCCATCAAACTCAGCATAGCAACAGCAGAAAGATTACAAAAGTGCCTCGATCATGTAGGGCAGCTCACGAGGTCTAAACCATGAAGAACAAATAGGGGAGGAGAACATCACATAGGTACTGATCACGGACCCATGGTCCAAGGAAAACTACTCACGAGACATCCGGGGAGCATCCATGGTGGAGAGGAGACTCCCGGAGGTCGGTCCTCCCTCTGGCAGGGTGCCGGGAAGAGGTCTTCTGGTGCTCCCGATCTCGGAAGCGCGGCGGCGGCGGAGCAGAGGAGAGATCGCGAAAAAGGGTTCTCCTTTCGGAAGTTTCCCGTGACGGAGAATATATAGGCGAAGGGGGGCAGCCAGAGGTGGACCAGGGGCCCCAGGCGCCCCCCCTGGCGCGGCCAGGGGTGGGGCCGCGCCGGGTGGCCGCCTGGGCCACCCCTGGCTCCCCTTTGGCCCCACTCGGGCTCTTCGCGAAGCTTCCTGTACGCTGATTTTTCCTATATTTTTCCCGGAATTTTTCTGGCACTTTTTATATGGGGGAAAACTGAAATAGAAAAACAGCAGAAAACAGGAACTGGCACTGTGGTGCACTGAGTTAATATGTTAGTCAAAATATGATCAAAAGTGTATGAAAGTGTATCTAGATCATAGCAATATCACACAAAACATGCATGGAGCAAGCAGAAATTATAGATACGTTTTGGACGTATCAGTAGTCGATCGCAAGCTCGCATCGTCTTCGAGCGTAACCGCGAGAGCACACAAGAAGGAATCACTAGAAAGGCAATCAACAAGCAAGCATTTATTACTATGAAGCAATCACCAGCAAGCAACATCAAGAAGGCAACACCAGACAACGCACTACGGTATCGCATCTATCGTCTAGAGCGGATACTAACAGGTTAAGTGAAGTATCGGTCACACACGACGATACCGCACATTTAGAATGGTTCCAGTTGTTTAGCTACACAACATGAGCAAAAGTTGTTAACATGGCACCTCACACAAGCATGGCATATCACACAATCATGGCATGAGGTGGATCATAAAGTAAACTATCTATGCTAGTCAATTTAAGTGAGGCAAAATCCTAAACATGGCATATCACTAAGCACCCCACAATGATTTAAGTATTTGGTACTGTTCTGCCATAAATCATATTTATTAGTTTATTAGCAATAAGGATAATGGAAATAAGCGCACTTTCAATTCTTCTATTAAACCGGCCTCACCCAACTGTGCTAAATACTGACTAACATGCCCCCAAGTCATTTTTGTGCCCTCTCCACTAAATTTAACAAAATCAGGAACCTTGTAACCTTGAGGGTACAAAAATTCATCGAAGTGTGCAGGATAAGGCTTTTGATACAGATGAATTTTTACCTTTGCATCGTCTCCGAAAGTATCTTGAAACATCTTATGCAAATCCTCCCTTAGCGTGGCTAGAATAGGATCCAGAGTAGATGATGATGCTTGTGTCAATGACATAGGAGCAACTTGAGTACTAGCTGTTGGTGCAACTTGCGAGATGGGCGCCGAACCATAGTTCGGTGGAAGATAAAACGCGCCTGCTCTTACGGGTATTGTGGCAAAGTGATTCAGCGTTGACACCGAATTGGTTGCACCCGTAATAGTGTTAGGGTATGTAGGTACGGTCACAAGTTGATTGGTTTGGCTAGGATAAGAATTCATCGGCAAATTGTAATATTGTTGCATGGGAAGTGCCGTTGAGATAGGTAAAGTTGGATTGGGTTTTTCTGGGCTAATGGATGCACCAACATCACCACTAGATGACGGAGCCATATTTTTCTTAGCACTGTTATTCGCTAAGAAAGCATTATATATCATATCATTGCCCTTGCTAACCATACTTTCAATCACCGCACGTTGCTCTTTAGAAAAAACTTTACTCACAGTGATTTCATCTAGGTTGTCATCGAGGGGAGGAAGCTTGATTTCTCCAATCTGAGCGATGTTGCCTTGGCGATCCTTCTTGAAATTCGCAAGAAAACATTGCAAAGCCTCCTCCTCGCGTTGCTTCTTGTGTGCCTCGTAGGCCACCTCACGCCGCTTTTTAGGGCTTCATAGGCTTGGCGATGTTCCTCCGAAAGTTCATCAAGACTAGCCTTAATGATGTTTTTGGCGCTAACTTATGAGGGCTTGGGGAGATCTGACATGGTTGATGATGATTCTTGATCTATCGTCCCCAGTGGAGTCGCCAAAAAGTGTCACGAACATGTCACGTGTACCCGCGCCGCCGAGGGAGATACTCCGCAGCTCGCACCGTGGGAGGCCAACCAGAAGCGCGATACGCAAGAAAATCCGGTTAGCTCTTTTTGAACCAGAAGCCTCAAGCCCTCAGGAGGGACCTGTGACGCCCCAAAAATTAATCCATGTACAATAATCATACACGCAGGGTACACGGCTGAGATTAGGGTGCCACGGTGGGAATATCACCGCACAACACTAAACACCAAAGGATAAACCAATATGTTACAATACCAGGGATCACGGGGAATCGAATACATAAGTTATACAAGCCATAATATCTGAGTACAGACATAGTTAGTCAAGTTTTGCCTTAAGAAGGCTAGCACAAAAGACATCAGAGATATAGATCGAAAAGGCGAGGCCTCCTTCCTGGGATCCACCGAACTACTCCTGATCGACGGAGAACTCGACGTCGTAGTAGTCGCCTCCGGAGTACTCCGGCTCCTGGGCTCCAACATCGACTGCAGCGGCTGATCAGGCAAAACGAAAAGGGGAAATAAAGCAAAGGTGAGTATCTAGCATACCCGCGAGTCTTACGTCCGCTACTAAGCAATTATGCATTGTATCAAATGGAAATGGGAGGCCATATATAGTGGACTGCAAGGTAGAAAACAGAATAAGGGTAAGAAGCTAGGCCTATCGAAGACTAGCATCTTCCGACGAGTCTTTCAGCATGAGGAGAGAATAGCCAACAGTTCATATAAAGCATAAAGTAACAATGCAGCAGAAGTTGATGCAACATTGTATAATAATAAGTTGTAATAATTAGCAATGCCTCCGAGATCACCTCCTCGACTTCCCTGCGAGGAAGAAAACCCGTAACCATACAGTTTAATAATAATAGTTTGTAGTGGTAAGATCAAGCTTCAGCATAAAGCGTCTTGTTACCGTGGACACGACTATTCGAATAGATTAATCTTCCCTGCAGGGGTGCACTTGTGTTACACTACACGCACGGATCTCCAGGGTGGCGGGCACCTTGTTAGGGAACGCTCCATCGAGGCTATCCGACACTCCGTAGCCCATCTTTCAAACTCAACAGAGAGGCCATCCGCCGGTCTAAATCCTAAGTACGCCGAGCCTTGGACCCCAACCCGAACGTACTCCTGCACGGTGCGTGGCTAGCCGGTGAAGTTAAAGCAAATCCAAATAAGACACCACCGCGCGAGAAAATAAGACAACACCACTTCCCGGCAATCAGCCGGCGATACTGCTGACATCTGAAGAGTTCTCGGAAGACACTACGAAGCGGAGGAGCCCATAACTCGTAATTCCCACGTGTAGGTAGCGCGTATAAGCCAAAATGCTACTCAAGTCATCCGCCAAACCATTTAGCATTTTAATTAACCTGCGTGACAACCGTTATCATTGCCTCGACTTACCTGATCCGCGGACAACGACAGCAGTCAGGACAACCAGTACATCGGTGACTGCCCTGTCGTCCCACCAAGTCTCTGTGGTTACCAAGAAGGTAAACCGTCTCCTTACCTTGTCTCGCGTGTGCTCCTGGAGGAGTTCGAATTTCGTGGTTTGGTATCTCTCGCGGCCAACGATCAGGGGCCAAGCACACCGGTACACTGGTCGTACCTTCCCTGTCGCCCCGTCGCAATACCACTCGCGGGCACCGTTGGGTCACCCGACTTCTTACCTTTAAGGACAACCTTGTTCAGGTCCCTAGGGCGGCTATACAGAGTCAGCAACGAGTGGAGTACGAGGATTACTCCTCGATAGCTCCACTTGATGTGGCTCGGCAGAGCCGAGGTAGGGGCCTTAGGCGGTGTCTGCATTGTACCATACCTGTGCAATTACAATCACCGTATCCGCGTTCACTCCCCTGAGTGATCACGACACGCTATCTAATCCTAGCTAATAATGCGCTGGGATCACTGCTGAAATATGCATAATTATAATAGGAAGTGTAGGATAAAGGAAGGTACATCAAGGGGCGACAAAAACAGGCCATGCAATTGAATAGGATTGTAATCGTAGCAGCAGCAGTAACAATGCCTAGTGCAAGAAATGTACTGAAAGATAGGCGATATCTGGGGAAGAGAATGGCTCTGCTTGCCTGGAAGCTCGACGGTAGGGGTACCGTCGTCGTCGACGTAGTCGATCACAGGGGCATCGGCAACGGTCATCGGGACTACTGTACAATTAGAGAGGGGGGGGGGAGAAACAATAAATACACAACAATAATAGCAAAACAAATACAAGACATGGCAAACGCAATGTTAACGGTGTTCTAATGCGGTACCATGTATTATGCTTGGCGCGGGAATTCATCCGGGGATGAACTGCCAGCTCCGGGTATTTACCGGACAGGGTGACCGGAGGGGGAAGGTACCATGCCGAAGGTGTCGTGGAAATCCTACAAACATGTGAGAAGTGCATCCGTGTTAGTTGATCCATTCTGAACAACTTTCGTGTTCAGAATAAATTCATCCGGATAGTTTATCGGTACCGGGCAATCATCGGACAGACGGTCCGGAGGGGGGATCTCGATGTTCGTTGTGTTAGCGGGGTGTGGTAGACATACGGATAGCGTATCCGTAATCGTTATATTTTTCTGATCAATTTTGATGTATAAAGTTTTTTAATCTGACTTACGGTAAAAACAGATATTGAATTTGAAAGTTTTAAATCAATTAAATCAATTTCTGGATTTTCTTTTATTATTTAATTAAACATTATCCACAACCTTATCCAGAACAATGTCTGACAGGTGGGACCTACATGTCATTCAGAGAAGCAATTTAAATCATTTCATTTAACTAAATTACCAGTGGGGGCCACATGTCATAGTCTCTATTGTAATAAAACATTTTATAAATATCTCTCTGCCAGTGGGACCTAGGTGACATGGACATAGGGGTTAATTAATCAACTTAATTAAGTTAAAGGGGCTGGGGCCCATCTGTAAGTGACTTAGGTGGGGGGGTTCTTATCTGTTTATTAGCAAGTTAATTAGGGGACACTGGACCCATATGTCATAGACTTAGCTAATTAATAGTGAGGGGCTTTTTTCTAAACCTGCTTAGCTTAATCAAACGACCTTGGGCCCACGCGTCAGTGAGAGGGATGAGGGAGATTAGCCACAGCTAGACCGCAGAGGAGAGCTCTCCTGGCCTCGGGTTGGCGCGCCAAGAGCACCAGGGAGAAGCCCTTGCTCTCCCACACCTAGTGGTCCATGCCCACGACCACGGGGAGGACCTAGGCGACAACGGCGATCTACCAGGCGGCGGCCGATTTCTGCCCAGGGCGCGAGCTCGACTAGAGGGAGACTAGAGGGGCGTGAGCTAGTTAAACGGGAACTACGACCCAGTACACGCATGAGGGGGCCAACGGCCCGCGCGGTGCGGGACTGGAGCGGGCATAGGTTCATCAATGGCGACGACGAGCTTGGCACCAATGGTGAGCTTGGCTAGAGTGAGAGGGAGGGGGCACGGATAGTTGGCGATGGCGCATGTACTCACAGCGAACCTGCAGACGTGCAAAGACGGCTTGGGGAAGACCCGGTGTAGCCGGAATCGGGCGGCGAATGCCGACGATGCAAAAGAAGGGGGCAAGCGATTGCAATAGCCTCGGGGCGCCTTGACTCGATTCCATTTGCAGGGTGGCGAAGACGTCGACGGCGCGGGTCCCGGATACGATGGCATGGGCTCCGGTGGTGGTTGGCTGCGTGCGTTCACGCGACAGCGACCATAACGGCCGGTGAGGTTTTGTCCCGGCGACTACGAGGCGAGGAGGAAGGGGGAAACTGGGAGGGGGTGTCTACGGGGCACGGGGCCTCACCCTTATCTTCTAGGCGGCACAGGGGAGGTGGGGGCGGCTGGCAGGGCTCTAGCCACGTCGGTGCCGCCACGGCAACGGGATCAGGTGGGGGATGGGAGGGGGGCAGGTGGGGAAGATATGCCGGGGTGGGTTGGGCCGAGTGGTTGTCGCCCTGGGCGAGGATTAAGAGTTTTTTTTTAATTTCACTTTTCTGTTCTTTCTTTTATGCATTTATTTAATTGCTTCCACAATTTTATAAATGGTGTTAAGTGTTTGTAAATTAGGGTTACACCCTAAATCAGTGATACAGAAAGTTTGGAGGCAAAATAAATTCCTTTTCTATTTGTTTTATTTAATAAATGCTCAAGGTGGGGTTTTTAAGCTAATGTTTTAATTGTTTGAATTATTTCATAGCTCATAAAGATACCCAAGTTGGTGTATCATGACCCATTGATTATTTGTGAATTAGAAAAAGTGGTTGGACAAATTTTGGGAAAAGTTTTATTTGCCACATTGTTTTTATTATCCACCAAAAGTGGTTTTGGGTTTTCAGTTGATTCCAATTGATCAAAGTGCATTGGGCATTGGTTTTGAATATCAACCATCATGGTTTTGAATATGATCAACTGCAAATTTTGATCAAGGCAAGGAGAGTAACAGTGATTAGTAAACAGTGATGACCAACAGTGAGGGTGATTACTGTTACAGACTCTGAGGGTGTTACAAATCTCCACCACTACAAAGAATTCTAGAAGACTTAGCTAATTAATAGTGAGGGGCTTTTTTTAACCTGCTTAGCTTAATCAAACGGCATTGGGCCCACGCGTCAGTGAGAGGGGGAAGGAGATTAGCCACAGCTAGCTTGCGGCTTAACGCCGGTGGCCTCTGGCCACGGCGGAGACCGCAGGGGAGGGCTCTCCTGGCCTCGGGTTGGTGCGCCAAGGGCACCAGGGAGAAGACCTTGCTCTCCCGCACCTAGTGGTGCATGCCCACGACCATAGGGAGGAGCTAGGCGACGGCGGCGACTGATTTCTGTCCAGGGCGCGAGCTCGACTAGAGGGCGACTAGAGGGGCGTGCGCTAGTTAAACGGGAACTACGGCCTAGTACACGCATGAGGGGGCGAACGGCGCGTGCGGTGTGGGACTGGAGCGAGCATAGGTTCATCAATGGCGACGACGAGCTCGACACCAATGGTGAGCACGGCTAGAGCGAGAGGGAGGGGGCGCAGATAGTTGGCGATGGCGCAGGTACTCACAGCGAACCTGCAGACGTGCAAAGTCGGCTTGGGGAAGACCCGGTGTAGCCGGAATCGGGCGGCGAACGCCAGCGATGCAAAATAAGGGGGAGAGCAATTGCGACAGCCTCGGGGCGCCTCGATTTGATTCCATTTGCAGGGTGGCGAAGACGTCGACGGCGCGGGTCCCGGACACGATGGCGTGGGCTCCGGTGGTGGTTGGTCGCGTGCGTTCACGCGACAGCGACCATGGCGGCCGGTGAGGTTTTGCCCCGGCAACTGCGAGGCGAGGAGGAAGGGGGAAACTGGGAGGGGGTGTCTATGGGGCACGGGGCCTCGCCCTTATCTGCTAGGCAGCATAGGGGAGGTGGGGGCGACCGGCAGGGCTCTAGCCACGGCGGTGCCGCCACGGCGGTGCCGCCACGGCGACGGGAGCATGTGGGGGATGGGAGGGGGGGGGCAGGTGGGGAAGACAGGCCGTGGTGGGTTGGGCCGAGTGGTTGTCGCCCTCGGCGAGGGTTAAGAGTTTTATTTTATTTAATTTAATTTCTCTTTTTTGTTCTTTCTTTTATGCATTTATTTAATTGCTTCCACAATTTTATAAATGGTGTTAGGTGTTTGTAAATTAGGGTTACACCCTAAATCAGTTATACAGAAAGTTTGGAGGCAAAATAAATTCATTTGCTATTTCTTTTATTTAATAAATGCTCAAGGTGGGGTTTTTAAGCTACTGTTTGAATTGTTTGAATTATTTCATAGCTCATAAAGATACCCAAGTTGGTGTATCATGACCCACTGATTATTTGTGAATTAGAAAAAGTGGTTGGACAAATTTTGGGAAAAGTTTTATTTGCCACATTGTTTTTATTATCCACCAAAAGGGGTTTTGGGTTTCGAGTTGATTCCAATTGATCAAAGTGCATTGGGCATTGGTTTTGAATATCAACCATCATGGTTTTGAATATGATAAACTACAAATTTTGATCAAGGCAAGGAGAGTAACAGTGATTAGTAAACAGTGATGACCAACAGTGAGGGTGATTACTGTTAGAGACTCTGAGGGTGTTACAGGACCCCGTTAGAGAACTCGGCGACGATTGGCTGCCCTAGGTCGTCCTGGACGCCCCTGGAGCTTCGTGATTCGTCTTCCTTCAAGAAGAAGAGTATACGAAGAACGAGAAGAAAGAACACAGTAGATTAGATGTAAACGTAGGGTTTGTTGTGTTTTGCGATCGTGTGTTCTCTCAATCGGCCATCACTTCATCTATATATGAGGAGGCTGGACTTTCCGTACGATAAAAGGACTCCAAATCCCGTCCAAATCTTTCCAAACTTAATCAAACTCGGATTACAGGTGGGCCTGCGACAACAGTTCGGTTTTCGGGAGTTTCGGGGTTGTAAACGACGTTGGATGAAAAAACTCAAAACATGAAAGTTGTAGCCCTTGAAATTTCCAAGAATTTTGATGTGGAACCTATATTGATTTGTGTCCATCTTCTGGGCCGAATTCCTCGCGCAAAACAGGTCATAACTTGCGCTACCCACCAGACATCAGTTATATAAGTGTCTGGTGGGTCTCGCGACTCTATTCCCTATGACAGGGCTGCACTCCGAGGGCTTTAACTTTTGCATATGAGACCAAGCCGCATCTTATAGAATGTTTTTCCATTTGATTATGTCTTGAAGGCCTAATTGGCAGAATAGTACTTTGAATATCAGGATCTTATCGCTTCCAACATAGTTTCGGCCGCCAAGATAGAATCGGATGATGATGGATCGAACTACAAAGATGTTCATATCGTCGATACCAAACTCTTTCATGTAGAACTCTTTTTTATTTGAGGCCATCTTGTATATGAATATTGTCGGGCCAAAAACTGGTGTCAACAGGGTCAGTTTCAGCCATTAGGTCCTTAGGACATTGACAGCGTGGCGACAGACTACTCTAACACATGCTTTGGCTACATTCTTTAGGATTAGGATGAGTATGCCGCCAACACCCCTCTGCGAGTCTAGATCTCACGCTAGCATCACGTTTTCCACTTTTTGGTGTCTCAATGCCAAAGGGGAGAAATTGTTCTACTAGGATTGATGCGTGCTCTATGTGTGTACAAGTCCTTGTTAGGCTTGTACTATCTATCTTATGCTTATGTCGTACTTTGTTGTAACATTTATGTGTTGAACCTTGTTGTGAGCTCTTTATTCCTTACCATATGTGAGACTTCCATGCTATGTTTTTACATGTTTTTCATGTGTTTTTTCATTGCATCTCACATGGATAAACTTATCTCTCAACACGTCTAGTTTCTGATCCTTTACACCATTGTATTATTATTTTATCACAAACTAGCTTGTGCTACTACTTTACACTCACATTCATATAGTTGCACTTGACTATTAATTTAGGGCGAGACCCCTTGCGTGTGTGGAATGGCCTCACTACATATTTATCAATATGCGCACATCAAGGGTCTAGGTCAATAGTGTGGCATGGCATTGTTATTCTTATATGAATTTTTTTATTTTGCCATGTACGAATCTTATTTTCACCATTTCACCAAAGAAGGGGGAGATTGAAAGTGCAATTGTCCCTAATCTGCAGTTTTAGTATTGATTACAATACTATTTTTGAGGACTAATGTCGGTTGTCTAGTTTATCTCAGGACATTGGTCTCTCGGTGTCGTTTATGGACATATGTGACCTACTATTGAAATAAAAAAAGATGGCATTCTTTGGGTTTTGAAAAAAAAATCCAGTTATTTCTTGAGTCTTATGAACTGTTGCACTATCAAGAGAGTTCATGGTACATTCATTCATCGCCCATCTATTGTTCCGTTCCTCCAACATTTCAAATTCTTGGAAGTTGACTCATCGGATTCCAATCCATGGCTAAGGAGGCAATTTTCCTAGCTCTGCTCGGCCTAGATGACTTAGATTCTCCAGACTTGAAGACGTCTAGGGATTCACGGTTTCCCTGCCCATCCCGGGTGCCCGGGGTATCAGAGAGACCCAATGACCACACCAGTGCCCGGGGTCCTGGACCCCTAGGTGCTTGGGCCCTCCTGCGTACCTCGACCTACCTCGGGTGCCTAGGGTCATGGACCACAGGGTGTTCGGTCTCCTGGCTCTGGTTTGTCCTGTGTCTCTGGGTAGTCCGTGTGCTCGAAATACTTTACTCTGGGTGCCATGGGTTCACCGTCCCAACGGTCAAATATGGCGAGGGGGGATATAACCCCCACCTTCTTCCTCCTTTGACCCCTAATTTTTCCCCAAGCCTCTTCACCATTGCTAGACACCCAAATCTTGGATCCTCCCCCCTAGCCACACAATCTTGTTGATATTTTGGGGAATTGGAGGAGATTCACCCGTTCTAAACTTCCACCAAACCGTTTGTTGTTTCCCCCATGTTTTCATCACCATTGACTTGTTACTCTTGGAGGTATAGCTCCTAGGTGGCTAGGTGTCCGTCCTGGAAGCTTTCGTGCTTGTAGTCTACTCTGATAATTTGTAATGGTGTGGTGGTCACCTTCAATACCAACCCTGATAAATTTGAGGCTCATCCAATGGGGTGACTCGAAAGTCAGAATACAGTGAGCTACTTGGTAGGGTTCTTGAGCATTGGATTGAGCACCGCGCAAATGGAGATTAGTACTCCCTCAAATGAGTGTGAACTTCGGGATAAATCAATAGCCAAGAGGAACACTAATAACAGAGCAAGTAAGTAGTTCTTATTGATGGTCAATTGTATATGAAATTTGTTGGGCAGATGATCTTGTTGTTGGTCAATTGCCGGATATGCATATGTCGGCCAAGTAGAAACTAGGGTGCCTCGGGCCGTTCCTGGGCCCCAGGGAATCCAAGCCTCCTAAGGGAAACCCTCACGAATGACCCCGGTCTCAGGAACCACCCAAACAGATCTGCCTAAGGAAAGCTACCTCGTCATCACCATGGACGGACCTCCCCTACCTAATGGACCGATCTTGAGAGGATGGATGGCCTCGCGAAGGCCGCAACCCGACTCAAGAATTGGATTGTGGGGCCCTGCCTCACCAACGGCTCGTGATCCCTCAGTGTGAGGCCTCAGCTCACGAAGCATCTCACGAAGATGAAGTCATCGCCAAGTGTAGTACCCGTTTATTCCTCTCTTAGTCAGAGAGAGAGGGCTTTAGATAGGATAAGGAGACACCTTTTCCCCTAGGTAATGAGGCCCATGTGGAATCCCCTCCCCCAGATGAGGAGGAGGAGGACCCGAGCCATAGTAGTTAAGTGCTCTCCAAGGCACCTTAGAGAGGGATAGGAATTCCCGATCCCCAAGCTTGTAAGCTCACCAAGAACATCTCCATGAGAGCAATCCCAGACATGCAGGAGTAGGGTGTTTCCCCACCACAGTGGCCCAAACCTGGGTAGCTCCTTGTGTCATCTATGTAAGCTTGTTTGGCTCACATGCGTCAATCTGGCCTTCCCCATCGTCTTGGTAGAGATCGAGGATCTATCTCCCTAGTGATCTAACTAAGGTTCTATGGATTACCTTCCAACCAAATATCTTCGACATTTGGCGTGGCAGGTAGGGGGGGCTTCTTCTTCGTCTCCGACCTCGACATCGCCATGGTCAAGACACGCGCGGAGCAGGCCACGGCCATCCGCGGCGGACGCAGAAGGAGACATGCGAGGCGTGGTTCCCCCACCAACACCCGCGCCTGCGACGAGCCCGTCAACAACAGCACTACGGGAGAGCAGGAGGCTCTCTCCAACCGGCCTCTTGTACAACGAGCTTCGCAAACCGGCATGGCACCAGGTGCGTCAACGCCTACGCTACTACGACCATCTTCACCAACCAGCCAAGAGGACCGACACGCTCATCTTCGACAATTCCTCGACGCCTTTGTGCCTCCTTCATCACAGGGGGGCGTCGAGGAGAAGAGAGTGCTTCATCAGCGTGCGAGGGGAATAATGCGACCCTTCTTCTCCGCGTGTGGGCTATAGATCTGGCTCTGCCTCGAGACGATCCAGCCCCGTGCGTCATCGTCTCCAGCAGCATTTGCCTCGTCGTCGCCGTAATCAGTCGAGCGTCGGGAGCAGCTTCGTACCTCGCCTTCCCCGACCGAGGAGGACGTTATGCAGTCGTACAACCACCAGGACTCGTCCGCCTCCACTCCATGTCATCACCCTGCCTCCTCCGAACGCGTAGGCGCTCTGTGGCAAGCGCCCTCTCCAGATCGGCGGGCTTCGTGATGTCGACCTTCGACACGTGCCTCGGCGGCGCCCCGACATCTTTATCGTCCCCCAAGGCGAATTCGCGACGGGTGCTCTCATTATATGACGAGGCACTCACCCTTATTCGAGAACTGCACGCCTACTTCTACAACAGGCTCGGCTCTGATGAGCGTTGTTGGTCCGAGCTCATCAACGGGATCCTCGAGATACGGCGTCTGCACAGACCGGTGCACGGCGTTCCTGCCCAGCATGGCTAGCAATGCGGCTCGGGGGCTCCCCTGCATGGGACCGCGAACCCTACTCAGCGTCAAGCCGTGCAAGCCAAGGTAAACCGTGTCTGCCTCGACCCAAGGTCCCTCTCAATAGGAGGCCCTGAAGCTCTTCTCCAGCGCTCCTCCTCGCCTCACGAAGCGCAAAACAACACGGACTTCACGATAACGTCGACGGCCCTGCGACCATTGTGCCCCTCTGGCACCACTTCCTCTCCATTGACCACAACCAGGGACACGAGCACCTCTGCGACGTCCTCCCCAACCGTGATCAGGAATGACGCTCGGGAGGCTTTAGCCCTAGGGGAGTGCTACCCGCATTCGTCGTCAAGCTGTGAGCGCTTAGGTGATTCACATCTGTCTTGACACATGGGCCATAACAATGGCCCCGCTTGTGTTGCCAACCTCCATGCGTCCCAAGCTCAAAGAGGAGGGATCCAGGGCTCCACAACAACACCGCCCCTAGCAGCACTCCTCGTTGGTCGCGAGCGGTGCGACATTCACGACGATGGACCAGCGACCGGTCCGCCATTGCGGAAGCGGCAGGACCACGTTGTGGGGACTACCCCCGGGGCGCAAAATCAGCGATAGCGTGAAAGCGCCCTCGTGACAAGAGCTTCAAGGTGGTCAGTTGCCTCTCCATAAGCAGCGACCAACCGTGCCCTGGGACTCGGAGGCGCCTCCCCAAACTCCATCGGCTTATTCGGCAGCACCACCACGAAGAACTCGGCAGCCATCATCCAGAAGCTGATGTACCTCATCATGGGCCCGATCGAGAGGCCGATCAAGGCCAACAGGACTCCGAGACTCAGAGGCCCAACGATCCCCTTCTCCGAAAACCGTGCGGGCGACCATTGTGCTTGTTCTGGACGCCCCAGGCCCTCTCGGGCACTGGTGGCCACCCTATGAAGGATGGTCGCGAACAAGCCTCTCGTCGACAACAAGCCTCCCACGAAGCTTCGGAGCCACGAGCGGCTTCCTCTCACTCCAAAAATCGAGGAAACGACCATTCCCACATAGACTACTCCCCCGACATGACTCGAGCGTCCCGAGCCCGTGCCTAAGGCCCCCAAGGAGGCCTCACAAGGCGTTGGGTATCGCGCACGTCTTCGTCACCGGGGATGTCTTCACAAACCATTTGTCCATCGCAAAGCAAGCTTCTCGGGCTCCCGCCTCGTCAGGTCAGGAACCGTTTGGAGAATAGAGACATCTTCATGAGGCCATCCACCAGATGTGACACCTCGCTCCCCCGGGCATAGTATAGGCGGCGGCCCCCTGATACTTGAGTCCATCCACCTGATGTGATACCTCTCCCCTCGGACACTATACCGGCGGTGCCCCCCTGATATATGAGGCCATCAACCGGATGTGACTCCTCAGCTCCCCGGACACAGCACCGACGACAGCATTTATGTTAATCCCCCTCATGAGGCCATCCATCGGATGTTACACCTCGCCCCCGGACACAGTATCAGCGACGGCCTGGGTGTCGTAGGAAAGTCACAGCAGATGTCCTCATTGGAGGATTAACGCGGGGCCTTTGCTACGAGGTGGATACAAGGAGAGAAATGGTGAAGTCACGGAACACAAAGGTTTATCCAGGTTTCGGCCCCTCGTAAGGTAAAGACCTACTCCTGCTTTTCTATTATTGGATGTTGACTTCTCGATTACAAGGATGTGGAATCGCTACCTATGCCTCGAGACGTTCTAAGTTGAGTTGTCCTCTGACATCCCAGGGCGCCGACTTATATAGATGTCGGGTCGTAGGGTTTACACAATCCGACTCCTACACGAAATAGAGTCCTAGTCTAATTACAAATAGTTTCCTTGTTCTTCAAGGTAAGATAACTTCCTTCAGAAGCCTTCGGTCTTCACGCTTGGCTCGACCCGACCCATTGCCGAGTATCCTTCTGTGCCTTCCTTTAAATAGTCGGCCTGGATTGCTCGAATGCCGGGTTATGGTCTTGAACCATCCCTCCGACATTAGCCCCCAAGATTAGCGCGACGCTTTAGCTTCACGACGATCTTCCTAGATTCCTTTGTAAATATTGATGCAGACTCTTATAGAAAATCAGAACCGACTCTTGTGATTTTCTTCGCACATAATTCTTTCGAAAAACAGTCTTCATAGCTTCATCTTCATAATATAGACCGGCTCTTCTGATGAGTCGACTTCCCTGACAAATTTGTTTTCAAATCAAGAAAAAATTCACCACAGTGGGAATCGAAAGGTCACCACTATTTTAGCTGATACATCTTCAAAAAAAGCTTGCATAAAATGAAGTATCACCATTAAATGTCCCATTCATGCCATGGAGGAAATCGAAGAGTCTTTCTCTTTAGTGCCGCCTAACATGGGTAATCTGCAGTGCTATAATGATATTTCTTTAACTACATCACCTCTCATCAATATATAATCGACCATGGTGCTAAATGAACCATATAGCCCTCTTCTTCTTTCTTCCTTCCCATTCTGTAAGTTTTCCTTCTCATGGCTCCTAAGCTCGACAACCGTGAATCGGCCATGGATGGGACGAATCCCAAAACTCGCGGAGGCGTTGGTTCCTGTGGCGGTCGTGGTCGAGGTCGAGGTCAAATAGTTAGAGGTGGACGCGGTGTGCAAGGGCGTGGAGCCCGCGGGGGGTTATCTTGTTCTTCCTCTCGTGTTGCTGCTCATGAGGGAGCGCTTAGTCATGAGTTCCTTATAAAACTCCGCTCAAAACCTCGCCGATGGGTTCATCTCCCCAGCTCCTTTTCTCAAATCATGGGAAACTCCAAGCCCTCAGGGTTGTGGCTTCGGTCTAATGGATGTCCTCACGGGCCTTTCTGGGTGGCCACAAGCTTCTCCAGCAACGGCTCCATGTTCTTGGAGAAAGGTTGGAAAAAGTTCAACCGTTCTTACAACCTTAAAAAGAGGGATAACATTGTATTCATGTATGACGGAGATGAAACCCTGTGGGCAAGATGTTTTGATTCTAACAGGGATCGCGTGGAGTGCTGCATGGAGAGCTCCAGTAGCAGTGATAGTGAATTTTACAATGGGGAAAATGAATCCCATAGTTCTTCATCAACTGATGGCGATGGTGGCTCTGGCAATGATGATGAACTTGAAGTGATCAAGCAATAATCATCTTGAATTTTTATTTGCAAAGTAGTTTTATTTCAAGTGTTGGCCATGCTTGTAATGTTTTGCCTTATGAAGACAGAAATTTTGTAAAATAAATATTTGAAATCTGGCAAACCTTCTCTTTGCTCTGTTGAGGTTTGCTCTAAGATTGTAAACTTTTATTTTTCAGTATGCTAGTTAGTCGGTTTCTGTAACTGACTTATTAACTGAGAAACAATCCTTTGGGGAGTCGGTCTCTTGACCATATGTAACCCCCATGAATAGGTATAGACAATTTGCATGTCATGCCGAGTGATAGTAAAATCAAAATGTAGCCCCCATGAGTCAGTATGGACAATTATGTCATGCCGACTCATAGTAGAGCAAATAAGTAGCCCCCATGAGTCGGTATGGACAATTTATGTCATGCCGACTCATAGTAGAGCAAATATGTAACCCCCAAGTACCGAATTTAGTGCACTTGATGATGTATATAGAAGACGGCAGTTCGAGATAAGTAAAAACTTAAAATACTGGAATCTCAGCATGCTTATGGTATAGGAGAAAGACATGATTCAATATATGCTTCAAAAATATGTTTATCTATGCAAGAAATGTAAAAGCTCAAATAGAAGTTGGCTGTGCGCGTGACTTATACAACATCCTTTAATCATACAAATCCAGGATTAGCCGGCTCCTTCATATGAGGCTTATGATTGACTCATAGAAAAAGAATTGCTGGTCACTTGCTTGCGTGTAGGTCGAAACTTCTCGGTAAGCAGTAATCGCATGACTTATTCTAATGTTCCCCATTGAAGTGTCAGTCTCAGCAAACATCTTATAGAGTTGGAAGATGACTAAATCAAAAACAGGACACTAGGGTCATATGAGTGCGATTTTGCATTAGCTATACAGGCCAAAATAATGCCATGGTAGGAAAATTACATATATATGCCGAGTCCCCAGATAAATAGCTGATCTCGAAAGACATTAGTCCCCCGTGTTCCCTTAATAAAGTCATATATATGCCTGGTACCAATAAAGGGTTGTTGAAGCCCCCAGGTGTCCAGATAATCAGACAATAAATGCAAGAATGTAATGCATGATGAAAAGAAAAGAAAAACATTCAAAAAATAAAAAAGGAAGAAGTCGGCATAGAACAGCCGGATGTTATACTATTACTGATGTCTTCAAACGGGTGTACAAGAATATTCCTGATCTACTCAAGTATAATATGGACGGAGTTGAGCAATATTCTGCGGCCTGGGAGTCTCTTCCTCGGATGTGCGCGTGGCTGTTGGCTCTCGTATATCAACCAGGTACTAGGACCCATTCTATAAATTCTTTCTTACCACAAACGGTCGTTCCCAAGGTGGGGATAACTTGTGCATACCTTTCCTTTTCTGTATTAGGACGAGCACTAAGTCCCCTTCCTGAAAAGTCCAACTTTTGATGCGGCGACTATGATAACGTCGCATGTCTTGCTGATAGATAGCTGACTTGGAGGCCGCTAAATCTCGTTCTTCATCGAGGACATCCAAGGAGTCCTGTCTTGCTTCCTCATTGTCAGCCTTAACATAAGCGGTGACTCGGGATGAATCATGACGGATGTCACTTGGGAGAACGGCTTACGCTCCATAGACAAGGAAGAAAGGTGTATAACCAGTCGAACTGTTGGGCGTAGTCCTGATACTCCAAAGAACAGAGGGTAGTTCCTCAACCCAACAATCCGGCGTTCTTAGTAAAGGAACGCGAAATCAGGGTTTGATACCACGCAATAATTCCTGGTTAGCTCTCTCGGCCTGTCCATTTGACTATGGGTGAGCCACAGATGCAAGATCAAGCCGGATATGCTCCTTCTCACAGAAACGTTGCATGAAACCTTCTGACAGGTTACTTCCATTGTCAGTGATGATGTTGTGGGGGTAACCGAATCTGAAGATGATCTTCTTCAATAATTTGGGTGATGTTGTCACGTCGCATTTGCTGACTGGACCTACTTCGACCCACATAGTGAATTTATCCACTGCGCCTAGGAGGTGAGTGTTCCCACATTTGGAACGTCTGAAAGGCCCCAGCATATCGAGCCCCCAGACTGTGAAAGGCCAAGTGATCGGAATCAACCTGAGTTCCTGAGCCGGCACATGATCCTGTTTGGCATAACCCTGGCAACCGTCGCACTTCCTTACTATGTCCTCCGCATCTGCATGAGGCGTGGGCCAATAGAATCCATGACGGTAGGATTTGGTCACAAGGGAGCGAGAGCCGGCATGATAACCACAATCTCTAGAATGTATCTCATTCAATATGGCTTTCCCTTCTTCTGGCGAGACACATCGCTGGAAAACTTGTGTGGGACTGAGCCGATGTAGCTCGCCGTTGATTAACACAAACGACTTGCTACGTCTGATGATCCGTCTAGCCAATACTTCATCTGTTGGGAGGATACACCGGGTTTTGAAATCCAAATAGGGTTTGACCCATGAGGGAGTGACATGTATTGCAGCTACCAAGGCCATCTCCGGGTCTAGCACTGCTATGTATTGCTCCATAGGGGGCTGGACTGATGGGTGCACCAAAACATCAAGGACGACATTTTGTGGAACCGACTTTTGTTGTGAGCCAAGTCGGGATAGAGCATCAACTACCTCATTCTATCTACGGTCAACGTGATCCACTTGATAGCCCGTGAAGAACCCGGCTTGCCTCGAAACTTCTCGCCTGTAAGCTGCCATGATGGGGTCTTTGGAGTCCCATGTTCCCGACACTTGTTGAGAAACAAGGTCAGAGTCGCCAAAACATTGGATCCGACTTATGTTCATCTCCCGTGCACACTATAGGCCGTGGAGTAGAGCTTCGTATTCTGCTACATTATTGGTGCAGGTAAATTGCAATTGCAAAATGTCACAGAATTTCTCCCCTTTGGGTGAGGTGAGGACGACTCCAGCTCCTGACCCCTAGAAGTGCATAGTCCAGTACTTGGTATTCGTCTTGTCGGGGGGTGCTTGGAGTTTCGTCCAATCATTGATAAAGTCGACTAGTGCCTGGGACTTAATAGCCGTGCGTGGCTCATATTTAATGTGGTAAGCCCCCAGTTCAAGAGCCCACTTAGAAATTCTTCTAGTGGCCTCCCGATTCTGGATAATATCGGAGAGCGGTGCCGAGCTGACCACTGTGATAGGGTGTTCTTGAAAATAATGTTTCAGTTTCCGGCTTGTCATAAACACACCCAGGACAACCTTCTGCCATTGAGGGAAGCGTTGCTTAGACGATGTCAAGACTTCACTGACGTAATAAACATGCCTTTGTAGGGGATGTTCCTTGCCCTCTTCCTTTCACTCGACAACGACTAAAACACTGACCGCCCTATTTTAGCCGAAATATAGAGGATCATAGGTTCCTTGGGCTTGGGAGCTGCCAAGATGGGTGCTTGGGACAACTGTTTCTTTAACGACTTAAGCACCTCATCAGCTTCTGCATCCCAAACAAATTTCTCCGTCTTTCTCAAAAGTCGGTATAGCGGGATGGCCTTTTTGCCGAGCCGTCTAATAAACCGACTTAGGGAAGCAACACACCCCGTGAGTCGTTGAACCCCTTTGACATAAAACGGCTTCTGGAGTGTCATGATAGCGTTGATTTTTTATGGATTCGCCTCAATGCCTCTCTCAGATACGATGTATCCAAGGAGTTTTCCTGCGGGGAGTCCAAAAGTACTCTTGGTCGGGTTTAACTTCATCTGGTATGTACACAAATTTTTGAAAGTTTCATGTAGGTCGCTGATCAGTGAGTCGGCCAACTGGGACTTTATCACTATGTCATCCACATAAGCATGCACATTGCGCCCAATCTGTTCCTTGAGGCAATTCTGCATTGTTCATTGATAAGTAGCTCCTGCGTTCTTCAACCCAAAAGGCATAGAAGTGTAGCAGAAAGAACCAAAGGGTGTGATGAAAGCCGTCTTCTCCTGATCCTCAATGGCCATCTTAATTTGATGGTACCCAGAGTAAGCATCGAGAAAACATAGGAGCTCACACCCTGCAGTTGAATCTATGATCTGGTCAATGCGAGGTAGAGCGAATGGATCCTTTGGGAAAGCCTTATTTAGGTCAGTGTAGTCGATGCACATACGCCAAGTCCTGTTGTTTTTCAAAACGAGGACCGGGTTTGCCAACCATTCAGGATGGAAGACCTCCATGATGAACCCTGCAGCCAAGAGTCAGGATATCTCTTCTTTGATCGTTGAAACGGCGAAGGAATTGCTTTACTGACTTTAGATTTGGATCTATGTCAAGGTGGTGCTCAGCGAGTTCCCTGGGGACACCTGGCATGTTAGAAGGTTTCCATGCAAATATGTCTCGATTCTCACGGAGGAACTCGATGAGAGCGCTTTCCTATTTATCAGACAGGCCTGTCCCAATGGTGAACTGTTGTGAAGAGTCACCAGGGACGAAGTTGACTTTCTTAGTATCTTGAGCCAGCTGAAACTTTGGATTGGAGTCAAGAGTTGGCTTTTTAAAAATCGTGGGATTAGCCGGGTCTACTTTCCATGATACGCCGACAAATCCTCTTTAGCGCAAGCCGACTCGGCATATTTGACATGTTGTTCCTCACACTCAATTGCCATAGACCGGCTTCCCTCGACCATAATCGACCCGTTTGGACCCGACATTTTGAGCTTCAGATAGATGTAGCATGGGCGGGCCATGAATCGAGCAAAGGTTGGCCTTCCCAAAATGACGTGGTATGGACTCTCGAGTTTGACCCCTTCGAAAGGTATAATTTATGAGAGAAAGTTCTTAGAGTTTCCAAAGGCCGTCTCAAGATACACCTTGTCTATGGGTCGTGCTGACTTTCCTGGGACAATTCTGTAAGGCCCGATATGGGGTACTGTTCCAGATCTAGATGTTTCCATCCAGATCCGGGGACGAAGCACATATCGGTCCCACCGCGACATATGACAGAGTCATATGCCCCGGATTTCCAACATGATATCACAACATTACGGATACAAGGATACAACATCTCATACAATCAGCATACAACTTCCTTAATACAATACAACAGCGGAAGATACATGTCTGAGTACAGACTACAAGCAAATGCCTAGTGGCAAAGAGAAAAACATCGATCCCATAACAACACGGGTCCAGGTCCTCCGCCGGGATCCGCCTAACTAGTCGTCATCGAGTCTCCACGTGAAAAGTCGATCACCATACCTGTTGTCGATCAGAACCCTGAAAAGAGTTTGGGGGTAGTATCATGAGTAGAGAGGTACTCAGCATCCAACTGTAGTGGTCATCTGACCCAGCAAAGACTTCATCACTCGTCATTCTAGGACAACTAGTAGTTTACGGTAAGGAAGGGGTAAGTGGTGAGGTTGCTGCCGCACTAGCATTTATGAAGTGGCTAACGATCTAGAGAGTAAGATAAGAAGCCAAGCATTCGATGAGGAATCGCCTCCAGCAAGTCTTTCTATCAACTACTACGCAAACATAACACCTATCCTATCCTTGTCCTCCTCTTCACATCCCGACGAAGAAGAAGCAGTCAAGGCACACACACGTTGATAATTATATTAAGATTATCTCAATTGTTGTTGTCTATGAACAAGGAGTAGGTCTCAAGTCGTCCATAACCGTGCACACGGCTTCTCGAAAAGATTTAACCCTGCAGGGGTGTACCAACTGCCCATTACAAGGCTCCGCACGCACGTCCATCTCTCTTAGTTGCTACCCATCACAGGCAACCATTTTATGATTTAGTTCCAAGAGATCCGAAATGACAGGTCCCTCTAGCTAACAACGAACAAATCCGGGTGGCCCCCGGTGAGTCGACATCCATCTCCGGAGCCGGCCGCTCTCTCGATCTGGTCTCTACCGTCTATCGCAGGTTTGGATAGCCGGTTAATCACAAATGGGAAACCGGGTCCTCAGCCGGACAAAGTGGGCCAGCAAGGGAACTATGTCGTCACTGGTCCGGGTTGGTTTGAAAACTATTGGCAGCTGACCAGCACACACACGGTTTCAAATGGTAAATCAGCTTGGGCCACCACTAGAAATGCTTGAAGCTAGGTAGGTAAGAAAAGGGGACCCCATAAAATACCACACGCGGTTAGGCACGCTCAGTCTTAAAACCAATACCCGGAACTCGGATCCTAGGTGACTCGAATGGAACAAAGCGTCGGGGCGGGATAGCCTAGACCTTCCATCCTTCGTCGAATATAGTCAACATTATAATAATCATATCATCAACAACAATATAGTATAATAATGTGATAGCCCAAACCAAGGAGTAACAGGGTAACATCGTAGCATCCTAAGCATGCATACTACGCAGGGGCTGAGCAACGAGCAATAGTAACATAGCAGTACAAGGTTTGCTGGGAAGGGACATGGCTGTATCGGTTTGAAAGAGGATGTAAACATGTGGTAGGATCAAACATCGAACCTAACCTATACTAGCATGCAAACCGCTGGTTGAAATAGAATGGATCATAAGTAATGTATAGTCCTTGCCTGTTGGTAAGTCGGATTCCGAAGGTGTAGCCGATCGCAAGCTTGCATCGTCTCCGAAGGTACCCGCGGAAGCACACAAGACGATAAACACTGGAAAGCAATCACCGAGCAAGCACTCTATTACTACGGGGCAACACAAGATCAAGAATACATCACACGACACGGAAACGCAATAAAGATCTATCGTCGAGAACGGTTGATAACATTTAAGTGGGGTATCGGTCACACACGACGAATACCGCACGTTTACGGTGGTTCAAGTTGCTTAGCTATAGGTGATCAACAAAGGTTGTTAACATGGCAACTCAAGCAAGCATGGAATAGCACACAAACATGTCAAGAGGTGAAGCACAAAGTAAACTATCTATGCTAGTCAATTTAAGTGAGCCACAACCTAAACATGGCATAACACTAAGTTCCGCACGATGATTAAAACATTTGGTACTGTTCTGTCCTAAACCATATTTTAGGTTGGTTAACAACAGAAAACAATAGCATAAAAACAAAGTACACGAAAAACTAATCAAGTTACATATAAAGAACACCCCAAACGGAGTTACGGTTAAAAATATATAAGCAAAACAAGTTACGGGTACAATCTGTCAACATTACGAAGCACACTTTAGAGCAATGCATAAACAGGATAATCAATGCAAACATGCTCACAAATGATATGGAACTAAAGTAGACATGACAGGGAAGGCATGTCAAAAAGAATCTTGCAAATAGGAATCATAGATAAAAAGATATTAAGCATGCAACATGGCATCGGAACGTTACAGACTTTGAGAAAAACAGAGGTGGCTGTCAGAAACAGCAGCATAGCAACTTTGGAGCTCAATAACTATATGACCAGCAAGCATATCATGGCAATGCAATACATATAATGGATGTAGACATGATGCTTAACAATATACAATTGGAATCACTCAATTCCGATAAACGGTTGCGACGCAACCGTCACCCGAAGTTGCAATAAAATAACAGTTTCAGCAACAGCAGCACATTAACATCAGGGTCACCACTTTGGAGCAAGATTTAATATAGATAAAGCACCCAAACATGACAAGTTAAAGCATGTAAATAAAGTACACATGATTCTTAACACATAGGAAAAAGAATCAATGCAATAGGCCTCATGTATGTGTCACAATCATCATGCAAACTGGCAATAAAATAATAACAGCAGCACTTAACAGAAAAAAATAGCAATTAACGGCCTGATGCCCACTTCAACACAGATTTGCACCATCAAGATGGCCTCAAATAAAAATTATCACAAAAGACGAATTAAAGTACACACAATTCTGAGAAACTTTCGTTTTGGGGGCACGTTCATCGGAGCAACGGGTCAACGGGAAAATGCGTCGCAAAATTGAATCAGCAAACAATTTACTCCAGACTTAGAAAAAAAACAGCAGGGTAAAGAAAAAAAAACAGAGGGGCAGGCCGGCTCAGGTCTCACCTAGTGGGCTCGGCCCAACTGCGGCTGAGGCGGCCTGGGCTGGAGGCCTGGCTGGCTTGGGCTGGCCGGCTGCTGGGCCACGCGGCCTGGCGAGGCGTCCACGACGGTTGGAGCCGGTGGCATGCGGCTCGGGCCGCTCCCGACCGCAAGCAGCGGCGGCGGCTCGTCGGGCTCGCCGGCCGGCGGCTGCATGGCAAGGCGGCGAGGCGGAGAGGCGGCGGGGCGCGCGGATCCAGGCGGTCGCGGCCAGATCCGGCAGCTGGCTGGGCGGGGCGAGGTGGTGGAGGCCGGCGAGCTTGGGCCTCCTCCATGGCCGGCGGCGGAGGCATCCTGCAAGGGGGAAGGGAGAGAGTTGTGAGAAGGAGAGGGGGAAGGAGAGGAAGAGGAAGGGAGAGGGAGAAGGAGGAGGGGCGCCGGCGTTGGAGAGCCTGGCCAGGCGCGGCGGCTGCGGCCTGCTGGCTGGAGGCGAGAGGCGGCGGCTCGGCCTCCACGGGCTGGCTGCGAATTTTGGACTAGGGAAACCCTAGAAAGGGGGTGGGAGTGTGGTGGTCTTTTTATACCCAGGTGGCTGGCGGTTTGCAAAAACATCCCCGATTTTTCTCTCTCGCGCGCGGTGCTCACATTTCTGACCGCCGGGGGTCCGCAGTACCTCCGATTCGGGTAAAACTTCGAACTGCGCGATCAGCGCGTCGAGCCGGTGGCGTTCACCTCGCGCTGGAACCGTTCCGAGAACTCTTTCCGGCGCACTAAAAATATATCCCGTTTAATTATTAAATGGGGTTTTTCGTTCCGTTGGTTGCGGCTAGTCTCGTGCGGTTTTCGCGACGGTGATCGGGCGAAACCCGGTGTTGCAAGGTCGAGTGTCAGGGTGGCAAGGGTTGGTCTCCGTCCGATACGAGATAAGAGGGGGAAAAATAATCGCCGATCGATAAATCGGGGATGCAAACACCGCAAACAAATCAGACAATCAAACAATTCACACCGAAAACAAAATTTTTAATTTTTGTGAAAACTGGGTTGTTACAAATTCCATGGTAAATAGTGTTGGAGGGTTCCAGCTGTTTATGAGTGAGTACCATCCTCCGAAAGGTCTCATGGTAAAGGATGTTGATGTTGCTTCCTCCGTCCATGAGTACCTTCTCCAGTGTGTACCCTCCAATTTGTGGTGCCACTACAAGAGCTAAAGCCCCTGGGTTATCTACCACTAGAGGGTGGTCGGCTCTCGTCCAGGTTATAGGTTGCTCAGACCAATTAATCAATCTGGGGAAAGCCGGTGTCATAGCCACGGATAGGGCAACTCGCTGCTGGAGTTTTTTGTCTCTCTGACAACTGTTGGTGGTGAAAACATGGTACGCTCCGCAGTCATTGAGTTGCTTCGGGTTTGCCTGGAATCCGGAAAGCTCCGCTTGCATCTGTTGCCCTCCTCCGGGTCCTTGATGCTAAGGTCCTGTGCCGGCTCCTTGCTGGTCGGATTGTTGATTACCATTTTTGTAGCCGGCTCCTCCTCCTGACCCTGGGGGTCCTTCATGTCCTCCACCATTTCCTCCTCGTCGTTTAAACTCCTGCATGAAGAAAAAATCCTCCCAGAAGTGATTGGCTTGTCAACCGGGTTTGCTATGGCTTAGCATGTTCCTTTAATGGCTTGTCCGTAACTGTTTGGATGGAAGTTCTCCCCTTGCATCCGATAGTTACCCCCCTTCTTCTGCCTTTGGAAGCCAACGTTCGTGTTGGCAACAAAGTCAGAAGCATTTTGATCAAGTCAGCCCTTGTTCTGTTGATTTTGATGTCCACCGCTTTGTTGTCCTTTGCCTCCCTTCTTCTTCCCCTGGCCGGCTTTGTCTCATCAGAGTCGCCGTCTTTAGTCTTATTAGACTTGGCGTATTTGGTGACTGCATCCATGAGTTCTCCCATATCTCTTACCGTTCTTTTGATACGATCGAGTTTATGGATTAGAGGATCAAATTTCCTTTCTTCTCTAGGACCAAGACGGCAATCCGGGAAGTGATGATGTCCGAAGAGTGGATTATCTCGGCGACTCGTCGTGCCCAGTGATGGCCGACTCCCTGATACGTCCCAAACGTATCTATAATTTCTTCTTGTTCCATGCACTTTTATGTGACGTTGCTACATGGTTTGCTATACTTTTATATCATTGTACACATATTTTGACTAACCTACTAAGTCAGTGCACCCAGTGCCAGTTCATGTATGCTGATGTCTTTAGTTGCAGTGATTTTTCGCCAATTTAAAATGCCAGAAAAATTCCGGAAAAATCAAAATAAAAATCATTGTATAGTAAGCTTCCGGAATCACCGAAGGAGGGCCAGAGGGGGGCCAACCCCCTCCCAGGAGGCCAGGGGCGCGGCCACATTCCTGGCCGCGCCAGGAGGGCACCTGGGAGGGGGGGCCACCCCCTGGTGCCCCCCTTCGGCCTATATTTAGACCCCATTCCAGAAACCCTCAAAGAGAAGCCCGCATCGCGAAATACCTCGCTATTTCGACGTCGCCGCACTCCGAAGATTGGGAGCACCAGAAGAACACTTCCCGACACCCTGCCGGAGGGAGGATTGACCTCCGGGAGCTTCTCCACCACCATGGACGCTTCCCGGATGTGCCGTGATTAGTCCGCCTTGGACCATGGGTCCGTGATCAGTAGATATGTGATGTCTTCTCTCCACCCTTGTTCTTCAATGTTTCTACCTTGTGAGCTGCCCTACATGATCAAGGGACCTATGTAATTTTCGTGTTGTTGCTATGTTGTGTTTGCTGGGATCCGATGGATTATGAGATTATGTTCAGGCCGTGATGGGTTATATATTTGGTTTACCTTTTGTATTTTATTCTTAGTAATTCTTGCATGTTCTTCGTTGCTTTTTATTGCTTTTGCCAAGTAGTATATAGTAACTCTAAGAGGGAGCGTTATGCATGATTGTGGGTTCATGCCCCCCGATGTCTAGCTTGAGTGACAGAAACATGATACTAGGGGATGTGTTGTTGCCACCAGGGAGAAAACAACGGTGCGTGTAACCGCGGTTGCAAGGATTGTTTACCTTACACATAGAATGTTAATGCAATTGTCTGTTGCTTTGAGTTTACACTTTGGGGGGGGGGCTCGCAACTTAATACCAGCGAGATGTTCTGGATAGATATCCCAAGGTGGATGATTAGTGAGTAGATGCTGATGGATTTCAGTCTACTTTTCTTGGCGTACTGCCCATACTTTTGAGCACTCTTACTTTCAAGTAGCATAATTAGCATTGCGGTGCGTTTATAATTCTGTCAATTTCCCAACTATAATTTGTTCACCCAGCTTAGCTTGTATATCGTCTTTTGAGAGAGACATCCCTAGTGAACATCACGGGACCCCGATCCATATTTCCACCACTGTTTACACCTCCACTTTATTTTACTGCTTTTTACTTTCAGTTACAATTATCATTATCATTACCACTATCATTATCTCTTGTGTTTGAACCTTTGTAAACGGCAAGGCCGGAGGGATTGACAACCCCTCTGTACTCGTTGGGAGCAAAGTTACTTGTTGTGTGTGCAGGTCCAGGCTAAGAAAGTGATTTTCAACGGCGCATCACTTGCCGAACCACCTACTTGTCGTTGTCGGAGTCCTACTGGAGACATAAACCATATCCTCTATGTTAGGGGAAATTTTCTGCTATCCTTCAACTCAACCTTCCACTTGGGGTAACCTACGAGGGGCGAGAAGCCATCAAGCTAATTTCTGGCGTCGTTGCCGGGGACTCCACTCTTCAAGATAGGGGAGTTGCACACTATATTTTATCTTCGTTTTTAGTCATGTTAGTTTACCTTATCATTTTTATCTTAGTGTCCTTTATAAAAAATCACAAAAAAATGTCTATCTTGTTCTTGCTTGCTGCTGCTATTATGGGTTAAACTAGTATTGAATTTTCCCCCAAGCACGGAACCCCTAGTGGGGATTACTTTGATCCTTTAGAATTGTGCAATTATGTTTGTTTCGATAGTTACTATGTTTGCAGACCCATTAGTAGGCCTTTTTGAGAAAGGAGAGGATGCTATCTATCACTTAGAAAATTATGAAAGGGTGTGTGATGAACAAAAATCTCCTGGGATGGATAGTGATCAACTTAAACTAAAATTATTTGATTGTTCTCTTTGTGTAAAATTAAAGAAGTGGTTCAATTCCCTACCTTCTTGTAAGAGAGAAACTTGGAGAAATTTCAAAAAATTCCTTTTTGGTTGAGTTTTTCTTTAGTAATCATGATTTTGATAATTGTAGTCTCTCAGAAGTTATCACCTTTTTGCAAAGAATGGCTAAAGACCCCCACACTAGCACACTTAACATTGCCTTTACCGAGCATATTACCAATGCTCTTATCAATGCTAGGGTGGAGAAGCTCAAGCTTGAGACTTCCATCCATAGGAATCTAGAAGATGGTTGGGATCCCATAGTCAAAATTAAATTGAATAACTTCTCTTGCTATGCTTTATGTGATGTTGGAGCTAGTGCCTCCGTTTTTCCCAAAAGAATGTATGATATGCTTAATTTGAAACCTTTTGATACTTGTTATTTTGGTGTTCGCCTTGTTGATTCATCCGTAAAGAAACCTTTAGCAAGGATTGATGATGAGCTTATTATTGTCAATGATAATTATGTTCTCGTTGATTTTCTTGTCTTGGACATTGAATGTGATCCTTCATGTCCAATTATTTTGGGACGTTCTTTTATTTGCACCGTGGGTGGTATCATTGACATGAAAGAGGGTACAATTAGACTTCAGTTCCCCCTCAAAAAGGGAACGAAACACTTCCCTCAAAAGAAAATCAAGTTGCCTTATAAGTCCATTACACGGGCAAGCTATTCTTTTGATATTGACAAAACTTGATTTTCTTGTATCATGCCTAGCTAAAAGGCATAAAAGAAAGTGCTTGTTGGGAGGTAACCCAAGATGTTTTTACTTTCAGTTTTAGTGGTCTTGATGTTTGTTACTACTGTAGCAACATCATTGTATCTTTATTTTCAAGCTTTGTGCCAAGTTTTAGCATACAGTTGCAAGAAGTTCAAAAGTTGTGACATGCTATCCAGAAACAGATTATATCCCCTTGATGGAAAAATTCGGCTAAAATCACCAGATCATCTTTTTTATCTGAATATTTTTGACAGCATGCTCTATACAATTGTCTTTCGTGCGTCTGTTCTGAGTTTTTTATTTGAGTTGCAGAAGTACCCCGAAAAATTTATCTACTACCTGCTGGTCAGTTTTTCACAGATTCTTCCATGTTTGCCCTTTTCTTCATTTTGCAAACCTTAAACTTGATTTTTATTTGCAATTTTTTTTGGAAATCTTGAGAAATAGTAGATCTTCAAGAATATATTTATTTACAGTGGAGAAAAATTATTTTATCATGGGTACTAACCACTCTAATCATCTTATGATAAGTTTTGTATGAAGGGAGTTTTCAAGTATGCAAAGGGAGATGATGAAAGAAGATTCGGGAGTGTCAAGCGCTCAAGCTTGGGGATGCCCCCATGAACCCCCAAAAATATCCAAGGAGACTCAAGCATCTAAGCTTGGGGACGCCCCCGTGCATCCCCTTCTCCATCAACAATCATCAGTTCGTCCTTCTCCATACGAAATTTTATCGCTTCATATCTTATGTACTAGACTTGGAGTGTCTTACTCTTTAATCGTTAGTGTGTTTTAGTTTTGATTGTTGTCAGAACCCCAACTAGGGTGTCGGGACTCGGGGTTAGCGTATGTAATTCCAGTCATGATACAATCACATGGAGAGCCGAGAGCCGTACCCAATTGTCTAAGCAGACAAGGCCAAGCACAGAACACTCTCGGAAAGCATCAAACGTGAGGGGCATCCCATCCAGGCCGGATGATCAACTGAGATGGGTCCTCATCGCCCGCTCACAAGTCTAAATGATTATGGGTGGTGAAATCCCATACTCATAGACAAGTCGCCTCAACCATGTTGTCGATTGAATCCTAACTCTTACATATACTTACTCCAGCCCGATCACTTAGTCGGGGTCTAGGGCGGGCTCCATCATACAACAAAGTGTGCACGTGACAGAGTCACGAACAATCGCATCGCGATGCCCCAAGCTGCGCACATCTAAGGGCCACTTGGTGTATAAAAGACCGCCAGCCAGATCACAACTAAGGTCTCGATAACCCATACTAAGACATGCATGTTATAAACATACACGCAGCACACATGCCTAGTATGAACAACAGGTATCATCACATAACTCTACAAAGTACTCTTTATAGATATACACATAGAGCATACAAAGATCACATGTCTGTGATCAACATTACATCATACAACGGAAGAAAATTAGGTCTGAGTACAGACAAGTTTAACAAATGGCTTAGAGAAGCCTTGTACAACAAACATGCCCTTCCACGAGGGACCAGACTGCTGTCTAGGACTATACTACCAAGGTCAACGTCAAGCTTCACGAAGGTGACTCCATCGGGGTCCGGGTTCTCATCTAAAACATAGAATAAGCAAACGTGAGTACAAAGTCGTACTCAGCAAGACTTACATCAGAACTATACTACTCATGCTCAAGTATCCAGGTAAAGGAGGTGGAGTTCAACATGCAGAAGTGCCAGCTTTGACTTGGCTAATCCTGTACTACGAGTACCAGACTTGAGGTAAGAAGCGTACAAGAGTCCACTACTTTCTCCAACCAATACACCACTATGGTTACTTCCTCGACTTCCCCACGAGGAAGCACGCCATAGCACTCACGCTTATCTTGCGAGTTTTATAAGTATCCATTCAAGTTGTCTATGATCAAGTAGAGGTTTCCAAGTAGTCCATAACCGCGGACACGACTATTCGAATAGTTCATTAACCCTGCAGGGGTGTACATCTTCACACGCGTGTCATCACTTATCGCCTCGTTCTTGTCACCCTTCAAGCGGATGTCGGACGTGGATGAAACCAAGGCACTACCCTCACATCACCTTCTCTAATCCAGGAGTCGACTACCTGAGTTTGTCACCGCTCGAGAGTCCGGCCGGTTCCACGAAACGGACTCAGATAATGTAAGGGACCGAGACGCCACCTTTGACAGATGGTTTCACTGCCTCACAGGTCCACCCACATATCTATACATAAATCAAATGGAAGGCCCGAATCTAGTGTGACTCCTGGACCAGATCGGGTACGTAAAGAGGCCAAACGGGGCTCCCATAAACCCTACATGTGGTCATACTCTTTGTCTTGGATCACAAAACAGGAACCCGGGGCCTAGGGCAGTGTTCAACGAGACAACCCACTGTGTACTCCTACACAGCCTCTCATCGTTCACCTTTGTTTAGGGTGGATTCACCAACACGTTTATCATCAGCATCACTATGTTCATTTCATCCCGACTCACAAACATAACATCCTCATTGTATCACTAAGCAGCAATAAGCAGTAACAGTTGTAGGGGCCACATGCTCATCAATCAACTCCTAAATCTGCTAGGATTGTGGTTTGCTTAATACGGTGGCAAAATGATAGGTCATGCATCGAAATGGGTTCAACTATGCGAAAGAACGTGTCTCGATGATCTCCTAAACATGCATAAGCGAGACTGAGAGGGAATTGGGATTTTATAGACATGATCAATGGGGTTTGCTTGCCTTGCTGACGGTACACGGGTCTTATCGGTGGTCTTCTTCTTCGGGGTGATCACCGTCTCGGAAAAGGTGGTACCGGAAACAATCATCAACAAGGGGGGACAACTTCGGAAGTAAAATGCACAAGCACATGATATTGTTGTGACATGAAGTAAAGGGTACTGATTTGTGGAAAATTCAATTTAATTGCTGTATATTGCATTTGGAATGCAAATTCAAACTTCAAATTTGAATTCAAATTAAGCCATATGCACATTTGTTACTGTTGCCCCATTTTAAAATGGTCAAACATAAAAACAAATTGCATATTCTTAATCCTTGCATTTTTCTGATAATTTTTCAAATATTATTTGTTTAATTTGGAGTTAAAATGAATTTTCTATGAATTTCCAAAGTTTATATGATTTTCTGTCTTTTCTGTAATTCTTTTAAATCCCTGGAAAAACTTTATTGCATCAGCATGATGCAATGCTGACATCAGGGGGGGTCTGACTGGTGGGGCCCCCATGTCAGTCTCTCTTGGGTTAACCCCTCTGTTAGTTTAAACTAACAGTGGGTTAGGGGTGGCCTGGGGCCCACTTGTCATGGACTCCAAGGGGGAAAAAGCACGTGATTAGCACTAATCGGCCGGCGGCTAACCGGCGGCGACCTAGCCACGGCGGCGCAGCACGGGGTGGTGCTCCCGGTGGCCATTTGGTGCGGGGCTTGCACCAAACTGATCACCAAGGAGCCGCGGTTCAAAGGAAAGGCTCGGGGGAGTGTGGGGAGGACAAGGGGCTCACCGGCGACGAGGAACGGCGGAGGCCGTGGCACTGTACCGGCGGGCTTGGTGATTCCGGCTGCGGAAAGAGCAACGGAGGGCACAGGGAGATAGAGGGGCTCACCAGGAGCTCTCTGGTGCTAGCCCGGGGTGCTGGGGACGCCGGACGACGAGGTAATCGTCGAGGAACTCCGCGGCGGCCGACGGCAAGTCGGAGAACCTAGCGTCGCGTGAGGAGCTTGCCCGGCACGATTAGTCGAGGGCTTCGACGGAGAGGACAGCGGCGCTTCGCCTGGACATGGTCGCAGCGGCTGAGGAGGCGGGTGGCCATGGAGGCGGAGCGAGGTGCTCCGGCGTGCTCTCGGGTCTTCGCGAAATCTCGCCGGAGACGACGGGGAAAGGGGTCCAGAGGAGGGGGAAAAGGTGCGGGCGGCTTCTGCGTGTCGCGGTGGCGAGGAGAAGAGGAAGGGGAGGCCCTAGATGGCACGGCAGCCGCGGCATGCTCGCCACGGCGGCGAGCTGCCTGCTCTGGCGCCGTGGAGAAGACGACAAGGGAGGCCAGTGGGCTGGGCCGGCTTGGGCCTCGCCTGGTGCGAGAGGTAAGTCTCCTCTCTCTGTCTTTTCTCTTTTCTTTTTATTTCTGTTATTGTTTTGCTCTGGTAAAATAAATACCATAGCATTTTATAAAAATGCCCAAATATTTTTTTAAAAACCCTAGGTGGCTAGTAGCAAGCCACTTGTATAATTTGATCATTTTTGAAATTCAATACTTTTGAATTTCAATTCAAATAGGGGTCAAATTTAATTTCCAGGGCACTATTTGAAAATTAGAAAATTCCATGAGTATGGGAAAATACCCAAACCACTTTTAAAATGATCACCATCATTTATAGGAATTTTCCAAACATTCAAATGATTTTTGGAAAAAGAGTTTTATCTGGCCATTTGAATTAATTTCTCAGGGCTTTCTGCTTCCCCATTTTTGAATTTCTTTTGAATTTTTGCATGATGCAAAAGGGCACAAACAATCCTAGCTCTTACCCTAGTTGGGGTTCTGACAACTCGCCCCCACTCAAAAGAATCTCCTCCCGAGATTCAGAAGTCGTCGGGAGGAAGGTGGGGTACTCGGCACGGAGGCGATCTTCTCTTTCCCACGTTGCTTCTTTCTCGGAGTGATGTGACCATTGCACTTTGAGGAACTTGATCTTCTAACGACGAGTGACACGCTCTGCGGAATCAAGAATACGAACAGGGTACTCTCGATAAGAAAGGTCATCTTGGAGATCAAGCGTTTCATGGTCGACTTTGCGGATGGGGTCCTTGAAGCAACGGCTGAGTTGTGACACATGGAATGCATCATGTACTCGGGAAAGGTGAGGGGGTAGTTCAAGTTGGTAGGCAACTTCTCCACGTTTAGCAAGAATGTGGAAAGGTCCGATGTAACGTGGGGCCAACTTGCCTTTGATACCGAATCTTTGGGTTCCCTTCAGAGGAGTAATCCGAAGGTAAGCCTTCTCATCAAGATTGTAGCTCTCTTCTCTATGATGACGATCATAGTAGATTTTCTGACGAGACTGAGCGGCTTTCAATCGATCACGAACAATGCGAACTTGCTCTTCTGCTTCCTTGATCATATCCGGTCCAAAGATTTGTCTTTCACCGGTTTCTGACCAATTCAGGGGTGTTCGACATCGTCGGCCATAGAGGAATTCAAAAGGAGCCATGTTCAGACTAGATTGATAGCTATTGTTATAAGCAAATTCGGCGAATGGAAGAGATTTCTCCCAATTCTTTCCAAAAGAGATAACACAAGCTCTGAGCATGTCTTCCAAGATTTGATTAACCCTTTCAACTTGACCGCTAGACTGAGGGTGGAAAGCTGTACTAAAGGAGAGATGAGTTCCCATAGCATTTTGAAAACTTTCCCAGAATCAAGAGGTGAAAAGGCTACCACGATCAGAATTGATTACAAAAGGAACACCGTGAAGAGACACTATTCTAGAGACATACAGGTCCGCCAACTGACTAGCAGTTATAGACTCGCGAACTGGAAGGAAGTGAGCAACTTCTGAAAGTCGATCAATGACAACAAAGATGGCATCATTTCCTTTTTGGGTTTTTGGAAAGCCGGTGATGAAGTCCATACCGACCTTGTCCCATTTCCACTTGGGAATAGACAATGGTTGAAGAGTACCAGCAGATCTTTGGTGTTCTTCCTTAATGCGACGACAAACATCACATTCGGCAACAAATTGTGCAATGTCTCTCTTCATCCTAGTCCACCAAAATATCTGGCGTAGATCTCGGTACATTTTTGTACTACCGGGATGAATTGAGAGGGGAGTGTCATGAGCTTCCTTAAGGATCAGGTGCTTTAGGTCTTCATTCTCAGGAACTACTAAACGATTTTCAAAGAATATCGTTTCTTGATCATTTGCAGAGAAACATTTAGCAACTCCGCTAGCAATGTTCTGCTTGATCTCTTGAATACTACTATCTTGTTTCTGGGAGGCTATGATTTGATCCTCATGGGTTGGTTTCGCCACCAAGTTGAAAAGAAATCCATGAGGAACTATCTCAAGATTGAGTTTGCAAAATTCCTTATGAAGAAGTGGTTGATACTGTTGTAACATGAGGTTGTTACAATACGACTTACGACTTAGTGCATCAGCCATGACATTGGCTTTGCCTGGGGTGTAAGAAATTCCTAAGTCATAATGTTTTATCAACTCTATCCAGCGTCTTTGCCTGAGGTTAAGATCTGGCTGGGTGAATATGTATTTGAGGCTTTGGTGATCAGAATAGATCTCGCAACGATTAACAGGGAGGTAATGTCGCCAAGTCTTCAGGGCATGAACTACGGCAGCGAGTTCAAGATCATGGGTAGGATAGTTCTCTTCATGTGGCCGCAACTGGCGTGAAGCATAAGCTACCACATGTCGATCTTGCATAAGTATGCATCCTAACCCTTACCGTGAATCATCACAATAGATCTCGAAATACCTTTTTGTGTCTGGAGGTGCAAGTACGGGTGCAGAAGTCAATCTTCTTTTTAGCTCTTGAAAGCTTTCCTCGCACTTGGGGGTCCATTTGAATTTCTTATCCTTCTTGAGGAGTTCAGTAAGAGGCTTTGCAACTTTAGAAAAGTTCTCGACGAAGCGGCGGCAATAGCTTGCTAAGCCAAGAAAACTCCTAACTTGCTTAACCGATTCAGGTGGAGTCCAGTCAAGGACGGGCTGAACTCTCTCGGGATTGACTGCAACACCTTTCGCAGAAATCACATGGCCTAAGTAGGTCACTTCTGGTAGCCAAAATTCACACTTGGAGAACTTGGCATAAAGGCGATGCTCTCGAAGTTTCATCAATACCAACCTAAGATGTTCTGCGTGCTCTTCTTCGTTCTTCGAGTAGATGAGAATGTCATCAAGATAAACCACAACAAATTTATCTAGGTACTCCATGAAGATCGAATTCATCAAGCGCGAGAATGTGGCGGGGGCATTGGTTAAACCGAAGGACATGACGGTGTACTCGTAAAGACCATATCGAGTAGTGAAAGCCGTCTTGGGAATGTCCTCATTTCGGATTTTGATTTGATGATAACCTAATCTCAAATCCATCTTGGATAAGACAGAGGAGCCTGCAAGTTGATCATAAAGATCATTGATCCTGGGCAGTGGGTACTTGTTCTTTATCGTCGCTAGATTTAGCGGGCGATAGTCTACGCACATCCTTTCTGTTCCATCTTTCTTCGTTACGAACAGAACGGGGCAACCCCATGGCGATGAGCTAGGGCGGATGAAGCCTTTTTCCAACGAAGCATCAAGTTGGGTTTTTAGCTCAGCTAACTCATGTGGGGCCATTCTATATGGTCGTCTGGAAATTGGGGTTGTGCCTGGTATAAGATCCACTATGAATTCTACACACCTGTCGGGTGGCATTCCCGGCAGCTCTTCAGGAAAGACATCCGGGAAGTCACGAACCACTGGAACATCTTCAAGGTCAGGAAGTGGAAGCACATTCAAAGTCTGCACCTGGATTCTAGAGCTGGGTGATGTGTAGTCAATGATCTGGCCTGAAGGATGGGTGAGTTTGACTGATTTGGCTTTACAACCAAGGAAAGCATTCTGCCTTGATAACCAATCCATTCCTTGGATGACATCAATGTCCGAAGACTTGAGGGCTATAAGTGAAGCGAGGAATACTAAACCCTCAATTGCAATTTGATTACCATGGCTTACTCTATTAGTTTGCCACTTTGAACCAGGAGTTTGAATGATCATTGGAGAAAACATTTCTTCAAAAGAAAATCCATGACGAAGTGCATAACTCTCCGACATGAATGAATGAGAAGCTCCTGGATCGAAAAGAACGGAGGTGGGAACATGATTGACTGGAAGTGTGCCAAGGATGACGTCGGAAGCAACAGTGGCTTCCTCAAATGAGATTTGGTTCACACAACCACTACTTGTGGCTGAAAGCTTTGCTCGGATGGCTTTGGTGGTTGATTTCTTTGGAGGCTTGTGACTAGGTCGATGTGGTGCCACCAAGACTATAGGGCACTGTCGGAAGTAATGGCCTGTCAGACCACACGTGAAACATACCCTGCCTGAATTGCTGGGAGCAGGATTACTTGATTGCACAACATCATTCCTGGGAGGAACAATGTGTTGAGGTGGATGGCATATATCCGGTGGTGGTCTCTGAAGAAGGTTTTGAGGTATGGCACGGGTTGCAATCCAAATTCGGCATTTCTGAGGGGCTGAACTTGAAGAAGGAGCAAGCTCAAGAGCATGCTTGCGAGACTCTTCGAACACTTCATTGCCATGCTCAGCTCTAAAGGATCTGTTGACTAAATCCTCAAAGGTGGCAAATTCGATGAGGTTGAGATCATGACGAAGGATGGGGCTAAGTCCCTTACGGAACCTTGCCTGCTTTCTGGCATCGGTGGTGATCTCATCTTGGGCATATCGAGCAAGACGATTGAATTCTCTCAGATACTCATGAATGGACATCTCTCCTTGAGTCAGATTGCAGAACTCTTCCTTCTTACGCTCCATTAACTCATCTAGAAGGTGGTACCCTCGAAAGGCATCACAAAACTCCTGCCAAGTCACTACGTGACCATCAGGCTGCATCGCAACATAGTTCTCCCACCATTCAGCAGCAGCACCTTCCAGAAAGTATGCCGCGAATATAACTCGATCATCGCGAGCAACATGTGCAGTATCAAGCTTACACTCGATGGAACGGAGCCAATCATTAGCTTCAAGGGGCTCAGAAGAACATCGGAATAGCGGTGGCTTGAAGAGGATGAAGTCCTGAATGCTCACAACCACATTGCAATGACGTGAGGTATTCTTCTCGATGAGCTCCAGAAGGTGTGTTTGGTGACGTTGATTCTTCTCAGCTTCCATCATGATTTCCGCCTCAGAAGGCGGTGGTAGAGGTTCATCATCATTTCGATTCCGAACACGGTCTCGATTCCGACGAACAGCACTACGAGTTCCACCTGACATCCTGCGTGATAACAATCAACAATCAGAACAAGTTGAAGGATGGATTCAAGGATAACAAGAAATGATGAAGGCGGAAAGGATTATAATGCGAAGGCAATGATCCACAGAAACTCGGAATAATTCCGGCAGCATAACGGCTACACCGGGATGAAAAATGAAACAACCTCGAAGAAATTGGACATAACTTCTTCAAGGAACTCAACAGAACGATGAGTCTGGACGACCACAACTGTCCTACGGCTACAAGGAAGCACTCAGCGAGATGTTCTAGTAAGACATAGATGAACCTAGTCCTATCATCCCGTAGAAAAGGTAAGGGTGACTCAGAACTCAGATCGATGAGGATAAGGAGAAAAAGAAACCTTACGTTGTTCCCTTATACCAAGAGTAACTATATAACTATAGAATGCTAGACTCGACTTCGACCAAGGGTTAAATAATCCTACAGACAGTCCTGCTCTGATACCAAGTCTGTCGGGACCCGGGCTTAGCGTATGTAATTCCAGTCATGATACAATCACATGGAGAGCCGAGAGCCGTACCCACTTGTCTAAGCAGACAAGGCCAAGCACAGAACACTCTCGGAAAGCATCAAACGTGAGGGGCATCCCATCCAGGCCGGATGATCAACTGAGATGGGTCCTCATCGCCCGCTCACAAGTCTAAATGATTATGGGTGGTGAAATCCCATACTCATAGACAAGTCGCCTCAACCATGTTGTCGATTGAATCCTAACTCTTACATATACTTACTCCAGCCCGATCACTTAGTCGGGGTCTAGGGCGGGCTCGATCATACAACAAAGTGTGCACGTGACAGAGTCACGAACAATCGCATCGCGATGCCCCAAGCTGCGCACACCTAAGGGCCACTTGGTGTATAAAAGACCGCCAGCCAGATCACAACTAAGGTCTCGAAAACCCATACTAAGACATGCATGTTATAAACATACACGCAGCACACATGCCTAGTATGAACAGCAGGTATCATCACATAACTCTACAAAGTACTCTTTATAGATATACACATAGAGCATACAAAGATCACATGTCTGTGATCAACATTACATCATACAACGGAAGCAAATTAGGTCTGAGTACAGACAAGTTTAACAAATGGCTTAGAGAAGCCTTGTACAACAAACATGCCCTTCCACGAGGGACCAGACTGTTGTCTGGGACTATACTACCAAGGTCAACGTCAAGCTTCACAAAGTTGACTCCATCGGGGTCCTGGATCTCATCTAAAACATAGAATAAGAAAACGTGAGTACAAAGTCGTACTCAGCAAGACTTACATCAGAACTATACTACTCATGCTCAAGTATCCAGGTAAAGGAGGTGGGGTTCAACATGCAGAAGTGCCAGCTTTGACTTGGCTAATCCTGTACTACGAGTACCAGACTTGAGGTAAGAAGCGTACACGAGTCCACTACTTTCTCCAACCAATACACCACTATGGTCACTTCCTCGACTTCCCCACGAGGAAGCACGCCATAGCACTCGCGCTTATCTTGCGAGTTTTATAAGTATCCATTCAAGTTGTCTATGATCAAGTAGAGGTTTCCAAGTAGTCCATAACCGCGGACACGGCTATTCGAATAGTTCATTAACCCTGCAGGGGTGTACATCTTCACACGCGTGTCATCACTTATCGCCTCGTTCTTGTCACCCTTCAAGAGGATGTCGGACGTGGATGAAACCAAGGCACTACCCTCACATCACCTTCTCTAATCCAGGAGTCGACTACCTGAGTTTGTCACCGCTCGAGAGTCCGGCCGGTTCCACGAAACGGACTCAGATAATGTAAGGGACCGAGACACCACCTTTGACAGATGGTTTCACTGCCTCACAGGTCCAAACACATATCTATACATAAATCAAATGGAAGGCCCGAATCTAGTGTGACTCCTGGACCGGATCAGGTACGTAAAGAGGCCAAACGGGGCTCCCATAAACCCTACATGTGGTCATACTCTTTGTCTTGGATCACAAAACAGGAACTCGGGGCCTAGGGCAGTGTTCAACGAGACAACCCACTGTGTACTCCTACACAACCTCTCATCGTTCACCTTTGTTTAGGGTGGATTCACTAACACGTTTATCATCAGCATCACTGTGTTCATTTCATCCCGACTCACAAACATAACATCCTCATTGTATCACTAAGCAGCAATAAGCAGTAACACTTGTAGGGGCCACATGCTCATCAATCAACTCCAAAATCTGCTAGGATTGTGGTTTTCTTAATACGGTGGAAAAATGATAGGTCATGCATCGGAATGGGTTCAACTATGCGAAAGAACGTGTCTCGATGATCTCCTAAACATGCATAAGCGAGACTGAGAGGGAATTGGGATTTTATAGACATGATCAATGGGGTTTGCTTGCCTTGCTGACGGTACACGGGCTTATCGGTGGTCTTCTTCTTCGGGGTGATCACCGTCTCGGAAAAGCTGGTACCGGAAACAATCATCAACAAGGGGGGACAACTTCGGAAGTAAAATGCACAAGCACATGATATTGTTGTGACATGAAGTAAAGGGTACTGATTTGGGGCAAATTCAATTTAATTGAAGTATATTGCATTTGGAATGCAAATTCAAACTTCAAATTTGAATTCAAATTAAGCCATATGCACATTTGTTACTGTTGCCCCATTTTAAAATGGTCAAACATAAAAACAAATTGCATATTCTTAATCCTTGCATTTTTCTGATAATTTTTCATATATTATTTGTTTAATTTGGAGTTAAAATGAATTTTCTATGAATTTCCAAAGTTTATATGATTTTCTGTCTTTTCTGTAATTCTTTTAAATCTCTGGAAAAACTTTATTGCATCAGCATGATGCAATGCTGACATCAGGGGGGGGGTCTGACTGGTGGGGCCCCCATGTCAGTCTCTCATGGGTTAACCCCTCTGTTAGTTTAAACAGTGGTGTAGGGGTGGCCTGGGGCCCACTTGTCATGGACTCCAGGGGGGAAAAAGCACGTGATTAGCACTAATCGGCCGGCGGCTAACCGGGGGCGACCTAGCCACGGCGGCGCAGCACGGGGTGGTGCTCCCGGTGGCCATTTGGTGCGGGGCTTGCACCAAACTAATCACCAAGGAGCCGCGGTTCAAAGGAAAGGCTCGGGGGAGTGTGGGGAGGACCAGGGGCTCACCGGCGACGAGGAACGGCGGAGGCCGTGGCACTGTACCGGCGGGCTTGGTGATTCCGGCTACGTAAAGAGCAACGGAGGGCACAGGGATATAGAGGGGCTCACCAGGAGCTCTCTGGTGCTAGCCAGGGGTGCTGGGGACGCCGGACGACGAGGTAATCGTCGAGGAACTCCGCGGCGGCCGGCGGCAAGTCATAGAACCTAGCATCGCGTGAGGAGCTTGCCCGGCTCGATTAGACGAGGGCTTCGACGGAGAGGACAGCGGCGCTTCGCCTGGACATGGTCGCAGCGGCTGAGGAGGCGGGTGGCCACGGAGGCGCAGCGAGGTGCTCCGGCGTGCTCTCGGGTCTTCGCGAAATCTCGCCGGAGACGACGGGGAAAGGGGTCCAGAGGAGGGGGAAAAGGTGCGGGCGGCTTCTGCGTGTCGCGGTGGCGAGGAGAAGAGGAAGGGGAGGCCCTAGATGGCACGGCAGCGGCGGCATGCTCGCCACGGCGGCGAGCTGCCTGCTCTGGCGCCGTGGAGAAGACGACAAGGGAGGCCAGTGGGCTGGGCCGGCTTGGGCCTCGCCTGGTGCGAGAGGTAAGTCTCCTCTCTCTGTCTTTTCTCTTTTCTTTTTATTTCTGTTATTTGTTTTTCTCTGGTAAAATAAATACCATAGCATTTTATAAAAATGCCAAAATATTTTTTTAAAAACCCTAGGTGGCCAGTAGCAAGCCACTTGTACAATTTGAGCATTTTTGAAATTCAATACTTTTGAATTTCAATTCAAATAGGGGTCAAATTTGATTTCCAGGGCACTATTTGAAAATTAGAAAATTCCATGAGTATGGGAAAATACCCAAACCACTTTTAAAATGATCAGCATCATTTATAGGAATTTTCCAAACATTCAAATGATTTTTGGAAAAAGATTTTTATCTGGCCATTTGAATTAATTTCTCAGGGCTTTCTGCTTCCCCATTTTTGAATTTCTTTTGAATTTTTGCATGATGCAAAAGGGCACAAACAATCCTAGCACTTACCCTAGTTGGGGTTCTGACATAGGGTAAGTGCTAGGGATTCTTGATCCCTTTGCACCATGTGAAAGTCAAAAAGAAATTCAAAAATGGGGAAAAGAAAAGCCCTAAGAATTTAAATAAATGGCCAGAATAAAAGTTGCTCCAAAAATTCCTTATGCATTTTTGAAAAATCTCATAAATGAGTGTGATCACATATAAAGTGATTTGGTTCAAACCCATGCTCATGGATTTTTCAAATATTCAAACAGGACCTTGGAATTGATCAAATACCCCTATTTGAATTTGAATTCAAATATTTTGAATTTCAAAAATGTTCAAAACTTGGGAATGACTAGCTACTGGTCATGTAAGTCCATATATAAATTTTGAGCATTTAATAAAATGCCTAGCTATTTCTTTTGGCACAGAAAAACAAATAACAGAAAAGTAAAATAGAAAAAGAAAAGGAAACTCACCTGGGCAAACTGTGTCGGGACCCGGGGTTAGCCTATGTAATTCCAGTCACGATACAATCACATGGAGAGCCGAGAGCCGTACCCACTTGTCTAAGCAGACAAGGCCAAGCACATAACGCTCTCGGAAAGCATCAAACGTGAGGGGCATCCCATCCAGGCCGGATGATCCACTGAGATGGGTCCTCAACGTCCGCTCACAAGTCTAAATGCTTATGGGTGGTGACTCCCATATTCATAGACAAGTCGCCTCAACCATGTTGTCGATTGGATCCTAACTCTTACATAGACTTACTCCAGCCCTATCACTTAGTCGGAGTCTAGGGCGGGCTCGATCATACAACAAAGTGTGCACGTGACAGAGTCACGAGCAATCGCATCGCGATGCCCCAAGCTGCGCACATCTAAGGGCCACTTGGTGTATAAAAGGCCGCCAGCCAGATCACATCTAAGGTCTCGAAAACCCATACTAAGACATGCATCTTATAACCATACACGCAGCACACATGTCTAGTATGAACAACAGGTATCATCACATAACTCTACAAAGTACTTCTTTATTGACTTATACATAGAGCATACAAAGATCACATGTCTGTGATCAACATTACATCATACAACGGAAGCAAATTAGGTCTGAGTACAGACAAGTTTAACAAATGGCTTAGAGAAGCCTTGTAAACATACATGCCCTTCCACGAGGGGCCAGACTTCTGTCTGGAACTATACTACCAAGGTCAACATCGAGCTTCACGAAGATGACTCCATCGGGGTCCGGGTTCTCATCTAAAACATAGAATAAGCAAACGTGAGTACAAAATCGTACTCAGCAAGACTTACATCAGAACTACACTACTCATGCTCAAGTATCAAGGTAAAGGAGGTGGGGTTCAACATGCAGAAGTGCCAGCTTTGACTTGGCTATTCCTGTACTACGAGTACCAGACTTGAGGTAAGAAGCGTACACGAGTCCACTACCAAGTTTCCAACCAATACACCACTATGGATACTTCCTCGACTTCCCCACGAGAAAGCACGCCATAGCACTCACGCTTATCTTGCGAGTTTTCTAAGTATCCATTCAAGTTGTCTATGATCAAGTAAAGGTCTCCAAGTAGTCCATAACTGCGGACACGGCTATTCGAATAGTTCATTAACCCTACAGGGGTGTACATCTTCACACTCGTGTCATCACTTATCGCCTCATTCTTGTCACCCTTCAAGCGGGTGTCGGACGTGGAGGAAACCAAGGCACTACCCTCACATCACCTTCTCTAATCCAGGAGTCGACTACCTGAGTTTGTCACCGCTCGAGAGTCCGGCCGGTTCCACGAAACGGACTCAGATAATGTAAGTGACCGAGACGCCACCTTTGACAGATGGTTTCACTGCCTCACAGGTCCACCCACATATCTATGCATAAATCAAATGGAAAGCCCGAATCTAGTGTGACTCCTGGACCGGATCGGGTACGTAAAGAGGCAAAACGGGGCTCCCATAAAACCCTACATGTGGTCATACTCTTTGTCTTGGATCACAAAACAGGAACTCGGGGCCTAGTGCAGTGTTCAACAAGACAACCCTCTGTGTACTCCTACACAGCCTCTCATCGTTCACCTTTGTTTAGGGTGGATTCACCAACACGTTAACATCAACACCACTGTGTTCATTCCATCCCGACTCACAAACATAACATCCTCATTGTATCACTAAGCAGCAAAAGCACCAATAGTTGCAGGGGCCACATGCTCATCATTCAACTCCTAAATCTTCTAGGATTGTGGTTTGCTTAATACGGTGACAAAATGATAGGTCATGCATCGGAATGGGTTCAACTATGCGATAGAACGTGTCTCGGTGATCTCCTAAACATGCATAAGCGAGACTGAGAGGGAAGTAGGATTTTATAGACATGATCAATGGGGTTTGCTTGCCTTGCTGACGATACACAGGTCTTAACGGTGGTCTTATTCTTCGGGGGTGATCACCGTCTCGGAACGTCTGTCATCGGAGGCAATCATCAACAAGGGGGGACAACTTCGAAAGTAAATTCACAAGCACATGATAAGTTTGTCCATGATGTGAGTGGTAATTGTTTGTAGCATATTCATCTTAATTGAAGTATATTGCATTTGAAATGCAAATTAAAACTCCAAATTCAATTTCAAATTAAGTCATATACACATTTGCTTCTGTTCCCCCATTTTAAAATTGTCAAACATAAAAACAAATTGCATATTCTTAATCCTTGCATTTTTATGATAGTTTTTCATATATTATATGTTTAATTTGGAGTTAATATGAATTTTCTATGATTTATTGAAGTTTAAGCCTTTTTCTGGATTTTCTGTAATTTCCTGAAATTATTTTATTTCTTTTTCTCATTAATGCGTTAGTAGTGACGTGTGGATGACATCACTGGTGCTCTGGCCAGTGGGCCACCTCTGTCAGCCACAGTGGGGTTAACCCCCTCTTAGTTAAGCACTTGGATTAGTTTAGGGGCACTGGGCCCAGGGGTCAGTGGGTTAGGGGGGTAGTTAGGCACGGGGTTAAGGGCTAAGTGCCCGGCGGCTTGACGCCGGCGGCTTGGGTACAACGGCGCATTGCCGGACTTGGCCATTTGGCCATGGGGAGAGGCGTGGGTGGTACTGGGAGGAAGCCCTCGCCCGTGCGCATCTCGCGGAGGAACTTGGGGGCCTTGGAGAAGCTCCAGGCCATGGCAACGACGAAGCCTGCGGCGGCCGGAGCACTGGAAGACGGCGATGGAGATGCTATGCACGGATTGGAGCTCGGAGGAGCTACGGCAAGATGGAAGCTCACCAGGAGCACGCCTGTGCTGGATAGCGAGGCTAGGGAAGGCGGACGGTGGAGCAATCGACGGAGAGCTTCGCGGCGGCCGGCGGCGAGTTCTTGAGGCTGGAGTCATGCTCGTGGCCTCCGGGCTTCGATTGAGGGTGTGGCTAGTCGAAGTCGAGGCTGGGCTTCATCCTGGAAATCAAGGCGAGGGCGGAGGAGCTCGGTGTCCGCGTCTTCTCGCAGGGGATGGCCGGCGGTGAGCTTCGGTTCGCAGGGGAACGGCAAGATTTGGAGGGGGAAACGACCGGGAGAAAGAGGGAAAGGATGTGGCGGCTGCTGCGTGTCTCCGAGGCGAGAGGATAGGGCAGGGGAGGCCTCGAAGGCTCGGCAGCCGCGGGCATGCTCGCCACGGCGGCGAGCTGCCTGCTCTGGCTCCGGGCGGGGAAGACGACAAGGGGAGGAGAGGTGGGCTAGGCCGGACAGGTGAGTTGGGCCCGAGGCGGTAGGGGGTTGGGCTGGGTTTTGTTTTTCTTTTTCTTCTTTGCTTTCTTCTGTTTTTATTTTTCTGCCTTTTGTTTTGCTCTGGTAAAAATACCAAAACATTTTATAAAAATGCCCAACTAATTTTATAAATACTAGGTGACCAGTAGCTAGTCACTTTTAGGATTTGGGCATTTTTGAAATTCAAAACATTTGAATTCCAATTCAAATAGGGGTAAACTTTAATTTCCAGAGCACTGTTTGAATTTTAGAAAATTCCATGAGCTTGGGAAAGAACCCAAACCTCTTTTAAAATGATCACCATCATTTATAGGAATTTTCCAAATATTCAAATGATTTTTGAAAAAAGATTTTTATCTGGCCATTTGAATTAATTTCTCAGGGCTTTCTGCTTCCCCATTTTGAATTTCCTTTGAATTTTTGCATGATGCAAAGGGCACAAACAAACCCTAGCACTTACCCTAGTTGGGGTTCTGACAACTCGCCCCCACTCAAAAGAATCTCGTCCCGAGATTCAGAAGTCATCGGGAGGAAGGTGGGGTACTCGGCACGGAGGCGGTCTTCTCTTTCCCAGGTTGCTTCTTTCTCGGAGTGATGTGACCATTGCAGTTTGAGGAACTTGATCTTCTGACGACGAGTGACACGCTCTGTGGAATCAAGAATACGAACAGGGTACTCTCGATAAGAAAGGCCATCTTGGAGATCAAGCGTTTCATGGTCGACTTCGCGGATGGGGTCCGTGAAGCAACGCCTGAGTTGTGACACATGGAATGCATCATGTACTCGGGAAAGGTGAGGGGGTAGTTCAAGTTGGTAGGCAACTTCTCCACGTTTAGCAAGAATGTGGAAAGGTCCGATGTAACGTGGGGCCAACTTGCCTTTGATACCGAATCTTTGGGTTCCCTTCAGAGGAGTAACCCGAAGGTAAGCCTTCTCATCAAGATTGTAGCTCTCCTCTCTATGATGACGATCATAGTAGCTTTTCTGACGAGACTGAGCAGCTTTCAAACGATCACGAACAATGAGAACTTGCTCTTCTGCTTCCTTGATCATATCCGGTCCAAAGAGTTGTCTTTCACCGGTTTCTGACCAGTTTAGGGGTGTTCGACATCGTCGGCCATAGAGGAATTCAAAGGGAGCCATATTCAGACTAGATTGATAGCTATTGTTATAAGAAAATTCGGCGATGGGAAGAGATTTCTCCCAATTCTTTCCGAAAGAGATAACACAAGATCTGAGCATGTCTTCCAAGATTTTATTAACCCTTTCAACTTGACTGCTAGATTGAGGGTGGAAAGCTGTACTAAAGGAGAGATGAGTTCCCATAGCATTTTGAAAAATTTCCCAAAATCTAGAGGTGAAAAGGCTACCATGATCAGAATTGATTTCCAAAGGAACACCGTGAAGAGATACAATTCTAGAGACATACAAGTCCGCCAACTGGCTAGCAGTTATAGACTCGCGAACTGGAAGGAAGTGAGCAACTTTTGAAAGTCGACCAATGACAACGAAGATGGCATCATTTCCTTTCTGGGTTTTTGGAAAGCCGGTGATGAAGTCCATACCGACCTTGTCCCATTTCCACTCGGGAATAGACAATGGTTGAAGAGTGCCAGCAGGTCTTTGGTGTTCTTCCTTAATGTGACAACAAACATCACATTCGGCAACAAATTGTGCAATGTCTCTCTTCATCCGGGTCCACCAAAATCTCTGGCGTAGATCTCGGTACATTTTTGTGCTACCGGGATGAATGGAGAGGGGAGTGTCATGAGATTCCCCAAGGATCAGCTGCTTTAGGTCTTCATTCTCAGGAACTACTAAACGATTTTCAAAGAATATCGTTCCTTGATCATTTGCAGAAAAACATTTAGCAACTCCGCTAACAATGTTCTGCTTGATCTCTTGAATACTACTATCTTGTTTCTGGGTGGCTATGATTTGATCCTCAAGGGTTGGTTTCTCCACCAAGTTGAAAAGAGATCCACGAGGAACTATCTCAATATTGAGCTTGCGAAATTCCTCATGCAGAAGTGGTTGATACTGTTGTAACATGAGGTTGTTACAATACGACTTACGACTTAGTGCATCAGCCATGGCATTGGCCTTGCCTGGGGTGTAAGAAATTCCTAAGTCATAATATTTTATCAACTCTATCCAGCGTCTTTGCCTAAGGTTAAGATCTGGCTGGGTGAATATGTATTTGAGGCTTTGGTGATCAGAATAGATCTCACAACGATTACCAAGGAGGTAATGTCGCCAAGTCTTCAGGGCATGAACTACGGCAGCGAGTTCAAGATCATGGGTAGGATAGTTCTCTTCATGTGGCCGCAACTGGCATGAAGCATAAGCTACCACATGTCTATCTTGCATAAGTATGCATCCTAACCCTTGCCGTGAAGCATCACAATAGATCTCGAAATCCCTTTTGGTGTCTGGAGGTGCAAGTACGGGTGCAGAAGTCAATCTTATTTTTAGCTCTTGAAAGCTTTCCTCGCACTTGGGAGTCCATAGGAATTTCTTATCTTTCTTTGGGAGTTCAGTTAGAGGCTTTGCAACTTTGGAGAAGTTCTCAACGAAGCGGCGATAATAGCTTGCTAGGCCAAGAAAACTCCTAACTTGCTTAACCGATTCAGGTGGAGTCCAATCAAGGACGTCCTGAACTCTCTCGGGATTCACAGCAATGCCTTTTGCAGAAATCGCGTGGCCTAAGTAGGTTACTTCTGGTAGCCAAAATTCACACTTGGAGAACTTGGCATAAAGGCGGTGCTCTCTAAGTTTCATCAATACTAACCTAAGATCTTCTGCGTGCTCTTCTTCGTTCTTCGAGTAGATGAGAATGTCATCAAGATAAACCACAAAAAATTTATCTAGGTACTCCATGAAGATCGAATTCATTAAGCGCGAGAATGTGGCGGGGGCATTGGTTAGACCAAAGGACATGACGGTGTACTCGTAAAGACCATATCGAGTAGTGAAAGCCGTTTTTGGAATGTCCTCGTTTCTGATTTTGATTTGATGATAACCTAATCTCAAATCCATCTTGGAGAAGACAGAGGATCCAGCAAGTTGATCATAAAGATCATTGATCCTGGGCAATGGGTACTTGTTCTTTATCGTCGCTAGATTTGGCGCGCGATAGTCTACGCACATCCTTTCTGTTCCATCTTTCTTCGTTACGAACAGAACGGGGCAACCCCATGGCGATGAGCTAGGGCGGATGAAGCCTTTTGCCAACGAAGCATCAAGTTGGGTTTTTAGCTCAGCTAACTCATGTGGGGCCATTCTGTATGGGCGTCTGGAAATTGGGGTTGTGCCTGGTATAAAATCCACTATGAATTCTACGCACCTGTCGGGTGGCATTCCCGGCAGTTCTTCAGGAAAGACATCCGGGAAGTCACGAACCACCGGAATATCTTGAAGGTCAGGAAGGGGAAGCACATTCAAAGTATGCACCTGGATTCTAGAGCTGGGTGATGTGTAGTCAATTGTCTGGCCTGAAGGATTGGTGAGTTTGACTGATTTGGCTTTACAATCAAGGAAAGCATTCTGCCTTTATAACCAATCCATTCCTAGGATGACATCAATGTCCGAAGAATTGAGGGCTATAAGAGAGGCAAGGAATACTAAACCCTCAATTGGAATTTGATTGCCATGGCTTACTCTATTAGTTTTCCACTTTGAACCAGGAGTTTGGATGATCATTGGAGAAAACATTTCTTCAAAGGGGAACTCATGACGGAGTGCATAACTCTCCGACATGAAGGAATGAGATTCTCCTGGATCGAAAAGAACGGAGGCGGGAACATGATTGACTGGGAGTGTGCCAAGGATAACGTCAGAAGAAGCAGTGGTTTCCTCAATTGGGATTTGGTTCACATAACCACTACTTGTAACTGAAAGCTTTGCTGGGATGGTTTTGGTGGTTGTTTTCTTTGGAGGCTTATGACTAGGTCGACGTGGTGCCACCAGCACTGTAGGGCATTGTCGGAAGTAATGGCCTGTCAGACCACACGTGAAACACATCCTGCCTGAATTGCTGGGAGCAGGATTACTTGATTGCACACTATCATTCCTGGGAGGAACAATGTGTTGAGGTGGATGGCATATATTTGGTGGTGGCCTCTGAACAAGGTTTTGAGGTATGGCACGGGTTGGAATCCAAATTCGGCGTTTCTGAGGGGCTGAACTAGAAGAAGGGGCAAGCTCAAGAGCATGCTTGCGAGACTCTTCGAACACTTCATTGCCATGCTCAGCTCTAAAGGATCTGTTGACTAAATCCTGAAAGGTGGCAAATTCGATGAGGTTGAGATCATGGCGAAGGATGGGGCTAAGTCCCTTACGGAGCCTTGCCTGCTTTCTGGCATCGGTGGTGATCTCATCTTGGGCATAACGAGCAAGATGGTTGAACTCTCTCACATACTCATGAATGGACATCTCTCCTTGAGTCAGATTGCAGAACTCTTCCTTCTTGCGCTCCATTAACTCATCTAGAAGGTGGTACCCTCGAAAGGCAACACGGAACTCTTGCCAAGTCACTAGGTGATCATCAGGCTGCATCGCAACATAGTTCTCCCACCATTCAGCAGCAGCACCTTCCAGAAATTATGCCGCGAATATAACTCGATCATCGGGAGCAACATGTGCAGTATCAAGCTTACGCTCGATGGAACGGAGCCAATCATCAGCTTCAAGGGGCTCAGAAGAACATCGACATACCGGTGGCTTGAGGAGGATGAAGTCCTGAATGCTCACAACCACATTGCAATGACGTGAGGTATTCTGCTCGATGAGCTCCAGAAGGCGTGTTTGGTCACGTTGATTCTCCTCAGCTTCCATCATGATTTCCGCCGCAGAAGGCGATGGTGGAGGTGCATCATCATTTCGATTCCGACGAACAGCACTACGAGTTCCACCTGACATCCCGTGTGATAAAGATCAACAATCAGAACAGGTTGTATGGTGGAATCACAGACAAGAAGGACATGAATTAGGCGGAAAGGTTGTAATGCAAAGGCAATGATTCAAAGAAACACGGGACAAATCCGGCAGCATAACGACTACACCGGTATGGAAAATGAAACAACCTCGAGGAGATTGGACAGAACTTCCTCAAGGAACTTAAAACACGGAGACTCTGTACGACCACAACTTTCCTACGGCTACAAGGAAGCAATCAACGAGATATTCTAGTCAGACATAGATGAGCCTAGTCCTATCTTCCCGTAGAAAAGATAAGGGTGACTCAGAACTCAGATCGATGAGGGTAAGGAGAAAAAAATAAGTCTTACGTTGTTCCCTTTATACCCAAGTAACTATATAACTATAGAATGCTAGACTCGACTTCGACCAAGGGTTTGATAAGCCTACAGACAGTCATGCTCTGATACCAAGTCTGTCGGGACCCGTGGTTAGCGTATGTAATTCCAGTCACGATACAATCTCATGGAGAGACGAGAGCCGTACCCACTTGTCTAAGCAGACAAGGCCAAGCACATAACGCTCTCGGAAAGCATCAAACGTGAGGGGCATCCCATCCAGGCTGGATGATCAACTGAGATGGTTCCTCAACGTCTGCTCACAAGTCTAAATGCTTATGGGTGGTGAATCCCATATTCATAGACAAGTCGCCTCAACCATGTTGTCGATTGGATCCTAACTCTTACATAGACTTACTCTAGCCCGATCACTTAGTCGGGGTCTAGGGCGGGCTCGATCATACAACAAAGTGTGCACGTGACAGAGTCACGAGCAATCGCATCGCGATGCCCCAAGCTGCGCACATCTAAGGGCCACTTGGTGTATAAAAGACCGCCAGCCAGATCACAACTAAGGTCTCGAAAACCCATATTAAGACATCCATGTTATAACCATACACGCAGCACACATGCCTAGTATGAACAGCAGGTATCATCACATAACACTACAAAGTACTTCTTTATTGACTTATACAAAGAGCATACAAAGATCACATGTCTGTGGTCAACATTACATCATACAACGGAAGCAAATTAGGTCTGAGTACAGACAAGTTTAACAAATGGCTTAGAGAAGCCTTGTAAACATACATGCCCTTCCACGAGGGACCAGACTGCTGTCTGGAACTATACTACCAAGGTCAACATCGAGCTTCACGAAGATGACTCCATCGGGGTCCGGGTTCTCATCTAAAACATAGAATAAGCAAACGTGAGTACAAAATCGTACTCAGCAAGACTTACATAAGAACTACACTACTCATGCTCAAGTATCAAGGTAAAGGAGGTGGGGTTCAACATGCAGAAGTGCAGCTTTGACTTGGCTATTCCTGTACTACGAGTACCAGACTTGAGGTAAGAAGCGTACACGAGTCCACTACCAAGTCTCCAACCAATACACCACTATGGATACTTCCTCGACTTGCCCACGATAAAGTACGCCATAGCACTCACGCTTATCTTGCGAGTTTTATAAGTATCCATTCAAGTTGTCTATGATCAAGTAAAGGTCTCCAAGTAGTCCATAACCGCGGACACGGCTATTCGAGTAGTTCATTAACCCTGCAGGGGTGTACATCTTCACACGCATGTCATCACTTATCGCCTTGTTCTTTTCACCCTTCAAGCGGGTGTCGGACGTGGATGAAACCAAGGCACTACCCTCACATCACCTTCTCTAATCCAGGAGTCGACTACCCGAGTTTGTCACCACTCGAGAGTCCGGCCGGTTCCACGAAACGGACTCAGATAATGTAAGGGACCGAGACGCCACCTTTGATAGATGGTTTCACTGCCTCACAGGTCCACCCACATATCTATGCATAAATCAAATGGAAAGCCCGAATCTAGTGTGACTCCTGGACCGGATCGGGTACGTAAAGAGGACAAACGGGGCTCCCATAAAACCCTACATGTGGTCATACTCTTTGTCTTGGATCACAAAACAGGAACTCGGGGCCTAGGGCAGTGTTCAACGAGACAACCCACTGTGTACTCCTACACAGCCTCTCATCGTTCACCTTTGTTTAGGGTGGATTCACCAACACGTTAACATCCCTAGCCGAGATAGCCCGAGCCGCCGTGTCCAGGCGACGGCCCGTGCTCGTCTTCATCTCCCCAAGCGTGGAATCAAGCCCAGAGGACCCGAGGACGTCGCCATCTCCACCGAGTCGCCGCCGTCCGCCGTGGCTTCCTCCGCCGAATTCTCCATCGTCGTTGCCCCTCCGACCTTGCCGTCCCCTCCAGTAGCTCCGGGGTGAGCTTCCCTTTCGTTCGCCCCACTCCGCACTCAATCCCATGGCCATCTTCTCCGATCCCCTCCCAGCAGTGCTCCGGCCGCCGCGCAAGTCGAAGCCGGCGACGCCACAGCCCCCCTGAAGCCCCCCAATGGCCCAGGTGGATGCGGGAGCACGCATGGATCAATTTGGTTCCCCTCCCATGCACACCCAAGGACATTTGGCCATCCCGGCACCTTCTCCGCCGTGCTGGAGCTCGCCAGCAGCGAGAGGCCCACGTGGCCAGTTGATTAGGGGCTAACCCCGTGTTAATTGACCCCTAGGTCAATGACAGGTGGGCCCCAGGCCACCCCTAACCCCTCTGTTAAGTTAACAGAGAGGGGATTAGCCCCAGAGCCTATGACACCCTGGCCCCACAGGTCTAACCCCCCTGATGCAATAAACCAATTTCCAGAATTTTAAAGAATTAAAGAAATTGCAGAAAAATAGCTAAACTTTGGAAATTCATAGACTATTCATTTTAACTCCAAATGAGACAAATAATATATGAACAATTATCAGAAAAATGCAAGGATTATGAATATGCAACTTGTTTCTATGTTTGACCATTTTAAAATGGGTGAACAGTAGCAAACATGCATATGACATATTTTGAATTCAAATTTGAAGCTTGAATTGGCAAATCTTTTGCAATACACTTCAATTAAATTGAATTTGCCACAAACCAGTACCTCTTACATCATGGAACCACTAATCATGTGCTTGTGCATTTAATTTCGAAGTTGTCCCCCCTTTGTTGATGATTGTGCTGGTAACAACTTTGCCGAGACGGTGATCACCCCCGAAGAAGAAGATCACCATTAAGACTCGTGTATCGTCAGCAAGGCAAGCAAACCCCCATTGATCATGTCTATAAAATCCTACTTCCCTCTCAGTGTCGCTAATGCATGTTTAGGAGATCACCGAGACATGTTCTTTTGCATAGTTGAACCCATTCCGATGCATGACCTATCATTTTGCCACCGTATTAAGCAAACCACAATCCTAGCAGATATAGGAGTTTAATGATGAGCTTGTGGCCCCTGCAACCGTTACTTCTTATTGCTGCTTAGTGATACAATGAGGTTACACTGTTTGTGAGTCGGGATGGATATTCATAATGGTGCTGAGGATAACGTGTTGGTGAATCCACCCCTAAACAAAGGTGAACGATGAGAGGCTATGTAGGAGTACACAGTGGGTTGTCTCGTTGAACACTGCCCTAGGCCCCGAGTTCCTGTTTTGTGATCCAAAACAAAGAGTATGAACACATGTAGGGTTTATGGGAGCCCCGTTTGGCCTCTTTACGTACCCGATCTGGTCCAGGAGTCACACTAGATTCGTGCTTTCCATTTGGCTTATGCATAGATATGTGGGTAGACCTATGAGGCAGCGAAACCATCTGTCAAAGGTGGCGTCTCGGTCCCTTGCATTATCTGAGTCCGTTTCGTAGAACCGACCGGACTCTCGAGCGGTGACAAACTCAGGTAGTCGACTCCAGGATTAGAGAAGTTGATGTGAGGGTAGTGCCTTGGTTTCATCCACGTCCGACACCCGCTTGAAGGGTGACAAGAACAAGGCGATAAGTCATGACACGCATGTGAATATGTACACCCCTGCAGGGTTAATAAACTATTCGAATAGTCGTGTCCGCGGTTATGGACTACTTGGAGACCTCTACTTGATCATTAGACAACTTGAATGGATACTTATAAAACTCGCAAGATACGCGTGAGTGCTATGGCGTGCTTCCTCGTGGGGAAGTCGAGGAAGTATCCATAGTGGTGTATTGGTTGGAGACTTGGTAGTGGGCTCGTGTACGCTTCTTACCTCAAGTCTGGTACTCGTAGTACAGGACTAGCCAAGTCAAAGCTGGCACTTCTGCATGTTGAACCCCACCTCCTTTTACCTTGAAACTTGAGCATGAGTAGTGTAGTTCTAATGTAAGTCTTGCTGAGTACGACTTTGTACTCACGTTTTCTTATTCTATGTTTTAGATGAGAACCCGGACCCCGATGGAGTCACCTTCCTAAAGCTCAACGTTGACCTTGGTAGTATAGTTCCAGACAGCAGTCTGGTCCCTCGTGGAAGGACATGTATGTTGAACAAGGCTTCTCTAAGCCATTTGTTAATCTTGTCTGTACTCAGACCTAATTTGCTTCCGTTGTATGATGTAATGTTGATCACAGACATGTGATCTTTGTATGCTATATGTGTAAGTCCATAAAGTAGTACTTTGTAGAGTTATGTGATGATACCTGTTGTTCATACTAGGCATGTGTGTTGCGTGTATGTTTATAACATGCATGTCTTAGTATGGGTTTTTGAGAACTTAGTTGTGATCTGCCTGGCGGTCTTTTATACACCAAGTGGCCCTTAGATGTGCGCAGCTTGGGGCATCGTGATGCGATTGCTCGTGAATCTGTCACGTGCACACTTTGTTGTATGATCGAGCCCGCCCTAGACCCCGACTAAGTGATCGGGCTGGAGTAAGTCTATGTAAGAGTTAGGATTCAATCGATAACATTGTTGAGGCGACTTGTCTATGAGTATGGGATTTCACCACCCATAATCATTTAGACTCGTGAGCGGGCGATGAGGACCCATCTCAGTTGATCATCCGGCCTGGATGGGATGCCCCTCACGTACGATGCTTTCCGAGAGTGTTCTGTGCTTGGCCTTGTCTGCTTAGACATGTGGGTACGGCTCTCGGCTCTCCATGTGATTGAGTTGTGACTGGAATTACATACGCATATTCTGGGTCCCGACATACTTGGTATCAGAGCAGGACTGTCTGTAGGATTATTCAACCCTTGGTCGAAGTCGAGTCTAGCATTCTATAGTTATATAGTTACTATGGGTATAATGGGAATAACGTAAGGCTTGTTTTTCTCCTTACCCTCATCGATCTGAGTTCTGAGTCACCCTTATCTTTTCTACGTGATGATAGGACTAGGCTCATCTATGTCTTACCAGAACATCTCGTTGAGTACTTCCTTGTAGCCGTAGGATTGTTGTGGTCGTCTAGAGTTTCCGTATTTTGAGTTCCTTGAAGAAGTTATGTCCAATCTCTTCAAGGTTGTTTCATTTTCCATCCCGGTATAGCCGTTATGCTGCCCGATTTATCCCGTGTTTCTATGAATCATTGTCTTTGCATTATGATCTTTTCTTCCGAAATCATGTCCTCTTGTCTTTGATTCCATCGTACAACCTGTTCTGATTATTGATTTTTATCACACAAGACGTCAGGTGGAACTCGTAGTGATGTTCGTCGTAATCGTGACCGTGATCGGAATCGAAGTAATGATGAACCTCCACCACCACCTTCTGTGGCGGAAATCATGATGGAAGCTGAGAAGAATCGACGTGATCAAACACGCCTTTTGGAGCTCATCGAGCAGAATACCTCACGTCATTGCAATGTGGTTGTGAGCATTCAGGACTTCATCCTCCTCAAGCCACCGGTATGTCGATGTTCTTCTGAGCCCCTTGAAGCTGATGATTGGCTCCGTTCCATCGAGCGTAAGCTTGATACTGCACATGTTGCTCCCGATGATCGAGTTATATTCGCGGCATAATTTCTGGAAGGTGCTGCTGCTGAATGGTGGGAGAACTATGTTGCGATGCAGCCTGATGATCACCTAGTGACTTGGCAAGAGTTCCGTGTTGCCTTTCGAGGGTACCACCTTCTAGATGAGTTAATGGAGCGCAGGAACGAAGAGTTCTGCAATCTGACTCAAGGAGAGATGTCCATTCATGAGTATGTGAGAGAGTTCAACCATCTTGCTCGTTATGCCCAAGATGAGATCACCACTGATGCCAGGAAGCAGGCAAGGTTCCGTAAGGGACTTAGCCCTATCCTTCGCCATGATCTCAACCTCCTTGAATTTTCCACCTTTGAGGATTTAGTCAACAGATCCTTCAGAGCTGAGCATGTCAATGAAGTGTTCGAAGAGTCCCGCAAGCATGCTCTTGAGCCTTCTCCTTCTTCAAGTTCAACCCTCAGAAACACAGAATATGGATTCCAACTGGTGCCATACCTCAAAACTTTCTTCAGAGACCACCATCCAATATATGCCATCCACCTCAACACATTGTTCCTCCCAGGAATGATGGTGTGCAATCAAGTAATCCTGCTCCCAACAGTTCAGGCAGGATGTGTTTCACGTGTGGTCTGACAGGCCATTACTTCCCACAATGCCCTACAGTTTTTGTGGAACCACGTCGACCTAGTCATAAGCCTTCAAAGAAATCAACCACCAAAACCTTTCCAGCAAAGCTTTTAGTCACAGGTAGTGGTTATGTAAACCAAATCTCAGTTGAGGAAACCACTTCTACTTCTGACGTCGTCATTGGCACACTCCCAGTCAATCATGTTCCCACCTCCGTTCTTTTCGATCCAGGAGCTTCTCATTCATTCATGTCGGAGAGTTATGCACTTCGTCATGAATTTCCTTTTGAAGAAATGTTTTCTCCAATGATCATTCAAACTCCTGGTTCCAAATGGCAAACTAATAGAGTAAGCCATGGCAATCAAATTGCAATTGAGGGTTTAGTATTCCTTGATTCTCTTATAGCCCTCAAGTCTTCAGACATTGATGTCATCCTAGGCATGGATTGGTTATCAAGACAGAATGATGTCCTTGATTGTAAAGCCAAGTCAGTTAAACTCACCCATCCTTCAGGCCAGACAATTTACAACACATCACCCAGCTCTAGAATCCAGGTGCATACTTTGAATGTGCTTACCCTTCCAGAACTTGAAGATATTCCGTTGGTTCGTGACTTCCCGGATGTCTTTCCTGAAGAGTTGCCGGGGATGCCACCCGACAGGTGTGTAGAATTCATAGTGGATCTTATACCAGGCACAACCCCAATTTCCAGACGCCCATATAGAATGGCCCCACATGAGTTAGCTGAGCTAAAAACCCAACTTGATGCTTCGTTGGCAAAAGGCTTCATCCGCCCTAGCTCATCGCCATGGGGTTGCCCCGTTCTGTTCGTAACGACGAAAGATGGAACATAAAGGATGTGCGTAGACTATCGCCCGCTAAATCTAGCGACGATAAAGAACAAGTACCCACTGCCCAGGATCAATGATCTTTATGATCAACTTGTTGGATCCTCTGTCTTTTCCAAGATGGATTTGAGACTAGGCTATCATCAAATCAAAATCCGAAACGAGGACATTCCCAAGACGGCTTTCACTACTCGATATGGTCTTTACAAGTACACCGTCATGTCCTTCAGTTTACCCAATGCCCCCACCACATTCTCGCACTTGATGAATTCGATCTTCATGGAGTACCTAGATAAATTTGTTGTGGTTTATCTTGATGACATTCTCATCTACTCGAAGAACGAAGAAGAGCACGAAGAACATCTTAGGTTGGTATTGATGAAACTTCGAGAGCATCGCCTTTATGCCAAGTTCTCCAAGTGTGAATTTTGGCTACCAGAAGTGACCTACTTAGGCCACGTGATTTCTACCAAAGGCATTGCTGTCAATCCCGAGAGAGTTCAGGCCGTCCTTGACTGGACTCCACCTGAATCGGTTAAGCAAGTTAGGAGTTTTCTTGGCTTAGCAAGCTATTGCCGCCGCTTCGTAGAGAACTTCTCCAAAGTTGCAAAGCCTCTAACTGAACTCCTCAAGAAAGATAAGAAATTCCAATGGACCCCCAAGTGTGAGGAAAGCTTTCAAGAGCTAAAAAGAACATTGACTTCTGCACCCGTACTTGCACCTCCAGACACCAAAAGGGATTTCGAGATCTATTGTGACGCTTCATGACAAGGGTTAGGATGCATAATTATGCAAGATCGACATGTGGTAGCATATGCTTCACGCCAGTTGCGTCCACATGAAGAGAACTATCCTACCCATGATCTTGAACTCGCTGCCGTACTTCATGCCCTGAAGACTTGGCGACATTACCTCCTTGGTAATCGTTGTGAGATCTATTCCGACCACCAAAGCCTCAAATATATTTTCACCCAGCCAGATCTTAATCTCAGGCAAAGACGCTGGATTGAGTTGATAAAAGATTATGACTTAGGAATTTCTTACACCCCAGGAAAAGCCAATGTCATGGCTGATGCACTAAGTCGTAAGTCGTATTGTAACAACCTCATGTTACAACAGTATCAACCACTTCTTCATGAGGAATTTTTCAAGCTCAATCTTGAGATAATTCCTCATGGATTTCTTTCTACCTTGGTGGAGAAATCAACCCTTGAGGATATAATCATAGCCGCCCAGAAACAAGATATTAGTATTCAAGAGATCAAGAAGAACATTGTTAGCGGAGTTGCTAAATGTTTCTCTGCAAATGATCAAGGAACGATATTCTTTGAAAATTGTTTAGTAGTCCCTGAGAGTCAAGACCTAAGGCAGCAGATCCTTAAGGAAGCTCATGACACTCCCCTCTCCATTCATCCCGGTAGCACAAATATGTACCGAGATCTACGCCAGAGATTTTGGTGGACCCGGATGAAGAGAGACATTGCACAATTTGTTGCCGAATGTGATGTTTGTCGTCGCATTAAGGAAGGATACCAAAGACCTGCTGGTACTCTTCAACCATTGTCTATTGCCGAGTGGAAATGGGACAAGGTTGTTATGGACTTCATCACCTGCTTTCCAAAAACCCAGAAAGGAAATGATGCCATCTTCGTTGTCATTGACCGACTCTCAAAAGTTGCTCACTTCCTTCCAGTTCGCGAGTCCATTACTGCCAGTCAGTTAGCGGACTTGTATGTCTCTAGAATTGTGTCTCTTCACGGTGTTCCTTTGGAAATCAATTCTGATCGTGGTAGCCTTTTCACCTCTAGATTCTGGGAAAGTTTTCAAAATGCTATGGGAACTCATCTCTCCTTTAGTACAGCTTTCCATCCTCAGTCTAGCGGTCAAGTTGAAAGGGTTAACCAAATCCTGGAAGAAATGCTCAGAGCTTGTGTTATATTTTTCGGAAAGAATTGGGAGAAGTCTCTTCCATTTTCCGAATTTTCTTATAACAACAGTTTCCAATCTAGTCTGAACATGGCTTCTTTTGAACTCCTCTATGGACGAAGATGTCGAACACCCCTAAACTGCTCAGAAACCGGTGAAAGACAATTCTTTGGACCGGATATGATCAAGGAAGCAGAAGAGCAAGTTCGCATTGTTCGTGATCGATTGAAAGCCACCCAGTCTCGTCAGAAAAGCTACTATGATCGTCATCATAGGAAAGAAAGCTACAATATGGATGAGAAGGCTTACCTTCAGGTTACTCCTCCGAAGGGAACCCAAAGATTCGGTATCAAAGGCAAGTTGGCCCCACGTTACATCAGACCTTTCCGCATTCTTGCTAAACGAGGAGAAGTTGCCTACCAACTTGAACTACCCCCACACCTTTCCCGAGTACATGACGTGTTCCATGTGTCATAACTCAGGCGTTGCTTCAAGGACCCCATCCGCGAAGTCGACCATGAAACGCTTGATCTCCAAGATGACCTTTCTTATCGAGAGTACCCTGTTCTTATTCTTGATTCCGCAGAGCGTGTCACCCGTCGTCAGAATATCAAGTTCCTCAAAGTGCAATGGTCACACCACTCTGAGAAAGAAGCAACCTGGGAAAGAGAAGACCGCCTCTGTGCCGAGTACCCCACCTTCCTCCCGACGACTTCTGAATCTCAGGACGAGATTCTGTTGAGTGGGGGTGAGTTATCAGAACCCCAACTAGGGTAAGTACTAGGGCTTGTTGATCCCTTTGCACCATGTGAAATTCAAAAAGAAATTCAAAAATGGGGAAAAGAAAAGCCCTGAGAATTTAAATAAATGGCAAGAATAAAAGTTGCTCCAAAAATTCCTTTTGCATTTTTGAAAAATCTCATAAATGAGTGTGATCACATATAAAGTGATTTGGTTTCAAACCCATGCTCATGGATTTTTCAAATATTCAAACAGGACCTTGGAATTGATCAAATACCCCTATTTGAATTTGAATTCAAATATTTTGAATTTCAAAAATGTTCAAAACTTGGGAATGACTAGCTATTGGTCATGTAAGTCCATATATAAATTTTGAGCATTTAATAAAATGCCTAGCTATTTCTTTCAGCACAGCAAAACAAATAACAGAAAAGTAAAACAGAAAAAGAGAAGGAAACTCACCTGGGCAAACTGGCCCAACTTATCCGCCCCAGCCCACCTAGCACGACCAAGCCCACCTCCCCTTTGTCTCCTACCTCAAGCAGCTCGGTGTCGCCCTGGGAGCACGCCGCGGCGCCACCGCGACGCCGAGAAGGCTCCGAGGCCCCCCGGGTCTCTTCGAGACGCCACGGAGACGCCCCGAGTCCCCTGCATCTTTCCCCTCACTCGCCGCTTGCCCTCTCCCTCTCTCTCTCTCTCTCTCTCTCGCGATTCCTGCGCCGCCCGAAGCCCGCGCCGGAGCGCGCCGGTGCGCCTGCGTGGCCACCGGTCGAGATAGCCCGAGCCGCCGTGTCCAGGCGACGGCCCGTGCTCGTCTTCATCTCCCCAAGCGTGGAATCAAGCCCAGAGGACCCGAGGACGTCGCCATCTCCACCGAGTCGCCGCCGGCCGCCAAGGCTTCCTCCGCCGAATTCTCCATCGTCGTTGCCCCTCCGACCTCGCCGTCCCCTCCAGTAGCTCCGGGGTGAGCTTCCCTTTCGTTTGCCCTACTCCGCGCTTAATCCCATGGCCATTTTCTCCGATCCCCTCCCAGCAGTGCTACGGCCGCCGCGCAAGTCGAAGCCGGCGACGCCATAGCCCCCCTAACGCCCTCCCAATGGCCCAGGTGGATGCGGGAGCACGCGGGGATCAATTTGGTGCCCCTCCCATTCACACCCGTGGCCATTTGTCCATCCCGGCGCCTTCTCCGTCGTGCCGGAGCTCGCCGGCGGCGAGAGGCCCACGTGGCCAGTTGATTAGGGGCTAACCCCCAGTTAATTGACCCCTAGGTCAATGACAGGTGGGCCCCAGGCCACCCCTAACCCCTATGTTAAGTTAACAGAGAGGGGATTAGCCCCAGATCCTATGACACCCTGGCCCCACAGGTCAGACCCCCCTGATGTCATGCTTACATCAGCATGATGCAATAAAACAATTTCCAGAATTTTAAAGAATTAAAGAAATTGCAGAAAAATAGCTAAACTTTGGAAATTCATAGAATATTCATTTTAACTCCAAATGATACAAATAATATATGAAAAATTATCAGAAAAATGCAAGGATTATGAATATGCAACTTTTTTCTATGTTTGACCATTTTAAAATGGATGAACAGTACAAAACATGCATATGACATATTTTGAATTTAAATTTGAAGTTTGAATTTGCAAATCTTTTGCAATACACTTCAATTAAATTGAATTTGCCACAAACCAGTACCTTTTACATCATGGAACCACTTATCATGTGCTTTTGCATTTACTTCCGAAGTTGTCCCCCCTTTGTTGATGATTGTGCCGGTAACAGCTTTGCCGAGACGGTGATCACCCCCGAAGAAGAAGACCACCGTTAAGACCCGTGTATCATCAGCAAGGCAAGCAAACCCTATTGATCATGTCTATAAAATCCTACTTCCCTCTCAGTCTCGCTTATGCATGTTTAGGAGATCACCGAGACACGTTCTTTCGCATAGTTGAACCCATTCCGATGCGTGACCTATCATTTTTCCACCGTATTAAGCAAACTACAATCCTAGCAGATATACTACTTATTGTTGCTTAGTGATACAATGAGGTTACACTATTTGTGAGTCGGGATGGATATTCATAATGGTGTTCAGGATAACGTGTTGGTGAATCCACCCCTAAACAAAGGTGAACGGTGAGAGGTTGTGTAGGGGTACACAGTGGGTTGTCTCGTTGAACACTGCCCTAGGCCCCGAGTTCCTGTTTTGTGATCCAAGACAAAGAGTATGACCACATGTAGGGTTTATGGGAGCCCCGTTTGGCCTCTTTACGTACCCGATTCGTTCCAGGAGTCACACTAGATTCGTGCTTTCCATTTGGCTTATGCATAGATATGTGGGTAGACCTGTGAGGCAGCGAAACCATCTGTCAAAGGTGGCGTCTCGGTCCCTTGCATTATCTGAGTCCGTTTCGTAGAACCGACCGGACTCTCGATCGGTGAAAAACTCAGGTAGTCGACTCCTGGATTAGAGAAGGTGATGTGAGGGTAGTGCCTTGGTTTCATCCACGTCCGACACCCGCTTGAAGGGTGACAAGAACAAGGCGATAAGTGATGACACGCGTGTGAATATGTACACCCCTACAGGGTTAATAAACTATTCGAATAGCCGTGTCCGCGGTTATGGACTACTTGGAGACCTCTACTTGATCATTAGACAACTTGAATGGATACTTATAAAACTCGCAAGATACGCGTGAGTGCTATGGCGTTCTTCCTCGTGGGGAAGTCGAGGAAGTATCCATAGTGGTGTATTGGTTGGAGACTTGGTAGTAGACTCGTCTACGCTTCTTACCTCAAGTCTGGTACTCGTAGTACAGGACTAGCCAAGTCAAAGCTGGCACTTCTGCATGTTGAACCCCACCTCCTTTTACCTTGTAACTTGAGCATGAGTAGTGTAGTTCTGATGTAAGTCTTGCTGAGTATGACTTTGTACTCACGTTTTCTTATTCTATGTTTTAGATGAGAACCCGGACCCCGATGGAGTCACCTTCCTGAAGCTCGACGTTGACCTTGGTTGTATAGTTCCAGACAGCAGTCTGGTCCCTCGTGGAAGGGCATGTATGTTGAACAAGGCTTCTCTAAGCCATTTGTTAATCTTGTCTGTACTCAGACCTAATTTGCTTCCGTTGTATGATGTAATGTTGATCACAGACATGTGATCTTTGTATGCTATATGTGTAAGTCAATAAAGTAGTACTTTGTAGAGTTATGTGATGATACCTGCTGTTCATACTAGGCATGTGTGCTGCGTGTATGTTTATAACATGCATGTCTTAGTATGGGTTTTTGAGACGTTAGTTGTGATCTGTCTAGCGGTCTTTTATACACCAAGTGTCCCTTAGATGTGCGCAGCTTGGGGCTTCGCGATGTGATTGCTCGTGACTCTATCACGTGCACACTTTGTTGTATGATCGAGCCCGCCCTAGACCCCGACTAAGTGATCGGGCTGGAGTAAGTCTATGTAAGAGTTAGGATTCAATCGATAACATGGTTGAGGCGACTTGTCTATGAGTATGGGATTTCACCACCCATAATCATTTAGACTTGTGAGCGGGCGATGAGGACCCATCTCAGTTGATCTTCCAGCCTGGATAGGATGCCCCTCACGTACGATGCTTTCCGAGAATGTTCTGTGCTTGGCCTTGTCTACTTAGACAAGTGGGTACGGCTCTCGGCTCTCCATGTGATTGAGTTGTGACTGGAATTACATACGCATATTCTGGGTCCCGACAATTGCTATTCATAACAAGTTGTACCCTTTCCTTCATTGTTTGGGATAGTAACACGCTCCAGTCCACCGTAGAACACAACATAGGCTTGCATGGTTATCTTTCTTTTTGTGTGTGTTCTATATCTTGTCATAGATACTATCATGTTTAGCTCTTAGTTTTCATGCTTGTCTGTTTAAGAGCTTTTGTTTAGGTTTTTCTAGGAACTCTCTTAGATTTCATGTTTATCTTGTTTAGAGAGTTGGCTTGTTGCACTGAGTTGTGTGTCTTGCATGAGTAGGTAATTAAGATTGCTATTACAAGTGTAGTTGTAACATGCAATAGTTTTGAGGTATTGATTAGAGTAATGTTTGGACATCAAGGTGCCAAGAGATTGAGCCTATTAGTGATAGGTGTCGTATTTTGGTCAATCTGTGCTTATTTTCAAAAAGTACAAAAAATTAGTTGAGTACTCTAGCTACTAGATGGATCGCTAACCTCTGGAGGGGTTGGAATATATAGAGTACCCTCATGTACCATGGGTTGAGGATGCGCAAGGATAACCAAACCCCCATACACTCCTCCTCGGGGTACTCGTCTCTTTCTGAACCTCCTGATTAGATAGAGAGTTACCTATAATAAGCGCATGAGTTCTTTGGACTAATGCAAGTATTCGATTGTTGGCACTTCTACCTTATATTTTGTTAGCCTCTTCGGTACCGTGCATTGCCCTTTCTCACCTCGAGAGTTGGCGCATACTTCACCGGTGCATCAAACCCTTGGAAAGATACGCTCTGTCATCTTAAACCTCCTTTTATCTTCCTCAAAACAGCCACCATACCTAACTATCAAGGCATTTCCATAGCCTTCCCGAGATACATTCCCATGCAACATCCACCATCTCATAACTTGATCTTCATGTCATACATGCTTTTGATTGATCGAGGAGTCGCATGATAGTTGGGCTTTGCCCTTATTATTGCTACATGACGCTTTAGTATCATTGCATATCCTGTTGCACTGGCAGAGGCATACATTAGCATACATCATGATAGTTTTCATCTTTCTTTATGTTGAGTACTTCTTGTAAAGTGTGAAGATCTTCTATATTCTTGTAAAATATAGAGTGTTGCCCTTAATTGAGGAAAATATCCAAAAGAGCACAAATTAAAACATCCCAAAGAGGACGAATGAAAGATAAATAGAAAGAGCCAAAGAGGCCACAAAAATACTGTCGGGACCCGGGGTTTGCATATGTAATTCCAGTCACAATTCAATCATATGGAGAGCCGAGAGCCATACCCACTTGTCTAAGCAGACAAGGCCAAGTACAAGACACTCTCGGAAATCTCGAACGTGAGGGGCATCCCATCCAGGCCCGGATGATCAACTGAGATGGGTCCTCATCGTCCGCTCACAAGTCTAAATGATTATGGGTGGTGAAATCCCATACTCATAGACAAGTCGCCTCAACCGTATTATCGATTGAATCATAACACTTACATAAACAGACTCCAGCCCGATCTCTTAGTCGGGGTCTCGGGCGGGCTCAATCATACAACAAAATGTGCCACGTGATAGAGTCTCGAGCAGTCGCATCGTGATGCCCCAAGCTGCGCACATCTAAGGGCCACTTGGTGTATAAAAGACCGCCGGTGAGAGCCAACTAAGGTATCGAACCCCACACATGCATGCACGATATAAACATACACGCAGCATGCATGCCAAGTGCATAACAGCAGGTAACACAACATGAACTCTACAAACTCATAGCTTTATTGCATCTGCTAAACAGAGCAGATATAGTAGTGTTACAAGCAGAGATCACATCACTGTGATCCAACATTACATCATACAACAACGGAAGCAAATTATGTCTTAGTAAAGACAAGGTTAACAAATGGCTTAAGAAGCCTTTAAGAAAACACAACGACCCTCCAGAGGGACCAGGCTGCTGTCTGGGACTACATTACTTCGTCGAAGTCGAGCTTGAGGGGGAGGCCACCTTCAGGGTCAGTGGTCTCGTCTCTAAAACATAGAATAAGCAAACGTGAGTACAAAGTCGTACTCAGCAAGATTTACGTCAGAACTATACTACTCATGCTTAGGTACCAAGGTAAAGGCAAGTGGGGTTGTAATGCAGAAAGCTTTGACTTCGCTATCCTGTACTACGACTACATAGAGTTGAGATGAGAGGCGCACACGAGTCCATCTAATAGGTCGAGAGGGGTCAATGAGCCCAACATGTGGTAGTAATCTGTGTCTTGGATCACAACACAAGAACTCGGGGCCTAGGGCAGTGTAAATGAGACAATGTTGGTTGGTGAGCCATGACCTAAAACCTTGTATGCAATCTTCTTGGATGATCTTGGGTTCTTGATTCGTAGGCCGAATTTTTTTTTCTACTACGTTTCCCAACAGACAACCCACTGTGTACTCCTACACAACCTCTCATTGTTCACTTATATTAGGGTGACTTCATCAACACGTTACCACCTTGTTGCATGTGTTCACTACCATCCCGATACATCACCCAGATGGATCAACTTCATTGAAAACAACTCTAGCGTGGCATAGCATAACATGGATGAAGGGCCACATGATGAGCACAAACAATCTTTTATCTGCTAGGTTGAGGTTTGCTTAATACTGTGGCAGCAATGATAGGTCATGCAAAGGATGGGTTCAACTACCCGGAAGAACGGTAACATGTGAATCACCTAATCATGCATAAGAGAACAAGAGGGAAACTGGGTTTTTATAGATAAGATCAAAGGGGGTTTGCTTGCCTTATTGTCGAGACTCGGGGGGTGCCACTCTTCGAAGAAACATGATCTACGTCCGGGGATGGATCTATCGAGAAGAAGCAAACACCGAGACAACAAAGTATAAACATCACATTGCAATGCACATTCAAGAATGAAACATGGCATGGTACTGATGTGATCTATGTTCAATTTGCAACAAGTTTAATTGAAGTTGATTTGAATAAGAAATTCAAATTCAAACTCCAAATGTGGTTCAATTTAGCCAAAGTTGCATTTGCTAATGTTTGGATATGGTAAACCATGTGGTCATGTGTATGATATGCCTCTGATGTTCATGTGATAAGGTTGGCATTGCAAAGATTTAATTTGAAATGACTTAAACATTTATTTTGAATTATTCCAAATAAGCCATATAGCTAAATGCCACTGGTTCCCCATCATAGATGTATTTTTCATCTATGAAAGTAAGATATTTGTAATCCTTGAATTTTTTTGATGATTTTTCATATATAATTTATTTGGTTTGGAGTTATGGATTAAAACTTATTGAATTTACAAGATTTAACCAATTTCTGGAAATTCTGTTAATTAGAAAAAGGGTTTAATGCGCAAGCATGAAATCAGCATGACGTCATGGGGCGCTGACCAGTCAACCCGACATGCGGGGCCCATCTGTCAAAGACTCTGGGGTTAACCCCGTTTTAATTAAAACTTAACAGGGATTAGGGGGGTTGGGTCCCACCAGTCAGTGAGAGAGAGAGGGATTAGGAGGGGGATTAGCAGGCCGGCCGGCGTTTAGCCGCCGGTGGCCTCTGGCCGCGGCGGTGCTCACTGGAGCTGGCGACTCCGGCCACGGGAGGCCACGCCAAGGGCACCGGGGTGCTCCTTGAGTTCGCCCGCGTCGCCCAGAGTACTCGGAGGCCACCAGGAGGCACTGGAGGCACGCCGGCGACGAGAGAGCACGACGGCCGTGCTCGGGCTCGACGGAGCTGGCGACTGGGAGCTCGGGGAGGAGCGCGAAGAGGGTCAGGAGGAGCGCACGCTCACCATGAGTTTGAAGAAGGAGCCGGCGAGGTCGGGGAGGTCCGGTAGGCGGCGAATTCGACGGCGAGGTCCGGCAGCCGGCGACGAGAACGACGAAGGGGACGCCGGCCCTCGGGGCTCCTTGGTCCAATTGAAGGCGCGGGATGACGAAGTCGACGATGGCGGACGCACTGGACAAGCTGGCACGGCGAGTGGAGGCCAGTGGCCGCGCTGGCGCACGTCGGCGGCGACGGTGGCGCTCGGGTCCTCGCGGGAACGCACGGGAGAGAGGGGGAGAGGGTTCCAGAGGGGGGGAAAGGAAGGAGAGACGTCCAGGCGCGTCCACGGCGCTAGAAGGTGGCAGGGGAGCAGCCAGGCAGCTGCCTGGCGTGCATGCCGTGGCCGCCGGCGAGCTACCTGCCTGGCTCGGGGAGGAAGATGTCCTTGCCCCTGGGCTGGGCCACCTCCCTTAGTTGGGTTGCAGGTAAGTGGGCTTTGCCCCTTTTCTTTCTTTTTTTTCTTTTTCTGCTTTCTGTTTTATTTGTTTTGCTCTAAAAAAAATATCAACGCATGTTTTAAAAATCCCCAAATATTTATCTTGGACATATGTGACATAGTACTAGTCACTCCCAAGTTTTGAAGATTTTTGGAATTCAAATTATTTGAATCCAATTCAAATAGCATTTAAATTTAATTTCCAAGGCTCTGTTTGAATATTTGAAAAATCCAGGAGCATGGGTTTGATTCCAAATCATTTTTAAAATGATCATACTCATTTATAGGACTTTTCAAAACTGTTTGGAGGAATTTTGGAAAAACTTTTTATCTGGCCTTTTATTTAAAATCTTTTTGAGGCTTTTCCAAATCCCCAATTCTTAAACCAAGAATTTAAACATGATGCAATTATTTCTAGTAATAAAAGCACATACCAAAACTAGGGTTGTGACAACTCGCCCCCACTCAAAAGAATCTCGTCCCGAGATTCAGAAGTAGTCGGGAAGAGGGTGGGGTACTCGACACGGAGACGGTCTTCTCGTTCCCAGGTGGCTTCCTTCTCAGAATGATTGGACCACTGCACTTTGAGGAACCTGATCTTCTGACGTCGGGTGGTACGCTCAGCTTCATCGAGGATACGGACGGGATACTCTCGATACGACAGGTTTTCTTGGAGATCAAGCGTTTCGTGGTCTACTTCGCGGATGGGTCCTTGAAGCAACGCCTGAGTTGAGATACGTGGAAGACATCGTGAACCTGAGAAAGATGCGGTGGTAGTTCAAGTTGGTAGGCAACTTCTCCACGTTTAGCTCGAATGTGAAAGGGGCCTATGTAACGTGGATCCAACTTGCCTTTGACACCGAAGCGATGGGTTCCCTTCAGAGGAGTAACCCGGAGGTAAGCCTTCTCGTCCAGCTCGTAACTCTCTGGCCTATGATGATGATCATAATAGCTTTTCTGACGAGACTGGGCTGTTTTCAATTTCTCACGAACAATGCGAACCTTCTCTTCTGCTTCCTGGATCATATCCGGTCCAAAGAATTGTCTTTCACCGGTTTCTGACCAGTTCAATGGTGTTCGGCATTTTCGTCCATAGAGAAATTCAAAGGGTGCCATGCCCAAGCTAGATTGGAAGCTGTTGTTATAAGCAAACTCGGCGAATGGAAGAGATTTCTCCCAACTCTTTCCGAATGAGATAACACAGGCTCTGAGCATGTCTTCGAGAATTTGATTGACTCTTTCTACTTGACCACTTGACTGGGGATGAAAGGCGGTGCTAAAGGAGAGATGGGTTCCCATAGCATTTTGAAAACATTCCCAAAATCGAGAGGTGAAAAGACTTCCACGGTCTGAATTGATTTCCAAAGGAACACCATGGAGAGAAACGATCCAGGAGACATATAAATCCGCTAACTGGCTAGCAGTTATACTCTCGCGAACAGGAAGGAAATGAGCAACTTCGGAAAGACGGTCAATGACCACGAAGATGGCATTGTTTCCTTTCTGAGACTTTGGAAAGCCAGTGATGAAATCCATACTGACTTTATCCCATTTCCACTCAGGAATGGCTAAAGGTTGAAGAGTAGTAGCAGGTCTTTGATGCTCTGCTTTCATACGACGACAAACATCGCACTCAACAACAAATTGAGCGATTTCTCGCTTCATCCTAGTCCACCAAAATCTCTGGCGTAGATCTTGATACATCTTAGTACTACCAGGATGAATCGAGAGAGGGGTGTCATGAGCTTCCTTAAGGATCTGCTGCCTTAGATTCCTATTCTTCGGAACTACCCTCCTATTCTCGAAGTACACAGTACCTTCATGGTCTAGGGTAAAACATCTTGCCTTACCGCTAGCAATGTTCTGTTTGATATATCGGATACCTCGAGCACGTTGTGGAACAGCTTTGATTTGATACTCAAGGGTTGGTTTCACTACCAAGGTGGAAAGGAATCCATGAGGAACAATCTCGAGATTCATCTTTCGAAATTCCTCATAGAGAAATGGTTGATACTGTTGTAACATGAGGTTGTTACAATACGACTTACGACTTAGTGCATCAGCCATGACATTGGCTTTGCCTGGGGTGTAAGAGATACTCAAGTCGTAATCTTTTATCAAATCTATCCAGCGTCTTTGCCTGAGATTAATATCTGGCTGGGTGAATATGTATTTGAGGCTTTGGTGATCGGTATAGATTTCACAACGATTACCAAGGAGGTAATGTCGCCAAGTCTTCAGGGCATGAACTACGGCAGCGAGTTCAAGATCATGGGTAGGATAGTTTTCTTCATGTGGACGCAACTGGCGTGAAGCATAAGCTACCACATGTCGATCTTGCATAAGTATGCATCCTAACCCTTGCCGTGAAGCATCACAATAGATTTCGAAATCCCTTTTGGTGTCTGGAGGTGCAAGTACGGGTGCAGAAGTCAATCTTATTTTTAGCTCTTGAAAGCTTTCCTCGCACTTGGGAGTCCATTGGAATTTCTTATCTTTCTTGAGGAGTTCAGTTAGAGGTTTTGCAACTTTGGAGAAGTTCTCAACGAAGCGGCGACAATAGCTGGCTAGGCCAAGAAAACTCCTAACTTGCTTAACCGATTCAGGTGGAGTCCAGTCAAGGACGGCCTGAACACTCTCGGGATTGACTGCAACACCTTTTGCAAAAATCACGTGGCCTAAGTAGGTCACTTCTGTTAGCCAAAATTCACACTTGGAGAATTTAGCATAAAGGCGATGCTCTCTAAGTTTCATCAATACCAGCCTAAGATGTTCTGCGTTCTCTTCTTCGTTCTTCGAGTAGATGAGAATGTCATCAAGATAAACCACAACAAATTTATCTAAGTACTCCATGAAGATCGAATTCATCAAGCGCGAAAAAGTGGCTGGGGCATTGGTTAAATCGAAGGACATGACGGTGTACTCATAAAGACCATAACGAGTAGTGAAAGCCGTCTTGGGAATGTCCTCGTTTCTGATTTTGATTTTATGATAACCTAATCTCAAATCCATCTTGGAGAAGACAGAGGATCCAACAAGTTGATCATAAAGATCATTGATCCTGGGAAGTGGGTACTTGTTCTTTATCGTTGCTAAATTTAGCGGGCGATAATCTACGCATATCCTTTCTGTTCCATCTTTCTTCGTTACGAACAGAACGGGGCAACCCCATGGCGATGAGCTAGGGCGGATGAAGCCTTTTGCCAACGAAGCAGCAAGTTGGGTTTTTAGCTCAGCTAACTCATGTGGGGCCATTCTATATGGACGTCTCGAAATTGGGGCTGTGCGTGGTATAAGATCTACAATGAATTCCATAGACCTGTCGGGTGGCATTCCTGGCAGCTCTTTAGGAAATACATCCGGAAAGTCACGAACCACCGGAATATCTTCAAGGTTAGGAAGGGGATGTTCATTCAACGAATATAGCTGGGTTTCTGAACCTTGAGATGTGAAATGGAATATCTTGCCGGAAGGATGAGTGAGTTGGACTGATTTAGTGGCACAATCAATCTTGGCACGGTGTTTGGATAACCAAGCCATACCTAAGATGATATCGATATCTGAAGATTTGAGCGCTATGACAGAAGCAAGGAATACTACATCCTCTACAGCAATTTCATTGTCATAACACTTACATAAACAGACTCCAGCCCGATCTCTTAGTCGGGGTCTCGGGCGGGCTCAATCATACAACAAAATGTGCCACGTGATAGAGTCTCGAGCAGTCGCATCGTGATGCCCCAAGCTGCGCACATCTAAGGGCCACTTGGTGTATAAAAGACCGCCGGTGAGAGCCAACTAAGTTATCGAACCCCACACATGACATGCACGATATAAACATACACGCAGCATGCATGCCAAGTGCATCACAGCAGGTAACACAACATGAACTCTACAAACTCATAGCTTTATTGCATCTGCTAAACAGAGCAGATATAGTAGTGTTACAAGCAGAGATCACATCACTGTGATCCAACATTACATCATACAACAACGGAAGAAAATTATGTCTTAGTAAAGACAAGGTTAACAAATGGCTTAAGAAGCCTTTAAGAAAACACAACGACCCTCCAGAGGGACCAGGCTGCTTTCTGGGACTACATTACTTCGTCGAAGTCGAGCTTGAGGGGGAGGCCACCTTCAGGGTCAGTGGTCTCGTCTCTAAAACATAGAATAAGCAAACGTGAGTACAAAGTCGTACTCAGCAAGACTTACTTCAGAACTATACTACTCATGCTCAGGTACCAAGGTAAAGGCAAGTGGGGTTGTAATGCAGAAAGCTTTGACTTGGCTATCCTGTACTACGACTACATAGAGTTGAGATGAGAGGCGCACACGAGTCCATCTAATCTTGATCACCACATCAATACACAACCATGGATCCTTCCTTGACTTCCCCACGAGGAAGCAACCCAAAGCACTCACACTTATCTTGCGATTTTTAGAGTATCCATTTGAGTTGTCTAATAATCAAGTAAAGATCTCCAAGTAGTCCATAACCGCGGACACGGCTATTCGAATAGTTCATTAACCCTGCAGGGGTGTACTTCTTCACATACGTAGCTACCACTTACCGCCTAGAACTCGTCACCTTCAAGCGGTGTCGGCGGGGATAGTACCACGACACTTACCTCACGGCTCCAACTCTAGTCCAGGGAATCGCCTATCTGAGTATGTACCCCAATCGGGAATCCGGCCGGGGTTTCCGTTCAGGACCCAGACGATGTATGGACGGTCCGACAAGCCCACCTCGACGGATGGTGCTGCGCTTGCCTAAAACCGTGCTACGTTATGAAAGCAAATAGAATAAAGTTAACCCATGCGAATCCTGGATCATAGTCGGGGTGAGTTAATAGGTCGAGAGGGGTCAATGAGCCCAACATGTGGTAGTAATCTGTGTCTTGGATCACAACACAAGAACTCGGGGCCTAGGGCAGTGTAAATGAGACAACCCACTATGTACTCCTACACAGCCTCTCATTGTTCACTTATATTAGGGTGACTTCATTAACATGTTACCACCTTGTTGCATGTGTTCACTACCATCCCGATACATCACCCAGATGGATCAACTTCATTGCAAACAACTCTAGCATGGCATAGCATAACATGGATGAAGGGCCACATGATGAGCACAAACAATCTTGTATCTGCTAGGTTGAGGTTTTCTTAATACTGTGGCAGCAATGATAGGTCATGCAAAGGATGGGTTCAACTAGCGGAAGAACGGTAACATGTGAATCACCTAATCATGCATAAGAGAACAAGAGGGAAACTGGGTTTTTATAGATATGATCAAAGGGGGTTTGCTTGCCTTATTGTCGAGACTCGGGGGGTGCCACTCTTCGAAGAAACAGGATCTACGTCCGGCGATGGATCTATCGAGAAGAAGCAAACACCGAGACAACAAAGTATAAACATGACATTGCAATGCACATTGAAGAATGAAACATGGCATGGTACTGATGTGATCTATGTTCAATTTGCAACAAGTTTAATTGAAGTTGATTTGAATAAGAAATTCAAATTCAAACTCCAAATGTGGTTCAATTTAGCCAAAGTTGCATTTGCTAATGTTTGGATATGGTAAACCATGTGGTCATGTGTATGATATGCCTCTAATGTTCATGTGATAAGGTTGGCATTGCAAAGATTTAATTTGAAATGACTTAAACATTTATTTTGAATTATTCCAAATAAGCCATATAGCTAAATGCTACTGGTTCCCCATCATAGATGTGTTTTTCATCTATGAAAGTAAGATATTTGTAATCCTTGAATTTTTCTGATGATTTTTCATATATAATTTATTTGGTTATGAGTTATGGATTAAAAGTTATTGAATTTACAAGATTTAACCAATTTCTGGAAATTCTGTTAATTAGAAAAAGGGTTTAATGCGCAAGCATGACATCAGCATGACGTCATGGGGCGCTGACCAGTCAACCCGACATGTGGGGCCCATCTGTCAAAGACTCTGGGGTTAACCCCGTTTTAATTAAAACTTAATAGGGATTAGGGGGGCTGGGTCCCACCAGTCAGTGAGAGAGAGAGGGATTAGGAGGGGGATTAGCAGGTCGGCCGGCGTTTAGCCGCCGGTGGCCTCTGGCCGCGGCGGTGCTCACTGGAGCCGGCGACTCAGGCCACGGGAGGCCACGCCAAGGGCACCGGGGTGCTCCTTGAGTCGCCCGCGTCGCCCAGAGTACTCGGAGGCCACCAGGAGGCACTGGAGGCACGCCGGCGACGAGAGAGCACGACGGCCGTGCTCGGGCTCGACGGAGCTGGCGACTGGGAGCTCGAGGAGGAGCGCGAAGAGGGTCAGGAGGAGCGCACGCTCACCAGGAGTTTGAAGAAGGCGCCGGTGAGGTTGGGGAGGTCCAGTAGGCGGCGAATTCGACGGCGAGGTCCGGCAGCCGGCGACGAGAACGACGAAGGGGACGCCGGCCCTCGGGGCTCCTTGGTCCAATTGAAGGCGCGGGATGACAAAGTCGACGATGGCGGACGCACTGGACAAGCTGGCGCGGCGAGTGGAGGCCAGTGGCCGCGCTGGCGCACGTCGGCGGCGACGGCGGCGCTCGGGTCCTTGCGGGAACGCATGGGAGAGAGGGGGGAGAGGGTTCCGAAGGGGGGGAAAGGAAGGAGAGACGTCCAGGCGCGTCCACGGCGCTAGAAGGTGGCAGGGGAGCAGCCAGGCAGCTGCCTGGCGTCCATGCCGTGGCCGCCGGCGAGCTGCCTGCCTGGCTCGGGGAGGAAGACGCCCTTGCCCCTGGGCTGGGCCACCTCCCTGAGTTGGGCTGCAGGTAAGTGGGCTTTGCCCCTTTTCTTTCTTTTTTTTCTTTTTCTGCTTTCTGTTTTATTTTTTTTGCTCTGAAAAAATATCAAAGCATTTTTTAAAAATCCCCAAATATTTATCTTGGACATATGTGACATAGTACTAGTCACTCCCAAGTTTTGAAGATTTTTGGAATTCAAATTATTTGAATCCAATTCAAATAGCATTTAAATTTAATTTCCAAGCCTCTGTTTGAATATTTGAAAAATCTAGGAGCATGGGTTTGATTCCAAATCATTTTGAAAATGATCATACTCATTTATAGGACTTTTCAAAACTGTTTGGAGGAATTTTGGAAAAACTTTTTATCTGGCCTTTTATTTAAAATGTTTTTGAGGCTTTTCCAAATCCCCAATTCTTAAACCAAGAATTTAAACATGATGCAATTATTTCTAGTAATAAAAGCACATACCAAAACTAGGGTTGTGACAAATACAAAAAATACAAAAAAGAGAAAAAAGAAAAAAAAGAGAGAGAAGGGGGCAACACTACTATTCCTTTTGAAAGATCCACACTCGTACTCCATTGCTATATTTTCATTCCATAGAGATTATCATTCATGCATAACTATGTGCGGACCCTTACACTATAGAACTTGGCTTGCATATTCCAAGGATGAGCCTCCTCAAATGAGCACTAGGTCTTCATGAGCAATCAAGTTGGATGCACCCCCACTAGTTCAATTGGAGAGCTTACCTTAGCTCACATGTGCATCCGTTGCATGGCAATCCCTACTCCTCACATCATATCTATCATTTGGCCTTCTCTCGCCTATGATTTTCCTCATTGATGTGAGCCTTTCACACCTTTTTGTCTTCCTTCCCCGTCATTTCTCTCTTTTCCATCCTAAGCGTCAACATATCTTGCTCGTGCTCATCCATTTCATGAGTGCTCAAAGTCGAAAGGAAGATGATCAGTTTGACTTTACCTGACTAGTGGTCTAGGGATGAGTCAAAATAAGATCCTGAAGGAGACCAAGTGTGAAACTTTAGTACATTGAGTTCTCAATTAAAAATATATATATATATTTACTCTCTTAATCCCATCTCCCATTGCTTGCACGCAAACACCATTTGGAGACATTCGAGTCACGGACAGCAAGAGCTCTTGCACCTTTATGTTTATACTTTGCTAGAATTAATACTAAGACTCTTGCTTGTTATTCTATTGACTTGAATTGCATATCTTACATTCTTTACTTTGAAGTTCTTATATGTGTGTGTTAGCATGTCACCAAAAAAATTATCCGTGTTATCATTTACCTACTCGAGGATGAGCAGGAATTAAGCTTGGGGATGTTGATACGTCCCAAACTTGTTCCATGCACATTTGTGTGACATTGCTACATGTTTTGCTATACTTTTATATCAGTTCACACATATTTGGACTAACCTACTAACTCAGTGCACCAAGTGCCAGTTCATGTCTGCTTATGTCTTTAGTTGCAGTGATTTTTCGCCAATTTAAAATGCCAGAAAAATTCCGGAAAAATCAGAATAAAAATCAGATTACAAGAAGCTTCCGGAATCACCGAAGGAGGGCCAGAGGGGGGCCACCTCCCTCCCAGGAGATCAGGGGGAGCGGACCCACTCCTGGTCGCGCTAGGAGGGCGCCTGGGAGGAGGGGCCACCCGCTGGTGCCCCCCTTCTACCTATAATTACAACCCGTTCCAGAAACCCTCAAAGAGAAGCCCGCATCACGAAATACTTCTCTGTTCCGCCGCCTCCGCACTCCAAAGATTGGGAGCACCAGAAGACCACTTCCCGGCACCTTGCCGGAGGGAGGATTGACCTCCGAGAGCTTCTCCACCACCATGGACGCTTCCTGGATGTCTTGTGAGTAGTCCCCCTTGGACCATGGGTCCGTGATCAGTAGCTATGTGATGTCTTCTCTCCACCCTTTTTATTTAATGTTTAGACCTTGTGAGCTTCCCTACATGATCAAGGCACCTATGTAATATTCCTGTTGTTGCTATGTTGTGTTTAATGGGATCCGATGGATTATGAGATTATGTTCAGATCGTGAGGACTTATATATTTGGTTTAGATTTTATATTTTGTTCTTAGTAATTCTTGCATGTTCTCCGTTGCTTTTTATTGATTCATCCAAGTAGTATATAGTAACTCCAAGAGGGAGCGTTATGCATGATTGTGGGTTCATTCCCCCCGATGTCTAGATTGAGTGACAAAAACATGAGACTAGAGGATGTGTTGTTGCCACCAGGGAGAAAACAACGGTGCTTGTAACCGCGGTTGCAAGGATTGTTTACCTTACGCATAGATCGTTGATGCAATTGTCTGTTTCTTTGAGTTTACATTGTGGGTGGGGCTCGCAACTTAATACCACCGAGATGCTCTGGATAGATATCTCAAGGTGGATGATTAGTGAGTAGATGCAGATGGATTTCGGTCTACTTGTCTTGGCGTATTTCCCATACTTTTGAGCACTCTTACTTTCAAGTAGCATAATTAGCATTGTGGTGCATTTATAATTCTGTCAATTTCCCAGCTGTAATTTGTTCACCCAGCTTAGCTTGTGTATCGTCTTTTGGGAGAGATACATCACTAGTGAACATCACGTGACCCCGGTCCATATTTCCACCAGGGTTTACACCTCCACTTTATTTTACTGCTTTTTACTTTTAGTTACAATTATCATTACCACTATCATTATCTCTAGCGTTTGATCCTTTGTAAACGGCAAGGCTGGAGGGATTGACAACCCCTCTGTACTCGTTGGGAGCAAAGTTAATTGTTGTGTGTGCAGGTCCAGGCTAAGCAAGAGATTTTCAACGGCGCATCACTTGCCGAACCACCTACTTGTCATTGTTGGAGTCCTACTGGAGACATAAACCCTTTCCTCTACGTTAGGGGAAATTTACTGCTATGCTACATCTCAACCTTCCACTTGGGGTAACCAACGAGGGGCGAGAATCCATCACTCCCCTTCCTTCTGACCACAGTGCTCCAGATCAAAGATGGTGGTGGCGCGTCGGCATGTGCCTTGGAAATTTTTGATGAACTTCTCTTTCAACTTTGACCAAAAATGGATTGAGTTTTCGGGGAGGTTCTTGAGCCAGGAGCGAGCCGGCCCTTCCATCATAATTGTGAGGTATCTGGCACAAACCCCATCACTGACTTGCAGTATATCCATTGCTAGGTCATAGATCTCGATCCACGCCGTTGGGTCCATGTATTCCATGTAATTTGGGATCTTGCGGGGACCTTTGTAATCTGGTGGGAGACGGGTGTTCCGCAGAGCCGGAATCAAACATCGGTTTCTGATTGAGCGGCTGACGAATCATGTATCCTCGTCCTTAGGTGGGGGCTCAACCGCCGGCTCCCGGTTACGTTCGGGGACGATGGTAGCGGGATGGCTAGCAAGTCTGACTATTGTTTTGGCTTGAGGTGTGGTTGTGTTCTCTGCTGACGATGGTTGTTGGAAGCTGAAGGAGCCGGTGATTGTTCTTGCCGACTTACACTTTGATAAGGAGTCTCATGTAGATACGAGAAGCCTTTAGAGTATTGCGCCTGTTGGGCGACTGCAGTTTTTAGCATCGCCACTGCTTCTCGCATGGCGAGGTCCGTGGGGGTGTTTCCATGGATGGCACAGAGTGGCGTCTAAAAGTAGGGGAAATTTGGGTTGTACTCATTTGGTCCTGTCCCGAGTCTATCACTCCCGACAGAGCGAATGGACCCGGTATCTGTGTATTTTCCTTCACTGAGGTACAAGTCCGCGTCAGAGAGTTCCACCGAGTCGCTATGCACCAATGTCTCGACAGAGCGCGCCGGCTCTGGAGATCCGTTGGTGAACCCGACAAAGGCATGCCTGGAGTCGATGTTTAGCCGACTTGCAGCTTCAATAGGTACATCACGATCTGACTCCGACTCAGATCCATTCAATCTGCCGATGAAGAGGTCAATGCAGCTGACTGGGACCCGATAGCCCGACTCAACGGAGTCGTCCTCGGGACCCCAGGCGGTTTCATCGATATAGAGCTTCCCGCACCGGCTTCTAGTGATCCGGCCGGTGGTGAAACCTTCCATGCCTCGCAGAGCTCCCTCCAAGGTGGCAACGCATGCGTGCGCAGGCCCCACGATGGGTGCCAACTGTCGTGGAAAAGTCACGACAGATGTGCTCATTGGAGTACTTAACGCGGGGCCTTTTCTATGAGGTGGATACGAGGAGAGAGTCGACGAAATCACGGAACACAAAGGTTTACCCAGGTTTCGGCCCCTCGTAAGGTAAAGACCTACTCCTGGTTTTCTATTATTGGATGTCGACTTCTCGATTACAAGGGTGCGGAATCGCTACCTATGCCTCAAGAGTTTCTAAGTTGAGTTGTCTCTGACGTCCCAGGGCGCCGGATTATATAGATGTCGACTCCTAGGGTTTACACAATCCGACTCCTACTTGAAATAGAGTCCTAGTCTAATTACAAACAGTTTCCTTATTCTTCAAGGTAAGATAACTTCCTTCTGAAGCCTTCGGTCATGCTTGGCTCGGCCCGGCCCATTGCCGAGTATCCTTTTGGGCCTGCCTTTCAAGAGTCGTCCTTGATTGCTAGAATGCCGGATTATGGTCTTGAACCATCCCCCCGAAACTAGGTTAACTTTGTTATGGGACCATCTGAAAGTGCAATCATGCTATTAATCATATTTTGATGTAGTATTAGTCCTCGGTTCTATGTGATGGTGGATCATAGACCATTGACATTTTCAATTGCTCAAGTTATGGAACCAATGGAGTTCAAGCGTAAGCTTTTTCGGTTATCTTGAGCATAGGGATCCCCGCACTATTAAGAGGGTATCAGTGGGTGTTATGCTTAGGTCTTCCTCAAACTATCAACAAACAAACCAAAATTCCATGTCACTCACTCATTAAACCAGTTTGCTATAACATGCACACATCGGACGTCCGGTCTCCATCGGACGTCCGGTTTCTCGAGCTCTTGGACGTCCGGTCACCGTCGGAATTAGGATCCGAGAGGTCTGTGGGATTTTTCCTAATTATATCGGATATCCGGTCCATGTCGGACGTTCGGTTGCCATCGGCAATAGGGTCCGAGGGATCGGTGGCCTTTTCACTCTACTTTATCGGAATTCCGACGCCCCTCAGACATCCGGTCATCGGATGTCCGGTTGCCGTCGGACGTCCGCTACCTGGTTACTGTAGGTTGTTTCAGCTGAGTTTCTTCTGCGCATGATGTGTATTTTTGGAGGTCCGATGGAAACCGGACGTCCCGTATGCAAGCTTCGGACGTCCGGTACATGTCGGACGTCCGACACTCAAGCAGGCAGAGTACTCCAACGGCCATTTCAGACCATGGACTATATATACCCCCTCACCATCAATTGTGAGGGTGAGGCACTTCATTTGAAAACACACACAAGAACACAAGTGCTCCCTCTCACTCTCTCCCTCACCAAATTTCAGATCCCGGAGAGATCCTTGAGAGTTCTTGTCAGATCTTTCACCCCGTGATAGATCTGTCCCTTCCCCATCTTTCAGCCAAAGAAAATTGCGTTTTGAGAAAGTCTTGAGCTTTCCTCATTGATCTTGTTATTCTTGGAGGTTGGAGACTCCTATGCGGGTAGGAGTTCTTCGGAGAGGAATCGACCATTGTGATTACCCCCGTTGAGTTTGTGAGGGTTTGGTGACCACCTTTAAGGTCAACCGGTAATGGTTGGGAATCTCCTTCGTGGCGATATCTCAAGGGGAATAGAGTGTGCCTTCATGGCGTTGGTGTTCCTTCGTGGTTTCACCCACTCTCTCCGAACGGTGAGTAGCTTCCCTCCAAGGAAGTGAACATTGGGATACATCATTGTCTTCGCGTCATTCGGTTATCCCTACTCTTTCCCCTTTTACTTGTGCTACCATGCTATTTATCCCTCACTTACTTGAGTTTATTTTGCTTGTTGTTTACCTTGTCATATTTAGGTCACCCTTGCAATTGTTAGGCACATCTTTATCTTCCTCATTATTGCCTAAAATTGCTAAGTAGTGTTGAAATTTGTAATAAGACCTATTCACCCCCCCCCCTCTAGGTCTATCTCGATCCTTTCAATTGGTATCAGAGCCTCGTGCTCTAATCTTGTGGCTTAACCGCCCTAGAGCGAGATGACCAAGGACGGAATCCCCCAAAAATTTCGCGTGCCGGCATGGAGGAAATCACAATTGCTGCAGGTGCCGCTCAGTTGGAAGCCGAGAGATCGGCGATCAAACGAATAGCTCCCGCACAAGTTGCGATTCCCCCCTCCATGGGGAATGTTAACTATGATATTTAGGATCCTAAGTTTTTCACCTCCGGTGATATGGAAAAAGCTTTGCAAAAGGCTTTAGAAAATCAAAGAAAGGAAATGGAAGCCAAAAGCTTTGCAAAAGGCTTTAGAAAATCAAAGAAAGGAAATGTAAGCCTCCTTTGCAAGGATTAAGGCTCCGGCATCGAAGTCACAAACGTCAAGTGGTACGGACCCAAGGTCCCCACAAGCGACCTTTGTGCACCCTGGTTCCGAAGCTCCCTTGCAAAGAGGTGGTCCCTACCAATGGGAATATCCTGCTCCTAAGCTTGTGGAACTTAAGTATAATTTCAATGGCAATCCACCGGTACTAACCGAGAACACTAACTTTTTGGATTGGAAAAATCTTATGGCAGTTTATCTTAGGTTTGTGTGTGAACCCATGTGGAATCTCATCGAATCCGGGAAAGGCTATTATCCCGTTGATCCAAACAACCTTACACCAAGTGAAGTGTTTGACATACACCTCAACCTTGATGCTATTGGGTTCTTGAAAATAGGAATGGATGAGTTGACACGAGCACCATTTCTTCATATCACAAATGCCAAGGAGATGTGGGATACTCTTCTCATTGCCAAGTCCGGTACCGGTTCTCATCAAATGACAAGATATGAGACCACCAAGAATGCGTTGCACAACCTTCACATGAAGAAAGATGAGACGCCCCAACAACTTCATATGCGTCTCAAAGTTCTCTTCGCACATGTCCAATATTTCACATGTGAGAAATGCATGGATGGATATCAAATCACCAACCGTTACCTTGTGGACAAGATGTTGAATGATCTCATGGTATACTCACATCAAATGGTGTGGGAATTGAGGCGCATGCCCGACTTCTTCAAGATTACACCGGATGATGTGATTGCCACCTTCTTGCAATATGAGGAGCACCTAAAGGATTCCAAAAGACAACTTGCCACATATGGTGGTCCATCCTCAAACCTTGCCCTCAAGGCTAGGCTCGAGGAGTTTGATGATGATGAGGAATAAGATGAGTATGAAGATGATGATAACTCCGATGATACTCCCTCGTGTGATGATATGGCTCTCTTTGTGAAGAGGTTCACCAAAGGGGACTTCAAGGGAAGATTCCAAAAGAAGAAGTCAAGAAACTGCTACAACTGTGAGAGACCGGGACACTTTGTGGAGGATTGTCCGTACGAGAAGAGAGAGGACAAGCATCGATTTCCTCATAAGGAAGTTTCCAAGAAGCTCCCGAATCCTCTCAACAAAAAGTTCAAGAAGAAAGCCTTGTTGGACCTAGAAGGGTCCGATCCCGAGGATGTTCGTGGTGTGGACGGAGTTTCTCAAGACACACAAAAGAACTTGAAGCTTCTCAACAAGGAAGGTGAGGTTGTAAACTACAAATACATGAGTGACTACACCGACAATGCACACAAGTTTCTCATGGCCAAGTTGGTTGATGATGACACTCCCTCCTCCTCGGCAAAGATCAAGGTAACCCCAATTGATGAGTCTTTCATGTTCTCTTCCGAACGTCATGATGAATTTCATGATGCGGAAGGTGATGATGCACATTCCATTTGTGAAGATTTGTTGTTTGATAAAGTGAACAAAATGATGAGCTCTCTCAAAGGCAACAAGCTCAAAATATTTCAATTGCTTATGGATGTGGTGGGTAAGCACTCCACAACCATGAAGGATCTTGAAATTCTCCTCACCGAGGAAAAGGAGAACTATGATCTCCTTGAGAGAAAGGTTGACTTTGAGGAAGCTCGAAATGATAACCTGTGAAAAGTTGTCCAAACTTCAAATGACTTAAATGACAAGCATGTTGCCTCCTTGAAAAAGGCTAATGAAATTTCTAAGGAACTTGCTAATGATATGAGAAAGTTTGTTGAGCCAAACACCTCCCTTTCTAAGGATGTTGAGGTACTCACCTTGTCTTTCAGGACAAAAGATGATGAACTCACCACCCTTAATAAGAATCTTGAGCCTCACAAACTTGCTCACATAAAAACACTTACTTAGATGTCGCCTCCTACTATTGTACATGTTGATGCTTGTGCTACTAACTCTACTCTTGATCAAGCATCTCTCATTGAGGAGAACCTAGCTCTTCATGCTCAACTAAATAAGGGCCTCTTGACTTGTGCCCATGGCGAGAAAAACCTAAATGATGTACTAAGTCATCACAAGGAGTTCTTTGCTAAGGAGGGGCTTGGGTTTGACCCAAGTACGAGTGTGAAAAAGGATGTCACCCTTAGCAAGGGATCAACTCCTCAAAATGTGATCTTTGTTCGTGAAGGGCAGAAGGACAAAGGTAATAAAAAGGTTGATGAGGTTGGTGTTGGGAGTGGGAAGACCACTAGGGGCAAGTCCATTCCCAACAAGAAGAAGGAAAAGATGCCCTATTTACTCCGTAAGACAAAGGATGGAGATGTGTTTGCTAAATTCATTGGGCCCCGTAATGCTTTCAGTTTCTATGCTATTTGGGTTCCAAAGACCCTTGTTACTAACCTTAGAGGTCCCATTGCAAAATGGGCGCCTCTAACCAAAGCATAAATCTATGTGTAGGATGCTCTCTCCGGTGGAGTCAAATGGGTGATTGATAGTGGATGCACCAATCATATGACCGGAGAAAGTCGTTTGCTCAAGGACTTCATGGATGCAATTCAACCATATATGAGCATTGTCTTTGGTGGTGGTTCCAAGGGAAAGGTTCTTGGGTTGGGAAAGGTGGCTATTACTAATGACATGTCTCTTGCAAATTTCATGCTTGTCCAATCCATTCAATACAATTTTCTTTCCGTTCGTCAATTAGCTTCCGTTGGTTATGATACACTATTTGGTCTAACAAGTGTGAAAGTATTTAGGAGAGATACTCTCGAAGTGGTCTTTGTTGGAGAGTTGGATGGGAACCTTTACACGGTTGATTTCTTGAAAGAGAGTACTTACAATGCAACTTGTCTAATGGACAAGGCTGACAAGGGGTGGCTATGGCATCGCCGGCTAGCCCATGTTGGCATGATAAATCTAAAATATCTCCTAAAGGGTGAACACATCCTCGGACTAACAAATGTGTCTTTTGAGAAAGATCGTGTGTGTAGTGCATGCATAGACAGGAAGCATTATCAAGCAAAGCATACCCCCAAGAATATTGTGTCAACTTCAAGGCCTTTGGAGCTCCTGCATGTGGATCTCTTAGGGCCTCCATCATGGGATAGTCTTGGTAGGAATAAATATGGTCTTATCATTGTTGATGATTACACAACATACACGTGGGTGTTCTTCCTCAAATCCAGGATGAGACGAAGGCCACCTTCATTGATTTTGCCAAGAAAGCCCAAAGGAAATAAGACACGGGTATCTTGTCAATAAGAAGTGAAAATGGCTCCGAGTTCAAGAACTACACCTTGGAAGAATTCTTGAGTGATGAGGGGATTGAGCATAAATATTCCGCACCATACACCCCTCAACAAAATGGTGTCTCCAAGAGGAAGAACCGCCCTCTTGTGGAGATGGCCCGGTCTATGTTGGATGAGTACAAGTCACCATATAGCTTCTGGGTCGAAGCCATCAACACTGCGTGTCATACATCAAACCGGCTCTTCCTTCGCAAGATCTTGATGAGGACTCCCTGTGAACTTCTAACCGGTCACAAGCCAAACGTCAAATACTTCCGAGTATTCGGTTGTAAGTGTTTCTTTCTCAATAAGAAAGACCGGTTAGCTAAGTTTCAATCCAAAACAATTGAGGGTATATTTGTTGGGTATGCCTCAAACTCTCACGCCTATAGGGTCTACAACAAATCCACCGGATTTGTTGTGGAAACTTGTGACGTGGAGTTTGATGAATTTAATGTCTCCCATGGGGAGAAAGTTGATCTAAGTGATGTAGGTAATAATGAAGATTCCTCTCAAGACATTTTGGCTATGGGCATTGGAGATCTTGTGCCCATTTCTCAAGTTCCTAGAGATGATGAGGTGGGTGATGGGCCAAGTGTTCCACCACCACAAGCACCTTCTCCTACCACTCAAGATCCAATTGCTCAATATGAGACCATTATCCAAGAACAAGAACAAGACCCTCCACAATCCGATGTGGTTGCTCAACCACTAGTTGATGATGAGTTTGATCCACGTAATCGGCTTGACCATATTTTCTTTGGAGAAAATGATGTTATTGATGATGGCTCCACCCTTGATGATGAACCAAATGTATATCATGAACCCGAATGGGTGGAACCTATTGTAACTCCAACTTCTACCATGCCCTTGGTGGCTAGACGTGTTGATGTTGAAAAGATCTTCACGGGATTGGGGCAAGGTATAGTTACCCGTCGTCAACTTATGAAATTTTGCGCTCACTTCTCGTTTGTGTCTAGCATTGAACCCCTTAGGGTCGAACAAGCACTTGAGGATGCGGATTGGCTCATTGCAATGCAAGATGATCTCACTAGTTTCACCCAGAATGACGTGTGGTCTCTCGTGGAGAGGCCTTCCGGTCAAGATCATAACATCATTGGAACTAAGTGGATCTTCAAGAACAAGCAAGATGAATACGGTATTATCATTCACAACAAGGTAAGGCTAGTGGCTCAAGGGTACTCCCAAGTTGAAGTCTTGGATTTTGATGAGATCTTTGCGCCTGTTGCCCGTCTTGAATCTATACGCATGCTTCTTGCTTATGCCGCATTCAATGGATTTCCATTATTTCAAATGGATGTAAAAAGTGCTTTTCTTAACGTTCTGCTACAATAGGATGTATATGTAGCACAACCACCCGGATTTTATGACCCTCATCACAAGGACCACGTGTACAAACTTCATAAGGCATTATATGGTCTTAAGCAAGCCCCTCGGTCTTGGTATGACCATCTTAGGAAGTTTTTACTCGAGGAAGGATTTGTGAGGGGTGTCATTGATGCCTCTCTTTTTACCAAGAGAACCAATGGTGAGTTGCTCATATGCCAAATCTATGTACATGACATAATATTTGGTTCTCCTAATCGATCTTTGTGCAAGTGGTTCTCGGAGACTATGACCAAGAACTTTGAGATCTCCATGATGGGGAGTTTGAAGTATTTCCTTGGATTTCAAATCGAGAAATTTACCGAAGGAACCTTCATCTCCCAAACAAAGTATCTACAAGACATGCTCGTGAAGTTCGGTATGAAAGATGCCAAGCCATGCAAGACACCCATGCCAACCAAGGGATATCTAGATCAAGATCTTTCCGGTATTCCATTTGATGCTACTCTTTATCGTTATATCATAGGGTCATTGTTTTACCTTTGTGCATCTAGACCGGATATTATGCTTAGGGTAGGAATGTGCGCAAGATATCAAGCCTATACTATGGAGAGTCATCATTTGGCGGTTAAGCGCATTCTTAGATACCTTGTTCATACTCCTTTGTTGGGACTTTGGTACCCCAAGGAAGACAAGTTTGATCTCTTGGGGTATACCGATGCGGATTGGGCCGGAGACAAGGTGGATCGAAATTCAACCTCCGGTTCATGCCAATTTCTTCGGCGCACATTGGTAAGTTGTCACTCCAAGAAGCAAAATTGTGTCTCCCTCTCCACCGCCGAAGCCGAGTATGTTGCCGCCTAATACGTCTCAAACGTATCGATAATTTCTGCTCGTTCCATGCATGTTTTTTGTGATATTGCTATGATCTAGATACACTTTCATATACTTTTGATCATATTTGGACTAACCTACTAACTCAGTGCACCCCAGTGCCAGTTTCTGTTTTCTGATGTTTTTCTATTCCAGGTTTCCCCCATATTAAAAGTGCTCCAAAAATTCAGGAAAACCGGATAAAAAATCAGCGTAACGGAGTCTTCCAGAAGCACCCAAGAGGGGCCAGAGGGCCACCACCAGGGGCCTGGCCGCGCCAGGGGGGCGCCTGGACCCCTGGTGTCCCCCCTGGCTGCCCACCTTCGCCTATTTATTCTCCGTGACGGGGAAACTCCGAAGACAGAACCCTATTTCGCAATCTCGCCTCTGTTCCGCCGCCGCCGCGCTTCCAAGATCGGGAGCACCGTCAGGACCCTTCCCGGCACCCTGCCGGAGGGAGGATCCACCTCCGGGATCTTGTCCTCCACCATGGACGCTCCCCGGATGTCTCGTGAGTAGTCTACCTTGGACCTTGGGTCCGTGATCAGTAGCTATGTGATGTTCTCCTCCCCTCTTTGTTCTTCATGGTTTAGATCTCGTGAGCTTCCCTACATGATCGAGGCACATATGTAATTCTTCTGCTTTTGCTATGTTGAGTTTGATGGGATCCAATGGATTATGAGATTATGTTCAGATCATGATAGAGTAATATATTTGTTTTTGATCTCTTATATTTTTCTTCCTAACTTATTCTTGCATGTTCTCCGTTGTTGTTTATTGCTTTGGCCAAGTGGTAGATAGTAACTCCAAGAGGGAACGTTATGCTCGATTGTGAGTACATGCCCCCTGATGACACGCTTGAGTGACAAAAACATGAGTCTAGGGGATGTTCTGTGGCCACAAGGGGGAAAATAACGGTGCTTGTAACCACGGTTGCAAGGATTGTTTACTTTACGCAAAGTTCTTTTAATGCAGTTGTCTGTTGCTTATGGTTTACACTTTGGGTGGGACTCCCAACTTAATACCAGCGAGATGTTCTGGATAGATATCTCAAGGTGGATGATTAGTAGTAGATGTAGATGTATTTCGGTCTACTTATTTTGACGTACTGCCCATGCTTATGAGTCTCTTCCTTTCTTTTGTAGCATAGTTAGCATTGCGGTGCGTTCATAATCCTGTCAATTGCCCATCTGTAATTTGTTTACCTCGCATATCAGTTTTATCGTCTTTTGGGAGAGAGACATCACTAGTGAACATCACGGGACCCCGGTCCATATTTTCATTATTGTTTACAAGCTATTTACTTTTCCAGTATTTACTTTCGGTTGCTATTATGATTATCATTATCCTAGTGTGTTTGACCCTTTGTAAAAAACAAGACCGGAGAGATTGACAACCTCTCTGAACTTCGTTGGGAGCAAAGTTAATTGTTTAGTGTGCAGGTTCGCGTCAGTTGTGCCGCTGTCACCAACTTATCATTGCCGGAGTCCTACGGGAGACAAACCCTATCCTCTACATAGGGGAAATTTGCTGCTATCCTACATCTCACCTTCCACTTGGGGTAACCAACGAAGGGCAAGAAGCTATTACCACTTCCACGCCACCAAAAAAATTTCTGGCGCCGTTGCCGGGGACTCCGAGTGATAAGTTAGGGGAGTTGCCCACTATCCTTTACCTTTACTTTTTAGTCTTGTTAGTTTACCTTTCAGTTTTTTCTTTAGAGTCTTATATGAAAAGCCAAAAAAATAGCTCCTACCTTTTGCCTTTGTCTTGCTTTGCCTTCTGATTCTATCTTTACCATGGGTGTGGAACCACCCAAATATGGTAGGATGGACATGTTTCACTTGGATCGTCTTCGATCAATTTCTGCTCGCGCTAAAAATCCAACCGACTTGGTTGAGGGAATATCATTGGATCAGCACGCTCATTATACGCGGCACCACGTATATCAGAAAGGTAAACACTTATGGGAGCAAATACAAACTTCTTATTGCTATGCTGAGTGTTTATGCCACATTTATGATTTTACTTGTTGCTCTAATATAGATCATAAACACCTACCTTTCCAATGTGAGTTTAATGAAAATGAGATCCTATCTTCTTATCCTAAAGGTGTTTATGATTAATTTGATGTTGAAAAGATTGAAGAGTTTGTTTCTTTTAAAGGTGCTTATGAGATTGCTTCTTTGATTGAAAAATATTACGATACTATTCACAAGTCTGAAAACTTTGCCGTTCTTGCTTATTGCTTTGAGAATTATGTTTGCAATGATTATATTGAGGATTAAAAAAACAAAATGTTTGCTGCCTTAGAAGAGTCCGATGATTGCTATGATGAGGAATCCCATGATTCTGAGGACTCACTTGATACATCCCTTTCTGAAGATCTTGAGACTTGCTTTGTTGATGGCCATGATGCCAATATGGATTATGCTTGCGAAGATGAACTTTCTATGGTTCCTTACGAAAAGCATGAAATTTTTGCTATTGCACCCGCACTTGATTTTCCTATTATCCTTTTGAAATCTCAAACTCATATTCCGGAGAACTGTGCTCTTATTAAGGCTCAATGTGATCGGATGCATTTATCTTATGTTCCTAAATACCGTGTTGAAAACTATACACGTGTGCTTGTAGGTCATGAACAACGTGATTTATGTGATAGTTATATTCTTGATATTGTTCATGATACTACTGAAAAAAAATTCGAGAGAGGGAAGTTTGGTTGTAAAAACTTCCATATTACTAAAACACCTCTCTTCATGTTGAAAGTTTTGAACTTGTTCTTTTTCCACCTTCCTATGCATGTCACTTTGTGCTTCTTTGATTTATTTTCTTACAAGATGCCTATGCATAGGAAGTGGGTTAGGCTTAAATGTGTTTCATATTTGCTTCTTGATGCTCTCTTTTGCTTCAAAATTCTTATTCTTTTGAGAGCATCTTCTATAATATTTATGCCTAGCTTAAAGGCGTAAAAGAAAGCGCTTGTTGGGAGGCAAACCAAGATGTTTTTACTTCCATTTTTAGTGGTCTTGATGATTGTTAATACTGTAGAAACATCATTGTATCTTTATTTTCAAGCTTTGTGCCAAGTATAGCCTCATATGACAAGGGTAGTGAAAGTTGTGACGTGCTATCCAGAAAACAGATTCTGTCCTCGTGACGGAAAAATTCGAAACAAATCACCAGTTCATCTTTTTGAGCTGAATGTTTTACACAGAGTGCTCTATACAATCACGGAACTTTCGTATGTTCTGAGTTTTTTTGTTTCGAGTCGCAGAAGTACCCCTAAAAAATTATTTACTACCTGTTGTTCTGTTTTTCACAGAATCTGCCACGTTTTGTCTCTCCTAACTTTTGCAAACGTTAAGCTTTCTTTTTCTTTGCAAAAACCTTTTGGCAATCTTGAGAAACAGTAGCTCTTCAAGAATATATTTATATCCAGTGGGGAAACATTATTTAATAAGGGTACTAACCTCTCTAATCAGCTTATGATGAGTTGTGTATGAAGGGAGTTTTCAAGTGTGCGATGGAAGATGATGAAAGAAGATTCGGGAGTGTCAAGCGCTCAATCTTGGGGATGCCCCCATGCATCCCCAACAAATATTCAAGGAGACTCAATCATATAATCTTGGGTATGCCCCCGAGCATCCCCTTTTCCATCAACAATCATCAGTTCGTCCTTCGTCTCACTATATTTTTATCACTTCATGCGTTATGTGCTATGCTTGGAGCGTCTCGCTCTTAGGTTTTATTTTTAGTTTTATTTAGCTTTGCTTGCTGTTCATAACAAGTTAGATCCCGTCTTACTTTGTGTGGGAGAGAAACACGCTCCACTTTCAAAATATAGAACACATCATAGGATTCTTCATGCCTATCTTTTGCTGTTGTGTGTTCTTTATCTTTTCATAGCTACTGCCCTGTCGAGTTTTAGTCTTAGTTTGTCTTAGCAAGAGCCTTGGCTTTTGTTTATTTTGTCGCTGTAACTCTCTTTAGTTTTCATGTTTATCTTGTTAAGAGAGTTGGTTGTTGCACTGAGTTATGTCTTGTTTTTGAGAAGTAGGTAATTGAGGTTGCAATTTTATTTCAGTAATAGCTTGCAATAGTTTTGAGGTATTGATGTGAGTAATGTTTGAACTTTTGGTGTCAAGAGCTCTAGCCTATTAGTGATAGGTGTCGTATTTTGGGAAATCTGTGTGTTATTTTCAAAAACCTACAAAACTACTTGAGAACTCTAGCTACTAGATGGATCGCTACTCTTCTGAGGGGTCGAATATTAGAGTACACTCACGTACCATGAGTCGAGAATGCGCAAGGATAACCAAACCCCCATACACTCCTCCTCAGGGTACTCATCTCTTTGTGAACCTCCTTATTAGATTGAGAGTTACCGATAATAAGTGCATGAGTTCTTCAGACTAATGTGAGTATTGAAAGTTGACACTTCCACCTCCTCATATTTGCTAGCCTCTCCTGTGCCGTGCATTGCCTCCTTCTCACTCCGAGAGTTCTCGTCCACCTTCGCCGGTACATCCAAACCCTTGGCATGATATGCTCTGTCATCATAAACCTCCTTATATCTTTCCTCAAAACAACCACCATACCTACCTATCAAGGCATTGCCATAGCCTTTCCGAGATATATTTCCATGCAACATCCACCACTTCATGACTTGATCTTCCTATCATACATGTTCCTGCTACACTGACAGCGGCATACATTGCATACATCATGAAAGATACATCTTATTTATGATTTGAGTACCTTGTAAAGTGTGAAAGATCTTCTATCCCCTCTTGTAAATTAGAGTGTTGCCCTTAAGGGAGGAAAATATCCCAAAGTGGACAAAATAAAAGATCCCAAAGAGGACAAATGAGAGTTAAATAGAAAGAGCCATTGAGGCCACCAAAAAATACAAAAAAGAGAAAAAAGAGAAAAATAAATAAAAAGAGAGAAAGGGGCAACATTACTATCCTTTTGAAAGATCCACACTAGTACTCCCTCTTATCCTTGTACTCCATAGAGATGATCATTTATGCATATAGCTACGTGGGGACCTTCACACTATAGAACTTGGCTTGCATATTCCAAGGATGAGCCTCCTCAAAAGAGCTCTAGGTCTTCATGAGAGAGCAAGTTAGATGCACCCCCACACGTTCCATACGAGAGCTTTTAAGCTCATATGTGCATCCGTTGCATGGCAATCCCTACTCTGCACATCATATCTATCATTTGGCCTTCTCGCCTATGATTGTCCTCATTGATGTGAGCCTTTCTCATCCTTTTTGTCTTCCTCCTCCACCATATTCTCTATTTGCCATCCTAAGTGTCAACTCTCGTGCTTACGCTCATCCATTGCATGAGTGCTCAAAATATCAAAAATGAGTGGATCAAATTGACTTGTACCTGTCTAGTGGTCTGGGGATGAGTCAAGATAAGATTCCAAAGAAGACCAAGTGTAAACTTTAGTAGATTGAGTTCTCAACACAAAAATACTTTTTTTTATTCTCATATTCCATATCCCCCTTCTTGCATGCAAACACCATCTGGAGACATTCGAGTCACGGACAGCGAGAGCTCTTGCACCTAATGTTCTTTCGTTGCGTGCTTCAATGCTAATATAGACTCTTGCATGTTATGACTTGAATTGAATTACATACCTTGATTTATTTACTTCTCAAAGTTCCCATATGGCTGCTAGCATGTCACCACAGAAATTATGCCTGTTATCATTTACCTACTCGAGGACGAGCAGGAATTAAGCTTGGGGATGTTGATACGTCTCAAACGTATCAATAATTTCTGCTCGCTCCATGCATGTTTTGTGTGATATTGCTATGATCTAGATACACTTTCATATACTTTTGATCATATTTTGACTAACCTACTAACTCAGTCCACCCTAGTGCCAGTTTCTGTTTTCTGCTGTTTTTCTATTCCAGGTTTCCCCCATATTAAAAGTGCTCCACAAATTTGGGAAAACCCGGATAAAATATTAGCGTAACAGAGTCTTCTAGAAGCACCCAAGTGGGGCCAGAGGGCCACTACCAGGCGCCTGTCCGCGCCAGGGGGTCGCCTGGACCCCTGGTGGCCCCCCTGGCGCCCCCCCCCCTTCGCCTATTTATTCTCCGTGACGGGGAAACTCCGAAGACAGAACCCTATTTCGTAATCTCACCTCTGTTCCACCGCCGCCTCGCTTCCAAGATCGGGAGCACCGTCAGGACCCTTCCCGGCACCCTGCCGGAGGGAGGATCGACCTCCGGGAGCTTCTCCTCCACCATGGACGCTCCCCGGATGTCTCGTGAGTAGTCTACCTTGTACCTTGGGTCCGTGATCAGTAGCTATGTGATGCTCTCCTCCCCTCTTTGTTCGTCATGATTTAGACCTCGTGAAATTCCCTACATGATCGAGGCACATATGTAATTCTTCTGCTTTTGCTATGTTGCGTTTGATGGGATCCGATGGATTATGAGATTATGTTCAGATCGTGATAGAGTAATATATTTGGTTTTGATCTCTTATATTTTTGTTCCTAAGTAATTCTTGCATGTTCTCCGTTGCAGTTTATTGCTTTGGACAAGTGGTAGATAGTAACCCCAAGAGGGAACGTTATGCTCGATTGTGGGTACATGCCCCCTGACGACTCGCTTGAGTGACAGAAACATGAGTCTAGGGGATGTGTTGTGGCCACAAGGGGGAAAACAACGGTGCTTGTAACCGCGGTTGCAAGGATTGTTTACTTTACGCAAAGTTCTTTTAATGCAGTTTTCTGTTGCTTTAGGTTTACACTTTGGGTGGGACTCGCAACTTAATACCAGCGAGATGTTCTAGATAGATATCTCAAGGTGGATGATTAGTAGTAGATGTAGATGGATTTTGGTCTACTTATTTTGGCGTACTGCCCATTTTTATAAGCATGTTCCTTTCTTTTGTAGCATAGTTAGCATTGCGGTGCGTTCATAATCCTGTCAATTGCCCATCTGTAATTTGTTTACCTCGCATAGCAGTTTTATCGTCTTTTGGGAGAGAGACATCACTAGTGAACATCACGGGACCCCGGTCTATATTTTCATTATTGTTTACAAGCTATTTACTTTTCCATTATTTACTTTCAGTTGCTATTATCATTATGATTATCCCTTGTGTGTTTGACCCTTTGTAAACAACAAGACCGGAGAGACTGACAACCTATCTGAACTTTGTTGGGAGAAAAGTTAATTGTTTAGTGTGCAGGTCCGCGTCAGTTGCGCCGCTGTCACCTACTTATCATTGCCGGAGTCCTACGGGAGACAAACCCTATCCTCTACATAGGGGAAATTTGCTGCTATCCTTCATCTCACCTTCCACTTGGGGTAACCAACGAAGGGCGAGAAGCCATTACCACTTCCACGCCATCACCGCCGCAAGTTGTGCTACTCAAATCCTATGGATAAGACAAATTTGAAGGATTATGAACTCACCTGTAAGAAAGTAAAAATCTTATGTGACAATGAAAGTGCTATCAAGATTGCCAACGACCCTTGTCAACATCCTCGCACCAAGCATATTGACATTCGTCATCACTTCATACGAGATCACATTCAAAAGGGTGATATTGTTCTTGCACATGTGGGCACCGACAAGAAACTTGCCGATATCTTCACGAAGCCATTGGATGAAGCAAGGTTTTTCCAACTAAGGGGTGAACTTGATATCTTTGAACGTTATAGCTTTTCAGCCTAGGGGTATATTGCTCTCATTCATGCACATAGAAAATAAGTTGTCTAGATGTAGGCATGTATGTAGGGGGAGAAACTCAATTCATGAGTTCTCAACTCTCTACGTGATGCACAAATAGAACCATACATCAACGATCCGCATGCTCACTTCGGTGAATCCATGTCTAGCGGTTAACGACTGAGTCGTGTCTTTGGACCCAAGATACATATTCGAGGTGTCAAAGCACATACACTCAAATATGGTGGTTTCGGCCACCGCCCTTCCCTTTGGATATATATATATATACGGTGGGTCTATTCTAACAACACCCCTTAAGACCTTATTCTAACAACAATTCTCTTATTCTGCCAACACTACAGTCTAACCCACGCACCCGCGACCCGACAGCAGAAAAACCGTTCGGCCCATCCCACCTAACCCCACCGATTCATCTATCCTCCCCCAACCTTGCGCACTCATCCCACACCTCACGTGCCCGACGCCTTATCTCTCCCCACACCACATCGCTCTCTCTCGCCGGCACGCCGCCATGTCTTCCACGGCCGGCGACCCCTCCCCCCCCCCACCTCCTTCTTCCCCAATCCAAACCCCCACCCCCTTCTTCCCCGTGGAGACCCCCGCCCCCACCTATTTCCTACGGTCAGATCGACCAGGGGAGCGGCGATGCATCCAAATCGCGCCGACCGACCCCATCCTCCCACCGCCCGGGTCTCATGCGCCGGCCTCCCACCGCGTGGCCCGGCCCCTGGTGCCTCCTCAGCCACGGTCGTCGCCCTGCGCGGATCTAGCCGCCGGCCGGTCAGCTTCACCGCGGCCTCCGTAGCAACGACGGCGAACCCGACGGGACCGACCTCCCTCACTCTTTCGGCCAGGCCGGAGCGACCTCCACCGAGCCGGCAATGACGATGCGAGACAGAGCCCGATCCCGAACGCGCAGATCGGTCGGTGCTGTGCGTCGGGGTCATCTAGTTGGAGGTACCAGGAGGATCCATCGCTAGGGGCGTCCAGCGTCATCGGCAGGGGCATCCAGCAGTAGGGCCACGCCGGGTTGGCCGCCTCCAGGTCCAACTGCTTACTATTCCGGCATGGATGCACTGTCCCCTTGCAGTCCAGACATCCCCCGGACCTGCAGTGCGCCTGCTTCAGTGCGATGTTGTGCCCTACAGTTTTAGTGCAGTGCGCCTAGTTCATTTGCAGTTCTCTTTCAAAACTGGTTAACTAGTTTTTTAAGATGTAGTTTGCATTTTGTTTATGTGATTTTTTTAAGGTTTGGAGTGCGCTGGGGAGAATGTGGTTCATAAAAGCAATGAGTGTGTGTCGATGTATTGGATGTAGTTCACTCGTTTTTTTCCCGGCTCGAAAAATGATACGCTCGGTTTTGACAGTGCATAAAAATGTAGTAAAAAGAAGCAGTGCACATCCTTGTACAGTTCACTTGCCATCGTTTCTGCGGTCCACTTTTATTGACAAAAAGTTGAAGAAAAAATACAAAAAGAATCGTGTGGTTTGCTGGCTTGATGCGGTGCGGTTTTTTATCTCATGCAGTGCGGTAGCCCGTCGAGTGAAGTGCGCCAATTGCGGTTCGCTTTATATAAAACATTAATGCAGTTCGCTTCGGTTAATCATGCGGTTCATTTTTTGCGAAACGAGATGCGACAGTTTGTCAAATGAATATAAATGTGTGCAGTTCTCTTTGTTCAACAATGCATTGCGGTTGTCCGACGGATGTAGTTCACTCGTCGTTTTTTTGTTCCGCGAAAAACACGTGTGTTTTGTCTAGCGATAATGCAGTGTGGTTGCCCCGACGAATGCAGTTCACGTCGTCGATTCCGGGTCCGCGAAGAACGGAGTTCCGCGGTTTACTAAAATCGACACAACTTTTAAACCGTAAGGAATTAGAAGATGTGTTTTACATACAAATGGAGCGCCTCGACGAGAGCTATTCAACTGTGTATCAATTGCATCGATCGGACGAATGAATCGAAAAAATTTAAGCAAAAACTCCCGCTGTCCAAAAGAGGGCAGCAACACCATTTGTCAAATTACTTCAAAACCGTGTGGAATATGGAAAAGTGTTCAACATATGGATTAATCTACTACTCCAGGCGAATCTAACGGGGTATCATACGCATCGATCGGACAGGCGGTTAAAAAGTTCCACTCTCTACAAGATCCGAAAACGAAAAACAGAGTTGCTGCATGTTTTTGCGGCTAGATTTCTCTCAAATCCGTAGCGAATTAGACAAAGTGTTCTACATATGGATGGAGCGCCTGATCGATATATTTCCAATGGTATATCATTTGCATCATTCCGATGAACGGTTTAAGAGAAATCGGGAAAAAACTGCAGCTGTGAAAGTGGTTCGCCGCACCATTTTCGAAACTTCTCTTAATCCGTGAAGAATCGGGGGGAAGTGTTGAACATATGGAAGATGCTCCTTTTCCATACGAATCCAATGGTTAAAAAGTTATCGCGAAAACGGTGCATGCGGTTCTGTTTTACCCGAACTACAGTGCTCCGAATTCAGCAGTGTGGTTCTCTTTGCGAAAATACTGCTGTTCAGAATGTTGTCAGAATAGTTATTCTGACATCGATGTCAGAATAGACCGGCTGTATATATATATATATATATATATATATATATATATATATATATATATACTATGACCCTATCAAGTATATGCTCTTGGTATAATTGATTCTCATAAATTCTATAACCATGGTATCCCTATATGCCCCAGCCAGCAACTTGTCTTTTCCCAGGCATCGAATTCCGGTCCACACCGGACGTCCGTTACCTGGAACACTCACTGCCTAGAACCCAAACTGCCATGTCGGAAATCCAGTGGGTTTCGGACGTCCGACCCACGTCGGATGTCCGATACCGCCCAGACTATAAAAACGGTGGCCGCGTGGAGAGGAGCAGTTTCTCCTCCCCACTCGGGCCTCTCCCAACACCTGAGGTCGCCGCCCGTGTCGCCCCTGTCACCTCCGGCCGCCATGGTCGGATACTGGTCTCCCTCCTCCGGATCTCCACACCACGGGTACACCTCTCCCCGATCTCCCGTTCCATCTAATTATTTTTTGGATTGCTGACCGAATTTGTGTCTCACTACTCGTTCCCCATCTAGGGTTTCGCGATGATGCGTACGAAGCGCTCCGCTCATAAGGATGCTGGAGGATCCTACTCTCGTGGTATGCCCCTCATGCCTCCGTTTATCCCACGTTGTTCACGGCCAAAATCAGATTTTTGCGAGTCTATCCACTTATTCGCCGTATGTTTTCCTAGGAGGGTCCGTGGATTCCGATGAACATGGTCGTCCTCGACGCCATGCTCGTAGTGATGCCACTCGTGGGAAGTAGCCCCAATACACCGACCCATCCACGGATAGCGATGACACTCATGATGATCCCGACATTACTTTTGAGAATGAAGTCGAAGAGCAAGTTGAAGCTGATTTTGCTGCGGAAGATCTCATTCCTGAGGCGCCTGTTCGCCCGGCGGCGCGTGCCAAACTTTGTCCACGTCGTGCTGCTCGGGGCTCCTCCTCTGCATCGGGTGCCCATGCTGAAGTTGATGTGGCCCTTGATGACGCACCACCGGTGGCCCGTGTTCATATCTCTTATGAACCGGTTGCCACCCATGGTCGTCATGCCTCAAACTACTCCAAGTCTTCTGCCACTTCATATCAAAATCTGCGTCGTGATGTCAACCAATTTGAAGCTGAGCAGGATTGCCTTGATCCACATTTTTGGAAAAATGTGCAGGCGGATGTGTTCTCCTCTGTTGTTCGGCACAAAGGGTTGGCCAACTCTCATGCTTGCATTCCACTTCAGTTCATTCGGAACCACCCCTTCAAGTTTCCAGGTGTCCGTGCTATCATTGATGCTATGGGTCTTGCTGCACCCTTTGGTTTTCAGCGTGACTGGAACACGGCATCTATCCTTCAGTTCTATGCCACGTGCTTCTTCAAGAACAGGACTGTTACATGGATGACTGGTGAGGAGCACCTCTCTGCCACATATGCTCAGTTTGCGAAGGCTCTTGGCTTTCGGGCCTCTGGTTTTCGCATCCACTCTGCCAGTGAGGAGCACAAGCCCATGACTCACGAGGACTCCATTCGTTTCATCAAACCGGGTCTGAAGGGTGATGATGTCTACAAGAAACTCAATGATGTGTCCATTTGGAAACCACCATTCCACTTCTTGTTTCAGTGTATTATTCGGACTCTTTATCCGAATTCTGGGGACAAGTCCACGTGCAGCAGCTATGCCATTGATCTGATGTGTCGCACTTCATTTGGAATGAGAACCGCCTACCCAGCATTCAGACTAAACGTAGTTTCTCTCATGCTCCCTTTATCATGGCTCTCATTGAGTCTCGTGTGTCGCGCCCCATTGAGCTCACTCATCATCACACGATGTCGACAGTCCCGTTGTACATGTATGATATCGCTCCTGCTCCCACGTCTCGCGCTGTTCTGGAGTCCGCCACTGTTGGTGGCACACTCTGGCGTCACACCTCTGAGAAGGCGCCCATGTGGAGGATTGCTCACTTCTTGGGAAAGGCCCAATCATCCATGATGAGGTCTATTACTTACAACTTCACTCTCAACCACACTGCCGTCTCTTGGCTCATCTCCTCCAAGAACAAGCTCAAGGCGTGCTGCTGGTGAGGCCGATGTCAGCGATGATGAGCGTCTTTCGAAGGCTCCTCCTGCTGACCTTGTGTTCGGTTTCCCCACAGGACCGGAGTGGGCATACTTCTTCCCGGAGGCCTCGGGTGCTAGTGGCAGTGGCACTCACTAGATCGTGCTTGGGTGTGTCGCCCCTTTTTGGTACTTGCTGCCAAAGGGGAGAGACATATGTATCAAGTTTTATTCTAGGCGTTGATTATGAGAATTTAATTTGTCTGGTTTGTTATTTCGTTGTATGAACTTGGTGTGTATTCGTACTACTTTGCTAGGATGTTATGTGAACCTTGTGAATCTTTGGTACTATGCATGGTGTTGTCTTATGTGTCTTGTCTTAAAATGTAATTGGTTTGTGTTTCCTTGGTCATATTTGGTTATCTTGTGCTTGCAATTCACATTATCATTGTCATAATCCTATATTGCTAGCTTCAATAATATGACCTATGGATATGTAATATCATGTGATGGGACTACTCTCAATGTGTGTATCTTATATGCACACATTGAGGGGGAGTTCATAATAAAACTTTCTCCCACTAAAGCTAAAATTTGTATCTCTTTGGGAGCTATATGTATGTTGTCATCAACTACAAAAAAGGGGGAGATTGGAAGTGCAATCATGCCCTTAATCATATTTTGATGTTGATGACAATATACATATAGGGGACTATCTCAGGTATTATTCCTCGGTTCGATGTGATGGTGGATCATAGACCATTGACGTTTTCAATTGCTCAAGTTATGGAACCAATGGAGTTGAAGCGTAGGATTGTTCGGTTATCTTGAGTATAGGGATCCCCGCACTTTTAAGAGGGGATCAGTGGGTGTATTTCCAAGGTCTTTCTCAAACTATCAACAAACAAACCAAAATTCCATGTCACTCACTCATTAAACCAGTTTGCTATAACATGCACACATCGGACGTCCGGTCTCCATCGGACGTTCAGTATCTCGAGCTCTCGGACGTCCGGTCACCGTTGGAATTAGGATCCAAGAGGTCAGTGGGATTTTTCCTAATTATATCGGATATCCAATCCCTATCGGGCGTCCGGTGGTCGGACGTCCGGTTGCCGTCGGCAATAGGGTCTGAGGGATCAGTGGCCTTTTCACTCTACTTTATCGGAATTTCGACGCCCATCGGACATCCAGTCGTCAGATGTCCGGTTGACGTTGGACGTCCGGTACCTGGTTACTTTACGTTGTTTCATCTGAGTTTCTTTTGCGCATGTTGTGTATTTTTGGAGTTCCGGTGGAAACTGGACGTCCGGTATGCAAGCTTCGAACGTCCGGTACATGTGGGACGTCTGACACTTAACCAGGCAGAGTGCTCCAACAGCCATTTCAGACCTTGGACTATATATAGCCCCTCACCATCACTTTTGAGGGTTGACCACTTCATTTGCAAACACACAAGAACACAAGTACTCCCTCTCACTCTCTCCCTCACCAAATCTCAGATCCCGGAGAGATCCTTGAGAGTCCTTGTCGGATCTTTGAGCAAGTCTTGAGCTTTCCCCATTGATCTTGTTACTCTTGGAGGTTGGAGACTCCTAGGCGGGTAGGAGTTCTCCGGAGAGTAATCGACCATTGTGATTACCCCCGTTGAGTTTGTGATGGTTTCTTAACCACCTTTAAGGTGTGGTTGGGAATCGCCTTCGTGGTGATTTCTCAAGGGGAATAGAGTGTGCCTTCGTGGCGTTGGTGTTCCTTCGTGGTTTCAACCACTCTCTCCGAACGGTGAGTAGCTTCCCTGCAAGGAAGTGAACATCAGGATACATCATTGTCTTCTTGTCATTTGGTTATCCCTACTCTTTCCCCTTTTACTTGTGCTAGCGTGCTATTATCCCTCACTTACTTGAGTTTATTGTGCTTGTTGTTTACCTTGTCATATTTAGGTCACCCTTGCAATTGTTAGGCACATCTTTATCTTCCGCATTATTGCCTAAAATTGTTAAGTAGTGTTAAAATTTGTAATAACACCTATTCACCCCCCCCCTCTAGGTCTATCTCGATCCCTTCACCATCCACCGGATGCAACATCCCCCTCCCCGGACACAGCACCGGTGGCAGTATATTACATCTTATTGAGGCACCTAACGGTGAGACATCCTCAACCCCGGACACAGCACCGGCGGTCATGACAAACAGTTGAGGGCGCCCCACGGGCGCATCATCCTCAACTCCAGAAACAGCACCGGCAGCACCATTTGCGGTTTCCCCCTTTTTTTGGCCACGCCGATTGTAAAACCCAGCTCGAGAGCAAAAATTGCAATAAAACCGTTTTGCTTGCAGTTTCCAAGCATTTGATCTTTTTTAGCATTCTTTCTTGCATGACTGTCCATTCACCCCCTTTTTCGTGTTTTTGTTCATCCCCCATTTTTCGCGATCAACCTTTGCGCCACATGAACACGAATCAGCCATTGACTCGCCCCATGGACTGCATGAGCGGGGGCTACAAGGGCGCCGAGTGGGATGTCTTTTCTGCACACGCAGAAACCGTCCCAATTTCTTAAAAAATCAAGCCCGGAGGTGCCAAATTTGCCTCGTGGGCACGCTCTTGTGTACGGCAGCTCATGAAAGCCCTCCGACACCTGGCAGACAAGTAAAGCCCAAAGGCGCCGAGCCCTGCCTCGTGAGCATGCTCTCATGCATAGCGGCTTATTAAGGCCCTTCAACATCCGCATCCCAAGACCGAAAGTGTTGAGTCTGCCTCACGAGCATGCTCTCATGCAAGGCAGATCATAAACGCCTTCCGGCACGCAGCAAACAGACAAAGCCCGGAAGTGCTGAGTCTGCCTCACGAGCATGCTCTCGTGCACGGAAACTCACGAAAACCTTCCGGCACGCAGCAAACAGGCAAGGCCCAAAGGCGTCGAGTGTTGGAAATATTCCCTAGAGGCAAATAATAAAGTATGTTTATTACTCCCTCCGATCAAAAATACTTGTCTTCAAATGGATGTATCGGACACTATTTTTGTGCTAGATATATCCATTTGAAGACAAGTATTTCCGATCGGAGGTAGTAGCATATTTCGGTAGTTCATAATAAGTTTTATACTAGTCTATAATTGTATTAACCGGAAACATTAATACACGTGTAGTATATAAACAACAAGGTCCCTAGTTAACTCTAGTATACTAGTTCATTGTGCAATGATGATCAAGATTTCCTGGTCATGCAAATACATATGTCTGTTGACAATGAATTCATGTCATTAGGAGAATTATATAATGGACACACACCCACGTAAAGTGCTGCAATGTGATCCAGTCACATAGTTCAAAATTATGATAACTTAATAACGTAGTGAGCCGATCCTTAGACCGTAATGATCATATGTAATCACTATCTTCGGACGATGCCTTGAGTGTATCAACTGTTAAACCATAATAGGTTAACCATAAAGGTGCATCTTGGGTATTCCAAAGTAGATATATTGCGGAGTGTGGGATCAATCAGAATGAGATTTGCCCATCCGAGTGACGGATAGGTACTCTAGGACCACTCGGTGATATTGCATCATAAAGTTTGCAAACGTGTGAATGGTCACGGGGATGTAATATCACAAACGAGTAAATATGTTTGTCGGAGACGGGGATGAACTAGGTATAGGATACCGATGATCAAATCTCAGACTAACAAAGTACCGTGTGACAAAGGGATTAAGACTCAACGTTAACGGTTCAAACGATGAAGTTAATTTGATGGAAGCACAGGGACCATCAAGGATTGTAACCAGGTCCCACATGATGGTCATTGGTCAGAGAGTGTCTCGATGATGTCTGTTTTTTCTCGAATCTTCGGGTGTCACCCTTAAGGGTATTCGACGCATTAAGGATAGATTCGGGATCATAAGTGAAATAAGAGAGAACACCAGAATTGTTCCGGTGGAGGCCAGAAATGATTCTGGAGATTTTGAATTGTTCAAAATATTGTTTAAATATGTTTTACTATTTAATTACAGAATTAAATATTAAAAACTTAGTTAAATAATTAAAAATGAATGAAAAAGGCATATGGGCGTCATTGGGCCCATTAGGGGAGGAGGGAGCCTCCCCCTTGGGCCATGCACCAAGGAAGGGTCCCACACCCCCTTGGCCGGCGCACCTTCCCCCTAGTCGGATTAGTCCCACCTCAGGGAGGGAGGGAGGTTGGCTCCCCTCCTTAGCTTATATAAGGAGGGGTAGGGGTGCTTTTCTTTCATTTAATAAATTTCTTTCTCTCTATTTCTCCTACCTAGAGCGGATTCCCCTTGTTTTGAGTCTACACTTGGTTAGGGGTTTCTCCACCATACTCATGCCGTCGTGTTGCTGGAATCGGGATCGGGATCCATCTTCTTTCCACTGCTCGTCTGGTTCGGAGCCCGGGTGGAATTTTGGGTACACCGTATGCGTGTAATCCCACGAGGGGTTTCACGTGCAATACTCCTTCATCGTCGAGGCCATGTCGTGTACGTATTCACTGACAGCGTTCCAACGGGGACGTCATCCCGTCATCGATATTCAAGGACCGGGTGTCTTTTTGAGTCGTGCGAGGATCTCCGCGCCATCGAGGACCACCGGGTACGACTACATCAACCACGTTCACGCGGGAACGTTTCCCACTTAACGGACTACATAGAGGTATGTTATTGATTTCCTTTTGTTACATTACATACCATAGGTCTTGGGTTTGGGCATCGTAGGTAGGAAAAAATATTGTTTTTTGTACAGAAGCCCCAACATCGAGCCCTGCCTCGCGAACACACTTTCGCACACGGCAGCTCAAGAAGTCCCTTCGGCACCTGGAGGCAAAGCCCAGAGGCGCCGATTTTGCCTCGCGAGCATGCTCAAGCGCACGGCAAATCATAAAGGCCCTCCGGCACCAAGAAAGCTAGAAATCCCAAGGGCACTCAGGTCCGCCTCACGAGCCAGCTCTCGTGAGCGACGCCTAGTGAGGACCCTCTGGGAAAACTGAGAGAAACCAGGTCCGCCTCGCGAGCCAACTCTCACTCCCACGCGCAACGGATCACGAAGGCCTTCCTCATCCACGACATTCCCCCGAGCACCGAACAAGAAAGATCCTTGTGAAGCACACTGGATGGAATCTCAGCCGCGAGAATCGTGCCCACGCAGTGCGTGAAGAGGCCAAGGGCGGAATCTTACCCTCGCGATGACAGCCCGCGGAGGATGTAGCTTCCTGAGCACACCGATCCCTCCTCCTCGCATGGATTGCGCATAAGACGCCGCCCAACCTCGTGAACAAGGCGACAGCCCCTTGTCCTCGAGAGGGTGTCACCCAACCTCGTGAACAGGGCGCCCACTCCTTGTCCTCATGACGCTCCTCCTGGGACTCCATCAAGGGCAAGTGCTACACCGAAGAGGGCCTCACCCTCACAAGTAATCTAAGGACCTCTTCTTGAGCCTTCATTTCCAAAGTCAATGTGCCATGCGCATCCACTTTAATAGGATCTCACCTCGGAAGTGGCATCCCCCTAAGGCGAGATGCTGGCACCACATGGAATGCTTGCCACTCGATCTCACGCCTGCGAAAAAGGCAAAGTGTTCTTCACCGTCTTCTGGACAAAGAAGGAGCCCGACAAGCGCTTTTCCCATCGATCGAGACCCTGCTGCACCAAGCGCCACTCAGCTAAAGGGCGAGCTCCTGAGCGACTCGCTAACTCCTCGAGCTCGGGAGCCGAGTCGATCGTTTTCTCGAGCGACCTCATCACGCGAACGCGTCCGCTTCACGAGCGAAGTTGTCAGGCGAACCTCCTCAGGAGTCGCCTCACGAGAGCAGAATTTGCCAGGACTCCCTGGAGCAAGACCTCGTGAAGGACTACCTCGCGAAGGATACGCGCTCCTGAGGGAGAACGCACAGCAGCTGAAGAACACAGATAAGCCTAAAGGATAAATCCTCTTAACACTCTAGCTTTATTCATGCATTAAGTGAATGCTTCATAATACAAAGCCGATTCGGCTCAGTACTATAAGCTAGCTGACAGACGCCTTCGGATGATTCATCCAAGGTTCGTTGTTTCTTCCTGAAACTGCAGGCTTGGCAATGGGCTCCTCAGGAGGCCACCACAAGCAAAGGTGAGCCCAAACCCCTTGGAGAATCCGGACCCCTCGACACGCATTTCTCGATGTGACCCAAGAAGCACAAAGACGAGGGTGGCGGCGGCAGCTCACCTCGCTCGATAGACAGACCACCACGACGAAGGCTGCCCCGACGCTAAGAATCAAGGCGCGCTCTGGTCTTCTGCCACCTCGCAGCGATGGCATGACGCGTTGGGCCCCCAAGGACATTCATGAGGTGCGGCGCCTCCTTGACAAAAAGAGATCATGAGGAACCCCTTCGCGAAGCCTCCTACTGACCGAGAAACATGATGAAGCACAATCCCCTCGCCAGGACACCAGATCAGTGGCCTCGTGAGGAAGCTCCGCCTCCTGAGCCTGAAGTAGGGTTGCGAAGCGCCACCCTTCCCGAGGAGCCTCGGCCCGGGGCTCTCTTTTTCAGCACGAGCCCCCCGCCGAACACACGCCTGGGAAACTACTGGCGAGGATGAAGACCTGAACCTCGCGAAGACCAAGGGCCTCCCCGATGAAGAATCACCTCCCCTCCTGAGGAAGGCTTGAGCCTCATGAAGCCACGCTAGGGAGATGGTGAAGACGACGGCTTAGATAACTAGCCAATGCTTCTCCAGCCCAGTGGACCGGCTCAATGGAGACCATCTCCTTGAAGGCCAACTCCTTCACCGAAGTCCAAGACGGCGGCTCATACAGCAAAGACCTCTTCATCAAGCATGGATGCTAAGCCCAGCCATTGCCATTCATCATTTTTTTCAGAAGCTAAGGTGGAAGAAGAAGGCAAGCCATTGACAATGGGAATGAAGGAGTGGCGCCTCCCTCCTTATAGGCCCACATCTCCAACTCCTCCATGATGGTTCGCCTACATGACGCGAGAATCCAGGCGAAGACTACGCCATGCGTGGCACGTTGCACGATGCAAAAGGGAAATAGTCCAAGGGACGGAGTCCTAGAGGACGCATGCTCTCCCTGGGCCCGGCAAGTAATTGGCCCCGTGATGTCCCCTCCATCGATAGAATCAGATGAAGCCATGGGCCCGGGGGCTACTGGCAGTGTCCAGGGGATGGATCAAGGCCATAACCTAGTATACAGAGGACCCAGGCCGACTTTTCTATGGAAGGCCCAGAAGGAGAACCCGGTTTCCAGACCGTATCGCGCCCAGCATGAAGCCCGAAGACCGTAGAAGGAATAGGACTTACCTTGATAAACAAGGAAACCACTTGTAACTAGATTAGGACTCTGTCTCGTGTAGAAGTCGGATTCATGTAACCCTAGGGACCCGGTATCTATATAAGCCGGCACTCCGGGGAACCAAAAGGACAACTCAACTTAGATCTTCTCGAGGCATAGGTAGCGATTCCGCATCTTTGTATTCGACAAGTCGACACCTGATAATAGAAAAGAAGGAGTAGGTATTTACCTTTCGAGTGGTCGAAACCTAGGTAAATCTCGCGTCTTGGGATCTCGTCGACTCTCTCCTCCTATTCACCTCGCAGCAAAGGTCCCACACTAATTTCGCCAATGGCACATCTGACATGACTTTCCCACGACAGTTGGCGCCCACCGTGGGGCCTGCGCACACAGGCGTTGTCATCCGTGAGGGAGCTATGTGAGGTATGCAAGGTTTCTTCCCCGCCGGATCACCAGAAGCCGGCGAGGGAAGCTCTACATCGACGACACCACCTGGGGTCCCGAGGGCGACTCGGTCGAGTCAAGCCATCGGGTCCCAGTCGGCTCCATCCACATCTTCATCGGCAGGACAATCGAATCTGAGCCAGATCCAGATTGTAACGTCCTTGCAAAAGCCACAAGCCGGTTTAAAGCTGACTCTAGGCACGTCTTCATCAGATTCGCCAACAGATCTCAAGAGCCGGCGCGCTCTGTCGAGACCGTGGAACAGGATGGCTCGACAGAACTCTCTGATGCTGACTCACATCCTAGCGGAGGAAAGGACTCAGATTCGGGGTCAATCCGCTCTGCTGTGGTAGCAACAGGCTCGGATCGGGATCAGATGAGTACGATCCAGATTCCCCCTATTTTCAGCCACCATGCTACGCCACCGTCTACATAGCGGGCCCCCAGGATCAACAGAACACGGTTATAAACCCAGCTGGTGGATCGGCTGTCCATACTGCAGGACTGGCTCTGACCGGAACTGAGGCCCTCACAGCTACCCTGAACGCTTTGTAGATAGCTCTCGCCACCCGAACACTGCAGAAAATCTGGAGTCACGTAAGGCAGAGATCGATGAGCTCGAGAAGCAAGTTTCCAGGATTCACGAGGAAATCCAGCTGGATAAGGAACAGATTGCGGAATAAGCAGGCCGACTCGCGCAAGAAGCTAGGCGCGTGCAGGACCAATCCGCACGGCTAAACTCTCAGATGGCAAACTTCTCAGCGACCCACCAATCCAGGCACACGAGCCGGATCCCGCCGGGTATGGTAGGACAAGCACTTTTCCAAAGTCCGCAGCAGGGAGCCACCCAGCCAGGGTTCACCCCTCCGTGAGAGACGGCTCGATTCCATACACCACCTAGCCACTACAACAACCCCATGGCGAACGTCTTTGTTGCAACACAGTATGTGGCCAATATTCCCTATCAAGGAAACACCCCCGATGACCAGGGCGCGCGGGATGTAGTAGAGTTGCTCAAGACAGCAGTCGCTCAACAGGCACAATACTCGCATGGTTTCTCATTAATTACATGGGACTCCTCGTCCAAGTATGAGCCTGCAAGAAGAATCCTCGTCTCCCGCCGCCTCCAGCAGTCATCGCCAGCACACGGGATAGCCGGATCCCGAACCGCAGACGGCAACCCGACTTACCGCATAGCCAGCTGCCATTGCCCCTGAGTCGGCAGTGCAACTCCCGCCTCAGGACGAAGAGGCAGGTTTTGTTACCCGTTCAGTTGGGAATCTGTGCTTAGTTACGGCTTTGCGGAACGCCCGCATATGGTTAGATTTTAAAGGACCCCGCAAAATCCCAAACTACACAGCGGATATGGACCCGGCAGCATGGATCGAAAGCTACGATGTATCAATGGATATGATGCAAGCCAGTGACGGAGTTTGTGCCCGATACCTCACAATGATGCTGGAAGGACCGGCTCGCACCTGGCTCAAGAATCTCCCTAAGAACTCCATCAGCTACTGGTCAGAGCTGAAGGAGAAGTTTATCAAAGACTTCCAAGGAACATGTCGGCGCGCTACCACAATTATCGATCTGGAGCACTGTCTTAAGAAGGAAGGAGAGTTGGCCTACTATGGGGCACGGCGAGTTGCGGAAATAATCCACTCCTCGGGTAGTATCACTGCCCAGACAGTCTTTTTAGTCCTGGAGAAGAACTGCAAATTTGATCCCTTGATCCATAAATTCGGTCGTATTAAGAGAACGGTCAGAGACATGGGGGAACTCATGGATGCAGTCACTAAGTATGTCGAGTCCGACAAAACTAAAGAGGGCTACCCCGATGAGGACAAAACTAACCAAGGAAAGAAAGGTGGTAGCAAAGAGCATCACAACGGTGGAAATCAGAGTCAGCAGAACAAGCGCCTGCTTGATCAGAATGCATCTGACTTGGTAGCCAACACCAATGTCTTCTCCCAAAGACAGAGGCAAGGGGGAAACTACCGAAAGACGGACAAGAGCTTCGCCCAAATAGCTACTAGTCCGCTATCAAAGGTCCGTGCCCGAGACATAGCAGACTCGGTCGCCCGGCTAATCTCTCTTGGGAAAACTGCAACATCATGCAAGGATTCAAACGACGAGGAGGCAACGGAGGAGGACACCAAGGACCTCTTGGGTCAGGTTCAGGAGCCGGCTAAAATAATAGCAACCAACAAACCGGCCATCAGGGAGCCAGTTACAACAATAGCAATCAGCAGTCAGAACACACAGGAACTGGCTCAGGATCCCATTATCAAGGACCCGGAGCCGGGAGGCAGATGCAATCAGGGCTCGCTGGATTTCAAGAAAACTTGAATCAACTAAATGACCATGAAGCATATCAAGTTTTCACCACCAGCAGTTGTCGAAGGGATAGAAAACTTCAACAGCGTGCTGCTTTGTCTGTGGCGAAGGACTAACAATAACTAAGTTGCTTAAATGGTCTGAACAACAAATAACCTGGACAAGGGATGATCACCCCCAGTGGTAGATAGCCAGAGGGGCCTAGCCTTGGTAGTGGCACCGCAAGTTGGAGGATACACCTTGCATAAGGTACTCATGGATGGAGGAAGTAGCATCAACATCCTCTACTATGAGACTTTCCGCGGGATGGGGTTAACCCACAAATAGCTACAGCCCTCCAATGCGATTTTTCATGGAATCTTCCCAGGTAAATCAGCGCGGCCCATAGGCAAGGTATACCTCGAGACGGCTTTTGGGACTTCTGAAAACTTTCGTTCTGAAATTATACACTTCGAAGTTTTCAAACTCGAGAGTCAATATCATGCCATTTTAGGAAGGTCGGCTTACGCCCGCTTCATGGCTCGTCCCTGCTGCGTCTATCTGAAGCTCAAAATTCCAGGTCCGAATGGACCAATCACGTTTGCGGGAAGCCAGTCATGGGCTACTGCATGTGAGGAACAACATGTTAAATACGCTGAGTCGGCCTGTGCCAAGGAGGACTTGATGGATTATAAGGAAAAGGTATCCAGAGGATCCCACGATCTTGAAAATGCCGACTCTGGATACCAATATGAAGTTTCAACCGGCTTAAGATACCAAGAAAGTTGACTTCGTCCCTGGTGATACTTCGCAGCAGATCATCATTGGGACGGGGCTCTCTGATAAATAGGAAAGTGCGCTCATCGAGTTCCTCCATGAGAATCGGGATATCTTCGAATGGAAACCTTCTGACATGCCAGGCGTCCCGAGGTAACACGCTGAGCACCACCTTAAAACAGATCCAAATCTGAAGCCAGTGAAATAGTTCCTCCGTCATTTCAACGGCGAGAGAAGAGATGATATTGGAGAGGAGATAGCCCGGCTCCTAGCAGCTGGGTTCATCATGGAAGTTTTCCATCTGGAGTGGTTGGCAAACCCGGTCCTCATTTTGAAAAAGAACAGGACTTGGCGTATGTGCATTGATTACACAGACTTAAACAAGGCATGCCCGAAAGATCCTTTTGCTCTGCCCCGCATTGATCAGATTATAGATTTAACTGCAGGATGCAAGCTCGTATGCTTCATCGATGCCTACTCTGTGTTTCATCAGATTAAGATGGCCATTGAAGACCAGGAGAAGACATCCTTCATCACCCCCTTTGGAGATTTTTTGATACTTCTATGTCTTTTGGTTTGAAGAATGCAGGAGCACCCTATCAATGGACGATGTAGAACTTCCTCGAGGAGAAAATTGGGTGCAATGTGCATGCTTATGTGGATGACATAGTAATAAAGTCCCAGTTGGCAAACACCCTGATTGATGACTTACGGGAAACTTTCAAGAATCTGCGTGCATATCAGATGAAGCTGAACCCGGACAAGTGTACTTTTGGAGTCCCAGCCAGAAAGCTCGTCGGATATATCGTATCTGAGAGGGGAGTCGAGGAAAACCCAAAAAAATCAGTGCTATCATGGCACTCCAGAAACCGACCTTGGTGAAACGGGATCATGGCCTCACGGGGTGTGTGGCCTCTTTCAGTCGGTTCATAAGCCGGCTTGGAGAGAAATCCATCCCGCTATATCGACTTCTGCGAAAGACGGAGAAATTCTTTTGGGATGCAGAGGCAGATGAGGCGCTTGAGTCACTAAAGAAGCAGTTGTCCCAAGCACCCATCTTGGCAGCTCCCAAACCCCAGAAACATATGCTTCTTTACATATCAGCTAACAATCGAGCGGTCAGCGTTGCAGTCAGCGTTGAATGTAAAGAAGAAGGCAAGGAGCATCCCCTGCAGAGACCTGTTTACTATGTCAGCGAGGTGTTGACATCATCCAAGCAAAGATATCCTCAATGGAAGAAGCTGGTCCCGGGCGTGTTTATGGCAAGCCGGAAGCTGAAGCACTATTTTCAGGAGCATCCAATCACAGTAGTCATCTTGGCACCACTCTCCGACATCATTCAGAATCGAGAGGCTACTGGAAGAATTTCCAAGTGGGCCATCGAACTGGGAGCCTATCACATTAAGTACGAGCCATGAACAACTATCAAATCCTAGGCCCTGGTCGACTTTATCAATGATTGGACGAAACTCCCGGCACTCCCGGATAAGCCGACTACCAAGTACCGGATGATGCACTTTGATGGAAGTCGGTAGCTTCAGGGATCAGGAGTTGGAGTCGTTCTCACTTCACCTAGGGGGAGAAATTTTGTTACGTCTTATAGCTACAATTTACTTGCACCAATAATGCAGCTGAATACGAAGCTTTACTCCATGACTGCGCTTGGCACGAGAGATGAACATAAGCCGGATCCAATGCTTTGGTGATTCTGATCTTGTTTGCCAGCAAGTATCAGGGAAGTGGGACTCTAAGGACCCTATCATGGTGGCTTACAGGCGAGAAGTCTCGAGGCAATCCGGATTCTTTACCGGCTAGCAAGTGGACCATGTGGATCGCAGGAAAAATGAGGCAGCCGACGCTTTTTCTCGACTCGGTTCTGAACGGAAGCCAGTTCCCCCAAGAGACATCCGTCATGACGCACCCCGACTCACTGCTTATGTTGAAGCTGATAATGAAGAAGCAAGACAGGACTCATTAGACGTCCTTGATGAAGAACGAGACTTGGTGGCTGCTAAATCGGCTATCTATCAGCAAGACCTGCGGTGATATCACAGTTGACGCATCAAGAGTCGGACTTTTCAAGAGGGGGACTTAGTGCTCCGCCTAATACAAAAAAGGAAAGGGATGCACAAGTTATCCCCACCTTGGGAAGGACCATTCCTGGTGAGAAATAATTTATACAATGGATCCTACTACCTGGTTGATATACGCGAGCCGACTTCCACGTGCACGTCTGAAGAAGAGACTCCTAGGCCCTGGAATATAGCTCAGCTCCGTCCCTATTAAACATAAGTAGACAGGAACGTTTCTTGTACACCAGCTTATAGATATCAATAATATAAGAAACTGGCTTCTTTTCTTCAAAAAATTGATTCCTGTTTTTATGTCGACTTTCTTTTTTCCTGTTTGTTTTTTCTCTTTTATCTAGCACTGCATTACATTCTTGCATTCAATTCCATGGAAACCTGGAGGGATTGATCACCCCTCCCTCGTACCAGACGTGTATATTGCTTTATTTAGGGACCCTAGGGGCTTGGAGTCTTTCAGCTTCAATTCTTCAACTGGGGACTCGGCATATACATGAAATTGGCCTACTATGGCTTGAGTGAAGTCTAAAAATACCTTGAAGTCATACGCTCCATCGGAATTGAACCCCGACCTCGTAATCCCTGAAATCGGCACCCCATACTTATGGATCCCGGTTAGTACTGACCTTATGCCTGTTTGGAACAACGGGAATGGCACAAACTCCAGTTGGATTTAGCAGCTGCTACTATCATTGTGTCCACATCATTCAGAGGTCCTGAGCTAGGCAAGGTCAGCGAGATCTGGCTGGGCACTGTACGTAGGCCGGTGCGAGCTCTTTTGGGTGAACAAGGGAACGTTGGGAATCATAGTCCACACCACCGCGAGCCTTCCTCCAATCCAATGGCTCTACGTCTGCGAGTGAGGACACTGCCTAGCCGCCGGCAACCTTCGTCGTTGTGGTGAATGCGTCGACAATGCGCACGTTTGCTGCAGACTTCAAAGTTCAGGTGGGCCTCGCGCTCCAACCACCACAGGCTGCTACCACAACCGACGAGAACACGAACAAGACGCATGCCATCATGCTCCTGCATGACCTCCTCCTCTGGCTCAGCTGGGCTCCGGTCGCGTTAAACGCCGGCACTACTAGGGAAATAGCTATACATGGAAAGCTTATTAGTGGCGCATATAGAAGGTCGTGCGCCACCATCTGTTAGGAGTGGCGCACTGGAAAATAATGCGCCACCCATAAGACCTTATGGGTGGCGCATTATTTTACAGTGTGCCACCCCTAAGAGTGGGCCAGCCTGGATGATCTTATACGTGGCACATTTAGTAATATGCGCCACCCCTAAGAACCTTATAGGTGGCGCATTCCCAATATGCGCCACCCCTAAGAGCTTAGGGGTGGCGCATTGTGGTAATGCGCCACCCATAAGAGCTTAGGGGTGGCGCATTTCACCAATGCGCCACCACTGACTTGCTATATGCGCCACTAAATGCCTAGAGCTACCCTTATCTACTCCACCCCACCTACCACCTCTCATTCACTCCACACAATTCTCAAACTAGATCCACTCTTCTCACCCTAGATCTATTCGGTTTTCTCCTCCTCACCACCTCATTTCTTCCATTTATCCATCGATACTTGGCATTACATCTAATTTGTTTCATATTGAAGTAAGTGGACCTCCTCCCAAACTCTTTTGTTCCATTTATGACCCATATACTTGCCTTTATTATCTTGGGGTTTGTTGTATATGTGAAGCTTGGGTTTGATGTATATGTGAAGCTTGTGGTGGTTTGATGTATATGTGAAGCTTATGGTGGTTTGATGTATATGTGAATCTTGAGTGGCCAATGTTTTGCCGAAATGTCGATTCATTTCCGTTTCGGCAAATTTCTGGCGCACTCTCCGCATGCTCCCATGCATTATTAGGGAAGGTCATGCCGAATTTTTTCGGCGACGACTGTGATATATAATTGTGTTGCTCTCTCCGTGCACGCAGGTGATCGACCATGGTCCGTGAGATGCTGAGTGATATCACCGTGGCTAGGTGGATGCAATGTGTGACAAACGACATGCTAAGGAATAATAGGTCGGATATAAGATGTCTGTGTCGGAGATGCAAACTGCAGTGCGTGACCGAGCCTGATTCCGGAATATTGCAAAGACACATGAAGCGTAATGGTTTGATGGATGGCTACACACGGTGGATAAGTGATGAAGCTGGTGAGGAGGAGGACGTAAATGGTGGGGCGCCAGTAAATGAGGAAGGGCAACCAGACAACAGCGGCGGGTGAGAAGACGAAGAGCATCCCGTACATGATCATGAAGAAGATGTCGAAGCGGATCATGTAGATCAAGATGCCGGACATGAAGATCAAGATGTCGGACATGATGAGGATTCAAGCTGGGTGCAGGACCCTCATGTTCAAGAGCTGCTTGTCAAAGAGGCGTTGAACGCAAGAGTTGCAGCTAGAGAGAAAGCCAATATGGCGCAACTCGAGAAAGACGCGATTAAGAAGTTGTACGAAGGATGCAATGACGGGGATACCCGCTTGAATGTAACACTTGGGGCTATGGAGATGAAGGCAAAACACAAATGGACCGACGAAAGCTTCGATGATAACATGGCATTCTGGCACGATCGTCTTCCGAAGGGCAACATGTGCCCAACTAGTATCGTTGAGGCCAAGAAAGTCCTTTGCCCTCACGATCTTCCGCACGTTAAATACCACGTCTGCATAAATGATTGCATGATCTATCAGGGTGAGGACGAAGATAAAACCACATGTTCGGTGTGCGGTGTTAGTCGATACAAGAGAGGGAAGAAAGTTCCTAGAAAAGTGGTATGGTACTTTCCGATCACTCCTCGTCTGCAGAGGTATTTCGTAGATCCTGAGGAAGAAAAGCTCATGACCTGGCACGCGAATAGAAAGAAGCTAAAAGAGGATGACCCGAACCCGGATCCGGAAAAGGAGGACATGCTGAGGCACCCTTCAGATGGTAGCCAATGGACTGCGTTGGACCTCGAATACCCAGATTTTGGGAAAGAACCAAGGAACCTCAGGATTGGTGTGAGCGCCGATGGACTCAATCCGTTTGGCGACCAGAGCAGCACACACAGTACCTGGCCCGTGTTTGTATGCATATACAACCTTCCCCCCTGAAGTGCATGAAGAAAAAGTACATAACAATGTGTATGCTAGTTCAAGGGCCGAAACAACCAGGTACGGACCTCAATCTATATCTGCAGCTATTGAAAGAGGAGCTAGAAACGTTATGGAAAGACGGAGTCAATACGTGGGACGTTGCGGCAAAAGAATATTTCCCAATGAAAGTCGCGGTGATCACGACGGTGCACGACTATCTCGGATACGGATATTTCTCAGGGAAGGTGGTCCAAGGATTCTGTGCATGCGTTAGGTGCATGGATAATACAACGTACCGCCATCTACCAAAAGATCCCGGATCTTCAAAAACCGTGTTCCAGGGGTCTCAGAGGTGGCTTCCCAAGAAACACGCGTGGAGAAAACAGGGACATCTGTTCGATGGAAGCGAGGAGCTCCGAGCACCCCCAGCTCGAAGGAGCGGCAAAGAAATCGACAACTTGTTGAAAACTTGGAAAGAGTGCCCCGCGCCGGGAAAGAAAAAAAAGAAGACTCATCCGTTGATTAGGGTATGGAAAGCGAGGTCTGTTTTCTGGGATTTGGAATACTGAAGTCTCCTCCGCAGTCCTCATAGCCTTGATCTCATGCATATCACAAAGAATGTGTGCGAGAGCTTGTTTGGCACGCTGCTCAACATGCCGGAGAAGACCAAGGACGGGCCAAAAGCAAGGAATGACTTGAAATTTATGGGCATCAGGAGGGAACTTCCCCCCCCCCTAGTGACGACGATGATGGGCCGAGGGAGGAAGAGGATACAGAAACGCAAAACTCTCGCAAACGAAAAAGGGCGACCAAGAAGAAGACCGGTATTGATCACTGCCCCCGGCATGCTTCACTCTGTGAGAGGAGGAGATCAAGCGGTTTATCCACTGCCTCATAGGAGTAAAATTTCCGAATGGCTACGCGGGGAAGATAAGCAGATACCTAGACGAGGCGAAGTAGCGTTTCAGCGGGATGAAATCTCACGACTGTGCCATGCTGATGACGCAGATTCTCCCTGTTGCGATGCGAGGGATAATGGACGAGCACGTCCGTAAAACGTTGTTTGGCCTTTGCAACTTTTTTGACGTCATCTCCCGGAAGTCGATTTGCGCTACGCAAGTCAAAAGGCTACAGGAGGAGATCGTGCTCATACTATGCGAGCTTGAGATCTATTTCCCGCCCGCGTTCTTCGACATTATGGTGCATCTGCTGATCCACGTCGTGGAGGATATCGTCCAACTCGGGCCTGCGTTTCTGCGCAGCATGATGCCGTTCGAAAGGATGAATGGACACATCAAAAAAATACGTTTGTAACAGGTCCCGTTCAGATGCAAGCATAGTGAAGGGCTTTCTAACCGAAGAGTGCATCTCTTTTTGCACGAATTATCTCAACACCGAGAAACCTGTTGGTCTGGCCGTCAACAAGCACTTTGGCAGGACCGATGGGTGTGGTCACCACGAGGGAAGCCGCGCAATGCATGTCAACTTTGACGGTCGAGACATCGACTTTGAAAGAGAAAGCCTAGTCGCGCTACAACACATCCAGTTGGTCGATCCTTGGATAGTAAATCACAAGGATTTAATCAAAAAGAAGTATAGTGACCAGGGCCTGCAGATAACGGACCGAGATCCACGGCAAATCAAAGAGCACAACTCCGGTTTCATGACTTGGTTTAGGGACGAGCTTCATGCTAATCCCCCACGAAGGAACGCTTCCGAGGATGAAAAGATGATATTCATCTTGTCACAGGGTTTCGCACGCAACCTGATGACCTATCAAGCGTATGATATCAACGTCTACACATTCTACACGGAGGAAAAGGACAATAACTGCGATTACCAGAACTCAGGGGTAACGGGGATATTCTACACCGATGACGTCAAGGAAAGATTCTATGGAAGGATCGAGCACATATGGGAGCTCGACTACTGTGGAGATAAGGTGTCGATGTTCCGTGTGAGATGGGCCAAGAGCGTCGTAAAAGAAGACCGGTACTTCACCACCATGGTTATACCCGAAGCCAAATCCAAGTCTGCGGGCGCAAACGTCACCGCGAAAAATGAGCCATGGGTACTGGCTAGCCAAGTGGACCAATGCTTCTTCATTACCGACCCATCAAAGCCGAGCTGCGTTGTAGTGACGAGAGGCAAAATAAACATCATCGGAATGGATTGAGTCACCAACGAGCAAGACTTTGACAAGTATAGCGACCCGAAGATGGAGGATGACTACGCCGCTTAGGATACATACACCACAACCCTACCGAAGAAAGGTCTCCTCCCGTTCAAGAGGAAAATTGAAGGCGTCCCGAGCCTAAATTATTCAACCATGAAAAAGAAGGGCAAGAAGAAGATCGTGAGGAAACGATAGCTAGATAGCTATCTCCAAATTTAAGAAAAATATTTTGTAATTCATGATCACTTTGTGTATGCATGGATTTAATATGCACTTTGCTGTTGTTTGTTGGTGTTGCTGCTTATGCTTGCTCCCCTCTCACATTACACCTAGTATTTTGTTAAAGATTTTCCTTGTTTGCATCCACTTCATGACTCCACCTACATATTATAACCATCAGGGGTCTGTGTTTCCATCATAGTCGTTACGGCACTAAGTTCATTCATAATGTGACAAGGCCTGTGACAAGACATGTTTAATTTAAAAATAAACATGTCATAATGTGACAAGGCATGTGACAAGGCATATTATAACCACTAGGTGACAAGGCATATTATACTCCAAAAAGAAGAAATGGAAATATTCATTCATAATGTGACAAGGCATGTTTAATTAAAAAATAATTGAACAAAAAAATTAAAAAACGCTTAGGGTGGCGCATATTGCCCAAATGCGCCACTAAGTTCTCTTATGCGCGGCGCATCAAGCTGATATGCGTCACCAAAAGTTTTCTTATGCGTGGCGCATTTCGCCAAAATGCGCCACGCATAAGAAACCTTATGTGTGGCGCATTTCAACAAAATGCGCCACCCCTAAGCCTTAACCTCCATCGCCCACCTCCCCTTGCTCGTGCCCACACCCATTCGATCCCCACCGGCCAACCGCACTCGTCGCCGTCGACCGCCACCGGAGCCACCCCCGCCGTTCGAGCCCGCCTTTCCGACCACCGCCCTCGCCACCACCGGAGCTACCACCCCGGAGCCCCCGCGACGCCACCGGAGCCGCCACCCCGTAGCCCCTGCGACGCCACCGCCCTCGCCACCACCTGAGCCTCCACCCCGGAGCCCCCGCGACGTCACCGGAGCCGCCACCCCAACTCCCCCGAGGTGAGCACGGCGCCGACCCCCTTCATCTCCATCCACCCCGGCGCCGACCCCCTGCTCCCCTGTCCCCATGGCTAGGGTTTCTCAATTTTTCTGCTGAATTGGTGATGCTGGTTATGATCATGATGCAGTAGAAATGGTGTAGAGCTAGAGACAATACAAGTTGTGTGCATAGATAGATATTTTAGTTCAATCTGAATTAAGAAACGTTGCACTCCTTCAAACTCCCGCAGCACTCAGTTCATCCCCTCTCCTCTGTTCTACATCGACCCCTTCAAACTCTAGAGAACAGAGGGGAATTTGTAGTACTAGCTAGATTAGTAGGCATAGAATGTTTGCTAGGAATTTTTGTTTGTGTTTTGTCTCCATTCTGTTTCCATGTGGCTGCAAGCTTTAAATCAATGTCACTGGGAATTCTTGCTTATGGTACTATGAAATTTGAACATGCAAATGTTGTGCTTTGTTCTGTTTACAGACCATTGATCAGCAGATAAAATCTATGCATTTGAACAGAACCTAGCTTCAGCAAAGAAGTAGAAGAAGAGTTGTGGTAGCCCAATTTGATATGAAAAAAAATTAAACTGATGAAGAGATAAAATTATAGGATTATTGCTTATTGCTAGGATTAATGATAGGCTTGTTTCTTAGTGTACAAAATTGATAAATGTAGAACACACATGCACCACTTATATATGGATAATTTCCTGCATATAGATATACTAGTATAGCACAACACCTCTACATAATTACTAGCAGATAGGATTCTTAAGTGCAGAAGTACAAACTAAACCAATAATACTATATCTAATCAAAACTAAGCAAAAACAGGAATAGTTAAATAGAAGTCTTACACCATCCATGATATATGTGTAAAGATAGTAATTAATAACCATATAAAAATAGTAGCAGAGAGATAGTTAGATGGTGCTCTATTTTTTGAAGTAAAATTGGTCATGCCTTTGGGGAATTTGAAAAGCACACTAGCTTGTTTCTTGAGCTGCAAGATGCACTTGCTAGCACAGTCTCGGCTTCCTGTTGGGAATTAAACATTTTTGTTGCTTGCTGCCATTGCTTATCAAGTTCATTGCTTAACTTGTTGGTTGCTTGTTTCCATTAATGCTTATAAAGTTCATTGTTTGCTGCCATTTCTTATGAACATCATTGCTTGCTAGTTGTGCCTACATAATAGGCATTTGTTTTGTGCAGGTACAAATCATTATCCCCTTTCTCCCGAAATGTTGATTAACTTCCGTTTCGGTTGAGAATTGGGCACTCTCATGTTAAGAAAAAGAGCAAAGGTCATGCCGAATTTTTCTGTGAATTCGTGCATGACCTTCGCTATTTTTCTTAACATGAGAGTATTTGAATTTATTTATTGTGCTAATTAATTAAGTAGTTGCATTTCTTAATATTGTACTAGTGCAAACATGTCGACCGGAGCCGACGCCGGTCCATCTTCTCAACCGGGAAAAAAAGGAAGCAATTTTGGGAATACTCCCAGGAGGAGGTCAAGGAGCAGAGAGAAGAGGAAGTACCTCCGGCCGAGGAGGAGTATGAGGAGGAGATAGAGTCGGAGTCCGACTCATCGGATGATGACTTGGAGGAGGAGGCCGGTACGACAGACGGCGAGAGGAACATCGGCGAGGATGATGGGACCGGTGGCTCAATCACAGATGGTACCCAGTCGAAGAAGAGGAATCGGAAACCGACCAAGGTCGGCGCCATCAGGAAAGAGTTTACTTTTGTGACCGCCGTCGGGATTCCTAAACAGCCCGAACGCTTTTCGGAAGGGTACGGCCGTCAAGTCATGGCGATCCTCTGCAACACCGTGCCGATCACCACGATTAACCTCAGGACTCGTGGGAATATTCATTATTGTCAGCTTCTTATCAACAAGCTGCAGGGACGATACAAGTTTCTGGAGCCGTACGATAACACCAAACTCAAAGGGAACAAATTAAACACATGGGCCCTCAGGAAGATGAGCAAGGCCTTGTCCAGTTGGTAAACCCGGGTGAAGAGGGCAATTTTTTAAAAGAACAAAACATGGGAGGAGCTCAAGTAGAAAGAGTCGTTGATCGACGAAGCTACCTACAACCTTTTAAAAGCTAGGTGTGAGTCCGAGCAAGCCAAAGCCGCGAGTGCAAAGGGCAAGGCCATGCGGTCGCAGGTCATAGGTAACCACCGTCTCGGAGCCGGTGGTTACAAAAGTTCCAAGCCTAAATGGGACAAGGAGGATGTCAAGTACGCCGCTGCGGGCATACCTAACCCCTTCCAGCAATACAAAGATGATCCGCAGACCGAATTCTTTGTGAGGGCCCGTAGCTATAAGGACAAAGCAACCTCAAAAATAATTATCGATCCTAAGATTCAGGAGTTTACGACTGTCGTGCTAAGTAGTTTACCACGCGACCTTGTCGATTGAATTCTCGAGTGAAGTTCACAATTTCTTAACGTTTCACATTCTTTTTGCAGCAAGCGGAAATGAAAATCGCCTCATCGTAGGAGTAGTCGGTTAAGCCGGCCGGCCCGTGGATCAACGCCTTTAACAGGGCGTTGAACAAGGTCAAGAAGGTTGATGACGTGACGGCGAAGCCATCGTCAGCCGGCCGTGTGGTCGGCTTTGGTGCGGACCTAAATTGGTCCGAATATTATGGAAAATCGGCGGAGCAGTCCGGTTCGAGGGGGCGCAAGGCGAGAAAGACCGAAGAAGACGCCGCTTATGTTCGTGGACTGGAGGAGAAGGTGAACATGCTTCCGCAGCTTGTCCAGGATGAAGTGGCGAAGCCGATGAACGCTCTCCTTCTAGATATGATGCAGTCACCCGCGAATTGGCAAGCGCGTTGTGGACAAGGGCCCATACCAGTCCCCAGCATGGTCGGCAGCAACTCGGGCACCACGGCGCCTGCAGTCCCGACTCCCGCCGTAGTGGTGGTTCCCGCACCGACTCCCGGCATATTGGTGACTCCGGCCGCCAACATCGCGGCGGCGGCGCCGGACATGATGGTAACTCCTCCAGCCACGATCGAGCAACCGGGGCATAACAATAATGCACCCGGCGGCAGCGCAAATAGGGCGACCGACGCCACGGGAGGCAGCGCGCCCTCCGTCTCTTGCATGTCCGCCGTCATCGGCGGGGTCTCTTCACTAGCCGACCTCGACGCCCTCAAGGTAACTATAAGCATCTGCAACTCAAACGAGGACTTCATCTCCTTGCCTTTTTTAGTTGAATCTCTCTGATGCCCTACATGCATATATCTCTTTCGCAGGAGGACACTCCATGCATTCTATTACAAGTCGTGGACGGCGAGTTGAAGGATGTTGCCAAAGGTAAAATCATTCAACCACAAAATCGAATCATGCACAATATGCCAATGGCACCGGAGATGCATAGGGTAAAAATCTCTTGTGATTTCGGGCTACGAGAGAGTTGAACCTCCCATTCAACCCCTCGGATACGATGAGGACGAGCCGGCAGTCCTCAGTGACTGTTTCGGCCTAATATGCCGATGGCCGAAGAGCCAAATGCGTTTAATGACGGGGGAAAGGGGCACCACACCTAGGACAACACCTCTAGTCATCGTGTCGGCGCCACATGATCCCATCGGCGCACAACAAGGAGACGATGATCTTGATGATGATATCAGTGCCGACCAGTTCATCAATACTTTGTATGATGTTGATGACTTATTCATGCCTCCTGCTGAAGGAGCCTATCAGCATGACGAGGAAGCTCGCGGTCCAGCTGATCCTGCGGCGAAGCCTGCATGCTCCACGCGTCTCTTCGCTGCTTCTCAGGAGATGTCTCCAGCAGCTTGCGCCTTCACCGAGCCTCAAGAAGATGCCACAAGGAGATCTATTCTCATCCCGTCCACACTCCATAAGGCGGCCACTGAGCAGATAAAACCGGTGACTGCTCGAAATCAGAAAAGAAGAAGGGACGGAAAAGAAAGAAGAGGATCACTTTGAGTATCCAACCTTCGATGCCGATCCGGGCTCAGGACGGGCCACCAAGACCCAAGGATCTCTCGTTTGAAATCCATGTGGCTGGTAGGCCGATGCTACCTAACGACATGCTCGACCTTGCAACTTTGGATATGCAGAGTGTGCATCATAGTATTATGGCATTAGAGAAGATTCTTCTTCGAGAAGAGAATCCCTCGTACCCGGTTTTCATCGCCAAGGTTCCACTCAACATGGGCTTCATCAACACTATCCCCGTGGATATGATAATCCTACGGTTTTCGGATGTAACAGCCCATTTGCAATAATAAGAAATCACCATGAGATTGTACCTTGTCTGTTGACTTTGAAACTTGGCATGATGCTAAAGATTGTAATTTCATGTGATGATTTAAATTTGCATTGGGATTGGAGCCCATTGGGTTGGATTCAAATTGCCCCCAAGTTGGTTCAAGAAGCTCAGTCTTTGAATTGTTCCATTTGCATGTGTGCTCCCCTAAGTCCCAAGTTTGGCATAGCAAATTCTTTCCCCTTCTCAAGTTTTCTCAGAGCTTTGCAATATTTTTCTCACCTCTAAAAATGTGGGCCCTAGTTCAAAGTGGTTTTGAATTTCAAATAACCTCACATTTTTAGTTGCTCCAAAATTGGTCAAACCAATTTTAGAAAATGGAGGATATTCCAAGCTTTCCAAAACATATTCTATTATGTTTTTCTCCCTCATGTTTTGCTCAGAAGAACTCCAAGAGGTTTCTGTTTATTTTTAAATGGAAAAGCCTTTCCTTTCCTTTTTTTTCGAGACAAACCAGCCAGGCCCAGCCCAGCTGGCCTGCCTCTTCTCGGGCTGTAGCCCAGGCCAAACCGGTACGCAGGGAGCCTCCTTCCACCGTTGGATTGATCGAACGGCTCGGAAAGGCCACCTTTCCACCGTGGCCGGAGGGGGCCTCGGCGAGCTCTCTCACAGCCGGTGGCCACGAAGGCAGCTCGGCGTCAATGTGGCCGGGGAGGAGCCCCCTATATAGCCAGCGCCTTTGGGAGGAACCCTAGCTCCATTCCCTTCCCGTCCAAGTCTCGCCGCGGCGGCTGCTTGCCGCCTACATCTCCCCTGTTCCGCCCAGCAGAGGACTCCGGTGAGCGATTCCGGCAGCGCCCGCCTCAATTCATGACCGCGCGCTTGAGTAGAGTCTTGCGGGACCTCAACTTTTCCCTTCTCGTTGTGCAGATCCGTGCAGGAAGCCTCCATCGAGCCCGCGACGAGGAGGCCTGCCGCTACGTCGTCTTCTTCGTCGACGACGGCCACCTCGCCCTCTCCTTCCTCGACTGCGCAAGGACGTCCACAGCAAACCCTAGGTGAGCTGCAGACCGTCCCAGCTCCCCTGTTCCCCTCGCGTGTAGTTTGTCACCGTAGGACCGTGTTTCCGCCCGCTCGAGTTCGTCGCCGGTGACGATTCCGTGCTCTTCGTGCCATGTTTGTGTCGGGGTCGGCGTTGCGCACGCTCTGGGGCCGCGCACAGCATGTTTTTGGCACGCAAGGCCTTGCCTTTTGCGCGTAGGACGAGCAGCGTCGCCGTTGTCTGAAGCTCTGTCAGTTGCAGTTGCGCCGCCGTGGTGTTCAGAGGTCGCTCTCGTCGCCATCGTGAAGCCACGGGCCGGATCCGTAGTGCGCATGTGTAGAGCTATGTCCCAGCTAGGGTTTGCACACCGGAGCTCGGCCAGAGAAGCCTTGTGTTCGTCGTTAGCCTCAATCAAAGTTCGCCGGATGCAGCTGTGATCTGCAACTTCAGAAGCGTGGCGTCGCACCTCTGTTCTTTCGAGGTTCCCGGCGAGCAAAGATGAGAAGAGTGGCCATGGCTTGCATCTATGTGTAGAGGGATGTGCCCTCTCGGGTTCCCGTGTCTGGGTTCGTCGGGGGACGGCCGGAGCGCGAGTCTAGCCTCGCCGGAAGAGCTGTGCGTCGTCGGGTTCAGAGGAGAAGGAGACGCCTTTTTCTTCAGAGCGCAGTGTCGCCTGGGCCGGGGAGAGAAGGAAGAGGCCATGGGCCTGTCTAGTGGGCACGGCCCGTTTTCCTTTTTTTGTTTTTTTTCGCTGCGCTGGCCGAGTGGGCTCTGTCCACTTGGGCCAGGGAGAGGGAGCTGGGCCCTTCTCGCCGAGGCCAGCCCATGAGGGTCTGAGCCTGTTTTTTTTTCCTTTTCTTTGTTTTCTTTTTCTGTTTTAATTCAAATTTGAATTTGAATTCAAATTCAAATTTGAGTTGAACTCCAACCTCATCCAGGGGCATCCCATATATACTTTTAGGGTAGCTTGGGCTACTGATCTTCATGGTGAGGTCCTTTTTGCATTTTGCCCCTCTAAATTTTTTGAGTGTGGAAATTTTGCAAATAAACCCCTTTTTATTTCTTTGTTTTTGTCAAGTTCTTCACAACTTCAAAAATGGCCATGCCATATATGGTTTTTTGGTAGTTTCAATCAAGGAGTTGCATGGTGATATTGGTTTAACCATTTGAGCCTTTTCCAAAAATGCAACTAGTGCAATTTTGCACTCAGCCCCCTGAAATGCTTTTGAATTGCAACTGTGTTTGCAAATCCAGAGGATACCATATCATATATGGTTTTGGGGTAGCATTTTGCAAGGATTGCAATGATGATGTCCTCATGATGTTTTGTGCAACTCATTTGGATAGGGTGTGACCACCTTATCCAGGATCAATCTGTCTCATCCTTTCTTGGCATCATTCCAATTTCAGTGCATGTTGGAAATGATGTTCTTTTGATCCTTTAAAGTTCTGTTTCATGTCATCTTCAAATCTTTTCTTCAAACCAACCCCTATGCATATTGTCATATGCAATGTGGCTGGGGTTCCCAACCTTTTGTTGCACCTTCCTTGTGTCAATTTCACTGGCACTACTCCGTCTCCGGAATCGATGTTTTATTTTCACGTTGTTTATTTCTGTTAATTGCTTTGTTGATCATGTCATGTTTCCATGTTACTTACACCAAAAATAAGGCTAAGACCAAAGCCATGATTACGTAAATAAATTGCATATGAAGTTGTTGACGTGTCGTCACCACCTTCATTTAAATCTGACTAGATAGGGTCACATCATGCCATTTAAACTTGATCATACCATCCTTGCCTGTGCCTTGTACCCGTTGCTTACTTGTGTGCCTTTTCCTTGCCGGTACTTTACGTTAGCACCTGAGACCGCCGAGGAGACTTACGTGGAGATTTCCGACACCGAGCCCGAGTACCCTGCTGCGTTGTCTTCGACGACCGATTACCCAGGCAAGGGGAAGATTTATACCATTACTTGTTACCTTTCTGCCTACCTGCCTAGCTGTAGTCTAGAACGTTTGTTTGATCCTATCCACCTTGCTTATGCCACGTTCAAAACCAAACAGCCATGATCCCCACTTCCCAGAAAAACATTGTATTGCTAAGTTGCCGCTGCTCAGCCATTGCTTAGTATGAGTAGGAAAACTAGCTGCTTACCCTATGCTATGGTTTGGGTTATCATGTTATTTAAAGAAGTTGGTTGATATTTATTATTAATGATGTTAATTATACTTGATGAATGATGGGAGACCAGGCTGTTCCCGCCAGGTGTTTTGTTCCATTTGAGTCACCTAGGTCCCGAGTTCCGGGTATTGTGTTTCTTGACGAGCGTGCCTAATCGTGTGTGGGATTATATGGGGTCCCCTTGTCTTACCTGCCTAGCTTCGTACAGTTCTAGTGGTGGACCGAGCTGATTTACTATTTGCAATGTGTGTGTACTGGTGGTACCCCAGTTGTTTACAAACCACCTTGGGCCAGGAGGACTTGTGCCTTGGCTGGCCCACCTTTGACCGGCGAGGGCCCGGTCCTCATGTGAGGTTTAACCGGTAACCCAAACCCTGTTGATACGGAAGAGGCCGATCTGAGAGCGTGGCCAGCTTTTGGATTGGATGTCGACTCCCCGAGGGCCACCCGGAATTGTGTGTTGTTAGTTAGAGGGACTGTGACGTTCCGGAGTTTCAGGCGTTTACTTAGCCAAGTGGAAACCAGGCGTACATGCGAAGCCTATGATGGGCAGTTGGTACACCCTTGCAGGGTTAAATCTTTTCGAAAAGCCGTGTCCGCGGTTATGGACGAACTGAGACCTACTCCTTGTTCATAGAATAACATCAATTTGAACTTTAATTTAAAACTTGCCTACCGTGGGAGTGCCTTGGTTGCTTTTCTTCGTCCAGGGGGACCGAGAGAAGATCCAGGTTGTGTTATGCTTGACGTAACTAGGTGGATAGCAGACTTATGACGCGATGTCACGTGTACTTCTTGGATCTTACCTCTACTCTAATAGAGCGATAGCCACCATATATGCTAGTGCGGCTGCAACCTTTACCTTTATCTTGTCTTACGTAGGGAGTTAGTTATCCTGTAATGATATAATCTCACCCCTGTTTTCCTTTTGTGCTTTTAATGTTTTGCCTGATCGGCCGCTGCAGTGGAGTACTAACTCGACCCGAGTTCTGGACGATACTTCGTGGAGGTGCCCCCGGAGGATGACGATGAGGCAGACCTCGTTCAGTAGATCCTACATTTGGGCTTCGACGATCCGTGGGTGGACTCTTATGTGCAGCCCTCTCTAGGGAAATTTGGATTTTGACCGTACTCGGTCGTGTTTTTCTTCCGCTTGTTGCATGATATTCTGTTGGGTCCATGGACCTCTGAGATGTTGTAATAAATTTCCAGTGGCGGTGTATGCCCTGGACTCTACATATTTATGTCTTAGTTTAAGTTCTTTGTTCATATACATGTTGTCGAGAATCCGGCAGCGACACGAGTGCGAGTGTCGTGAGTCGGTGGCTCTTTATGCGCTACTAACTTGAGTGGGACGCGAAAGCGACTAACTCGAGTTAGCACCGCATCGGGGGCCTTACATCGGAGATCTTCAATTTGTACCTTCTCAAGCGGCTGGACCATAGCCTTATCCGTCTGTTCTCGCTCAGCCTTTCTATGAGTATCAGGAGAGATAAGACCCCGAGCATCGCGATATTGGACCCCTTCTACATGTGTGAAAGCATATTGATGGACGACGGGGACGCGGCTCTCGCGGCGGGGTACATCACAGACTTCATGCTAAAGAACGCCGACAAAGATTCATTTCTTATGACCTACTCTCCCAAGTAAGTCATTCGCTCGCCGCCGTAGCATATATGCTTTCTTAGCTTTCCATTGTCCTCTTCCAACATTCCTTTTGGATTGTTTTAATTATGCAGTGAGGATCAAGACTGCGTGCTCATCTGCTTTTCACCGCAACACTCGCATGCCATGTATTTAGACTCGGGGAGTGTGAACAAGAAAGATTACAAGTATATCATGAGAGTTTTGGATGATGCTCTCGCCGGCTACATAAAAGCCGGAGGCAAGATGGTGAAGCACAAGTTCAGGAAGAATCAGCCTGACGTGAACGTGTTCAGCCACGTAACGCAGTTCCCGTGCGTCAAGCAGCCGGCTAGTAGTGTGAGGGATGCGTACTACGCCCTTCATCACATGAGGGCGATTGTACAGGAACAACGCAACCTTACGCTGCCAAGTCATCTCAGAGTGTGGGCCGAAAGGAAGGCGGAAATCGCCGATGCAAATCTTAAGGAGGAGTTCTTTCACATCCAAACGCGGATGGCGACTATCATCCGTCATGAAGTACAGATGAAGGGGTCGATCTTCCATTCCAACATTGCACCATCCAATGGGGAGATAGAAGTCCGCCTAAATGCCTTGCGTGACACAAGGCCTTTCATGATGAAAGAAGGATGCCTCCCATTCCCCGAGCCGAGTCAGCACAATTGAACAATTTATGTTATATATGGCAGTCGTTTGATGAATGTGTGCCCTACATGTAATTTGGATGTACTCTATGTGTAGTATATGGTAGTGTCAAATACTCTTGGTGCTCTTTGTGTATAAAGGTCACTGCATATGCATTTTTATGCATATGTGCATGCTCCTGGCCATTGATCGACTTGCTTTATGTTGTTGATAAGAATAGATGCTATATTGTGTTGTTGTCCTTTGCTATGAATTCGTATGGATGTGACCTCTAAATCTTTGTTCTGTGCAGGTTGAAGAGCAAACAAGAGATGATGATGAAAGTAGCTTTCTGTTTTCAATCATTGTTGGACTCATTGTCATATTGTGATGGATGTAATCTTGTGAATCTTGTTGGCCTCTAAACCTTTGTAAATATTTGTAATAAGAATTATAATGCAATTATTTTGTATCAATAATTGTTGGGCTCATTGTAATACTGTATTTTGCATTTCTGTAATATAATAAAAATATCTGTAATGTTTTTATTCTTTTCTGTAATTCTTTTTTTTCTATAACCCATTTAGTGGCGCATTTTGTCTGGCTTTAGTGGCGCACTGGGAATGCGCCACCCCTAAGGAACCTTAGGCATGGCGCATATCAGAATGCGCCACCCCTAAAAGCTTAGAGGTGGCGCATTATAAGATGCGCCACGCATAAGGGCCTTAGGGGTGGCGCATCCAGAATGCGCCACCTCTAAGCCCTTATTAGTGGCTTGTAGTTAGTGGGGCATCCTTAATGCGCCACTAAACACAAAAAAATGCGCCACCATAAGGGTATTCCCTAGTAGTGCGGCGAGCCCGCCGCAAACTTCTTCGTACCATACAACCCCCCCCCCCCCCTCCCGGCGATCCGTGTCAAGAGGCGGGCATGTGGTGCGCATGGACGCCGGCGGCCGGCCCAGCCGCATAATTTCTGATACACCAGTCATGGTGAGGATGCAGGTGCACGCGAGGGTATGCAACCTGTGTTGTACCTCGCGCTTACACGTGCGCCTTGCTAGGACTCGAAGCGCATCAGGCGGGGCGCAGGCAGGCGAAAGAGATGGGTCGTGAGATAGAACATGATTATGACATGCGGGGCCGTGTTGACAGTGAGGGTAACAAGTGATCCCATCCGGGACTTGTCTTTCCCGAAGGCGCCAAATAGGTATCACTTGGTATAGGGTTGAGATTAAACCGGGATCGATGAGTATAGGGTGCCAATTTCAGGGATTAAGAGTTTAAGGTTTGATTTCGACAACCAATATGAATTCAAGGTTTAAAATAGACTTCACTCCTATGGCTTTATCTTTGCCTCTATAGTTGATGCAAACTCGCACTTCTATGACCTACATGGCCCGTTTTAGTTCAAACACCAACCGGCTTCATCAGATGCTTGTTGAGTTTGATTCTCTTACAGAGAACACTAGAATAATTCATGCGATGCTTTCTTACAAAGAAGTTTCGACTTATGCGCAGTTAAATGACCGGTAGTTCTTTTCTACAAGACAGATAGAAAACCTCTTGTTTAAGGAGTCGATCAGTGTTGATCTTGTATCGTTAAATACTGTTGTGACAGTCACGCGTACGGCCGACTTCTATATGAGCTCTTACATTTTTTGCATACATAAGCATTCTTTTGATTCTTTTGCATGTCTACTTTTATCAACATACACAAACATACCAATTATTTCTCCGTCAAAATATCGACTTTCATGAACATTACTAAAGTGAACTACAAGTCGGTACTTGGGGCTACTGGTTGACTCTACTGTGACTCGATATGAATATAAATTGATCATACCGACTCATGGCGGCTACACCTTGATTTCAAAATAAAAAATCATGTTGATTTCACTCGACATGACATACAATAGTTTTTGCCGACTTATGGGGGCTACATGTTGATTTTATGATTCGACATGACACATAGTTAATCATCCCGACTCATGGGGGCTACACATGGTATTGTCGGGACCCGGGGTTTGCGTATGTAATTCACATGTGGTGATCTAGACTTTGACAACTGCACCTTACCTGAAGTTATTGGTTTCCTACACAAAATGTTTAGAGACCCCCACACTAGCACACTTAATCTTGCCTTCACAGAGCATATCACCAATGCTCTAATCAAAGTTAGGGAGGATAAGCTTAGACTAGAAGCCTCCATACCTAGGAAGCTAGAAGATGGTTGGGATCCTATAATAAAAATCAAATTGAATAACTTCTCTTGCTTTTCTCTTTGTGATGTTGGAGCTAGTATCTCCGTTATGCCCAAAAGAATGTATGATATGCTTGAATTGAAACCTTTTGATCCTTGTTCTTTTGGTGTTCGTCTTGTCGATTCTTCCGTAAAAAAACTTTGGGGAAGATCGACGATGTTCTTATCATTGTCAATGAAAATTATGTTCCCGTTGATTTTACTATTATGGACATTCAGTGTGAGCCCTCTTGTCCAATTATTTTGGGACGTCCTTTTCTTCGCACCGTGGGTGCTGTTATTGACATGAAAGAGGGGAATATCAAATTCCAATTCCCTCTCAAGAAAGGGATAGAAAATTTCCCTAGTAAAAAGATTAAGTTGCCTTTTGAGTCCGTCACACTGGCTAGTTATTTTCTTGATAATACTTGATCTTTTGCTTTAAGCCTAGCAAATGGCTTTAAAGAAGCGCTTTCGGGAGGCAGCCCGCAACGAATTTAGGTTTTCCTTTTTGTTTTTCTTCTGTTCTTAATGGTCTTGATGATTTTTACTACTTTAGCAACATCATTGTATCTTTACTTTTCAAGCTTTGTGCCAATTATAGCCTCATATGACAAGGGAAGTGAAAGTTGTGACATGCTGTCCAGAAAACAGATTCTGTCCTCGTGACGGGAAAAATCACAGAAAATTACCAGTTCATCTTTTTGAGCTGAATTTTTTACAAAGCATTCTCTATACAATTGTGGAACTCTCGTATGTTCTGAGTTTTTTGATTTGAGTTGCAGAAGTATCCCTAAAAAATTATTTACTACCTGCTGTTCTGTTTTTCACAGATTCTGCCACGTTTTGTCTCTCCTAACTTTTGCAAACCGTAAGCTTGCTTTTTCTTTTCAAAAACTTTTGGAAATCTTGAGAAACAGTATCCCTTCAAGAATATCTTTATTTGCAGTAGAGGAAAATTATTTTAATAGGGTACTAACCTCTCTAATCAGTTTACAATGAGTTATGTATGAAGGGAGTTTTCAAGTTTGCGATGGAAGATGAGGAAAGAAGATCCTGGAGTGTCAAACGCTCAAGCTTGGGGATGCCCATGTGCACCCCCAATAAATATTCAAGGAGACTCAAGCGTCTAAGATTGGGGATGCCCCCGTGCATCCCCTTCTTCATCAACAATTATCAGTTCATCCCTTGTTGCACTATATTTTTATCACTTCATGTGTTATGTGCTATGCTTGGAGCGTCTCGCTCTTTACTTTTCTTAGGGTTTTTTTTCTTTGTTTGCTGTAGTAACAAGTTAGATCCCATCTTTCTTTTGTGTGGGAGAGAAACACGCTCCGCTTGAATTAGAACTCCTCATAGGATTTGCATTCTTATTTATTTAGCTGTGAGTTGTTCTATTTCTTTTCTTAGTTGCTGCCATGTTTAGTTATAGTGCTTTAGTTTTCTTCTAGAGCTTTTCTTTTGTCTTAGGTTGAACTTTCTATAGGTTGCATGTTTTATCTTGTTAGAGAGTTTGCCTGTTGCACTGAGTTCTGTGTGTTGACTAGAAAGTAGGTAGTTGAAGTTGTTATTCTCTTTGTAGTAGTAACTTACAATAGTTTTGAGGTATTGACTAGAGTAATGTTTGAACTTTTGGTGTCAAGAGCTCGAGCCTATTAGTGATAGATGTCGTATTTTGGGCAATCCGTGTGATTTTCGAAAACCAAAAAACCCATGTTGAGAACTCTAGCTACTAGATGGATCACTAACCTCTGGAGGGTTCAAATATGAGAGTACACTCACGTACCATGAGTCGAGGATGCGCAAGGATAACCAAACCCCCATACACTCCTCCTCGGGGTACTTGTCTCTTTGTGAACCTCCTGATTAGATTGAGAGTTGATGATAATAAGTGCATGAGTTCTTCGGACTAATGTGAGTATTCAAAAGTTGACACTTCCACCCACCTATACTTTTTCTAGCCTCTTCGGTACCGTGCATTGCCCTTTCTCATCTCGAGAGTTGGCGCATACTTCGCCGGTGCATCCAAACCCTTGGCACGATACGCTCTGTCATCATAAAACTCCTTATATCCTTCCTCAAAACAGCCACCATACCTACCTTCAAGGCATTTCCATAGCCTTTCTGAGATATATTGCCATGCACCATCCACCTTCTCATCACTTGATCTTCATGTCATACATGCTACTTGCTTGATCGATGAGCCGCATGCTAGTTGGGCCTTGCCCTAATCATTGCTACATGACGCGCTAGTATCGTTGCATATCCTGCTATCCTGGCAGAGGCATACATTTGCATCATCATAGTTACATCTTCTTTATGTGAGTACCTTTGTAAAGTGTGAAAGATCTCCTATATTCTTGTAAAATATAGAGTGTTTCCCCTAAAGTGAGCAAAAGATCCCAAAGAGGAAAAAATCAAAAGATCCCAAAGAGGACAAATGAGAGAAGTAGAAAGAGCCATTGAGGCCACAAAAAAATACAAAAAATAGAAAAAATAGAAAAAGAAAAAAGAAAGAGAGAGAAGGGGGCACACTACTATTCCTTTTGAGAGATCCACACTAGTACTTCATCCTCTATCCCTTGTACTCCATAGATATCATCATACATGCATATAGCTATGTGGGGACCCTTCACACTATAGAACTTGGCTTGTATATTCCAATGATGAGCCTCCTAAAACGAGCTCTAGGTCTTCTTGAGCAAGAAAGTTGGATACACCCCCACTAGTTACCTTGGAGAGATTTTACCTCACATGTGTATCCGTTGCATGGCAATCCCTACTCCTCACATCATATCTATCATATGGCCTTCTCTCGCCTATTATTGTCCTCTTTGATGTGAGCCTTTCACACCTTTTTTGTCTTCCTCCTCCACCTTCTTTCTGTTTTTCCTTTTAGGTGTCAACTTTCTTGCTCACGCTTATCCATTGCATGAGTCCTCAAAATATCGAAAGGGAGTGGATCAGTTTGACTTGTACCTGGCTAGTGGTCTGGGGACGAGTCAAGATAAGAATCCAAAGGAGACTAAGTGTGAAACTTTAGTAGATAGTAGTTTTCAAAAACTATTTTTTATCTCGTATTCCCTATCCCCTTCTTGCACGCAAACACCATCTGGAGACATTCGAGTCACGAACAGCGAGAGCTCTTGCACCCTTTGTTCTTTTGTTGCTTGTGTCAATGCTAATATAGACTCTTGCTTGTTAAGACTTGAATTAATTGCATGCTTTGATTGCTTTACTTAAAAGTCCTTATATGGTTGTGTGGCATGTCACCACAGAAATTATGCTTGTTATCATTTCCCTACTCGAGGACGAGCAGGAATTAAGCTTGGGGATGTTGATACGTCCCAAACGTATCTATAAGTTCTGCTTGCTCCATGCATGATTTGTGTGACTTTGCCATGTTTTGCTTGAACTTTCATACACTTTTTATCATATTTGGAATAACCTATTAACTCAGTGCACCCAGTTGCCAGTTCATGTTTCTGCTGTTTTTGTATTTCAGGTTTTCCGGCCATTAAAAGTGCCAAATAAATCCCGGAAAATTATATAAAAAATCAGCGACCCGGAAGCTTCCCGAATCACCAAGGAAGGAAGTGGGTGGACCCACCAGGGCCCCAGGAGGGTCCCTGGCGCGGCCCCATGCTAGGCCGCGCCAGGAAGCCTCCTCGCTACCCTATGGCCCCTCTCGGTGCCCCCTGTGGCCTATATTTACCCCCTGTGATGGAACCCCCTAATATCTATATGCTATTCCCATTCTCCTCTCTGCACCTCCGCCGCCGCCATTTCAAGATCGGGGTTGCCAGGAGAACTTGCCCTGGCACCCAGCCGGAAGGAGGAATCCCCTCCGGGAGACCATCCATCGCCATGGACGCCTCCCGGATGTGCCGTGAGTAGTCACCCTTGGACCATGTGTCTGTGACCAGTAGCTTTGTGATGTACTCCTCCCCTCTTTGTGCTTTCACTTTCAAGACCTCATGAGCTGCCTCACATGATCGAGGCACTTTTGTAATTTTCTGTGTTGCTATGCTGAGTTTGCTGGGATCTGATGGATTATGATATTATGTTCAGATTGTGATGAGTAATATATTTGGTTATCTTTTATATTTGTGTTCTTTAGTAAATTCTTGCATGTTCTCTATTGCCGTATTTTTCTTTGTCCAAGTGATTTGTTGCAACTCCAAGAGGGAGCATTATGCTTGATTGTGGGTTCAGCCCCTTGATGTCTAGCTTGAGTGACAGAAACATTAGACTAGGGGATGTGCTATTGCCACCAGGGATAAAACAACGGTGCTTGTACCTGGGGTGCAAGGATTGTTTACTTTATGCATAGTTCTTTTAATGTAGTTGTCTGTTGCTTTGAGTTTACACTTTGGGTGGGATTCGCAACTTAATACCAGCGAGATGTTCTGGATAGATATCTCAAGGTGGATGATTCGTAGTAGATGCAGATGGATTTCGGTCTACTTACCTTGGTGTACTTCCCATTGCTTTTGAGCCTCTTCCTTTCTTTTGTAGCATAGTTAGCATTGTGGTGCGTTTATAATCCTGTCAATTTCCCAGCTGTGATTTGTTTACCTCGCTAGCACTTTTATCGTCTTTTGGGAGAGAGACATCACTAGTGAACATCACGGGACCCCGGTCCATATTCACACCATTGTTTACACCTTCAATTTACTTTCAGTTGCACTATTATCTCTTGCGTTGATCCTTTGTAAACAGCAAGGCCGGAGGAATTGACAACTCCTCTGTACTCGTTGGGAGCAAACTTATTTGCTGGGTGTGCAGGTCCAGACGACCGCCCAATTTCTGACGTCGTTAGACCAAAGTAATTTATGGCGCCGTTGTCACCTTCTTGTATTTCTGCGAGTCCTACTGGAGACAAACCTTGGTATCTTCACCGAGGGAAATTTCCTGCTACGCTACATCTCACCTTCCACTTGGGGTAACCAACGAGGAGTGAGAGAACTATCCTCACCGTATCACCACCTCCCCTGATACTATACATGTTGGACCAATTAGTAGAACTCGCACACGTCAACTAAATTATCAGGTACTTTGGTTTCTTGGAACAACTTCAAATATTAATGGACATAGATGTTGCCTAAATTATATAATTTTGTGTTTCTTAGGAATGAAGGACCTAGCATGGACAAGATGGGTGAACATTGGATAAGGAACAAGCATTAAGATGAAGGTGCATGCGCAAGACACAACATTGGAGCTCCAAAGCATTGTGATCAAAATGTTCAGTAGTAGATTCATCTCTAAGGGAGGCAATATGGTTGTTCTTGAATTTACTAGTCACTTTAGCCTGCGGGAATTTTGAGTGTGTTTCTCAATTATGGGCCCATTTGAGTGTTCCCCGACCTCTGCTTTCAGTAAGCCTGCTGGCAATAAAGAAGTGTGTGCAAATACCCTTTTCCGGAGTTCTCTTTCATTTGATTCAACAAGATTAAGGCTTATGAATTCCTCTAGGGTTTCAAAAAATAGAATCACCTCATTAGTAGATTTGATTGAGGAAGCAAGGCCAGATATTTTACTATACCAAATTTTTAGTCCTTTTCTCAATCTTAAACTTAGTAGTAAGCTTCTTGGTTGAATCAATTTCAGGAACTGCCTATGTCAAAATTCTGGAGATGGTATCTTTGAAGACAAGGTGTTGCAACTAGTAGTTTTCAAATCAAAAGTTCTTAGCCTTAGAAATATCAGTATATATTTGAATGACACAATGTAACACCCCGGCCACAGCCACCGCTTCTCGGGCGTTACGCCTGGCAGGATCTAGACTATCCCCACAGACCAATACTAGTATTTCATGCGCACTTTGTCCTCACTCGTGCGCGCATTGTTGATATGAGTAGCCTAACATTCCTATTAAGACAGGATGTCGCATACACCCCCACTCAAAGGAACCGATGTCCTCATCGGCCCACAAGAACGTTCCCTTTTGGCACATGTCTGTGCGTCCAGTGCCGACATATGTCCCACATATTCGTGCATCTAACCCTCACATCCCCGTGTAACCACGAGGGTTGGCTCTAATAACATTTGTAACGCCCCAGCCATAGCCACCGGTTCCCAACCATTAAGCCTGGAGAGATCTGGATCCCCATAGACCAACACTAGTCTTTCCTGCACACTTTTTCCTCACTCGTGCGCACCTTGTTGATATGAGTAGTCTATCATTCCTATTAAGCCAGGACATCTTGGATTAATATGAATGACAGGCTACTCATATCAATAAGGTGTACCTTATTTTTCGGCAGCTCGTCTCCAGAGAACTCCAAAGTTAAGTGTGATGGGCTTGGAGCGATTTTAGGATGGGTGACCGACTGGGAAGTAGTTCCCAGGTGCGCACGAGTGAGGACAAAGTGCGCATGAAAGACTAGTGTTGGTCTGTGGGGATGGTCCGGTGGCTGTGGTCGAGGCGTACAAATGGTATCAGATCCGGCCCTCTCGGTTACGTGGACGTGTGTGGGTCAAATGCACGAACATGTGGGACATGTGTCTGCACTAGACACACAGACGTGTACCAAAGGGGAACGTTCCTATTGGTTGGTTAGGACATCGATTCCTTTGAGTGGGGGTGTATGTGACATCCTGGCTTAATAGGAATGATAGGCTACTCAAATCAACAAGGTGCACCTTGCAGACTAAGGCATAGCCTAGTGGTGGGAAAAGGCTGATGTCTTGCCACCCACCCAGGTTCAAGGCACGGTACTTGCAATTTGGGTTTGTTGCACCTATTAAACTGTGGGGGTTCCCTTACAGTCTTTCTATCAAAAAAACAAGGTGCGCCTTCTTTTTCGGAAGCTCATCTCCAGATAACTCCAAAGTTCAGAGTGCTTGTCTTCGAGCGATTTGAGGATGGGGGGCCGACTGGGAAGTAGTTCCCAGGTGCGCACGAGTGAGGGAAAAGTGCACAGAAAAGACTATTATTTGTATCTGGGGACAGTCTAGATCCCGCCAGGCGTACGTCGGGAACCGGTGGATGTGGCCGGGGCATTAAAGTGACCGACTAGGAAGTAATTCCTTGGTGCGCACGAGTGAGGACGAAGTGCACAGGAAAGACTAGTGTTGGTCTGTGGGGACAGTATAAATCCCGCCAGGCGTACACCGGGAACCGGTGGTTGTGGTTGGGGCTTTACAAATAGTATCAGAGCTGACCCTCGCGGTTAGGGCGTGTGCGGATTAGGGCACTGGACGCATAGATGTGCACCAAGGGGGAATGTTCCTGTGGGACGATGAGGACATCGGTTCCTTTGAGTGCGAGTGTATGTGACATCCTGGCATAATAGGAATGATAGTCTACTCATATCAACAATGTGCACCTTCTTTTTCGGAAGCGCATCTCCAAAGAACTCCAAAGTTAAGCATGCTTGGCTTGGAGGGATTTGAGGATGGGTGACCATCTGGGAAGTAATTCCTAGGTGCCCACGAGTGAGGACAAAGTGCACAGGAAAGACTAGTGTTGGTGTGTGGGGATGATGGCGCGAGAGTTGACGGGTGTAGTCTTCTCGCCCTTCGTTGGTGAGCCCCAAGTGGAAGGCGTGATGTAGCACAGCAGCAACTTTCCCTCAGTAAAGATACCAAGGTTTGTCTCCAGTAGGACTCTAGAGATGATATGTAGGTGTCAGCGGGGCAACTGACGCGGACCTGCACACAGACACAAATAACTTTGTTCCCAACGAAGTTCAGAGAGGTTGTCAATCTCTCTGGTCTTGTTGTTCACAAAGGATCAAACACAAGGGATAATGATAGCAACTGAAAGTAAAAGCAGAAAAGTAAATGAGCGTGGAAAAAGTAATGAGGATATGGACCGGGATACGTGATGTTCACTAGTGATGTCTCTCTCCCAAAAGACGATAAAACTTCTATGCGAGGTAAAAAAATTACAGAAGGGCAATTGACAGGATTATGAACGCACTGCAATGCTAACTATGCTACAAAAGAAAGGAAGAGGCACAAAAGCACGGGCAGTACGCCAAAATAAGTAGACCGAAATCGAACTGCATCTACTACTAATTATCCACCTTGATATATCTATCCAGAACATCTCGCTGGTATTAAGTTGCGAGCCCCACCCAAAGTGTAAACCCAAAGCAACAGACAACTGCATTAAAAAGCACTTTGCGTAAAGTAAACAATCCTTGCAACCTCGGTTACAAGCACAGTTGTTTTCCCCCTTGTGGCAACAGCTCATCCCCTAGACTCATGTTTCTGTCACTCAAGCGTGTCATCGGGGGGCATGAACCCACAATCGATCATAACGTTCCCTCTTGGAGTCACTACCTACTACTTGGCCAAAGCAATAAACAGCAACGGAGAACATGCAAGAATTACTTAGCAACAAAAATATAAGAGATAAAAACCAAATATATTACTCTATCACAATCTGAACATAATCTCATAATCCATCAGATCCCATCAAACTCCGCATAGCAATAGCAGAAAGATTACAAAAGTGCCTCGATCATGTAGGGCAGCTCACGAGGTCTAAACCATGAAGAACAAAGAGGGGAGGAGAACATCACATAGCTACTGATCACGGACCCATGGACCAAGGAAAACTACTCACGAGACATCCGGGGAGCATCCATGGTGGAGAGGAGACTCCGGAGGTCGGCCCTCCCTCCGGCAGGGTGCCGGGAAGAGGTCTTCTGGTGCTCCCGATCTCGGAAGCGCGGCGGCGGCGGAACAGAGGAGAGATCGCGAAAAAGGGATCTCTTTTCGAAAGTTTCCCGTGACGGAGAATCTATAGGCGAAGGGGGCAGCCAGAGGTGGACCAGGGGCCCCAGGCGGCCCCCTGGCGCGGCCAGGGGTGGGGCCGCACCGGGTGGCCGCCTGGGCCACCCCTGGCTCCCCTCTGGCCCCACTCGGGCTCTTCGTGAAGCTTCCTGTACGCTGGTTTTTCCTATATTTTTCCCGGAATTTTTCTGGCACTTTTTATATGGGGGAAAACTGAAATAGAAAAACAGCAGAAAACAGGAACTGGCACTGTGGTGCACTGAGTTAATAGGTTAGTCCAAATATGATCAAAAGTGTATGAAATTGTATCTAGATCATAGCAATATCACACAAAACATGCATGGAGCAAGCAGAAATTATAGATACGTTTTGGACGTATCAACATCCCCAAGCTTAATTCCTGCTCGTCCTCGAGTAGGTAAATGATAACGGCATAATTTCTGTGATGACATGCTAGCAACCATATAAGAACTTTGAAAAGTAAAGCAATCAAGGTTAGAAAATCAATTCAAGTCATAACATGCAAGAGTCTATATTAGCATTGAAACAAGTAACAAAAGAACATTAGGTGCAAGAGCTCTCGTTGTCCGTGACTCGAATGTCTCCAAATGGTGTTTGCATGCAAGAAGGGGGATAGGGAATACGAGAAAAACAATTTATTTGTTGAGAACTCAATCTACTAAAGTTTCACACTCGGTCTTTTTCTGGAATCTTATCTTGACTCGTCCCCAGACCACTAGTCAGGTACAAGTCAATTTGATCCACTCCTTTTTCAATATTTTGAGCACTCATGCAATGGATGAGCATAAGCACGAGAGTTGACACTTAGGATGGCAAAGAGAGAAGTGCGGAGGAGGAAGACAAAAAGGATGAGAAAGGCTCACATCAATGAGGACAATCATAGGCAAGAGATGCCAAATGATAGATATGATGTGAGGAGTAGGGATTGCCATGCAACGGATGCACATACGATCTAGGAAGCTCTCCAATGGAACTAGTGGGGGTGCATCTAACTTGCTCGCTCATGAAGACCTAGAGCTCGTTTGAGGAGGCTCATCCTTGGAATATGCAAGCCAAGTTCTATAGTGTGAAGGTCCCCACATAGCTATATGCATAATGATCATCTCTATGGAGTACAAGGATATAAGGGAGTACTAGTGTGGATCTCTCAAAAGGATAGTAGTGTTGACCCTTTCTCTCTTTTTATTTCTTTTTCTCTTTTTTCTATTTTTCTGTATTTTTTTGTGGCCTCAATGGCTCTTTCTATTTAACTCTCATTTGTCCTCTTTAGGATCTTTTATTGTGTCCACTTTGGGATCTTTTCCTCACTTAAGGGAAACACTCTATTTTAAAAGAAGGTAAAGGAGATCTTTCACACTTTACAAGGTACTCAAAATCATAAAGAAGATGTAACTATCATGATGTATGCAATGTATGTCGCTGCCAGTGTAGCAGGAGCATGTATGACATGAAGATCAAGTCATGAAGAGGTGGATGTTGCATGGCAATATATCTCGGAAAGGCTATGGAAATGGCTTAATAGCTAGGTATGGTGGCTGTTTTGAGGAAAGATATAAGGAGGTTTATGATGACAGAGCGTATCATGCCAAGGTTTTGGATGTACCGGCGAAGGTGGACACCAACTCTCGGAGTGAGAAGAAGGCAATGCACGGCACGGGAGAGGATAGCAAAATATGGGAAGGTGGAAGTGTCAACTTTCAATACTTACATTATTCCGAAGAACTCATGCACTTATTATCGGTAACTCTCAATCTAAAAAGGAGGTTCACAAAGAGACAAGTACCCCGAGGAGGAGTGTATGGGGGTTTGGTTATCCTTGCGCATCCTCGACTCATGGTACGTGAGTGTTCTCTAATATTCGATCCCTCCAAAGATTAGTGATCCATCTAGTAGCTAGAGTTCTCAACTAGTTTTGTAGGTTTTGAAAATACACACGGATTGCCCAAAATACGACACCTATCACTAATAGGCTAGATCTCTTGACACCAAAAGTTCAAACATTACTCACAACAATACCTCAAAACTATTGCAAGTTACTACTAGAATTAAATAGCAACCTCAATTACCTACTTTCAAGACAAGACACAACTCAGTGCAACAACCAACTCTCTTTAACAAGATAAACATGAAAAGCCAAGGCTCTTGCTAAAGACAAACTAAGACTAAAACTAAACATGGCAGCAGCTACGAAAAGATAAAGAACACACAACAGCAAAAAGATAAGCAGGAAAAATCCTATGATGTGTTCTAGATTTTGAAAGTGGAGCGTGTTTCTCTCCCACACAAAGTAAGACGGGATCTAACTTGTTATGAACAGCAAGCAAAGCTAAAGAAAACTAAAAATAAAACCTAAGAGTGAGACGCTCCAAGCATAGCACATAACGCATGAAGTGATAAAAATATAGTGAGACGAAGGACGAACTGATGATTGTTGATGGAGAAGGGGATGCACGGGGGCATCCCCAAGCTTAGACGCTTGAGTCTCCTTGAATATTTATTGGGGATGCATGGGGGCATCCCCAAGCTTGAGCGCTTGACACTCCTGGATCTTCTTTCATCATCTTCCATCACACACTTGAAAACTCCCTTCATACATAACTCATCATAAGCTGATTAGAGAGGTTAGTACCCTTAATAAAATAATTTTTCCCCACTGGATATAAGGATATTCTTGAAGAGCTACTGTTTCTCAAGAGTGCCAAAAAGTTTTTGCAAAGAAAAAGCAAGCTTAAGGTTTGCAAAAGTTAGGAGAGACAAAACATGGAAGAATCTGTGAAAAACAGAACAGCAGGTAGTAAAGAATTGTTTAGGGGCACTTGTGCAACTCAAATCAAAAAACTCAGAACATACGGAAGTTTCACAATTGTATAGATCATGCTGTCAAAAAAATTCAGATCAAAAAGATGATCTGATGATTTGATTCGAATTTTTCTGTCAAGGGACAGAATCTGTTTTCTGGACAGCATGTCACAACTTTTGCTTCCCTTATCATAAGAGGCTATAACTTGGCACAAGGCTGAAAAATAAAGATACAATGATGTTGATACTGTAGTAACAAACATCAAGACACAACAAAAGAAAAAATAAAAACCTAAATTCGTTGCGGGCTGCCTCCCGAAAGCGCTTCTTTAAAGCCATTAGCTAGGCTTAAAGATTATAGAAGATGCTCTCACAAGAATAAGAATTTTGAAGCAAAAGAGAGCATCAAGAAGCAAATGTGAAACACATTTAAGCCTAACCCACTTCCTATGCATAGGCATCTTGTAAGAAAATAAATCAAAGAAGCACAAAGTGACATGCATAGGAAGGTAGAACAAGAACAACTTCAAAATTTTCAACATGAAGAGAGGTGTTTTTGTAACATGGAAGTTTCTACAACCAAACTTTCCTCTCTCAAAGTAATTTTCAGTAGCATCATGAACAACATCAAGAATATAACTATCACATAAATCATGTTGTTCATGACCTACAAGCACACGTGTATTGTTTTCAACACGGTTTTTAGGATGAAAAGATAGATGCAACCCATCACATTAAGCCTTGATAAGAGCAAAATTCTCCGGAATAGTTGGAGATTTCAAAAGGATAATAGGGCAAACAAGTTTGGGTGCAATAGCAACAATTTCGTGCTTAACATAAGGAACTATAGCAAATTCATCTTTGTAAGCATCATCCATAGTGGCATCATGGCCATCAACAAAGCAAGTATCAAAATCATCAGAAAGGGATGTATCAAGTGAGTCCTCGGAATCATAGGACTCCTCATCATAGCAAACATTAGACTCTTCTCGGGCAGCAAGCATTCTATTTTCAAAATCATTAATATAAGCATTGGAAGTATAATTCTCAAAGCAATAAGCAAGAACAGCAAAGTTTTCAGACTTCTGAATAGTATCGTAATACTTTTCAATCAAAGAAGCAATCTCATAAGCACCTTTAAAAGCAACAAACTCTTCAATCTTTTCAACATCAAAGTAATCATAAACACCTTTGGCATAAGAAGATAGGATCTCATTTTCATTAAACTCACATTGGAAAGGAAGGTGTTTACGCTCTATATTAGAGCAGCAAGTAAAATCATAAATGTGGCATAAACACTCGGCATAGCAATAAGAAGTTTGTATTTGGTCCCATAAGTTTTTCCCTTTCCCAGATAGGCGGTGCCGCGTGTAATGAGCATGCTCATCCAATGATTTTCCCTCAACCAAGTCGGTTGGGTTTTTAGCGCGAGCACAAATTGATCGAAGACGAGCCAAGTGAAACATGTCCATCCTACCATATTTGGGTGGTTCCACACCCATGGTGAAAATAGCATTAGTATGTATTTTTGGTATTTTTTATTAAGGACACAAAAGTAAAAACTGAAAGGTAAACTAACAAGACTAAAAAAACGAAGGTAAAGGGTAGTGTACAACTCCCCTATCTTAGCACTCGGAGTCCCCAGCAACGGCGCCAGAAATTTGCTGGATGGCGCGAGAGTTGACGGGTGTAGTCTTCTCGCCCTTCGTTGGTGAGCCCCAAGTGGAAGGCGTGATGTAGCACAGCAGCAAATTTCCCTCAGTAAAGATACCAAGGTTTGTCTCCAGTAGGACTCTAGAGATGATAAGTAGGTGTCAGCGGTGCAACTGATGCGGACCTGCACACAGACACAAATAACTTTAATCCCAACGAAGTTCAGAGAGGTTGTCAATCTCTCCGGTCTTGTTGTTCACAAAGGATCAAACACAAGGGATAATGATAGCAACTGAAAGTAAAAGAAGAAAAGTAAATGAGCGTGTAAACCGTAATGAGGATATGGACCGGGATACGTGATGTTCACTAGTGATGTCTCTCTCCCAAAAGACGATAAAACTGCTATGCGAGGTAAACAAATTACAGAAGGGCAATTGACAGGATTATGAACGCACCGCAATGCTAACTATGCTACAAAAGAAAGGAAGAGGCTCAAAAGCACGGGAAGTACGCCAAAATAAGTAGACCGAAATCCAACTGCATCTACTACTAATCATCCACCTTGAGAAATCTATCCAGAACATCTCGCTGGTATTAAGTTGCGAGCCCCACCCAAAGTGTAAACCCAAAGCAACAGACAACTGCATTAAAAAGCACTTTGCGTAAAGTAAACAATCCTTGCAACCGCGGTTACAAGCACCGTTGTTTTCCCCCTTGTGTCAACAGCACATCCCCTAGACTCATGTTTCTGTCACTCAAGCTAGTCATCAGGGGGCATGAAACCACAATCGAGCATAATGTCCCTCTTGGAGTCACTACCTACTAATTGGCCAAAGCAATAAACAGCAACGGAGAACATGCAAGAATTACTTAGGAACAAAAATTTAAAAGATAAGAACCAAATATATTACTCAATCACAAACTGAACATAGTCTCATAATACATCAGATCCCAGCAAACTCAGCATAGCAACAGCAGAAAATTACATATGTGCCTCGATCATGTAGGGCAGCTCACGAGGTCTAAACCATGAAGAACAAAGAGAGGAGGAGAACATCACGTAGCTACTGATCACGGAACCATGGTCCAAGGAAAACTACTCACGATACATCCGGGGAGCATCCATGGTGGAGAGGAGACTCCCGGAGGTCGGTCCTCCCTCCGGCAGGGTGCCGGGAAGAGGTCTTCTGGTGCTCCCGATCTCGGAAGCGCGGCGGCGGCGGAACAGAGGAGAGATCGCGAAAAAGGATTCTCTTTTCGGAAGTTTCCCGTGACGGAGAATATATAGGCGAAGGGGGGCAGCCAGAGGTGGACCAGGGGCCCCAGGCGCCCCCCCTGGCGCGGCCAGGGGTGGGGCCGCGCCGGGTGGCCGCCTGGGCCACCCCTGGCTACCCTCTGGCCCCACTCTGGCTCTTCGCGAAGCTTCCTGTACGCTGATTCTTCCTATATTTTTCCCGGAATTTTTCTGGCACTTTTTATATGGGGGAAAACTGAAATAGAAAAACAGCAGAAAACAGGAACTGACACTGTGGTGCACTGAGTTAATAGGTTAGTCCAAATATGATCGAAAGTGTATTAAAGTGTATCTAGATCATAGCAATATCACACAAAACATGCATGGAGTCTAGATCCCGCCAGGCGTACGCCAGGAACCGGTGGTTGTGGTCGGGGCGTTACATTCACCCATCCTCAAAGTGCTCAGGGCCAAGCACTCTTAACTTTGGAATTCTTTGGAGATGTGCTTCCGTAAAAGAAGGTACGCCTTGTTGATATGAGTAGCCTGTCATTTTTATTAGGTCAAGATGTCACACACAAGGAACATGGTCAGAAATTGGTTTAGCCAGATGGAAAGTTAGAGTATTAGGGTAATGAATTTTCAATTCTTATTAAGTGAAAACCCAATTAGGTTTTCTCACTAAAGGAGCAATTTGCATGTTCCTCCAATTATAAGACCTTCCTTTGACGAATTTCATCTAGAGCTAATTCAGAGATGGACACATTTAAATCATTCATGTGAGACATATTACCCCTTTCTCTGCTTTCATTGTGTGGATATCTAATATAATTCAAATCTCTCACATTTAGCCAATCATAGTCATCAAGCATATCGATGTTCATGAACCTAGAAATAAAATTAGGTTTGGCATCAGCCTGACAAGGTCCATAAGTGTTAGTCAAGATTCAATTCTAGTGATTGTGAACATAGATGAATTGAATTGAAAGTGATAAGTCCTTTTTATAATTCAGTATGCCCTTGGAATACAGCTGCATTCCAAACTACCATCAATCCTCCAGAAGCACCCACAAATGGAACAAAGTCAAGTAAAAAATTTAGGATATAAATTCCTCAGGTATTGTAAGTCAAAGAGTTCTCTCTTGGTTTCTTGGATTCAAATAAGTACATAGTTGGATTCATATATATTTTTCTCAAGGCTAACAACTTTTGACTATCATTGATCCATCTAATGTTCCAATTTCTTGCCATGGAAATAAAATCAGAGAGTTGAAAGATGCACATTTAGCTCAAGAAAACTGAACATAGGTAGAGGAAAAAACAAATAGAGATAGGACAAAGGTAATTCTTAGGCACCCAGCAAGCAGTTTGCAGTACAATGTGCGTTGCTGGATGCGAGAATTCATCCGAGGATGAACTGCCAGTTCCGTTTGATTATCGGCAGATGAACCAGAGGGGGAAGGTCTCGTGTTCGGTGTGTAAGAGGGGGTGATGGATCTACGGATATGTATTCTTATTCATTGTATTTTTCTGGTCAACTTTGATATATAAATTATTTTCATCGGAGTTATGGTTTAAAAGATATTGAATTTCAAAGATTTGATCACTTTATAGAATTTATGGATTTCTTTATTATTTAAATACAACATTATCTAGAACAGTGTTGTTGACTGGTCAACCTAACATGTGGGGGCACCCTGTCATAGGCTGGAGCTTTTGACTGGTCAACTAACGAGTGGGTCCCACATGTCATGCACAGTGACTTTTATAAATCATTTTATTTATTCAAATAACACATGGCCCACATTTCATACACAGTTTATCCATAAACCCATTTTATTCTATTTAAATAGCTAGTGGGGGCAAAGTGTCATGGACTCAATGACTTCATTGTCACTCGTGTTTATCTCTGGTTTATTATAACAGTGGTTAATTAAAAGGGGCTAGGCCCACATGTAATACACACAGTGGGGTTTTATTTCGTTAAACATTGATTAGGGGCTAATCCACACTAGGAGGCCCCACTGGACAGTGGCACATGGCCACATCACGAGCATGCCGGCCATAGCCGTGGCCACTGGCCAACGGCGCCGCGGCGAGGCTGGTAGGGGTGAGCGGGCGGCGGGGGGCGCAACACACGGCGGACAGGAGCAGGCGCGCATGGGAGCGACCAAGGGCAGAGGGCACATGGAGCGCGGCCACGGCGACGCACTAGGTGTGGCCATGCGCGAGGCAGAGCACGGCGAGCACGTGCTCACTGATGTGCGAGAGATGATAATGGCTTCTCGCCCTTCGTTGGTTAACCAAGTGAAAGGTGAAATGTAGGATAGCAGCAAATTTCCCCTAACTCAGATGATACGGTTTGTCTTCCGTAGGACTCCGAAAGCGGCAAGTAGGTGACAACGGCGCTAGAAATTAAGCGGTTGACGTGGACCTGCACAGATATACAAATAACTTTGCTCCCAACGAAGTTCAGAGAGGTTTTCAATCTCTCCGGCCTTGTTGTTTACAAAGGATCAAATTCAAAGGATAAAGGATAATAGTGATAGCTACTGGAAAGTAAAAGCTGGAAATAAATTGAGCGTGGAAACTGTATGAGGATATGGACCGGAGTCCCATGATGTTCACTAGTGATGTCTCTCCCAAAAGACGATAAAACTTCTATGCGAGGTAAACAAATCACAGCTGGGAAATTGAAAGCATTAAAAACGCACCGCAATGCTAACTATGCTACAAACAAAGGAAGAGGCTCGAAAGCATGGGCGGTACGCCAAAATAAGTAGACCGAAATCCAACTTCATCTACTAATAATCATCCACCTTGAGATATCTATCCAGAACATATCGCTGGTATTAAGTTGCGAGCCCCGCCCAAAGTGTAAACCCAAAGCAACAAAGAACTTCATTAAAAGAACTTTGCGTAAAGTAAACAATCCTTGCAACCACGGTTACAAGCACCGTTGTTTTCCCCCTTGTGGCAACAGCACATCCCATAGACTCAAGTTTCTGTCACTCAAGCTAGTCATCAGGGTGCATGAACCCACAATCGAGCATAACGTTCCCTCTTGGAGTCACTACCTACTACTTGGCCAAAGCAATAAACAGCAACGGAGAACATGCAAGAATTACTCAAGAACAAAAATATAAAAGATAAGAACCAAATATATTACTCTATCACAAACTGAACATAGTCTCATAATCCATCAGATCCCAGCAAACTCAGCATAGCAACAGCAGAAAGAATTACATATGTGCCTTGATCATGTAGGACATCTCACAAGGTCTAATCCATGAAGAACAAAGAGGGGAGGAGAACATCACATAGCTACTGGTCATGGACCCATGGTCCAAGGTAGACTACTCACGGATCATCCGGGAAGCGTCCATGGTGGAGAATATGTTCCCAGAGGTCAATCCTCCTCCGGCAAGGTGCCGGGAAGAGGTCTGTTGGCGCTCCCGATCTTGGAAGCGCGGCGGCGGCGGAACATAGGCGAGATCACGAAAAAAGGGTTCTGTCTTCGGAAGTTTCTCGTCGCGGAGAATATATAGGCGAAGGGGGGCAGCCAGGGGGCACCAGGGGTCTAGGCTGCCCCCTGGCGCGGCCCCACCCTAGGCGCGCCAGGAGAGAGCCTGGGCACCTGGTGGTGTCCCTCTGGCCCACTTTGACTCTTCCGGAAGCTTCCGGTACGCTGATTTTTTATTGGAATTTTCCCGAATTTTTGGAGCACTTTTAATATGGGGGAATCCTGAAATAGAAAAACAACAGAAAACAGGAACGGGCACTTGGGTGCACTGAGTTAATAGATTAGTCCAAATATCATCAAAAGTTAATGAAAGTGTATCTAGATCATAGCAATATCGCACAAGCCATGCATGGAGAAAGCAGAAATTATAGATACGTTTGGGACGTACCACTCACCGGCGGCCTGGTGCAGCAACAAACGTCGACAGATCGCGGGGGCGAGTGCGGGAATGGGAAGAGGCGCTCACAGTGGACGCGCCGACGAGCTCGGGCGGCTCGGGGTGGTCAGAGGAGGAGGGATCGACGGGGCGGCCGTCGGGATGCAGAGGCGGGGGAGGGGGCGAACTCGAGGGCGGCGGGTGGGGGCCTCCCTACTCGCGTTTTCAGGCGCAGTTGCAGTTGCGGTCGGTGGAGCTACCTGGCCGGAGACGAGGTGTGGTGAGGTCCGAGACCACGGCCACATCGAGCCATTGCGTCGACGTCCTCCTGGCGGATCTGGAATCGAGAGATGGAGCGATGGAGAGGGACGAATGGGAGGCTAGGGTTTGACCACAGGGTGCGGGGCGTTGATATATGCTAGGGGGCGGGGGATGCTCGACACGGCGACGGCTGCATCCAGGTCGCCGTGGATGCGCGCCACGATAACCCTGTGAATAGGAGGTAGGAGATGAGGCAAGGTGGGATGGGCCCAGTTGGGCTTTGCCCTGAGCCAGAGATAGCATTTTCCCAATTTCTGGTTTTCTTTTGTCTATGCATTTTTGTTTCTATTTTATTTGTTCACCATTTTAGTTTTGTAAAATGGGAGACATGCTCCATTATTACTGTTGCACTACTTAGCAGTGCCACAAAAAATTTGGGGCAGAACATAATTCATTTGAATTTTGTTTAAATAGTAAATGACTAAAAAGGGTTGTTTTAGGTATTGTTTTGATTTGTTTCTATTACTTAAACCTTGTGATAAATATCCATTTCTATTGTATCATGACCTACTGATTTTTAGGCATTTAATAAAATAGGTTGGATAATATTTAGTTAAATTTTAATTTCCACTTTGTTTTAAATTCGAACCAATGGGATTTTAATCAGATTTGATTCAATGATGATCAAGGCATGGTTAATCTTGTGATTTCACATTAGCAAAAGTGGATCACTGTAGCTTGACACTGAGGGTGTTACAAATCTCCCCATTACAAGAAAACTCGTCCCGAGATTTAGGAGGTAGGGTAAGGGGTAAAGTTTTGGTTTCGTATTCTAACGATTCTTCTGGTTCTTGTTGCCCTTCTCGAAGAAGTTAATCCTTCTTGTTGATGTCTTCGTCTCTCTGCATTAGTGCACCTCGTCGAGTTGTCATCCTTCTTTCGGGGACTTCATCGTACTTAGGAATAGGCTAGGAGGAAAAACTTAAGGGGGTCGTGTCGGTACAAGGTTAATCAACCGAGTTTGTCTGAGGGAATGGGGTACAAAGTATCTCTCGGTTTAAACTCAGAGAAATACATCGAGAGAAACAAAAGAAGGTATGAGAAGTTTCAAGCGGATAGGCTTGCATTCGACGGTTATGAACGATGATGAAAAAGGGTCCAAGGCATCAGGCATAAGCGATGCGCCGTCTGAAAAGAACCACTTGCTTTACCTGGACCTGCACACGACACAAATAACTTTGCTTCCCAACGAGTACAGAGAGGTTGTCAATCTCTCCGGCCTTGTTGTTCACAAAGGATCAAACGCAAGGAATAATGATAATGATAGCAGCTAGAAAGTAAAAGCAAGAAAATAAAAGAGCGTGTAAACAATGATGGGAATATGTACCGGGGTCCTGTGATGTTCACTACTGATTTCTCTCTCCCAAAAGACGATAAAACTGCTATGCGAGGTAAACAAATTACAGTTGGGCAGTTGACAGGATTAAAAACGCACCGCAATGCTAACTATGCTACAAAGAAAGGATGAGGCTCAAAAGCATGGGCGGTACGCCAAAATAAGTAGACCAAAATCTAACTTCATCTACTACTAATCATCCACCTTGAGATATCTATCCAGAACATCTCGCTGGTATTAAGTCGCGAGCCCCACCCAAAGTGTAAACCCAAAGCAACAGACAACTTCATTAAAAAGTACTTTGCGTAAAGTAAACAATCCTTGCAACCGCGGTTACAAGCACCGTTGTTTTCCCCCTTGTGGCAACAGCACATCCCCTAGACTCATGTTTCTGTCACTCAAGCTAGTCATCAGGGGGCATGAAACCACAATCGAGCATAATGTCCCTCTTGGAGTCACTACCTACTAATTGGCCAAAGCAATAAACAGCAACGGAGAACATGCAAGAATTACTTAGGAACAAAAATTTAAAAGATAAGAACCAAATATATTACTCAATCACAAACTGAACATAGTCTCATAATACATCAGATCCCAGCAAACTCAGCATAGCAACAGCAGAAAATTACATATGTGCCTCGATCATGTAGGGCAGCTCACGAGGTCTAAACCATGAAGAACAAAGAGAGGAGGAGAACATCACGTAGCTACTGATCACGGACCCATGATCCAAGGGAAACTACTCACGGAACATCCGGGAAGCTTCCATGGTGGAGGGGAAGCTCCCGGAGGTCAATCCTCCCTCCGGCAGGGTGCCGGGAAGAGGTCTGCTGGCGCTCCCGACCTTGGAAGCGCGGCGGCGGCAGAACAGAGGCGAGATCGCGAAAAATAGTTCTCTCTTTGGACATTTCGCGTCAAGGGAAATAAATAGGCGAAGGGGGCAGCCAGGGGGCACCAGGGGTCCAGGCGCCCCCCTGGCGCGGCCAAGCCTTAGGCCACGCCAGTGGCCGCCTGGGTCCCTGGTGGTGGCCCTCTGGCCCCACTTTGGTGATTCCGGAAGGTTCCTTCACGCTGATTTTTTATCTGATTTTTCCCGAATTCTTGGAGCTTTTTTAATATGGGGGAAACCTGAAATAGAAAAACAGCAGAAAACAGGAACTGGCACTGTGGTGCACTGAGTTAATAAGTTAGTCCAAATATGATCAAAAAGTATATGAAAGTGTATCTAGATCATAGCAATATCACACAAAACATGCATGGAGCAAGCAGAAATTATAGATATGTTTGGGACGTATCAACATCCCCAAGCTTAATTCATGCTTGTCCTCGAGTAGGTAAATGATAACAAGCATAATTTCTGTGGTGACATGCTAGAATCCATATACGAACTTTGTAAGTAAAGCAATCAAGGTATGTGATTCAATTCAAGTCATAACAGGCAAGAGTTTATATTGGTATTGAAACAAGCAACAAAAGAACATTAGGTGCAACAGCTCACGCTGTCCGTGATTCAAATGTCTCCAAATGATGTTTGCGTGCAAGAAAGGGGATATGGGAATACGAGAGAAAAAGTATTTTTCTTGAGAACTCAATCTACTAAAGTTTCACACTTGGTCTTCTTTGGAATCTTATCTTGACTCGTCCCTAGACCACTAGCCAGGTACAAGTCAATTTGATCCACTCCTTTTCGATATTTTGAGAACTCATGCAATGGATGAGAGTAAGCACGAGAGTTGATACTTAGGATGGCAAAGAGATAAATATGGTGGAGGAGGAAGACAAAAAGGTGAGAAAGGCTCACATCAATGAGGACAATCATAGGTGAGAGAAGGCCAAATGATAGATATGATGTGAGGAGTAGGGATTGCCATGCAACGGATGCACATATGAGCTAAGAAAAGCTCTCCAGTGGAACTAGTGGGGGTGCATCCAACTTGCTCGCTCATGAAGACCTAGAGCTCGTTTGAGGAGGCTCGTCCTTGGAATATGCAATCCAAGTTCTATAGTGTGAAGTTCCCCACATAGCTATATGCATAAATGATCATCTCTATGGAGTACAAGGATAAGAGGGAGTACTAGTGTGGATCTTTCAAAAGGATAGTAGTGTTGCCCCTTTCTCTCTTTTTATTTTCTTTTTGTATTTTTTCTATTTTTTGTATTTTTGGGTGGCCTCAATGGCTCTTTCTATTTTACTCTCATTTGTCCTTTTTGGGATCTTTTATTTTGTCCACTTTGGGATCTTTTCCTCACATAAGGGCAACACTCTATTTTACAAGAAGGTATAGAAGATCTTCACACTTTACAAGATACTCAAACATAAAGAATTAGCTATCATGATGTATGCAAATGTATGCCTCTGCTAGTGTAGCAGGAACATGTATGACATGAAGATAAAGTCATGAGGACGTGGATGTTGCATGGCAATATATCTCGGAAAGGCTATGGAAATGCCTTGATAGGTAGGTTTGGTGGCTGTTTTGAGGAAAGATATATGGAGGTTTATGATGACAGAGCGTATCATGACAAGGGTTTGGATGCACCGGCAGGACGCCAAATCTCGGAGTGAGAAGAGGGCAATGCGCGGTACCGAAGAGGCTGGCAAATATGAGGAGGTGGAAGTGTCAACTTTCAATACTTACATTAGTCCAAAGAACTCATGCCCTTATTATCGGTAACTCTCAATCTAATAAGGAGGTTCACAAAGAGACAAGCACCCCGAGGAGGAGTGTATGGGGGTTTGCTTATCCTTGCGCATCCTCGAATCATGGTACGTGAGTGTACTCTAATATCTGATCCCTCAAAAGATTAGTGATCCATCTAGTAGCTAGAGTTCTCAAATAGTTTTGTAGGTTTTTGAATATAAACACGGATTTCCCAAAATACGACACCTATCACTAATAGGCTAGAGCTCTTGACACCAAAAGTTCAAACATTACTCACAAAAATACCTCAGAACTATTGCAAGTTACTACTACAATTGAATAGCAACCTCAATTACCTACTTGAAGACAAGACACAACTCAGCGCAACAACCAACTCTCTTAACAAGATAAACATGAAAACTAAAGAGAGTTCCAGCAACAAACTAAACAAAATCCAAGGCTCTTGCTAAAGACAAACTAAGACTAAAACTAAACATGGCAGTAGCTACGAAAAGATAAAGAAAACACAACAGCAGAAAGATAAGCATGAAAAATCCTATGATGTGTTGTACTTTGGAGTGGAGCGTGTTTCTCTCCCACACAAAGTAAGCTGGAGTCTAACTTGTTATGAACAGAAAGCAAAGCTAAAGAAAACAAAAAGGTAAACCTAAGAGCGAGACGCTCCAAGCATAGCACATAACGCACGAAGTGATAAAAATATAGTGAGACGAAGGACGAAATGATGATTCTTGATGGAGAAGGGGATGCACGGGGTCATCCCCAAGCTTAGACGCTTGAGTCTCCTTCAATATATTGGGGATGCATGGGGGCATCCCCAATCTTGAGCGTTTGACATTCCCGGGTCTTCTTTCATCATCTTCCCTCGCACACTTGAAAACTCCCTTCATACATAACTCATCATAAGATGATTAGAGAGGTTAGTACCTTTAATAAAATATTTTTCCCCACTGGAAATAAATATATTCTTGAATATCTACTGTATCTCAAGATTGCCAAAAAGTTTTTGCAAAGAAAAAGCAAGCTTAAGGTTTGCAAAAGTAAGGAAAGGCAAAACGTGGCAGAATCTGTGAAAAACAGAACAGCAGGTAGTAAATAATTTTTTTGGGGTACTTCTACAACTCAAATCAAAAACTCAGAACATACGAAAGTTTCACAATGTTAGAGAGCATGTTGTGTAAAAATTTCAGCTCAAAAAGATGAACTGGTGATTTGTTTCGATTTTTTCCGTCAAGCAGACAGAATCTGTTTTCTGGACAGCATGTCACAACTTTTGCTTCCCTTATCATAAGAGGCTATAATGTGGTACAAAGCTTGAAAATAAAGATACAATGATGTTGCTATAGTAGTAACAATCATCAAGACCACTAAAAACGGAAGTAAAAACATCTTGGGTTTCCTCCCAACAAGCGCTTTCTTTTACGCCTTTAAGCTAGGCATAAAGCAAAAGAAGAATCAAGTTTATCAAGAAAGAGAATAGCTAGCCCGTGTAACGGACTCAAAAGGTAACTTGATTTTCTTTCTAGGGAAGTGTTCCATCCCATTTTTGAGAGGGAATTGAAATTTATATGCCCCTCTTTCTTTTGACGCTGAATTGCGCCCTACACGATCACGTCACGTGTACCCGCGGCGCCGAGGGAGATACTCCGCAGCTCACACCGTAGGAGGCCAACCGGAAGCGCGATACGCAAGACAATCCGGTTAGCTCTTTTTGAACCAGACACCCCAAGCCCTCGGGATGGACCCCGTCAGAAAACTCGGCGACGATTGGCTACTCTAGGTCATCCTGGACGCCCCTAAACCTTCGCGATTCGTCTTCCTGCAAGAACAAGAACGAACGAAGAACGAGAAGAAAGATATAAGGGTAGGGATAGATGAACACGAAAAAAGATATAGAAGTTTTATGTGTTTGTTCGATTGTGTGTTGTTTCAATCGACCGTCACCTCATCTATATATGAGGAGGCTGGACTTTCGTACAAGAAAAGGACTCTAAATCCCCTCCAAATCTCTCCAAACATAACCGAACTCGGATTACACGTGGTCCCAAGAGAGTAGTTCGGTTTTTGGTAGTTTTGAGGCTGCAAACGACCTCAGAAGAAAAAACTCAAAACTTAAAAATTGTAGCCCTTGAAATTTCCAAACTTTTTCATGTTGAACGTTTTTTGATTCGCGGCCATCTTAAGGGCCGAAATCCTCACGCTTTCCATCAGACATCAACTGTATAGGTGTCTGGCTCCGAGCATCAGTTTTTCCCTCTTGACAGGTATATATTGTCATGGCTATAACTTTTGCTGTAGAACTCGGATTGAGATGATCCAAAAATCAAAATTGACCGTTTAGAAGAGATCAAGCCGGACCATGTAGAACACTTTTCTATTTGATGATGTCTTGAAGGCCTAATTGGCAAAATAGTACTTTGAATGCCAGGATCTTATCGCTTCCAACATAGTTTCGGCCTCCAAGATGGAATCGGATGACGATGGCTCGGACTACAAAGATGTTCATATCGACGATACCAAACTTTTCATGTGGACCACTTTTTCATTTGAGGCCATCTGGTATATGAATATTGTCGTGCCAAAAACTGGTGTCAACACTTTCATGTCAATAACAACACCAACGGTGCGAAGAAAAGGACGTCCCAAAATAATTGGACATAAAGATTCACACTCTATATCCATAATAATGAATCAACGGGGACATAATTTTCATTGACAATGATAAGAACATCGTGGATCTTCCCCAAAGGTTTATTTATGGAAGAATCAACGAGACGAACACCAAAAGAACAAGGATCAAAAGGTTTCAATTCAAACATGTCATACATTCTTTTGGGCATAACGTAGGTACTAGCTCCAACATCACATATAGCATAGCAAGAGAAGTTATTCAATTTAATTTTTATCATAGGGTCCCAACCATCATCTAGCTTCCTAGGTATGGAGGCTTCTATTCTAAGCTTCTCCTCCCTAGCTTTGATGAGAGCATTAGTGATATGCTCCGTGAAGGCAAGATTAAGTGTGCTAGTGTGGGGGTCTCTAGACATTTTGTGTAGCAAGCTAATAACTTCTGAGAGGGTGCAACTATCAAAATCAATATCACTACTATCAAAGGTGTTAGTAGTGTCATCTAGCCTCACTTGTTTGAAACCCTCTATGTTCATATGAGTTTCTTCTTCTACGGTTGAGGTATTAGCATCACCATTAATAGTTCCAATGGGACTAGGAGTGTGTTCGGTGCTAATAGTTTGGGTGTCCTCAACAATTTGGATGGTAGCAACTATGTGGTGTGTAGGAAGGCTCTTAATTCTATCTTCTTCCGTACGGATAATTTCAGCTTTGGCCGCCATTTGATTTATCAAGGTAGATTGGGTGTGGGACATATTTGAAACATAGGTTTCAGTGGCGGTAAGTCTAGTTTGGAGATTGGAAATCTCACTGTTCAAGCTCTCAAGTTGTTTACTAATATTTTGCAGAATGGCAGTGTGCTCACCTAATTGCATAGAGAAGGATTTGTTTTTTTCAAACTGGGTGTGCATATAATTCTTAGTAGCCTTCTCTATTTCTACCAATTTCTCATAGCTAGGTAGGTCTCTTTCCTTGTAAGCTGGATTATAGGATCTGTTGCTAGGATAAGTGTTATTGTTCCCATAGTTAGATGGAAACGGTCTAGGACAGCTAGCAAAATTGCCCCTATAAGCATTCTTATTGAAGCTGTTTCTAGCAATAAAGTTCACATATACTTGTTCCTGAGCAACCAAAGAATTTAAAGGGACATCATGAGGATCAATAGAGGGTTGCTTGGTAAGTAGAGACATAATCAAGTCAACTTTTTCATTTAGGGAGATAATCTCCTCGAAAGAGTTTACCTTCCTACCTGTTGGAGCGCGTTCGGCGTGCCATTGGGAATAGTTGGTCATCATCTAATCTAGGAGTTTCGTGGCAGCACCAAGTGTAGTTGACATAAAGGTTCCTCCCGTGGACGAATCTAACAGGTTCCGCGAGGTAAAGTTCAAGCCTGCATATTAAGTCTGGATAACGATCCAGGTAGTCAAACCATGTGTAGGGCATTTCTTAACAAGAGATTTCATACGTTCCCAAGCTTGGGCAACGTGTTCATTATCCAATTGCTTAAAATTCATAATGTTACTCCTTAATTGGATAATTTTAGCAGCTGGGTAATACTTCCCAATAAAAGCATCTTTGCACTTATCCCAAGAATCTATGTTATTCCTAGGCAAAGATTGAAACCAGATTTTAGCTTCTCCCCTTAAAGAAAAAGTAAAAAGCTTGAGCTTAACAATATCACCTTCTAGTTCTTTATACTTTTGCATATCACATAACTCAACAAAATTATTCAAGTGTAAAGAAGCAGCATCTCCAGCACTAGAGAATTGATCTCTCATAACAAGGTTTAACAAAGCAGGTTTAATTTCATAAGAGGTAGCTTGTCAGGCCCGATATGCGGTACTGTTCCAGATCTAGATGTTTCCATCCAGATCCGAGGACGAAGCACATATCGGTCCCACCGCGACATATGATGAAGTCATATTCCTCGGATTTCCAGCATGATATCACAACATTACAGATACAAGGATACAACATCTCATACAATCGGCATACAACTGCCTCAAATACAATACAACAGCGTAAGGTACATGTCTGAGTACAGACTACAATCAAATGCCTAGTGGCAAAGATAAAAACATCGATCCTCATAACCACATGGGTCCAGGCCCTCCGCCGGGATCCGCCTAACTAATCGTCGTCGAGTCTCCACGTGAAATGTCGATCACCATACCTGTTGTCGATCAAGAACCCTGAAAAGAGTTTGGGGTAGTATCATGAGTACAGAAGTACTCAGCATCCAACTGTAGTGGTCATCAGACCCAGCAAGGACTTCATCACTCGTCATTCTAGGACAACTAGTAGTTTACGGTAAGGATGGGGTAAGTGGTGAGGTTGTTGCCGCACTAGCATTTATGAAGTGGCTAACGATCTATAGAGTAAGGTAAGAAGCCAAGCATTCGATGAGGAATCGCCTCCAACAAGTCTTGCTATCAACTACTTACGCAAACATAACACCTATCCTATCCTTGTCCTCCTCTTCGCATCCCGGCGAAGAAGAAGCAGTCAAGGCACACACACGTTGATCAAGTAATATTAAGATTATCTCAGTTGTTGTCTATGAACAAGGAGTAGGTCTCAAGTTGTCCATAACCATGGACACGGCTTCTCGAAAAGATTTAACCCTGCAGGGGTGTACCAACTGCCCATTACGAGGCGTCGCATGCTCGCCCATCTCTCTCAGTTGCTACCCATGACAGGCAACCATTTTATGATTTAGTTCCAAGAGATCCGAAACGACAGGTCCCTCTAACTAACAACGAGCAAATCCGGGTGGCCCCCGGGGAGTCGACACCCAATCCAAAAGTTGGGCACGCTCTCGGATCGGACTCTTCCGTATGGCCAAGGTCGGGTTTAGTCTCACCTATATAACACGGGACTTCCCTAGCTCACCAGTGTGGACCAACAGAGGAACTCTGTCTCTGCTGGCCCGAGTTGTTTGAAAACTACTGGCAGCTGACCAGCACACACACGATTTCAAATGGTAAATCAGCTTGGGCCACCTCTAGAAATGTTTGAAGCTAGGTAGGTAGAAGAGGGGACCCCATAAAATCCCACATGCGATTAGGCACGCTCAGTCTTAAAACCAATACCCGGAACTCGGATCCTAGGTGACTCGAATGGAACAAAGCGTCGGGGCGGGATAGCCTAGACCTTCCAAGATTATAATAATCATATCATCAACAACGATATAATAATGTGATATCCCAAAACCAAGGAGTAACAGGGTAACATCGTAGCATCCTAAGCATGCATACTAAGCAGGGGCTGAGCAACGAGCAATAGTAACATAGCAGTACATGGTTTGCGGGGAGGGGACATGGCTGTATCGGTTTGAAAGAGGTTGTAAACGTGTGGTAGGATCAAACATCGAAACTATCCTAGACTAGCATGCAAACCGCTGGTTCAAATAGAATGGATCATAAGTAATGTATAGTCCTTGCCTGTTGATAAGTCGGGTTCCGAAGGTGTAGTCGATCGCACGCTCGCATCGTCTCCGAAGGTACCCGCGGAAGCACACAAGACGATAAACACTTGAAAGTAATCAACGAGCAATCACTCTATTACTATGGGGCAACACAAGATCAAGAATACATCACACGACACGGCAACGCGATACGGATCTATCGTCGAGAACGGTTACTAACAGTTTAAGTGGGGTATCGGTCACACACGACGAATACCGCACGTTTACGGTGGTTCAACTTTCTTAGCTACATGTGATTAACCAACGGTTATTAACATGGCAACTCAAGCAAGCATGGCATATCACACAAACATGGAAAAAGGTTAAGCACCAATTAAACTACCTAGGCTAGTCATTTTAAGTGAGGCAACCCCTAAACATGGCATAACACTAAGTGTCGCACGATGATTAAAACATTTGGTACTGTTCTGTCCTAAACCATATTTTAGGTTGGTTAACAACAGAAAACAACAGCATAAACACAAAGTACACGAAAAACTAATCAAGTTACATATAAAGAACACCCCAAAAGGAGTTACGGTTAAAAAGATACAAGCAAAACAAGTTACGGGCACAATCTGCCAACATCAGGAAGCACACTTTAGAGCAATGCATAAACAGGTTAATGAATGCAAACATGCTCACAATTGATATGTAACTAAAGTAGACATGACAGGGAAGGCATGGCAAAAATAATAATGCCAAAATGCATCATAGATCAAAAGATATTAAGCATGCAACATGGCATCCGAACGTTACAGACTTAGAGAAAAACAGAGGTGGCTATCAAAAACAGCGGGATAGCAACTTTAGAGCTCAATAACTATACGACCAGAAATCATATCATGACAATGCAATACATATAATGGAAGTAGACATGATGCTTAACAATATGCAATTGGAATCACCCAATTCCGATAAACGGTTGCGACGCAACCGTCACCCGAAGTTGCAACAAATTAACAGTTTCAGCAACAGAAGCACATTAACATCAGGATCACCACTTTGGAGCAAGATTTAATATAGCTAAAGCACCCAAACATGACAAGTTAAAGCATGGAAATGAAGTACACATGATGCTTAACACATAGGAAAAAGAATCAATGCAATAGGCCTCATGGATTTGTCACAATCATCAACCAAAGTTGCAATAAAATAATTACAGCAGCACACTAACAGGAAATAATAGCAATTAACGGCCTGATGCCCACTTCAACATAGATTTTCAACATCAAGATGGCCTCAAATCAAAATGCTCACAAAAGATGGATTGAAGTACACACAATTATAAGCAACTTTCATTTTGGGCGCAACGTGATCCGAGCTACGGTTTGATCGCTATTATCGTTGCAAAATGGAACCAGCAGCAAAATTCCTGGGACTTAGCAAAAAAAACAGCAGCAGAACAAATAAAAAAAAAGAAAAGGGGGGCCTCACCCTAGTGGGCTCGGCCCACTGGCTGGGCTTGCGGAGGCGGCTTGGTCCGGCTGGGCCTGGCTCGCCCTGGTGGGCCGTTGGGGCCTTGCGGGCCTGGAGGAGGTGGCGGGCCCAGCTTGGCCGTGGCGGTCTGGCTCGCTCGTGGCGGCCTCTCCTCGTCCCCGACGAGGCAGCCGGCGGCGGTTCCGGCCAGCGCTCCGACGAGCTTGCGCACATGGAGGAGCTCCGGCGAGCGGCGGCTGGTTGCGGGCGAGGCTGGCGGGGCCGTTCGGCGTGGAGGCGGCGCAGACGAGGGGGCGAGGTGATTGAGGCGGCTCCGGCCCGAGCCGAGCTCGGCCGAGCCATGGCGGCGGCGGCGCAGCTCCCTGCGGGAGGAGAAGAAAGGGGGCGGGGGGAGGAGACGCAGGGAAGGAGGAGAGGTCAGGGGGGCCGCGCCGGGTGTCGGCATCGAGAGGAGGCCGGGACGGCTCGCCGGCGGCGTCCTCGGCTAGCTCGGGCGTGGCGGCGCCTAGATGGGCCCGAGCGGGCTGCCGCGGCGAGATCCAAGGACCTGCGGGGCCCTAAGCGTGGTGGAGCTGCTGTTGTGGCGACGTGGACGCGCGGTAGCCGCAGATCTGGAGATCTGACGGCTGGGAGGCTCAGATCTGGCTAGGGTTTCAAAATTGGGGCTATTTTTGGGGCAGATCTGGACATTGTGAGGGGGGTGGCTGCAATTTTGTGGCTAGGGAAACCCTAGAAAGAGGTGCGAGTGTGGTGGTATTTATATAGCCCAGGTGGCTGGCAGTTTGCAAAAACATCCCCGGTTTTTCTCTCGCGCGCGCGGTGCTCACGTTTCTGACCGCCGGGGGTTCGCAGTACCTCCGATTCGGGTAAAACTTCGAACTGCGCGATCAGTGCGTCGAGCCGGCGGCGTTCACCTCGCGCTGGAACCGTTTCAAAAACACTTTCCGGTGCGCTATAAAAATAACCCGTTTAATTATTAAACGGGGTTTTTCATTCCGTTGGCTGCGGCTGGTCTCGTGCGGTTTTCGCGACAGTGATCGGGTGAAACCCGGTGTCGCAAAGGTCGAGTGTCAGGGTGGGAAAGGTCGGTCTCCGTACGATACGAGATAAGAGGGGGGGAATAATCGCCGATCGATAAATCGGGGATGCAAACACCGCAAACAAATCAGACCATCAAACAATTCACATCGAAAACAAAAATTTTAATTTTTTGTGAAATCTGGGCTGTTACAATACAACACCACCAACAAGGGATCTCGTCCCGAGATCCAAGACGATCCGGGGGAGAGGGGAGAAGAGAAAAGAGACACGACGTTCTTCAACACCACCAACAAGGGACTCTGCTCCATGTCGACGTCGAACTTCGGTTGAGATAAATTTCCGCAGAGAGACGACATCGTCGGAAAAAATAAACCGTCAGTGTCAAGAGGAGGAACGACAGCGAAAACCTGGTCAAGGGACAGTGCATTTCGACGCAAGTCGAGAAAAACTGGGCAAAAGGAGGGATGGCAATGGATGACCCAGATGATACCCAAAATCAGAGAAGCTAAAGGTACTACAGGAATTCCCAAACCTGAGATCGAAATCGAGACAATACGCTTCAAGCAAGGCATTGTAACGGTTCCGATACTCCACACCCTCGAGATCCTAAAGTTTGAAGGGGGATAAGTCGAGAATAAAACACTTACGACACTTGTCCTCACCAGAGCAACGGTACGGAGTAAAAAGAATCCTACTCTCCGATAACTAACTTAGTAACTACAAAATAGTTTTTGTCTAGACTCGACTTCGGCCAGAGAAGGGATCCTACGGTCGGTAAGGCTCTGATACCAAGTTTTCAGGCCCGATATGCGGTACTATTCCAGATCTAGATGTTTCCATCCAGATCCGGGGACGACGCATATATCGGTCCCACCGCGACATATGACGAAGTCATATGCCCCAGATTTCCAACATGATATCACAACATTACAGATACAAGGATACAACATCTCATACAATCGGCATACAACTGCCTCAAATACAATACAACAGCAGAAGGTACATGTCTGAGTATAGACTACAATCAAATGCCTAGTGGCAAAGATAAAAACATCGATCCTCATAACCACACGGGTCCAGGCCCTCCGCCGGGATCCGCCTAACTAATCGTCGTCGAGTCTCCACATGAAACGTCGATCACCATACCTGTTGTCGATCAAGAACCCTGAAAAGAGTTTGGGGGTAGTATCATGAGTACAGAAGTACTCAGCATCCAACTGTAGTGGTCATCTGACCCAGCAAGCACTTCATCACTCGTCATTCTAGGACAACTAGTAGTTTATGGTAAGGATGGGGTAAGTGGTGAGGTTGCTGCCGCACTAGCATTTATGAAGTGTCTAAGGATCTAGAGAGTAAGGTAAGAAGCCAAGTATTCGATGAGGAATCGCCTCCAACAAGTCTTGCTATCAACTACTTACGCAAACATAACACATATCCTATCCTTGTCCTCCTCTTCGCATCCCGACGAAGAAGAAGCAGTCAAGGCACACACACGTTGATCAAGTTATATTAAGATTATCTCCGTTGTTGTCTATGAACAAGGAGTAGGTCTCAAGTCGTCCATAACCGTGGACACGGCTTCTCGAAAATATTTAACCCTGCAGGGGTGTACCAACTGCCCATTACGAGGCGTCGCATGCTCGCCCATCTCTCTCAGTTGCTACCCATCACAGGCAACCATTTTATGATTTAGTTCCAAGAGATCTGAAACGACAGGTCCCTCTAACTAACAACGAGAAAATCCGGGTGGCCCCCGGGGAGTCGACACCCAATCCAAAAGTTGGGCACGCTCTCGGATCGGACTCTTCCGTATGGACAAGGTCGGGTTTAGTCTCACCTATATAATAGGGGACTTCCCTAGCTCACCAGTGTGGACCAACAGAGGAACTCTGTCTCCGCTAGCCCGAGTTGTTTGAAAACTACTGGCAGCTGACCAGCACACACACGATTTCAAATGGTAAATCAGCTTGGGCCACCTCTAGAAATGTTTGAAGCTAGGTAGGTAAGAAAATGGGACCCCATAAAATCCCACACGCGATTAGGCACTCTCAGTCTTAAAACCAATACCCGAAACTCGGATCTTAGGTGACTTGAATGGAACAAAGCGTCGGGGCGGGATAGCCTAGACCTTCCATCCTTCGTCGAATATAGTCAACATTATAATAATCATATCATCAACAACAATATAATAATGTGATATCCCAAAACCAAGGAGTAACAGGGTAACATCGTAGCATCCTAAGCATGCATACTAAGCAGGGGCTGAGCAACGAGCAATAGTAACATAGCAGTACATGGTTTGCTGGGAGGGGACATGGCTGTATCGGTTTGAAAGAGGTTGTAAACATGTGGTAGTATCAAACATCGAAACTATCCTAGACTAACATGCAAACCGCTGGTTGAAATAGAATGGATCATAAGTAATTTATAGTCCTTGCCTGTTGATAAGTCGGGTTCCGAAGGTGTAGTCGATCGCACGCTCGCATCGTCTCCGAAGGTACCCGCGGAAGCACACAAGACGATAAACACTGGAAAGTAGTCAACGAGCAAGCACTCTATTACTACGGGGCAACACAAGATCAAGAAGACATCACACGACACGGCAACGCGATACGGATCTATCGTCGAGAACGGTTACTAACAGTTTAAGTGGGGTATCGGTCACACACGACGAATACCGCACGTTTACGGTGGTTCTAGTTTCTTAGCTACAGGTGATCAACCAACGGTTATTAACATGGAAACTCAAGCAAGCATGGCATAGCACACAAACATGGAAAAAGGTTAAGCACCAAGTAAACTACCTAGGCTAGTCATTTTAAGTGAGGCAACCCCTAAACATGGCATAACACTAAGTGTCGCACGATGATTAAAACATTTGGTGTTGTTCTGTCCTAAACCATATTTTAGGTTGGTTAACAACAGCAAACAATAGCATAAACACAAAGTACACAAAAAAAACTAATCAAGTTACATGTAAAGAACACCCCAAACGGAGTTACGGTTAAAAAGATACAAGCAAAACAAGTTACGGGCACAATCTGCCAACATCAGGAAGCACACTTTAGAGCAATGCATAAACAGGTTAATGAATGCAAACATGCTCACAATTAATATGTAACTAAAGTAGACATGACAGGGAAGGCATGGCAAAAAGAATAATGCCAAAAGGCATCATAGATCAAAAGATATTAAGCATGCAACATGGCATCCGAACGTTACAGACTTAGAGAAAAACAGAGGTGGCTATCAAAAACAGCGGGATAGCAACTTTGGAGCTCAATAAATATACGACCAGAAAGCATATCATGACAATGCAATACATATAATGGAAGTAGACATGATGCTTAACAATATGCAATTGGAATCACTCAATTCCGATAAACGGTTGCGACGCAACCGTCACCCGAAGTTGCAACAAATTAACAGTTTCAGCAACAGAAGCACATTAACATCAGGATCACCACTTTGGAGCAAGATTTAATATAGCTAAAGCACCCAAACATGACAAGTTAAAGCATGGAAATGAAGTACACATGATGCTTAACACATAGGAAAAAGAATCAATGCAATAGGCCTCATGGATTTGTCACAATCATCAACCAAAGTTGCAATAAAATAATTACAGCAGCACACTAACAGGAAATAATAGCAATTAACGGCCTGATGCCCACTTCAACAAAGATTTTCAACATCAAGATGGCCTCAATTCAAAATGCTCACAAAAGAGGGATTGAAGTACACACAATTCTAAGCAACTTTCATTTTGGGCGCAACGTGATCCGAGCTACGGTTTGATCGCTATGATCGTTGCAAAATGGAACCAGCAGCAAAATTCCTGGGACTTAGCAAAAAAAACAGCAGTAGAACAAATAAAAAAAGGAAAGAAAAGGGGGGCCTCAACCTAGTGAGCTCGGCCCACTGGCTGGGCTTACGGAGGCGGCTTGGTCCGGCTGGGCCTGGCTCGCCCTGGTGGGCCGCTGGAGCCTTGCGAGCCTGGAGGAGGTGGCGGGCCCAGCTTGGCCGTGCCGGCCTCTCCTCGTCCCGGACGAGGCAGCCGGCGGTGGCTCCGGCCAGCGCTCCGGCGAGCTGGCGCACATGGAGGAGGTCCGGCGAGCGGCGGCTGGCTGCGGGCGAGGCTAGCGAGGCAATTCGGCGAGGAGGCGGCGCAGACGAGGGGGCGAGGTGGTTGAGGTGGCTCCGGCCCGAGCAAAGCTCGGCCGAGCCATGGCGGCGGCGGCGCAGCTCCCTGTGGGAGGAGAAAGGAGAAGAAAGGGGGTGAGGGGAGGAGACGCAAGGAATGAGGAGAGGTCAGGGGGGCCGCAACGGCTGCCGGCATCGGGAGGAGGCCGGGACGGCTCGCCGGCGGCGTCCTCGGCTAGCTCGGGCGCGGCGGCGCCCAGATGGGCCCGAGCGTGCTGCGGCGGCGAGATCCAGGGTGATGAGGACATCCCTACTAATGTTACACCCATATCCTCACCAACTACATATATTGGACCAGTTACTAGAGCTCGTGCACGTCAACTAAATTATCAGGTACTTTCGTTTCTTGCGAATCCTTCTATTGTTCATGAACATATGATGCTGCCTAAATTAGATACTTTTGTTTTGCTTATGAATGAAGGACCTAGCATGGACAAGAAGGATGGTCATTGGAGCGGGATCAAGCATGGAGAAGAAGGTGCGCGCGCGGGAAAGGACAGCGGAGCTTCCAGTGGTGATTATCGCACTTTGAAGCCACCATAAGGCGCGCATGAAGTCTTGGACGAAATACGCGAGATGCCACTTCATTATTTTCGTCCAAGGGCAATTATAGGTGCTGCGTCACCTTAATATTGGGCTGGGCCCATGTAATTTCGAAATACCACCTTATAGGCTGTTTTTAGAGTCCGTATGTGTGGGGAAACCGAGTTAGGGTTGTTTTCGGACCCCACCTCCAAGGGGTCACGAAAATCCCCTCTGTTCCCCCATATATACAGCCCTTAGGGCGTCGTTTAGACTTGGGTTTTAATTAGATTTAAGTTAGCCATAGCCGCAACTTCGAGTTCTTCGTTTGTGTCGTCCGACCAGGCCAAGACCGCATTGGAACCCCAACTTCTGTTAATCTTTCATCTTATATTCGCAATATCCAGATTGCAATTCTTAGTTCTTGCTTGTTCTTCGATTGCTTGCAGGAATTGACCTTCGTGGTCAGGTTGATCGTGCACCCGCGGGATCAATAACCTCTCGGAGTTGGTTTAGCGATTGCTAAGGCGCAACGTCTTCGCACGTTCGTAGTCGGGTCGTGAAAGTCTACTCCACCAAAATCGATCTCCACCATCTCATCGAAACATCGGGACACCTTCGCCTCTATCAAGTGGTATCAGATTTCCAGGTTGCTCGGTGAGATTTACCAGTTTTCGTAGTCTAGATTGATTCTGTTCGTCATACCTACATCCCACGAAAAAGCCAAAAAACTTTAGGGTTAGATCATCACGTCCCAAGACAGTCCGAGCCTTTGTCCAGTTTTCTTTTCAGTACTTGCTTTGTTGAATTTACGGTTGCATCGTTGTGTCAAGTTGCTGATCTTAGCGTCTAGTTCCCTTAGAGTTTTGAGTTCTGATCACAGTTTGCCACGTCGCCGCCGCACAGTAGTCATCCTACCACGTTCCGCCAATCCAAGTCCACATACACCACCACGTCCCACGAGTCCGAGTTGAGTTCCACCATTAGTACGGTTCGTGATCTCTCTGTACCCAGATTAGTTTTGAGTTGTTAGAGTCGGATTTCACCAAACTTTTTCCGTCCAGAGAAGGGGGGTGATTTCCAAAAAAAAAAAAAAAAAAAAAAAAAAAGAGCAAAAAAAAAAAAGAGAGAAAAAAAAATTCAGAGTGTGCTTCTCAGTTGTTTACGTGCCGCGCCGTGCTTTCGTTGGTGTTTTAGGCTCGCGTCTCTAGTACGGTCTAGCCTAGGATCAGCACAGTACCGACGTTGAGTGTTTATTCAGCTTTGCATCTCTGTTTTGATTACTGTTGAGCTTTTGCTACCATACTTGTCAGCCTTCCTACAGCTCCACATATATTCTACATCGTGCGTTTTGACACCTCCTGGCCATCGCTCTACCACATCTCTGAGAGTTTTGACCCGTTGGTTGTACGTCACCACCTGCTGCTAGGTAAGAATCGGTAAGAACGAAAGAAAAGCTTGACGGATTTGTGCTTTCCACCACCCCACATCCCATTAGTAGAAGTAGGATCATATTCCTGTTTGTTTTCTATTTCTGCTAACCATGCCAGGATCACATGATGAAGTGGCGCGGGATGCACCCGATTGGGAGAACATGACAAACAAGGAGCTACATGATAAATTTGCACAAATGATGTCTGAACAGGTGAATGACATCGAGACCAGATTTACAGAGGCAATTGATGGCGTGGAAAAGATGATCGACACCAAGCTCGACGCCAAGTTTACTGAGTTGATCGCACGCCTACCTACACAGCCTGCTGCCGCTCCAGCACAGCCACAGCCACCGCCACTACCACGTGCACGACGTATTCTGTTTCCGAGAGGACAAGCTGCTGGTCTTGGTGCTCCTCCTGCTGCTGCAGTACCTGTTGCTGCTGCTTCTGACGTCGGCCTGGACGACAACTACGAGGGTGATTACGAGGAGGAGGTGGAACAGGAAGCGGCCTATGAACAGCCAGCTGGACGTCCACGTCCCAACATTCGCCACGGTCGACACCAACCACCCCCTCAGGTACGCGATGATGAACATGTGCCTAAACTTAAATTGAATCTTAAGCCGTTTGAGGGTAGATATATTCCTGATGCTTATCTTACTTGGGAGTTAGAAACTGAACAACGCTTTACATGTTTACAATATCCTGAGAATAGACGTGTTACTGCTGCTGTTTGTGAATTCACGGGGTTTGCATCTATTTGGTGGTCTGAACATTGTAGATTGCATGCTAATAATATTCCAACCACTTGGGCTGCTTTAAAAGATGCTATGCGTACTCGCTGGGTTCCTCCTTATTATCAACGTGAATTGCTACAAAAATTACAGCGTTTGAGACAAGGCAAAAATTCTGTAGAGGAATATTATCAAGAATTACAAACTGGATTGATTAGATGTGGCCTAGTAGAGGATAATGAAGCTATGCTTGCACGTTTTATGGGTGGTTTAAACAGGGAGATACAAACTATTCTAGAATACAAGGACTTTGCTACTATTACTCGTTTGTTTCATCTTGCTTGTAAAGCTGAACGTGAAGTGCAGGATCGACAGGCCGCTACGAGACCTAACTTTTCTGCAGGACGAAATACATCATGGACATCGCGTGGACCTTCTACATCCACACGTCCTACTGCACCACCATCTACTTCAGCCGCTCATTCTTACAGGGAGCCACCAAAACAGTCAGCGCCACCATTCAAGGGTGCACAGAGTGGTCCAGCGGCGAGTTCTTCTTCATCCATGGCTTCCACAGGGCAAACACGAGATCGTGATATTAAATGTCGCAGGTGCCAAGGTGGAGGTCACTTCGCAAAAGACTGTCCCTCCAAGCGTGTGATGATTATTACGGCGGATGGTGGGTATGAGTCAGCGAGTGACTATGATGAGGAGACTTTAGTTCTCATCGCTCATGAGGAACAGGGTGCCCATGATGATGCTCTTGATATAGAGTATATGGCTCCTGATGATGCAGATAAATATGCTAGTTTGGTTGCTCAACGTGTGTTAAGTGTGCAGGTAACGAAGGCTGAGCAAAACCAGAGGCATAATTTGTTCCACACAAAGGGAGTGGTGCAAGAACGTTCGGTTCGCATCATCATTGACGGAGGGAGTTGCAACAACTTGGCTAGCATGGAGTTGGTGGAGAAGCTATCTCTCACCACAAGACCACACCCCCATCCGTACTATATTCAGTGGTTTAACAATAGTGGTAAGATTAAGGTAACGCGTTCTGTTCGTGTGCACTTTAGCATTGCTGCATATGCTGATTATGTTGATTGTGATGTGGTACCCATGCAAGCATGCTCTCTTTTACTTGGTAGACCATGGCAATTTTATAGGAATGTTGTACACCATGGTAGGACAAATCAGTTTACTCTGGTTCATCAGGATAAAAATATTGCTTTACTTCCTATGTCTCCTGAACAAATTGTGAAAGATGATCTTGCTAGAGCTAGTAAAGCTAAACAGGAGAAAAATAAGAGTGAAAATGAGACTAATAGCAAATCTTCTTCTGCTGTTTCTAATGAAATTAAATTGACTAGTCCAACTTTGCTTGCTACTAAAGTTGATATTTCAGATTTGGATGTTAGTCAATATGTGTGCTATGCTTTTGTGTGCAAAGAAGCCTTGTTTTCATTTGAGGAATTGCCTCCTTCTTTGCCTCCTGTTGTCACTGACCTTTTGCAGGAGTTTATTGACGTCTTTCCACAAGACGTACCACCGGGATTACCACCTATTCGAGGGATTGAGCATCAGATTGACTTAATTCCCGGTGCTTCGTTGCCCAACCGTGCGCCATACCGTACCAATCCGGAGGAGACGAAGGAGATTCAGCGTCAAGTACAAGAGCTACTCGACAAAGGTTACATACGTGAATCCCTTAGTCCTTGTGCTGTTCCTGTTATATTAGTGCCTAAAAAGGATGGAACATGGCGTATGTGTGTTGATTGTAGAGCCATTAATAATATTACTATTCGTTATCGTCATCCTATTCCTAGGTTAGATGATATGCTTGATGAATTAAGTGGCTCTACCATGTTTTCCAAAGTTGATTTGCGTAGTGGATACCATCAAATTCGCATGAAATTAGGAGATGAATGGAAAACGGCTTTTAAAACTAAGTTTGGATTATATGAGTGGTTAGTCATGCCTTTTGGGTTAACTAATGCACCTAGCACTTTCATGAGATTAATGAACGAGGTTTTACGTGCTTTCATTGGACGATTTGTGGTAGTCTATTTTGATGATATACTGATTTATAGCAAATCTTTGGAGGAACATTTGGATCATTTACGTGTTGTTTTTATTGCTCTACGTAATGCACGTTTGTTTGGTAACCTTGGGAAGTGCACCTTTTGCACCGACCGAGTATCGTTTCTTGGCTATGTTGTTACTCCGCAGGGAATTGAAGTGGATAAAGCCAAGATCGAGGCGATTGAGAGTTGGCCGCAGCCCAAAACGGTCACACAAGTGAGGAGTTTTCTTGGCCTCGCTGGATTCTATAGGCGTTTTGTGAGAGATTTCAGCACCATTGCTGCCCCTCTCAATGAGCTTACACGCAAGGATGTGCCTTTTACTTGGGGTACCGCACAGGAAGAAGCCTTCACGGTATTGAAAGATAAGTTAACACATGCTCCTTTGCTCCAACTTCCTGATTTTAATAAGACTTTTGAGCTTGAATGCGATGCTAGTGGGATTGGTTTGGGAGGTGTGTTATTACAAGATGCTAAACCTGTTGCTTACTTTTCTGAAAAATTGAGTGGGCCTAGTCTGAACTATTCTACTTATGATAAGGAATTATATGCTCTTGTTCGGACATTAGAAACTTGGCAACATTATTTATGGCCCAAAGAATTTGTTATACATTCTGATCATGAATCTTTGAAACACATAAGAAGTCAAGCAAAACTTAATCGTAGACATGCTAAGTGGGTTGAATTTATTGAGACTTTCCCTTATGTCATTAAACACAAGAAGGGGAAAGATAATATTATTGCTGATGCTTTGTCTCGTCGTTATACTATGCTTTCACAACTTGACTTCAAGATTTTCGGTTTAGAGACAATCAAAGATCAATATGTAAATGATGCGGAATTTAAAGATGTATTGCAGAATTGTAGAGAGGGTAGAACATGGAACAAGTTTGTGCTTAATGATGGATTTGTGTTCCGTTCTAACAAGCTATGCATTCCAGCTAGCTCTATTCGTCTTTTGTTGTTGTAGGAGGCGCATGGAGGAGGATTAATGGGACACTTTGGCGTGAAGAAGACGGAGGACGTACTTGCTACACATTTCTTTTGGCCAAAGATGAGACGGGATGTTGAGCGTTTTGTTGCTCGCTGCACTACATGTCAAAAAGCTAAGTCACGACTCAATCCTCATGGTTTATACATGCCTTTACCTGTACCTAGTGTTCCGTGGGAGGACATATCCATGGACTTTGTTTTAGGCTTGCCTCGAACAAAGAATGGGAGGGATAGCATATTTGTGGTCGTGGATAGATTTTCTAAGATGGCACATTTTATACCATGTCATAAAAGCGATGATGCTGCTAATGTTGCTGATTTATTTTTTCGTGAGATTATTCGCTTACATGGTGTGCCCAATACTATTGTCTCGGATCGTGATACTAAGTTTCTTAGCCATTTTTGGAGATGCTTATGGGCTAAGTTGGGGACTAAACTACTTTTTAGTACTACATGTCATCCCCAAACTGATGGACAAACTGAAGTGGTCAATAGGACTTTGTCTACTATGCTTAGGGCTGTTTTAAAGAGTAACTTGAAACTGTGGGAAGAATGTTTACCTCACATTGAATTTGCTTATAATCGTTCATTGCATTCTACCACTAAAATGTGCCCTTTTGAGATTGTTTATGGTTTTCTACCTCGTGCACCTATTGATTTGCTGCCTCTTCCATCTTCGGAGAAGGTTAATTTTGATGCTAAGCAACGTGCTGAATTGATATTAAAAATGCATGAGTTAACTAAAGAAAACATTGAGCGCATGAATGCTAGATACAAGCTTGCTGGTGATAGGGGTCGAAAGCATGTTGTGTTTGAACCCGGAGATCTTGTTTGGTTACATCTACGTAAAGATAGGTTTCCTGATTTGCGCAAGTCTAAGTTAATGCCTCGAGCTGATGGTCCCTTTAAGGTTTTGCAGAAAATTAATGATAATGCATATAAACTTGAGCTACCTGCAGCCTTTGGGGTTAGTCCCACATTTAATATTGCAGATTTGAAGCCTTATTTGGGAGAAGATGATGAGCTTCCGTCGAGGACGACTTCAATTCAAGAAGGGGAGGATGATGAGGACATCCCTACTAATGTTACACCCATATCCTCACCAACTACACATATTGGACCAGTTACTAGAGCTCGTGCACGTCAACTAAATTATCAGGTACTTTCGTTTCTTGCGAATCCTTCTATTGTTCATGAACATATGATGCTGCCTAAATTAGATACTTTTGTTTTGCTTATGAATGAAGGACCTAGCATGGACAAGAAGGATGGTCATTGGAGCGGGATCAAGCATGGAGAAGAAGGTGCGCGCGCGGGAAAGGACAGCGGAGCTTCCAGTGGTGATTATCGCACTTTGAAGCCACCATAAGGCGCGCATGAAGTCTTGGACGAAATACGCGAGATGCCACTTCATTATTTTCGTCCAAGGGCAATTATAGGTGCTGCGTCACCTTAATATTGGGCTGGGCCCATGTAATTTCGAAATACCACCTTATAGGCTGTTTTTAGAGTCCGTATGTGTGGGGAAACCGAGTTAGGGTTGTTTTCGGACCCCACCTCCAAGGGGTCACGAAAATCCCCTCTGTTCCCCCATATATACAGCCCTTAGGGCGTCGTTTAGACTTGGGTTTTAATTAGATTTAAGTTAGCCATAGCCGCAACTTCGAGTTCTTCGTTTGTGTCGTCCGACCAGGCCAAGACCGCATTGGAACCCCAACTTCTGTTAATCTTTCATCTTATATTCGCAATATCCAGATTGCAATTCTTAGTTCTTGCTTGTTCTTCGATTGCTTGCAGGAATTGACCTTCGTGGTCAGGTTGATCGTGCACCCGCGGGATCAATAACCTCTCGGAGTTGGTTTAGCGATTGCTAAGGCGCAACGTCTTCGCACGTTCGTAGTCGGGTCGTGAAAGTCTACTCCACCAAAATCGATCTCCACCATCTCATCGAAACATCGGGACACCTTCGCCTCTATCACAGGGCCCTGCGGGGCCCTAACCGTGGTAGAGTTGTTGTTGTGGCGACGTCGACGCACGGTGGCCGCAGATCTGGAGATCTGACAGCTGGGAGGCTCAGATCTGGCTAGGTTTTGAAATTGGGGCTATTTTTGGGGCAGATCTGGACATTGTGAGGGGGGTGGCTGCAATTTTGTGGCTAGGGAAACCCTAGAAAGAGGTGGGAGTGTGGTGGTCTTTATATAGCCCAGGTGGCTGGCAGTTTGCAAAAACATCCCCGGTTTTTCTCTCGCGCGCGCGGTGCTCACGTTTCTGACCGCCGGGGGTCCACAGTACCTCCGATTCGGGTAAAACTTTGAACTGCGCGATCAGCGTGTCGAGCCGGCGGCGTTCACCTGCGTTGGAACCGTTTCGAAAACACTTTCCGGCGCGCTATAAAAATAACCCATTTAATTATTAAATGGGGTTTTTCGTTCCGTTGGCTGCAACTGGTCTCGTGCGGTTTTCGCGACGGTGATCGGGTGAAACCCGGTGTCGCAAAGGGTCGAGTGTCAGGGTGGCAAAGGTCGGTCTCCGTCTGATACGAGATAAGAGGGGGGGGGAAATAATCGTCGGTCGATAAATCGGGGATGCAAACACCGCAAACAAATCAGACAATCAAAGAATTCACATCGAAAACAAATTTTTTATTTTTTTGTGAAATCTAGGCTGTTACATAGCTAAAGTGGCAGGTGTGGCTATAGGAGTGCAGATAAAGTCTTTGTTGTTGTGACTAGTGAAATCACACAACTTGATGTTTTCAGTGGAACCCATAGTAGCAGCAAGTGTCGCAGATTTTTTTTTATTTTTGATATAGGACACAAAGATAAAAACTGAAAGGTAAACTAACAAGACAAAAAATCAAAGGTAAAAGATAGTGTGCAACTCCCCTATCTTAGCACTCGGATTCCCCGGCAACGGCACCAGAAATTTTCTTGATACTCTATCCTCGTTGGTTACCCCAAGTGGAAGGTTAGATGTAGTGTAGCGGCAAATTTCCCTCGGTGAAGATACTGAGGTTTTAAGATTGTCTCCCATAAGACTCAAATAATGATAAGTAGGTGGTTTGGCAAGTGATGCGCCGTCTGAAATGAACCACTTGCTTTACCTGGACCAGCACACGACACAAATAACTTTGCTTCCCAACGAGTACAGAGAGGTTGTCAATCTCTCCGGCCTTATTGTTCACAAAGGATCAAACACAAGGGATAATGATAATGATAGCAGCTAGAAAGTAAAAGCAAGAAAATAAAAGAGCGTGTAAACAATGATGAGAATATGGATCGGGGTCGCGTGATGTTCACTAGTGATGTCTCTCTCCCAAAAGACGATAAAAATGCTATGCGAGGTAAACAAATTACAGTTGGGCAATTGACCGGATTAAAAACGCAATGCAATGCTAACTATGCTACAAAGAAAGGGCGAGGCTCAAAAGCATGGGCGGTACGCCAAAATAAGTAGACCAAAATCCAACTTCATCTACTACTAATCATCCACCTTGAGATATCTATCCAGAACATCTCGCAGGTATTAAGTTGCCAGCGCCACCCAAAGTGTAAACCCAAAGCAACAGACAACTGCATTAAAAAGCACTTTTCGTAAAGTAAACAGACAACCGCGGTTACAAGAACCGTTGTTTTCCCCCTTGTGGCAACAGCACATCCCCTAGACTCATGTTTCTGTCACTCAAGCGTGTCATTGGGGGGCATGAACCCACAATCGAGCATAACGTTCCCTCTTGGAGTCACTACCTACTACTTGGCCAAAGCAATAAACACCAATGGAGAACATGCAAGAATTACTTAGGAACAAAAATATAAAAGATAAGAACCAAATATATTACTCAATCACAAACTGAACATAGTCTCATAATCCATCAGATCCCAGCAAACTCAGCATAGCAACAGCAGAAAATTACATATGTGCCTCGATCATGTAGGGCAGCTCACAAGGTCTAAACCATGAAGAACAAAGAGGGGAGGAGAACATCACATAGCTGCTGATCACGAACCCATTGTCCAAGGGAAACTACTCACAGCATACCTGGGAAGTGTCCATGGTGGAGGCGAAGCTCCCGGAGGTCAATCCTCCCTCCGGCAGGGTGTCGTGAAGGGGTTTCCTGGCGCTCCCGATCTTGGAAGCGCGGCGGCGGCGGAACAGAGGCGAGATCGCGAAAAAGGGTTCTCTCTTCGAAGGTATCGCGTCACGGGAAATAAATAAGCGAAGGGGGCCAGCCAGGGGCACCAGGGGTCCAGGCGCCCCCCCTGGCGCGGCCAAGCCCTAGGCCGCGCCAGGTGGCCGCCTGGGTCCATAGTGGTGGCCCTCTGGCCCCACTTTCGTGATTCCGGAAGGTTCCTTCACGCTGATTTTTATCTGATTTTTCCCGAATTTTTGGAGCAATTTTAATATGGGGGAAACCTGAAATAGAAAAACAGCAGAAAACTAGAACTCGCACAATGGTGCACTGAGTTAATAAGTTAGTCCAAATATGATCAAAAGTGTATGAAAATGTATCTAGATCATAGCAATATCACACAAAACATGCATGGAGCAAGCAGAAATTATAGATACGTTTGGGACGTATCAACATGTATGTCAGGTTTTAGTCTTGTGGAACTGTAATCAGGGTGGATCAAGAATAGGAAGGGCGGTGACATATTATGCGACCACGAAGCAAGGTTTTTCAAAGAATAGCTTGTCAACAATGTTAGCAACAACGCCGATACCAAGGGCGAGGGACAACAAGCACCATTTTCTTGCTTGCTAAAACGAGGCGGACCAATTGGCAAGGTTCTCGTCCATAGGTTGTCACTGAAATGTCATCAACAATAGCAACAAGTTATACTAAGTGAGTAGCACATCGAGGTGTTTTCGTAAGCAGGGAATTATTACTGCTCAGATAAGTTATATTACAAGGGAGGTTAAACAGACCAATGGAAAGGAAAATGTGGTTATACACAAGCATTAGGTGTATAACCCTTCGGACAAGGGGCAAGGATGATATTCCTCCCCATGAATTTAATTGACACATGGAAGAAGACATGTGAGATCGGTCGGATAATAATCCACCAATGGATCAGGTGGACCGCAAAGAATCTGATGTGAGTATAGGAACTCAACCAGAAGAAGAATGCAAAGGCATCGGATCATAGAAATGTATGAATAATTCGGTGATTGAATTCAAAGGAACCATGATTTCTTTAATGAAGGATCGGAAGCAGACGCTTCGATCAAAAGATAAGTAAGTTGAATGGAACTGGACGGACAATCAATCAAGGTTTGATTTACCGAGATCTAGCTCATGTCTGAAATGATGTCTGAGCCGAAAGAATGAAGTCATAATGATCACCTGATGATTGTGTGCACTAGCACACATGATGATTGCATAAGATCAGAAAGGCAATGACAAGGGATGTTAACGACGAATACTAGACATACATAATTAACCATGATGCAAGAAGGTAATAAGAATATCCAAAAGAAGTAGGCTGCGGAGGATTCTCGAAAGATCATATGGTTTTTCAAAGTATTTTGGGAATCACATGGTCAACTGGGGATGAATGAGTCCTCGAAAAGTATGAGGGTTTATTCGTAGATGTATTCATGTGAAGAGGTGTTGCAAGGCAGCATGCTCAAAGGATTCTCGAAACAATGGAGGGAATTTTGGGGGATCTTGTAATAACAAGAGCCCCTAGGATTGAATGGACGAACGGAAGGTGTATGAAATTATCCATACGGATATATCGATGGCAGGGAATTTCAAAGGCGATGAACACATAGAGTCTCTGGAATTTAAAAGGGAATATCTTCGGAATCTTCTGGTGAATTAGGCGACCATCTGCAATGAGGGGCTCTCCGGGAGAAAGTAGTCACGAGAACCTAGAGTTAGCGTTAGCAAAATGTTTAACCCGAAAGGGAGAGAGAGTAGAGTCCCAGAGTAAAGGTACGAATAAAAAGATCCTAATACCACTCAGTTTGCGACATGGGCCGATAAGCCACACGACACTGTTAGTAAAGTAGTTTTGCGAAGACTAAACTCAACTTCGACCAAGGAGTGGAAAGGGAGTTTCCAACAGGCATTCGTCTCTGATACCAACTTGTGACGCCCCCAATTTACGATCATGTACTAAACATACACGCAAGGCACACGATCGAGATCAGGGTATCACGGTAAGAATATCACAGCACAACACTAGACACAAATATGATAAATCTTTATGTTACAAGTCAGGGATCACGAGGATCCGAATACATAAGTCATACAAGCCATAATATCTGAGTACAGACATAATTAGTCAAGTTTTGCCTTAAGAAGGCTGGCACAAACGATACAGATCGAAAAGGCGAGGCCTCCTACCTGGGAACCTTCGAACTACTCTTGGTCGAGGGGGAACTCCATGTCGTAGAAGGCACCTTCAGGATACTCCTGCTCCTGGGCTCCAACGTCTGATTGCAACAACCGTGTATATAGAAAACATGGGGGTATAAAAATAAAGGGTGAGTATCTAGCATACTCAGCGAGACTTAAACCCAGGCATTCTAAGCAGTTATGCATTTGTAACAAAATTGACGAAGAGGCTGTATAGTGGACTGCAAGGCAGAAATACTAGGGTAAGGAGGAAGAAGCTAGGCCTATCGAATACTAGCATCTTCAAGCGATCTTGCAGCAGTAGATGAGAATAGACAACAGATTAAGGGGTTATAATGATAGTGATATATATAAGTAGTAGTAATAACAACAAGTCCAGATATCCTTTCTCGACAACTCTGCGAGAAAGAAATCCCGGGAACAATATAACAGTTTATATCATAGCAATAATGGTTCAAGTTGTAGTTGCGGATACGGATACAACATCGAGCGTCCTGATACCATGGACACGCCTATTCGAATAGATTTCATCCCTGCAGGGGCTGCACTACTGCTACCCTACACGCTTGAAAGCCCGGGTCTCGTACACCTTATTTAGGCATGTCCGACCAAGGAAATTAGACACGCTGTAGACCATCCTAGGCTCAACAGAGATGCCATCCGCCGGTCTAAATCCTAAGTACGCAGGGACTTTGGGCCTCCGCCCTTTGTACTCCTACACTATATGTGGCTGGCCGATGAAGCAGACCCACCTCCCCTGAACTAGAGCGAGGCAGTTACCATCCAATCCCGGCAATCAGCCTGCGGTACTGCTGACGTCTGAAGAGCTTTCGAACGGAACGTACAACGCCGGGGAGCCCATACTCCTCATCCAACGTGGAGGTAGCGCGTATAGGACAGTGGCCATCTTAGATCACTGAAACCGATCCATTAGATGCATTATTAATATCTCGCGGAGACGAATGTTATCGTCGTTCCGACTGTTTAACACAACGGACAACGAACAACAGTCAGGCCCACCTCTCTCTCTAAGCGGCACTTGCCCTGTCGTCCCATAAAATCTCGCGGGTACCCTTAGGGGTAATTCCGTCTACTTACCTTATCTCGCGAGCAACCTGGGAGTCACTCGACTTTCGTGATGCAGGGGTATATTGCGGACATGACTAAGTCCAGGCCCACCTCTCTCTAGGCAACACCTGCCCTGTCGTCCCGTTGCAATACCTATCGCGGGTACCGTTGGGTCACCCAACTACTGACCTTTAAGAACAATTGTGGTTCAGGACCCTAGTGGCTGCACTACAGAGTCAGCAACGAGGTAAGTACGAGGATTACTCCTCGATATCTCACACTTGATGCGGCTCGGTAGAGTCTAGCCGTGGTAGGGGCCTTTAACGGTGTCCGCTCGATATCGTTGAAGTTGCAGTAAAATAAATTGTATCTGCATTCACTCCCCAGAGTGATCGCGGCCCGATAGCTAAACCTAGCATACTAACAAGGCGCAGGCAAACTCCTGAATATTGCATAATTATAATAGGAAGCATAGGATAAAGGAACGTACATCAAGGGGCGACAAAAACAGGTTACGCAGCAGGATAGGAATTTTAACGTTGCAGCAGCCATGCCTAGTGCAAATATAAATATAGACAGATAGGCAATATCTGGGAGAGGTTAAGGGGAACTCCTTGCCTGGAAGCTCAACAGTAGGGGTACGGTCGTCGACGTAGTAGTCGTACTCAGCAACGGTGTCGTCGACGACGGTCTCGGGGTCTACCGGAAGATAAGGGGGGAGAAACAGTAAATATAAAGCAATCATATGCAAACAGATGCCCAGCATGACCGATGCAATGTTAATGGTGTTCTAATGCGGTACAATGTGCTTTACTCGGAGCAGGAATTCATCCGGGGATGAACTGCCAGCTCCGGGTAATTATCGGCAGACGACCCGAAGGGGGAAGGTCTTGTTTTCAATGTGTTAGAGGGGGTGATGGATGTATGAATAGTGTATTCTTATTCATTGTATTTTTTTGATCAACTTTGATATATAAATTATTTTCATCGGAGTTACGGTTTAAAAGATATTGAATTTCAAAGATTTAATTATTTTGTAGAATTTCTGGATTTTCATTATTATTTAAATACAACATTATCCAGAAGAGTGTTGTTGACTGGTCCACCTAAATGTGGGGCCACCCTTTCATAGGCTGGAGCCTTTGACTGGTCAACTGACCAGTGGGTCCCACATGTCATACACAGTGACTTTTATAAATCATTCTATTTATTCAAATAGCACATGGCCCACATGTCCTACACATTTTATCTATAAACCCATTTTATTTCATTTAAATAGACACTGAGGGCCAAGTGTCATGGACTAAGTGACTTAATTAAGCAATTTTATTAGCTTAAAAGGTTGGGCCCACTTGTCATTGTCATTGGTGTTTATCTCTGGTTTATTATAACAGTGGTTAATTAAAAGGGGCTAGGCCCACATGTAATACACAGAGAGGGCTTTTATTTCGTTAAACACTGATTAGGGACTTATCCACACTGGGAGGCCCCACTGGGTAGTGGCACATTGCCACAGCACGAGCACGCCAGCCATGGTCGTGGCCACTGGCCAGCGGCGACGCGGCAAGGCCGACAGGGGTGAGCGGGCGGCGGGGGGCGGGGGACGTGACGAACGACGACCACGAGCGGGCTCGCACGAGAGCCGCCAGAGGCAGAGGGCGCACAGAGCGCGGCCGTGTGCGAGGAAGAGCACGTGCTCACCAGCGGCCTGGTGCGGCGACAGACAGCGACAGATCGCGGGGGCGAGCGCGGGAATGGGAAGAGGCGCTCATAGTGGACGCATCGACGAGCTCGGAGCGGCTTGGGGTGGTCGGAGGCGGAGGGATCGATGGGGCGGCTTGTTGGGGTTCGGGGCAGAAAACACAAATTTTTCATCACCTACGAGACCCATACCCAAGACCTATGCTATGCTGATGCAAGTAACGGACAGAAATAGATCACACACCAGTATGTAGCCCGTTAAGCGGGAAACGTTCCCGCATGAACGTGGTTGGTGTAGTCGTATCGGCAATCCCCGATGCCGCGCAGATCCACGATGACTCCTGCAGCCACCTGATCCTTGTAGACCAATGACGGGATTACGTCCCCGTCGGAACGTTGCTGATGAAGACCTCGCGATACGACCACGACGATGAAGTAGCACCACAAGTGTAGTGCCTCGCGGGATTATATACATACAGTATACCCGACGTCCCTCCGGGCTCCGAACCAGTAGAGCAGCGGAAAGAAGATGGATTCGGATCCCGATTCCAGCAGCACGACGGCGTGCGTATAGTGGAGAAATCCCCAACCAAGTGTAGACTCCAAACAAGGGGAATCCACTCGAGGAAGGAGAAAGGAGGGAGAGAGAGATGAGAACTTATCTCAAAAATATGATGAATAAAAGGGCACCTCTACCCCTCCTTATATAGGCCAAGGAGGGGTGCCACCCCCCCTCCACTTCCGGGGTGGGACTAATCCCAAGGGAGGGGGTGGCGCACCTATTAAGGGGGGTGGGGCCCCTCATGGCGCCATGGCCCATGGGGGAGGACTCCCTCTCCCCCTAATGGGCCCTATGAGGCCCATATGCCTTTTAATTCATTTTTAATTATATTTAATTATATTTTAATATTTAATTCAGATAATTAAATAATAAAACATTAATTAAACATTATTAAATATATTTTGAACCTTTCAAAATACCCGGAACAACTTCCGGCCTTCATCGGAACAATTGCGGTGTTCTCTCCAATTTCTCCGGTGATCCAGAATCAATCCTTACTGCGTCGAGTACCCTTAAGTGTAACACCCTACGGTCCGGGAAACAGCAGACATGATCGAGACAACTCTCATTGATCAATGACTAATCAATTGGACCTGGTTACAATCCTTGATAGCCCCTGCGCTTCCATCGAATGAACTTCAATCGTTGTTGGATCCGTTAACCGTGTGCCTGTTCCCTTTGTCCTGGGGTACTTTGCTTGTCCGAGGTTTGATCAACGGTATCCATTATACCTAGTTCGTCCTCGTTCTCAACAAACAAGTTTACTCGTTCCCGTGATATTACAACTCCGTGACCTAGTCACACATTTGCAAACTTTATGATGTAACATCACCGAGTGGGCCCAGAGTACCTATCCGTCACACGGATGGACAAATCCCGCTTTGATCTATTTGCATACTCATTAACATATCTATTCGGAATACCTGAAGTACTCCTTTATGACCAGCATATTTCGGTCAGGCGGTGGGTAGCAAATCAAGGCATCCTAATAGACAGTAATTACGTATGATCATTACGGTCTAAGGATCTGGTCACTACGTTATAGTTATCGCAATGTCAAACTATGTGACTTGATCACATCGCAACACTTCTGGTGGGTGTATGTCCATCATATCATTATCCAATGATACGAATCCATTGTCAACAGACGCCATTGTCTCATGATCAGGAAATCTTGATCATCAATCGCCCAATGGACTAGTATACTAGGGTTGACTAGGGACCTGGTTGTTTGTATACCACACCTGTATTAATGTTTACGCTTAATACAGTTATAGCATAGTATCAAACGTATTATGAACTAATGGAATATGCTCGATAAAACATATTTTATTTGCCTCTAGGGCACATTTCCAACAGTCTCCCACTTGCACTAGAGTACAAATAATCTAGTTGCATTTTCTCTGGATCATAACTCCATATTGATCATGCTTGCCCGTGGAAGAGGTTGTATCAACGGTCTGGGTACCATTCAGAACCGTATGTCCTTTTGCAAATCATAATGTCACCTAATTTGACATTCCTTCATTATCCACTATAATGATGAGGTATATATATTTGGCGGTGAAGTGAGACTTCGTTTGCTGTGTCATAGCAATGACATCCGGTGGGTCACGCGGACTTTCCCATAGTCATGCACACTTGAAACTGACTCAATCAGAAGTCGAACTTCTTAAGCCATAATATAACTCCTGCTACTTCTAAAGCAGCCACATCAATGTAGATTCAATCCTTAGTGCATTATATGCAACTCTTATGTCTAACCATGTTTCTTTAAACTTAGGCATTCATTAGTATGATATCTCAATTTTCTAGGTTAGTGTCAAAACTTGAACCAGAATAACATTTATGGTCAAGTCCACTATCCTTTACAAATTTGAGATGTATCCTCAGTTCTCTTTAGACACTGAAGGATAAACTTAACTCTTTGTTCAATGATTTACTCATAAATCATATCACAAACTTGTTCTTACTACTAAGAACTTGGGTCACATTACGTCGAGTACATAACTCTGGTTTTATATGAAAGAACCTATGACAAAGGCATAGAGGATCCAACACATCCATTTCTTTCATTAACCATTAACATTGTTCTTGTACTGAGATTAACTCAACACTTCTCTTGGATATACAAGCAAGGACTACTTCTTGACTTGTCCCGTTCTGGACTCCTTCAGAATCTGATCCAGGAAAGTAGTACGACTCAATGTTATTAAACACATATCTATCTTAATAGATCTTCAATGCTTAATACTTATTCATCTTCGTTTATGAAAGATTCAAATAATCATTAACACCAACTGCACCATTCGTAATATGTTATCCATATATGAGAATGTTATCATGCTCCCACTCAAATATGTCATGCACATATTAAGTTATAGGATAACACTCATATTGCTCCCACTCAAATATGTTGGCCACATATAAGACAAGGATAACATCCACATGGCTCCCACTTAGATATGTCAGACACATATTAAGTTCAGGATACTAACCACATGGATCCTACTCAAATATGTCATTTACATATAAGTCTAGGATAATACTCCCATAGCTCCCACTCAAAATATGTCGTCTACATATTAAGTTTCAGGAAACTATTCATCTCCCACTCAGTTTCATGCAAATGCATGTTTCCTCGATATTTTGGTTAAGTCCAAAATTCTTTGATCATCCATCAAAATGAGAATTCAGTTTACGAGACACTAGTATCCATATGTTTTTCCCAAAACCTTCTTGTTGTACCAATTACAACACTTCTTCAAATACAGGATTTGAGGAAGTCACGGTATTGATAACAATCCTGGATCAATCGTAGTGCATATCCCTTTGACTCAAGCATTGCTACACATTGTAGTCAACCCATTGAATTTGTCAGAAACAATCTTTGTGACAAACCAATCTTGACGTCCCTTTGATGTTCACATTTATTCCTCATAACTCTGAAGTTATTGTGAATATCAAGTAACCTCCTTACTTGGTAAGATTCAAGCAATCTTAAATGTAACTCAACATAGGATTTTATGACTCATAGTCATATCTCGTACTTAGGTCCACCATTGCTTCTTTGTAGTTCGTAGGAATGTCTTATTCCATTAACATGACAAGTGAATCATGAATATCATTTTGCACCAGGGGCAAATATATATATTCTTGAATCCTACCTTTCTCAGTAAAAGCTCCCATCAGAAGATCATGATCATTATCATTAGTTTCTCCTCTTATTGTAGAGCTTTGCTTCCAGAACATATTCCGTTGCACTACTCTGACATTTGGAGGCAAGGTCAATTACCTTGGTTGAACTTTCACTTTTCTTCCATTACCACATTTATCAAGAACAATTCTTGACAAACACCAAACATAGCAATACAAGTTTTGCTCCTTTTGGTTCTAGTTGTGGAAGATGCATCCATAGTTGTCTAAGGATATACTACAAAGATAATTTATCTTACATAAATCAAGCTTCCTAGAAACCACAACACACCATGACATATATAGTGTTGGTTTCCACGAACTCAGATGGTTCCCTATGCTGAAGTGAGTGTTTGCATATTAAATTAATAACTCTAAACAATAATAACGTAACTTGGTAAGAGATAACTTAGACCACACACTTTTCGATAGAATATGATCACAATTTTCAGGCACGTCAATCATATTGAAGTGTCTCAAGACATTGCAATTTGTGGAACAACTTTCACACAAGTCTTTATGCCCAAGACTAACTCAAAACATTTGTCACTTTGATCAAATCGTAGAGACTTGTCTTTCTTGTTAATTTAATATCCATCTTTACTCTGAAATCCCTTTTGATCATATCAAATTATTTCAGACTCATGTTTCATTAGTGAATACAAATATTCATCTAAGTCCACATTCGAAGTTCACGAAATAATGAAATTCACCACATACTGACATACGATACATCACAATGTATGATACTCAACAATCAGTACACATTCCGTTTACCAGAATGCGAGGTTTTAGTCATCTCACCTAAAAGGCATGGTTTGTATGTGTCAAGAGATCAAGTATCTTAAGACATCATCATACCATTCATGACTTAAACTATAGTGTCATTATTAAGCCTGGATATTTCTTGGCATTACAATATTTCTTATAAATGATCAAACAACTATCATCAATATAAGAATAACTCATTCATAATCGTAATGTGACCATAAGAGATAACATTCATGAAAGGAGAACAACTGACTTGTTTCTCACTAATATGAATAATCGTCTTCGCGAGATGCAAGACACACTAATAAAGTCCTCATTCAAACGATCATAAAATGTATTCATATATTAATCAATTGATAGATGTAGAGGGAGAGTGTTGTCGACCATCAACTATCTTGATTGCCGTCAGCACACATTGTCACCTCATCCCTTCCAAGTCACTCTCAAGCAGTAAGTTCAAGCATCGAATACTTAATCAACTGCAATTAGTGTTTCGTGGGAAAGACATTTATAACTCGTATATCAAATATACCTTCTCCGTCAATGACCATTCCTGCATTGGTTCTACTCTTAAAGTTCTTGACTTTAACCATGACCTCATGACAGGTGAACGATTCTCCTTCATGACATAGTCCAGACATGGTCTTTGTAACTGGGAAGAAGCAGATGCAACTCCCCAGTTATCGCAAAGTAACCAGTCATTCAGTAGTCCAAGTTATACACAAGGTGTTCCATGTATCTTATACATTTTCCAAGTGACTTTCTTAGCAGGTTGTTCCTTCCACCATAGTTGAAAGAAACCCCGTCCATATACCCATATTCCATTACTCTGATTTGTGACCAAGTGCTTTCAAGTTCACCTAGCACGTCATACGTGTTGGTTAACATGCATTCACAATTCAGATTCCATAGAATGAATTATGGTGTATTGGACAGTCATTCATAAGTGACGGTGAGTGTGATACTCATCATCATCTTCCTTGATTACGGAGTTGTCAGGTGTATCTCCTAGCAGTTCTTCGTATTATGTTTAGCAAGTCATTACTAATGAGTATGTCTCTAATGGTGTTGGTACACATCAATGAAGTAAGACCCATTTACCTTTAAGTTCTATCATACTAAAAGAGACATAGTTCTAAACATTGGTATGACGTTATCTACAATGATATTTGCTAAGACATGAAGATTAAGTTCATAATATGGAGTTCATGTTTCAAAAACAATTCTGGAACTCCCACTCAGACAAACATCCCTCATAGTTTATTCTAAGTGATTACACGATCCTTGAAGAACATACCTCCCCCGTGTGACACGACCATCAGTATGTTGTTCAAGGTAGGCCATCATGCCAATCACATCATCCATGTGACTCATGCTCGACCTTTCGGTCTCTTGTGTCCCGAGGCCATGTCTGCACATGCCAGGCTCGCCACAATAACCTTAGTGAGTATATGTCGCGTATGCAAGGCCATGTTTCTGGACATGCTAGGCTTGCTCCACCCATCTCTTGTGAACGTAAAAATGTTTGACACCCGTGTGACACGTGATGCCTCCATAATGAAGAACTTTCCATATGGTGCTTCACTAAGGAAGGACACTTTGTTGGATTAGTGATGGATCATCCTATTATGCTACCGTCGTATATCTAACATATTAGCAAAACAGGATGCAACAGTATAAATCATACATGCTATGATTCCCCCCGACATGCAAATTAAAGTTGAAAACGCCTTTCTACTTTATCTTTTGCAAGTTTTACGTGGCTGCTAGGGGTTTCGAGAAAAGAACCTTTCTATCCTGCGAAAACAAGCCACAACACCAATCCCGCAATTGTCTCTATTACACCCCTGTCGGGGCCCTCCGTTGCAAACATCTTCGCATCGCTAATGCAGAGAGACAGACACCCCCCAGCCACTTTATATGGTACAAGCCATATGTCAAGCGTGGAACCAGTCTCGCGTAAACGCGTAAGGTCGGTCGGGGGCCGCTTCATCAAACATTGCCGCAACGCTAAATGAGTACACGTGAGAGGGTAACAATTGGAGAATTGATGCCCACATACTAGATGTGTTCTATCCGTACAATACATCTACGCATAGCCTTGCTCTGATACCACTGTTGGGGTTCGGGGCAGAAAACACAAATTTTTCAAAACCTACGAGACCCATACCCAAGACCTATGTTATGCTGACGCAAATAACGGACAGAAATAGATCACATACCAGTATGTAGTCCGTTAAGCGGGAAACGTTCCCGCATGAACGTGGTTGGTGTAGTCGTACCGGCAATCCCCGATGCTGCGCAGATCCACGATGACTCCTGCAGCCACCTGATCCTTCTAGACCGATGACGGGATTACGTCCCCGTCGAAACGTTGCTGATGAAGACCTCGCGATACGACCACGGCGATGAAGTAGCACCACAAGTGTAGTGCCTCGCGGGATTATACACATACAGTATACCCGACGTCCTCCGGGCTCCGAACCAGTAGAGCAGCAGAAAGAAGATGGATTCGGATCCCGATTCCAGCAGCACGACGGCGTGCGTATAGTGGAGAAATCCCCAACCAAGTGTAGACTCCAAACAAGGGGAGTACACTCGAGGAAGGAGAAAGGAGGGAGAGAGAGATGAGAACTTATCTCAAAAATATGATGAATAAAAGGGCACCTCTACCCCTCCTTATATAGGCCAAGGAGGGGTGCCACCCCCCCTCCACTTCTGGGGTGGGACTAATCCCAAGGGAGGGGATGGCGCACCTATTAAGGGGGGTGGGCCCCCTCATGGCGCCATGGCCCATGGGGGAGGAATCCCTCTCCCCCTAATGGGCCCTATGAGGCCCATATGCCTTTTAATTCATTTTTAATTATATTTAATTATATTTTAATATTTAATTCAGATAATTAAATACTAAAACATTAATTAAACATTATTAAATATATTTTGAACCTTTCAAAATACCCGGAACAACTTCCGGCCTTCATCGGAACAATTGCGGTGTTCTCTCCAATTTCTCCGGTGATCCAGAATCAATCCTTACTACGTCGAGTACCCTTAAGTGTAACACCCTACGGTCCGGGAAACAGCAGACATGATCGATACAACTCTCATTGATCAATGACTAATCAATTGGACCTGGTTACAATCCTTGATAGCCCCTGCGCTTCCATCGAATGAACTTCAATCGCTGTTGGATCCGTTAACCGTGTGCCTATTCCCTTTGTCCTGGGGTACTTTGCTTGTCCGAGGTTTGATCATCGGTATCCATTATACCTAGTTCGTCCTCGTTCTCAACAAACAAGTTTACTCGTTCCTGTGATATTACAACTCCGTGACCTAGTCACACGTTTGCAAACTTTATGATGTAACATCACCGAGTGGGCCCAGAGTACCTATCCGTCACACGGATGGACAAATCCCGCTTTGATCTATTTGCATACTCATTAACATATCTATTCGGAATACCTGAAGTACTCCTTTATGGCCAGCATATTTCAGTCAGGCGGTGGGTAGCAAATCAAGGCATCCTAATAGACAGTAATTACGTATGATCATTACGGTCTAAGGATCTGGTCACTACGTTATAGTTATCGCAATGTCGAACTATGTACTTGATCACATCGCAACACTTCTGGTGGGTGTATGTCCATCATATCACTATCCAATGATACGACTCCATTGTCAACAGACGCCATTGTCTCATGATCAGGAAACCTTGATCATCAATCGCCCAATGGACTAGTATACTAGGGTTGACTAGGGACCTGGTTGTTTGTATACCACACATGTATTAATGTTTCCGCTTAATACAGTTATAGCATAGTATCAAACGTATTATGAACTAATGGAATATGCTCGATAAAACATATTTTATTTGCCTCTAGGGCACATTCCTAACACGGCCATCGGGATACAGAGGCGGGGGGCAAACTCGAGGGCGGCGAGTGGGGGGCTCCCTTCTCGCGTCCGTAGGCGCAGTTGCAGTCGCGATTGGTGGCGGAGCAGCCTAACCGGAGATGAGGCGTGGCGAGGTCCGGGACCACAGCCACATAGATCCATGGCGTCGATTGCCTCCTGGCGGTGGGGAATCGAGAGAGGGAGCGATGGAGAGGGACGAATGGGAGGCTAGGGTTTGAGCACGGGGTGCGGGGCGTTGATATACGCGAAGAGGGTCGGAGGATGCTCGACACGGCGATGGCTGCGTCCAGTTCACTGTGGATGCTCGCCACGGTACCCGTGTGAACCCACGAGGTAGGAGATGAGGCAAAGTGGGTTGGGCCGAGTTGGGCTTTGCCCCGAGCGAGAGATAGCATTTTCCCAATTTCTGGTTTGCTTTTGGCTATGCTTTTGTGTTTGTATTTTATTTGTTCACCGTTTCATTTTTGTAAAATGGGAGACATGCTCCATTATTACTGTTGCACTACTTAGCAGTGACACAAAAAGTTTGGGGCATAACATAATTCATTTGAATTTTGTTTAAATAGTAAATGATTAAAAAGTGTTGTTTTAGGCATTGTTTTGATTTGTTTCTATTACTTAAACCTTGTGATAAATATCCATTGCTATAGTGTCATGACCTACAGACTTTTAGGCATTTAATAAAATAGGTTGCATAATTTTTAGTTAAAGTTTAATTTCCACTTTGTTTTTAATTTCAACCAAGGGGATTTTAATACGATTTGATTCAATGATGATCAAGGCATGGTTAATCATAGTGATTTTACATTAGCAAAAGTGGATCACTATAGCTTGACAATGAGGGTGTTACAAATATTTGTAACGCCCCGATCAGACACCGGTTCTGGGCCGTTACGCCTGGCGGGATCTAGACTGTCCCCACAAACCAACACTAGTCTTTTCTACGCACTTTTTCCTCACTAGTGCGCATCGGGGAACAACTTCCCAGTCGATCACCCATCCTCAAATCGCTCCAAGCCAAGCACGCTTAACTTTGGAGTTCCTTGTATCTGGGCTCCTGGAAAAGAAGGTGCGCCTTGTTGATATGAGTAGTCTTTCATTCCTACTAAGCCAGTATGTCACACACACACAAGGAATCGACGTCCTCGTCGGCCCACAGGAACGTTCCCTCTTGGCACACGTCTGTGTGTCCAATGCCGAAACATGGCTCATCCATGTTCGCGCACTGACCCGCACACGCCCGTGTAACCGCGAGGGTCGGCTCTGATACCATTTGTAACCCCCGGTCACACACCGGTTCTCGGCCGTTACGCGTGACGGGATCTAGACTGTCCCCACAGATCAACACTAGTCTTTCCTGCGCACTTTTTCCTCACTCGTGCGCACCTGGGAACAACTTTCCAGTCGATCACCCATCCTCAAATCACTCCAAGCCAAGCACGCTTAACTTAGGAGTTCTTTGGATCTGGGCTCCCGGAAAAAAAAGGTGCACCTTATTGATATGAGTAGTTTTTCATTTCTACTAAGCCAGGATGTCACAACACTCATTTTGTTCACTAGTGATGGTAAAGATAGATGTGAAAAGACCTTTTTACCCCTAGTGCATAAAGTGAGCAAAAATTAATGACAAACAACATTATGTGTACTGGCAAAACGAATGAGATTATAGCTCTCACATTCTCAGAGTGATATAATATCGCAAACTAATTACCCACCAGGACACGAGATCCTATATTCGATTCTACATACATACTGATCTAATCTAAGATTGTGTAGGAACAACACAACTGGTCGTAAATATATAAATAGCTTAATAATATACGCAATGATGAAAAGTAACATAATTAGTGATTACACAGGGCATCCTCTAGTACGTGTTTATAAGTGGTCACTCCTTTTTTAGTTGTCATTCATTTGAACTAGCACCGTAGCACATAGACTTCATTCTCGGGTCTACTATTCTCAATGCGGGGAAATCCTTGGTAGGAATAGCATTGCTCATTCCCTTGCGCTCCTTCATTCTCTCGGCTGAGTAGTAAGTTTTTGTTTTGAATGACATGAAGGGTCTCGAAGACCCGAGCATGCATTAATTCTTTGTAGCAGTACATCTTACAAATAAGCCCCTTTGAAACATATGGATTACAACTAAGGGCTGGAAGATTACAAAGAGGACCCTAAAAGAAATCGCAAAAATGCGATCTAGTCCTCCACTACCAAAGGTTCGCCGGAGTTGCTCGCCGCGACCAGCGTCTTCATCGCCGGGGAACGCGCCACTTGGGATAAAGGTGCCGAAGACTGTCGCAGTCGAGTAGCTTGAAGGCCTCCAAATCGGCTCGACGGCCAGGACGTATTGATGGCGCCGGACCGAAGCCGCACGCGTCTAAGGAACAGGCCGCCCTTCGGCCAGAAGATTCGTCGACGAGGCATTGAAATAACACCTACAGATCGCCGGCGGGAAGAAGATCTTGAGAATAAACGCAGCATCGGGACTAGGACTACCAGACCTGCCAGAAATCAGTCGCCAAACACCTTGCCGCCCATCACCATGAGAGCACGGGAAGGGAGCAGGGACCAAATAACCGGGCAGAAACTTCGAGCCAAGATAGGCAAGTACTACTATTACCACTAATCATCACCATTAATAATCGTCTCGTCGAGATCGAGCTCGAACGATGCAATCCTCGGGTCTGGATCAATCGGAGAAGCCGACGGCTAAAGATAACCAGCTAACTAGCTTGCTCGGGCGGTGAATGGATCTGTCCTCCATGGCTCAGACGGTTGATTCGATTGAAGCACCTCGGCCGTAGGCGGTCCAGGGCAAGGTAGGCGACGACTCGGTAGCCCACGAGGAGGAGCGCCATGACGCAGAAGTCCACCCAGTGGTTGTTCAGCCCAACAGCCTTTATGGCGCGGAACTCGATGACGGGGCCGAGAGCATCGCCGTCGCCGCCGAACTGGACGACAAGGAGGAGTCGATAGTAGTAGAAGTTGTAGCTGAGCCACGCGACAAACGACGGGATGTGTTGCACGTAGTATCCGCGGCGATGAGGAAGACCATGGTGATGACGGAGGCAAGCGTGGTACCCTGCTTCATGTCCATGAGCAAGGCGCTGACGGCGAACCCAAGGCTCTGGGCCACGAGCACGACGAGTAGGGAGAGCAGGAAGGACGTCGGGCGCGGCTCGAGGCCGCCCATCCAATAGAGGATGAGCATGAAGGCCGTGCGCAGAAGGGCCGAGCTCAATTATATCACTCTTGAGAATGCGGGACCTATAATCTCATTCGTTTTGTCAGTACACAGAATGATGTTTGTCATTAGTTCTTGCTTACCTTATGCACCAGGGGTAAAAGGTCTTTTCATATCTATTTTTAACATCGGTAGTGAACAAAATGTAATAGAGTGTCATGCAGGGAAAGAAATTTACATAAGATGTCAAACAGGGAAGAAAAAAAATTCTAGGGCCAAATAGGGAACCAAATTTTAAACGAGTGTCAAATAAGGAATTTTCTCTTTCACATTTGCCCTTCGTACATCGTACCCAAGACAAGTGACAGCAAGAATGCTCATCAACCTCTTGCAAAAATGAAGTGTGCGACGAAACAAATTTCCCAAATTTTAAAGAATAACATATATGTATATATAAAAATATACACGCACTAACCCTATTACTGATATTAACCACCAGAGTTCCTTCCGAAAGAAAATAAACACATGGGAGGAACTCCACTCCCAGCATAACAACAATTGGGACAACATAAAAACAGGAGCTTCAATAAGATGATAAAATTACAACATAAATACAGATGATGTATACTACTCCCTCCGTTCAGAAATACTAGATGTGGTTGTAGTTCAAATTTTAAGTAAAACCACATCAAGTATTTCCGGACGGAGGTAGTACTAAATACATGGAATTTTATACGGGCGGTCGGTACACCCTACTATCCCATGCATCTACCGCTCCCCTTCACTCCCGATAGAATCGCCCAACATCAGATACAGCAAGCTGGTGGAAACTAGGAATGCAACTCAACCAGCAAAAGAATTCCAAAGAATTCACCCCTGCGCAGTCCGACATAAGCCATCAGATCCTCTGGGCTGCAGTTAAGCACTGAAGCTTCAGGCAGTGGTTAAAGTATTACATGCTGTACACGTGAAGCCTAATATTCCATCATAGCTGCATCAGTTTCTGATAATGGTGCTGCTAAACAGATAAAATATCAGTTAGTGTGAAGCTTTGTGCTTGTGAGCCAGTGACTTGAAAGGGAAAAGAGTGCGGCAAACTCCATCCTTCAAGTCTCTTTTCTAGATCAATTCAGACAACACAAACTACTTACAAAGTAGCACTGGCATAGTTACAGTTTACACATAATTACTTTAAGAAGTTTGAAAAGACTTACCAAGCAAGTCCTCGTAAGCGTCGTGGAACAAGGAAGACTCCAGCAGAAGTGGCGGGGAGAATACTTGATCAGGAGCATCATCTGTCATAAACGATTGACCACTGACTGGATAAATAAAGTTTGCAATGCTGCCTGGATTGTCATAGCCATTCAGTTTGCTTGACAGAGCTGGGGTTGTATGCCTTGGGCTGTCAGGATTGAAGTAAAGATCGCTTGTGCTCTTGGGTAACTTCGACTGTGACAACGATGGAACTATCTTTTGTTTTCTTCGATTTGCCACGGCACCCATGTCCTTCCTTGCAGCACCTGTTGATAGGGAAATGAAGAAGTGCTCTGAACCATCATCACTACTCTTGTCCTGTGGACTCTCCACATTGCTCAATGGCTTTGATAGAGCAGCTTCACGAACAGCACGTCTGATTTCATGAGGAAAATAACCATCATTTTCTGCAAAGAGAATATACAGTAGCAAATAATTAAATGAATCGTCGAAAACAGATTATAATCAGCAAAATAACAAGGAACGTAAAGAAGAGGAAGCATATTTTTATAGTTGGGCATTCCCTGCAGTTTTCAGTTAAAAAAGAAACTGGTCTAGCCTATGTATTAGGATATGAATACCATGCATTGAACCATTTGCTTGATCTTTGGTTGAGGGGTGGATAAGTGCTTTCTCTTCAGGCATAATTTCTTGGCTGGGTTGGCATGCTAGGGCATTCCGTCTTTGTGTATGTGTTCCTTTTCCAGAAGAACTTGGAGTCAGACTAAATAAAGGTGGTAGCTTTAGAGCAGGACTACTCCCAGCCTTGTCAATGTTTATTGAACAGAGCTTAGAAGTCATCTCTGAAACTGCAACGCTGCTTTCCTACTTAAAAGTAAATAAGTAGTTAGAAAGCATGTGAATAAATAAAGAGAAAGGCACAAAAAATGTTTTGCATGCTGAGACACTATAACGTAGAGATTTAAATAATTGTTACTGTCGTTGAAAAGGTGCGATGTGAGAAAACAGTTGCCCATTTGGTTTGACAAATGCCCCTATGATAGAACATCTCACTCATTGAGAGGATTGGGGTCAGGGTCATGTGACAGCCTCTTACTGTCACTTCTGCTCTTCATGAATAGTCAATGCTAGCATGAATTCACCCCATTGTACCAACCAAAACGCAAGTTTCTTGGATCCTAGGATTCAGGGGTGACCAACCAAACTTTTCGCCTTTCAATAGTTATATTAAACAGGATGGAGGTGATCCTCATAGCAAACAACCCTCATGATATGAAAGAAAACTAAATATTCTGGTACGAACACGAATGACAATAACAATAACAACAACAACAACAAAGCCTGTTAATCCCAAACAAGTTGGGATAGGCTAGAGTTGAAACCCATAAGATATCAAAACCAAGTCGGCTTTAGCACGTGGATAGCTAATTTCCATGCACCCCTGTCCAGAGCTAAATCTTTGGTGATATCCCAGTCCTTCAGATCTCTCTTCACAGACTCCTCCCAAGTAAAGTTTGGTCACCCCTGACTTCTCTTGGCATTATCAGCATGCCTTAACCGCCCGCAATGCACTGGCGCTTCAAGAGGCCTGCGATGAATATACCCAAACCATCTCAGACGATGTTGGACAAGCTTCTCTTCAATTGGTGCCACCCCAACTCTCTCATGTATAGCATCATTCCGGACCGGATCCTTCCTTGTGTAGCCTCATGTCCATCTCAACATGTGAATCTCTGTTGCACCTAGTTGTTGGACATGTCGCCTTTTAGTTGGCCAACATTCAGTGCCATACAACATCACAGGTCGAATCGCGGACCTTTTAGTTTTTGTGGCACTCTCATCACAGAGAACGTTGGAAGCTTGGCGCCACTTCAGCCATCCAGCTTTGATTTGATGGCTCACATCTTCATCAATATCACCATCCTTCTTTAGCATTGACCCCAAATATCGAAAGGTGTCCTTCTGGGGTACCAATTGCCCAGCAAGGCTAACATCCTCCTCTTCCTCATGCTTAGTAGTACTAAAACCGCAACTTATGTACTCAGTCTTAGTTCTACTAAGCCTAACACCTTTCGATTCTAAAGTCTGTCTCCACGGCTCGTAACTTTTTATTAACTCTCATCCGACTATCTTTGACTAGCACCACATCATACGCAAAGAGCATACACCATTGGATGTCCACTTGTATATCCCTTGTGACCCCATCCATCACCAAAGCGAAAAGGTAAGGGCTCAAAGCTGACCCTTGGTGCAGTCCTATTTTAATTTGGAAGTCATCGTTGTCATCATCGCTTGTTCGCACACTTGTCAAAATATTGTCGTACCATGTCCTTGATGAGGGTAATGTACTTTGTTAGAACTTTGTGTTTCTCCAACACCCACACATGACATTCCGGGCTATCTTATCATAGGCCTTCTTCAAGTCAATGAACACCATATGCAGATCCTTCTTTTGCTCCATGTATCTCTCCATAAGTTGTCATACCAAAAAAATGGCTTCTATGGTCGACCTCCCAAGCATGAAACCAAACTGATTTTTTCTGATGTTTGTCATACTTCTTAAGCAGTGCTCAATGACTCTCCCATAGCTTCATTGTATGGCTCATCAACTTAATCCCACAGTAATTAGTACAACTGTGAAACATCCCAATTACAACCAGAACGGGAGTTGCATTTTTTGTCAATATTGAACAAGTTAAACAGGAAATATGATACATCACCGAACAGTTGAATCAAGCAAATGAGTGTGATTTCGTACCTCTGGTCTTCCCAGCACATTATTTTGCACAGACAACTGTCTGGAGTTTGTTTGATCCATTGGATTACTAGGTACACTATTCACTTCTTCGGAAAGTTCTGTTATTGACTGCTGCATCGCTGGAATGGCTTCCTTGAGTTGATTAATTAGGCCCTAGGAAAGGAAATAATGGCAAATGATTAAAAAATAGTTAAATGCCACATAAAATCGTCCTGGGTAAAATCTGTAAGCCAGGTGCATCTTGGCAAGCCATGCTTACAACAGATGAATGGAGAAATCAGCATAGCTTCTCAAGAATATTGTTATTACCTGTATACTGACTAAATGCTGACGATGTTCGGCCAATGTTGCAGTTAATGAGTCAGCATGGCTACTAGTTTCACTGTCAGACGCACTGCGGAGTAATTCTGCCCCCTCCCCATCATTTGCTTTGGCCTACACAATTAGTATGTTACACGTTAACCGAATATATTGGTTCAGAACATGTGATGTACCTGTGCTTCCGGACATGACCATACCAGTATGCAATACCAATTCATCATCGATACACCACCAATACCAAAACATGCATGGGTGGTATGTAAATCTTTATAAAAAACGAAATTAGCTATCCACGTGCCAGGACCATGACTAAGTTTCGAGACCTTCTGGGTTTCAACTCTATCCTGTCCCAACTTGTTTGGGACTAAAAGGCTTTGTTGTTGTTGTATAAAAAACGAAAAACAAATGGGGATTAAACGTCCCTGTTTCTTAATATTGTCTAGTCCACGGACCATTTAGTTCTACATCTTTTGTCTTGTGGTCTATTAAACATTTAATCATAATATCATATAGTTTTCTTTTCCATAGGTTATACTTGACCCAAAATAAAATATCAATGATTTTGAGAAAATGATGCATCATCACTATACCGGCATTGTTGGCTAGATCTCACTAACCAAATAGAAATCAAGTCAAAAGGTACAGAACGATTACACAAAACATGAGTGGAATAACAGTCTGAAAGATTGAAACAACTAGTTGATGCCCCTCGCGTTGCTGCAGGACTTTTTTATCACATGATGTTAAGAAATGTAAACTACGAAGTTGAATAATATGATGGAATTGGTTGTTTTAGATAGAAAATAAATGACTGATGTCCATCTCATGCATACTTGCATAATCATATAACAGTTATGCTTCTCTTGGCCTAGAAAGAATATAAGCATTGTGTAACATATCACTTGTATTATTGAAAGAATGTCCAACATCAAGTAAATAAGGCAAGACAATGAAAAAGGATGGGTAGAGATGCTGACTTCAGCATCGAATAATCATCAACAGATGATGTGGCTGCACCACAATGCAGGAAAATGGGCTAGTGGGGGTTTCCTATTTAGATATAGTAGATTGGGAATGAAGCTGAAATGTCAAATGAGTTGCCCCTCATGAATGTCTAAAATAGGTAGCAGAAAATCATGGTAAGATAGCCAGGTCCATAGATCTATATGCTAGTGTTGCCTAATGGGAAGAAAGAAGCCAAAAAGAAATATGAGATACTATATTCAAATATAGAATGCCAATTGTGCAGACATGAATAATAGAGGGACAAATCTCCCTGTACATGAACACCGCTATGATCTCAGAAAACATGGAAGAAGAATTTAATTTTACACAGAGCGCGTGGATCCTAAAGCAAATTGACTATAGTTGATCAAAATTTCTAGTAAAATCACTCAATGCCTTATCAAAGTATCTCCTTTTAGTTTCTGTTAATAAACTGTAAACATGCACATCATATTGAATCAAACTCTGATCATCTGATGTGTAAAGATTTTAAGTAGTACTTTTTTCCGTTGACAATATCAAGTATAAATCGTTAAAACCGTACAGTCCTGAGTTCTTGGTCCTATTAGTCATGTGATTTTTTTACAGTCGCAGTTATTTCTTGTCTACATCCGGTAAAATAACAATGAAGGGATGTGGCAAGTCCAAAATCTCATGGTGAAATTTCTGAACACACTCTCTTTAGAAAAACCAATAATAGGATTTCTCATCTTAGCAAATGCCAAATGCTCATGATTCCACGTCATTCAAAAAGATCGGATGATAGGAATAGAAGACGAAACTCGTTAGTAAATACAGTAGATAGTATTGTTTTCTATATTCTCATGAAGGAATTGAAGAGAGAATGGTCTATCATAAGCTATTGATCTTGACGTGACAAAATCTATCGACTGATGATTCCATCGACAGAGTTAGAGGGAACTCACCAAGCAACAGTGCAACACAGGCTCAGATTACTGTACCCTTGGCATCCCTCAAAGCCTCGCCATCCTTGTGAGTACATCTACTCGGATTCATAGAAGGCCATCAAATGGTGATGTACATAGGATGGGAACACCACCAAGAGCGGCAAACAGCCAGCCTGCCGCCTGTTGTTGCGGGGTGGGGAAGGTGAGCCGAGGAGCGGAGGACGCGCGGGCGCAGCGCCGAGCAGGATTCGCCGCCGCTGCGAGGAGCCTTCTCAGTATTTCGCTGAGGCCCCCACTGCACGAATCACAAGAGTAGCCTGGTTCAGTGTCAGTGTGATGGCATCCTGCGCTCTGCTTCCAGGGTGGGGACGCCTAGGCCGAGGGGAGAGACAGGATGGGGAAGACTGCCGAGGGGAAAGGCGCTGGCTGTCGCTTGCCCAGCCTAATTACACATGCACGCACGCGGCCGGGAGAGAAATACCAGATGGAAAGAGCAATCGAATCGTCACAGTAATTGTGTGAGTTACTCCATCACAAGGAGGAATAGGGAAATCCATCTGTTTCTATGGTATAAATTAGAAGTAGTGGGATATGATGAAGATCCAAGAAGATGAAGAGGGGTGGGGGCGATTAGCTTTGTCAAAGGCACTGCGGCCTGCAGTGGGAATCCTTTCCACAGTCCACGAACGGAATTCTCTCGGGGAAAAAATGACATCAACAGATGACGTGGCTGCACCACAATGCAGGAAAATGAGCTAGTGGGGGTCTCCTATTTAGATACAGTAGATTAAGAACTGGGAGAACATTGCAGAAAATTTGAACTAAATATGGCTATTAACATTTTGCAGAGGTTAATATGACCTTGAAGCATGAAAAACAGGGACATGACAGGAGCTCTCAATGCTAAATTTTGGTCACCAGAGAATGCAGCTATTGTGTATAAAATGGCCATCAAGTAAAATGGACTGTGCGGCAATTCATGAGTTATCTCCAGGTTAATAAGTGTGTCGCTTAGCATAAAAAACGCTACCGCTGCACAACGCACAAGCCATAGTGAAACTGAAAAAATACTATAAGATAAGAGAGACCAGCATATTACTATGGACAAAGCAGTCATTTGCCAGCTCTAGCATTATTGATAGTTCTGGAGGCTCAAGCCTTTTGATTATTTGCAGGTTGTGCCACAGATAATTGTTTGTCTGTACTCCTCAAAACCCATGTGTCTTGTAATTCCATAGCTTGTTATTGTGCAACAATCCTATAGTGATTTGTAGCAGATCTAATGGGAGGTTGAAATTTCTCCCAGTCAAATTAATTAATATGTTGAACTGATTTAGAGAAAGAAGAACAGTTGAGCTACAGAAAATGTGTGGAACAAATTCAAAATACTTGTGATTATAACACTATTGTGCAGAAAAAACTCGTGTTAATATATAGGGATCAGTTTACACACAACTCACAGTGCATGGCATTTGATGCTTCCATAGGATCAATGAATTTGTTGAAGTGTATATGTGAATTGCCTAGTAGTTCCCATCAGTTCAGACTTTTGGTTGCGTTGGCTAGTGCATGAAGCTTAACATGGTATTAGAGCCTAAGGTCTAGAGTTCAAGTCATGTCTTTTGCAGTTTATCCAAAAACTGTTGTTGCCCCCTCTCTGTCCATGTATAGGCCTCTTGAGTCTATTCCCATGTTGACTTTCCACGTTACACGTGAGAGGGGGTGTTGAAGTGTATAAGTGAATTGTCTGGCCCTATCCCTCAGTTTGGACTTTTGGTTGTGTTGGCTAGTGCATGAAGCTTGACAGAATTTACATTAATATTTAAGATAATTGCAACATATTAGAGTGCAAGCTCTGGTAAAACTGATAGTTTGATCATGTTCCGAGATTAAATGCATTCATGGTTTAAAAAAGTGTGCCTAGGCAATTACAAAACGCCTAGCTGCTAGACTGCTAGGCATGTGCTTAAGTATGCCTAGGAGTGCACTTAGGCAAGACAAGTGCTATACAAGACTAGGAATTTAGCCTGGTGCTCTTTCAAACCTTGCACAAAATAAACAATTGCTTACCAAATGAAGAGATTGTTTATGAATACGCTGCAAAGCATGAGTCCAACGTCGAAGAATTTCAGCTACGTCAACAGTTCGTTGGACACGCCCGTTCCTATCATCTAATCTTGGAAGAGCTTCTTCCTTTCCCAGGAATAGAGACATCTGCTCCTGTTTGTCCAAAATTTGAGACGTTTCACCAGCTCGAGCTGATAGTAATTCAGAATATGGAACGCTTGAACTCGTATCCATTGCTGCTAGCAACTGTGATCCAGATATACGGTACCTAGAAGAATGTGTTTGTGGAGCAAGGTGAATAATAATGATTGAGGATATTTGGATCAAAATGCCAAGTTTAACAGAAAATTGAACACACCTATGCTCACGGTGTGCTATAAGATCTTCAATTGGCCCAGAAGCTAAAACCTCATGCTGGGCTGCAAGGGTATTTCCATTACTATCTAGAAGTAGTTAAACATTATGCTGTCGTGCATGATATGGATAGTTTGAGCATGCTTGACACACATATTCTGGTAACGATACTTCCACTGATTCTAGGTGTACCTTTGCGAGCCAATATCGATTCCCACAAATGAGTCGGCTTAGATACCAAATGTGAATTCTGTCCGGATGAACTTGAGATACGTTCGTCCCATAGTTCCCCCTCTAGCTTGGCTTTGTTTCTCGTATCTTGTAGCTTCTCTAACTCCTGTTGCAGATATGCCTGAAAGCTCCATGCAAACATCATAAGAAATGAAAACTGGACGCAAAACATAACCATCTGAATGGACTGTATAGAAGTTACGGTGTACCTCTTCAGCACATAGACTGCGAAATTCAGCTGTCATTTCATG